>CM060848.1:20091073-21343956 GCA_030737835.1 Acorus gramineus | reverse complement strand
GGAAGGCAAAGCCTTGTACCATACACAGGTTCTTATTTTGGACTCTAAATCCAAGGGCTAAATTGATTAAGGAAGTGCCTGCAATAGAGGATACTAATTAGCAAGGGTCCTCGACATGAGGGAAGCAGCAATGAAACTCAGAGATTTCATACTTGCACAGAGGCTGATCAGCGGATTGTCTGGTTGTGCTTTATAAGCTTCCAAATATTCTCTAGCTGCTGTTTGATGTTGGCTAATCATGGAAAATTGATGCCCATTAATAATCATTGGGGGTACACAATCTGGGTATTTATTGCGCACAGCATTCAAAAACTTGGCATGCTTCCCATATTTGCCAACTAATCTGCATCACAGAGGAACAGAGAGTTTTTGAGAAAAACAAATGTGAATATCAAATCAGTTCAATCCTATGGGAAACTGTTAAGTCTGTCATCTTTTCACAACGAAACAAAAACCATGTTGGAAACAACAACATTTCACTTTAAATTAAAAAATAAATCACAAGATCCTCACATTTATGAATGGCTTTGGGCGGAAAATGCATCCAAATCTAGTAGAACTTAAAAAAGAGAGAGAATGAGGGTATGCTATCAGCAAAATATGGAAGTCTTTTTTTTTTTATGAAATGATAGGCCAGCGCCCTTTAATAAATTTAAGGAAGTGGCCCAAAGGGACAGAACAGAAACAGCAAAACAATAACAAGATATGGAAGTCTTAATGGTTGAAACAAAAGTTAATACACCATTAATACAACTCTTAGCCTCTTGTTTATCGACAAACAAGTTTGCCAGCGTCATCCTAGTATGATCTGTGAAGCGATAAACCCTAGTAAAACGATTCTGTTGAAATGATCACTGTTAACACAATGGAAAGAAATGAGCGTACTGAGGCTTGTTCATTCCTCAAAAGTGACATGAGTACAATAAAAATCTTAAATCAAATTCTAGAAAATTTAGGAAAGAGAAAAGAGAAGAGCAAAGAAAATTAAATGGCTCATTGATTGCAATTCATCACACGGAAAATAATATAACAAACCCCTTTATATAATGTGTCTTTATTTCAATGAAAATACACTTTTTCCTCCTAATAATGAATGTCACTTTCTACTTTCATTTAATATAGCATAATTCGCTTGGAAAAGGCCTCTGTGCTGTTCTCCAAGTTAAAAAGAACCATACAGATACTGAAATCTGATGAGTTTAGAAAAACTAAAATAAGCACCATAAAAAAATATGTATCAAATTTTTTTTCAATTGGCATATTAAATGGTTAGGGTATGGTTCAATACCTGGAGACAACCTTATAATAGCAATTCCAGGCAGCGACACTGTAAGGACGTTGTTGAACCATATATCTGGCACAATCGTACCCATGTTTGGGATCTGTAGTCTTGTATGCAATTTCTGTTAATAAAAAAAAAATTAAGAAACAGAAACAAACAATAGATTAAATCATCCTCTGAAAATTTTTAAATTTAAAAGGTAAAACTCCAAATCAATCACATTGTTTCCCCTTGTAAATTCGTTTTAGTGGGAAGGCAAGCTTACTATCCACACATACCCATAAGATACACTTTAGTTAATCTACAACACAAACCAAATATTGTAGACATGTAAAAACAATTATACAAGTAAATTCTAGTACTCACGGGCACCCAATGACCGCAGCTCCTCCTTCTCAACTGGAATTGTATTGCTTACAAATTTTAGGCAGTGATTAATTATCTCCAATGCTTCCCAATAACGTTTCAGGGATGCAAGTGCTTTGCATAGCTGCATATTATACACAATAAGCAAGTTAAGAGAAATTTATTGTGAGGGTAATAAGATCAATAAAAACAGTGCGAAGTTATCACCATTGAAGTGTGTGCAATAAGTAATGCCATCAACACTGAAGATACCCAATCAAACTGAAGATCATATTTTAACCACGAGAAGAACATTCAAATCAGAGAAATTGCCATGTGTATTGCAAGTAAGCAATGAAAATTCACATGGTAGGGAATACATTCCAATCATAGTTGCACGCACCGAGTATGAGTGAACTAGGAGATGGGAAGAAAGCCAAGCAATGAAATGCTTATTGTCCAGATCTTGGAACAGATAATTTACTTATCATAGGGAACATGATTTGAGATTAACAGAGGAAGCATTTGGAGGTACGGAACAAGTAATACGGGCAACCCTATCAGAAAAGAATTCTTGCAATTGAACTTATAATATTCTAGTCTGAGAATACTTATATTTTTTTTGTTGTTGGAAAAAAAGGTTGGTCATTACTAGTTAAAGAAGTAGTACATAGCCCAAGGAAAAAGGAAAGAAAAATAAAAATGAGAAGGATATAGAGGAAGACGATGACAACACTGCACCCCTCAAAGGCCGGAAAAAAAAAAAAAAAAACTATTCCAAAATAAGAGTTTTCCCCACTCGATTTGGATAGTGGAAGCAGCAGTGGAAAAAATGCCCCCGGTCCGAGAATGCTTAGGATTGGAACTTAGGTCCGTACAATGACCTGCCAGACCTTATAGAATTTAGAAGAGTAGGGTAAAAGTTGGCCAGTAAATATTACAAACAGTATTGTAACTTGGGTGTGTACAATGACCTTCCCAAATTGATACCAATTTTACAAGATTTGGGGCAAAGCTGGCCAGTAAGATATAAGATAGACATGAACCGAAGCCAACCAACACACAGAGCAGCTGATTCTCATTTAAAAACGAGGCAGTGTCCATCCCAACAGGCCATAATCAGTCCAGTCCATGAGCCTATATATTTTTGAGAGAAGGGTAAGAACCCCACCACCAAATTTCATTTCTGAAAAGTGAGCCAGGATTAGAAAAAAAATAGCAAAATTAAAGATGAAAAGGAAAATGAAGGAAAAAGAACTCTCGATAAGCTGTCTAAAGAGACCGCAACTAATGCATGGGCTCTAAATGGTTATAACTCAGATGATCATTCCTCCTCAATCACTAGTCTTCCCTGGTTCATGTGCACAGCATGAGCTCCGGCTCCGAACTTCGCCCAATTTTTGACGAAATTTCAAGCCCATCCCATATATTTTTCAAACCTATCAGCCCGAATAGTCCACTAACCTATTAATAGCCCATTTATATGGATTTCCATTTAACCAAGCATTGACCATTCTACTAATGAACTCATCGTTATTGTTTGTGGTTCCACGGCAGTGAACAGTGTTTGTGGTCAAGTCTTATATAACATATAAATCCAGAAAAAATAAAGCATTTCTCGGAGGTTTTACAGAAGTCATGTCATACTGACGAGTTGTAACTTACTTGTGCCTTTAAGATTCTCTTTGGGAGGCAATATATCCATATGAATTAAAAATATCAATCCAGAATATTCAATCGTACAAATTTGTCAAGCATATAGGAGGGTTTATTTGCAACTGTGTATTTTCCTTTTTCTCCTTCCAAACTTCTCTCCCCAAACTTGTTTCATCAATCATATTCAAGTTTTATTCAGAGAACTGCACCAAGAGGCATATTGAATGCAAAATTTTTGAACTCCAAACAATAGATTAAAGCATGACCATGAACACATGTCATTTCAACCCTCTGGCCACACTTGATGTGACAGATGCACACCATATGTCATCCAAGTGTGGCGAGTGCAGTGCATCTGCTAGTTTCTACCTGAAGTTTCTAGAAATTGAAGCTTGAAAGGGGAGGGATTTGGCCATAAATAAGAGTCCATTTGGACCCCTAAACATCAAATAACATCAACTCTATAAAATCTATACACTCACTTAAACCTCTCTTTCAAAGCTCTCTACCAACTCAGATCACTCTTTCCCGAGATACTTGCACCCCTCTCGAGGTCTATGTGAGATCTGGCGAATTTGTCCACATACAATTTCATATTGTATGGAAGAAATGCAATAGAGAATGTTGGTCATGGATACCCAAAGAAAGCTTATAGCCATTGCCTGCGGGAATCTGACAAGACAACAATGGCACAAGGTGACCTTACTAGATGACTTGTAGATAATATGCATCTTGTTGGATTCCCTAGTTTCTGTGAAGCATGAAATGGATTTCCAGACTCCAGAAAGCTCCTGATAATTTGTAGGAATCTTCCAATCCCTCTCTGCTATTTCTCTTGGCCGTGGACTGACACCAACCAAAACAACCAACTCACGCTACTACACAAATACGAGTATCCCATGGAGGATTCTTGAAAACATGTATTTCTGCTACAGACACTACATGACCATGTCCAACACTAATACTCATTTGTGACTATTTGATAAGAAATAGATGACATTACTGAGTACCAACCGCAAGAATAAGCTGATAGTGTTCCTCATCCTTCAAGAGTTTAGGCAGGGGAGGTTCCCATAATGCTTCCTGTTCAGAAGTATTAAAGGAGTAAAATAACCAAGAGTGATGACAAAAGGATTCACTATAAAAACAATAATGAAAAGCCAAAAGATATTGTAAGATACCGATTTCTCATCTTCAGATTCATCACTATGCCAAGTCTGCCCAGCAGCCAATGCTGCAGCCTTTTTTTCTTCCTTAATAGCTTCTATTTTCTTCAATGATTTCTTTGCTCTATATGCCCTGACCCTGAAGAAATAGCTCATATAATCAACATGTACGCACTCATGTAAAAAAAAAAAGATATGCAAAAGATACATACTAGAGCTCATAAAGCATATTAAAAAGATAGCGGTAACATAATGCAAACAACTTCCAACATTGTAATATCAGAGGCTGAATGAAGACCCGGTGCGCAGGATTCCCTCTTCTCGATTTTCTCAACTAATTTGTGAAGCTCCCTCTCCCTTAAAGACTAGATGTTTTATACAGCTTCCCTCCATGGGTAAAGTCATCAACAAATCAAATCATTTGGGATAATGACGATAACACCACTAGTGAAGAAACTAAAGAACGCTTGTTCTTTGGTTGCTCTTTTGGCTCTCATAATTGGCTAAAGGGGGGTTTAGCTCTCGGCTAACCATGCAATTTTATCAACCTTGAAGGCATGTGGGAGTGGTTAGAGAAGGAAAAGATGAGGCCATTCTAATAAGGCTAACTTTCAAGGCCTTATACCTCATGTGGCATGTTGGACAATTTGGCACTCGTGGAACAAGCTTATTTTTCAAAAGAAACGACCATATGTAGAAATGTTTGGAAAATCATCATGGCATCTCATAGGGCTTTGGTATCAGTGATTCTAAGAGAAGAAAAAGTACCTTCTGTAATGGGGACTAACTTGGAGAGGGTAATTGTATTGCACGAGGGTAAGGTGTTAAGACACCTTTGGGTTTCCACAGTTTTTTCTTTCTTTGTAATTGAAGATCCCTCATCTCCTTTTGTTTGAGGAGCATATGAATTGCTCTATCCCCTTTTCAGAAAAAAAAAATCATTGTAATATATAACTTTTGGTAACAGATGACCTTGCCAGTCCTATTACTACATCTTAGAAATTCAATAAAAAAGTGTGAACCATGTTCCAAGGTACCAGCACCATAGATTCTTAAACCATTCAAAATTTTATCTTGGAAGAATTACTACAGTCGTTTTTCTTGAACTTGTCATATGATTTGTCTAAGAAAAGCACCCAGATGGGGCACCAAAATACCTTCAGTGTGGGGAAAGCCGGTCAGACACAATAAAAGCATATATCCACAAAC
Source organism: Acorus gramineus (assembly GCA_030737835.1). Classification (NCBI taxonomy): domain Eukaryota; kingdom Viridiplantae; phylum Streptophyta; class Magnoliopsida; order Acorales; family Acoraceae; genus Acorus; species Acorus gramineus. The sequence continues at coordinate 21,338,298 of CM060848.1, read as the reverse complement.
CTCTCATGTAATTTTGTTTTTCCTTTTACTTTGTTAACTCTGCTGTAGAACAAAAAACCCAGAGAAACTACATATCAGAAGTGTCAAATGATACACCATTTCCTATAATTGTGAAACAATACCTACAGGTATTTAATGATACCTATAGGTACCCAACCAATGTGAGTCCAACACAACAACATAACTCTGCTTATATATATGGCTTAAGTCATTCAGAAAAGCATTCTCATGAAACTAGGATATAAATTGGGTAGCACTCTGAAACTGGTAAAGGTTCTATCACTTTCATCGTAACCATTCCAAAGTCAAGTTTGCAAATATCATACTTTAAACTTACATCTTGTTCACATCACGAACCACTTTGAGAATGAGAGATGAGCCATATAAAGGTTATATATAATTTCCTGGATTTCAAGTCATGTTGAACTCTATCCATGACTGACAGGAATGCAGATTCACACAATTATTTCATTACAACATCATGCCTCCAAAAGGTGCTGTATATGACTCCGTGCCTGAGAAGCATACATTTCTTTCTTTTAATAAAAAAACATATATATTTCCCTTTCTTTTTTTCTTTTTTTTTGAAAAAAAAATACATTTCCATATCGCCAAAACGTAAAGAGAATAGCTCTTCAATTTATGGCATCATCTATCATCACCTCTATTTGTTAGGGAATTTGTCATAAAATAAAGACTTCTTCCACATTAACAAAAAGAACTCACAAAGAAAAGGCTTTAGTTAAAGAATGTCCTTCAGATTAAAATTCAGATATAGTCGGGTAGAAACTCACTTATCCGATGGATGTGCAATTGGAGTGAATCCAACAAATACATCATCATCTTGATGATCATCCAACAATTTTGACCTTTCAATTAAGACACTTCTAGTAAGCCTTTTCTTTGTTCTAACCTGCATCCAGTGAGAATATAGAGTGACAAAACAACAATGGGGCACCATAATAATTTCAGAAATATATCTAGGAAGAATGCAAATCTATATAACAAAAAATAACTTTTTGAATTACAGAAACGTTCTCACAATGAACAAATCAACTCCCATCAGAAACCTTTCCAGAGCCAATGTTCCTCAAATATTCATCTACTGAGGCAAAAAAATAAGCAATGCATCCTTCATTAATTTTGCGAGGACTTCCCAGGAGATCATCCATCTCACTACTCTAACCCAAACACGCTTAACTTTGAAATTCAGAATCTTTTGATGGGATCCGGTACATTAGTGCTGGAATGATCGCACCCATTTCTAAAATTGGATGGCCCATGATCCTTTCAATGTCAAGAGCGAGAGGTTTTCGCTGCTCTGTGAAGCCATCATTACTTTTCCAAAGATTGGTAAAGGTATTTATCCCAAACGGACATGACTTCTGCACCTTGAGCAGCAAACAATCAGGGTTTTGTTGTCTTACATTAAATGATTTGAAATATTTTCTCTCAGGTTTGGTGCTTCTCATTCCTCCAATGATCCATATCTGATGGCCATCTGGAATTGGCAAAACCTACCTACCTCATCCAATGAATACATGTTTCTTCTCTTCTTTCGCCTTATTATTTCCATATTTAAGTGGAGACGGAAGATACAGCAGCAATCTTCTCAAACCTAGGAGGTGATGTACATATCGCAATCAAGCACGGGAACAACCAGATTGCAACCGATCTGATTGAGAATTTGATTGAAGCAATAGGACAAGCAACACTGAGATGACAATGAGAAAACAAAACCAGACAATTTAAGAATTTGTAGTTACCATCATTTTCCTTTGGACTAAAAGAACACTTGAGACTTTTAAACAGCCTTTTAATCATGTTTTGTAGGAGTCGAACAGTATAGGTGAGACATGCTGCAACAATTTAGAATTAGGTGATTTATTGCCCACTATACAACTAGAATACTACATAGTATTAAATGATATCATAATATATAATTGTATGCATACGTAAAAACTCAATTACATATTGACCAAAAAAAAAAAACACAATTACATGAAAATGCTCCACCATCCAATGTTCAATGAGTATTCAAAAAATGGCCAAAATTCATGTTCTTCTTCATCCTTTTTTTTTTTTTTTGGAGACCAAATGTAATTGGAAAAGTGTTCGACTGATAACATACTTCCAACTAGATCATTAGAAGGCCTCATTTGGAGACGTGTCATCTTTCTATAACTTTTCTTGCAGCTCACAAAATTATATGCCCAAAACATTATGACCATCCAATCATTCAAAGATGTAACATACAACATTATATACATCACTTTTATGACCATGGTTGGGAGTGCACCACTGAAGTTTTAAGGTTGAAACATAGAAAAAGGAAAGGAAAAAAAAATCTAGGAAACAAGGAGTTTTGCATGAACAAGAAAAGGAAAATAACCCCCACAACCACAAGTTAGGGAACCTCGGAAACCAATAGGGCCAATGCCATAAAGAAACACCAATCCTCACCAATTGAATTCCACAAACCTTGAGGCACCCAAGGATTCCTCCAACATGTTTTTCCATGTACACTTGCCTCCCCTTAAAACACTTTTTCATTGTTAGTCAACCAATTCCAGCATAAGGCATGTAGAATTATTTTTTGCCCATTATCCATTTTGTTGATGAGCAAAAGAACTCCATGTATGATGAAGAATCTTGAAAGACACCCACTTCCCAAAACGCAACAGTTGTTGGGAGTAATTAAGAACAAATAATACCGGTTATTAAATATACGACAATCTTGAGGAATATGAGGTGAATAGCAATAGGACACTCAGCAATCACCAAACTATAATATGAAATGGGATAATGGTTATTATTATTATTTTTTGTTGGTGTGGGGGAGGATGACAAATAATTGAAAGAGCGGCTGAAAAGAGCCAAACAAAGATTTGGCCGAATCACCACACGTTGGCAGAATTAGGTTGCCTTACACTTTCATCTTTAGAAAGAAAAAAAAAACACAAATCGTGCATATAGAAAATCCATGCAATTTAAGTAATCATGCAATTATGCTATTACCTTTTGATTTCGAGTTTCAACAAACAATGTCTCACGAACAGGTGACAAGATTGCATCAACAAAGTTCTCAAGCATTCCTTTTGAGTGATAAATTTGAGCAAGGCGCATTCTTATTATCCCACATAGCCAGAAGGGTTTGGGGCCCCATGAATTTCGGTCTACACCAGATTCCATTCAAAATCAGAAGAAAACAAAAGGCCAAAGATTTCTTTGTATACCATTGTAAAGGCCCCAAATGTGAATTGTGAAGTATTGGCAAAGTACCTAAATCTTTAGGGGCCGAAAGCAAACTGATTGCTTCATCTTCTTTTTTCTCTTCAATAAGAAGGGAACACAGGATTAGACGTACATCCACACTGTTCTCCATTTTAGACAGAGCTGCAAGAAAGGAGAGTAATTTAGAATCATTTATCATACTTGGAATTATTCTGCCAAAAATGTAACAATTAGGTGCAATAGATGATAAAAAAAAAAAGCCGAAAACCAACTATGATGGAGTAACAAGCATAATTGGCAGGGATGTCCAGAATACATCATTTAACATATTTTTGAATTAAGAATAACAACATAACTTGAAACTTTATGATTTGAAAAGGAGAGTACAATGGGTGTTTGAATCGATGAGCTGGGGGCTATCTCTCCCAGGAATGCTCAGGTTTTTGGCTGAAGGGTTGAAGCCTTTCAATTCAAGATAACTTATCAATTAAAAGAATGTTGTAGTTTGCAAATTTTTATTGCACAAAACACATATTCACATGTGCAATGTTATATATTTCTATAGCTCATCATAATCAACTATGAATGATGTGTTGATTATTTAATAAATATATATAATTTGTCTTTTTAGAATTTGACGAAATTTTCTTATAGTTTAATTCTTTGTATATTTTCTTATTTTCAGACCTATAATAGACCAAATTGGTAAAGAAAAAGAGTATGGCTGACTTGGTGCACAACAGGTTGATTCAACTCCATTGAGTTATTTCGGATTTTCATTTTTGAATCAGTTTCATAAGTTGCATCAAATCACAGCAATGCAATTTCTCAGGGAAGAAAACTCACCTGAACTGGCCAGGCTATGGGATTCACCCCAATTTTAGGTTGAGTCATTTGAGACAGCTGGATGAACCAGTGTTTAAAAAGGCCAAGTTGTCATGTGAATAAGATATAAGAAAATAATCTTAAAATAATTATAGGTTCATCAAAATGGAAAAAAACTATAACTCTATAAGCAAATTTGTATTCAACTATTCATGTATTTTAAAGTTTCCACAAACCTTTTGTATAAAGGGTGATTAATTCGATAGAAAAGATGGATTTCTAACAAATAAATAAATAAATTCTTTTGTCATTTCCCATCATTCATTGGGGAAAAAAAAAGAGCTAGTAATTCTTTTTAGAAACAGAAAGAAACTTGCATGATTCCATTTCCCCCAACCATAAAGCCAAAGAACTTTATGGTAATAGTACAAAATTACAAGTTTCATAAAGCATGAAATTACATTGTTGAAGCCTTGAAGGTTGTTTCAACAATATCTGAAAATAAAACTGAAACAAGTTTCATTTTTTATTTTCAATAAATCAGGAAACAAATGGCCAAATAACCATTATCATACTCAATTTCTTTCACAAATGTTAATTGAGGCAGACTACCTTTATAGAAGTATGGGGTTGCTTTTGCATGTTCCTTCGATGATAAGTAACACTGAGCAATTTTCAAATGTACATTGCCCTGCAAAAATTGAAATGTACCTCACTAATCAGCATGATGCTTAATTATTCAACAAAATAATATACAACTAAACCAAGTGTTACAACCTCGTGTCCAACATCTCATGCCTATGTTGGAACATAGGCATGCTTGAGTATATTTTACAGAATCACGAAGAAATAGGAAAGAGCTATTTTAAGTTGTGCTAGTTTTATTTTCTTTAAAAAAAAAAAAAGTTGTGCTACTTTTATGATATTACTTCCTCATCAGGAACAAAGTACAATGATCACCATCATTATCCTTCCTATAGTTGAGATGTTAAAGGGAATTGATTGAAATAGAAAAATTAACATAAATCAACACACTTTGTCGAGGAAATATCTATAATTCCATTGACAATCAACAGACAAAATTAAACTAACAATAGGCACGATGACGATACTACCTTCCCACAAATAGCAAAGTAAAAGATTTTTGTCTGACAAAATCTCAGCATATAGAAAAATCGGAAAAGGGTTATAATGTTGAAGGAGCCAGGAAGAATTCAATTTTATTCATGCCTACCTGTGTCTGAACTCTAAAAAAAATGTACAGATGCCAATAATGTTTTGCAAGAATTAGATGAAATCAGCTAAATTTATCAAACTATATATATTTTAGAGGAAGGTGAAGTCAGATACACTATCAAACAATACATCATTCAGAAGCCAATATTGGTAAAAATTAAAAGGCATATCATGACGTCATGGCAGGAAAAAGAAAAGCTTAGAGATCGATTAGATATTGCACATCTCATCTTACATTCTCATGTATATTTGCAACTTCTAGCATAAAATAATACTTCAGTGCATAATCAAAATGCCCAAGTTCGAAAAACAAGTCAGCAACTTCAGTAATCCGCTTGCCATCTCTTCCAGCATTCTCTACTTGCAGATCCCTGAAATGGAGCTGGAAAAGCAGTCTTATTAACATAAAGTAACCCATAACCAGTTTGACATGTTACATGCATCAGAAAAGAAATTCTCATTATCAACTATTCAAGCTCAAATATCATCCACACAATAAATGAATAACCGCAGGCGCATCATTGGGTATGTGTAAGCATATACACAAGAATGTAAATGCACATACAACATTGCTTGTCTAGTTACCACAACAATGAATAGAATACATAATACACTGGCAAGGAGCATGAAAACTGAGCACACCTAGCAGAAGATGGGAAATGTAGGCAAACTTGTCTGAAGAAAATAATATTGATATAAAGAGTAAAGATAGAAGGCCTCCAACCTGAGCCTCCTCAAGATTTCCAAGGCAAGCATGGCACATTCCTGCCTTAACAGTCAAATATGATGGTAAATCCTTGCCAGAGCAAACCACTGATCCAGCATACTCAATGTGTTGAAGCGCTTTAAGATGCTCTTTATTTTTCATGAGCATCTCAGCAAGAAGATCAACTACACCAAGGTCAGCTTCTGAAGCATGAACTTTAACATAATCCTCCAAAATACCAATTGCTCTATCAATCTGGCCATAGGTTCTGTGCATCTGAAAGAAATCAATGAGAGAATACTCATTTCTATCACTGTACAATGCTTAAATTTATCTAGGAATACAAACTATTCTATCTAACAGAAACCAGTGAACTGAAAAAATAAAATAGTCACCCAATTTTCAGATTTAGGCATTGGCAGAAGGTTCTAGTCCTGCTAAGATTGGGAAGCTGTGATGCATGGTAATCTGTAATAACATATTTGTGCCAGATACCCAACACCATACTTCCAAAAATTTTATGGACACGAGAAGCCAAAATATATTATAGTAACTAATCATAATGTAGTATATGTCAGATGAATGACTATGCAATAACATAAGATGTAATATGTTCAAAATAATATTACAAACCTCAATTTAGTGCAATAAAGCATAAAAAATGCATTATTATATGCATGTAAAGGAATCATGCTAGTATTTTGGTACACAGAACAATTTGATGCATTTATACCTATGACCTAAAAATTTAGAAATGCCAGTCATTTATTTCCCTCCAATCTACAATGAATAACCAAAGGTAGACTGAGCAACTGGAGGAGCAAAATGAGTCAAACGATGGGTACTTTTACACTTTGGAGAAACATAGTATCCACTGGTTTACATGGATGTTTACTGTTTTTTATAAAATCTGGTCGCATTCCCATCTTTTTCTCCAAAAATTACAAAAACAAAAAAAAAATGATATGTGCATTTAAGTTAAAAAAAGATTAGAACATCATCAGAGTGAAAAATCATATAATCAAAAACAAAAACAGAATCTATCATAACTCCACACAACCATGTATTCATGCAATTTCTATAATAAAAAAATGATATGGTACAATTATTTCCATCCTCTTCAATGATGCTCTACCATCTTCTAAACATTTCTAAAGTCTACTTTGGCTATCTTTGGCATATCAGAATTTGTGAGATTTCCAATCAAGGTCAGCAAGACAATTAAAAATTATTAAAATAAAATTTTCCTGGATACCAATTCTGCACCCTGACAGAATGAGAATGCAATTGAAACAGAATTCATAAAATGAGCAAGAAATTAGGAAGTTCATGACGTTAATGGGAGCATTCTATGCTAACTGGAGATGCAAAAACATAGCAAAGGGAAGGTTTCAAAGTTGAATCTAAATATCACCACTAAGGCTAATACTGCTACAGATTCACCTCAAGGGATCCATCAATGAATGAAAATGATATATCTTTCAGTAAGAACAAGCCATATGAAAAAAATTCAGTGCCGAGCAAAATTTGTTGAAAAGGTTTTCTCCTCCTCCCCAAACCATCATTCCTTCCCCTGGCACATATGCAGTACCAGACGGCCCGGGGTAGAATAATATATATGTAGAAAAAAATTTCTAGCTTGGTGAAGAATATAAAAAAATATGAAATTCTACAACATGTCAATGCAGCCATTTTCGTTGCATAAGCAAATTAAAGACAAAAGTTGCCAATGTTCTTCATATAATCCCCTCCTATGAGGCACATGCACACAAGTACATAAATATTTATCATGAACAAGTTTGCAGCTTTCTGCAAATATACAGTAGTCCATAGATGGAAAGTGCAAACAACAATGTTTCACATGTTAACTTTCGTCACCAACAGCAAGCTAAATCTGACATTATATTAATAATATAATGGAGGAAAAAGGAACCTTTGCAGCCATCTTGCATGCATTAACATTCGCAGGACATATCCCTATTATTTGATCATAGGTCTTTGCGGCTTTTTGATAATCTCCGAGTTCAAAATATAGTTTAGCAAGATTGAATCGAAGGGTCAGGTCTTTAGGGTCTGCTGTAATTGCTTTAGAAAGGCACCACCTGGCCTGACGAATATTCCCTTGCTCTCTGCATTAGAAAAAAAAAAAAACAGATATCAGAGGTGATGCACAGATTTCCATTTAACACAAAAGCTGAATCCTTATTCCTGTACATGATAAAGATGAGAACATGGGTTGAAAACAACTCAACATGTACAAATAAAGGGAATGCAATGGCAGATTCTCTAGCAAGGAGGGGAAGAAAGCTCATCCAAATTGTGATTTTGTCTTTGCATTGGCATCAAGAAAAAAACTCAGTCCCCTTGAGTTATAATTCTGTCAATGTATCTATTTTAGTAGTTTGCTCATGTAACTTTCAATACAAGGGAAAACCACACAATCCCAGATATGCACTTTCTAATTCCCCAATAGATATTCTATTTTGACTCAAAAATAAAACAATTAACCAATTTTTTATTGGATAGTCAAAGAGATGTCAATCCTATATCAAATATGCCTTCATACCTCCTGGACTCCTCGTCTAAAACACTATCCAAGTCAAGGGAAGTTTAGGTTACTCCCTGTTTACATGAGTGTAAATACACATCCATTGAGGACAGTTCCTTACCTGCAAACTGATATTATCAAAGAATTTCATGAAAGACTGTGAGAGAGAGAGAGAGAGAGAGAGAGAGAGAGAGAAATATGACAAATAATATTTAATGTACATAAAATATATTTATTTAAGAATCTTTTCCGAAGCTCACATGGACCAGGTTACAAGCAACTTCCACAAAGATGGATCCTTGGTAGTCGAACGAAGGGCAGCAATCATGCAATAATTCAGCGCCCTTTTTCTATCTCCCTTAGCATTATGGACAAAACCAAGTGTATGGTACGTTTCAGCCAAATTTGGCGCCAGCTGTACGACATTTTTCAGCAAACGAATAGCCTGCATCTCAAATTGAATGATGGTATTCAGCAAACTCTGCAATTTATTTATTTGTTCACTAAGCACATGATCATTTAAACTTGGGGCCACACATGGTATAACCTTGTGCCTCAAGCATGTTGCTCATAAAGCAACACACAATGTTCCATAAGGTGAATGGAGAAGGATAGTGTGCCAACAGAATGTGAATTTGTAGGTGCAAGTCAAAGCAATTAGGGGAAGTAAGAATGGCTCCAGTTTTCTATACAGTGAGAGATCATCAGACGCTCGTAATCATCACATGATTGTTTTATCACAGTTGCCATTGTTCTTTAATTTAAATGTAACCACACATTATTATTTTGCGTGTGTGGAGGCACACATTATTATTTTGCGAGTGTGCAGGCTATCCTATTCTTTGGCCTTCTTTGATGCATTATTATTTTTTAAGTTAAGTTTGTACGGAGATCCCTCAGGGCATTCTTCTGTAATTAGAATGCTCCTACAAAAAATTGTAACCACACATTGATGAAATATCATAGCTAAATTTCTTTGAGAAAAAGAGGGAGCTCACTACCTAAATTCTATAGGAAATAAAAGAAAAACAGAGCAGAAGCTCCCATTAAGGACTATTAAAGTTAACTTCCAAATGTCGGAGAGCATGTGTATAAAACACATGTCAAGCACGTGTACTTTTTTCCTAGGACAAACAACCAACTTCCAACTAAAACCTTGGCTTAGGATTTGCAAGCATAGAATATGAAAATTGTAGGATTAGTTCATCTCACCTCATCGTAGAGCCCAGAAGCATAATGAAGGGTGGCATCACGAAGCATTCTAGTGATTTCAGGGTTCAGTTTATTCCTTGAACCTGTCCTTCTTCCCCTTTTCTTTAGCTGCAAAAAGAAGAGCAAGGATTCATGAATTAATTATCTCAATAAACAAGTACAAACATTGTATCAATGCAATACAGGAAAGGTCTAGTGATGCATTGCATCATGAGATAGATCTGCCAAAGTAGTTGTAGATATATGAGGCTTAGTAATATACTTGTGCAGGACAGTTCAAAGTATATAATATTTCATACAAACATTTGTATCATCGGTGTCAAGTGTCAATGTTAGAATGTCAAGTTCAGGAGCACCAACTCTCACTATATTCTCGTGAAAGACTTGGGCTGGTTTGGCAAGGGGATAAATGAGGGATATATCATTGAAGAACAACTTATCATGTTTGTTATAAAAAATAATCAAGATAAAGAGGGGACAGTTATCCAAATTTTTAATGAAAATAAGAATATTTTGTTCAACCTATAGATCAGAATAAAATTTATCCATTCTTTTTATCTTGGTTTTGACAAATATGAACAAGAAAAAAACTGATAGACTCTATCACCTAAAATCAGGACAAATTATCCTCAAAATCTTATCCTATTCCCAAAACTAGCCGTAAGGTTCATAGACAAAAAAAAATTATTTATTATTTTTTGGGAAGTTCATGGACAACATGTTTTTTTTTTTTTTTCGGAGAGACCCCCCATGGCTGATCGTCCAGTCAAGCTGGGAAGACTACCTCCGCCTGTTTGTCCCGGTCTCACGGAAAATTCTTTATAATAATCACCACCCAACAGGTGGGTAAGTCAGTATCAAGACTCGAACTCTAAACCTACCTTAGCATAGGTTACGCCTTGAACCGTTGTGCTATGGCCAATGGGGACTCATAGACAACATGTTACACCATCAAAATTGATAAAAACCGATTGGAAAAACTTTCATCACTAGTAAAGTGTTCGTCCAATGAAAAATCAGGACCAGCTAAAGTGACTCATGGTTGGAAAACCAAGGATAAAGTAGAAAATGATACCTTGCCTGATCTTCTCCTGTGTGATCCAAGCTCCATGGCTTCCATTATTTCATCCATGCTTGCACCAAAAAAATCCTCTTGCCTAGGCTTCTTCACAGACTCATCACTACAAAAGATTCATCCGATTATTCCATTAAATAATATCAGATAGTAGTTATGTAATTATGGATAAAAATCTGACTGTTATATTCACTTTTCTTCACATGATTCAATTTTTCTTATAAAAATAAAAAGGGGGGACTTTACCATTGCCGGAGTTCGTCAAGGGCCTTTCGCTTCCTCTGCTCGTGTTCGAGGCGCTCGAGCCTCTCGTAGAGCTGGAGACCACCCTCCGCCGTCCCGTCGCCCTCCACGAAGTCCAGAGGGTCCACTCCTCCATCGAAACGGAAGGTGTAACCTCCGTCCTCAACGTCATCCTCTTCCTCTTCTTCTTCTTCTTCTCCGACTTCGTAATCGATATCTTCTTCTTCATCATCATCTTTTCCGTCAAACGCTTCTCCTCCTTCTCCCTCCGCCATTAGAGCTTCTCGAATGTCCGACATTAGGGTTTAATTGAACCTTGAAATTCTGATGAAGCGGAGGAGACGAGCCTGTTTGAAGAGGAGTACTGAGTGCATGGATTGGTATTAAGAATCATAATCCTAAGTAAATAAATTGTTTAAATAAATTTTAAGAAAAAATTCGATCTATCTCTCTGAAATTTATGAAAATAAAAAAAAAATTCTATAAAATTGATAAATCCCCTCAAATCTCTCTATCTTATTAGATAATATTTATTTTAGTCCATATAACTAATCAATGTGTGGTTAATCCTAACTATGCATGGTAAATTACTATTATACCCTTTTAAAATTTATTATTTTCTTTGTTAGAAAAAATCAATATAACTCCTTGAAAATTTATGAAAATCGATAAAAATCCTTGTAAAATTTAAAAATCATCTTAACTACCTGAAATCTTCTTAAAATCTTAAAAAATCCATGTGATTATCTAAAAATATATATTGATTTATTTAAATTTTCTTAAACAAATTATAGTTTTATACTCGAGGTATTATGCTTTTTATTGATAGTAATTTTAAGTTAAGAATGTATTATAGAATGTTGATTTGGTTTTTAAATTGTTTTCTTTACTGATTTTTTAATAGAGTTAATGAAACTGTAATTTTTTTTTTTTAAATCTCTGTAATGAGATTGAAAAGGGAAAAATATTGAAAAATGACTCAATTTTGTAAATCAATTGAGGTTCAACATAGTTTTGTTTTCAGACGAGAATGACATTTCAGGACATTGAGATGTTGAAAAATGACAGGGGTATTTTTGTCTTACAAAAGAACTAAATCTGATTTTATAAAGTTTATAGGGATTGAATCAAATTTTAGTAAGTTTTTGAGGACTTATTCAATATAATCTTGACTGGGAGACTAAATTTGTTAACCATATACATTTTATGGGGATCTAGGATGATTTTCTGATTTTAGAGGAACTTTTGTGATTTCAAAAAGATTTCACGGAGTTAAGAAGATTTTTTTCTAAATTTTAAAAGGGAGATTAGAATTGAGAGATTGGGATTGGAAATCTTTGATTAAGGGGATTGGAATCTTACTCATGAGGTGGTATTCCCTTATCCCAATCTAGATGGATTGAAAAAAAAAAGATATTTTTACTCAGACTCTTCATTTCCTTTGACATATATATAAATAAATATGTGTACATATTATATATATATAGAAGTGATTGCCTGCGGACGAACGGCAGGTGCGGACTGAATATCCGTCGTCAGATTGGGGTCCATCGAATCTTACGGTGGAGATTAATCCACTGAAAGAAAACTCAACCGGATGTACCCGGTGAGTGAGAGAGACCCAATCGAGGGAAAAAAAAAAAAACGCTGCATCTCTCTCTTTCCCCTTCCCTGAAACCCTCCTCCCTACACTGCTAAATCAGATCCAAAACCCTCGAAGAACCAGATCTAAGTCAAAATCTATCAAAAAAAAAAAAAAAAAAAACCTCTCTCAATTGCACTCTGTTTCCCTCTCTCATCTCCTCGGGCTCTCCCTGCGGCCCCTCCTCCGTCTCCCCCAGCGTCTCCTCCTCCGTCTCCCCACGCGTCCCCCTGCGGCCCTCCTTCGTCTCCACCTGCGGCCCCCCGCGGCAACCACTGCGGCACCCCCTCAGATCGTGAGGTACGAACCCTTCTCTCTCTCTCTCTCAAAAATCTAGGGTTTTAAGAACTTTCTTGACATTTTTTTTCTAGGGTTTTGAAATCTAGGAAATAATAATATTGTCTTTATATGTCTTTATTTTGAAATCTAGGGTTTTGGTTTCTATTTTTTGAGATTGATTAGATGATATGTATATTCAATCCGCACCTTGGTAATTTGGAACACAAAGTCATAATGTATGCATAGGAAACACTATATGCAGATTTCTCTGACTTGGTATTGATCCCCTTAATGGCTTCACTGCTTCCCCATTGGTGAATATTATAAATTGCATTTTTTTGTGTCTAGCCATTTATTACGAATTACATAGATTTATTCTATTTATTCTGAATAAGGGATGATTAATTCGGGTAGTATGGGGGATAATAAGGAATTTCTACCTAGTTGTTTTTGTACTTAGGCTTAAGACATTTAAATATGGATAATCTTATCTTACAACCATTTAAAACAGGGTTATCATGGTTGGGTGAGTTCATTGTTGGTAGTTACACTGATTATTATTGTGTAAAATCTAATGTGAAATCTAATATATCTAATTCAATATATGTTTTGCCAAATGAACATGTAATTTTTGTGAAAATGGATGTTTTAATCCATAAAGTGTACATTTAAAATAATAAAAAAAAGGATGTAAGTGTAAAGTGAAAATGAATGTTGTAATTTTTCTTTGTATTCAGAGCTTTTGTATAGCTTTTGCTGTCTAGTTCAGTTATGTTTCTGTTCAGGGACATGCATTGTTGAGATTGGTCAAAGTTCCATTAAAAAAAAATTTCTTTGTTCATACTCTCTTGTTTTCTACTATGAAATATTGAGCATTCTTTTTTTCTTCCAGGCTTGTATGATATGAGCTGAACTGTTTTGTTCTGGGCTTTCTTTTTATGCTTGGTGATTGGTGACTGAGCTATTAGATCCTACTCAGTAATGATCTTAAATAAACATATGTTTAGGAATTACTCACAAGGATATTTATATTTAGGAATATCCTTTCTTCCTCCATATGTATGAAATGAAGCTCCATGAAATGGGGTTGTGGGAATAACTTGCAGTGTGTCTATGAAATTATTTGAATCATCTATCCTTACAAATTATTCACTCTCTTTTGTTCTCTGTTTCAGGTTTAGAAGAAGGTGATTCTGGAAGTGGTCCACATGTGCAAAGTTCCAATGTAGAACTTCTTGTAATGGTTGATGTAAAATTTGAACAAGAAAGTTCTTAAAACCTGGTCATTTTGGATTTTGAACAAGAAAGTTAAATTTTGGATTCAACTTGCAGTGTGTCTATCAAATGTTGGGATCACTTGTTCAAAATTTACTCACAAGTGATGCTTAACCTGGTCATTTTTCAAGTTTAATAAGTACTATTTGTGATTGCCTAAAATAATAATAATGTCCGGGCTATATAAATTGCCTGTGAAAGAGTCCTCTCCAAGTGCTCTTTTGTGATTGCCTAAAATAATAATAATGTCCAGACTATATAAATTGTCTGTGAAAGAGTCCTCCCCTCCAAGTACTCTTTTAATTCTTCTTTCAGGGATTCCATTTTCTTCTCTGTCTGTTCTATTGTTTTGGTTTCAATGGACGCAAACGAATCCAAACCGTCAGATGGACCTCCAATCGATCACGTACCGTCCAATCCGGTTTGCCGATATAAACGAACTGAACTCGTGGAGAAAAGTATAGAAGCCAGAAGAACATAACAGTTGAATCCAGGGCAGAAAGCCAAAAGAGTTAAACCTAAACAGTATACAGAGAGCAGCAGAAGGTCACAAAGGGCTGAACACTTGCAAGGGGCAAACTGAAATGAAATGTCCAGCAAACTGAACATGATCCCACGGGGATCTTCACTTTCTCGTGTTGAAAAATATTTCCATGAATATGTTCAGTTGCTGAGGAGAAGTCTGACGGTCTGTTTATATTGTGAAGAATTTTCATGATAAAAAAACATGTGGACCACTTCCAGAACCACCTTCTTCTAAACCTGAAACAGAGAACAAAGAGAGTGAATAATTTGTAAGGATAGATGATTCAAATAATTTCATAGACACACTGCAAGTTATTCCCACAACCCCATTTCATGGAGCTTCATTTCATACATATGGAGGTAGAAAGGATATTCCTAAATATAAATATCCTTGTGAGTAATTCCTAAACACATGTTTATTTAAGATCATTACTGAGTAGGATCTAATAGCTCAGTCACCAATCACCAAGCATAAAAAGAAAGCCCAGAACAAAACAGTTCAGCTCATATCATACAAGCCTGGAAGAAAAAAAGAATGCTCAATATTTCATAGTAGAAAACAAGAGAGTATGAACAAAGGAATTTTTTTTTAATGGAACTTTGACCAATCTCAACAATGCATGTCCCTGAACAGAAACATAACTGAACTAGACAGCAAAAGCTATACAAAAGCTCTGAATACAAAGAAAAATTACAACATTCATTTTCACTTTACACTTACATCCTTTTTTTATTATTTTAAATGTACACTTTATGGATTAAAACATCCATTTTCACAAAAATTATATGTTCATTTGGCAAAACATATATTGAATTAGATAAATTAGATTTCACATTAGATTTTACACAATAATAATCAGTGTAACTACCAACAATGAACTCACCCAACCATGATAACCCTGTTTTAAATGGTTGTAAGATAAGATTATCCATATTTAAATGTCTTAAGCCTAAGTACAAAAACAACTAGGTAGAAATTCCTTATTATCCCCCATACTACCCGAATTAATCATCCCTCATTCAGAATAAATAGAATAAATCTATGTAATTCGTAATAAATGGCTAGACACAAAAAATGCAATTTATAATATTCACCAATGGGGAAGCAGTGAAGCCATTAAGGGGATCAATACCAAGTCAGAGAAATCTGCATATAGTGTTTCCTATGCATACATTATGACTTTGTGTTCCAAATTACCAAGGTGCGGATTGAATATACATATCATCTAATCAATCTAAAAAAATAGAAATCAAAACCCTAGATTTCAAAATAAAAACATATAAAGACAACATTATTATTTCAAACCTTAGATTTCAAAACCCTAGAAAAAAAATGTCAAGAAAGTTCTTAAAACCCTAGATTTTTTAGAGAGAGAGAGAGAGAAGGGTTCGTACCTCACGATCTGAAAGGGTGCCGCAGTGGTTGCCGCGGGGGGGGCCGCAGGTGGAGACGAAGGAGGGGCCGCACGGGGGATGCGTGGGGAGACGGAGGAGACGCTGGGGGAGACGGAGGAGGGGCCGCAGGGAGAGACCGAGGAGATGAGAGAGGGAAACAGAGTGCAATCGAGAGAGGTTTTTTTTATATTTTTTTTTGGTAGATTTTGACTTAGATCTGGTTCTTCGAGGGTTTTGGATCTGATTTAGCAGTGTAGGGAGGAGGGTTTCACAGAAGGGGAAAGAGAGAGATGCAACGTTTTTTTTTTTTTCCCTCGATTGGGTCTCTCTCACTCACCGGGTACATCCGGTTGAGTTTTTTTTTAGTGGATTAATCTCCACCGTAAGATTCGATGGACCCCAATCTGACGACGGATATTCAGTCCGCACCTGCCGTTCGTCCGCATGCAATCACTTCTCTATATATATATATTATATAATATATGTAAATATACATTTTAAATTCAATGGACATTGCAGGAAAGTGTGAGGAAGTTGCGCCTTTGTCTTTTTGGAAACACTTTGATATCAAGAAAATATAAATATGCTGTACGATTGTACCAAACCCAAGAGAATATCATTCACATGTCTGCCTCTACAATCAATAAATTAAATCTTGGAATGTGTGGTCTGAAGACGGTCTCCTAGTCGATTATAAACTTTATCTCAAAAGTTAAAAAAAATGGTTTGTTGAGGAAGAATAGATAGGTATAGTTGTGTCAGAATATATGAGAATAAGTTGATATTTGTATTTTAAATCTTCCATAAAATTATGTTATATTTTCTTTCAATCTATTCCACTGAAATAAGTGGCTCACATGTCAAATCAACTTTCATTACCTCTTATAAATCAATAAATCATAAAACCCACGATGCAAATGATTTTATCTTCTTTTATAAATCTTTATTCACATTTTATCTATAGCTTATTAAACAACAAAAAACTTTATTATTATGTTTCCCTATGAAGATAACTAAAAACACAACCAAACAAAAAATAATTTATTCCAGTGGTATAATTATCTATTCCTAGAATAGTCATAAACCCCAAAATAGTATATCTCTTTCCAAACCATACCTTAGTGTAGTGTATGCTTGGTTAAAAATCTTTTTATTTTTTATAAAAATTAAAAAATGTATTTTATTATGCAAGTATATATTTAAAATTCAAAATGGCTGAAAACCGCAATCAATTAAGGCTATAAATGGGGCTAGAGCTAGACATATCAACACTTAACACTTAAGTTTGATAGAGGGATAAGTTTCTAGATTATGGCATAAGTGATGGACAGAAGAAAAAAAATTGGTTAAAGAGTAACTTACATTTTTATCATAAAAAAACAATCAAAATAAAATTTGAACAACTGTTTAATTTTAAATGTAAGATAAGGATTATTTAATTTATTATTGAAGCGGTAAATTTCCCTGGATTTTCCCCTTAACAATTAGGTTTAAAGATGTTAGAATAACATTTATCTTTTTTCATCTTGATTATAAAAATGTGAATATAGATAATGTTAATTGACTTTTTATCCTCAAATCGAGACTTAATTGTATAAATTAAAATAAATTAAGTAGATAAAGTAAAATGTCCAATGAGACCATATATTCTCATATGACAATAACATATTGTTCCCCATTCACATAAAAACAATAAATTAAAATTCTTAGTTGAATAAATTAAAATTATTTTTAAAATTCATTCTTATCATTAGTACGAGATATACAAGTAAAAACATCTATTATGTGGAATGCAAAAATAACAATGCCAAATAGAGGATTAAATTTTTATATATATATAATTATGGAAAACAATGTTCTAACATTTTTTTATTTATAAAAAGATAGATGTTTGCTACTCGATTGCATTCCTGAACTCTAATTACAAATTCTGAATGGGGAAAAAAAATAGTAAAAAGAGCAAGCAAGAAGCTCATAAAAAAAAAAGAGTGAACTCACGGCCCGGGTTAGAAGAGGCATCTAATCGACCAAGCAAAGCCAACGCCCATCTAGTCACCTTGTGATGTGCATGATCCCTTCTCCAAATTGGACATCCCCTGCCCTCGCAATATGTCACCCTCAATCTGACATACACCCTCAAAACATGTCCCACATGTTTTCTTGATACACTCTCGTCCCTTTGAATACGATCTCGTTGCGCACCTTCCAAATCATCCACGCCCCCTTTGAATAATGTCAAATATACTAATATAGTAACTTATTCAGTCAATAAACAAAGGAGGTACCCCGTATCCAACTTGTCATTGAATTTTTTAAAGGGTTCTGATCCAGTGACCAAATTGATGATCATATTAAATTAAATTTGATTATTTTTACTATTGTATTATTTTGAAATGCCCTGTGATCATGCAACTAAGAAATGGAATTGAGTGGAAAACTACAGCTAAAAAATATCATCTACTAAAGACAGACATTAGTGACACTGACTAGAAACAAGAGAGTTGGTTGGATTAGAACTGTTTCCCTTGAGTGGAGGCCTGGAGGGGTCTGCATCTATTACCGTCTGATGGAGATCTGTCAGTGGAGGTAGGAGTTGATTGAATGACCTGTTGAAGTTGATGCCCGCATGTATGAGACAATCCATGTAAATGTGTTTCTGTATTTATCAGTGGATGTCTTGCATGTAAAAGATAATATTGATATAAAAATATTGCTATGAGATTTGTATCATGTATAAAAACATAATATTAATCGATTTTCATTTTGGTGTGTCGTATCAATCAATTATAAATTTATAATTAGAAAAAAATCTTACATTCATCTTTTCTTTTCTTCTTTTTTTAAGATGAAATTAGACTTTTGTCCTCATTCATCTTTTCCCCAATCCTATATACTCATATACTCATTACCGTCCAACTCTCAAATATTCTCTACATATGAAATACACATTCTAAAGATGTACGAAAATGTAAGTAACCTTTGCCCGAACCCCATGGTCCCACATGTGCCCTAACTATCACACCTATCTAAGCAACCTCCACTCAACCCCACGCCACCCCCCCATGTGCCCACAATTATCTCCACCCTAATTTTTAGTCTAACTTTTAATTATACCAATTCATAATTTATGAAGATATCTTTATTTGAAAATTAACTTTTCCTTCACATGTTTGCAAAAATTTTTAACTAAGCTTTAGTTTTTTTTTTTTTTTTTTTTGTTTAAAACGAGTTTGAAAAATCAGATTTTTTTTTTCTATTAAAAAATAAATTTAAAAAAATCAAATTCCTCCGCACCCATAATCTTTTCAAACTCGCATGGAAAAGCCCCTGATTATATATATAATATATATAATCGTTTTCTTGGAGACTGGATCACGGGAGCAATAATCAATTAAAAAGAACCATTAATACTTCATTCATTCACAATAACAAAAAAATATATATTATAAACAAACAAACGACCAAGATACACACAAACACTGAGAAACACACACCAAAATTCTATACAATTTACAAAACACCCCTCTGAAAAAAAAAATCTTCCCATTATACCCCTCCCTCAAAAAACCCTCTCCATCATCCTCGCGAAATCCTCGAAGCAAACAAGCCCGTCGCCGTCGCTGTCCACCCCTCCGATCATCCTCCGGCACTCTTCGATGCTACACCCCCCACCACCACCGGCGCCTCCCCCGGAGATCGACTCGAACACCCTCATCAGCTCCTCCGCCGAGATCTTCCCGTCGCCGTCCGCGTCGAAGACCTCGAACGCCCCCCTCAGCTCCTCCGCCCGATCCGCCGCGCCTCTACCGCCGAAGAACAGCTCCGGCCCGATCGTCCCGAACTCGTCGAAGCTGATGCACCCGTCGCCGTCCCTGTCGGCTTCCGCTATCATCAACTCCACCTCCTCCTCCGACGGCGGCGACGGCCCGATCCGGGCGAGGGCGTGCACGAGCTCCTCTTTAGTGATCAGTCCGTTCCCGTCCAGGTCGAAGAAGCGGAAGATCTCGGAGATCTCGCAGAAGGCGGAGACGGAGCAGTCGCAGGAGGCGCGGAGGACGGTCCGAGGAGTGGTTGCGGCGGAGGCGGAGGAGGTTTGGGAGCCGAGGGAGGCGGAGTTGGGGTCGTGCCGGGCGACGACGTCGGAGGAGGATTTGTTGGATTTCGCCTTGGATTTGAAGGGGACGAGAGGCTTCAGTGAGAACTTCATTTGGGGATTTTTTTTTTTTTTTTTTTTGAAAGAAACGAAAAGATTGAAAGATCCGTGAATGCGAGGATTTCGATTTGAGAGAGAAGAAGCGGAGGAGCTATTAAAAAGAGGAGAGTGAGCTTCCTCGAAGTTTCGTAGAGGTGAGTGCATGGTTTTTGCATTTATGGTTGTTTTATTTATTTATTTTGGTTTTGGGTTTTTTGTTTTTTGGTCCTTTTTAAGGTTTTATTTAGAAATGGCTCCTCCATATTTTTCTTGCTAGGTTGGGTTGGCATTCATTTTCATTAGGGAAATGTTACACTCAGTTATTTTTACCAACTAAAACTCATACCACACGTATATTTATATTGATAAAAAGTGTGTATCGTTTTATTTTGAGTTGAATGAATTCATTATTAGTAAGTTAAAAAAATATTTAATGAGATATATACATCGTCTAATTATATTCGAAATATGTAGTATTGTTATTATTGTATTTTGAACTATAAAAAAAATAAGTGTAACAACACTTTTTCCATTATGGGCGATGTTACACTTTTTTTTATATTTCAAATTACAGTTTTTTATACTTTGTTAAAGATCCAGTGAAACATGTATACATCATTTAACGATGTATATATCTTATTAATTTTTTTATACATTTATTAAAAATAAATTTATTCAACTCAATATAGATTTATATGTATTTTTAATTAAAATATATATCTTATTAGGTGATATATTTTTAATTAAAAACATATATCTCATTAGTCAAACATATCAATTTTTTTCCTTATATTTATTAAAAATAAACCTTTTTTAACTCAAAATAAAATGATATACACTTTTAATTAAAGCATATATCTCATTAGATGATATACATTTTTAATCAAAAGCATATATCTCATTAGTGAAACATATCCATTGACTCTATGTACCTCAGAAGAAGAAGATGAGAAAATCATTGAAAAATTACCAGAATCGGGTGCAATTAATTAAATGTACCTATCAGAATCAAGAATTCTTGCTCGAAACTGAAAAATGAATTAAAAATTATTTGTATCGTAGTCAAGAATTTATTATATTGTACCATGTTTATATCATAGATAGATAATGTCGAATATTAGTTGTGAAAAATAAAACATGTAATAATCTATTACCTTTCTTCATTTAATATTATGTAAAAATAATTATTTTATGAAAAATCTAAATAGATTAATAATTATTATAACAATTAAATAAGATAAAGATATTTAGGTCATTTTAAATGATAAAACGGTGAAAGAACATTTTTTTTTTTTTTTTTTTTGGTAAAATATTAAAAATTCACTAGATATTTTATTTTCCCTTTTAAAATAATAAAAAAAAAAACAAATTCTTAAATCTGTCATATCAAACCATAGAAACCAATTGGAGTGGTCACGTGTAGAGCTATCCATACATTAAAAAATGTGCACTTTTTCCTAAGCTAGAAAGCATTAGGGACCTAATAATAAAACATCCTTTTATTTTTTTAAACATTTGTTTTAGTTTTGTTAACACTCGGCTATGTTATACTCGTTTTGCTCCCCCGGATAGCGCCGTTGTATAGTACGGCAGGGGTTTGTCCGGATGGGGAGGTGAACTTACCGAGGGGTGAGGCGGTAGTTGCGGCGGATCACAAGAAAACGGGGGGTCGATAATGTCTGGGGGCAGTGGTCGCTGATTTCGTGAGTTTCATGTTTATCTGTTTTTTCCATCCCCGCTTTATGGGAGGCACGGGTTGGTACCGATATTTTGGGGACGGTTATTTAAACCCCTCTTTGGTGGAAAACCACCCCAATTGAAAAGAAAAAAATTTATAAAACTATCCTGACTAAATATTATTGTGTAAAATCATCCTTATCGATCACACCTCATTTTGAGTCAAGCTCATCCCCTATACTGTTCGACAAATGTAGTGTCAATCAATGCTACACACATCGACACTTCATTGTCGAACTGAAGAGTTACACAAACATTTTTTTTTATTATAATATCAACACATGTATTGTCGATATGTGTTAAATATGTTGCCAAGCGGAAGAATTATGCTTTTCAAACTAATATCTTCTTCTTATTTTATTTTTTTGTTATATTTTGTCTTTTGAAATCCTCGTTGGCCAATGATTTTAATTCATTTTCTAATTATTAGTTTAATATAATTTATTTTTTATCTATATTCAAATCAGACTGGTAATATAAACTAACAATTACTCATTTTATTCAAATATGTGATTGATGTTAGTTTAAAAAGCGTAACTCTTTTATTTTGTGTGTATATAACTCTTAATTTCTTGTATATAATTGAGTATTTACTTAATTTTTTTACAGTGTAGTATGACTCCCAATGAATGTATTCGACCTACAGCTTTCAATCGAAAAAATTATTCTAAGGACATGGCATCGAGTTCTTGAGATGATGAAGTCCAAGCATATCTATAAGAGGTAGCTTGCAATTATCTGTTGGTATCGACACTATCATTGTTAGCCATTAGTATTTTTCTCGACATCTTATATGTTGACCGATACTTATTTTTTTATTTTTCAATAATCTGCTAGTATCGACATTCTGTTTGGCGACATATTTAACATATATCGATAATACATGTATCGATATTATAACAAAAAAAAATATTTGTGTAACCCTTCAGTTCGACACTACAAGTGTCGATGTATATAGCATCGGTCGACACTACGTTTGTCGAACAATACAAGGGGTGGGCTTGGTTCAAAATGGGGTGTGGTTGGTAGGGGTGGTTTTCCTTTGGTTTCGGATGCATAAAAATGATTAATCACGGGGTGGTTTTCTAATTGTATGGGGTGGGTATATAACTCCCCTTATATTTTTCACCCCCAAAATTATTAATTCACTCAATGCTTTAAAAGTGAATCATTATCAACTGAATTTGAATTTTGATATAATTATAATATAATAAATATATTAATTTTTTTTATCTATATTCAAATGAGACTCTTTTATTTTGTGTGTATAGAACTCTTAATTTCTTATATATAATTGAGTATTTACTTAATTTTTTTACAGTGTAGTATGACTCCCAATAAACGTATTCGATCTACAGCTTTCAATCGAAAAAATTATTCTAAGGACATGGCATCGAGTTCTCGAGATGATGAAGTCCAAGCATATCCATAAGAAGTAGCTTGCAATTATCTGCTAGTATCGACACTATCATTGTTAGCCATTAGCATTTTTCTTGACTTCTTATATGCCGACCGATACTTATTTTTTTATTTTTCAATAATCTGCTAATATCGACATTCCGTTTGATGACTCATTAATAGGAAGGATAGATCTGGTATTTTTTAAAAAAATTTAAAGTTATCCCATATTTGATCCAAATACAAGATTGAGGATAAGAACACAAAAAATAAGGATAATAAAAAACATTACCATATGCAAATCTGGATAAAAATAGTAGTTTTTTTATCCCTATAAATTAGGTTAACTTATCCTAAAAATTTATCCATTTACCAAACTAGGCCTTAAGTTGTGCAACCGTGCTCTTGGGTTAAAATTCTGTCAACTCTACCTGATTTTCATTGTTTGCTCAACGATAGTGAATTGAAAATAACTCTTTTACCCTTTTTGTAGTCCATTTTAACATCTTAAACACCCCCTCTTCAAAACCTCTCTTCTTTTTCTTCTTCTCTACCATTTCACCCATCTCCAAAATCTCTCAAACACATTATATATTCATTTTTCATCAAATCCCTCATCCTCTTCTTCCCAAAAGGTCCAACAATGAACATTTCTTCACAAATATCTCATCTTCTTCTTCCCAAAAGGTTCAAATGGGGGCTAAGGTTCTTAATGAAATAGAGTTAGTTTTTCTTTCATAACATTAGTTAGGGTGTTTCGATCATTTCTTATTTTAGGTTAAGGTTTCTAACCATAGGTAAATTAGGGTTCTTAACGACGTCGGCGATAGGGGCACGATTACGCAACTTAAAGGTCTTCGAGAGACATTTTTGCATTATGAAATTTAACAGGGATATTTTCATAATACTGAGTTTTAACAGGAGTATATATGCAAAAATCTCTAATTTTTAACATTAATAATAAAAATATGAAATATCACAAAAATAGGAAAAAAATAAAAAAAGGGAGAAGAGAGGAATCTATCACAAAATGTGAAGGGTGGTGGGACTGGTAAGGGGTTTATATATGGTGTTGGATTTGGTGATTTATTAAATGGCAGGTTGTGGGCTTAAGAAGGTGATACACAACAAAGTTTTATTCTGTTATTTATTTATTTTAAAGAAAATGGTACACTGTCACTAAAACATAAATAGACAAGTTTGAGCTATTTATTATCCAATTTATTGAATATATTGGATCAAAAAGAAGTTGATGGACCCGTTCTTTTGATTTATAGGGATTTTTTAAGTCTCTATAGAGTAAGGCTGCAACTCGAACGGGTTGGCCCTAACCTGAATTTTAAGGTGTACAATATTATTCTATTTTAACCTGAATTTCAATTCGATGACTCTAACCTGAACACGACCCATGGTAACTTGAACCCGACCTGAACCAACCCGTAAAACCCGAGTTTCAAGCCAAGCTCACAAAGATAAATTCTAAAATAAATGGTATATATTTTTAAAGACAAAAACGCACACATATATTTCACAAATTTTAAGTCACCCACTAAATAATCTAAATCCACCAAAAAAAAAGAAGGGGTTGTGATCTAATTATAGAAATTTAGAGTAAATAATCAATTATCAATGTCACATGGTCCATTTAGAATATCATATGGGTGTCAACTATGAGTTCGGGTTTGGTCGGGTGACTCGGGTTGTCTATGATGATAACCCGAACCCAACCAATTTTATAGACAACCCGAGTTTATCAACCCAAAATTGATCCTAGTTTTTAGAACCCAACCTGCATGCAAATCGGGTTTGACTGGTCAGGTTCGAGTTGGATATGACCCAAGTTGCAGCTCTATTATAAACTATGCTATTTAGTAGTGGATCATTCTCTTCTTCGTATCTATTTAAGGATCTAATATATTTATAATGTAGAGCTTAGATATAACATGGACAAAGGACTTTAATTGGGTGTGGATGTGTATTTGACATGTGAGTATGGACTTAGCCTGATTCATGTATTTTGGCAAATGCAATAGGTAAATTGGAATACTCTAATTGTGGAATTAAATATGAAAGATTCATGTGTGTAAGATTCATAGATATACATAAGTTGGAAAGAATTATATTTAAAGCTTAACTATGCAAAGTTCATGTATGATTCCCATGATGAAACTAGGTCGGAATGAATATTATTCAAGTCATTAAATATGCATGCTTCACATTTCAATGATGCACGTAGATTGGATACATGAATTAACAATAAAGAAGTTCGCAATGTATCTTGAACTTACCATCACCATTGACTATGGAACAATGTACCATGTATGAAATAATTATAAGTCTATTATTTTTAATTAAATTGGGACTTTGATGGGAGAGAACTCCTGATTGTCTAAGGATTCCATGAATGTCAATCTTCTTATCCAACTCAGAAAGTGAGAAGTGACTGAAAAAGAGAGAAAAAGTCTCTTGTGAGAGTTTTGAGAGTGAGTTTAATGTCTTATTAGTCTAGTAGCCAAAATACTTTTATGGTGACAGTGTTCTGAGTCAATATCTAATATCACTATGTGTGAGCTTGCTGAATCCTTAGGGCGGTTCGGTTCGTGACTTCTGTATTGAGAGGAGCTAAATAACGCCTTATGATTCGTAGCGAGCTTCTTCATCCATTCTTCTATTTCAGTATTTTATTTTTGTTGAATTACTTTTAATTTCATCACATTTTCGTGTATTACCCATAACATTTATATACATTAATATTTTTCAGATTGTGTACTAAGTTAAGATGGCGAAAATAACTGAGGACAACCAATATTATAATGGTCAGTGGACGTGTGGATGGTTAACAAATGTCAATAAAATAAAATAAATCAAAATAGCCTCTATCATTTAAAAAACAATTGATATAAATTCATCAATAATGCTCATAAAAAAACTGTTATCCATCACAGTATGTATTAATAAAATTCTCATTAATACCTGTAGGATAAACGAAGAAGATTGGAGGTTCATCCACGGATCCATTTATTCATGGCTCCATCTCCTGTTCCATTTTTAATTTAACTGTATTGATAACATATAATTTCTTTTAACTAGTTATATATATATATACAGGGGTGTAACATAGGTTTATTTGCATGATAGCTATATCAGGATAAATAATCCATACTAAATAACACAATTTTTTGTTAGGTAATTTTTTCTGTTATTTTCATTATGAAACATAAAAATGACATTTTTGTTGTTTGATTCACCTTGGATAAAGTAATGGTAAGTGATGGATAAAATATAGATAAGAGTTTATGACTTTTTAATTAACAACAATATTCTTGAATATCGACCGCGGCTAGTTATTTAGTGGGTCGACCGGTCTGTAGAGCAATCTGAACTAGGGAGCTCTATGTTTTTCCTTTGTGGGCTACTTAGCCTGCTTTTTTGTTTTGCATTTGGGGACATTGACTCCTTTACCTTTCTTGTGTGAGTAATCAGTTCATAAGATCTTTTGTCTATTCTCTCCATCCTTGCTTTGAGACAAGATTCAGACTATTGTTATATAAAGTTATATAGTTTAACATTTCCTCAAAAACAATATCCTTGAATAAGTGTGAGAGATGTATAACTGATTTGATAAATGTGATAATTTTTAAAATGTGTACATGAGACTGTTCCGTGAAATAAATTTTTGAATCTATATATGAGCCAACCGAAGGTTATTATTATATACATATATTCAGATATAAAGGTCGGTATGAAACAAGAGTCCCAGTCCCAAGAACATACCTAGGCAAGGTCAACTGATACCCAGCTTGGGAAAAGACTATTATTATATCTTCGTCACTAGTTTAAGATCATGTAAATAAAATTTTGAATTGCTATTATTTATGACTTTTTTTTTACCATCACCGGCATCTCATCCAAGACATAGCTCACGATCGTCCTTCGCAGCTGAGCTGTACATGTTATCAACCGTCCATTTCTCCAAGGGTGACACATCGGACGGCCGAAAAAACAAAACATTCGTCTACAGCAAGTCAAAACTCTACATCTCGCACGATAAACTTCGTTCCTTCCCGTCAGAGAGAGAGAGAGAGAGAGAGAGAGCACCGAAAACCCTAGTCGAATCGCGACCTAGGTTTTCCCGCGCTTGCACACACAGAGAGAGAGAGAGAGAGAGAGAGAGAGAGGTGGAGAGAGAGATTAGGGTTTCATGGCAATGCCATGGAGGGTGGCGATATACATTGTGAAGGTGGTCTGGATGGTCCTCCACGGCTGGGTCTCCTCCTGCCTCACCGTCGCAGACGAGATCGCACGCGCCCTCCGCGCCGGTGACGTCGGTCCCTTCCCCGTCGGCTGATCCAACTCCTCCAAAACCGGAAAGAAAGGTCACATCTCTCTCTCTCTCTCTCTCTACAGTCTCTCTTGGGTTCTGATTGAATTCTTGATGATCACAGCCAAAGTTTTCTGTTTTTGTTCTTTCTGTTTCTTGAATTGTTGATAGTGCCGTTGTATTTTGATGATCTCGCTGAAATTATGGCCTTTTAGAATTTCAATTGGGGACTGATATTGTTGTAATTCTGTTTCTAACCAGATTTGTGAAGCAATCAGAAGAGTGTCTTCTATTGGCATCACATCTAACAGTAATGCGTTTTGGGGGCCTTTTTAGGATGGATTAGTTTCTACGAATGTTTCGGCTTTGGGTGTCTTTGTTCTGATTTTCTATGCTTTGGGTGTCTTTGTTCTGATTTTCTATGAAGTGAATTCATGGTGAGTTATATAAAACGGAAGAGATCTGATGTAGTTGATAGGATGCGGTACAGAATGATGAACTTGTGTGGCTTTCAATTGAAGAGTAAATATTTCCTGATTACTCAATGATTTGCACTCTTGCATTTCAGTGCAGCCTATAAGTTGTTTTCTTCAGTCTGTAGTTGGGCATAGTTGGACGCTTATCTGTTAAACTCATGCACTTGTAGCCCCAAAATAATGATAGTGGTCCATCGGTAGAGATTGTGAATCTGTTTCCGATTTCCTTCTTTATGTTTTTAAATTAAAAGAAAATAAGTCAGGTTTAAGATTTATCAATGATTTTATTGATTGGCCAACCCACTGGGAATTTAATTCCCCCTCCCCCCCGATTTGTAATTCCAGCCAACTTTTCAATTATGTCATGTAAAAGGAAACTTAATTTTTATTAAGATAATTTGGCATAAAGCATAGGCCTGATATTCGCGGTTATAAAATCAATTTTATCAGCTCTGCTTTATATATTGCATTTGGATGAGGAACAATTCGCTTTTAATGCTTCTTTTTGAACCATGGGAACTTGTAAAGGTTTTAGAATAATTCAAGATTAAGCCATCAAGGTTTGAATCATATAGTTTAAGATAAGGAAGCTTGATTATTATAGGACAGACACTTATTTTTACAGGGAAATATCTACTGAAAAAATGATGGATTATAAATGGCCAGTGAATATGATACGTACTCAAGTTTTCAGAGAACGGCGCTTTTTCTTTTCTTTTCTTTTTTTGAGATAACTGGTAAAATGGCTCCCATATTGATAATACCACCCACTTGTGATGACAAGTTTCTTATAGTGCTCCATCATTTGGGAAACAATGGGACCTTGTAAGTTAGCAGTTAGCTGTCTTGGTGAAGAAGTATAGCCTGGTTGTCTGTTGATGTGTAATTATGTATTTATGCATTCTTAGAATTGGACCCAATAATAGTGCTTAGATAGTGTGCGAGGTGTCTTAGAAGCTTGGGTGAATGTAAAGCATCATGCTTGCTTTCTACTGAAGATTATGTATTGGATTCAACCAATTAATGCCACTAGGCAAATAATATGCAGTTCCATTCTGTTGTAGACTTGTAGTTATGCCTTTTCACTGTTCAGACATCAATTGGGATTCCTTCCCTTCAGTGCATTTAAGGTTTGCCTTTATAGAGTGGATTTGTATTGCGTATAATCTTTTATTGTGAGGTAGAATATCCACCTTTCATAAAAAAAAAAATATCAAAAGGAAATTTGCTTTCATTTGATTTGTTTTAATATAATAATGGGGATCTCTACGCAATTATATTTAATGAACATTTGGTCATGTGACTCTAAAAGGCACGATTTGAGTTTTTAAATACTGGGCAATGGACATCCATCCGATTGCCAGTATGACATATCATATATAGCTGTAGGTGAAAGGTTGAAAAGACAATGGGATGTGTGTGTGTTGGGGAAGGGGGGGGGGGGGTTGTTCCTCATGATATATCCCCACCATCTTTTGCCGTACATCATCAGAGCAGATCTAAATTAGAACTAGACCATTTGTTTATTCTAGTAATAACACAGAAGAGAATGTTTGAATTTGTGTGTGGCAAAAATTTGGGAAACCTCAAACAACTAACAGAATAATTCTTTACTACAATGTAGCCTGCGCATATTCCACGCGTAAACTTGATAGAAATATTCATTTACCTTATCCAGTCTGAATGCTTATAATGATACCATTGAGTGAAATAACTAAAGGTGTGTGCAAGATGAATGGTCACAGATAATTTTAGTTCCCCTGCCAATCCTGTCATTTTCATCTTTGACGTATGGGAAGCCTGTTTCTGAATGCAGTAAGGTGCAACGAACCCTGTATTTCTTTTGGGTTGGGATGTAACACCATTTCCAATAAATAAATAATAAATAAATAAACCCAAAATCCTCTATGAAAAGAGGACATCATTGATTTATGTCTAATTGTGGGCTTTATCATTGTTGTTATCAAAGTATACTTGTTCTTTTATTCAATTTTCTTTGCCAATCATTGTTCTCCAGTGATTCATTAGTCTTTTTACCTAATCTGAAAGAAAGATATTGCATGCATCTTACTTTCCACATATGAACTAAAACATTTGACCAACATAAAAATAATTCTTTGTATATAAAGAATCTTTCACACTGTGCCCAGAAATGAAATTTAAGATTGGAGTTTGGGGACATTTCTTGTACGAATGACTTAATAGTACATGAACTCTGGCTCATTGTCTACCCATATTCATCATTATTGTTGTTTTGCTCATTTGGTTCTCTATAAATACAGAGTTTGAAACTTGGTTGATTCACAGAAGAATAATTTTTCTAAAATATTTTTATATCTGATGGTAAAAGGAAGAGACGTTGCTATGAGCAATAGCAATAGTAAAGTTCTCGATAAACTCCTGAGATGGCCACTTTGTTTAAAAAAAAAGCCCAAGGTTAGGACTGTATCCCTTCTTCCCTCCCAGAACCCTGGTATATGTGTGACTGCTCTAGATGATGGTAATAGGAAGAGGTACCCTGATCTTGGA
The DNA here is from genome assembly GCA_030737835.1 of Acorus gramineus. Taxonomy (NCBI): domain Eukaryota; kingdom Viridiplantae; phylum Streptophyta; class Magnoliopsida; order Acorales; family Acoraceae; genus Acorus; species Acorus gramineus. The sequence continues at coordinate 21,307,450 of CM060848.1, read as the reverse complement.
TGATATGTTGTAGGCATATAAAATTATTTACAACTAAGGTCAGCCATTTAGTTACTCAGTTTAAAATCAATAAATATCCATCCTCTTTTATTGAAAAATGAATAAACATTCATCATGAATTGCTATGAGCAAATTTCACCTTTTCATGTCAATATGGGGCCCACCTTTAAAATCCCTTTTTTCTGCCTTTCCAGATCAAACGACAGCATAAATTGTTTTGGCTATGTCCTTCCTGTTTAGTCCTATCAATGCTTGACATCAAGCATTGTTAAAAATTAATATATGAGCCACTGACCGGACACTGATAACTTGTGGGCACTGAATTACTTGTTTATTACCATATGGATTGCTTATACAAATTGAATCACTCGGGTGATTTTCTCTGACTTTTTTTAAGGACTCTTTAATATCAATAGCTAGAACTTGATGCTGTCTCCAGGGTATAAACATCTGCATACACCTGAGATTGTCAAGTAAATTGTCAATGTTGACGAAATGTTCTCTCTTTGCCTATGGTTTTTGATGTAGCACACGTCGAGTGGAAACTTTTTCGAAAGCTTGAACATCCAAAGAAGATCCCTGGGAAGAAGTGGTCTCACTTGTTGGGTCAAACCATCGGCCAAAACATGGGACTTTGTATACTTTTATTTTCTGGTTGATGCTTCATTTAGAAGTTGAGTTTTGGCTTGGTTTTTGGGTATCTCTATCAATAAGTCTATTGAGTTCTTAAATGAGTCATGTGAAAATTTAAGAGTAAAATGTTTTTTTCATTGTTTCCATCATATCAATGATAGCCCTTGCATTAGAACTAAAAAAAGGGCCGATTGAGATTGCGGTTTGTTAGGGCAACCGCAAGATCTTTATTAAGATACTGAATGAATTACGGTATCCTTTTGCAGCTTTTTCCCCTGTACCTCTCTATTGGGATTTGAGAAGTGGGTCATTAGCTTGATCTAAGCTTTCTATTTTTCCTTGAACACTTTGTTTTGTTGTTTCATAAATGATACATTGATATCTGAAATATGCTTGTTGATATGTACGTTTTGTTTTTCTTGCAGTGTTGTGATCATTTAAGGCCCATGCCGTCCTCAATTTCTTGTAATTAAGAGTTTGATATTAGAATATTCAAAAGGCCCCTTTGAAAGTGCATGAGGAAAGCAGTTCATTCTTCCCCTTGTGGTCATGTTTGTTCAATTCTTGTCTGTGCAGTGGCATGTGAATGTGTTTGCCAAACATTTATGACTTTCATTATAGAAGTGGTGCTATATGCATAATGGAACGTCAGTTTCTAACTCACAAAAGTTTGGGATCATCTATCCCCACCACCTATATCTCTGTTCCCACCACCCACTAATGTTTTTTTGGATGGTAGGATTGTTAAGGGAAGCAGAGAAATAGAGAGAGGAAATGGGAGAGAGAGGAGGGCATGAATGGCCGGAGGCCATGGAGGGGGGGGGGGGGGGAGAGGCTGGACATGATGGCGACAAATGAATGGACAAACCGGGGTGGTGTACAGAGGGTAGGCGTGGAGGAGCCCGGGAGAGTGTGGATGGGGATGGAGGTGGTCTCCTCCACCCTCCCTTTCTCCCTCCACAATCGCCGCCACCGTGTCCATCCGCCACTGTCATCACTGCACACCACCACCATCTCCTATACCTGTCGTCGCTCACACCACCAGCACCAGCACCATCTCTTCCTGCACACCACCACCTCTCCCTCCCTCTCCCTGTTGTTGAACACCACTACCACCTCCCCATCACACATCCACCCACTGTCGTCGCACACCACCACTACCGTCACCTCCTCCTTCCCTGCCTTCTCGTCGCACACCACCTCTACCCGTGACCGGTTTCACGCACCATCACCTCCATTCACCAGTGCAAGGGTTTTATTTTGGTTGGGTTGGTGGGATGGAAATTTGATGTAAATGGGTGGAGGGAAGGGATAATTGTTTTGATGACAATAATGGGTTTCTAATTTTAAGTGGCTAGCTTAATTATCCAGTTGGTTAGTTTAGATTGTGATTAGGGGTGCAATTCAATTGGTTTGATTTTTTGTAAATCCATATTGAATCAAATTATAATCACGTGTAAACTAATAACCAAATTGAATTTTGTTTGGTTAATTCAAACTGGACCAAACTGTTAAAGATAAACATATATGTACTTTTTTTTTTAGGGTTTGGTTATAGCTTTATATAAATATCAAAATACTATGATGGTATAAATTTGTATTTATTTGCTATGAATATTAATGATGTAATAACAATATATAGTATATAAAAAAATGATCTAAATCATATTGATTATGTGTTTAAATTTAATTTGATTCACGATTAATTCAGATTTTTTTAAAGTAAATCTAAATAAAAGTAGATTAGTTTATTAATTTCTCAATTCATATCCAAACAAAACAAAAAATCTATTAACCCAAACCCGAAAAAAATTGGTTTGTATCAGTTCAGATTTAATCGACCAAAGTTGCACCCCAAATCATGATATTGTATGGTGTTTGAATTTAAGAGTGTGTTTGGTTGCGTGATTACAAAATTGATTTTGTAGGAATCTGGATTTTAAAACTGATTCTGCAAGAAACTCACTTTCTCAGTTTTTTAAAATTACAGCTTTTAAGCACTATTTGTCTAAAATCTGTGTGCAAGAAGCTGTTACAGTAAAACTGTTTGGTTACACGATTGCACAGCGTTTGCGATTGCAATCGTGCAACTAAACACACCCTAAATATCCATAGTGAACTACAAGAATTGAGTGTGTTAACATTGTTCTAAGAAGTGTGTGTGTATATATATATGTGTGTGTGTGTCTCAGTGCGTGTGTTTCCTCTAATAAAAGTATGTATCCCATTGCGGATATAATATTGCACGCAAAACTACAAATAAGAATTACAAATAACACCTTTTAAATTACCATAAATGTTTTTGGTTTTAAAATATTTTTTTTTATTTTTATCATTTCTTTTGTATCACATAGTACCGTTATTTTTGTGTAGCAAACACTTCGGATATGACCCGGCCTCAAAAAAGCTCCTTGTTTTTATTCAAATAAATAAAACTCTGGCCATTCCATATCAGGATCATTAACTTCAATAATAATTCAAAGGAAAGGCTGGAATTATCTCACACGTTTTAACATACATTCTAAAATATACCTGACGTATTTCCAAACACAAACTTATACAATAAAAAAAATGTTATTTAAAAAATTATAAACCAAACAACAAAGACATAACTTTTACATTTCAATGAAATTATAAAAAAATACAAAAAAACTATTCACGTACACCTATTTATAACACCATGTCAGTTAATTTAAATTGCTGACATGAACATTCATGTGTTATGTATGTGACTTGGGTTGTTACTACTGAGCTCTCTGGTGATAACTGATAAGCAAGCATTTGGGAATGATGCATAAATGTTCGTAAAATTGTAACTTAGACAAGCACTTAGGAATAAATGAATCATTGGTTTAAATAAATTTTTCAAGAAAAAAAAATCCAGGCACTGAGTAGTGAAAGTGGTTTCTTACATCTGAGGAAGCCTAGCTCTTAGTAATAGTCATGTTTGAACCTGAAAAAAACAAATGCAGAATTGTTACTGATTTGTTAGTGTTGTTGGGACGAGCAAACATGCAAACTTTGGATTTCATCAGTTCTCTTTTAGTCTCCAATGTAAAACTGGCACGTGAAAAATTATCATAGCCTCAAATGTTCAATTGTTAAACATGTGAGGTGACGCATGTCATGCGAGGACTCATGAGAACATATGAGATCTAATACTGACCGGATCTCATCCTCAAAGTGTAGCGCTTTTTAGTTATCAAGTTGGGAGGTAAAGTTAGTCAGCAATTATGCACGAGGAAGATGAAAGTCAAAGTCGAAGATCGGTTGAAGTGGCCGAATACATATAACATACTGGGTATAAATGAACAATTCATTGATGCTTTCGCAAGAGATTGTGTCTGACAATAATTTATAGAATGAATCATCGAACTTAAAAATGAGGAAAAAAAAAGATTGGAAGTTTAAACTAGATCTACCATACTCCAGCTCAGACACACAACAGGCACCAAAAAACATTGGGCAAGACAAAAGCCATTCAACAAATGTCAAAGATAGCATACCTTAGACTATAGCCCAAAATGTTTTCCTACAAACTAGGACATGCTCCATCTTCCCCTGTTCATCATCCAGTGTATGTGATTCAACATTCCAAAGGAACTTAGGAGCGATATCGTGGATGTGGGACACAATGGATTCTTCATCTCGAATAATTATAACACCCTGCAAGTCAAAACTTGAAAGCTCAATTGCTTGCAATCAAGGATGTTCATAGATCAATAAATTCACAATCCAATGTATGACGACAGTTAGGGAGTCTACTACTTTTCCCTTGGAGGCCTTCCAGGTTCACCCAAAATAGCTTGGCATACATTAATAATTCTACTTAAGTCTTCTAAGGAAATAGATCCATGTATTTCCCATAGTATCTCAATTAATCAAAGGAAAATCCATCTCTATCTATAATAAAAATGTCATTCAAAATTATGACTGATAAGACAGTACCTGTGGGCGAACCATGCGGTCCATCTCTAACAGGATATCTTCTACTAAGCAACCTTCCTTTCCTCCTTTATAGAGAGAAAAGAGACGAGAGGCATGTAGTAGATCATAAGTACGTGGATATGTCGAAAAGGGCTCACACCTGAGTGAAGGGTTACAGCATAACATCACCAACAATCTTCTAATGAATTAGTATAAAAAATAATAATAATATTTATAATAATTTGAACCTCACCAGTCATGAAAAGCACCGATCAAGCCACGATCATATATAGCAGACAGTGTGCTATTCATTCTCGTGGGAACCACATTCATCACCCACAAAGGAAACGAACTCAGAGCCGCAGCAAATCCACCGTAGTATGCATTCATGTCCATGACATTTCTAATCTCCCTTTGATTGACACCCATCAACTTCCAATAGTGTTGAATTTGCTCTTGCCAAAATCTGGTATTTAAGTTATATGTATCTAGATTAACTCCTGTTGAGAACATGTTAATATTATTGTAAATAAAAACTCCTTTCCAAAGGCCAACAAAAAAATGAAATGCTTCCAATTAGACATGATTATTGTCATAAAGAAAATGATAAACAGCAGGGGAATAACATTTGCTATCAAAACAGTATTCATTTGCATAGTGTATGAAAAAAAAAAAAAGAGAGAGAGAAGAAGAAGCTGATTGTGATGCATGAAAAATTCATATTGCAGAATATTTAGTGCAGTTGCTCAACTTTAATACCATTATTTCACACATAAATATGCCAAGTTTTGCAATATGCATGTCCAGGTTAGGGGCCCTAATGCAGAATATTTTGAAAACAAGTCCTTAACCTTTATTTAGGTACTCCATCGAATGTGTCGACATAGAATTTTGAAATAGTTCATATTGCGGGTCGATTTATGAGCAATGGAGAACATAGCCATTGTTTTCTCATCCTTAACTCTGAGGCTTAAAGAATTACCAATCACAAAAAAGATGACATAAATTTGGCTATATACAAATATTAATCATAAAAATTAATAGAAATAGGCATTCAAGGCAAACAAAGCTAAAAAAATAACTAACCTATTTTCTCAAGTCTCTTGGAAAACACTGAAAGGCGTTCTGGTCTTGGGGGGAGTTTCTGAGAATCCACTGGTTCACTGTATGGAACTATACAGTTCATTAATGGTGTTTCCCATGATGGGTTTGATTCTTCCATAGCTTCACACATATCCAAAAGTTTCCTTTCTGCATTTTGCAATTGGCATGAATCATTTGCAGGTTTGCGCCAGATTGCAGTTTGAACTTTCTGTGCTATGAGCTCCCAGCACATGGCACTTGTCAGTTTTATCAACTTCTCCCAAATTATTGGGAATTCTTTTTCTTTCTTATAAGCAGGAGGAGCTGAGTACACAAAGTATCCATTGGGGCGTAATAGACGATCTATTTCTTTGAGCAGGATACCATCTGCAATCCAAAACTTTCATGACTAATTGTCTCAAAGAGTATATTTCAAGCATTAGCAATGTATACAATGACTTTACTGAAACAGCATAAGCTTCCTGGTGGAGGAGATTCACAGATAATACATGCCCAAATTTATTAGCTTTGAGAAATTAGTTACCGATAAAAAGAATATATGCTACATTCTTGATCATGCATGGTACTTTATTATTACATCTTGTTATTTCTTCTGTGCAAAAAAGAAAATGAAAGTCATTATACATGCATCATCCCATAAGATATTACAAGATGCTTGTATAAACACTAAATCATTGACCCACCACTACAGCGTGTATTGCATGTGCATGATGCTATTTATGCTAGATACAGGATGGGAATGAAGTATAGATACTTCAAATCCTAGGGAAACTTTATCATAATTAAAAGATTTTACAGGAATATCTTATGCAGAATGCGGAGTAGGAAGAAGTACAGGTGTAACCAACAAAAATGAAGTACCAGAATTTATCATAACCACAGATTCCTTTGGATACAATATAGAACATACCTGATTATATTTGTTTATAAGGTTCCGATACTACAATCAATAGCTTTATTGGTAACCACACCAATAGTGACATGATGACATCTGTGATGTCACTTCCAGAACTATTAAATGTAACAGACTTATAGTTTTTTATTCACCACTGAATCTTAGAAGAAACATCCCAGATTATTATCTTTATATACTTGATACGCATACTGTGATCAGCATAAAATTCCAGAGAGAGAAAGAAATCATCCATGACGTGCGCTGACAAAAGAAGATAGAAAAATGTAATTTTATATATACCTGACAAAAAAAAAAAAAGATAACCAGATAGGACTAAATACCATTCTCATGCCAATCAACACGACAACGTGAACAATGAACCATCTCAAATGAGCTTCTGGGCAATGGGAGCTGTTTTGTGGATAAAACAGAAATCATTGCACTGATTCCTCGCTCTAGAGCAAATTGAATTTGATTTTCATGGCCATCCTTGGGAGCAATAGACATTGTCTGTATATCAAGGGGGAGTAAATAAGCCGAAAAACTGGCAACTCCACAGCCAATGTCCAAAACTTGAACGACCCCTGCACTTCGCAAATCTCCTGCATTACTAGTTATCATATTTCCTAACCTGCAACATCATGCAAAGTTTTTGGTGACTAGTAGACAATGACAGCTAGTGAAACTTTTCATAGAAAATTTAACAAGACATATGACCAAGACGAAGCATGAAAAGTTTGAAGCTTGTGTCAATCTTACACTCAGTATAAGGAAAATGCAATATTTGATTTGTATTACAAAGCGTAAAAAAAAAGTATCAACAACTTTACAAATAAAGGAAGCTTGAAGAAAATTCTATTGGCTTCACATTTCATCCATGAATAAATCGGGTCCCAAGAAACCCTTCTCTCCGCCATATGAGTTATGATACCCATATGGACTGAAATCTGCTCAATATGACAATATCCACATGATATAAGAACACTAGTTATCTTGAAATAGTGAAGGGCTCTAATATGGGTACAAACATCATGCCATATGCTACTTGCCCTGGGATGAGCAAGTTTCATCATCTAGTTTGCTAATTAGCCATAAAAGGATCCTCTTGGTGGCCAACTAGACACAGCAATAACACATGTCATAGAAGGCAGACTACAAAACTTACTAATTGAGATGGGTCAGATCAACGAAGTTACGTACATATGAGACATGACACAAAGAAGGAAAACATTATGTTAGTTCTTCAGTTTGAAGTTCTCCTCTTCTTTTTTAATGTTTCATAAAATTCAACTTTTGAGATCCCACCTTTCCACCAATAAACAACGTCAATTCAAATCTCCTTCTCAATGTTCAACAATTGCACACAAATATAAATTACTAATAGTGGATGCCAAAATATAACTTTGGACAAGTGCCAAAGCGCCAATTCAATTGGCACCTCAAAAAAAGAAGTCATTCCATGTACACCAAAGAAGAAATAGGCAAAACTTGACCCACATATCTGCTCAACATACATGAAAAGCAATCAAATTTTCTTGTACTCCCATCTCACTCAAATTTCAATCACATATAAAAACAACTATAGAAACCCAAACTTAGAACAGAAACACCAACCATGTCACGATTGCATAAACCAACAAGGTGTTTTTACCTCTGGATGTACTCATCCGCCCCATGCTTGAAATGCGTGCCACCGCCGGGGAACCACCAAAGCTCGCCCTTCTCGTGCACCCAGTTCTGCCCGCCCTTCACCTCCGCGAGACGCGAATGGTTCACATTTCCCCTCCACACGTAGTCCCTGCTCACCGGCCACCTGATCGGCACCCTGTAGTCCACCGGCGGAGGCACCAAGCAAAACAACCGCTTCTCGAAAGGGGGGCAATGCCTCTCAAGCGCCCTAGTCCCGGCGAGATCCATGTCGGGGAACAAGAGCTTGATGTGAGGCAAGTCATGGCAGGGGATGTGCTCGTTGAAGGGTAGGGGGCAGACGTCGACCCCGGTTGGGGGGATCCGAAGGGATTCGCCTCTGTAGGTGAGGGAGACCTTGTTCTTGATCTGTGGTTCGAGATCGAGAGAGATGAGAGGGGGGGATCGATGGACGACGAGGGAGGGTTTGGGACCGGAGAGGGTGCCGGCGTAGAAGGAGCCGATGATCACTATTAGAGCAACCAGAGCCAGACGAGACGACCTCGAATCGAACGCCGACAACATCGCCATCTCCGTCTCTCTCTCTCTCTCGATCGAGTAGAGCGTGAGTTGGTGGAGAAGCGGAGGTTCGGTGTGTCTCGGGAGAGAGTCGATCACGTGAGAGTCACGTGAGCGTGTATAATAAACAGACTGATGTGACTTCTGTCGGTTTCGCTTATTAAATTTATTCAGGGATTTTTAGTTTTAAGTCCACGTAAATATATGTGTATTTAGAGATCGGTCTCTCACTTCTTCATATTTTTTTTAGACCCTATATTCAATCGCCTATTTGATTTTTAGTCCCTCTGTCAAACATCCCCGTCCATACACCGTTAATTTGTGAAATGTAAATTTATTTTTAAGTTCCTATAAACTATGTTATTTAGTGATCAGTCCCTGTAAAATGTGTTATTTAATGATTAGTTCCTATAAAATATAGGGATTAATAATTAAATAACATAGTTTACAGGAACTTAAAAATAAATCACATTTCACAACAATATTACATGTCTCTTTTGTTTGCAGGTCACAAAAGAGTTTGGCAACATCGAGAGTTTGGCCTCATTCATCATAGAGCGAGCGGGGATGTGATATCTCCAGAGCTAAGAGTGTCTCCTTCTAAAGGGGATAAATCATTAGTGTTAATTCATAATTGTAACTACTCTTTTAACAATAAAAGTATTGGTAGCAGGTTTTATATTAAAAAAAAAAGATTAAATTATAAAACACAAAAATTACTTTGGATGTAAAATAGATTGACCATTAGTCAAAGGATCTAGATAAAATAAATAGTTAATATTATGAGTTTTTCTAAGGCTTGACAGTCCATGAACTAAAAAAATAATTTTTCTTTTAAAAAAAAAAAAACCTATAATGAATTTTCCATTTTTATAAAGAAGATGCTATTTATTAACGAATATAAAAACAAATTTCTCATTTTAAGTTATTCCAGGTCATTCAATCCAAAAGTTGTTAACTGTTAAATCAATTGTCCATCATTTTTTCACATTTTATAAATGGTTATCCACCTCATTCAAATTTTATTTAAATAACAAAAACTTTATTGCCTAATTCAAAATAAATCAAACAAAAATCATTTTATCTTTATTTATATTAGAATAGTCATAAGCCTTAAAATAACTTATCTATCCAAATGGGGGAATAGTATAAAAAGATCCTTTGTTCCAACTATTTTTTGTGGTGTTGAGCAATAAGAGTCCTCTACTTTGTGGTTCTTCACTTTCTAAAGCCTACACAGCTGCATCAATAAATTTCACTTTTAAAAGAAATTTAAAAACATGCAAGAACTACATGTGAAGCTGTACATAACATCATCCAAATATATGCATCACATATGACACTCATAGTTATGTGATTTCCACATACACAGTAGGGTTATAAAACATGTAACACAATATCTTATACTTCTACCAGCCTTTTTTATTTCTTGTTCAGCCAGGTCACTATTACAGTTTACAAGACCATCTGAAACTAAAAGCACACTCCATTAGGTTGCATGTGTTCCCCACATTGAACTAATCATATCTAATCCTATGCTTTCCATGTTGAAAATTTTGACATTTGGCCTGTTGTGGTACAATGAAATAATTTCAAAGGTAAAATGCAACTGAAGCAGTAATCACAAACACACTATAAAAAAAATCAGAATAAAAGCTGGCTAACTGTGTGACTCAAAGGGTTTGCGACTAAATCGCAGTTACCGAGCCTGGAGCAATCTCAGCTTGATGAGACCAAGGGCTGTATGGAGCTAGATTCTGAAGAAAAGTTAATTGGAATCAAACAAGGAGGACGATAAGCACCGATCGCGTTCTCGTAATTCTCTTCCAATCGACCCTCTATCTTATCTTGTTCGTCGATTTCCATAGCATTCTGAAAACATGCATTATAGTTAGAAGAATGTCCACTTAAATAAGTCAGGATACTGAAAACACAAAGTATATGTATATATGTTCTACACCTGGTCATTCATCATATCATTTATCAAATGGACAAGAAGCCTTAAGAGTCAAGAGTCAAGACTGCTCCATGATGATGAATTTGAAGAGACACAATCGGTGAAACACACATCCAAATAGTACTGAAGGATGAAAACCAAAATGACTGTACATTAAAATGTTCTCATGACATAATGACTTTCAGCTCCTATTTGGTTGGTGATACTTTTTAGGGTGGCTTTTGATTCATTACGGAAAAAGAAAAAAGTGAAAATCCATCATTTGGTTGGTAGTACTCTCGGAAGCAACTCTGAACGCCACTATGCCACTGGATTCATAATCGAGGTATGAAGGGAAGTAAGGTTGAATTTAAATATCACCAAATTGATGGGATTCTAAAAACCAAACAATGGAAAGTAATCTGGGTATGAATATATCTGCAAACTAAACAGTTTGATAGTAGAATGATTACTTGTAAAGCACATCTATTTAAAATAATGGCACGAACCAAACAAGAACCAGTCACCCATTGTTCAAGGGTCATCCGTCATATATTATACCCATAATAATTCATTGACTTAATCACATGATTGTATATCTATCATCCATCAACTACCAAGTAGCCCACATTTCTTTACTAAACTCAGAAAGTACCTGGATAGAGTAGAGGTAAAACGTTGGCAGGAACCGGATCTTGCAGTATTCGTTAAACAATATGGTTAACAATAAGAGTGGAAATGTTGCAAAGGATGCGGCAGGCTTCGATTTCAATCCAAACAGACCAATCATGGTGATTTGCATAAGAATGATAGCGATGAATATATAGTGATGGATGAGGGGCCAGTACTGCCCACTTGTGTCGTAAACAATGTCATAAACATCTTGAATCTGCAGAAAATTTGTCAAATAAAACATACTCTTTGAGTTTCAAATTGTACATACACAACTTGCTATAAACTTGAAAGGATGATTCAGATGATATCTTAATGCCAACAAAAATAATCAATAATGCACCCAAAGAGGCATGAAATTTAAAGTAAATAACAGATAATCTGAAAGATATCATTATTTAAGTTTTATGTACAAATGGATAGAGCTTTGCTTCTTTTCTGTCTCACTGTCCCCACCTTTGTTAAGAGAATTTAGTTTATGCATATATACTCGACATTCTCAAACTCTTAACCTCATGTAGTTACTAGAAGAAGAAACGTGACTTAAAATAAAATTATCAATTAAAAATAAACTCATGCGGAACAATTGCTACATGCATGAAAAACTAAGGCTATAATAAACTTGGAACCACAGTCATTCTGGAAGGAAAAGAAAATAACCTGATTGACGTACACCACGTAACCTAGGAAGAAATAAACAACAAGAAAGGGAAGCAACAGTGGTGCAATGACAGCATATACCATCCCAATTAATATTGCAAGTGAAATAGTTGGAATAACTCGACAGTAAGGGAAGGGGAAAAGATAAGGCTTTTGCTTCGATCCACGACCAAATGTGTGAGCTCTCATGAAATGCCAGACTATAAGACCAAGCTGAAGAATTTCCAGTGAAAATCCAGAGAATCCATCTGTTAAAATATAAGTTATAAAGAAATCTGCCTGCAGTGATAGATATGAGAAATATAAATAATACAGATTTGAAAATGATAATGAAACTGAAATCACTCATTAGCTGAATTTTTTACATTGCATGATGGAGATCAATATTTTGTACATGCATTATATGATCTAAAATTGAAGAAAGTTATTATAGTTTACCCACAACTTTCATGAAGATGCAAACTAATCTAAAATAGTAGTCATGTGCAGATATATATGTAAGCTGAAATATGATTTCTGTATGTACAACCAATTAACCAAGTCTTGAAATTTTGGAAATATGACATATTCCCATCATCTACCCTTCACGACATTGTGTGAGATCATGATCCAAAACTATGTTTCCTCAAAAAATATCATATACATGTGATGAAGATTATATGATATACAGTTTCAAATTCTCTAGTACTAGATGAATAGCTTTATTTTCGGTGACACTCAACTATCACCTATATCAGTGAAGATGTATTACACCTATACTATTGAACAAGGCTCTAAATATGTAAACTGTGATAATTTTCTTCAATTTTAAAATTCGGAAATCTTCTAAGAAATGAACTCAATGAAAATTTAGTAATCTCACCTGAGCCGAAACAGCGCTTGCAAGTCGACCAGGAAAGTCCTTGGGGTGCGTAAATGATTCTCCAATTTGATAAAGTAGAGATCCAGATAACAAGCTAAGGAAGAATACATTTCCCACCAAAAAGTAGAAAACCATGCTGCAAGCTTTTAACTCCCTCTTACTCCTTGAAACAGATCCTTCTAGTGTGGCCAATGCAATCATCGCATATGGAACAACATATATGAAAGTGTTTAGGATAACACTGGGGAGATATCCAGTCACAACGGAGGTTAATCCTGGTCTGCAGGGTTAATGACACGGTGTTAGGGAATAGTAATGGATAAGGACGCCAATTACATGACAAGCGCCACGAGATATATTCACAAAGTATTTTATAAAAAGCAAGAAGAGTAGAGACAATTCAAGCATTGATATGAGGAATGGAACCTTAACTATGATTCAAAGTACTTCCAATTGCCCACATATCCATGGAGTACTGTGGTGTTTCCATGTTAGGCACTTCATATTTCCGTTATAAAAGTACATGTCTGATTCTATACGTGTTGTATTCTTTGTGTATCTGCTCTTTTTTACTCTCTCTAGTTTCCTACATGATAAAATATTTATAGATTCTACGAACTACAAAATGTAGTGTGAGATTAAGGAACTCACTAAACAAGCATGGTCAGCTTATTGGTCTCATATAAAACGAATTGGGAAGTATACTGATATTTGTATCTGTAATTCAGATAAATCATTAACATCTGATTAATAAATTTTCAATCATATGTATGATAGGATGGATTATTCGATATGAGTATATGACAAACACAAAATCATCAGGTACAATAAAAAAGAAAGAAAATCTCACAAGGCCCAAGGGACTAGTTTCTTACATCAGCTGCACTGCCCTCGCTGGAGGAAACCACTTTTTAATGTTCTCGAATTGTGCGATTCCTTGAACTGCAGTGACAGGAATTGTAAAGAATATTGTAAGCAGTGATGCTGCAATAACAAATGATATTTTATGGAGAGCCAAAAGACGATATGGTATCGCCAAATTATTCCATAATACATCTCTTGGTTCCGGGGCAGGTTCAGTTATCCATAAGAGTGGATTTATGTGTTGCTGAGTTTGAGCAGCCAACGCAGCACCCCATCGAGATTTGAATGACACAAAAGCAGCGGGCAACTCCTGGAGATGAGTTTTAGATAATAATTAGCAGCCAAATCCTTGCTAAGGTAGCCTCAAGGAACATAAATGTACTATAAGATAAAGATGCTTATATTAAAAGAAGTTATTGGTGTTTATGTTATATATATTTCTCATTGTCTTCTTTGTCATTTGATTTCTTTTAGACAGGATCTAACAACATCCAAGCAACCAAATTCAAAGTAATTACAGCCTCAACCTACAATTTGATAAGCTAAGATGGCTCCAATAATGACACTAGAATGGACTTTTTTTTTTTTTAACCTTTGTAACATTTTAGATACTCGGATTCTTGTGAATTACCCAAGGTTTCATGTGTTTTATCATAGTTAAAAAAGAAGAAGAAGCAAAGTTAACAAAGAATATCCAAACATTATTTGATATGAACCATCATAAGTACATAAACCATCCTCATAAAAACATATGTGAAAGGACTTGTTGCAGACCTAAAAACTTCACTGCCACTAAAAATAATCTTCCACAATTACCTGCTGCTCAAGTATGTTTTCACACTGTAGAAGGCATATGTCATGATATATAACTTGAAGCTTTTTTTCAAAGATTTCTAGATGTCCAATGTCTTCTTGGCATAAACCACAAAGTATGGAGCCACAATTTTTCTTTTTAGCCACTGTCCTCTGACGCAATTTCTCAATTCTGTTTTCAATGGAAGCTGCAGTACACTAAATATAATTATATATAAGCAGTTTGTAAAGTTCACAAAATTGAATAATATCTCTGAAAGAAACATGAAATAGAAAGGAAAATATGTCCATAGTGGAATCATTTGCATTTCGTTACAACAGAAACTACTAATGGAAGTTTTTGAAAATTAAATATAGAAACATAATTATTGTCATCAGGAAATTTGCTACATAAGTGTACAGCCATGAAATGAGCCTTTTATCCTGACTCACTACCACATCTTCCATCAAACGACCTAGAGAAATTTGTCTAGATTTCCAGGGCTCAACTCCTCAGTTAAAAGTTGTATGCATGGAGCATCTTTGTATAATGATGGGTGTTGTGATAGAGTTGGGATGGAAAAAAAAATGCTAGAAAAGGAAAAAAAAAGTTGCATTTTCTGAAGAATTATAGTGAAAAACGTAAAGGAAGTACATATTTTAATGGTTGACAAGAATATTTACATCCAAGGGACCTTGACTCAAGCTATCTTACCACCAATTATAGGATGATTATAACCTACTATTTTGGAGTATAACTCAGCAATTGAGAACATGATGGTGACTAACAGGTCCAGGCAGCCCAGCTTATCCATAAAAAAGCTCTATAACTTAACTCTTATATGACAATACAAGGAAAAAATAATGCATGCACTGACGAGAGGGAATATGGAATAGAAACAATGGGTTTGTGCATGGAACAAGATTTCTTACAGTTACAATATCAATATTGCAACAACATGCATTGCACGGAACTGGTACTAATTGTTCATATTTCTGATATGTAACCATTTCTTACCAGCAAGGGATAATTGCAACTGGGTGAACGAAGAATTGAAAAGAAAATTGGGGTATAGAAAAATATTCTAGTGGCAAGAAACTTAATACATGTAATGGTTTGAAGCATATTGAATTATTAGCAAGAGGGATTTCATGTTGATGTTAACAAGAGAGTTCACTATAGTGTGTCCTAAACACATGCATGATAATTCTAGCCATTGCATGGTTCGAAAATACCCAATAAGTTCAATTTAGTATTGAAAAACATAACATTAAAATATATGAAGGGAATCAAATTAAAATTTAAAAATAATGAAAAGCTGCATAGGCTACATTTTTGAAGGTGATGAATAACCTCTTAAAAAAAAGGATATTCTACAAAAAAATGATCTGGCTATCTTGTTAGTAATTTTCATAAGGAAGAAAAACACAAGGACAAATAACACAAATTATATGAAAAAAAAATGAATTTCAGAATATATCAAGTATATGAAGTTCAAGGGCGCAAAGTCATCATGTAATAGCAATATGTTTCCATATCAGCAAGTTTAAACAACACACAAAAAAGGACAAACTTTCAGCCCATGCAAATTTAGTGCCCTTACCATCAAGTCCTCTATATTGTTTCCATCATATACCATTTGATAAGAATGATAGGTATACGGATGGTGCTTGGAGAAGAAGTGATCCACAGAACATCCACGAGCGTCATGATCCAGGCAAACTGGAATTCCACGAACCAATATGGTAAATTGATCGGGACGATGCCGAACATTAGAGATGTATTGGATCCTTATTTGTGTTATACTTTTGTATTCCTACATAGATAAAACCATCAGTAAAGTACAATTAATTTTTTAGCAGATCAAATTCTTCAGATCCCTCAGCAAATCATAGGGTGCGGGTGCCTAACTCTAATAATCAAACTAACCTTTAGTTTTCCATGAGACATGATTAGACATGAGTTGTCCAGAAGTTGCAGAAGCTACTCATTGAGGATAAGGAAATAGGTCTAGAACAGATGTAGTAGGGTATTGTTTTAAATTCAAACACGTGATTAAAATGTTAACCACCTATAGATTCAGCCTTCATGCATTTTATAGCAAAAGGAGAAATGCATACATACCCAAGTGTCAAGGTGGTGTGGAAGGCCATATAAAGAAAAAATATTTGACAAACCAAAGGAGACACAAATTGTATGTAGAGAAAAAAAACAAATAATAATCATTCAATAATTAGTATGCAAGTAGATAAGTTTTTATTTCACCACTTTATGCCAGTGGCTTTTCATAAAGTACCTGGATGGGAATCTCACCTTATACAACAAGAACAAAACATAGAAAGATATCACATATAAGCATGAAAAATGCACCCAAAGCCTGCAAAAAAAAGAAAGATATCCAGGTAAGTTCTTTGCATAACATTTTTAAGATGGTAAGAAAAATTCAAAAAAAAATCTCAAGACTATGGTGATTAATGGACAAATTTTATTAACCATCAAACGTAAATTGAACTTGGAATAAAATGTGTCTAGTTTAATATGTAGAGATGTTTAATCTCATAAGAAATAGATACACAATACCTAGATTTTTGTAAGAGCATTCTATGCAGCCACGAGTGACTAGTTAATCTGAATCCAAAAGACCAAGCGACACTCATAAAAGGCACTAGAATTGTCTTACTGGGGATGATCATAAATGTGGCCACACAAGGATGCTTTGTGAGAAAGAGAGTGGTGAGGAGAGAGGCTGACAATTTTTGGCATTTTAATTACTTCATATAGTGAACCATTTCCTCCGTAAATGTAGTCAAGTTGCAAAACCAAGTAAAATCTGCATATTGATTGTGTGTTTTGTTATTTTCGCCAATGTCCTACAGGTGCTAAGGTTGAATCCTAATAAGAAATCACTGCATCAACACTAATAAAAGATTTACAAACACGATAACAACTTAAGGAAGCAGCACAAGTTACACAAATCACATTAACTAACAAATAAATCCACAAATCCATGGCAATAATTATAAAAATAGAGCTGCATAATTTTTTTACTAACACTACCCCAAAAAAATTATATTCTAAGTCGTCAACTTTATCCACAAACACTGCCAAAGTATCAAGAAAGCCTCACCTATTAGACCCGCTCTTAACATTGGAAATAGTAAAGGAATCCATGGAATGAGACAATTTGCTCTGTGATGGTCCAGAGTAGACCATGCAATTGACCGGGGCAAGAATCACCAATCCAACGACAGAGCATACCATGAAAAATTTGATCCTACGAACGAACATTCAATCAAGTTGAAGTTAGATCGGAGACCAACAAACTCATTCAATTAATCAATATTACAAATTGCAGATAATCAAAAGAGGAGGCACATTAATTTGAGAGGAAGAATACAGAGACAAGCCATCACAAGAAATATTAATGGTTTTTTATTTATTTTTATTTTGTGGGGGGGGGGGGGGGGGTGTATAACTTTCTTGCCAACCAATTTAACACCAACATCAATTGTTATCCTGCTGTCCCTGATAAATAAGAAACACGAGCTGAAAGAAATTATGATCCATAGTAATACTTCATATCGAATAACACAAAAAGTTTAAGGAACTTTCATGTTGCTATGTAGCCACAACCTGATATTAGCATATGACTTTATCCCAAAAAAATATGATTTTAGCTCAAAGTTGTTCCAAACATGACAACGAGAAGATGGCTGTTAGAAAGCAGATTTTAAAATTTTAGCCAACGGTTGGTTGGAGAATAGGGATGGAATAAGTCAAAATTAATCATAATATCCTCAAAATGAGTGTTTAGAAGACTATAATAAATGAGAATTTGTATGTCTTGTATAAAATGATATATGGATTTCAGTCAACCATAGAACATGATATTTAACCCAAAAGAATATGTGGACCCACTGTTAAATCAACTGTCATCACTTCTTATAAATCAATTGTCAAATCAACCATCATCATTTTTTCACTATTTATAAATTCTTATCTACATCTTATTCACATTTTATCCAAACACCAAAAACTTTATCATTATGTTTCCAACGAAAATAATTCAAAACACAACTAAACAAAAAATCATTTTATCCTTATTTATACTAGAATAATCATTAACCTCATAATAACTTAATTCTCTATCCAAAACGGGGGCTAAGTGTATAAGATGTACATTTTCCAAGAAGTATCATTTAAAAATCCAACTCCCCAAAAGTGAATCTAAAGGCTACAATAAACATGTGGTTACAGAACATAATCTATCTCCCCAAACATGGAAATTGGAAGATGGCTCTTAAAAAGCAAATTTTAGATTTCAAGGTCTCATAAGATAGATTTCCGACAAATAGAATTTATAAATCCATCTCTCCAAAAATGGAACCGAAAGCTACATTAAACACGCAATACAATACAAAATGAAGGTGGCCATCTTAAATTATCTGCATGAGCATCTACATATTCAGTTAAGCATGTTTTTAATCACTTAAACATGCAGGACAAAACAAAATGGAGGGTAGACCCAGTGCATATAAGGATGTAACGCCACCCCACCCCCATTTTTTGGAGGGGGGTGGAAAAAAAAATAGGAAGAGAGGGGGAGGTGGACCAGAGGGTGG
The DNA here is from genome assembly GCA_030737835.1 of Acorus gramineus. Lineage (NCBI taxonomy): Eukaryota > Viridiplantae > Streptophyta > Magnoliopsida > Acorales > Acoraceae > Acorus > Acorus gramineus. Next base: position 21,288,277 of record CM060848.1, on the reverse strand, counting down.
CAGAGGTGGGTGGAGAAGATGGTGGAGGTGGAGGGTGTCAGGAGAAGAAAGGGGGGAGAGAGAGAGAGAGAGAGGAGGGGGCAGCGGTGGTGGGGAGGGCGATGGCTGGAGGATGGCAGATAGCCACCTCCTCCACCCGCCGCCGCCACCTCTGCCTCCCTCCCGATCCCCTCTTTCTCTCTCTCTCTCCCTCTATTGTTTCCTCCCTTACCTCCCCCACCCCAAAAAAACAAAAACAAAAACAAAAAGGGGTGGGGTTCCAGTCTCAGGAGGGGGGGGGGGGTTTCTCTGGACTTTGGAGCCTCCAAAAATAACACTGATCTTCATATTCATTTTTTCTAGTGATGTTGCTCTCCATGATCGTTCAGGGAAGTATGTATCTACATTTGTTAAAAAAGTCATTTAATTTAAAATAAAATGATATATATTTTTTTATCAAAGTATATATAATGTTTATTATTAAAAAAAAAAATCAAAACAGATTATCTACAGGGCTGTCTCTAACATTATTCTTTTAACCCCCTGTTTGGATGGGAGAGTAGAAGAGGAATAGAGAAGAATAAGATCAAAAAAATTATTTGTTTGCAAGGAATAAATAAGTATATCTATGCTAGAAATAGTGAGAATAAGCTCGTATTGATATACCAATTCCCTTTAGAATTGTATTATTCCACTTAATTAATTCAATCGGTATAAAGGGATACACATATCAAATCATCTGTTATCACCTTTATTAAATCAGGTCTATTAAATCAAAGAAATCACATGTTAAATTTTTATGTTTTATAAATAAATATTTACATCTCATTCTTTGTTATCAATCAAACAATAAAAACTTCATTATTACATTTCCTGATAACAAGTAACTAAAAAGTAAAAACACAATAGAAAAAAAAAAAAAAACTTATTTTTTTACTTATACTGAAATAATTATTTATTACTACCCAATCGGGGCTTACAAATTACCCAGAAACACAAACACGCATTATCAGATCGACACGTAAGTAACTGACCCGAGTTTGAAGAGGCGGAGGACGACGAGCGCGTCGAGCCCGCGAGTCCGGAGGACCTCATCCTCCGACACCCGGAACGCGTCCCTGATCCAGGAGGCGGAGGGGAGGAGCCGGCGGAGCGAGAAGCAGGAGTCGAATCGGGAGGCGGACGACGGGTCATCTGAGGAGGAGGCGAGGTAGACGGGGGCGTTGAAGGGCTGTTTCTTGAAGACGGAGAAGAGAGAGAGGATGAGCACGGCCAGCCCTATGTTGATCCCCGCCGACGCTAGCAAGCTCTCTGGGTTCATCGATCGTCTCCTTTTTATTTTTTTTTTCCCTTTCGAAGTGTGTTTGTGTGTGTGTGTGTGTGTGTGAGAGAGAGAGAGAGACAGAGAAGGGTTTGGTTGTTTGATGACGTGGCACGGTGCATGGATGGGGGAGGAGGACGTGTTGCAGAAAGAATGATAGTGAGTGAGAGGAGACACTGTTTGGTAACTGACAGTATTTATTTCCACCCCTTACTCACCCCACCCCTCTCAAATATGAAAATTCTGTTTCTTGGAAGGAGAGGAACCCACTCCCCAGCCCGAGCCGGACCGGCATTTTGAACCCTCCCCGTTGTCCCGTCTTCGCCGGTATCGACGTGTAGCGAACCCAATAAGGGCATCATAGCTCCTCCTCCGCTCCTCGTGCCTCCACAGCAGCCTTTCGTGGGCCGACAGGGCTGGCCCGTGGACAGCCTCCTCCGGCGCGGGCGCGGACACCTTTTTGTATGCAAATCGTCGAACATGTGATGGGTCACTTGTGTTTTTCAATAGAAAACGAAAGGAAAATCAGGACGGCTGCGCCGATGTGGAAGATCAGCAAAGGTGAGGTGGGATTTTACTGTGTAAAAGATTGGTATATATATATATATGGGGTGGGATAATAATCAAAGGGGGGGGGGGGGGGAGGTTTGAATATATATGCTCCAGGGACTAATGGCAGGCATCGGCGACGGGCAACCAGGCCCAGGCCCTGCACGCCGGCCTCCGATTCCAGATTTTAAATAAAAAATTTTCAATTTCATATTGTACATTTTTATTAATACTAAAATAATATCAAAATTTATAATATTAAAATTTATTTAATGTGATTCTAGCCACATACCCCTCTTTCACCCACATGGATCTACGGGCCAGCCCGTGGGTCAAGTCCGGGCTGGGTTAGCTTGTGAACGGGGCAGATTTTTGGGCTTCAAACCAAATGATGATCTTTGGTTACTAGCATTAATTCCACTCTCATTAATTCTTGAAAAAACTCTTTCAAGGCTTATAGTCACAACCGGTAAAATCAACGCTAATCTTAGAAGCAAATAGGTTTTTTTTTTTTTATAAAATAAGGTAAGGTTTTAGATCAATGCGGATGTGGGGTTGATTGTTTAAGAAAAAATTATAGACCCACCACAACATGTGTTACCCTAGCCAGTCTCACTTTTTTTTTTGAGTCAAGGTTTTAGGTTCAAGTGGGGTAATGTTTTATTTATAAAAAAATTGAACAGGGTCAATTGACGCCACAGTCACACATGTGGCGTCGCCTATTACTCATATATTCAAGTAACAAATGAATGTATAGATGTGATGCCCATAATTTAAATAATTTTTTTTTTTTTGTCCTACAATCATTCATTCATATTTACCCACAAAATTTTTGAAAAAGATATAGTAAATGATTAAATATAACCAATCTAACTATAATATCATATAATGTTGCAAAAAAAAAAAAAAAATGGAATGACTTTTGTAGAGGGCTTGTAAGTATAGATGGGAAGGGAGGAATGAATTTGAATTTATATCCGAGAGGTTTTTTTTTGTTCTAAAGAAAGTTTTTTTGTGAGATTTGTTAAAAAAATGAATGTGAAAAAATGGCATTTGATTAGGATATAGAATAGTTAGAGGGAGATGTAGATGGGGAGAGGGGAATGAATATGCTTCTTAGGCCGGTTTGGTTTTGTGTCAATTTTTTTTCATGGAATTACTTTATCAGGAATCATTTTATCAGGAATTATAATTTTTTCAGATTGTTTGGTTTGCTATTAGATTTATCTAAAGAATTATTTTCTAATGTTTAGTTCACACAGGTAAAATTATAAGGATTTTGGTTTAAATGTCTAAAATGCATTTACTATTATACATATACTTGCAAAATTTATTTATTTATCTATATCATAATTATAAAAAAGGAGTCAATTTTTATAAATATTTTTATAAATATTTAACGAAAATAAATAAAAAAAACTGATTATATAAAATTAAAACGAATATATAAACGGTGGGTAAATAAAGAGAGGCCATTTATTTTAGAAAAAATTTAGATAGTAATTTAATTAATATGTAAATGGTAGAATAATAATATAATTTAATATTCTTGGTGAAAATTGAAATTACCACAACAAAAGAGTAGAAATTTGATACCACCCTATTATCTCACGTGCTTTCATTTTAATTCCAGTGGGATCTACAATTACTATCAAGATTATCGCTAACCAAACACTGGATTTTACATACTTTCCTGGTATCACATGGAATCAAAATCCATGAATGACATGATCCAAATGGGATATTATATGTAAGGATGGCAATGGGTTGGGTTTTATTGGTAACCGGACCCGATCCGCACCTATCGGGTTAGATTTGGATTCCATGTTTTTCAAATCCGCTCCACCCCGCCCCGACCCATGTAATACATGGCTTGGGTTTGGGTTTTTTATATTTAAAATCCAACCTAACCTGTGAATCTGATCTATATTTAGTCATTAGGATTTATAAACTATACATGAAATTATTTCCTAACAAAGTTAAAAATTAAAACTCAACTATTATCATTCTCTTTCCTCTATCCATTCATTCTCACTAATCTCAGGGAGAAAATTCAAAATACATCACCTTAATAAAATCAATCAGTCTCACCTTCAAAATAAAAGATGTTTGATATTTTACAATATTTTATCTTTTTACATATAAGTCAAAAAAAATATTTATTTGATCTTGTATGTAATTTCGAATGAACTATTTATATTATGTATTAAAAAATATTTTAATTAACTTCAAAATCTTGTATGTAATGGGTGTCATAAACTATTTATGTTTTATGTATTTTGAGATTTTAGCATTTTTATGTAAAAACAAATTGAAATTTTTTTATGAATGTAATCCTCATTCATGTAAAAAATAATTTAATCTGTTATATAATTTTTTATTATATTAATTATAGGGACCGAGCAATCCAACTCATTTTAAACAGGTTGAGATGGGGCGGATATGAATTTCAAGATATAAAACTCGAAATGTAATAGAGTTGATATAAATTTTAAATTGTAAAATCCAGGGTGAATGAAGTTAAACCCGACTCCAACCTGACACATTGCCATCCCTACTTATATGAAACCGTATGAAATTTTTTATTTTAAGAAAGTTATTAAGATTTCTTTTATCGTCGTTAGGGATTTGGTTACTAATCCAATTGATTGTACATTTACTTAAATCCAATCTAAGTAAATCTATATGCTTTATTAATATTATTTTTATTAATATACATGTCTAAAAACATAAATGTTAAAAAAAAAGTTGGCTAAAAAGGTTTAAACAATATATAAATAGATTTAAAAAAGCACTTATAAGTTGAAATTCAATCTTATAAGTGTAACTTAACCATATGTTTCTATAAAAAAAATTTAATTAAGCCCTTTGTATAAATTCAATAAGATAGATTTGTTGAATATTTAATATTATCATTTAAGTATATTGACATTAAAATTTTGAATAGAATATAGATAAATTTATAAAATCTAATTATCTATTTAACATCCTAAGATAAGATTAAAAGACTAAATATTAGTTTTGGATAATAATAGACTTTAACAAATAAGAAGAGTTACAAAGTTGAATTCGGTTGATTTATAAAATCTAATTATCTATTTAAAATTATAATATAAGATTAGGGGATTAAATATTAGTTTTGGATAATAATAGACTTTAACAAATTTATTAGGGATAAATATGTAAAATAGTGTTACACGCAATTGAAAACATTTCCCATTAGTAGATAGATAGATGGATTACATACAACCCATTTTTTATATTTTAATAATAATATACTTCATTTAATGAAGTACATGTTTGTATAAAAAATGACATATATTCTCCCATGAATTTCATGGATGCATTTTTTGATAAATGTAAAAATTTTTATTGGAGCATAAATGTCGTTAATGTAAATATATGCTTCAGTGATTTTCCATCGATATATATATAAAATTGGGGCTAAAAAAAACTGGGGAACAACACTCTTTTCAATATCATTCAAGATGGATAAGAACTAAGAAGACATGTCTCTTTTGGCTGGTTTAAAATGTGCTGGGCTAATATTATTTCACTTTACAAACTCTATTATGGTTCATATTAAATTTGATTTTAAAAAATTATTTCATCTTATATATTTTGGAATTTTTTAATGGAATTTCAACTGTTTTACATGATAATGTTACAATGAACAATTTATGTTTTTATGTATTTTAAAGCATTTAATCAGTTTATATTACAAAATACATATATATGTGATGTAATTTTTTTTATATATATATAGTCATGCCATCTATAAAAACCGATCTATCCAATCTGACCTGTCCTAAATAGGACGGTCCAGGATGGATTTCATGATGTAAAACCCGTGACTGGATGAGACTAGTATGAAATCAGATATCGTGAAACTGTGTTGAATTCAGGTTACACAAAACCTGACTCCAATCCGATCCATTGATATCCCTAGTGAAAAGTGATCATTCAGTGTGATAAGCAAAAAATTATCTGGAATACAATCATATACCAGGAATCCTATTGCAAAAACAACAGAGCGGAAAGAAACCACTGACTCTGCCATCATAAATTTAAAACAGTTCTACTAAAATTGTGCCACTGGCTTTTGATTCCTCATGGATCATCACCTTCCCTGGACGGTTTTACGACTCTGAGAGTTCTCTACTTCGTTCGGTTGCAGCTACGACGGCATTCATCAAGGTCCCCCGGAATGCTCCTCTCTCCAACTCTCGGATTCCGGCGATGGTCGTCCCTCCGGGTGATGTCACGTCATCTTTCAGCTGTCCCGGATGCCTTCCCGTGTTTAGCATACCTGCAGCTCCTAGTACCTGTAAATCCATGAAATTTGATCATCTCACAAAATTATGGATGTACTGACCGCATTATGAAAATCAAATAGAATGCTAAGTTGACATAAAGATGAAGTGAGGCTACTAGCATTAATTCCACTCTCATTTTTAGATAGGTAGGTGGTCAGCGAACTGAGCTTTGAATGTTTTTCCAAAGCCAATCTTTTGTCAGTCATTATCTAAATTCTCAAGCCTACTCCTAGGTATGGTCAAGAGTCATCCATGGAGATATAATGGATTATCATCTACAATGCCCATGATCACAGTGATGAAATTATGGCTGAAAACTGTTGGTCATACTACCAGCATCTATGACTATATGTAGGACTATGATCATCCATGAATGTAAAGTTTACATCTATTTGCACTGTCATACTGGACATTGAAGAAGAGGTAGTCTAGCTCCCGCTGGTAGAAAGAAAAATTAGAGAAAACAAATAACAGAAAAAAAAATTCTCTTATAATCAATGACGAAATGAATTAAAAATTTTCACAAAGTCGCTCACTACTCATCAGACATCATTAGAGCACAAGACAAGAATCAGTTAAATGCTTTTTTATATTTGCCAGTCATCATAATCAAGGGTCAATTTTTTAAACATGGTGAATTAGCAAGCGAGGGATCTGTATTAACAATCATAAATTGATGAACATGTATATTACTCATCTATACATAATGTCACAAGAAAACACCTCAACGTAATTCAGAGTTTAAAATGTCGTTTTCATAGTACAATAATGATATCCCTACTTCGTTAAAGTAAAGGTCAGTTTGATATCTGGTTTAGAAGGAGAATTCCTCCTTCCCTAGGAATCTAATTCTAATAGATTCTGTGGGAAGGATAAATAAATGAAAATTTTCCAGTGATGCTTAAGAATGACCATAGAAATGGAAGGTTTCAAACGTCATTTACCCAGGTGTTCCAACAAACTAGCCCTAAATGTTCCGATTGCACAAGAACGTGGAACCATTTCCCTTACATTCCATCAGATTCCCAATTTGAAGAAAATCTTTATTATGTGGAGTCTCCATAAAATTAAACAACATGGACTCTCCTTTCAAACATTTGACAGACGGACATTTGGCCATATCTCTGACACTTCACATCCAAAAAGTTCAAATGTTCCTAAAACACACAATATTTCTTTGAGCAGTTCATTCAGGGTCACACAGAGCATGTGAAAACTTAACTATTGTAAAAGAGTTTACACAATAGTTGGAGAGTCTTTGTTCTGTGGGATTAGTTCACACTTACAGTTTGAGATGCTAAACCCAATGCAAGATCCCGTGGAAGACCAGCAGCTACTCCTCCATCAGCCAAAGCTTCTATTGCAACATATACATAAGCTGGCCCGCTACCACTGAAATTTAAAAAAGTGAATTTTATCATGACCAAAAGTGCTTCATAATGAAAAAAATAATTGAAGCTGGCCACCTCTACCCAACAATAACAATAATACATTAACACACATTAGAACAAGTATTCAGTTAAACATTTATAAAAGTTGAATATTTTAGGAAGTTGCAAAGGATAAACACAAGGAATTGCACAGTTCATCAAGGACATTCAAGCAGATTAGAGGAATTAAAAACATTATTACTGCTCTGATTCGATGCTTTTCATCTCATTTCTTGAACTTACCTCAAGCCAGTGATAGCATCAAAATATTTTTCATCAGCTGTCCATATCTTTCCAACTGCTTTAAACAGACTTGCCACAAGTTCTTGATCCTCTTTTGTTGCCATTTCTCCCAGGCACATAACTGAAAGAATATATAAATATATTAGGGACTGCTGACACTCATCTGCATTATTTACATAGAAAATGTTGATGCCAATGCATAATCAATTAAAACAGGCAAAATCATTACCAGATCTTACATTTCAGGAACAACATTAACCAAAGAGCACAACTGCAAGAAGTAAGATGTAACTCTTACCAGAAGCCCCTTCACCAATGAGGGCAGGAGTATTTGGCATAACTCTGATTAGTCGACCATATCCTGCCCAATCCTGTATGAAAGTTCTGATTCTTCTCAGCAAATTAATAAAATACAGTTGCTGACAAGTATGGCAGAAGGATGTGTAAAGCCATGAAAAGTAAAGCCTAAAAATGAGTAACACCACCCACAACCCCCCTCCCCCCCAAAAAAAAAAGGAAGGAAGAAGAAATGGGTGCTGGGAAAAAAAGCCTTATTCAGTACTCAATATCGGTCTTTTCAAGGTGATTTGATAAATGTAATTTAGATGTATGTGCATGCCACTTAGAGAGCAATATATCCTAACTAGCAAGATCCATGTGACTCCCCCAGGCAGAAAAACAAATCAATCTGTCTCGAAGTACATGTGGATCATTGTTCCTTTTTTGAGTAAAAATGAGACACTTATGGTAATTCAGAATGGAAATCACATTGACCATAGTTCTCTGCTCCCGACCCTAACAAATAGTTCAAAACTAGAACTATATTATAAACTCAAGGCATCACATAACAAAAACTGCAGGAATACAAATTTATAGAATGTGAACAATTTCATGGAAACCTGAAGATCTTTCAGTCTTATTCCCGCAGCAATGGACACAAGAAGCTTGTCCTTTGAAAGATGTGGCTTCAAATCCATGACAACCCTCTTCACTGCAATAAACAGATTCCCTTTCTTAATAATTAAAGGATAAAAACAAAACCATGGCAAATATTTAAGCATATCTAACGCATAAATAAACAGGTTCTTATTAAAAAGCAATTATGAACTGAAAACTATTCATTATAGCTTATGATCCATGTAAACGGAATTATATCATTATACAATTGAATTGAAATTTTGATAAAAACTACTCCTAACAGCGGCATAAAAGTAAGGATGCAAAACCCCAGTTACTTCTAAAAAATCACCCAAACCATCTCACCAGTTACTTCTAAACGATCACCCAAACCATCCGACTATTGTGTATAATGCTGGAACATCACATAGATTCTTCTCATATGCAATATATCAAAAAAGTTTCCTATTCGTTAACTGTGCCTTCTGTCAGACGCACATAAAGAAGATCTTTCATAAATTAATTTTTTTTTATAATTAAACCCAAATAATTATAACACACACTGGATAATTCCACAATCCCATTTTTGATTAAGTGGTATTGCACAAAAAAAAAAAAAAAAGCAAAGAAAACCACATCTCCTAGTTTGCAACGTGAAGTAGCCACACAAACATATCAATGTCTTAATCAAACAACGACAATAAGTGCATGTGATCCAATGTTCTTCAATTACACATTAAATCAAATACTTCTAAAATACCCAATACATGCTTTTTTAACACATACCCAACTCTTAAAATGTGCCAAAAGAACCCATAAGGACAGGCCAAAAACCCACATTTCCTAGTTTCTAAGATGGAAATCCAGCCACAAAAACCTATCGATGCCTCAATCAAACACTAATAAGTGCAAGTAATCCAATGTCAATAACACCCACAAATCCATTACTTCTAAAAGACAGTCTAAATCTTTTCTACACACACCCAAATCTTAAAAGTGCCAAAAAGAACCCATAAAGAGATCCCCCTCAAAAAAAGAAACAATGAAAGGGAAGGGCTGCGCATACCAATCTGAGGTTTCACAGCAAGAACAACCACATCACTGCTATCCACCACCTGCACCAAACAACAAACTCATTCACTCTCAAAATCATTTCACAAGCCCAAAACACATGTACAACCAAAGGTCCTCCCTTTTTTTTTTTATTGATAAAGACAAACAACATAAACAGAGGGACTGATCGATCGATTGATTACTTGTGAGTTGGATTCGAGGACGGTGACGCCGAATGAGGTGAAGGCGTCACGGCGGTCAGAGCTTGGGTCGGCGGTGCGGATGTTGGAGGGGGAGATGAGGCCCGAATTGATGACGCCCTTCGATATGCTCTCCGCCATCCGTCCCGCCCCTATAAACCCTAGCTTCAGCCCCTCCGGCTTCGTCGCCGCAGCCGCCGCCGCCATTTTTGGGCTTCTTCTTCTTCTTCGATGGTTACGACGCCACCGCGAAAAATGTCAACTTTGTGTGTCTCTGGTTCTTTCAAGCAGTGTTAAAACTTAAAAACCATTGATTCTTTGTTTTTTTTTTTATGATGAGTTAATTGTTGAAATAATAGACCTAATAATGAAATTATATTAAGTAGAAAATTAAAAAAAATATTGAAACTTAAGATATGATAATTATGCTAAGATTTTTTTAAAATATTTAGTAAATTTGTTATTCAATTACACTAATTAATATGTATTTATTAGTATGATAATTGAACTAATGATCTTAAATCCATTAATTTTTCTAATTCAATGAACTATTAGATTTTTAAAGCATTGCTCTCAAGATAATGTGGGATGTGGGGTTGGTCAACCATGACTTTCAATAACACAAATTATTATTAAATAAATAATTATTTTCTAAGTGTTGTATTGTTAATTATTCTCAGTGAAGCATAACAATAAAAAGGATAAAAAAAAATCTAATTAAGGATTTATAAAGACATATAATTATTTAAGATTTTTTTCTTTCCATTTTTTGGTTCAAGATAGTCTTATAATTATCGACTAACACGCTTTGGAGTAAGAGATGAAGGGAGCCTAGCTGTATATAACTCATCTACAGATAACTTCAAAATATTCTTATACTCAAGGGCATCTTGAAGCTCTTTTTTTTTTGTTTTCTTCTTTTTTATTTCTCTTCATCTTCAATTGAGACTTGTAACCCATTTTTAATTTTATATAAAAATAATGGTGGCAAGCTCTATCTTTCCAACAAAAAAAAAAAAAAATGTTTCAAGATTTGAAGTTTTAGCTAATTTCAATCGGGGTTAGTGCTTAGTATTCTATTCCTATTCTCATCCTGTTCCATTTTATTTCAGTTAAATGGGGGTTAAAAACATGTTTTTTAATTATTTCAAAAGTAATATTTTTTTTAAACTAATATTAAAACCATGGACAAGTTTTGGAATGCGGGAAAAAAATTACAGAAAGTGGGGGACCAAAGTCGATCCACGGTGATCACGCAATGAATCATCCTAGCGGGGGTATGGACCATACGGAGAATAAGGAACGCGGTCGTCGTTACATAAGTGAGAGCGTATCAAGAAAATATGTAGGAAACGTTTCAAGCTTGTATGAGGGATTGAGAACAATGCATCATGAAGGCGAAGGATGTCCGGTTTTTTGTTTGACTGAAATAGTAGGCATGTCCGGTTTAGAGAAAGAAGTTTGATATTATAGCCAATTGTAGGGTGATTGGCGAGCTCGTGGAACTCCCTTTGGTTAGTTCTCTCTTCCACCCGAGAGTTGGACAATTTTGATTATGACGCTGTCTTTTGTTTTATTTTAGCTTTTTCGACCTGTTCTTCCTCCATTCAAAGTTTGTAATTCAAATTCGAGCATGAAATCAAGTAGCAAACATCTACCTATTTTTAAAAATAAATAAATAAATTAATGTTAAAACAAAAAAAAAAGTTATTTCAAAGTGCAGCAACACAAGCACTGTTTCAATTGAAGGTTGTCACGGAGAATCACAATTAATGGAGCACTAGATGTTAAAGCTAGACTAAGAGTCACATTATGCATGCATGGCTTTAATATCCAATAATAAGTCTTCTTGACTTTTGGGTGGCTTTAAATATCCAACAATACATCTTCTTTGACTTTTGAGTTCGATCTGCATAATCTATGAATCAAACCACACCACACAATATATAAATCAAACTACACAACTAATTGTTGCTTAAAATGTTGATAGGTAAAGTGCCCACCTTAATATGATAAGAGAAAATCGGTTAGGGGGAATATAAGCCTTCATTGGAACCTACTCAAACTCAGCTCCACAAGACCACAAAATACTTTATCTGACAAACTGAACATATGAAACTTAAAACAAATTTGGGGCATCACAATTCTTGTAAGAACAATCCCATATGGCACAATCACCAATCCAATGAATCAAAGAAGATATAAATATATTTGTACATTGTCATTTATACACACAGAACTAATAATAACCAAAGTCAAAAAACAAAAAAACAGCGAGACAGAAAGGTGTTATTCCTCCTATCTGTGATTATTTTGAACATATGCTAATCCAAACAGCAAACCATTCCAGTAAACTATGTACCCTCTACATAAAAAAAATAAAAATAAAAAATTGCATTTCTTTTACAGAGAGAAGCGAAGATTTCTCACACCAACCAAAATATCTCCGCATTCTGATCCTGACCACATAAACATTTCACATTGAGATGCTTTTGTGTTTTAATGCAATCACGGACAATGAACAAGCTCAACCGGGTACCACAAATTTCAAATGCCTTTCGATTCTTGACGCTTTCACACCCAGTTCAATCAAAGAAATTGCTTTGATACGAAGAACTGGTTACCCAATTGTTTGAAGGGGGTAATCCTTCAATTGAATGGTTGATTTTGAGGGTTTTCACAAAGTATAGCTATTGTACTCTTAAGCAGAACTCTTCAGAAGATTGTATATCGTCATCCACATGTTTCAGTAATTCAGCATCTGCAGCACAATGCAACAATGGTGGGTATATACCTGCATCAATGCAAGGGAAACACAGTTGAGGAAACAGTTGTATATATGCAAAACGAACAAATTATCTTTCCATGAAGGATCACAATTGAATTTCATACTCACTTCTTGAAGGACTTCTTTCGAAGTCCTTTGTGGAGTGCAACAAGATGGTTCCAGAGAGCACGACAATGAAGCCACATATTTCAGAGATGATACTGCCCACACTTTGGCCATCCCAATCCTTATTGATTGAAAGTGAGTTAGAATGTGCTATGGTGAATTACAAATTCTCCGTTACATGAACACATTCACATGCATTCATTTATGCAAATATAAAGCATACAATGTGAATACATTCCACACATTTGTTCACGCAAACATAAAACATCCAGATAGTGGAGACAGGAATATGCTAAAAAGGAAAGAAAAGAACAGAAGATTTAGGCAACCAGCCTATTCAATAATAAACTTTTCACCCCCATCGATAATTAAATTAGTGTGGCATACTACACACTGTCTTCCCCTGAACTTTTAAACTTCCATTGATGCATAATTTTATTATTTGAAATCAGTCAGACCACTCAGTCTCTGTCTCTACTTGAGATGTCAAAGATGCCAATCAACCACCAAAAGACAATTACGAAGTAGATGATCAAAATCGCACATGGGAATGCCTACCTTCTTAACATAGCTACGCCAACCCGATTAGATTCTATAATTTCCTTTTAGATTTTTCTTCTTTTAATTCAAATCAAAATGAACTTAGCAATAAAGTAGGACAGATATGACCTTAACTTCTTCAACTATAGGTAGAAAATAAGAAGCAAGATGATTTGTCTGGATGGCTTTTTTTGGACATCATATATATCTTGCAATATGAAAATTAGTACCTTGAACATTATGACACTAGCAAGGATTGTAAGGGTCGTGAACATGACATAATATATTGGAGACACAATTGCTGTATTAAAGGTGTCAAGAGCCTGAAAAAAATACAGAAAACTTGTTTAGAACAACCATTTATATAATTGTGCATCTGAAAAATCACTAATCAGAAGTTCTTGCAACTGCAAGTAAAAGGTAAGGTGAACATGGGAAAAGAAAATGCAAGTCATTGATTCAAGAATTTAAACAGATCATAAGACATAAATCCCAAAGGTTGTTCTAAATAGCTGATGGTTCCTCACTTAACTAGTGATGCATCATGGTATTGGTCCAAAAGAACACAATACCCCTAAGATTATCAAGATACAGAGTCATTATAATGAATATTGCTCAAGTATTGCAATGTAGGGAGATATTCATCAGAAATACACTGAGCACCAGTGCTCAGAAGTTTCACCCAAGAACACAAGGAGATCGTTTATGATACAGACAATGAGCAATTGTACATTAGATTAGAGAAACACATTATCAGGGCAAATGTACACATTTGACATGGAGAATATAGTTAGAAGTAACCCCTGAGCATTATATGTCATAATTGAATATTGAACAGTATGACCACATGAAGTGATGAGCTAAAATGAAACATTAACCAAAGCCTAGGGCTTGCCAAGCTCGGTTTCAGTTGGAAAAATGTTGGTAGTGAAAGTCCAGAATGCACCAAGGGAGACTTCTTATCTACAATAATTACATGGAAATAAAATGGCAATACTGCTACATGTTCTAGATAGCTCCAATTTATAAGCAATATCTTCACTCATCATGGAGTGATTGGAAAATTCTTTTAAACAAATGACAGGTGATAGTTGTCATAGTTCAAAACCATGTGCGGACCGCATGTGCGGTGAGGTTTGCACATGGCATATGCGGCTGCATGTATCGAACATGGGGTCGCATATAGGGTGAGGCAGTCGTTTGAATCTCTGTTCGAACCCCCGTTCGAACTGAACTTCGAACGTCCTCTGGACGTTCGAATTGTCATTCGAACGGCTTTCGAACGGTATGTTGCCATTCGAATTACCGTTCGAACGGTAATTCGAACCCAAAAGTAGGTTTTGCCGTTAGAAGTCAGTTCGAACTAAACTTTGAACACCCTCTTGCCATTCAAAGTCAGTTCGAACTGAACTTTGAACGCCCTTTTACCGTTCGAATTCAGTTCAAACTTGGACGCACATGCGCCGCATGCCGGGGGGGTGGGGGGGGGCGCCCAGGGACGCACATGCTGGGCGCACATCAACATGTGCAGACACACTTCAAACTATGGTTGTCGAAAATATATATTACAAGGATCCCTCATTTAGAGGTTTACAAGAACAAACACTTAATTTAAAGAATTCTTGTACTCAATTTGTTAAATATGATCTCAAATGCATGCTCATCTGATCAAAAACCAACTGGGAAATTCTTAGTGTAAGTGTTTGTTCAGGATTACAAGGGATTCAAGCACCACAACATTTAAGCATCATTGGTCATTTGGAATACTTCAATTGGTTGCACATTAACACAATGGTACTGACTGGGGAACAGTGAAACCAAATGAGAAGCAGATGCAATTTAGCTCAAATCTCAGATGAATTCTAAGTCTTTGAAGAAAGGAAGGCGATGCTCATGTACATAACAAAAAAAAAATTAATTAATTTAGCCCTGAGCATCTCATCAGTAGAATAAAAATCAACCCAAAACACCTAGTCACAAACTCACTTAAAAACTAAAGCGGATAATAAATACATGTGGTATTTTTGTGGATACGTGTATACTACAACCCATCAAATTCAGAATTGTCCAAGTTCTAAATGAGCCACAAGATTAGAACTAGGACTATCTTCTTTGTCAAATTACATAATTAAAATGCATAAACTAGTTCCAAAATCCCCCAGAAACTGAGAAGATTACAAAATTGGTTTCCACCGAGGGTACAGAGTTGATGAGATGGATATTTTAAAAGAAGGAAGGTCTGAATCATATAACTGTAACAAACAACAGATGAAACAATATGGAAACAAACAATACTAACCTTGTTGAGATAATTCAATTGCATGATAACACATGTAAGAACTACCAACATAAAGAACCATGTCTGTGGATAGACTAATTGATTCATGCCCTCAAAAGTAAGCTTTAAGGAAGTCCCAACAGCTTTAACACTCATTACCTGAAAAGATAATTGTAGTCAGATATGATGGAATATAAATCTGCTGGTAACACAGTTATATAAACAGGAAAAACAAGAGGAACAATTCAACAAAGAAATATATACAAACTTACAGAGAGGGAGCCCATCAGAGAACATATTCCTGTGAAAATCAACACATTTGAGTGCCCATATCGAGGAGCGAAATGGAAGATGAGCACAAAAACCAGCACTATGACTGATGCCACATAGAGTAAGAAAGCTGAAAAATAACCAAGCAGTCTCCACACAGTAGATTAACAAGTGAAAAGGTCAAAATGCACACACTAAAAAGATAATAACCACAAGAAAATAGACAAGCAAAGGTTAGCAGACCTGTTTGGGTTGCTAGGTTCCATATTTCTTGGACAGATGTGATTGATCTTTCTTGTGGTGCATGAATAACTATTACTACTGATCCCGCAATGCACATCACACAGCCCAATATTCCTAGATAATGCAACTTCTCTTTCAAAATAAAATGAGCCAGTACGGCACTGTATATCAAACAGAAGGACGCAAATAAAAAATTTAAAAACATGCAAAGACCTTTTCAAGAAAAATCAAATGAAAAAGAAAGAAACACAGACAGGGAATCACCTCACTATTATACTTAATGCACCAAGAGGGGTAACCAGAACCGCGGGAGCAAAGGCATATGCAATAAAATTTGCGGCCTCGCCCACTATCACTGAATTGTACAAAAAAACAAAAATGGTAAGAGAAACATACCTTTGGCTTATATCAATGCCACTTCTGACAATATTGATTCTAACATCTATGCAAAGACCAGAAACAAAACTCAAGTCATAGGAAATTAATATAGATTGGATCATCTTTTCCTATTGAAGTATGTAAGTGACTAGGAACTAGCATGGCCCCTGCGAATGAATGACACGCATAAATTGAGAAATGGTCTAAATTTTATTATTTTTTAAAAGTGTCTAAGAGTTGGCATTATTTGAGATTCATTATTTATTAGGAATAAATTAAAATGGAGCATCATTCATAGAATTAAGACATGATTAGAGTGGAGAAGTACGACTAGACTAATTGTTATGCGACAATTAAATACTTAAGCAACCAAAAGAATTTTTTTATGCAAGATACCTATAAATAAGGCTAGCAATACTTTTTGGCTCAGAGTGTTGGGCTATTAAAAATTAATGTATAAAAATGAGTATAGCTGAGATATGAATGTTAAGATGGATGAGTAACATGACAATAAAAGATAGAATAAGAAATGAATATATTCGTGAAAAGGTAGATGTTGCCCCAATGGAGGATAAGATAATGGAAAATTATTTGAGATAGTTTTGACGTATGTGATGGAGATCAATGGGTGGGTGCACCAATTAAGAAGTGTGTGATAAAAGCATAATTGAATAGGCTTATAAGACAAGAAGTAAACCAAAATTAAACTTGGATGGCAACAATAAGAAAGAAACATTTTTTTAACAAAATTGTAGGCATTCCACCTCGAAGAGGATGCCCAAAACAAAAATACACTGGAAAAAGCAAAAAAGAAGAAAAAAAGAAGGGAAAAAGAACAAATATACTGAAATCCGGCCAAACCCGGAAGAGAACACCCACCAACTACTCCTTTATGATACGTTTTCCCCTTAAAAGCATTACATCACCCGCACATGCCCTTTCCCAGTCCAAGATGAAATGACTCACCATCTCCCAAATGTTTTCCACATTACAAACATGCTCTCTTGAAGATCACTTGATTCCTGGTGAGCTGGATCGACCATCCCACTGCGGGACCGAAGATCGGGTAAGTCACATGCACACTTCTGTCACCCATTTTCTTAAACTTCTTCCCTGTCTCCCACATGCCCAACATTGTGAAGTTACCCTCTATTCATTCAACATGCCACACATCACGCATCTCAAGTCCTTGTCCAAAGCCCAAATGGCTCTGTACTCCTTTGTGAGGAGTTTGTTTTGGTATACCAACCACAAGCATACTTTAACTTTCATCGGCACCTTGGAACCCCATATCTCCCTTGATCATTATCAACATGTTTCTCGGTCTATTGCCTCCTCCATCCTTCGTAACATCTCCAAACTGTAAAACCCTATCTGGGTTTGGGATTCCACTCAACTGTGTCAGGAGCATTCAGATTGAAGATCAACCCCTAGATGTCACGCAAGAGCACGAGTTGACTATCTGCCTCCTCCTCACAGAGATTCCGCCTCACATGCACCTCCCAAAATCCACCAACCACTATCCACCCCAGCTCTTCTAAACTACCTGATCACTCCATCCTTGTTCACTGCGAGTTCAAAGTCCTGGGGAATTTCTCCTTCAGCGATCACGCACCACACCACTTTTCATACTAGAATAACACCGACTCCCCATCTCTGACCTTAAAAAAAAACATATTGACTCTATGTATGGAGGACGTGGCCAATAATAGAGTTGAATGGTGAAAATTGATTCATGTGCAACCCCAAATTCTTAGGAGAAAGATTTTTTTACTGTTGTTGTCACTTCGGATCACCTTTCTTAGAGTCAAGGTGACCATAAGTGTGTAGGCCTTGTCTTGGCATCAAAATAGTGTTTATAATTATACTTTCCCCTAGCACGTAGAGTTCTATCAACATACAAATGAAATCCAAAATACAATATAAATCTGGACGTCACTATTCAAGTCCAAACCTCAACTTATTTTTTTTTAAAAAAAAATTATGGTAGTCAACTCTTGTCAACTTGCATCAATAGAACCAATTAAGTCACAAGAACATGGATTGTTGGCGAAAATTGGTTGAAAGTCCTCCAAGTATACAAGGATTCCAAAATCAAACCAGGGTAACAACCTTATGATTCCATATATCATATGGAAAGTCATTTTTCAGGTAACGCAGAGAAGATACGTGTCATATGTTTTATTTAAAATGCTACTCAGCTAGGAGACATAGTAATGAAAGGGTCACCCACCTGTAAACAGTTTAATGGGTTCGGGTGGATGACAATTTCCATGAAATTGTATCAAATGCTTTACATAGAATGCATTAACCAAGGTTCTTAAAGTATCAAAACAACAATTTGGGCCTTTGGAAATAAGTGTTTTCTTCTAAGGTTAGTTCCAAATAAACAAAACACAATCAAGTCTGTTCTAACCATTTATCTTCCACTAAAAATTAATCATTATTTGCAATGACAATATCAATCTGACATTCTGCATCACAAGCAAACAGCAAGTTATGAATGATATTGTTACGATTCAAGAGACTTTCCAAGCATGATTTTAAATCCCACAACCTAAACAAACCATAAAAGTATACTGAAAGACAGGGAACAAGAGGACATTTCAAAAGGTCAATCAAATCAAATCAATGAGGTAAGGGTGCGGTATGGGATTCATAGAAAATAACAGCTCCATAACGTATAAACTATAAATTAGGAACTTCTCCAACAAAAATAACAATGTTGATTCATCAACAGAGTATAAATTAGTTGAAAATAAAAAAACTGAACTTATGTAAACCATATATCATTGAAGAATGCTACTATATAAACTTCAAGTGGGCTAAATTCAATGCAAATATATCAGAACAAAAACAACAATAGTGATATAAACCAATAAATTCAAAGATTAAAATCCACCCCAACAATGAATCTCAATATAACAAAAGACAACCAATTAGACCACAAACTGCATTAACACCAATAAAAAAATAAAAGGGCACCCACAAAAAAATCAAAGGAAGAAGATTCAAACCTACTTGTGATCATACCAATCCACCAGAGAGGCTCCAATAGATAATAGTACCCTCCAACTCCTACAGTAAGAAAAAGAAACAACCCAATTCATAAAATCAAGAAATAAAAGAAACCCAACTGCGAAAAAACAAAAAATTCACATCCAAAAGCCAAGTTAGAGAAAAACCCATTAACCTGCCCTTACTCCAGAAACCGCAGCAGCCCTTCTGAGGCCCTTCTTCTTGATGATGAAGCTTGCCCCAATGAACCCACTTGACAGAAGAGCCAAGATGAAACCTTTCATGTTGTCCATCGAAAATCCCATCTTTTTAATAAAAAAATCACTTTTTTTTTTATAAATCCATCACTATATGTGTGTATCGTGAAGGGTTTATGAAAACAAGAGTTGTTTCAAAACAACAAAAAAAAATAAAAATAAAAATAAAGGAAAAACCACAAGAAAAATTTGTTCCAGAAGACTTGAATCTTGTTGGCTTTGTATATTCATTATTATATTATTATATATACGTATTTTTTTATTGGGTCATAAATTTTTTGTTGGTCTTTTTATTGGGGATGACAGGTTTTTATTTTATTTTATTTTATTTCATATTTTATTTGGGGGCGATGCAATGATTTTCCAGGAAGTGGTTGAGATGATGTTGTGACCTTTGGGTGAGAATAAGAGAGAATTTGATAGGTTGAATAATACTTGAATTGCTCAATTAACTTTGGACCAAAAATCTTATTTTTCTTTCTGTCCGTAGAATATTTAATAGTTACCACAGAGATTATTCAATTTACACAAAAATGTTTACAAAATAGTTATAAACATATTTTCAATGCCGTTACAATAAGTGTATGAACTGTAGGTCTTTATAATATATTATTAGAATATTATTATAATAGATAATTAACTATTTAAATTATGATGTTAGCTTCATATCTAAATGAAATTAGCTATTGTATTTCTTTTGATTCTCTTAATATCCTTTTGAGTGAATTCGAACTCACATAAATGTAATTACAACTTATAAAAATGTAATAAGAAATTCACCAAATGTAATTACAACTTACAAAAACATATTTCATCAACAATAATGATTTTGAACTCCAATTGGTAGACCCCATCCCAAGCCTCATGAGGTGGCAAAATTGAATTTTTCACTTTACCCTCATCTAATTTAAGCGCTTTTTCCATAACCGCTCTCTTTAATCTCGAGATGCTTATAATTTAAGATATTTTTTCTCTTTTTAAAGCAATTAATTTAATTGGATGTCATAAAAATACACGATTTATAATTTTTTTATTTAGATTGATCGATGAAAACGAAAACAAATTATAAAATTTAATTTCAGTGGGGATTGGAGGAGAAGAGAAGAATTACTTGATTAATTTTTTTTTTTGGGACCTGATTGTGCTGTAAATAATGGCAATCTATTCAGGTTATGTATTTTCGATCTGAATAAAATATATTGATCTGATTTTACATTCACCTTTGAATCATAATATACATTTTTTTGGGATTAGATTTAATTTAAATTTAGATACATGGCTGTTGTCTCTGAATTTTATATGCATTTTGTGTTTATGTACGATTTGTATAATCATTTTTGTTGTTGTGTATGTGTATAATTATACATATTAAATTATTCAACATATTTTTAGCATTGCATGATCATTTTTTTCACTCATTTACATCTGTATAATGTAAAATTGTTAATGATGATTCCAGATATACGTGTATCTAAGTAATTTATCTAGCCCAATTTGTTGTTTGTTTTGATGAATTTGATTAATGCGTATTTGAATAATATTTAATTATTTTTGTCATGTATATTTAAATATTTTTATTAATCATCTAAGTAACGCATTATTAGCATGTAAACCTTAATTATTTCAGATATATAATTGTATCTTAATATTGTATATGAAATTTGTATCTGAAATATATGTGTATCTGAAAAAACTAATATCGGACTGTATCAAAATTTGTATATATATATGAAAAAACTAATGTACTCTTTTGTATCTGCAATTATAATATATTCATCTGTATTTATAGCTATATTTGAAAAAAAGTGGAGGTAGAGCTCGAAGGAGGTGAAGATCGAAGGAGGGCTCGAAAGGTAGTTGACCACCTCTCATATGATAAAGGACAATGAGAGGAATTCAAGGGTGGTGATACTGATCGCCGAAGATGATGAGGCTGACTGGAATGAATTTTTGAAGTGGTGGATGCCTTGGGAGCCTAAGATATAAAACAAAATTTTCAAATGAGGGAGTGCTAGGAGACGGTTATACAGTCCCAATTAATGAGGAAATTTTTTTTTTGAGAGTGAAAAACTCAAATATTAAGAAAACATAGTATTATCTATGCTTTTTTTATTTTTAAAAAAAATCAAACAAGGAACCAATCAGATAATGAGATCTATTGAAGCTTTTTAATGGAGCTTAAATTTTGAGACTCATGAAGCAAGATTCTTTCATCCATTATAAAAACTCCACCATTACAAAATTAGTGACTATCATTTACATAAATTAATATAATATCATTTATTGAATTACACTATGGTTGGAGAGAAGAACATCGCGGGAGAGAGGGTTGAGAGGGAGGAGCTTTTTGGGGGGGGGGGGGGGGAAGATGTGTTTTTGGAGGGAAAAATAAAATGGTAGTAATTTAGATATCAATTAATAAAGTGACATTGGTGAGGCACAAAAAAAATTAAATTAAATTTCAGGGGTAAAATAAAATTCAGGGGTAAGAAAGGGCGTGGGGTTTGTTGGTCCAAGGTATTTTTTTTTTTTTGGGTAAAATTTTATTGTTGGTAGTTGTTTGTTGGTCCAAGGTATTTGGGCAATTCAAGGAGATTGGGAGATGGGAAATGGGGGACAAAAGGAGGTGTAGATTAAGGCGGAGGACATTATCGTGACAACGTGGTGACTGACTTTTGTTTGGATATTTTCGAATCTTGGACTGAACGAATTACAGCACGATTTGTTTTCCTTGTTTTACGTTGGTATAAAATTATTGGATTTTGGATTTTCCTTATTAATTTTTAACACATTCGATCTCTATACAGTCCACATAAATGATTACTATATTATAATACATAACTAAAATAGTGAATAAGATGTAATTCAATATATATATGTATTGATAATTCAATACATTGAATGCATTTTTTTTTGTTTAATCACCATGTCGAACATTTCCCCATTCTCACCTTATAAAATTGTGGAATATGCGGTACCTGTGAATTTGTATTTTCATTGACTTTTTTTTTTTTTTTTGTAATAAATTTCATGAAGTTATTCGTCTAGTTTCATTTATGAATTATAGTTGGCTTATGAATAATCTAAGCATCAAAGCAAAAAGTACATTAATTTCATGGAGCCTCCCTCTCTCATACTCTCTTTTTTTTTTTCTCCCTTCCCTTCCCCACAAAAAGAAAACAAAAAATTGGTGCTCCATTAGCCTTTTGGGTGAAACTCTCTGGAATGGCAGTTGAAACAATCCTAATTTGCAATCCCAAATGTAGTTTTATGCCTCCAACGAAATGCATGTTTTGTGAGATGAAACATGCAAACTTTTTGGTAAGTGTAAATTTTTATAAAGATAAATATTTCATTACATGACACCTTAAAAACAATATCAAAAGCATACGTGTAGTCACGCATACTACTCTTGACAATAAATTATTCTCTAAACAATATGAATGATTGAGATTGCACTGTAAAAAAATTGAATGAGTGAATCATCTTTATTCCATGGTTGAGATTTGAGTTTTCAGTGTATTGACAACAGAATCACCCAATCGTGACAACAAGACATCAATTCATAGAACTAGATAATCAATTTTATCAGGGATCAAATTCTTTTCAAAGGGTTTTTTAACTGGTACTTTTCAATGGAGGAAGGTATATCAAATAAAATAGAACACAAATAAAAGATTCGGATGCATGTGTTTTCATTTCCTGATTGGACCAAGAAACAAATCACCCACTCCACCAAGGTGTTTAATTTTTTTAGTAGTAGAGAGTGGTTGAGGACTAATGTGTCACAAATATATTCTAACACCTCAAATTCAAACTCTTTATTCGAATAAATCTTATTGTTTTTTAAGATTTACAACATCCAATAAAAGAGCAAACATAATCCGGAGAGGAAGAACTCAAGTTCTATCAAGGCTTTTGCAATGCATCTTTTGTTCATAATTGACAGGTAAGTGTAGTGAAAACTCGCACCTGAATCATCCCCCACAAAATAGAAATTCAGACGTTCTCCGTTAATGGGAACAATTTCTCTATCGTGTTGTTTGAGAGAATTCTGTTGGGGTCCAATTCGCTGCGTGCTTTGTTGTACAAATCCACTGGGAAGCGCTTTCGCAGTCTCGCCTGAAGCGCAGCAAGCTCATCCTTGTCTTTTGGAACCTGAAATAAAACAATAGGCACTGCTTTACTCGAATGAAGAGAACAACAGATCCCACAATTCTAGGAGATTAAATGGCAAGCTAACCTTTGTGAGAAATCCCATTAACCGTATAACTCACTGTTTCTTGGGATCCCATATTCCCTCACCATCCATAATATTTATAGGATAACCGATTTCATACGTCATTCAAAATATATCTTAAAAAAAAAACACTATACCATATCCTTCTTTAGCCCAATGTAAACCAGGTTCCTAGACAGAAAACACATTCTAGACACATTCACCCGAAAATCTTCCATGTACTTCACCAGTTCCTTTGCCAATACAGCTTTATTTTGTTGTTTCTTTACATCCTCATGGATCCCACCAAAAAATAAAACATCTTATTTTTAATTCACATTTAAGATAGGGTAACAACCCAACTGTTCCAAACTACCTCAGTTTTATATTTTATAATAACAGACCAGGGAGTCTGTTCTGAACAAGTCGAGCGGTTTTCACCATCCAAAAGTATCAAAAATCATTTTGAAATTTACGAATATATTGAGAGAACCTGCTACATTAACAGCAGCTATGAGCATATTATATTGTATTAGAGGCATAGAATATTTTCATTGAGAATAAACCTGAGTGGTTAGGACCAACAAACAGTAAAAAAATATTTAGAAAGACCTCACTGTTAATAGATGGAAAATCATGAGTGCTATTTTGCAGTAAGGATTATATACCTCTATCTTTGCCCAATGTTCATAAGCAGAATATTCACCCCATAGACGTGTCTGTGTCAAATGTCTATAATGAAAATACTCGTCTGTTATCTCCTTCCTCTGGCGTGCATCCATTGTAGGAAGGTACATGATTATACCCACCTGATAAACATAAAGCGGATATTTTTAAGTCATCTCCAATGTAACAACAGGTGATCCATACATGATACACCATAACTCATAAAATATTTTTATTAATTTTAGAGGAGGATTAAACTCAGAATGTCAGATACCTCAGGGCAAGACCATTGTTGGACTACTTATAGATCAGGAGTTGAATTGCTAAATGATTGTACTCAGACACTATAAGCATATTAAAGGGGAAAAAAGGAAATAGGATAACAAGGACCCAATGGGGGAATAAAAGTCAGAGATTTTAATGAAGAGCATCCATCCATCACTTACTCAAATTTTTATAGATGTAGACATCCAATCACATACAATTACATATCCATATGCATATGCATCAGACACCACAAGAAGAGGAATAAATAAGCTTCTCCAAATGCTGCATTTTCATGAAAACAGCAGGCCTCATATCATGTGGCCACAAAATTGTCCATGGTGGCTATATTATATGCACTAATACTGAAGTTTACGCAAATCAAATATATACCAAGAATCACTTATAAAAATACGTTGAGAACAGTAAATCTATAATCATGGGTGTTATGAAATCAGTTACTACAAAACTGAGCATAAGGAACGGAATATGTACGTTGCAATTATCTAGTCATACCAAAAATTCAAAAATAAAGATTTTCAATCAATGTTTAGAAAAATTCCATAAATACTGAAGATGAAGTAACAGAATTACCCATGAAAATATATCATTTTCTGCTGAGCTTGAAGCTGGACTCATGAGGCTCTTGCTGCGTGCTGTCCACCGCTGCTCTATAGGAGCAGGTGCAGGTATACACTCCTTCTCTATTAGCTGCTTCAACTCTTCTATGTAGTCTAAATCCCTCATACTAGGCTTTTCGAGGGTCCCCGCTGGAAAACATGTCTCAGAAACCCACTGCTGCCCACCACAATCAAATCCCAATATTTCATCGCTCCAACCAACCCTGTATCCTTCTGATTTCCTCCAATATTCGGCCTCTGCTTGGTTGACTTTTATAACATGATCTTTGTTGAGAGGATCAAGTGCAAGAAGTTTGTCTCTGAGTTCTGTGAATGAAAGCTCGTTTATATCTGTAGCATCGTTTTCATTGTTCTCTTCAACTCTGCAAATATCTAAAGGCCAACATTATCAAATAGGTAACAGCAGGTTTTGATGAGTTGCTGACATATAAATGAAATATTTACACTGCTGTTTTCAGTATAAACAAAGTTTCTAAATTTAAACAGCCTGCCTAACCTTCAAGCTCCTAAAGAAACATAAATTAAGATATAATAAGGGATCTCCAAATAGGAAAAACAAGGTAAAAAAAAAAACTGTATTTTTTTTTTTTGATATCGGAGGGACAAAAAAAAAACTGTATTAAAGATTGCAACCGTAATTAAAGATCCATGGGGGTCCATAAGGAACAATTTTTACCTGTATTTCTTAAGCAACTCACGGTACAGGTCACGGACTTCTAATAATGCTTCTTCCTCGTCATATTTAGGTTTAAACTTTGGTGGACCTTTCCATTTTGAAAGAGGATTGCACTTGACAACTACAACCATGTCGGTATATGGAATATACAAGTATTTAATGTGCTTATTTTCAGCCAACCATTTCCTGCACATAACAAAACATCAAAATAATTATGGTGCTTAATTTGCACTTGAATAAAGAATTTGATTTCATTTATGTCCAAAGAACTATACACCTGCTAAATGTAAAGATTAAGAAAAACCCCTACTTATGATTCTTCCTTATCTCCTTGAGGTTTGAAACAAAAGTGTGTTCAACAAGCTCATGTCTATCAATGCACTG
The DNA here is from genome assembly GCA_030737835.1 of Acorus gramineus. NCBI lineage: Eukaryota > Viridiplantae > Streptophyta > Magnoliopsida > Acorales > Acoraceae > Acorus > Acorus gramineus. Next base: position 21,261,562 of record CM060848.1, on the reverse strand, counting down.
AATGGTGACTTCAGAAACCACTCCGAGGCCCCCAAGACCACAACGAGCTAGATAAAACAGTTCTGGATCATTCTCTTTTGATATTTCTATCGTACCCTTGGCAGGGGTAACAAGTTTCATACTGACAATCTGCTCATCAATGGGAGGCAAGCTTGCTCCAGTTCCATGTGCACCAACCTGGATATTCATGAAAAAGTAAAAGCAACCTGAGATACGTAGACTAACACAATCAGAATATCAAGACTAGAAAACACTTTTTCCACTCGCTCTAAAAACAATGGGTGGTTTGTTTGAAAAAAAAAAAGCATTCAATCATGAGCTATCCTACTCAAATCATCATTAAAGCTTATTTCTCAATAATTTGGACTAGGAACATCACCCTCACTCATTCCCGAATAAAGGACGAGATGCACGACATTACCATAGTGACTTGGTAAAGAAAATCTAGCTTTGATCTATTGAAATCCACATGATGAAACAAACTCACGAGTGAATGAGTGAACAAGTAATGCCACTCAACAAGAAGAAAGATGAATTCTTCCGAGGAATTTTCATAGAGCACAGTTAAGGGGTAGAACTGGAGCCCTCTTGCATCCAAAGCTAAAAAAAAAAATTTCAAACTTTCTGTGGCCGAGACTTTTTTTTTGTTTTGGAAAAGATTTAGGAGCTATCTTATTATTAAAAGATGCCCCTGAAGAAAGGAGACGAGGGATCTCCATACAAAAGCCTGAGAAAGAAGAATTGTTCGCAGGATTTGTGCCTTAGTCGATACATGCTTCTTCACAAAAAGTAAGAATCAAGGTGACCATAACTTGTCCCTTTATTCTAGATTCAAAACTCTAACTTAGTCTTCTTATCCTCCCTTATGCGATCCCATGGGAGCGAAGCCGTAGCTGTGGTGTAGACTATATAAACCTTTGAGGAATTCCCTCAACCATTAGGGATGGAATTACTCACTACGTTCTTTGACTCAAAGGCATACGTTCAAGCATTTTATACACTATTATGCAAACATTTTCTCAAAGCACTAGCCAATCGTATACCGCAAACATGTTTTCTTTTTCTTTGTTTTTTTAAAAGCTTGCTTTTTGGTTTTGTTTATTGGAAAAGTACCCTGTTTCCTTTATTAATAAGAAACTGGTGCTAGGGTTCCTACCATTTCTTAAAAAAATATATATCCACACACACTCCATACCATTTTCGATAAAAAGAAAAAAAAGGAAAAATTTAACAATGTTACTCTGACGACTCACCAAGCTAATTTAGCTTCTATAAATCAAAATCCACATGACAAACTCAATCACGGTTGAACTAATTGATGAGAAACATCATCCAACAAGAAAAAAAAAAAATTCTTTCCCCAACAAGTACTACATTATAAGAAGCCAAGCAGATCATTCAATATGCAAGCCCAACAACAACAACAACATAGGAAAAAATGCAATGCCACCGCACCAGCTCACTAATCCAATCCAGTTATTTTAAGTAAAAAAATCTGAGTGAACTAGTGGAATACATAATATTTTATCAACAAACACTTGATTACAAAATTCTTCTCACCTGAATGATGCCACCGATCTGCTGCTCCCTAATCGACGCGAAGTTCTGCAGAGTGAGCCCGTGCTCCTTGATCCCATCGACGAGCTGCGAAACCCTAACCCCCGCCTGCACCCGGACCCGCTTCTTCTCCTTGTCCACCTCGATCACCTTATCCATCAACGCTAGATTCACCATCCCCGCCCGGTGGAGCCCGATCCCGTTCGGCGAAAGCCCAGATCCGACGGGCCGGATCTTCCTCCGCTCCTCGTGCGCCTCCTTCACCAACGCCTCCAGCTCCTCCTCCGTCTCCGGCTGGAGAAACGTCCGGGTCTGGACTTCGTGGGTCCCGCTCCAGTTGGAGATCGTGTGGAGGTCCTCGGGGAGGGGCGCGTAGCGGAAGAGCTGGGCCTTCTTGTGCTTGGCGTCGGTGGGGAAGGGGAAGCTATAGTAGGTCGCGGCGGCGCAGCCGATGAGGAGGGCGGCGTAACCGACGTACTTGCGGAGCTCCGCCTCGGAGGAGGGAGGTGGGGAGGAGGTGGTGGTGCAGAGGGGGCGGAGGAGGGAGGGGGTAGTGGGGCTAGGGTCTTGAGTGGGGCGGATTAGGGTTTTGGTGAGGCTGGAGAGGCGGGATCGCCTGATCTGGAGGAGGCGAAGCATTTTTTTTTTAGTGAACAAAAAAATGTGATTTTTTTTATTTTTTAATTGAGGTTGCTCTTTGAGCTTCAAATGTAACGTTGACAAGTTGAGTTATTAATATTTGTTTACACTTGTTTCTGAATAGGAATTGTGGAGAGATTTATTATTGAATGGACAGTGTTTTAAATTTAATAATAATTTTGTGTTATATATGATGTAATATTGGATGGATGAACAGAACAGATTGAATGATTTGATATATAACTATCAAAACAAATGACATGATGAACTATATATATCATCCTAAAACGCTAAGAAAGTATTGACATAAAACATTGTCCATCAAAGTTGAAAATAACATTATTTATTTTAGAACATAAACATAACATCTAATATGGCGTGAGAGACGAGGCACACCAGTGGACCCGATTTGAAAAGAAAAAAATAAATAAAGACAGTGTATCTCAACTATTAATTGGCAAAAATAAACTTTTCTTAATTTCATTACAACTCAATAATATAAATTTAAAAGAAAAAGGAATATGAGCTATTAAAACTTAATGAAAGATATAATGAAAAAAAACAAAAATAAATCATGTTTATGTGATTTTTTCCTTTAAGATAAACCAAAACCTACCAATAATCTTCTCTCCCAAAATCGGCATGTCGTTCTTTTTAGTTTATTTTATTTATATCTTTCTTTATCTTTTATTATTCGTATATTTCTATATTAAATATGCATGATATATTAATCTTTTAAAATTATTTTTTGTGAAAAATACAAATGAATTTTTTTATTAATGTTTTTATTAAAAATTAATTTATAACAATGATACAATGCATATTCATTTATAGAGTTTTTTTTTTTGTATTTAAATAATTTTTCAAGTTCTTTCTCAAAAAATATCTTGACTCCGCCACTAGAGCACACAAAACAAACATACAGATCAATGGGATGCATTCAAGCAAATATCATTCCATGCATGCTACAACAACTTATCAAACTATGATTTTTTAAACATCAACACCTCCCTATAAGCATGAAATCACATAAATATGGCATTCCTAAGTACAACGTAGAACCAATTATATGTATACACCAAGAGATTTTAATATCATTTTAGTAACGTTTGGTCTAGGGAATCAACGCATAGATCAAATTATTTTGTCGATTGAAATTTCACTTGACTGTTTACGGCTCTATTGCATGTGCTCAAGATAGAAGTTTAGTATAAATGTATCATCGTGTTATTAATTATTTTAATTTAAGTTTTTTTTTTTATAAGAGGTGGAATATAATAACCCGATTAAATTATAATGATCATACGTCTATAATGCATTGTATGTCCCTTAACATGATAACGCTGTGTATATTGTAAATTATATTATATGATGTTTTTTTGTTAGGTGATCTTTTAACCATTCAAACTTTTCAGAAGAGGGTGAGGGAGGGGGTGGGTGTGGTTGTAAAGGAGGGGAAACCTCTCTTTTCAAACCTAGAGGAAATGTGGGAGGCGGAGAGGAAGCTAAAGCGGAGGGGAGACTGGGAGTGGCGGTGAAGATTTCTTAGTCGTTCATTCCAGCAGGGGCATGGATAATATGATTGATGCGATGATATTCAAGGGGTCAAGGGTGTACTTAAAAACATGTTAGAGATGACCTAACATTTTATTTCTAACTGAGACCGGTTCATTACTGGGGATCTTTCAGTAGGATTCTAGGGAAAGACTTGCTGGTAATCAGTCATAGGTTGTTTTCACTGGGGGCAGGTAGTTTCTCTTCTACTTGTCACTGCTGATCGTTCTTGCTTTTCTTTTCCTTTGCCTCTTCCTGCTGTGCTCCTTTGTCTTCATCTCATGTTCACACTTTGCATTCAATTTTACTTTTAATCGTAGTACAATTTACACCTTTTCTCGAAAACATATTTTATGTTGTTTTTGAGGTGTCCACAATGATGAGAGGGGACTGGAAGGCTTTTTATGCGGGGGGGTTAAAAATGTCATTTGATATATAGAGTTAAATTGAAATAACTAAATGATTAGTTTGATTGATAGAAGGACTAATATGGATTTACCTACTATTTGCAAGGGGTTATATGGAATTCAGGGAAACACATGGTGTTACGTGGATATCAAACAGTTTGAAAGGAGTTCTATGGATTTTTTGCTTTTAGTTTTAAGGGCAAAAATCCATATAATTCATCAGAAACTTAGCTAATCAGTATCAGTCCTTGTAGAATCAATTAATCGCCCTAGGTCCATAGGAAGTATAAATGGTTAACGGATTTAGTCTCTGAATCAAATTGTCATCCGTTTACATGGAATATTTCAATAATATTCCGTTTACTAAATGGAGCTCCAAATCACACTTAAATAAATCCCTATAACATATAAAAAAATCCGATTTAGTCCTTTTGATTATAAAAATGCCCCTGTTTTTTTTCTGAAAATTCTCCTACTATCCTATATTCACAAATGGTAAAAAAAAGGGAAAATCGATATAACTCCTTAAAAAATTATGAAAATAAAAAAAGATCCCTGTAAAAATTATCTAATAAAATAAGGATATGAAGAGATTTATTGATTTTATGGGTGATCTTTTCCAATTTTCATAGTTTTCATAGAGTTATATTGATTTTTTTCAAAGAAAGTAAACTTTAAAAGATATTATAATAATTTATCATGTTTGGCTAGAGCTAACCACATATTCGGTTAGTTTCAGTTAAAATAGGGACTAAAATAAAGATTGTCAAATAAGATAGGGACATGAAGGAATTTACTAATTTTACAGGGTCCTTTTCTGATTTTTATAAGTTTCTTGTAGGACTGTAACTCGGGCCGGTTGGGTTCGAGTTTATCCAAACCCGAACCCAAACCAAATTCGAAACTACTCAACCCTAACCCGACTCAACTCGATTTTTAAACATGATGTGCAAATTAAATAAATCAACTCGACCCAACCCGTAAGATTATAAGGTTTACCTAAAATTTGAACGGCTTATATTAGGAGCTACAAAATAAACGATCATGATTTTTTTTTAACTATTAGTTTACAGGTTCGGGTTGGGTCGGGTTGTGAGTGAGGCCAACCCGATTTGTGAGTTAACTTGAATTGGTCAACCCGAACCCGAACCCGATTTGACTAACCAAATCCATATAAAAATCGGGTTCAACCCAATCCAATTTGTAGCCCTAGTTTCTAGAGAGCTATATCAACTTTTTCAATGAAAATAAGGGATAAGGGCATTTTGATACCTTTTAATATGCAGTTAGGGGTTAACCATATACCTGATTAGTTGGAGTAAAAATAAAAATTAAAATGATTTTTTTCTAATAACATAAAGAACTTTAAAATCAATTTTTTTATTTTACATGGTCTAAAATTGATGTAGTTAACTTTTAAAATAGTTATATCGATTTTACCCCAGTTTCAATGGCGCATACTATAACAAGAATGTTTGTTTTAAAGCCACATGAATGGATACATGTGCATCGCTTACAAGTTGCAAGAATAAATGTAGCACTAAAAAAATAGCAAACTCTTTATTGAGACCCTATCCGAAGTTCTACCTATTTGTTTTAGATTTAAGGAGACCTAACCCCAAAATAAGACAGATCAATCCAATAAAATAAATTAGAAGGGTAACACAAAAAATAAATTACTGAGACCTATGCTCTTTTTATATTTGTTTTACCTTGTTTTTATTTTGACTCCTCATATTTTATATTTTGACTTTCAGTAATGAATTCGTGGTGGTAATTTTTTTTTTTTTTTAAAAGTAAAAGAAGGGTAACATAGAAAAAGAAAAATTCATGTATTCAATATGAAGATTGCCTTGAAAATAACAAGGAAAAAAAATTCTTCCACGCTCCCCCCCTCCCCCGCTCTCTAGATCTCTCTCTCTTTTCTGTTTTTGGTATATCCCTCACCCCGCTGACCCGGCCCTAGGTGTAGGCCCAGTAGGTCTGTTTAGGGCCAGGGAAAGGCCCTAATCCCAAACTTCACAAATTCCATGTCTACCGTGGCCCATTACGAATTTAGCTATTTTAATCCATTCAAGAATTCAAATGGAAAGAAAAAATTGCAATCAATCTCACCCATTCAATGGCTATAAATATTTATTCATAATTAAAATTTTAAAATCTCTTTTTGGAAAGTGAATAGTCACCCTCTTTAATTAGCCCAATATTTTTTTTCTCTCTAATTGATCTCTCTCTCCCCCCCCCCCCCCCCTCATAATCTCTCGAACTCTGCTCTCTCTCTCTCACTCTTTCAAGATTCAAGCATTTTAAAGCTAAAGAATCAAAATATAAAGATTTTGCAACAAATTGATCTCTACTCTAAGGTAGTAAGGTACGTAGCATTTTTTTGAATCTTAGTGTTTATTTTTTTGTTCTTGGATATATGTTTTTTTAAATTATATTCACATATTCTTGTTAATTATGATGAAATTAAGAAGTTATGCATGAAAATTTCATTTTTTGAGATGACTGAAAATCCTTAATTAAAAGAAAATAAATCACACACTTATATTCTTCTATAAAAGAGGGGACGAATAAAATAAACATGGTCCTTGAGGTGTAACCCATTTTTTAATTTTTTGAAGACTTTTAATGAAAATATAAGATATCCATGATCTATTTACTAATTAAAATTTACTTTTTTACAAAATATAAGATATCCATGATCTATTTACTTTTTTACTAATCTAAAATTTATTGGGTCATATTTAAATAAAATGAAAAAAAAATTGTGATAGAGCACGAATTTACAAGATCGCTTAGGACCCCACCTAAATTTTCAAATCTGAGCCCCCCCTTTTTATTCTCCTCTCCACCCAGTAAAGAAAAAATAAATAAAATAACCCCCTCCTGATGATGATGATACCAATAAGACACCAATCAAATTTTTTTTAAATAAAATAAGGCTGTGAAGAGGTTTTGTAAGGTCGTATTGCGGCTATGAATTCATGTCTATCAATAGAGGAGAGTATATATAACTCATATATCTCACCTCAGAAAATCAAATGTACTCAAAAGACTTGAAAGAAATGAAAAATGAAAGATGTATGAAAACAAAGACACGTGGCTGCCTTTGCTTCTCCATGCATAAGTCGTGGTTGCAAACACTTTATCACTTTATCCTCTCTCCCCCTTTCACAACACTAACTAAAAAAACAATGCCCATACAATCCTTTCCCATTCCCAGTGAAAAGAAGAAGCGTTTTATTAATTAATAAAAAAAATATATATTTATATTATATACATTCATAGTAACATATATGAGATAGTATTAGAATATATATTATGTTAAGACCAATCTGATTGAAAATGGACCGGCCATATCAACGGCGTTTAAATAATCGAACCACCTGTTTGGAAGAAGTGACCTACCAAAGGTCCTCAGAAACTGAAGTCAGTCGATGGTATAGATTTTTCACATTTCTCAATAGAAAGAGCTGATTCTCTATTTATAAATCAAGCTGGAATGCCTTATGATCGATGGAGGATCTCTCATTGATATGGAGATTTAATCGTTATTGAGAATCAATATTCATAACCCCAAATCAATTATTTGCTGGGATTTGATTCAAGATATTTTTGGTAGTGGATGTGAATGGGCTGACGGGTCGAATTCATGGATCGTGGGTTCTCGTTAATCGCGTCATAGGCTGTGGATACGTAAAGCATTATCATTAGGCTCAAAAAATGACTCCACATGTCATATATGAATATTTGCATATTATCCTAAATTGTTCGAATGCAGATATTAATATACGAATTCAAATCTTTTCGAATTTGAAACATATACGAATACTTTTCAGAAGATAACAGACATGACTTAATATGAATACTAATTTTAATGATCATGTGATATAAGAGAGAGATGAAAAAAATAAAATCCATATTCATTTTAAATTACATTAATAATGCAAGAACATTGAATTTGAATATAATACAAATATATATAATTTATTATACACATTTTAAATTTAGGAAAATTAATTAGGTATCCATGTGATCACCTGTCTGTTATTTTTAGGTCCCTAAAATGTTTTAATTTTTTTAGGCTTCTAAGATGGTGAAAAATTATCTTTAAGTGCCTCCAGCTAGATGTTATTCATTGTTAACCTTCGCCTAAAATGTCCCCCACCCAATTATTTAAGTACACTGTAAACACTAATCAGTACATTATTAAATATCTCCAGTACATTGTTAACACTCCCTAGTATATTGTTAACCTTTTGATAATTAGACAAGGGTATTTTTGATATTTTTAAATAACATCCAGTTGGAAGAACCTAAAGATAATTTTTCACACCTTAGAGACCTCAAAAAAAAATTAAAATTTTTCAAAAACCTAGATGAGTGATCACAGTTACTCATAATTAATTTTCCCTTTAAATTTAGATATTTTATTCAGAGTGATTTTTCCATGTAACTGACGTGCTTTTAAGTTATACACAAAATCAACATACCCACGAGGGGGGATAAGGTATCTTAAAGCTGCACCATTAGTTATAAAACTAAAAAAATCCAAACACATAAAAATCCATAAAAATTTTGTATGGTGGGAAGCTCTCTCAAGCTCCCCCTCCTCAGGATTCATGGCTGATCAACACTTCCTTATCTGCCACGTCGGATCATCGTTGAGGGTCCCCAATGGATTCTCTCCCCTCTGTTAAGTCTTCATAAATCTGACCCTCCGAGTACACCTTTTTTTTCATCCATCCCCAACAAAGTTGGTGGAGTTTTAGCTTTCTCTTCTCTGGAGCAGGGACTGTTGTAAAATTTTGAAGAAACAGAGGGGGATCAATATAAGGTGAATTGTTACTGATGATTATATTCTGCTCTCTATCTTTAGTTAGTTCACTTGGTTTGGGTTGGCTTAAGATGGATTGAATTGTGTTGTTTTGTTATATATTTTTGTTTTTGAAGGTTTTGTCTGATTATTCTTTAGTGGGAAAAAAATGGTTTGTATTAGTTTTTTTTTTCTCTCTTTTTTATGTATTTGGTTTTTATTGAGAGACTAGGTTTGTCAAAGATTGTTTTATACACTCTCTAATTGATTAGAGTAGAGCTTTATGTTCATATCACTACTTTTGTTATTTGAATGATTATCATGGAAATATTCATTAATTGCACAATATATAGGGTAAAATAATATTAAAATAGGTGAGTGATAAGATTCTCTATGTTGAAGACAAAAATGTGGGGGGTCAAAAAATGTCATGTATATTATATAAAACTGTTTAAAGTGAGTATACATGGTTTTTATGTAGATCGAGTCAGGTAGGAACTATGTGTATTTGTTACACGAATGATATAGACTTTTTTTTTACACAAATTTTTATTTTTCTATGAATGGGTTTGTACAATTTATTAGAGTATATATTTCAGTTTATAAAAATAAATATAAAATAAACACTTTAAAAAAATTATATCAGGAAATTCGTGAAAGCATTTTCACTAGGGGGCTTATTGACAAAAATATACTTTCGGGCTTAGAATTTTTATTTCTTCTATGAATGAGTCTGTACGGTTCATTGAAATAAATATATCTCATTTTATAAAAATAAATACAAAATAAACAATTTAAAATATATATATTGGGAATAGTCTATGGGACAGTGTCCACATGTTTTATTTTTATAAAATAATAATGTCATCTAATAAGGTATATACTTTTATAAAAATTGTATATATCTTCATGATGTTGTATGAATTCATTGGACGAAAATCATGAAGATATATATTTCATTTAAAAAGATATGTGAGTGTGTAACAACGCTCTAAAATAATCTAAAACATATGAGGATGGGATCTTACGTAACATTATCCTTTTTATATTTCTAATTTTCCTCACAAAAGCCAATCATTAAATCAGAGCCGTCCATCTGTTCCTCAGCAATCACTACAAAGTACAAACATCATACGTATACATATTGCTGCATCTCCATTTCTCACTCCAGTTGGTCCTCTCACTCTCTCATGTTTCAAACTCATATTGGAATTTTGGTTGTGAAATGGTAAACCCATGCATTTGATATTGTAAACTATCCTTTCTTGCTTGATACATGCATGGCATTACATTCTCACTTTTTTTTTTGTGGTATTTTTTTTTTTGGGTGATTTATTGTATTCTTTATTTGTGTGACACTTTTTATATGGTCTTTAATGGAAGTTTGGAATCATATGTCAATAATTTGAGCTTGTTTTCTTGGTGGGTTTATATACTCCATATGGTTTACTTGTTTGCTATTGAGATTTTTTCTTGATGAAAGAAAAGTACAGAATTCTGAAGTGATTTAGAAGGTTAAAGATATAATAGAGCCAATAGTTATAAGTAGAAATCGTTTGGTGTGATCATGGAAAGGACTGTCTGTTCTTCTGTTTTGCAAAAGTTCCCAATTTGAATGAACCAAGTTACAAAGAGATAAACATAGATGATATCTGTTGAAGGGGGGGGAGGGGAGTGGATGGGGAGGAAGAAGCAGAAGATTCATTGAATATTACGTTCTTATTTTTTATGATGTATAAAACTTTTCTAACCAATCACAATTCTTTTGTTGTTTCAATTTTTTTTTCTCTCTCTCTTTGGGAATACCCTTTTTTCTTTTAAAATTACGGATTCACGGGAAAAGAAGAAGACAGGAAGGGAGCTCAATTTTGTGTTGTGGAATACCTAGGTAAAGTTTAGGGGCAGAAGAAGAAATTTGCTGGTAACCAAATGCTTAATACCAATCCGTAGTATATCATGAAATAGTAAGCAAAATCTTTCTAAGAAAATCATATTTTATGAAATGTTTATATATTTAATATATATGTGATTGTTGGGGGCTCAGACCCATAGCTCAGTGGTTGATAAGAGAATTTGCAACTAAGAGGTCATGAGTTCGGTACTTACCAAATGTGTGTGTGTGCATGTGCACGCTCAATTGAGATGTCTGGATAGGAAGAGTGAAATGGTCATCATGGATAGGAAGAGTGAAATGGTTATCATTGAATTGCCTCCTAAGACAGGGTAGTCCAAAACTAACATGAGCGATGACAATTATGAATAACACACTGACTCAGAATACACAACCCTTCATAGAACTGTGTGACGAAAAAGGATTAATATAATGTTGTTATTATCAATTATATCGTTATGATTGTGATTTAAGTTTAGATGATGATGGTATGAGGATCCTGAAGAGGTTCCTTTTTTTTTGTTCTTATGGTTGTGGAAATTGAAATATGTTCATTCAGCAAAAGTTGATTTTACAAAGATACAAAAACAAATATTATATGATTCAATTCTATTGTCTGGCATTGCAGGTCAACCCTTGCCAGGATAGATATATTGTTGGTGTGAACTCTATAGGAAAAGATGGATTACACAAATGCACCAGGGAGGAACCACCTCTTTGTTCCGGGACCTGTGAACATCCCGGAACAAGTGTTGCGTGCCATGAACAGAAACAATGAGGATTACCGCTCACCTGCTATTCCTGCCATGACAAAGAATCTCCTTGAGGATGTGAAGAAGATTTTCAAGACAACAAGCGGAACTCCATTTCTGATTCCCACCACAGGTGCCAACTTTAGCGTCTAATTACTTATGTTGCATTGGTTTGAAATGCTCTCATTGACATTTTTATTTGATAAATTTTCATAAATTTTGTGTGATACTTCCATTTATTTAACTTGATAGATATTGTTTTTTGAGTTACATATTATAAACAACACAATGGGTGACTAGTGGGCGGGGCATCGCTGGGGGGGGTGGGGTAGAAACCTGAATGGTTGGTTGTTTAGAGACAAAGAAACAAACGAGTGAAATGAACGCAAGCTTTTTACCCCCCCACCCCGTCGCCTTCGTTCTTTGATGTTCTTGTACTCTTTTATTCACTTTTCTGTATGTTCTTCTTCTGTTTCTCCTCATCACCATTCGGACGTAGTTTATTTTATATGAGAATGGATATGTTCACATTTTCGCTAAAAAAAGGGATGAATAGTCAAGCAGGCTTTCTTTCCCAGTATACCTTGGGAAGTTAAAAAGGTGCATCATAATGCTAATAGTTTATAATTGTAATGCCTTATAGTTAAAGCGCTAAATGACTATGTTAGACTGTACTGATAGTGCACCACAGCCTTACAGAGAATTCTGTTTACATAGAGCATTTATGCATGGGTTTGAAATGATCTCCTTGTCATTGTTATACTCAGTTAGCAGTTACATGTACATTGCATGCGTTTATCCTATAAATTTTCACTAATCTTATGTGATACTTCGTTTACTTAACTTTAGTTATTGTTTCATTTTCTTTGTCCAGTGGTTCATAGTTTTATTCATTATCCTACTTTTTTTTGAAGTTTTATAAGATGACAACATGATGGATGACAAAGCTGAGCAGGTTAAAAACATTTATGAACCAAAAAAAAAAAAAAAACCCACTAACCTTTTCTTTCCCAGATTCAGTTGCAGCTTTGGAGCCTTCTACAGCCGAATGACTATATTAGACTGTACTGATATTTCATTACAGCCTTAATAGAGAGTTCTGTTTATCATGTCAAAACAATTATAACATATCCTCATCTATAGAAGGATATAAATTATAGTAATAGTATTTCTCCAAAGTCTTAGGTTCGAGTCCTGAGAGCAGCCACTTTTTTATACCATATCCAGTCTCTTAGTGATTGGCCCTTATTAAGTCCATGAAATCTTCTACACACTATTATTTTGAAAGTTCATGCATGTTATGTTATCTGTGTTAATTTTTTCCAATGCTATACCTTACATGTCCTTTCATCACTTCAAATTCAAATGATATGATGCGTTTGTTCCGAAATTGTGATTTGATTCAGGTACTGGTGCATGGGAAAGTGCCCTCACAAATACCTTATCCCCTGGGGATCGGATCATATCTTTCTTGATAGGTCAGTTCAGTCTGCTTTGGATTGATCAACAACAACGCCTCAACTTTGATGTTGATGTGGTTGAAAGTGAATGGGGAAGAGGCGCCAATCTTGATATACTGGCATCCAAATTAGCAGCAGATAGGAATCATTCAATCAAGGCTATTTGCATTGTTCATAACGAGACTGCCACAGGGGTCACCAATAATCTTTCTGCTGTAAGGAAATTGCTTGGTAAGTGAAGATATTATACTGTAAGCCATTTAACAAACTATCTACTTCTTTACCCACATAACTTGTACATTTTTTTTTATTAGAAGGTTTGAAAGTTTATTTGGTGTTGTAGTAAGCATAGGTCATGTTTGAAATCAATTGTCCAACTGATTCAACTTTTACAAAATCAATTTTTGAAATGATCGGTCCAAATTGTACTTTAGTTTTTGGTTTCGGATTTGGTTGTATGACTTAAAAGTCAACAAATGAGATTTTATAGAAAAAAATCTAGTAGAGAAGTTTTTTTTTTGAGAATCAATTATTTTAATCCATTTAAAGAAAATCTGTTTTTGCAAATTGATTCCAAAATAGACGCACATGTCCAACACTTCATTCATTCTGTTTTTGTTAATGAAATTCACTTTTTTTTTTTTCCATTTCTCATTACCTATGTCACCGGTATCTTCAAGAGGAGTTTAATTGGAGAAAAATGTTGACCTGCAGATGACTATAATCATCCAGCGTTATTCCTAGTCGATGGAGTCTCATCCATATGCGCTCTTGATTTCCGAATGGATGAATGGGGTGTGGATGTAGCTTTAACCGGCTCTCAAAAGGCACTTTCTCTGCCTACTGGGTTGGGCATTGTGTGTGCGAGCCCGAAAGCAATAGAAGCATCGAAGACAGCAAAGTCAGTGAGGGTGTTCTTTGACTGGAAGGACTACTTGAAGTTCTACAAAATGGGTACTTACTGGCCTTACACCCCATCCATCCAGTTGTTGTATGGGCTTCGAGCTGCTCTTGATCTCCTATTCGAGGAAGGACTCGATAATGTGATCGCGAGGCACAGCCGTTTAGGTAAAGCAACTAGGTAAGCACTTTTATATCGCTCGCCTCGCCTGTATGTTGAATGACTTTAGATAGTATAACTTGTACATATGTGGTAGTTATCAAATTGCTACGAAATCGTATGAGTTGGTCCCAATTGCTATGTATTGGTATGAAATCAGATGTATGAATTAGTACCAATTGGTACATATTGATATGAATTCGTAGAACTGGTACAACTTGGTATGAGATCGTATGAATCGGTACCAATTTGTATGATACCAATCGGTTCATACTGTTATGAAGTCATATGTATTAGTACGAATCAGGACAAAATGGTAAGAATTGGTATGAGTTTTGGCTGATGCATTCTTTTACAGACTTGCTGTCGAAGCTTGGGGACTAAAGAACTGCACCCAAAGAGAGGAATGGGTCAGTAACACAGTCACCGCAGTGGTTGTTCCACCATATATCGACAGTGCTGAAGTTGTCAGGAGGGCATGGAAGAGATACAATTTAAGCCTGGGTTTGGGTTTGAATAAGGTTGCCGGTAAGGTGTTTAGAATTGGGCATCTTGGCCACCTTAATGAGGTATGTTTTTCTCACTCCGCAGTGATCAACCAATTTCATAAGAAATCGGACACCTTTTTATTGTCAAACTGATTCAACTTTTCGAAAATCAGTTTTTCAGATAATCGGTTCTAAATGGGTTTTGTTGAAGTTCAGTTTTTGGTTTCAGATTTTGGTTTTCATGAATGAAAAGTGAACAAAATAGCTTTTATGAAGAAGATGATTGAGAGCAACTTTTATGAAAAATCAAATTTTCAGATACTCATTTCTAAATAGGCATTTTTGAACTTCTGCTTTTAGTTCCATAATTTATGAAAATTCAAATATTCAGATAATCGTTCTAAACGAGCATCTTTGAACTTCGGATTTTGGTTCCACATTCAGTTTTTGTGTTAAAAGTCAACAAAATAATTTTTACGAAAACACTTGAGCAGCTTTTATGAAAGAAATTATTTTTAAAAATTGGTTCCAAATGGGTGGTAAGACTATACGGATATCTTTGTTCACTCGTTAATTCTACTTTTTAATGGATGTATGGTTTTAAATTACTGATGATCGGGGGAAAAAATCATTCCAAAGTTAATTTATGCATGTTTAAATCTGTGGTTCACAGCTGCAATTGCTGGGTTGTCTGAGCGGCGTTGAAATGATATTAAAGGACATTGGCTATCCTGTGAAGCTGGGAAGTGGAGTGGCAGCTGCTGCTGCATATCTTCAAAACAACATCCCTATGATCCCTTCTAGGATCTAATGCATTATTAGTCCTCTCTCTTTCTGATCAAGTCATTGTAAAAAGTATGTTCTCTGTTCTGCACTCTTTGGAGGCTTAAATCTATACTTATCTTGCTTCATACATGGATCCCCTTATTTATCATAACTCTTGTCAATCTTTGTTTTTCATTTGAATTCTTACCTTTCTTATTCTCTGAAGCGTTTTGAAAAGTTCAATGATTGGATACCTTCCATACTAATTGACCAAACAATCATTTGTTCATCGAATTGTGCATTCAGTACATTCAGGATCTACGTATCCATTTAGTTTGGATGGTCTGCCACATTCTTCATAATTTAAGAACTTGGGTGTTTATCATCATTGTTGCCTTCACACCCAACATAGAAGCTTTTGCTTATATTTTTCATATTAACGATTAGAAAATGTGAGTAACTTTGTACTCATATGAGACTTATGCCATATCATTTATCAATATAGTTTCCGTTAACATTTATCGAATATTCATCGTACACAAGCTTTGTGACTATGCTCTTGGGTTGTTGAATTTAGTATATCTATGATTAGGGTGGTAGTGGTACTAGCAAGTGAAACCCTTCATATTTTACTTGGAAATAACCAAAATGATGAATTATCCAACTTCAGCATTTTTTTTTCCTTTCAACAATACCCAAAGCTATATCCTTTTGAGCAAGCCAACAATTTCACTACGAAAAATATGTTTGTGGAACCAATAGAAAGAAAGAAACTCAATAATACTGATAACCTCAAACTTTTGATAATTTGATTACATATTATTAAGTGCATACAAGAACCATAAGTAAAGGAAGACATCCATGTAGTATTTGATTACATATTATTAAGTACATACAAGAACCATAAGTAAAGGAAGACATCCATGTAGTTGTGGTGGAAGCATTTCCTCCTCTAACAGAAAGTTTCACACAGCCAACAGCAGCAGAGAGCAGCAAGACTGCATGATTGGCATCAACCAAAAAGAATGTGTTGATCAGCAGTTACACAGGCTGAACAAAAATAATAGGTTAAATTGACCTAATATCATACTAATATTTTATCGATATATCGAAAAGGGTTCAAATCAATATATCAAAGAAGCAAAAAAACAAAGAAAGATAATATACATATTTATAGATGTGTATTTTTAATGAATTGTTGAGGTGGAAATGATATTGTGGGGTATTTATAGGTAAGGAAAAATCAAACACCTAAATTATAAAAAAATAAAAAAAATGGGAGAATAATGTATAATAAAGTCTCATTTGAAATGTAGTAATTTTAATCATTTTAAAACAATGATTCCATACATAGCATACTAAAAAAATATTTTAATTGCAATTATAAAGTAATTTTATATAGTACATTTCAAATTTCAACATATACTTTAATCAACTTTAGTTTAAATACATTGCAAACAACCCAAGAAATCTATACATTTTTATGATATTATACAATAGGTTGTTTTATCATCATCATCATCATCATACCTTTTATAGGATTTCATTATTATTACACAGCATTACAAACCTCTCATTTTCATAAATTTAATTGAAATTTTATTATTTTTGGTTTGTGAATGTGATTAATTTATTAAAACATTGATATCAAAGGCGCTTTTGACCCCATCACTAGGAAAAAAAAACAAAGGTAATTTCTCGTGAGAACTTGACGAGAAATTCAATTTCCTGTGAGAAATTGAGGAGAAATTCAATTTTTTGTTAAAATTTGAATATATGTCCGATATTTATCGATCATCTCATAAAAATCGATATATATCGATAGATATTTAAAACAATGTATCGTATACACAGTCCTGTTTACATCCCTGCTTATCGTTCAATGAGATATATACATCATTAGACGAGTTATATACCTTGTATATATTTAAAAAATATACCTCATCAGATAAGATATACTATTTTAAAAAAATTATACGTGGGGGGGGATAAGCGAGGTTGTAAATGGAGCTGTGTCTAACACTTGACTTCCTAAAATATTGATAAACCCCTGCAGAGTTACAAAATCCACAAAATCCCCTCCAAAGCTTCATCATATTCTTACACCTTATTCTCTCTTTTATTTAAAACTTTCATACCCCTCTAATATTATTCGGTATACTTGAGTTTCAGATGCTGCAGGGGTAAAATTATGATTCGAATTATTCTATATAGATTTTTATATTTTTATAATGGGGTTTTCTGATTTTTTTAAAAAGATTTGATAATGGTCACTTGATGG
This sequence comes from Acorus gramineus, assembly GCA_030737835.1. NCBI lineage: Eukaryota > Viridiplantae > Streptophyta > Magnoliopsida > Acorales > Acoraceae > Acorus > Acorus gramineus. The sequence goes on along the minus strand of CM060848.1, from coordinate 21,243,889 downwards.
AAATATTCCCTGAACATATTAACATATTGTTTAAGTGGATGGTAATGTAACTGAAAGAGGTTAAGCTTAACTAGACAACTTTATATGGAATAATTTCGATTCATAAATAAACAGGAGGTTATGATAATGGCAAAAAATATCAATATTAGAAAGTGAAAAAATAAAGAAGAGATAAGAGGCCATGCTCACCATACTTCAATAAAGCCCCTTTCACCTTTCTTCTTTGTGTGTGGACAACAACATGGCTTCTTTGCTGGGGATGACCCAGTTGGGTACCCTTAAAGCAGTCATTATATATACATTACAATTAGTCCAATAATAAAGAAAAATATCAAACAAATTTATCAATCAAGTTTTTGTTTTCATTTTTCTAGATTACTCTTAATGGAAAAAAACCTATTATTTTAATATAATAAAATCATAGTTGTAAGGCTTACATGACGCACAGGGTTTGTGAGTGATTCTGTGCATCTTGAGTTGATTAAAAAAAAGGGCAATTAACAAAAATAGCATCATTTAAACCAATATTAGCAAAAATAGCACCGGATAAAGAATATTTGTAAAAACTAACACTGATCAGTGTACTTTTTTTTTTTATATTTGTTTTGATTGATTAAATTTTTTAATTAAATTTGAGTGGATAAAAAATAACATCTTTCCCTAAATTTCTCCATCCTATCTTTAAAAATCTTCTATGATTTTCCCTTCAATCTGAGCCATTAAAATTTAATCAAATAAACAAATCTTCGGTGATTTTCTCTCTTCTCAATCGAAATTAAAATTTAATCAGATAAAAGAATCTCAATAATTAATATTTAATCAAATACGAAGAAATAGTGATCTACAAAAAAACAAAGGAGGCGTCGTATATATAGGGCGCCTCCCTTTAAAATACAAAAATCACTGGAGACGCTATATATATATATGACGTCTCCGGTGTAAAAAAATAAATAAAAAATAATTAGCGCTAAACAGTGCTAGTTTTTACAAATATTCCTCATGTAGTGCTATTTTTGCTAATACTGGTTTAAACGATGCTATTTTTGCTAATTACCCTAAAAAAAAAAATTCATACTTTTGCTTGTTTCAAGTTGGTAAATCCATGCCAATGGTAATACTTGCATCTATACCTCTATCTGGAGGTATCTGAACTCATCCCTATTCTATCCAAAACAAGCTTTTGTAATCAAAGATTGTATTAAATATTCCCATCATAAATTTCTCATAGAAATAGTCTAGAGAAAGAGAGAGAGAGAGACCTGGTGGAGGCAGGTCCTCCATGTTGTCCCTCCTTTGTGGCTGAGACTTAGGCATTCTCTCCTAATCTGAGAACCGAAAAAAACTTGATGTACAGAGGTGAGATGAAGCTTGTTATGATTATGAATGCTTTGTGTATATATATGTACTTCAATGAGCTAGCATCTCTGTGAACCTATATATACACCCCACCTGGCCACCTGTGAGACAAATGCACTTCAATGTGAGCTTCATACACTTATCTGGTGGGTGCCAACAGTTTCTAAAGTAAAGCTCTCATCTTTCTCTTTTTGAAAGAAAGAAAAAAGTTTATTCCCTACCAAAGTGTGTTATATTCCTTTCTTTCTGCAGCTGCCTTCCCTCCCTGGCCTTTGTGAAAGTAAATGAATGCTCAGCCTGATTTGTCAAAAGCTGAATATTTCTTTTGTGTGTCCAGTCTTACATGCAGACTCATTTCATTTTGCTAGTAATATGTTTCATTGGATGAACATAGAAAGTTTTTATTTTTTCAATAAGTCAGGTGCGTGTGTGTGTATGTGAAAGAAGATGCTTGAACTTTGTATCCTAGAGTTTTTCAAGTATTTTTTTCAACCCATTTTTATTTTTACTCCTAGACTAGCTGTTATATTTTTCTCTTCCTCATTATGTCTCTTTTTCATTGCGTACCTCATCTTATAGTCCAAAAATATCATTTTATAAATTGTTATGCGCTCTCTATACATTTTTAAACAAACCACCTACATGAATATTCATATACTATTATCCATTCATGATTCATGTACATTGTTATGCATTTGCATATGCTATTAACTTCAGGGATGCTCGTACACTGTTATATATACCGGTACATTATTGCATAACTTGTACATTGTTATGCATCCATTTACCCAGTTAACTTTGAGACATCTTAAAGAGAGAAAAAGACATAAGAATGACTAACTAGTGGTATTTTCATATGTAAAGAACTAAGTGACCAAAAAAATATGGTAAAAAATATGTAATAAAAAATACTTGGAATTAACTTCTCCCATCCTCCCGGGTGGTGTGAGAAATAAGCTTTGAATAAAGAAGAACACCTCAAACGAGCTGTTTGTTTTGACAGGATAAACCCTGATAGCTATGTCTGAATAAGTTAGGATAAGACTCGATAACAATTGTAAGAAAAAACCAGAATTTCTTATCAGGATTTATCTATGCCAGGGAATTAAAATGCCCCTCACCATCATTTTAATTTTTTTTTCTGTGCCATCCTTTTACACAACCCAATGATACGCACACCTTTAATAAGGACTATTTGATCAGTCGATCGACTGTTGAAGATTAAATCTCAACCACACACTATAAACCCATTCAATACTCAATCCACACCGTCTATTCTCACCTACAAGTCAACCCATCTGTGTACACGTGTCCCTGATCAGTCTCATTGCATTGACAACTCTAGGTTGGTTTCGAATATATGTCTCCACGGTAGCCTATATTTGTAGATGTATACAACAACTAGCATATTATACATATGTCGTTTAGATATATGGTTCGCAAAGTTTGATGTGTACAATATAATATAAAAAGAAATGTCTTTCTTGATTAGGCTTACCTGAACTGCTGTAGCCTCTGAAAGAGAGACTCTTCAAACTCTACAACAATGGAAAAGGATTCCCTCTCCTCCCAGTAATTGAATTGCATTTTTTTTTTTTTTTGTGAAAATTGAGTTGCAATGTAGGTGGGTGCATTTTTCTTATTAATAAATAATATGAGTAAAGGTTGTGCATCAATAACAAATATTTTCATTAGAATGGGTGACATGGGTAAATACTGTGCATGAAAGACTATTCAGTTTAATTATTGTATAATATGAGTAAGTATTGTGCATCAAATACTAATATTTTCATTAATACATAATATGGGCAAGTACTTAGCATCAAATAATAGTCCATTCATCATTAACAAATAATATGGGTAAGTAATAGGCATCAAAGACTAATATATTCAGTAATCAATAATATGGATGGGTAATGGGTATCAAAACTAATATTTTCACAAGTGATCATTTTTTCATACATATAAAAGCCACCAAAGAAGAGTTACACAAATGGACGGCCATGATTTAATCACACAACTCATTTTTTTATTTAAATCCATCAACCATACCAAACAAAGATTAATATACTAAAGGCAAAGTTGCTATTTTAAAAGTTTTTTTTTATTCATATTATCTACCACTTATCCTTGTCAATCAAACAATAAAAAACTACTTTTTACGTTTCCCAATGAGAATAACATAAAAATTAACCACATAAAATTATTTTATTCTGTGTGAATTGTTATCTATCCCAATATAACTATGATAACCATATAGACCAAAGTCACACCCCATACAGGGGGCTAAAGTCTTGATGAAATAAATATGTTTAGAAAAAACAGCCAAATCCCAACATGCTGATGTTATGAAATTTTTTCAAGGGTGTTCACATTCAATTGGGACTTCACATAGAATTAAAAACTCACTGAGGTTCTCTGTTCTCTCCTTTTGCTTATTCTTAGAATAAGCATATATTCATTCTTGTCCTTCTGCTTAATTCTTAGAATAAGCATATATTCATTCTTTATCATAATATATTGATGAAAATCTAGGAAGAAGGACTTCCTGAAACAAGTGAATTCACTGGAACTGGGACTCACAAATGCATTTCCATCCAACATATAAAATTCACACACCCAACACATCACCCACGCCACCCCCACCAGTTTGAGAATCAAAGGAAAATTGGTTACAAAATCCAATTTCACTGATATATGAACAAAAATATTCCTGAACCCCCTTGACAGATTTGACTTGGCCCCAGCTCGTAAAACAATATGCATCGGGAAAAAAAAAAAAATTTATTATCAGCAATTCAGTATAAAACAGTTCAACCAAGGGGGGAGTACCTCAGAAGGGGGAAGAAGGAGCGATTCGGTTTTTTAATTGCACCAAGCCGCTCATCGATCCCTAAATGGTATAACGCCCTTCCACATATATCCCTGACAAGTAAATGATTTCTACAAAGTAAACAATGCCAATTCCGGTTTTGCCAAAATTTCACTTTGAGCCTGCTCTCTTTTCCATGTGATATGTGACAGACAGACTTGCTCTTCTGTCTCCTCTGCTAACTTTATGTTGGTGACAGACGCGATCCCTTCTATGCGTCTGATCACAATCTAAGAACCTGAGGTGCAAACTTCTATCACCGGGTGCAGAAATTCTGAACTCATCCTCTGATACGCTCATCTTAATAAAACTCAGATTGTCGGCCTTGAACAGGAGGAAATCTGGCCTGACGAGTTCTATTCGGCCTGACAAAACTACTACCATCAGGTGGGGCACACCCGAGTATTCCTGCAGAATTCGGATCCACCAAACGAGTTCTCTTGTTTATCACAGGCTGTTGAAAAACTGGTTGAGATTCATATACATTTTCTACGTCAGATCTCCGCCGACGCTTCCATGCTTCTGACTTTCCTGATGTTTGGCCCTTCGGGAAAGGCTGAGAAGGACCGGCGGACGATTTCCAGTGCGATCTGGTATTGGGAATGCCATTTAGTGATGAATAATGATAAGGTTCAATTTCTCTGCCACTGGGTCCGGGTGCGGATCCATTCAAGCAGGATGTCCCCACCCCTGCTTCAGCATGTTCTTGTTTAAGTTTTGTGTAAATCTGACAGAGCTTTTCACCCGTTAAATTTGAAAAGGTGGAGACGTAGTTCCACAGTCTCTTTATCATTCCTGCAAATGAGATCAGTTTTGATGAGATCTACCTTCATGGGAAAGGGATTTTAATACAAGCCATTCGGAATTTACTACTCGTACAAGATGCATGTCACACTGAGAGGTGCAAGTATCAGCAAATTAAAAAAATAAAACTTAAGAATTGATGAAAAAATGGAAACATTATACTGGGCGATAATCTTGGCTCATCTCAACCCAATAAAATAAACCATAGTAATTATATGCAAATATAATGTGATCAAAGAAATAAAATATTGATGGCAGAAAAAAAAACCTGAGTCACAAGACACCAACATTTTTCTAACAAGGTAAAACCCAAATTGGATAATATTCATAGACAAACCAATGACACAAAAGATCCTGTATCAACTGTCAACAATAAAAAAAAAAAAGTGCAATCCACTTAACTCTTGGTAATTGGTAATTTGGTACTAGCCCCTAATACCCCCACATATCTATCTCTTCTTCCTTTTTTTTTATATATATTTGTTTACCCTTTTCCTTCCACTCATGATGTGTAGAATAAAGGGGATCTAAAAGATCCTAAATCCAGCGAGTACTAACAATATACACAGATTTCTACTTTTGGATCCCCTCAAAATATACAAAGAGAGCTGAGTTTCAACTTCCCAGAAAACAAAGGGAAATTAATGCTTTGAAACCCTTCAGGCCTTCACACATTTACCCTGAATTTCACACAATATCCATATCACATCACCATCAGAACCTTGCTCCAGCCAGTAGGATTGGTCAGATACAGATATTATTCTCTTACAAAATTCTAAACCCGGGATAAATGCAAATCAATCAATCCACTGTTCAGTGTTCAGCTTAAAATCATTGATATACACAAAAATCCCAGCTTTTCATGATGGAAACACTATCATATCATGCCTTTACATCCTACACTGTTATCCTTATTATAAACAAACACAAGTGTTCCTACACTGATGAATCAAGAAAATTTGCAAATTCAAGAAAATAACAAATAATGGTTCCACTACCATGAATTCAAAGATACATGTGTTTTCTGGTTCACAAAGTCCAGTCAGACACGTGAAATCACACCCAAAACACTAAGCATGTCGCCATATGCTTTGCAACAAAAGAATAGGAATTTTTTGAGCTATTTATCTTACTACAATGAAGTTATAACTCCAACTGGATGAGTTTGAATGATAATTCCCCCTTCCTCACTCCTTCCCCACCCAAAAAGAAGAGTATCCGGTTTTCACCAGTTTTTTTGGCTATCCAGGTCATATTCTCCACTTTATCCACGATCCAAATGGGGCCTAAAAAAGGACCCTTCCACAATGAACCCACTACCTCCCAAAATAAACAAACAACTATGAAAGCACAGTAGCACACTTAGAAAGGAAAAAAAGACATTGGAAGCATCTTAATGAAGGCAGCAAAGCCAATCATGCATCCACAGAAGAGGAATTCTAACATCCTAGCAACTTTTTCTTAGTAAATTCCTCGTACTCCACTGGTCATTGGAAGTTCCAATATATATAGTGAACATCAGAACAATGCAAAATTTTATAAAACACTGCTGCCCTTAATTATTATTGTTGTTGCAAATGAACAAGCACACAGAAGGATTGGAGACTTACTAGATTGCTTGTGTGATTCTTCATATTCCTGTACTGTCTGGTCAATCTTACTTCCAAGGACTTGCAAATACTTCCTAACCTTAGAAAGCACCTGAATATAAAAAATTTATGGTGTGATGAAAATTTAGCAAGGAAAAAACAACACAAATAAAAAAACTAAAATGTTGTTATGATTAAAAAAAAAGGAACGACAAAGAGACGATAGACGGGTGCCAACCTTGTCCTTTGGGAGATCTACACTAGTAGTCTGCAGCTTCTGCAGACGCTTCAACGTCTGCCAATGATCTTCCATGACCTCCTCACACCATTCCATCCACCTTTCTTCCTTGTACTTCCGAGCTATTTCTGTATCAGATATTTCACCTTCTTCCTTAGCTCTAGGTTCTATTTTCTGATGTTTCTGAAGATCTTTCCTTTTTTTTAAATTAATTTGTGAAGAAATAACTCTCTGTTGCACTTCTTTAGCTCGACCATTTGCCAATTTCATAAGCTTCTCCTCTTCCTTTTTAGGAATCTTTGAAGCAACTTTAAATTTAGACTTCTTGCCACCTGCAGCTGCAATTTCCTTGGAAAGAAGAAAGAAAAACATATATGACATGATTTAGTGAAAGCATTCAAAATATTATCATGAACCAAAAAATAAATAAAAAATAAACAGGAGACAATAATTTTATCACCTTTTATACATATAAGTTGGTGGAAATAGGAGAAAATTAAGCCAACTAGTAGAAGTCTTTTAGGTTTAAAAGTGAGCCAGTGCAGCATGCTCATGTGTATATGACGTAAATAAAATATCAGTAATAGGTGTAATCTTTTTTTCATTAGTCAGTAAACAGGTCGTTTTCATAAATTTTGCACTACCCAACGATCTAAACACACGGAGTATGTTTCATTTATGAACAAATTTTGGCATCACTGAACTATCATGGAAAGACAGATTTTCTCCAGCTATTTTTTCCCCACATGAAACCTTCAAAGATTCAGAAGTTTGAGATCAACATCACTTAGAGAAAACACCAAAGTATCAATCATAATAATTTGCAGCCAGGAGAGCCACCATATTCTGGTCAGTGATGGACACTAACTAGACCAACCTTTTCTTTGTTTCTATGTTCAAGAAGTCTAAAATTGCTTCCAATCAATGAAAGATGATAGACATCAGAAAATAGTTGAAAAAACAAAATACAATCCCAACTTCTTTGGAGCATAAAAGAGGATGTCCACAAAAATCAATGAAGAAAGGGCAGTGGAATCAAGTGTAATAACAAGCGAGTTTAAACAAATGATATCAAGGTTGAGTCCATCTCGTGAGAAATATGTTAGTCCTCAAATATCTCATCCTGGTAACGATTCTAATAATCATGTTCTATTCTGCATTCCTCAATATTGACTACCTCAAGTAGTGGTCGGTTTATCTATCCAATTACATGTGCTGAATTAAGAGAAAAAAAATAACAATAAGACCTAATAAGGTAACAACAAGCTCTTGGCTCAGCAACTCATCATTTGAAATGGTTCACCCTTCTAATAATCAACAAAGTGAATTTGCTAGAAGTTAAAAAGGCATACACAACCACCAGAACAAAAAAAGCAACAGACCAATATAACTGTTTGAAAAGGGAATGGGATGCAAAAATAACTGCAGAAATCAGAGATGAACAAAGATTCAATGCAATAAACTTAAATAAATTTAACACATAACAGACAACTATGAGGAATATAAATTCAATCAACTACCTTTCGCAAAAGGGCAGTAGCACGCTGATCCAAGTTAGTGGCACGAGGTCTAAAGTCCTCAAAAGCTTCATTTGCTGGTGCAATTTTCTTTGTAAGGCCAAGCCTAGAGTCAAGCCTAATCATTTCCCAGTTTCCATAACCATGATAGTGTATACCAAGAAGCAGCCTTGCATCATCAACTAGCATAATATCCAACAGAAATATTAGCATATATGCCAAAGAGAGAATCAACTGAAACTATGAATCTGAAATGTACAAAATATACCTTGACTCCATGGGCAGCCTTTAGCCCAAGTTGGGCTCTTAACATGTGTTAGTAACCGAAATTGCTTGAGGGGATCTTGGCAACGTCTAATACGCTTTGCTAAAAGTTGCAGTCCTTGAATACGATCAATCAGTTCAAATGCTTTTACCGAGACGCCGAAAAAATCCAACAGATGACCCTGTAATTATAGAAAATATGAGAAGATCAATAAGAAAGACAGGCAATTATGCAACTGCTACATTTAAGACTACATAAATTTTCCCATGAACTTAAGTACTAATAAGAAACAATATACGGCACAAACCTTGGCATCCAATTTCCCTCCATCAACCACTTCTTTACAACCATCAATCAAAGACTGGAAAAGCTCAATCTGTGCCTGGGAGTGGGCTGCTTCAATTGGGCCACCAACTTCGGCCACTATCATGCTAATCTGATCACCAAACTTCTTAACCTAAAAATCCAATAAGGCAAATGACCTTCATATAACGAATTGATAAGTCGGGTATATCTCAAACTAAAACAAACTCCCCACCAAATTAACCAAACACATCTATTGCATACTCAAAGAAATGACTCTACACAATAATTATACCAGTTTCTAAATTGTTTCTTCAGTAAACAAATATAACAAGGACTTTCCATTTAGCATCCTCATGTTCTCTTTCAATCCCAGTGTAGGGGTTAAGAAATATTAAATATACGGCCCCCAAGGTACTACTAGTAACTATATAAAAAAGGAAAATGATACACTCAGTCACATTCACTAACCAAAACTTAGATCTCACATGTTTTCATTTTTTTTAAAATAGTAAACATTATCTAATGAGATATATGCTTTAATAAAAAGTGCATATCGCTCCATTTCGAGTTGAATGAATCCATTTTTAGTAAGTGTAAGAAAAAATTTAGTAAAGTATATACATCATCTAAAGAGGTATATGCTTCATTAAATCTGTAACGAGGTATATAGGTCTGTGTTTTGGACTGAAAAAAAAACTGAGTGTAGTAGCACTCTATAAAAAAAGCTATTACTAGTAACGAGACTCCCCACTCATGTAGCATGGACACAGACAACATGGACACAGATACGGCATGACATGAACACAGACAGTAAATCTTGAAAAGCTAGGACACAGATAGTGACAATAAATACTCTAATATAATCCATAGTGAAAAAAAAATCCATAAGCCATACCCATGTAATTCATTTTAGCAAAAGGAAATATATTTGGCAAGACGAGAATTTCACAAGCACAAATAAAAACGACAAAATCGCTCAGAAAAAAAGGTAAAAACAGTCACGCCATGGTTCAAAGTTTACTTGACATTACCCTGATCCACCCCCCTTCTCAAACTATTGGTGGGCCTCCGCATACAGCATATATTCAGGTTCTTCACCATTATTTTTGAAGAAAATGTTATCAATAATTGCAAATGCAATTATTTTCTTCAAAAAAATAATTGCAAATGCAAGAAGGGATAAAAGGAAGCTTCACTTATATAAATGTACGATTTTTTAGTTTCACCGGCACTTTTCATCTCTGCACCACCCAAAAATGGAGTCTCTTCAGCGCACCTCACCTCACCTTTGATGGCCACCGCCACATCCCAATCCATCTTTTCCTTGAGAATTTGGTGTTGGGGTTCATCAGCGAAGTCAAATCCACTACTCATTGCCAACTTTCCTTGAGATCCGTCCTCTATATTGTGGCTCAGTTAGGAAAAGTTTTCTTGGTTACATGATTTTTTTAGTTTTCATGACTGGCCGTGTTCGAAATGTGTCTGGTGTCAATTTTATTATTTTATATTTATAATTAATAAACATACAATGTCTGACATGTGTCAGGCTTGTTTAAAATGTGTCCGCCATCTGCGTCCCACACACGGCGGGGTGAAATCCATGTCTTTGCTTCCCAACTGCCCACTTTCCCCTTGTATAATACTAGTTATATCTAGAAGAAGAGCAAGGATTTTAAAGGTCTCTTACACAAAGTCTCAAGCAGCATATCATCTGGGTCACAAAACAACATGTATCACATATGACAACAAATAATGATGTATAAGTGATTGCCTTAATGGAAAGGACATGATGAGTTAAAAAAATTACAAAAGAAAAGGAGATTGCAATATTTATTTTCACATTGTTACATCTAATGTTGTCAGACTGAATACTTGTTCTCTAGTGCTACATCGCTTCGCATAAAATAAGATGAAACAGCTATTGGCTTTGAATTCCGACATTTCATTTTTCATCTTACAATAAAGATTCTGAGATGTATATGCACTAGTTAATTATATGCTGTGATAATAATCCTTGAAGAAAAGGACAGGCATAAAGATCAAAAAGATGAAATCAACCCACATGACAAGTTGCTTGTATACCCAGCAAAATAATACATACCGCACGCACAAAATGACCAGCATCTTTCTTTGATAAGTTGCCCCCAGACCATTCCCTTATGCACAATACTGCTCCCTCGATCACTGGTGGTCCTAAGAAAGATACAGATTTACTGCCACGTTTCATATTCCCATTTTGGGATTCAGGCCCTCTTCTTTTCCTTTTGGAAGGGTTCTCAGCTTGTTCATCCTCAACATAGCTCTTGTTTCTCTTTGCAGATCGGGGAGCTAAAGCTTCCTTCAACACAGTTAAGAAGGAGAAAAAGGAAAAGTAAAGACTTCAGAGACATATATCGAACCCAAAACTGGTAAAACTATGACTATTAGACACATACATCAGCTTGAGCGATGGCTTCTGGTTGAATCCAACGACTCCAGAATGTCCCGTCATCCTCTGCATTGCAGAAATTAGCGACCTAAACAGAGTGGACACAAAATGCTGTTAATATTAAGATAAATAAGATAGGATGTATATGTGGAGAGCCTCTATTTCAGAAAGGGTAGTGATAAAAAGAGAGAACAGTAATATACAAACTTCTGTAGACCTGCTTACCTTGAAAGCACTCAGCAACTCATTTCCTTCATCTCCATCAGCAGCTTTCGACTCAACCTTCTCAGCCCTTTCAAGAATCTCATCAATATCCATACTTTCTAACTTCCTCTTGCTCTCTTCATCATTTTTTTCTTCCTTGAAGAGTTCTTCTACTCCAAACCTCAGGATTGCTGAGAGTTCATTCTGCAATGGTGAATGCACATGAGTACCATTCCAACCATAAAAGAACAATATAACATAGCCGGTCTTGGAGGTCCTGACGAGATGGAGATGCTGATTTTACGTACTGCAGGAGAGAATACTGATTTCACAACATATGTGGTTAAGAGTATTGCACGGAAGAACATCAAGTGTATTACATAATAATCAGGATAACTGGACTTTCTTTATTCTTCAAATTATGGTCAGCTGACAGAAAACTAGAGAAAAATATCAATTTGACTGGACAACAGAAGTTACTGATTAAGTAACTGCACTGTATTCAACTATTCATAAGTAAAATCACAATGTAAACTAAAGAAAAGACTTGGACAAAATGAGACAATTGGTACATTCACATAGCCATAAATAGAATTAAATGGCAAAAAAAGGATTCACATAGCCAACACCAAATTTTTGGGGTAAATGCTTTGTTGTTATTTTTCTGACGGAGATGCCCCATCTCCTTGATCCTTGTGGAGCCTTTCATTGATAATTAGTTAAATTATAGGTAATGTGTTCCTACCTTCAGTTACAAATTTTTGTTCAACTTGCTTGGGGTGTTCCCTTACTATTAAAGATCCAGTGCTTTATGTGGATCCTTACTCTCGATAAGGTCCTTACTTAAGCAACCGGACTGAAATGTACCCAAGATGGAAACAACCTTTGCAAGCTATGTGAGAGGGAAGAAGAAACTAGAGAACGCCTTTTCTTTGAATGCTCCCTTAGCTCGCATCTTTGGGACTTGGGAGAAGGTCGCTTTAGGGTCTCCGTAGGCACAAGAGTAGCGATCAAAGCAATCGAGCAAAGTTTCAATGGCTTATCCCCCATGCAGAATGTTGATGTATTTAGGTCTCACAAAATGAATGTTTATTCCAACATAAAAGGAACTGTAAGAAAAAAATTGGACATTAATTTTGTCTCTCCTTAGACAATGAGTTCTTATTCACCTTGTAGAGTAGTCGACACCATCCACTATGAGATATTCATGGTTCAGGTTGTAAGGTTTACAGGCTTTGTTGTCAGGGTAACACATTGCTGGTGACCATTTCTTTTTACTTTATTCTCTTTTGTTTCGGAAATCCCTCATCTATTTTTGAGCGGGGCTACTATTCAGTTAATATAACTCCTCCAATTTCATCAATATTTTTTTGTTTTGTTTAATAGGAATTGGGCAAGTGATAAACTCGTCATCAAGACAAATTATCATAGTTTCAAGCTATCCCATATGTTGTGAAAATTCTGGAAAACATTCCTTTTCAAGGACATCCCACATCATTATATATAAAAAACAATATGTATAATCCCATTTAATATATATAAATAAATAATCACCATTAAACTCATATATTCATACCTTGTCAAACATAGAGCCCCCCTTTTTAGGATCCTTCTTTTCCAGTATACCATCTTTGTTCAACTTCTGGATGACAAGGTGATCAAGGACCTATGGTATCCACAAATTAAATTCCAGCGCAATTAAATTTTAGTGTTTAATTATATAATTAACATCAGATACTACTATTCACAGAAGAATACAAAGAGAGGAAATCAGGGCTTAGCGCACCATCTTTTTCTTGGCACGCTCCAAGATATCCTCCTCAACACTCCTGCTTGTAACAAACCTATATATGTTAACTACTTCTTGTTGCCCAATCCTGTGAGCCCTGCTCATAGCCTGAGAAGATAAAAATAGGAACAAAGATCACAACACATAAATCAGTATCAACCTACAGAAGGTAAACAAAAAAAGCTCAGAAATAGATAGAAAACTTTCACACAAAATTATAAATATCAACAAAAATATGCAAGAAGTTCAAACCTGTAAATCATTTTGAGGATTCCAATCAGAGTCAAAAATTATGACAGTATCAGCAGTAGCAAGATTTATGCCTAGCCCCCCAGCACGGGTTGATAAAAGGAAGCAAAAATCCTCACTTCCGGGGGCATTAAAATGTTCCATAGCCTGGTGACGCAGATCAGCCCTTGTGCTACCATCAAGCCTTTGAAATTGAAACCCTCTTAGTGATAGATACTCAGCAAGTATATCCAACATCCTGACCATCTGCAAAATAAGACCAATGAATAAATAAATCTGAGGGACATAGACAATCAACATAATAACCAAACTATTTTCTTCAGAAAGCAAAATAGAATTTCAGATACATGACAAGGAGATGAATATCTTAAATGAAACAGGAAGGCAGCTTGTGCCACTCTAAGACCCACATTAGGATGAACACAATGTATTGACTTGATATTTTCTTTATTAAATCAATGTCTCAGCTTAAGGCACCTTCTTGCACCCAAGTTGGTATTCATTAGTTGCCACCAGAATTGGTGTGTAATCCTTTTTCCTACTCTGAAAATAAACTTCAATGGATTGGATACATAATGAAGATCAGTGAGTGAACTATGAACATCTAATTAGTACCATAGCTTCGTATGAAACCAAGCCACTATTCAGAAACATGGAGATCTACCTATAAAAGCACAAGGGTCTGCAGACAAGTTGAAATTTTGAAGACACACCATTCAGATTCAGAATAAAAAGCTCTTATAACATAAAAATACAAGTAACATGAAACTATTCATCATTCACTTCTAATTTATTTCTTGAGCAAATTTTTCACTTCCAAATTATCTACAGAGAACCGGATGATCTGGCGATGTAGCATCATAATGTACAAATCTAAATGAAATGCCTCCAATCATCTTCAGTGGTGGCTGGCTGGTTGAACCTCAAAAAATAACTATATTATATCGTACTTTGAATAGGCTACAAGAATACAGATGCAATCCAACCCTCCAGGTTCATATGCAGTTATTACTTTTTTCTAAAATGCATGCATGTGCCATATTATAAGATGAACCGAAAACAATTTCTATGGAAAAGGTAAACAAGAAAACAATCTGAATCTAAAAAATCAAGATCAAAAATGTAAATTGAAGGATTGCACAAAATGCACAGAAAAAAAGATGTGGCCAACAAAGATGACAAACCTGAGAAAATATAAGAACACGATGATTTGTCTCTCGCAAACGGACCAGCAATTTATCAAGAATCACTAGCTTGCCACTGCTAAAGACCATACGTTCAACTTTACTGCTATCACTAATGTTGTTATCACCACCATAACCATGATCAGCACTTTCAAATAGGAAAGGATGATTGCAGCATTTCTTCAACTCCACAACAATATTAAGAAGTGAAACCTGCAGGTGAAGACAAACCAGATCTATGATTAATTAGAGCAAGTGCTTCAGCTCTTGGGTATTGTTTCAGGTATACAGCAATCAGAATTTCATTTTTCAGTTCTATAAAAATAGCAAAGGAAAAAGCTTAACCCCTTGGCTGTTGCTATCTAGAATGAGACATGAATTTCGTGTTCATCAACCAAAATAAATCCAATCATTTAAACTTATTTCAGTGTATAAAAGCACAAACCTGGTTCCCACGTACTCCCTTATTAAGATTCTGGAAGTTTCGCTCCAAAATCCACTTATAGTACCTTTGAGGAAATGCCACACAATGAATGCAGATAAGTCAGCAGAATCCCAGTTTTGTAACAAGCAAACAAAAAATTGAGAGAGACTTACTGTTTTTGAAGAGGAGACATTTCTACCCTGAGAATACGCTCGATTTTTGGAGGCAAAGACTTCTCCACATCCTTGATAACTCTTCGGAGAATGTGAGGACGTAATTCCTTGTGAAGATTGGCAAGCTGAAAAAAATCTCCAGTTCAGATTCCATCAAAATATGGAATATCAAAATTAAGGTCAGCTTCCTTTTCCTACCATACACAATGCCAGCGATAAAACCCCAAGAATAAAAATCAGTTAATGGTACCTCAATCTCATTGAAAGAGCTAAGATTCTTATACTTCTCAACGAAATCGTTCTTGCTATTAAACTTCTCAGGATCAAGAAAATGTAGCAAGGACCTGTTATGCATCAACAATTATTTGAGACACATATCCAAATATGCCCACCCTGGACTAAATTTTAAGTAGAAGTGTAGAATGTGACATGCATTTGAACAATGATATCCAAATTCAAACTCCTTTCATGAAAAGCACTTTCTAACATATCCAAAAAATTTAAAAAGTCAGGTACAAACAAATACCAATCTAAAAAATTTAACGCCATACAAGTACAGACTATATAAAAATGGCACACACAGTTTAGATATTTTAACATTTGAACCAATTATTTGGAATACCACTTTAAATACAAAATTTTGAGCTCCATTTCACCAGCTTTTTAATAAAAAAAATCATTTTACCATCAATTTTACCAATCAAAACAAAATAGAGTAACCCCAAAGTAATGTTTGAAACAATTAATTTAAAATCCAATTTATCCGACTGCAAATTGGTCGATATTTGGTTCCAAATGCAACCTAAGTTGTTTTATATGTTGATTGTAATAATTGACGGGAGCCAAACTGATATTTCATACTCTGCCCTCTCTTTCATTTTTCAGATGATCATTCCTTTGCTATCTTTCATTTTTCAGATAATCATTCCTTGGCTATACCAATTACTACAAATAAAAATCCCTTCCCATTCCAGGCATCTCTCATCTGTATTAAGATTCCCTAACAGCATCAATATTGGGATTTGGATACACATGCCTGAAGATGTCATGATTCTCGTTTGACGTTGCTTGTCATAGCATAATAGACAATAGAAGGGAAGCAGAAGCAATAACAGGTTTTCATGAATGACTTGATGCATATATATAGAATGAACATCTACCCATGAAACACAAAGCATAAAGAATTATTAGAAATATTGGATGCTACATGACAAAAATTTCAAAAACATAAAATATTAAAGTTTAAGAAGAAATTCAAAGATGAGACTTCAAATTCCCACATCACCTTATATGACCCAAGCTAAGGTCCCCAAGTACATACCTTTTAATTAATTATCAATTATCAAACCCATGCCTCACCTCGGGCTCCACCATATCCATTAAAATAGTGTTCAACATATTCAGTTTTCACATTGATTGTTTAAAAGCACTTAATTCCAATTATTTCCTCCAATTTCCAGTTTAGCATCCAATTTGGTGATACACTAAGTCATTTGCACCAACAAACCACATCTTCCATTAAAGCAATATTATAATCCAAGTCAAGTGCAGGCATACATAATACATGGAGCAATGATCATGATATTACTTTATAAACACCTATACTCTAACCAACCCAAACTGATTTCTAGGGAATCTATCATAGTCCTTTCCAAAATAAATAGCATATGGACACATTCTTCATCGTCCCATTACAAAATTGGTGCACAAACAAGTCCCGACAAGCAGGCAGACTGCAACCAGAACTAGCTACCTACCTGGCTCACCTCACAATTCCAATTCAAAACTAAAACAACTATGTGATCCAAGACTGACCAGACTTGGTTCAGTTATCAATCAGGATGGCCCCAGTGAAAAATTTGGTTTTGTAGTGAAGTGAGAGTCTTAAGAACATTGCATCAGACACTAAAAAAATCTCCAGAGTCAATTAAATATGTCAACCCATTAATGAGTCATAATTTCAAACCCCAAATATCATGTATCACATGAGTGCACAATTATTAATTATTTAATTCTTATATAATATTATAAAAGTTCAAGACATAGCATAATCAAGCAAAACCGAGTATCAACTACCCAAAACTAAGAAACCAATCAACAATAAATAAACAAAACCATGAGCTGTATGAAAATTAATCGTATAATTTATCTATCAATGGTATATTGGATCTTATTCATTTTGTAAAATGTCAGAATGCATAACCCTACATATCATCAGTTCAAACCAAGAGAACTAGTGATTCAACCTGGAAATTTTTTTTTTTTTAAAAAACGACCAACTCGTTTTATTAATTCAATGTCCACTCCAGCTCGGACAACAATAATTTAAACATTTCCCTCTTTTTTTTATGAAGACTGGATCTTCGTATTAAAACATGTCACCCTCAAACATAAGGAGAAGAGGGATCTCCAGAAGGAAAAGAAAATGATATAAGGAAAGATAACGAAAATATTTAGATGAACAAAAGGAACTTCAGAAAATTGTATTCGGCTCTTCCCAATTGAGTCCCATGAGTAGACAATGCATGACCGCTCTCCAATGAGCACGGTGGTCCAAGCTTGAACGGGTCCCCTGATAACCACCCAAATGTTCTCAAAGTAGATTTTTTCCTTAAAAAGATAAGTTTTTCTATCTAGCAAAAAATCCCAACATACTGTGTTGGGATTAGCTGTTAAGTTCGCTCTTCTCTGAAAACATTTCCTCACTTATCTAATATAGAAATTATAGTGTCAATGTGTCATGGTTGAAGCAATGGTAAAGTGTCCAAATCCTAAAAACTGCCACTTTTTGTGATAAATGTACAAAATGTTAGGATCATATCCAGTCTCTCCCCTCCCACCCTGCTATTTGCAGGACTACTCTGGGTGATGACCTTTTTTGGTTTATTAGAGATATATGCCCCCATGTTGATTTCTAGAATTAAATCAAATTAATTTTCAAACATTTTTGTATTCTAGACTCAATCTTTGCTCTCCAATAATTTTCCAACACAGTAAATTCCACTACTGCTGCATAAAAGATTGTTTTAACCACTTGAACATAACAAGAAAAACATGATACATGGAACTTGGATGAAATATTTTAATTTGTAGACTACAGAAGAAGAAAAATCACCATAGCTCTTCAACACTATTTTGCAATGGGGTACCAGTTATGAGCAGCTTATTCTTTGTACTGAGTTCCTGATGAAGACATAAAATATCACTACTACTTGACAGCTAAACAAAGGTGACCAAAAATTCCAGAATTCAGATTGCAAGACAAGTAGGGATAACAAGGCTCACCGATAGACTCGTATACAATGCCGCACCACTATTTTTCAATCTGTGTGCTTCATCAACCATAAGATAATTCCATTTAATTTTAGCAAATTCAAGTTTATCCTTCACTACTAGTTCATATGTAGTCAATAATGCATTGAATTTGATCTTTCTTCCACCATCATTTGAATAAAATTCATATTGCTGACAAATCTGCAAGGATAAACAGGGATCAAAGACAGACTTCCAAGTTCCAATAGTGAAATAAATGAACAAGAAAACACACAAACTAATAAATGAAAATATCACAAACATGGCAATTGATATATAATACAATTGAAACATTAAAGATTTCTCAAAAATTAAAGATCCTAATATTATACATCATAAAGAATTACATTCCTGGACATTAGAAGTAACGGTGCAAATCCAACTATATAAACATAGATCACAATAACATGAATGGACTTTGGCATATAAAGCACATTCTAGACCACAAGTTAACAGAAGAAAGTTTCACGACCAAAGGACCCAAAGACAGAAGAAGAAAAAATGTAACACAAATATAAAAAAATCACTTCATTGTGTTGTTTCTCATGTCCGTATAGCAAATAAATTGCATAAACACAAAAAGAAACATAGTACACAGGAAATGGCAGACCTCACGACTTGCACGGTTACCAATGTATATTATGACATTCATATCAGGGAGCCACTTCTTAAATTCTTTTGCCCAATTAGACAAAGTTGATAAAGGTACAACAACAAGAAATGGACCATGGATTTGTTGAGCATTCTGCACAATTCACAAATAGGAGGATTAGACTGAAAAATAGGAACGTGCATAAGAACAATGGCAATATGAGTAAGCGCACCCACCTGAAGAAAACCTAGCATTGAAACTGATTGGACAGTTTTACCAAGACCCATCTCATCAGCTAATATGACATTTGTATCATTCCTCCAACTGTGCTACAAAAGAAGTTACTAATAAGCATGGTGCAAAAAGCATTTCTTAAAGTAGCAAAACAATAATTGAACAAGATTAATTCTGGTAAGAAATGCCCAAAAAATAACTCCTACCTGTTAACCAAAAAATTCAAGCCTTCAAGTTGATAATCACGGAGTTTACCTCCTTTCAACCACTCAGGTTGTTCATCAAGCTTTCGCAAACTAGCTAAAAACAAGAGCATTTTCATGTCAGGCAAAAAGACACACAGAAGACACGGATTACACGACATGCAACACAATTACATAGTTGTAATACCAGTCCTCTTTCCTCTTTTTTAAAGACGCTTGCATTACGTGTAAGCCAAATGCACCAACATATCACATGGGAGATTAAACAATGAAATTTAGCAAGGTTACTACGGTCCTACAATCTTTCACGTGGAAATTAACCATTGGGGAATTAACAGGTATGGGGATGTTGGAAAAAGGAAAGAAATTGAGAAGGCAAGAGAGGAAAATCAGGACAAAGATCCCTCAGTCTTTCGCCCCTACAATAGTTTCAGGTCATCTGGCTTACCCGAAATCAATCTCTTTTTCAAGGGGACCACCCCTTATGCAGAGAACATTTGGAATTCGGTGGTAAGATGTATTCAATAATGGGGGGAAATTTGTTACTCGGGGAACACACTCTTGATTCAGGAGTAATTCGGTGTCATTTTATATTGTCCTGGGTGATTTCCCAGTAGAGCCCTCTTCTACTAGGGATCACTCCAGAGGGCTTTTGCATCCATCTTTGTTGCTTTCTTTGTATGCTATCATGCTTTGGGCACTCTTCAATTTATAAAAAGAGGCTGAATGCCTAATGTTCCGTTTTAAAAGAAAAATACAGCAAGGACTTCCTTAATTTCCCTCTATAATCTTCCTTTCTCTTCTCGTGTCTTAGGTATAATGGTACAACTAAATGTCGAGCTAAACTAACCAAAAATGGAAAATACAGGTTAAAATCTCAATCCCTCCCTACAAAAATTATTAAGTTTTAAACAATAACAGTAATAAAATTACAGAAACCAAGATAAGTGCATCTCGTGGAGAGCAACTGACTTTTACTGTTCCTGCGCTGAAAGTCAACTGTTTTTCCTTGAATGGTTGCTGCAGCCTCCCGAGCCTGCCAGCAGAAAGTAACAGCAACATCAATATGGCATAATGTACGCTATTATTGCATCACTTGATATTAAAAAAAAAAACACATCTATGATATCTTGAGAAATGAGAATGGGCTGCCACGTTTAAAGAATAGGTCATAATGGCAAAAATATCACTTTACAGATCTCACCCGGTATCAGCTTCATAAGTTTCTTTTATTTTTCTTTTTCCTTTTCTTTTCTTTTTATTGTTTTGGAAAAATAGAAAATCTACCACAATTCATTAAACTGGGAAACTAGCGAACCGAGCTTTGGGAAAGTCGGCTAGCACCCTCCTCTCCGTAAAAGAGGTCAAGGGATCAAACCATGGGGGCACCAATCTTACAAAAAAAAAATCGCAAACTTTGGCAAAGTTTCAACATCATCTACAGCTCAATCCCGGCCAATGATTCTTTCAAAAAGGCCAATGAACGAATTAGAAATTGCTAAAATTCCAGCCCGTAACATCACACTCACTCCACTATAATCAGACTACTGCTGACAAATTCAGCCCTTGATGCATTAACAATATGCTAACATCATATAATACTTTATTACAAGCAATTTTAATTTATTCAAACCGGAGGATGCAGTCATTAACGGGGGTATAGGAAACTCTAACTAAACAACACCCCCATGGTTAAATCAGAATACCGCTTCTCCTTCACCAGTCCAAGCTTTCATAGGCAGAATTTGGAGCAGAAAAGGTTAGCAATACGTAACAGTTGCAAGTTAAATGAAAAGGCTGTTGAATCAAAGGGTTCTTATAAACCGGAAACAACATGATGCAGTCTACCTAACTAAATTTTGCAAAAAGCAAGAAGCAAAAAATTCATGAATTACAAAAGGGCCCCTAAATTTACACACCTATGAATCTCCTTAAACCCCTTAGACAAAATAATACAAAAAACCATATCATTTTTTATTAAATACCCAAGAATGATTTGAAACCAAAGCTTAAGCTTCAATAATAGTCATGATTCAGCAACAGCATCAAATTAGAGAAATGAAAAAGTCTTGATCAAGATATTACCTTATATTCATCAATGACATCTTGAGCAAATGCAATATCAACATCCCTCTCCCTGGAAATAGACCATTTCAACGATTATCATGCACATTGGTAATCATTCTTTAGTGAGAAAAGACATAAAAAATGGGGAACATCAAAACAACTTCATCCACTTGCTAAACTTCTGATGCAGTGTTTTTAGAGACTTGGTTTGTATGGGAAATTTGGTATCTGTAGGTATTTAGATGGTAGTTGCTCATCTACTTATCTAGGTCCAGTTTCTTTTTTCGACTTCTTTCCTTCTGGATCTGTACCCTAATCTTTCCTACCATTATTCAAAAATGTTTTTGAATAAACAGCATCCATAAATATTATTGTTCTCATGCTACTAAATGGTTTCTGTTCTTATCATCATAAATTTTCTATATAAAATCAACAAATAAGAAATTAAATTTTGTGATTATCAATATTAATAATCAAACTCTATCGGAGCATATGAGACTTTTTGTGTTCTTTAATTTTCTATCATTCCAAAAATATTAAATGGTTGCGAACCGAGCTTTGGTTAAGTCGGTAAGCACCTCCCACTTTTGTGAAAGAGGTCAAGGGATCAACTCTTGGGAGCACCATTCTTCAAAAAAAAAAATTAAATGGTTTGGTTATATATCTACCTGTCAATTAATTAAACACATATCTTTAAAGCATCAACAAAAGCGTATGATGTCCTAATCATCAAAGGCACAATGTATAATCACATACCAGGTTGCTTCGGCATAAGAGAGCCCTTGCCACTTGACTAAATATTCTGGAACTAGATCATCTGAACCAATTTTACTAACTCTGTCAGCAAATATTCTCTCGACCTGACAATAAATTACTTTCACAGTAAATAAAAGAAAATAAGATGAAAGACGAATTAGCGGAAAAGAAAATAAAAAACATAAACCTGACTGTACTGCTTGAGTAAATCCAGCTCCATTTCCTTTCCCACATCATGGATCTCAGCCTAAAATGGTAAATTAAGTTAAAGGATTCATAAATCTGGATAGTCCCTACTAAAAGCCTAATGTTACTCACCACCATAATAAAGTCTAAAGAATATAGCACCATAATGAAAATTGCAATCAGAAAAGTGTTATATGCACTCATGACGCATAAAAAGTTGAAAACCAAACATGGCCCAAGGATAAAGTAAAGCAATTCAAGGAAATGCCAGAAGTACACACTTCATACACCTTGATGTTTCATTTACTTCAATACAAAAAATGGCATACCTCCTCACGGGACAGTGCCTTCCTTAAATTCCTTTCCTCTGTCACTCTCTTAATATAATTTTGAACCTTTTTGAAGCCACTAAGCTGCAAATTACCAAAATGTTGGTGTCATCCAAGTTCAGAAAAGAGAGATACATAAAAAATCCTATTCCAAAATTTTTATGTTTCCCAGACCCTTTAGAACATAACACAAATTAAAGCCAACGAAAGTCAAATATCAAACACAAATCACCAAGTACTTACACTTTGGAGATCAGTATAGCATTTCCATTGACAGTGTAAATATGACTGGCCTTTCCATTTTATGAAGAATTCTACATCATGCCAATCTGGTTCAGAGTCCAAAATGGGACTGCAATTGACAGGTTGTGACGATTTATTTTTCCTGAATGCATCTTCAGCCATGCCTTTTGGCTGGTGCCAAAGTACTTTTTCAATGTAATCACCATCTTCATCTTCAACATCTTCCTAAAAAACGTGATTTAAAATATTATTGAAATAGAAGAATAAATAAACACCTTAAACAACGATTTGCAGAAAGTTCTTACACACTTCTAAATAGGAGACAATATAAAAAGAAACATCAGTATCTATGATTCAACTTAATTTGTCAAAGCGAGAGTTTATAATATTTGAGTCATGTTTTCCTTCAATCCTTAATTTTGAGACCTTGGTATCAATTTGAATAGCACTGATCTTCTCTACAATCATGGTACAAGCTTTTGTTACTTTACATAGTTGTAATACCAGTCCTCTTTCACATGAGTGTGATTGACAGTATTACTGATTCAGAAAATATATAAATACTAGAAAAGTATACTCTAATTAAAAGCCAAAAACTCAAGATAATGTGTCTTACTATCACTATAATTAATAGAATTATTATTAGTGCATATATATGCTACTGATGTTGCATAAGATTATTGTATATAGGAAAATTCACTCTACAAATCATCTAAGTTGATAGACTACATTCTCAAAATATACGACAAGCCAATTTGAGATCATGAAACCTGCTCATGAAACCCAACACAAGCCCACAAGGATAGAATGCCTATAATCGCACCTTACGTGATTTATTTGCTTTCCCTCCTTCAATTTCCTCACTTTCTTCACTTTCAACATACGAAACCTTCTTAACCGATCTGCCTGAAGTTCGGATTTCCGAATAATCTGCATTAAGAATGGCCGAATTGATTGGCTGAATGACACTCCTTTTAACAGAATGAGACCTCTTTATTCTATGACTGAAATCATCATCACTGTCTCCATCTGAACCCTTTGCTGCTGATGAATCTTCTTCCTCAGAAAATGATTGCCCTCTTTTTCTTCTATTATGTACAGTAAGTGATCTAGTTTCTTTAATCGCCTTTGATTTATGCCCACCCCTGCGAGAAACCATTCGACGTGAAGTGTAGCCCACGTCATTTTCATCTGAGATGTCAAGGTCATCATCTTCATCATCTTCGTCGTCATCATCACTCCCCCACTCTTTGGCCTGCTACTCAAGTAAATAAAGATGAGTCCAATAAATGTCAATAAAAATGATTAGTTATGAGATACAAGCACTAGTAAGCAAACAATGTCCAACATATCAAACATCATTATTTGCAATAAATAAATCATAATATGCCAATAAAATCCAACTTACTCGATCAGGGGATGCTTTTATTGGAAACATTGTACCAGTCAATAATTAGTCATCCAATTTAGATTTTTGATAAAGGAATAAAATAATGTTAATATATTTCAGAAATTCAAATGTACAATCTATATCAAATACTCAGAACTTCAAATGAACAATGTATATCAAATAATACAAACAGTTTTCCATTCATATGGGTCACCGATATGGGCACTGAACAGATTCTCATCCAATACAAATACCTACTTGATACTCCTATTAATAAAAGTAATTTATACTTCTTTAAATATCTACATATCAACAGAGAGTCAGATTTTAAAAAAATTATATTACATTGATGAAAGAAAAAGCATCCAAGATTTGGGGCATCAAGATCCCACTGAAGGTCCAAGGTTTCTTTGGCTATGTATCAAGAAAGATTTCTCACGAAGACGTGTACAGAAAAATGGAGCCATAGTGAGTCCATTATATGGAGCTTATGCAACAGCGAGCCAGAGTCGATGTGCACCATTTGTGTCCTACAGCGAAAGATTTGTGGATCATATTAGGGTCAGCTACAGGCACGAATGGACGGGTAGACAAACATGATCAATAGTGGAGTGCTAATGGCGGGGGGATATAGAAGCAAAAGAGCCAAAATATTGCAATCCATTGTCCCTGCAGAAGTTTGGGCGATATGGCTCACAAGAAACCAGGTGATCGTCAAAGGTGCAACTCGGCATTTTGACAACATAAAGGAGGCGGTGAAGGGGTTCATAAGAGATCGGGGTCTATGTTATGCAAGAGCAAGTTGTGTGGAATTCATTAGCAGGAGGCTGATTAGAGAAGAGTAGTTGGGGTCCCTACAAAACAACAGCTACCTCTACTACTATTTATGGCAGTGTTTGTACAAGGCATTTGTTTTGTTTTTCTTTTCTTGCTAACAAGTTGTACCTCGATTTTATTTAAAGAATCGTGGTAGATTATTTACCTTTATTCCAAATTAAAAAAAAAAAAAAACCAAAAACAACACGGGGCACAATTTTGTAAATGTCCACTAAAAACCTTCCTTGGGGCATTGCGCGAAGCACCAACACTAACCCCCCGTTTGGATGGGGGATTAAGGTGGAACAAGGGGGGTATGAGGGTGGTATAAGAATGGATAGGGAAAATGGCCGTTTGTTTGCAGAGTATAACTTGGTATTACTATGCCAGTATAAATGAGTATAAGAGAGTATAACAATTCTAAGTAACACTAGGATAAGCTATATTCAATTTATCTATTCCCATTGATAAGTGAGACCCACCATCACATTAAAAAAAATCACATCTCATCACATCAAATCACCTATCAACACATCTTATACATCAATAGAGCCCACATGTCAAATCAACTTTTTACACCTTATTCACATTTTATTTTTCATCAATCAAGCAACTCAACTTTTATTCTTATGTTTTCCAATGAGAATAAAAAAAAACAACCAAACAGAAAATCACTTATTCTATTGATAAAGTTATATGTTCCTGGAATAGGTATAAACCTCAGAATAGCTTATTCCTCGATCCAAACGGGAGCTTAGTGCATAAATAGCCCAAGAAGATATACATTTTTTATATTAGCATTTTGTTGAATAATACCTCCCAATTTAAATTTGAAATTTACTTTCATCTAAAATTCAGGGATTAGGGAAATTGTTTAGATTAGCAAGAATTGGTTGTATATGCTATTAGGATCACATATGGTTGTTTGGAATGTAATTAGAAGGGGCGGCTTATCTAGACTGATCATCAAGCGACAATCAGTAGTTTGGAATTTCAGATGCACCGCTTCCAAGTTGGCAAATTTATCTTATTTTCATCTTCCCACATGGTTTGACCAGAGTCTTAAAAATAACTATTAGAAGTGGTTGACCTTCAAGAATCCTCGGGCAACTTCCAGATCTGGTGATCATCGGTTGCAAAAACTTAAGAGTGTTGAACACTATCCTCCAACACATTTGAAGCCTACAATAGATTTTTGTTATTTATCATGATTGTTTGGCCGAAACTTCTAAGCTCTTCCAATCTTGATGAAAACTATGCTTATTACATAGAATTTGATGAAAATTACATCATATAAAATATTTTCTTACGAAACTATCACCCTAGCAGCGAGTGCATAGAACTTATTTGGAAAGGTTGTACTCTTTATTTTTAAAAAAAAGTATGGGTTAAGTGACGTAAACTAAATTGAAAGAGTGAACTTCACTAGTACAACGAGTTTTATTTGATCAAAATAATATCTACAAGCGAACCGAGCTTTGGTTAAGTCGGCAAACACCTCCCATCTCTGTGAAAGAGGTCAAGAGATCAAATCTTCGAAAGAAAAAAAAAAAAAACTACAGACAGTGATATATCTCTTAAACAATAAAATTCGCAGAAACACTTCATTACAAAGAAAGGTAAACAAACTAAAGTGTTGGAAGCTTGAAAGGAATTACAAACACACCTAAACACTGGAATAAACTCAAATTCAGATGAATTCTTGGACTGAATGGAGAAAAGTATTTATAAGCCTCAAAAGTAGCTGTAAATCCCAGGTTGTGAAGTGGTGGATGATTACTGGAAAGTTTGAAAATAAAGGTCTATAATTGGCAAATCTCAGATTTTGAGGTGCTAGATAAACATGTTTAAGTTTAAAAACAAAGATATCAAATTTGGCAGCAAATCCCAGGGGAGATTTGAAATCAATTCTAATGGGTCTTCTCAGCAACTCCCTTGAACAAAAATCAAGCCCCATTGACTCAATTTAAATTTGAATTTGAATTTGAATTTGTTTTCTGGACTACATTGCTGGATCTAGCTTGTTGAAGACCATTTATAGAGGCATATTTATTTATTCTTCTACTAATTTTTTGAAAAAATGGAAGGTACAAAGGAGCAAATTAATGAATGATTCACTTCATAGTTCATACAGACCAACCAAGATTAACTGTTTAAGTTTACTAAATATTTACTTTATCTACTGACATTAGCAATCTATAATTTGTTTTTCTACTTTATGGTCATCATAAAAAATTTCTCACCTTTATATTTCTTCTAATATGAAGACCATTTATAGAGACATATTTATTTATTCTTCTACTAAGTTTTGAAAAAATGGCAGGTACAAAGGAGCAAATTAATGAAGGATTCACTTCATAGTTCATACAGACCAACCAAGATTAACTGATTAAGTTTACTAAAATTTTACTTTATCTACTGACATTAGCAATCTATAATTTTTCTACTTTATGGTCATCATCAAAATTTTCTCACCTTTATATTTCTTCTAACAGATGGAACTTCAAAATCTTTCCTAACATAAATATAAAAGAGGTAAAATATCTAAGCACTTCTTCCTCTCAACTGTAAATTAATTCACCCTAAAGCAAAAGGAGATTAAAAATAAAAAGGAGTTTTCAGATTTTGTATTCCGATTTGCATAATCAATGAGTTTCCCGGTCAATCTAGTGTTTTCTTTCTTTTTAGTTGTTCTGCATTTTTGTGTTCCATAATATGAACTTACCAGAATAAATAGCCTTAATGGTAGTGAATGTCTGACCTATTATAGCAATATTGAAAACAAAAAACAAATCATGGTTGCATCAAATGGATGTATGAACTTGTAGCGAGGGGAAAGGGATCACAAACTTACTTTGGTCTGTGCACCATTACCCATTTCTTCAAAATCTGGCTCAAAATCAGCATCATCAGGGTCATCACCTGCAGCCAAAAAAAAAAAGGAAAAATCAAGGCTCCACACGAACACCTATAGAGAAGCATGCATAAACATGATATTACAATCAGAAATGACTGATGACCATGGGAATTTCTCATTGGCAATCTAATAGAGAAAGCTAACAAAGAAATACCATCTTCCTCATCTTCATCTTCATCTTCAAAATCGTCATCCTCATCAAATTCATGATATCTGGAACGCTTCAAGCTTCTTGTCACATTCTTCTTCACAGAAGTAGGTCTCGATGGCAATCTTGAACTAGATGTGCTGTGCCTGTTCAGATCCCTACGAGGCATAAAGTCGCTCTGCTCTTCAACATCCTGCTCGTAATACTCATCCGACAGCATTTCTTCCGCGGGAACATCAGCTTGGCCCCTCAAAACCTCATCATCATCATTCTGCTCGTCATCATCTTCAAGTCCCAATCCTTCTCCAGCTTCTGGAAAGTTATCTTCAGAGCCTGCATCATTCTTATGATCGTAATCTGTGTCTCTGGGGTCCTCTCTGGACTCCAATCCTTCCTGAGCTAACATTGGTTGACAGTCCTTCCAAAAGGATGAACCCCACTGTCCAACTGATGCTGTCTTTCTTCCAGAGGACTGAAAATCAGGGTTACTCCTCCCAACAGTGTCCGCATCCACACTTCCATGATGTAGTGTGTCAGTGTCAGCACTTCCATGATGTAGTCTGTCAGTGTCAGCAAGATCCTCCTCACTCGGATATTGATCTTCTGTATTCAGGTCAATGTCATTCTCACTGGAGGCCCCATCTGAACCATGAATTCTCTGAATTCCATTATCATTGCCATGAAGCACATTATCAGAATCTATTCCACTGCTGTAGTTCCTAAAGAATGCCATTCTTTAAAAGGTATCCTTTTGCTTCTATCCCACTCTCCCTGAAATATTAAAGAAATTGTAACTGATGCATCTCTAAAAATGAAATTTTACATAAAGTAAAAATCAGTTGCCACATTAGAATAGCAAAAATAGCACAATTCCAACTCATGTTAAATGATGGAGGTGAAATTTTCATTTTCATTTTCATTTCTAGTGTTTTCCATAGCAATTATCTCTCACTGTTCCAAGAGCAATAAAAATGCATAGCAAGTACGAAAAAAAGGTATTTTTAATAAAAACTTTGCTCAGACCAAGCACATATTGTGCTCTGACTACTAACAAAAGCAGATGTAGACACTACATAATTGCAACTTATAAAAAAAGCTTATTATGTGCCCAAATTCGACATGCAAACTCAAATACAAACTTTAAGCAGAAATTCAACCCATCTAAAAAAACTATTTTGAAACCCCTGTGAAGCCAAATGCCCAAATTGGAATCACTGGAACAAAACAAAACATCGAAACCCAACAAAAGTAGATGACAATGGAATCCGAACCATACCAATCCCCAAAGCAATGATTCTGCACAACTGTTATGCAATAAATCCAAGAATTTCTATTCATCCACTAAGCGAAACATACACTACAAAACATAAAGCAGAAGCACGTAAAATCCAATCAACAAAGTCACGGATCCACCGAAAACCGAATCCACAAAACAAGCATCGATCAGAAAAACCAATCACAACACAAAAAAACAGAAACCCTAGTTCAGGTTTTTTGAAACAGTGGCATCCATACTCCTACAGATCAAGACAGGTGACACGAACACGAACAGAAAGACAGAGAAACCGATCGTTCATACCTCAAACAACCGATCATAGATTCGATAATTCGATACACGGTTCAAAAAAACTGATATCAACCGATCGATCGAGATGCAGAGACTTCAAAGATGGTCGGATTACGGGTCGGTAGAAGAAGAGATGATGAGATAGGACAAGAGAGAGACAGTGGGGGGTATTTTGGGAAGAAAACGAAGCGGAGACCGGAATGGATCGATCCGTATCGGATTTCGGTGTGAAAATCGGCCGATTCTGGTTGGTGTCGGATCGGATTTCCCGAGTCGCCGATCGAAGAGAGAGAGAGAGAGAGAGAAGAGAAAAAAAAAATATTATATATGAAGAAAAAATGAGATGATAATATGAGAGGAGTCTTTAATTTCTTCGGAAGAGATGCTTTTATGGATGGTTTTTGGGGCTTCTAATCCACCCGGACTCATTATGTTACACCCGTATTTGGTTACACTCGAGTGCGCGCGGCGGTCGCCAGAACGAGAAAACCACGTGAGGTTGTATTTTAGTCTCGAGTGCATTTTAATTTTCGGGGCTGCCGGTCGGGCTTTCTAGGTTAAAAACGCGAACATGCAATGGAAGGACGACGCGTGGAGGGTTCTGGAGGGTGAAATTGGAATTTTGCAAGGGAGGTTAAGGATGGGATATGACGGGAGTGCCCCTGTTTGTGGAGAGAAATTACGGAGTGAAATTCAAATGTGAAGCTAACACGTTGAGGGGCTTTTTCGGACTTGTGGATCAATGTGTTTGTGTGTGTATGGATCCGATAGTGTTGGATAAATTATGTGTCTTTGTTTTAAAGTCCATTTAAATGGATATCTAGATCCATTTATATATTCTTGATTTGTACACTCATTAACCCTTTACACCGCCCCCCCAGCTTTGTCAAGCAAAAGCTTTTGCTCCGTGTCATCCCTCCTAAATACCAACACGGGTGTTGCAACAGATTGTTCGTCAAGATGAGATGTGAAGAATGGGGTCAAGTTTAACGTGTTTGTGTGTGCGAACTCGACGACGATGATGAACAGTAGAACGAGTGTGCCACACGTGCCAAACAATGTGACTGTCGAACAGATTATAAGGACGACGATCGCGTTAGGGTCGAGGTGGTTGTAACCCTCGGCGAGAGATCCAACGTGGATGTGTAGAGAATCGGATCACGGTTGATGAGCATGGAAAAGTAAGAGGTTCAAGAGTAGACGAGCCTTGTCGCGCAGAGGAAGCTTTCGAGGAGGATGTTAGTGGTGGTAATGAATGCATTAAAGTCGTCAAACTTGACACAAAGGTAGGAGAAGGAGCCACCGGCAACAAGGATGTCGACAGCAAACTTGGCATAGTATAGGACAGAGAGGAGGGCAATGGCGTAGGAGATGACAACGGCGGGGCTCATGTTGAGGTTTGGCCTCGAGACCGATAAGGATAAAGATGTTAGTTATGACAATGGAACCGAAGCTGAGCTAAGTGAAGTCTCATCATGTCAGGACACAACACATCTTGCTTGAAACAAAGGGGCATAGAAACAAAAAGAGCGAGGGGTTTTAATATATGGGGCATCTAAATTATATATTCAAAACAAGAGAGGCGTGAAAATTAAATGGCTATATAAACATACTAGAAGGGTGCAAATAGAAGCATCATACTTAGTTAAGGTGACTGGATTACCCAAAATATGTGATATAAGGTTATAAACAGAAGTTTCTCTATTTACACCCTTCAAACATGATTGCATAATTTTAATGGATATGAGATAATAATCTATTTAATTTTTCTTGATTCGCAAACCCTTACAAAATCCTTATTGATTTTCATCCTCTCTTATCTGATATTCAAATTCGACACCCACATTTATTGCGCAAGAGAGAAGACGATGAGACAAAGGAGGAGATGAACAGCCATAAGAGGGGAGCGGACCGACTGAGATGAGTAGCTGCGGGGTGAGGATAATGACAAGGAGATGATGGCAATAAGAGAGATCCATGATAAGCTTTTTTCGGGGAGAATGTCGGCCATGTGTTGTTTTGGGATAACAAACAGACATGGAGGAAATTTTTTTTTTGAAACTGGGGTAGTGGTGCAAACAATAACCAAACACCCTCTATGCATATGGGGCTTGCTTCTAAATGAAATTTGTAAAATAAGTTGGGTGTGTAAATAGAAAGGGTGTGCACACATATTTGAATGGTGCAAATAGAGACATCATGTAAATAGTCCGAGACGTATGGGTTTGTATTTGGCCCGTGCTCAAATAAAGTCAGTCTAGTTTTATTCACTGTTTTGTGTGGGCCTAGTTTCATGAACTGACTGGATAATTTATTGAAAATCAAGTTGTTCAAATTCGTTCTCAAATTTTTTTTAGAAAATGTTACACTTAGTCTCATTTGCAGTTTGAAACGCAATCCATTAATGTTTTATTTTTTATGGTACCATATACGTCATCTAATAAGGTATTATTTTTATAAAAAGTGAAATATATATTTTTAAAATATGTATCAATATTAATGAAATACATTCCTTAATTCCTTTATGAACAAATGTAAACCCTATAAATTATATTTACATACATTTTTGCATCTTCCTAATTTAGTATATACTATCATAATCATATGATAATCCTACAAAGGAACTTATGAAAGATATTCGTGATTTGTGCAAGAAAGTTCTTTGGATGGTTTGCGATCAATCTATTCTATTGACTTGACTCGGGTTAGATTGTGACACTTGGAATAAATGAAGAAACATTCTGGTTTAGATGGGTAAAACCTGAATTTTCTATAATAGCTTATTAAGGTATTTTAGGGATCATCATACATAAAATAACCCCCCGTATGGAGTAGAATATAAGGCAAGAATAATGAAGAATAGACGAGAATAGCTAAAAAAAGTTGTTTGTTTTGATATAATAAACCCCGATAGTTATGTCTGGATAAGCTAGGATAAGGCCTGATAACTATTCTAAGGAAATGGTGGAATTGCTTATCAAGACTTATCTATGCCAATGGATAAAAATATTATTCTCTGTCATTTTAAAAAATTTATCTCACCTAACAGACTCACACAGATTCCAAAAACTGTCACATCTATCAAATCAATCATATATCTCTCACACTATTCCCAGGGGGTATAATTGTCATTTAAAAAAATCATAAACTCTTATTCATCCCTTATCAACTATTTATCATCACTTTATTCAATGTGAACAAAAAAGTCATTTTTACATTTTCCAATGAGAATAACAAAAAAGACAACCAAACAAAAAGTTGCTTATTCAGCCTGGATTGTTATCTATCCCAATATAGCTATCAGGAGCGAATAACTTAATATCACACTCCATACAGAGGGTTAAGGGAATTAGAATACATGGAAGAGAATATGAGTTTCTGCTGGTATCCCACCCCTCAACTGATTGGGTGATTAACAAAAGAAAAATGTTACATCTAGAGTGATCCATCAAGCCACATTTTTTTATATTATATAAAACAATCCTGCTACATGGGTCTAAAGTAGTCCTGCTACATGAGTCTAAAGTTTAGGTCCATTGAGAAGCCTTAATAAGTGTCATTATTTCATTGATCTCTGTTTGACTTTTAAAAACGATAAAAAGTGCAAATACAATATTACAATTTTTTTAAATTTGAATTTTTATTTCTAAGAAAGCAATCCCTCAATGATCAGTTATATATAACCACCTCCCACACAACACTCCATTTTTTGAAAAATTCATTTTTTACTCTCATATGTCATCCGCCACTTCAAAAATCCATTCCGGTTGGCGTCCTCATCTCCAGCAACTAGTGTAGTAGTGTTACCCCTTGATTTCTCTTGTCATCCTCTATCATATGAGAGGTAGATCAGCTACCTTTCAAGCCCTCCTCTGACCTCCACCTCCTCCGACCTCTACTTCCACATTTTTTCAGATACAGCTACAAAAAACAAATGAATATATTAGAATTTCTATGAGTATATTAGTTTTTTTAAATACAGATGTATCTAAAAATTTTCAGATACAGATACAGATGAGTATATTAGTTTTTCAGATACAAATGCATATGAGTATTAGTTTTTCAGATATAAATACAGATACAAATTTAGATACAGTCTTACACTAGTTTTCTCATATACAAAAATAAATACAGATACATATTTAGATATAGTCCTGATTCACATACATCTTACATATATCTAGATTCAAAATAAAAAAATCTGTTTGTATGAATGTAAATGAGTTGAAAAATGAATGCAAAAAATTAAATATGCTCAAAGTTTTAATAAACATAATTATGCACATCGAAAACATCGTAAACAGTTATACACATAAAAAAACCAAACACAATATGCATGTATTATTCAGATACACTTTACATGTATCTAGATTCAAAATAAAAAATTCCATTCGCACGAACGTAAATGAGTTGAAAAATGATATTCATAACAAAAAAATATAATTGTTTACACGAATGTATATGATTTAAAACGAATGCAAGTAACTTTAAAAAAATTATTTAAAATCACATTAAAACAGAAAAGCATAAAACATATAAAATTCATATACATTTGAAATGTAACTGAATTTCAAGAAAAAAAAACTATTTAAAATCACAAAAAAATATAATGCATATAATATTAAGATATATTTGTAGTATTAATCTAAATTTCGAGAAAAAAACATAAACTGCTTAAAAGAATCTACATAATTTATTTGATATTATCTAAAAAGAAAGAACATGCAAATAAAAAATGGATCATATCAAACACCAGATTCAACAAAAAAAAAAAAAAAAAAAAATAGTGGTCGAAAACAACCATTAAAGAAAATTTTCAATTTGCACCTTGTTGTTTTAACAAGATGATCAATTCATTGTGGAATAACAAGAGGTTATACATGATTACATAAATAGAAAAATAACGTCATTGTGAAAAAGAAATATCGGAGGGATCACTTACATAAGCAGATTGTGAAAAAAAAGTGGGGATCATGTTTCAATTCTTTGTTTCATGTTTCCCAATTGAATGTGTTTTTTTTTTAAAAAAGAAAGAACGAAGGATTTCATAATATTGTAACTGCCTCCATCATTAACGGAATTAGTTATTAAAAAAAAAGAAGCAAAAGGGACCCCTAAGAGTTAAAAAGACATTACAAGTGTGTCACCTCATTTGACCTTTAAAAATGAAGTCTAAAAATCATTATTGTACTTTAAAATATATATTTCATCTAATGAAACATGTATTCTCAAAAAATAAGAAATGATATATATGCCACGGTGACATGCATGAGCCCATTTAATGACAAAGAGAAAAAATTACACAATTAGTTTAACATAACATACATGAGTGTTGTTATACTCAATCTTTTATACAGCCCCAGTTCCATAAAGTCCTCTCCACTCACTGTAATGAAGTATATATCTCGTTGAATTTTTTTTACATTTTCTATAAATGATGACATTTGATTAATTAGATTGCATACTACATTGTTTTATAAGAGTACACGCATCAGTAGGTTAGGTACATTATTTTTATTAAAAAAAAATATATGGGTGGACTACATTTGAAACTGAAAATGGATCTGGTGTAATGTTTTCAAATATATATATACATCTCGTTGGAAATTTGACAGAAAATATGACTGGAAAATGGATTGTGCCTATCAGAAATAGAGAGACATGAAAGAAAAATGTTAGATTCAATCCTTTTTATAATCCAAAACACATGTCATATATGTTTTTATTTTTAAAAAAATAGTAAAAATCATCTAACGAAGCATATATTTTGAGTTGTGTGAATATATTTTTAGTGAATATAAATTTTTTAACAAGGTAGCATATCGCCTAACGATGTATATGTTTTATTGGATTTTTAACGATGTATATGAGACTGTATTTTGGACGGTAAAATAAGAGTGTAACAGCGAGACATAAACGGCCCACTATTCGGCAACCAAGGATCTGGGCCCAATGGACTATCTGTGCATTTCAGCCCACTTTACTGGTCATTTTATGGGCCTTTGAGTCCAATTTGCCGGTCTTTTAGGAGGGCTCATATACTCAATCTGTTTTGCCGCCTATCTTGTAGCTTTATACACTATGTTAATATAATATATATTTCTCTATTATAATATATATAGCTCTATTCTAGTATATGAACTAATTCTTTTTATTTTTTTTAAATAAAAAAATACATTATTGTAACTCAGACTCACAATATTTATTTTATATTATATATACTAGTTTTAGCATACGCACATTCGCGCGAGTTAATAAAATGTATTTTTAATATGACAAATGAAGTTTAGATTTTTTAGACTTCAAAGTATATGATGATATCAAAGTGTCAAGGGCACGAAAAAATGACCTTATTGCTAGCATGAATAACTAAATTGAAGAGAACGTCTTAATTCATAAGCCACATTGAGAAAGTGTATGCATATATTATCTTGAGCTTATAGGTAAATAAAACAAAAAATTTACCAAATAACATCAGAAATGAAGAAAAATTTTCATGTGTCCAAATGTCTGTTGTCTCATGAGTATTAATTTATATAAAATAGATTTTTGATTTTTGAGGAATGTAGTTCAAAAACTTTAATAAAGAAAGTGTAACAAAAAATTTAAAAATAAATTGATATTCTAATATCCAAAATTATTATAACATTATATATTTGACTTATTATCATTTAAATTTAAAATATCTTATATGCCAAATTATAGTCTTTAAAATATTAATTAGCATGATTTCAAATCCACATCATTATAAAAAATCCAAGTTCTTAATATCTATATATGATAGATTTAAGAATGTATTTATATAATAAGGTATCTAATATCATTTCTTGTCATGTCCCTACATAATTTCTTAATGGAATCAATAATAAAGTATCTGATAGCATTTTTTGTTATGTCTCTTCAAAATTTCTTAATAATATTAATGAAATTCCATTTTCTTATGTAATAATGTTTTCTCGTCACTCTTTCAGGTAGGCTCTTTCGCGTGGAACCACAATATCTAATAGCAAAATATTCAATAGTATTTATGATACTAATAATCAATAACAAGATTTAAATCTTTTTACTAAAAAACAAGTGGATACACTTACTACGTGAAATAAAAAAGAACTTATGAAAATTTATAAAATAATTAGTTTTATGATCATTAATGTAAATGTAAATATGAAAATGAAAACTGAAGCCATAGTAGAGACTTGTCATAATAATTTTATGGGCTCAAATGATGACACTAAAATATTAATTTTATAATTTCATAGGTATCTTAATGGTCTAAAAAAAATTTGAAGTTCAGCTAGTCATGTTTTGAGATGAGGAACTTCGTCATAAATCTTAAAATCTGAATAAGGGATCTGTTTGTAACATAGATAGGGTTTTAATTGTAAAATTGGTACAAACTAAGGGTAAAACTTCAAATATCCCCGAAAAAGAGTTGTCAGGGACCTAGTGATAAATATGAGGGACTCGGGGGTCTACTGCAGATACTCACAGAAAAGGACAAAGGTGACCTATCTGCAAATGTCCGCTTAAAGTGTTTTCTAGTAATGTTTGGCGTTAAAGTGTATCTCAGGGCGAAATTTGTCCTCATCGTGGTGCATTAAAGTGTCTATTAGATAATAATATGCACTCTAATAAAAGAGTATATAAATTTTAAAAAAATGAAAAAATGGAGTGGACTGCAAATGAGACTGTAACGGGGTTGGACATATCATTTTCCTTGTTTTGGATGGTGGATGCTTGGTCGATATTTGCATTCCTATTTGTAATTGTCATGATGCCCCGTCACTAACGTTGTATATGAGTTGCTTATCGTAGTAGACATTCTATTATGTATTTTATTACAAAAAGAAAAACATATGCATTCAATTTGTATGAGTATATACTTCAATTCTTTTTTATAAAATAATGTAATTCATTAGCTTGAGCCCGTTTGGATAGAGACATAAGCTATTCTGGGGTTTATACCTATTTCAGGAATTGTTGACTTTATCAATAGAATAAGAGATTTTGTGTTTGGTTGTGTTTTCAGTTATTCTTATTGGGAAACGTAATAATAAAGGTTGGAGTGTTTGGTTGATGAAGAATAAGATGTGAATAAGGTGTAAAAAGTTGATTTGACATGTGAGCTCCATTGATATATAAGAGGTGATGACAGGTGATTTGATATGATGATATATGATTTGATAGGTGGGTCTACTTATACCAGTGGAGGAATAACACAATTCCATGGGTGGACTTGGAATACAAATACTGGCTTATTCTCTCTTTATTCCACATAGCTATACCCCCCCTTATTCCCTCTACCCAAACACCTTTTTTGCCTTATTCTCCTCTATTCCTCCCCTATTCCACCCTTATTCCTCTAGCCAAACAGCCTACATCGTGTTTGTGGGGTGGAATACTAACACCACCCTATTCCACCCTTATAATGTTTGTGGGCTTTCAATGTGGCTACGAAAGTAACTGAGCAACCGAGCATAATATTTTCTTCTGGGGGTGGTGTTACACACTGTCTTGTATACAGTCTCACAGTCTTTTATTTCATAATGGTGTATATGCGCCATAAATGAAAAAATGTTTTTTATTTCATGCATAAACGAGTACATACAACCTGTCAAAATATTTACTTTATTTTTTCTATAAATTACATGTTCCGTTACATACATTATATACACTAGTCTTAAAAAATCAATGTATTTCGTGATTGTAAAAAGTACTTAATATAAGACACACCCTAACATTATTATTTATATTTTAAGACAAATCTAAAACTATAATATATTTAAATTATATAACACGTCAACTATATATATGCATGAATCAAAGCATAATGGAAGCTCAGACAATGTCTTTATTTCACAGAACTTACCATATATCTGAATTTCCACGAAAGAGATACATATTTTTTTCTGAACTAAAGTTATCAATTAAAAAAGCTGATCCTAAATTTACAAAAGCACAACCTCCCACAGTATACAAAAAACAAAGGGACATGCTTTCTGTAAAGTTTGCTGGACTATTGAGATTTCTATTTGACAGTTGAATGGTTTTTACTTGAGGATTAGTTTTTGCTCTTTTTTATTCATAACATGAAAACACAGTATTGCATGCAAAACTGGTGCTTGCTTTTGCGGCTTAACTGTTATCAATTATTAGTTACATCTATTCCTCATAAGTCCACATCTATTTATAATTAATCAATTTTTACCACATCAATATCAAAGTGTCATTATTTTAAAGACTTCTTTAAATGGTGATCATTGGCTGGTAGAAGTCAAAGGTAAGTTTCTTTGAGAATCTTAGGGTATGCGTAAGTTTTTATGTGAAGTGTTTTTTATAATTTCGTGTTTCTAAAAGAGTAGAAATTAATTGATTCCTCTTTTTATGTGGAAAATGTTACGTCTACTACGTCTTTTTTTAGTTCAAATCTATTTTGATTTTTTTAAAAATAGTACACACACGTGAAAGAAGATGAAAACTCTATGTAGGGCTTGGAGGAGGATATTTTATTTTATTTTTATTTTTTTTGAAAATTAGTGTCCCAGGATTTGATTCATGCATTTTTAATCCTTAATGAAATAAATCTTAAACCTTCTACATGTGTCTCATTAAGCAAAGTTACAAAAATATACAAGGATTATTTGAATTTCCACCCATTTTCTTAGAAACACATAATGTAAATTATTCAAAACTAAAATTATGGTACATAAATAAAATTATAATATAAACACAACTAAACCCATCATATTATATATATTTTTTATGTAATTGATGAAGTACCTTGATACACATGTATCAAATAATATTATATTATATTATATAATGATTGGAGATAACTATTTATTCCTAAATTAAGAAAAATTAATAGAAAATATTGAAAGAATGTTAAAAAATTAGCATTCTTATACCTGATCAGACCTAAATACAGGGTCAACCCTGAAAATTTATTTATTTAAGTTGGCTTTAAAGAGGGGCCCCTATACATTTTTTTTTAAAAAAATGGTTTTATTGAATTTTGCATTTACAAAAAGATAAACAATATTGTACAATCATAAAAATCAAAACCTTTTATATTATATATGCATCTAATAAATAATGTATGAATTTTTTAGTTAAATAAATTTTTAAATCAATAAACAGAGCCCAACTTAATTAATGGAATGGAAAAATTACCAAAATAAGGAAAATATCTTTACAAGAGGGTTTGAGCGCTATGTTAAAATTACTACATTTTGGAGGCCTTGAGAGAGAGAGAGAGAGAGAGAGAGAGAGAGATTTTGGAGAGATAATATTGAAAACTGGTTGGAGAGATTTGGGGAGATGAGAAATTTTAAGCTTGATTAAAAAAATAAGATAAACTAATATTCACATTTTAATTTAAAAAAATTAACACATCTCACCATCCTTTTTTTTTTTAATTCCACCGATCGCATGGTTCTTAAGGGCCTCCTTGAGTGGGGGCCCTAGACAACTGTCTTAGTGGCATTTACTTAGAGCCGACCCTGCCTCAATAGAATGAGACTGAACACAACTTTCTTAAGGGCCTGTTTGGTTGACAATTGGGATTGGGATTCTGTAAAACCTGGAATTCTAAATCTAGGTGGATTGAGATTGTGAATCATGTCAACTTGTTTGGTAAGGAACATGATTAAAAAAAACAGGATTGAGATTTTCAATCTCAATCATGTGTTTGGTAATGCATGGATTACAATATAAAAAATATATATTTTTAAAAATACCCAATATATATATATATATATATCATAGCAAATTAGTTATGATATCATAGCAAAATAGTTATGATAGTAATATAATATATATATATTTTTATATATATCATAACAAATTAGTTATGATAAATTATATGAATCTCATATCATCCAATCAATAGGTTATGAAAGCTTCCTTATTCATATATTATATAAATAAAGTAAATCAAGAGGATTTATGAACGTGTGCATCACAATTAATGCTTGAATATATATATGTGTATATATGTATATTTTTAAATAT
The DNA here is from genome assembly GCA_030737835.1 of Acorus gramineus. NCBI lineage: Eukaryota > Viridiplantae > Streptophyta > Magnoliopsida > Acorales > Acoraceae > Acorus > Acorus gramineus. The sequence goes on along the minus strand of CM060848.1, from coordinate 21,202,718 downwards.
ATTTATATTCTTTATTTAAATATATATTATATTATATATATACATATTTATATTAATTATATTATGTTTTATATATTTTATATATATGTATGTATGTATATTTTTTAATATATTTATATTATATATTTAATATATATACATATATTTATATTAAATATATTATGTTTTGTATATTATATATATATATTATGTGTTAAGGGAGATGAAGAGCCTGGATAAAAATGTCTTTTTTTTCAATCTACCTAGATTTGGATTGAGAGAATATCACCTCTTGAGGGGGATTCCCAATCCCCTTAATCAAGGATCTCAATCCCACTCTCTCAATTCCAATCCCCCTTTTAAAATTTATCCAAACAATTTATTGACCTGAATTAGGATTCTCAATCCCAATCCAAGCACCCAATACTCCTATCCAAACAGGCCCTTGGATTTTTTAAACACCTGTATTTTAGTCAGATTTGAAACGAAATAATCCAACCGGCCTTCCCGGGTTTGAAACGGGTTTGTGATGTGTTTTTGTTATCGAGTTTGAGTTTGTGTTTGTGTTCCCTGTTGCTATCCTAATAGAAAAAACACACACACACACATTTTATTCTAAAAAATTAACCATATGTACAACCAACAACCTACATGAATTTATTTTATATTATTTAAATAAAAAACACAGAGAATGTGAGCTAGAATGATTGATTATTTGCCCATGACATAGCATATAGTTATTTGATCCAACCACCTCTCTCTATCTGAGGACATATTCCATGAGGGGCACATTATTATCATTATATATTATTGTAGTAGTAGTAGTAGTAGTATAATAGTATGTAGTATTGATGACATATCATTCTAAATAATAATAATCACCTCTGCATGTATAACGATATACACTACCATGTGAGCAACCGCCAAACCCGCTGAATATTCCATTCATTATTTCTCTCAGTGTTTGTGAATATATGGGCCCAATGTCTCGAAATCCAAAATAGTTATTCAAAAAACCTAATCATGCATATTGGAATTCCAACTTGTTCACTATGAGCTGTCCCTGTTCATTTGTTCTTTTTTTTTTTTTTTTTTAATATGGGTGTTTATATATATATATATAAATTGGTGCTTTTTTTTGGGTTTGATCCATTGACAATTTTTTTCTTTTTTGAAGAAGGGGCGCTAACCGGCTAAGGGGTTCTCTTGTTATGAGTGGTGTTAACACACATCCTTTTTATGTAGTTTTATGTGTTGTTTCATTCGAAACATATGTTTCATTACATGAGTGGTGATACACTCAGTTTATTTTACAATATGATAATATAGTATACAGTACATTGTATACTAGTGTACTATTATCGTGTATGATTTTTTTTCTTTTCATTTTGTAAAGAAAAACATAAATATGTATATCTCAATGTATGTGTCACTGTTTATAACAATATGTATTTAAATAAACGAGCGTATATTTTTTTTAAGAAAAACAATGGGTGAGAGTTGTGGACGTGGTTGAACATATATATCATTTTTCTTCATTACACAGAATGTGATTTTTTATTTATGTATAAAAGAATAAATATAATTTATTAAAATACATGTTTCATTTTCATAAACTTACATGTTTGTTAAATGAAATATATACTTATTATTTTATAAAAATCAATTGTATGCTGCTCATTAAATTTTAATTGTGTAGATAAAAGAAATACTATATTTTTAGGGCTCACATGACACATGGGTTGTAGTTTGGGTTGGTGTTTCATGCAGTATTATTCCATATATAACTCCTTGTCTCTTAAGACATTCTTTTGTCGACTTTGTTTAACCCAATTTGAATAATTTGCCTTGTTGGGAGCACTGAAACCTATGCTTTTTGGTAGACCAAATTATAAGTGACATGGAATACTTTTTTTTAAGTTTTTTTTGTATGATAGCATCTTAAACATCAAGTCTTTCAATTTTTTTTCAGTGTACCACACATAACAAATTCATCATCATCAGATTGATTTACTGCCCATTTTGGGGAAGTCAGAACACTGGTCTTGTCACACTGGGGGCAGATCACCTTTCATGTCAATAAAAAAATGGTTCTGATCTCTATGGGGGAGACATTATGATTGCGTGTCTGTGGGGAGCACATGATTCACTAATCAATGGAGGGCCTTAAATTAGATATATAGGCTTTTTTCCCAATAACATATTGTATAATGGAGTATATATACAATGTCACGTGTACCTGTATTATATTTTTAGGTAGGAAAATACATACTACAACTTATATGAGTGTGTATATTTCATTATTTTAGTAAAATTAAATGTTTTATATACAATTTTATAAAATAATTAAATATTGCATATGGGATTGTTCTTAATATTATCCAACTACATATATTTTTAAAAAAATTTAATCTAAGTAGTGCCTTTGACCTTTGTTCTCCACATATACCAATTACATCATAACTTCTCCCACTTCCCATTTATGGAACTTCCACCAAAACAAGAGCATATGATGTGATGATTTGGAAGAGGTGATCTTGGTTGATACGATGCCTTGTATGAAAAATATATATATGAGGCTATAATATTAATATAGGAATTTTTTAGGGAGTTATATTAAATTATCTTATTAATTACATAAGGTGCCATTGGACCTAAATGGGTCAGTTATCATTGAAAAATTTCGAAGAAAAACTAAAAATTTGGTTACCTGATTTGATTACCTGAAAAACTTCAATTTGAAATAGTAATATAATAATTTTTCAAGTAAAATCAATTGAATAAAAACAACTATCTCAAACCTTCTCAAACTCCTTTTTTTTTTCCTGATAAAAGAGCAAAAGAGAGAATGTTTTTGTACAGAGTTCCCTTTATATATATATTTGAACTCATGCATGGTGCTAGGAGGTCAATCACATTGACTTGTCTCCATGTGAAACTCTTGACTATCTTTTTTTACTGGATTAAAGATATAGCTAAGCTTAGTTGACATTTTTCTTAATAACTATAAGAGCGTGCATATACATCATCTATTTCTTAAACTTGGAGACCTCCTTTGTTGCTAATGAATTTTGGATTAAGAATTCCCCCTTAACAAGGAGCTCAGGCACGTGCTGATTTAATTGCTTGTGTTTTAGGGAACTCAAGTAGAGAATGGATGAGTATTTAGCTTTATCTTGTAAGAGTTCAATTAACCCTCCAATCTTTTCATATATGATAGAATTGGGTGCTGAGGCACGTGTCGTTTTCTCTTTTTTTTTCTTTTTTTTTTTTCTCAGCAGAATTAAAGAACATACATACATTAGACAAAATATGATTTCACATAAGATTGTATGTAAAATTGTATGTAACAACTGCCTTATTTTTTTTTGTTGATCTAATGGAGGACTGATGCCATTTCGACTGATAAATTCATTGTATACCATGACGTACTATATCCATTAACAAGGTGCATTAAAAACACATTATTATTAGTGTTGTTGTTATTGACCTATTAAGCAAAATAATAATAATAATAATAATAATCAAACACAACAAAAAAAGCATTGCATTTAATCCATGGGAGTCACCATACTGTTCAAATGTTCAGTGCACTTGCCATGTGTATAAAAGAAAAACTTGTCCCCCGTGAAGACTAGTCACTGAGATAGCTCCATCAATGAAAAGGAAAGGAAAGATGGGGGGGGTGGGCATTTGTACCACCAGAAAAGGGGATTGGACCAGCAATAGGTGTTGATAGTTCAAGTGCATTTAAAGACATATACCCACCTTTGGGATTTGGAAAGTCTTCATCCCTCCTCTTTGTAGAGGATCTTGTTATATATAGAAATGATTCAATGCAAGATATGATAAAATGGGTCCACCATGTGGAAAATCATCAGGTTCGTTGTTTGATTGAAAATGAATGGTAATTTGAAAATGAGAACAACAAATGTGGACAGAAAATGAGATTTTATTCCGGATCGATAAAGGATAAGCAAATGAAAATTTTCATGCTTGTGCATACTGATGGAACGACATGTATCCATTAAAGAGTAAATTTTTTTTCATTAATTAAAAAATCTTTGATAGAAAACCTATTAATAAGCATTTTGATAGACTCATGTCGCTTATTTAGACATGTACTGATGGAAATCTAAGTACACACTGATATGAAAATTTTCTATAAGAGAGATCGAGTTGTTTAATTAGATCCATGTCATCCACGTAAGTGACCAGATCTATTGATGATGACTACTTGAACAACCGCGTAGAATCATCACTATATATATAAGGTTTTAATTTAATTAATAATCTCATGGTGCATGGAGCTGAAAAATTGTCAAGTTATGGGAAACAGTAAACACACATATGCACATCTCAAATAATAGTAGAAGTCTGTTTACATGGTCTGGTCCTGGTTTTGTGAAATTTGTTTGTATTTCCATTTTGTCTTATTTATGATAAATCTCACCAAACTTGAAGTATTTGAGTATGTTCCACAAAAAAAAATGATTGTTATTGCAAAAAAAAAATTATTAGAGCACTATTATATGCAAGGAATACATAAATAAACCATTGTGTTATTTTTGTGCAACATGGTCGTAGTAATGGAGAAAGGGAGAGGGGGAAGGGGAGAGAATAATATAGAACTTTAATTTGCTGGCTTGTGGCTAAATTGGAAAGTAAAGGGAAAAGAAGGGAATAATTAGATTATTAATTATCATCTACTTATATTAGGGTAAAATATATGTAGGACGAGTTAGTTAATTAAGCTTTCTTTTAGTTATGTTAAGTGACTAAATAATACATATATATTCTCATTGAAAAAGATGTCCATGGTAAACAATTAATTAAATAGATATGATTATCTATACATATAAAAATAAATAGCATTTGTTTAATAGAATACGATTTTTTTTATTTTGTTGTTTGTGAGTCTATATAATTCTTTGAAACATGTATATTTTATTTAATTTGTACAAAGTCATATATTTTCGTTACATTATATGCATACCTTAAAAAAAAAACATGTGAAAATTGTAAAAGGAGGTGTAATCCGGACTCCCATTAACATTATCCTTATTTTCAAAACTGGAGGACAATTTTCATAAACTGAATCTGTAGAGGGTGAGTACACAGACCATCAACTTTGAAGGAGTCCAAAAATTTGATTAAATATCATTGTCAAATACAGATGGCTAGCCAACAAAAGGTTAAATCACGTGTTAATTAATTAATTGAACAATTAAAGCATGCAAATAAATCTAAATATATTCTGTCCAACATTGTAGAGTGGTCCCTTTTTTTATTGCAGTTGTATTTCGTTATGACAGCGTAGGTTTATTTTTATTTATTTATTTCACACTTCTTTATTAATTAATTTTTACCCCTCTCTTTTGTCTCCTTCATTAATTTATTATATATATATATATATATATATTATATTGTTTTTCAATTTCATATGGTTCCATGCACACCATGCAGATGCAAGTCATAGCCGCAAACCTCGAGATCTGTTTATTTATTTATTTATTATTATTTTTTATCCGCAACAGTTTTTTCAGTAAAATTTTGTACATATCTGTGAAACTAGCTCTCATGAAAACAATATAAAAATCCAAAATTTTGACCTAACTTTGTTTTTCTCTCGTTTTTGGAAGAGTAAGTTGATTATATAGGGTTGTTTTTATTGATCATAATTGTTTTGTAGAGTAAAATATCAAATTTGCGTTATTATTTTTTTCTTCATTATATGCATAAATTTTAAAAACATTATTCAATTATTTTTATTACTTTCTATAGATGCATCTTAGAGTGTTCCATTTATTATTTAATTAATTTAGCTCAAAAAGATTTTATTAAGAATTTATTTTGTCTAAGAAAGCACAGTATACATAAATTAAAGCGTATTTGTTTCTTGCTCCCTTTACTGAAATCTTTAGTTAGCCTCAATGGATGGATGAAATTAATATTCCCTTTTCAGAAAAAAAAAAAAAGGAGAAATACCAGAAGTGTTTACAAAAAGACCTACATCAATTCTACCAAGTTCATTTTTCTCAAAAAAAAAAAAAAAAAATCTACCATGCATTCAAATATATAGAATAATCATAACACTTCCAATTTCATTTTTAGCTTTGTTTAATTTTATTCTTGGTGATCCATATCTAACATGAAAACACACAAATTGATAATGTATATACAAATTGATAATTTAATTCTTAGTGATATATTACTAAAATGAAAACACCAAAAGCTCAAATAAATAATCAATGTTTTAAAAATCACACGAAAAATGACAAGGTTTAAATAGCTAGGGTCATCATGACGTAATATATATAATAAATAATACTTATTCAAGTAAATATTTTCACAACATTTTTTTTTTTTTATATCGGAGGGACCCGTGGCTGACTTTACGGTCGAGTTGGGAAGGCTACCTCCGCCTGTTTGTCCGATCCCACGAAAAAAATAGAAAGAAAAAATATTTTATTTTCACAACTTGATCCTATTTAAGTGTCAATATAATAAGACACCCTAAAAAAAATCTTTAAAACAAATAATAATTCTATTCTTATAATTAAACCATCGGACGATCAAACAAACCCTTTAGTGAGAGTTTTATAAACCACTCGTTCAATTGGTGGATTAACCTGTTTTTAAATTTTGAGTTGAGATTATTACAAGAAGCTAGATTTTTAGTTTTCATGATTCTTGCAAATAACCAGAGGGTGCAAAAAAAATCCATATTGACAAGTCAAAAACCCCTCCCAACAGTCCTCAACTATCCATTCAATGAATTCACTGTTTTTTTGTAAAAATACCACTGTATAGAGATGGGGTAGTTCACCACCCCTTCCATTGTTTCATAACATAAACAGAGAGTGCTTTCTGTAGTCTCTGAGAGAGAAAGAGATTCATTTTCGTGTGTGAGACAAAAACCTGACCTCTCCGTACCATCAAAACCATTGGCTTCTCAGTTTCTCTTATGTTCATATATATATATAAAAAAGGAAAAAATCAAAATGGCCCCTTCTAAAGCCATAAATCTATATAAACCCTGTGCATTTTTTAAAGTCCACATAACCACCTGAAAACACACGTGTAAATCCAAATAATTCGAGTTAAATTTTTATTGACAAATAAAAAATATTCACAATTCCGTTTTTTTAATCATAACTAAAAACACAGTATATCGAAATTCTCTCTTACAATTTATTAAAAATGTAGAAAACCTTATGTGTATAACAATTTTATCCCTCTTAATAAATAATAAAACTGCATCCAAATTATTAAAAAAAAAATCAATCAATCAAAATTTAATTCAAAGTGACTACCTTGATTTGCACATGTATTTTTAAAGAGTTAATTCAAAGTTTAACAGGTTATTTGGTTTTTTTTTTTTAAAATAAAAAAATCTACAGCTGTTATTACGTATAGTCTTTCACTTCACTCTCTTTTTCTCTCTCTCTCTCTCTCTCTCAGACACTCTGGTTTTCACTTTTTGTACTGACATGGCTTCTCTGCTCCATCTCCCGACACAAATGGCGAACGCACGTGCATGGGAAGAGCTAAGAGAGAGAGAGAGAGAGAACTCGAGTTGCCGTTTGAACATACGCGTGTGTGTCCTCTCGTCTTCTGTCTTTAATTTGTTTCCCATCTCGGAATCTGTGTTGTCGTGTCATGCATGGTTTCTTTTCTTTTTTTCCTTTTTTTTTATGGATTTTTTTTTCTTCTTTCTTTCTTTCTTTTCATGTTACTATGTTTACAGCAGGCTTGAATTTAGGGTTATAAGTGTCTGTTTGTTTGTCTTTATGAGAAAGGCAACACATTCATATATTAACACTCATCATCAGGTGGATTTTTATCTTCCCATACATGCTTTGATTTTTTTGTTTTTTTGTGTTGTTATATATTATATGGAGAGTGATCAGTGGGAAAGGAATGAATGTGTGTGATTTTGAGTTTTTTTTTTTTTTTTTGTGTGGTGGCACTTTGTTTCTTACCTAGGGTTTCCTTAGGCACACACTTTTTTTTTTCTAAATATGTAGATTTAAATTTGATACCACCTTAGAATTGAATTTAAAAATAGTAGTTAAACAATTCACTTGGGCAGATATTTGATCTATAGGTAGTTAATTAATAAATTATCATTAATTCTAGGTTGGAAAAAAAATATATTGTTATACTTAAAATAAAATAACCATTCTCTCAAATATGGTAGAATTCCTTCAAAATCTATAACTATCAGTCTATCAACTCTTTGATGACACACAACTATGCATATACATACATTTGAACATAAAAATTAGATTTTCAAAATCACCTAAAAAAATCACAAAGAAATAAACAAAAAATTAAAAGAAAAATGAAACCCTTAAAACATGGGAATTGATCATTTACTTGTTTTGTTTTGGTGTTTGGTTCAATGAGACGGTCTAAATTTTATCATATGAAATAAGTTTATTCATCACACAATACTCCATTCATTTGATTAAATAAAAACAGTATGAGTTTACCAATGCAAAACAATCAAAAGCAGAACATCAATTTTTAAATCATAACCATAAAAACAAAAAACGAATTCCACATCACACAAAGCACCCATATAATATCTCATGCATCAAAACAAAAATCTTAGCCCCCATTTGGATATGGAATAGCATAGATAATAAGTGAGAATAAAGCAGAATAAGTGTTTTTTGTTGTTTGGATACAGGGAATATCTAGAGATAAACTATGTCGAAATAAACTGGTATATGGATTATAACCAACTCATGGAATTAAATTTATTCTAGGTTATTTCATCTAAAGAATCATGTATGGGTCAACTGTTAAATCAACTGTTATCACCTCTTATAAATCACTTGTTAAATCAATTATCATTTTTTTCTTCATATTTTATAAATCTTTATCCACTTATTCACATTTTACTCAAACAACAAAATTTTAATTATTACGTTTTCTAACGAGAATAATTGAAAACACAATCAAACATAAAATCAATTTATCCCTATTTATATCCACTTATATCAGAATAACCGTATACTTAAGAATAAGTCATATTCTATATTCAAACGGGGCTTAAAAATCGAAGAACAAAAGAAAGAGCAGTACTTGTCTTAATTAGGTTATCAGTGACTGTTAATAACCTAATCTATCACCATCATCACCCACTCCTATTCGATAATTGTAGAGATATTCCGAATAGGGTTGTGGGGTGATCTCCATATATATTATTGGGGAATTGAAAACAAATAAATAAAAAAAAGATGGGGAATGACTAGTCAAATGTCACTTCCATGGCCCTCAAATCATAAGACTGTCAGTGATGCGTCAATCAAACCGATCTCTCTCTCTCTCTCTCTTTTTATCACAGTCTCTCATGCATGCACAGAGAAGGGTCTATCTGACTCAGATTGTGAAGAGAAGAGAAGAGAGAGAGGTATATGTCCTTTGTTACGGCGGATGTGTTAATGATTATGTTTTCACTTACGTTGCAGTAGTGCATGGGTTGAATATTAAAAAAGAGGGGCACGAGTCCCCATAACTCAAGATGGCAGTACTGATGCTGGAGTCTCTCTCTCTGACCATGGGAAAATGCCTTCTTTAGTTCATTTTCTGTGACTCCAACACTGCTGTATGTATCCAACCACTTTAAGGTAGCTTTTATTGGTCCTAGTTTTGTACCCAAAAAAAATATATATATATATATATATATTATTTTATATTTTTTTTCAAAGATCTAATAAAAGTGAGTTTTTTGAAAACCTGATTTTAATAGAAAATTAAATGTCATTGGGTTTTCAAATTGAGTGTTTTCTATTCGTAGCAAGACTTGAGATTCGTTTATATAGCTATCTCTGTTCTCAATTTTTTTTTTTTTTTTGTTCTTTTTTTGATATCAGAGGAACCCCATGGCTAACCTCACGGTGGAGCTGAAAATGCTACCTGCGCCTGTTTATCCCAATCCCACAGAAAATTATTTCGAATAATCGCCAACAAACAGGTTGATAAGTCAGCGTCAAGACTAAAAACCCAGGACCTACCGGTAACATCGCTAAGCCTTGAACCGTTCTATTCTCATATGTTAGAGCATCTCGAATGGAGAACTCTATAATAGAGGGTCAAAATATATTTAAAAAATTTATAGTCTCACTATTCATTTATCAACTCTAACCACAATCTCTATTTTCACCTCTATTCTATTTTTATATATTAATTTTTTTTTATAAAACTTAATATCTCTCTTATTTTGTATGTAGTACACATAATTGAGAAATATTAAGAAATTTAAAATCGGTAGAGCATAATATTATTAGTTTTGAACCAAGTGACCAGTAAATTTATTAGTTATTCCAAACTTATATCTGTATTCGAAAAACATGTATTTGTATCTGGATGAAATATATGTATCCAAAAACTTGCATTCGTATCCGATTAAAATATTTGTATTCGAAAAACCTATATTCGTATATGATTAAAATATTTGTATCCAAAAAACCTGTAGTTGTTGTGTTATATATATTTAATTTTTCATGTACTTTCTTTTATTGTACTATTTGTTTTGATTAGAATAAATGATATTTTAATACATAAGTGCAAATAATAATTTATATAATATTAATGTTAAAAAAATAAAAAATATTATTAAATATATATTATTTTTAAACATATGTTAAACATATTCAATATTAGACTCATTTGAATCGTATCGACGACATCTATCCAACAGTACCAATTTTATGGAAATTAAAATTATGTAGTAGAAGTTATCAAATGTTTTTTTTTTTAAAAAAAAATAACAAACCTCCATCATATTTTGGAGGCTCAAAACCTGTCCATCAAAATGGAGGGTCATTTTGACGGACGGTTGGAGCTTCAATTAACCAAACCGCAAAATGGAGGACGGTTGGAGAAGCTCTTAGATGGTATAAATATAAAATTTCATACTGCTATTATTGGTTTAACAGACCTACTCATTAATGCCCTTTAATAAAATAAAACCAGTTATTTCATTATTAAGTGTGTGAGTTGCAACCATAAGTGTGTTGTTACACACAATCTAGTTTACAACCTCATTGCAATACCATATACCCTGATACTCGTCCCGCATCCCATATGCATTTGTAGAAGAGATATATACGTCATTATAATTTTTCATATTTTCTATAAATTGATCCATACAATTCAATAGACTATATACTTTATTTTTTATATATAAAAAACAAATCTAATGACTTGCAATATTTTAAAAAAAACGGTTTTGTAAACTAGTGTGTTTTTTATCGTTCTCATTTTCTTTTGCCGCTTTTGTTTTAAGTCCTTAAATTTAGTGATTTTATTGTTTAGGAGATGTGTGGATTTGAATTTCTATATTTTGTTTTGCTCCTTAATTATGATCTAGGAGTTTCTAAATGTGGAGCCATCAAGCATTGGCATATGAAGAGTAGTCCAAGATCTTTTGAAGGTAAGCTAGAAAAAGTAATTATCATCTCTTTTTTTTTTGAAATTAGTATAATTGATATCAATTTTGTTCATGCATAATGAAAGTGTTACCGAACCACATCAAATGTTTGTCAATTAAGTTATTGAATCCTTTAATCTTGTGTTCCGACTCGAATTTTTTTTGTTAGATGAACGATGTGACTTGTGATATTAGGACTTAACTATATGTCCAAATCAAGATAGCTTTATGTTTTGGCTTCATAATTCATTTCTTCCAACTATATTGATTTACTTTGAGAACTGAGACCAGATCTATCAACCCATTTCTCTACTGTGGATGACTCGAGACTTTAGGGTTAGTTAGGGCTCAAAAGAAGATAATGTTAATTTAGTGAGACAACTCCCACTGATCAATAATCCCTTAACCGTCAATCATACAGTCTTCAACATGTAAAAGCACACAAAAGTTGGAGCATGTTTATATATTATTTAATTAACCTACCAAACCTAACCAAAAACTATATGAAGAAAAAAGGCCCCTAACAGAAATGAACCCAACATATGACTGTATAAAGTCATTCAAAACATGTACCCAGCTATCCATCCAGTCTAATAAATAATCTGATAGAGACCTGCCCCCCAACTTGAACAGCCTTCCCATTTTGTTCCCTACCTTCAAAGTCACAGCCAAATGCTAGCTTAAAATCACTGACTGGACTGCGAGCTGGCTGGTTTGATCGATTAAACCGTCTTTCGAACCCTAACCCTAAAAATCAGATGAGCAAAAATCAACTTAAAAATGTACCTGTTGAATTGACTATGGATTGCTTGAATTAGTCTGTTCTTATATCACAAGGAACCGAATACCAGTTGTCAAAAAGGGTTATAATAAAGAAGAACAATATTAAGAGTTGTGAATATATTTGTAAATATTTCATACTTGTTTGTGAGATGCCTTACATTCTAGCATAAGTGAGAGTCTTTCACTATTGCCGGATCGCACACCATAATGTTTTAGGGGTATTCTGCTCATTTTCCTCTTTCTTTTTTTCCTATTTATTTGTTAATCGTTAGGTTAAGAGAGTTTTTTTTTTTTTTGTGAGGCGATTTGTTACTTTGAGTGAAATAAACGGTGATGAGGAGAGAGGAGAGTTGAAAGACTTCTGGCAATCATATTATTTGATACAGTGAATTGATCGATTCTTCCTCTCCTCTATATATATCGAACCACATAATACATGCGTGCTAAATTTTTCATTATTGCAAGTATTAAGATCTAACCCTAAAAATATTATTGCATCAATAATATTTTTCATATTTTCATTAATAATTAATTAATTAACAAATAATTTAATATTTTTTTTAAAAAATGATATTATTGTTCAATTCCAATTAACTCAACAGTTGAGTCTGTGATCTTTTCACATGGTGATATTTTTACGCGCAAAGAGATATTTCCAAAACACATGTCGCAACCATATAATTTACAAAACAAACCCTTCCCCACACCCCCATTCCAATAAATAAATATATATAAAAAAATCCCCTTCTAAATAATTTCTTGCCTCCCCCACAACCCCACCCTTTTAATCCCCATTATTTATATACCCTGAGCACCCTGCACAGCCACCCAAATTGCTCTCCTTCTCATGAGAAGAACCCCCCTACACAAACCCACCCCCCACAATTCATATAGCCAATCCATGAACTCTCTCTCTCTCTTTTCCTCCTCTTCAACATCCCCTAATCACCCACCCCAATAAAATAATAATAAAAAAAAAACCATCAAAAAATTCAACTATGAGCATGGAAGAGACATTCAAGACCCTCTCTCTGGACTACCTCAACCTCCTGATCAACGGCCAGGCTTTCAGTGACGTCACCTTCTCCGTCGAGGGCCGCCTCGTCCATGCCCATCGCTGCATCCTCGCCGCCCGCAGCCTCTTCTTCCGCAAGTTCTTCTGCGGCCCCGACTCCCCTTCGTCGTCCGCCTCCTCCCCTTCTGGCCTCCTCGCCTCCCCGAGAGGCGTCGGAGGCAACGCAACCCCGGTGATCCCGGTGAATTCGGTCACTTACGAGGTCTTCCTCCTCCTCCTCCAGTTCCTCTACAGCGGCCAGGCTTCGATCCTCCCCCAGAAGCACGAGCCGAGGCCGAACTGCGGCGAGAGGGGCTGCTGGCACACCCATTGCTCCTCCGCCGTTGATCTCGCCCTCGACACCCTCTCCGCCTCACGCTCTTTTGGAGTCGAACAGCTCGCCTTACTCACTCAGGTCTGCTTTTTAATACTTCTTCTTGATGTTCTTATTAGGGAATAGATGGTTGTATATATTTGTTCTTCTTTAAATGAAGCGGATATGATAGTGCAATTATTATCACTCTTATATATTGTTCCTCAAAAAGCTGCAGCAGCAACTGCAGTTCCAATTGAACTCAAATTTTCAATTAGGGTTTCATAAAACCAAAACCCAATCCCAGTGAGAAGAAACCAAAAAAAAACCCCCAATAATCTATGCGTTTTTTTATTTTATTTTTTCTAAACAAGGTAAAGCTTGCTATCAACAGTTCTATTACGAAAAGTGGAGATCGGAAGAGAGGTTGGGCATCTGTAGATATATATACAATGTTATTTGCTATATATGTATAATACAATGATGGTTGATTCGCATCATAATTGATTTTTAAATTACTTCTTTTCATCTGTGTTTCATTCACCCTGAATTGATATTTCATGTGTGTGTGTTTTTGTTGTCCGTGGCAGAAGCAACTGGCGAGCATGGTAGAGAAGGCATCTATAGAGGATGTGATGAAGGTCCTCTTGGCCTCTCGCAAACAAGAGATGCACCACCTCTGGACCACCTGTTCTCACTTGGTCGCCAAGTCCGGCCTCCCCCCGGACGTCCTCGCCAAACACCTCCCCATCGACATCGTCGCCAAGATCGAAGAACTCCGCCTCAAGTCCTCCCTCTCCCACCACCACCACCACCACCATCCCCACCTCCCCACCGCTCCTCCCCCCAATCCTACAACCAATTTCACCACCACCCACATTTCGCTTTAAGCACGGAATTCGAGGACCAGAAGATCCGGCGGATGCGCCGCGCCTTGGACTCGTCGGACGTCGAGCTCGTGAAGCTGATGGTGATGGGGGAGGGGCTCAACCTCGATGAGGCGCTCGCACTCCACTACGCGGTGGAGAATTGCAGCCGGGAGGTTGTGAAGGCGCTTCTCGAGCTCGGCGCGGCCAATGTGAACTGCCCGGCTGGGCCCGCTGGGAAGACCCCGCTGCACGTGGCGGCGGAGATGGTATCCCCCGACATGGTGGCGGTGCTGCTTGACCACCACGCTGATCCGACTGTTCGGACCGTCGATGGGGTCACCCCCCTCGATGTGCTCCGGTCGCTCACCTCGGACTTTCTTTTCAAGGGGGCTGTGCCGGGGCTGACCCACATTGAGCCTAACAAGCTCCGTCTCTGCCTTGAATTGGTGCAGTCGGCGGCGATGGTGATGTCGAGGGAGGAGACAAACGAGGAGCATGCCGGGGGGAGTATTTATACGCCGATGGGGGACGGTGGCGGGGGAGGTGGTGGTGGGGTTAGCCTTAGTCTTGATTCAAGGATGGTGTATTTGGATCTTGGGATGACGGCGGCGGTGCAATTGGGCGATGGAGGCGATGATGGTGGCAGTGGGGGGCAGAGACAAGGGGGTGGAGGTGGAGGAGGAGGAGGTGGTGGCGGCATTGGTCATGGAATGTACTCTCATGACTTCTAAAGAAAAAGGTACTTTTTTCAAAAGTGAATATCTTCTAATGAGGAAGGGGGGGTGGGGGAGACAAATGGATTATTAGACCATTAGATCTGCATTTTGTGCTACTTGTTTTTTTAAAAAAATATTGGTGTGATTTTTTAGTGTTGTAGTTTAAAAAAATTTATGTTTTGATGTGTTATTTATTTGTTTTGTTTTGGTGGGGGTGGCGTCACAAACATGTCTTGATATGAAGAGGGAGACAAGGAGAATCTAAGTAGGCATTGAATGATGAGGGGGGAGAGATTTGCAGGTCAATCTTTTCACAATGGCCTGCCACTCTCCCTTTGTTTTTATTACTCATTTATATATATGATTGATTATGTAAAATAGATCTAATAACAAATGGGATACTACTATCTTTACTAATCATTTATGTTTTTTTCCTTCTCAATTTGTTCATCTTTCCCCTTCTCCTTCTGTTGTTTTTTTTTTTTGTTCATGTGTGTATTTATTTTGTCTGGGATAGCTGTTGTTACTATTATTTGGTAAGTATTGCTACTGTTAGTGCTACTGGTGTGGGTAGTGGTGGTAGTAAATATCATGCCCCCATTTCAGGAGATTTGCTCCTTTTTTCCCCCTCATGCATTGACATATGGTTTTTTGTCTCTTATTTACTATTTTCTTTGGATTCAAGTAATTCATGAGATGGACCCAGTCAGAGCTGGATCCCATATATTTTATGAGCTGGATTCAATGACTTATGATAATCTTACATATTTAGCATGTGAGATTATGAAAGTAAATCTGATTAATCTCCAACTAATTTATGATAACAATACATGTTTATCATGTGATACTATGATAGTTTTTTATACTTTTTATCACAAGTCATTAATTCTCCATATATATACATGATCAGATTCAAACCCCACTGGATACTATCTTGTATTTCATGTACAGATGATGGTCATCCCTCTTCCCCCTTCTATTAATGTCTTTTCTATGCTACAAGGACAACTTTTTGGCTGAACAGGACTAATAATAAAGATATATGCAGCACGGTATGTAATTTAGGGGACACTGGTTTGGTATAACTAAATCAGGACTCCCCAGCTTTGTCAACCAAGTTAATTTTTTGGTACCTCCTTTCCCTTACTTGGTCTCTTTGAGAGGCTGAAACTAGTACAGTTTCCCACCTGTCTATGTTTTTATTTTCTTTTGCCAATTATATTGTTATTTAGCCATAATTTGAGTGCAAAGTCTCTTGTGATCTTCTTCACACAAACACTACTTTCATTGCAGTCTTGTGGGCTGATCTTCTTTCCTTTTTCTTTTCATTCTTCTTCTCTTTTGCTTTTAAAAGGGTTTCTTCTTTTCTTTTGGTATGGCTCCTTTAGTCAAAAAAAAGAGAGGGGGTGGATCAAGAGCAATATCCAATGTAGTGAGGTTTGAAGCCTAGAAATCATGCACTTTTATATTATTATCTTTTTATTTTATTTTTCCATGCTTGACTTCTATGGTTGCTTGGTTATAACTTAACAGCATGGGATGATTTGGTCAGGGCTTTTTGGTGCATGCTAGAGAAAATGCTATTCATGTTTTTTGAAGTGTTTAAACCATGCAATGGGTACTTTTTTTTCTTTCTTTCTTTCCTTTTTTGTTACTTTCCTAGCTCCTTTTTATTGTCATTGACATGTTTCTCATTCCTTAATATTTCATCCTTATTAATAATTAACTACTTCCTGTAGAAATGTTAATGGTATATATCATATTATTACCTTTATTTTTGTGAGTAAAAAATTAGTAGTTTTGTTGAGATACTCTTATATGTCCAGATTTATATGTTTAATTTGTGTAGATGTCAGTCCTTTTCATTAAAGGCTTGCTGGGGCAAAATCATTTCACAAAGTAGTATAACTTTTTATTTATTTTCCTACATAAATAATGATACCATTTCGAGTTTTTTTTATCTGCTTTGCCTGAACCCCACTTTCTAATTTTAATTTTTCTTCATAAATAATGATCTATGATGCACATTTATCACATGTTTAGGTACTTATCTGATTTTTAGTATTATGAAGCAACCCCCTCTTTATTACAATCTATCATAAATTTTTATTAATTTGTGTATGCATGTAAGTAGATAAATCAAAAACATTCTTGGAATTGAAATGGCTTTATCAATTGGTTATTTTCCTGAAACCAACTATTACATATATATTGGTGTAAGAGAGGGCGTGTACACATTTACCTAGATTATATTGTATTGTTCAATTTTACAAGGCTGTGTTGATATCAGGACATACAATATAAGTGTTTTACATAATTAATTGTCTAGCTAACTACTTTAAATTTTGTTGATCCACCAAATTTACTTATCATGTCAACAAATTTATATTCCCTTTTTTAATTTTCACTGTCAATATTTTATGTTTTGAAGATATTCAGTTTAATTGTGAGCTTTAATAACAGAAACTTCCATGATTGCATAGAAATTAAAAAGAACATGCCAACAAACAAATCAAAGTACACTCTGATGATATAGAATCATGAATCTATGTTGTGGTTTTGATGTTGTTATTATATCAGTGTCATATTACATGTTAGAGAGTGATTTCGAGTCATGAATTTGTGAATGCACCTATATATGTTGAAACGTCAATTGAATACAAAAAAGAGAGGATGTTTTTAATCTATAGGGAGCTTATCAAATGCAGAATAATTAAAACCTTGATGCGTCTGTGATGAAACTCCTAACATGGATTTATTGACATTGAAGCAATAAAAGGTTGAAAAAACTCAAGATAAATAACTTATTTAAATTCTATATGTACTAAACAAGAGCAAGATTCATGCATCTTAATTTAGACTTGCATGCATCTTAATTCTATACATGATGTCTTTGAATACCATGCTTAAGCTATGATGTTCACTTGGGGTGTAATATTCTCTCACACTGTCTTAATGTTCCTTCAATATTTTTTGGTAGGTAAAGTATTTATTTAATTTTATGGTTAAATTTTATCCTATCAATATGAATAGGACTGAAACTAGAATCCCTCAATGAAAAGGGAGTACCTTTGTGAACCTTCCAAAAGATAGTATGACAGTCCTTTAACATTAATAACTTATCAATTGTTCGATAGAATTTTATGTGGGACTATGACAAATAAGCGAAGATATCCTTCCCAGTTTGATCGCAAGATCAGTAACAGGGGTCTTCCGATATAAAAATAAACATTAATAACCCATCTTCATGCATAAAAAGTATGGTTTTCCATCAAAACTTTTGTGCCAAAGTTTTATAGGTTTTAATTGCTTACTCTTAGGCTGCTTTTGGATGTGAGATTAAAACATCGAAATTCTTAAAATCTTGAGTTTTAAACTCAGCTTTTAAAAATCATTATTTTGTTAGTTTTTTAACTGCTAGATTTTTTAGCCTAAAAAAGTAAGAAGATAGTTTAAAAAGTTAAACGTTGAAAATATGTTTGGACCCGCGTTTGAGAATTTTTAGTTTTGCAAACCTAGAATCTACCTAAATGTATATCCAAATAGGGCCTTAGACAGGTTAATTATCTGAAATTTTATTTGCCAAGGATTTCTAGATTTCTCCTCCAATACTTATTGATCAGAAGAATATCACTTCGTCCTTTTTGAGAGCCTTGCATTTTTTACAATTACTTTATAAATTTCATTTGTCTTCTTTACCAGCAAAATTAATCTTTTAAATAACACATGTTCCGATTTCTGGATTACTAAACTACTATAATCTCTTTCATTCAAATGAAGCCTTCATTTATCACAATAATATTTGTTGTATTACTCTTATTTCTCAATGAACAATTCTATGTAAATTTGAAAGGTGAACTGACAAAAAATTATGGAACTCAAACTTCTAGGTGTTGCTTCGAAAACTTCCATTGTCACAGTATCAGTTGGAAGAAAAATCTCCAAAATAAATCTTAAACTGAAAATTATCCCAAAAAATGGCATTTTATGTTACTATAAATAGTGATTTATTCTCCATGTACATTTTATGCTAGTAGAAATACCGATTAACTTACCTAACAAAAATAAAGTTATCTACTTGTGCATGTAGTAGGATGGAAATGTTCTCTTAAAATTTCACAAATAGGTGATAAGGTGTCGCCATTACTAAAATTTATCACTTTTTAAATAAATTTGATTAGATGTCTGTCAGAAGTGATATGCACATCACCACTTGTTTGGAAGTGGAAAACAGTTCAGAAATCACTATTGACCTATCTTGATTAGATGTATTTATTGCAACATGAAAAAAAAAAAAAGCTTACTTATGTTAGATATTTTATATAAATCACACAAAGCTGGTACATGGTATTGCATTTAACATGCTTTATTGTTATATATAAATTTCAATGAATTGGCTTCCTCTTTTTTTATACATTAGCACATCTAGATGAACAATTAATGTACCAATATCGCCTAATCTATGTCACAACTCAAAACTCTCATGGTAGCAAAGGCTTTCAAAACTTCTGATCATCCTCTTATATGACCATATATTCTCATAAGCTCGTTTTCCAGTAAATCTGTGTGTTTTTTTAGTCTTACTTTTATGACAAAATTTAAACAAGAAACAAAACAAAAACACTTATTCGAAAATTATGCTTTCATGAGGGAGAAAGTTCAAAGAACCAGTAGGCAATGTGTGTCTTTGTGAGAGAAAAAGATAGAGAGAGAGCTAGGTAGTGTAAACCAAAAGGATTGGGAGTCCTTGAAAAATACATATTACAGATACCTAGTGATGGCGTCACATTTTTTTTTTTTTTTTTTGTGATGGAGTCACATTTATATATATAAAAAAAACCTACACTAATATTATCACCCTTTCAAACCATGACAACCCAGTTCACCAATTGACTTTGTCCGATCCAGATTTTATACTTAAAATCTTCAAATTACCCATGTTTCGGTGTTACCCTAATTAACATTTTTTAATCAATTGACAACTATAAAAATTTATATATGGAAAATCTTTCATCTCTTTTCTTTGATGATTTATTTTTTTATAAATATAAGTTGTTTTATTTTCAAAAGAAATGTTTATATTTTTAATAAATATATAATACAAGTAAATTTTTAAAATTTTTGATTAAATGATCTCATCTATAAAAAATTCTTTAAGCCGCCACTGAAAACACCTATTAATCAAAAGATTGAGGGATGTCAGTAATAGACCACCTCCTGGTGGATCCAATGTTTACTGTGTTGTGTGTTATAAACTGAGAGGGGGTTCATCATACCTGGTCTTTGAGTAATATCAAGTCTCAACAGGAAGTTGAACACTTCCTCCCATAACATATACATTATCTTATTATATAGAGTTTTTTAATTTTCAGTCTTCAGTAAACATACCTATTTAAGAATCAATCTATCACTTCTTCATATTTTAGTTTTAGTCTTCAGATTTAAAAGATATGTTCCGTTTTAGTCCCTCCTAGGAACTAAAAACAAAATCAAATAATTTAAGGATAAGTCCCTCCTAGAAACTAAAAAAAAACATATCTTTTAAATCTGAAAATTAGAACTAAAATATAAAAAATTAAAAGAACGATCAGTAAATCCTATCATACATGAAAATTTAAAAATAAAAATTCTTATTATATATTATTATTCATATGGACCACCAATATATATTGACTAAATTTTTGACAATATCCATGCATGTGAAGTCACTTAGGCCACCAATCAATCTTTTCACTCAAGTCTCAGTTTCTCACGCGCTCACAAAGAACAACAAATTAGAGACATTATTGATGTATATTATTATTAGAAGTGGGTTTTTGTATTTTTGTGTGCCCTGCCCTCCAAAAGATTCGGTTCCCTTTGGACTGCATCACTTCAGACAAGATTATGATCTTCCCAAAGTCAAAACCCTTTGAAAGATCTCTTCAAACACCTGAGAGAGTGTGTTTTTGTTTAATTATATTTTTTTATTTTGTCTATTTCGATAGTTATTTAATATATAATTTGTTTATATTTTTCATGAAAATATATATATATATATATATATATATATATATATTTTGTTAGATTAAATATACTATTTAATAAAATTAAAATTTGCACAGATGGTACTCATACTGTCTAGTGGAGTGTAAACTATACTTGAGTTTTTGGGATATTATGTGTGGTTGTTATATGTTTGATTTATGTGATTGACAACCATGATATACAAATCTTTTCTTTCTTTTTTTAGTGCTTCTAGATGAAGAACCATACAATGTTTATTTTAATATGTACATTGTTTGATTTTTCATAAATAAATAATAGATTGATTCATAGAATTTTTGTTCTTACTTGGCATGGGGCCAGGTATGAATTCTTTAGCCCATATTGGTTAGGACATAAATAGGAAGATAGAGTAGTGCAATAATTAATGTATGGGAAATATATATTATGTTCAATATTTTTTTCAATTCCTTTTGCTTCTTGCACACATTTTGTTTTCGTGTTTATCTAATGCATGTATATTTATTTTTTTATAGAATATATATTATGTTAAATGATTTTGTGTTAATATTAGGGACACGATGACTGCAAAAAGATATGCAAGAAGGATACAGTATACCCAAATGTTTAGCAATAACATGTTTGTTTTCTAAATATATTGTTTGCAATTTAATTCCCATGATACTTTAAGGTTATTGGGATGAATTTATTTTAAATGGATGGTTGAATAGATTTGCCTTAGTAATCTATCAAGTATTCAAGTCTAACCATACAAAAGGCAGAATAGAATAAATCAATCAAACTACTTTTGGGGGATGGATGGATACAACAAGGGGAATACAATTCCATTCGATTTTATCAATCAATCAAAAGAAAAGCTAAAGAGATTTTGAGGACCCTCTTACTAGTGGTCTTTATATCAGTCTCTGTTATATTATATTCTCATATATATATATATATATAAAGTGCTTCATTTCATTATATTATATATTTCATTTTTTATAAATTTAAATGGTTTGTTATATGAAATATATATTTTCACAAAAATCAAAATTGACCAAATTTGTTGTAATGATCAATTCACCATAGAAATACTATTACATATAATACTGAACCGCAAAGGAACTACTGTGAATTTAACACTCCACAATATGCTTCCAATATGTTTTTTTTTTCTTTTGGTACTGCTTTTTTCCCTTTGTGCATTAACTTTCTTTGAAATCATTCTCTCTCAAAAAAAAAAAAAAAAAAAAATTAACACCCCATTCCATATCCACAAAGATGACGTTTGAAATACTCCATTCCTATTATTATTGTTCTTTGACATCTCAGGTAAAAATTCTTTCATTCCCTCTTCCAATATCTGGACTAAAGTCACCGCACTAGTCCTAAATTTTTTATTTTGAAAATTACAACAAAATTAAGCTCACATTAAAAAAAACTTTGGGAAATCTGAGCAATGTAATAGTAGATTTTGAATTTAAATCTCAATAAAAGAATGTTTATTTTAAAAACCTTCTTTCTCAATCTAAAATCGAGTACTGGTAGTAAGTCACATCAAAGATACTTATTGACCGTTGATACATGCATATGTCACGTCACCTAATAAAATCTCTAATATAGCATATTATATATATATATATATATATATACACACACACCAACCATATTACTTTTATTTTTTATATTTTTTTTTTGGGAGGGGAGGGGGAGGCGGCGGGGTTGATAAACTTTTTTTAAATTATTTTCTAATCAACTTCTCTTGTAAGTAACAAGAATACTAAAATCCAAGAGTTTTCAATGAAGAATGAGTATTTTTATTAATATGTTAAGAAACGATTCGGTAAAGAGGGGATATCTTTAATAATATGCGAGTCATATCATTACAACAAAGTATTTATAAAATTAGAAACCTTAAACATAAATAATATATATATATATATATATATATATATAACGAAAGTTTTATACTATTGGTTCGCATCAAATAAATAGAAGCAACTGAAATAAAGAAACATGAGAATGGGATATTAACAACTTTTGGCCTTTGTGGACCATAAAACACTTTCCTCTTCCAATATAAAGCCACAATATAGATTGCACTGCCCAGAGAAACATAACAAATGACCTAAAAATGGCTTTCTGAACACTAATCTAAAACCTCAAAATAAAAGATATACAAATGAAAAAAGACAACACGATGTAGTAAAAATAAAGTGCATCGTTAAAACCAGCTTTATTTTTAGTTCCAATATGTAGTCATGTACCAACTGTGATATCTTTTCAGTTTGAATAATATTTTTTAGGCCCCAACTTCACAGGCCCCATGATGTGGCATGTGTCCAATACCTGTTATATCTTTATTTGATTATTTTATTTTTTTGGTAACTGATTCTCACAAAATAAATAGACAATTATGATTGATTAAATAAAAATAAAAACCGATCTTTAAATAATAAAAAAGGTGAAGGGAGTCTGGGCGGACACAACCTTTATATGGTCTCTTCTCTTCCAACATTCACAGTTGGAAAGAAAGAAGGCTGAATATGCCGAGAAGATGAAAAATAAGATAGCTTTGATCCACAAAGAAGCGGAAGAGAAGCGTGCGATGGTTGAAGCCAAGCACAGTGAAGAACTCCTCAAGGCAGAGGAGGTAGCGGCAAAGTACCGTGCATCGGGGTTGGCTCCAAAGAAGCTGCTGGGGTACTTTGGAGGCTAACATTCTCTTCCAACCTAAACTTTTTAAAGATCTATGGAGAGTATTATAACATGCAAAAGAAGTTAATTTTGACACAATGTGCATCCCGTGGAGGATGCTTAAAAGTGTTTCAAAATCATCTGTTTCTTTGTTCTACTGTTTTATATATGATTTGTATGATGTTATAAATGTTACATTTCTGACATCGAACATACTCATATTCTAATTTTTGTTAATTCATAAATGTAACAGTCTAAAATGTAACATGCATTCGTGTATTGCATTTGTTTCAATGCAAATAGTAATTTATATTTATTACATTTATTAATGTAACAGTCAAATACATATATTTGTTAAATGTATCACACAACAAAAAAGGTGTTTGATATTTTCAATAAAATGTAACTTACTATTGAAAATAGAATATGTTTATAAATTGTTTAAACATTACATGAAACCTAAAATATTTAGGTAAAAATGTAACAATTTTTATGTAAATGTAACAAATAGTTGTGAGAGATATAAATATTTAAGAAAAGTACTTGATATAGTTGCTTCATATAGTAAATATATATGTTTTTTTATTTAAATTTGAATACAATAAATACTCGAATTTTTTAATGTTCAATTAATAACATTCTTAAAAAAAATTAATGTGTATAATAAGAATAAAAATTTGAAAAAGAAATCTAAGCCAATTGAAGAATTTTGACAAAAACAATTTAGGTAACTTTTGGTGTAATCTAGGTTTAATTGTAATTTAGGTAAAGATTTTAAATTTTCAAAATTTGAAATGGAATAATGGATTTCAAGATTCACATGAAGAGTCGTAACAGAATAGAGAAAATAAGGGGATTTGGGTTAATGGGATAAATTTTTAATGAAAGCATATTTGTATTTTGACATTTTCTCCATTTTGAAAGGTCAACTAACCAATTAATAAGAACCAATAAGATGATGATACCTCATGGGCCTGTGAGTGGGGCTTATTTTTTGGGGCCTGGATATCACCACTGCCTAGAGAAACATAACAAATGACTTCAAAATGGCTTTCTGAACACTAATCTAAACCTCAAAATAAAAGATATACAAATGAAAAAAGACAACATGATGTAATAAAAATAAAGTGCACCGTTAAAACCTGCTTTATTTTTAGTTCCAATATGTAGCCATGTACCAACTGTGATATCTTTTCAGTTTAACAAGCTATCAAATATATTATTATCTAAAGATAAAAGAAAGTAAATAATTATATTAAAATAAAGTAAGCATCAAAGGAGCCCGTCTAGCTCAGTTGGTAGAGCGCAAGGCTCTTAACCTTGTGGTCGTGGGTTCGAGCCCCACGGTGGGCGTTCTTTTTTTAAAAAACTTTACCGTAATTTTACACGTGTATTCTTATATAATTTTATATTTAGATAGATGAGAGAACAGTAACAATAAAAATGAATACAGGGGAATAAGACCAAAAAGAAATGAGATCTGTTGACCAACCAAAATAAGTGTTAGGCAGAAGGTTCCATGCATCAGTTTTCTTGTAAATAACATTATAATATAATATTTTTATTAAATTGATTTTTTCACGTCTATACCAAAATGTTGTTTGTTTGTAAAAATTATAGGGTATAACTATGTGGATAAGTATAAAATGGTATTGGTATTTGAGGTCTTTTGAAATTATGTTATTCTATCCAATCTATTCCACTAGTATAAAAAGGACACACATGTCAAATCACATCTACTAAATCAAGGGAGTCACATGTCAAATCAATTTTTTATATTTAATAAATCCTTATTCATATCTTATTTATTTTTTATCCACAACTTATCATCCAAACAACAAAAACTTTATTATTATATTTTTCAATAAGAATAATTAAAAATACAACCAAACAAATAAATTATTTATTCTTTATTTATATTGAAATAATTATTTATCCTATAATAATTTATGTCGCTATTAAAATAGAAGATGAAAGTTTATGTTTATGTTACATGCTTACCCTTAAAATCTTTTAAAATTGTTGTATGTAGGCCTCGATCCAACCCGATTTCATAGATTTAGGTTCAACCCAAACTCAAAAATGAACAAACCTAAACCTATTTCAAATTAGGTTTGGAGTGAAAGACCTAGAGTTAGATCTGTTGACATGAATGGTGAATTTAAAATTTCAATAGAACTTTTAATATGTAAAATAAAATCTAAATCGCCTAATTTATTATCATCTTGAATTCATCAATAGTAGTTTTATTTCCTCCTCTCTATGTGACTCTATTCCGTTTTTTATCTTTATTATATAATTCATTGGGCGTCTACTATTCTTCACTATAAAAACTATAACATACGCACCATTTTAAAAAATTAAACCCAAGCTTGTCTTTGAATTCAACTCAATCCCAACCCAAACCAAATCCTGATCACAATGCTACTACTTGAAGACCAAGTTTCAATGGATGGACGAATAAGGGTTGGATAAGATAGGATTAGACAATAAATCTATTTAGTTAATATAAAAAAACACACACAGTGATAGACCCCTTAGCGGGGTGGTCGAGACACACCCTCTCCCAAGGAGAGGTCGGGTTCGATTCTTATCAAGCAAAACAAAAAAAAAAACACACACACACACTCTAATCTCCAACCCAGGCCTCCAAATATGGAGGGTTTGACCGTTCATATTTGGAGAAAATTTTTTTTTGGAATGTGTTGCACTCCAACCATCACCTTTCATTTTTTCTTATCTTTTTTTAAAATTATATAATTTTATATGAAAACTAATTAATAAATATTATTATTATTAATCCATTTATATAAAAATTATACTATTGAAAAGATCTCGTTACGGTCTTTAAAATAAGTCTAATATTAAATGGTTTTAGAGTTATTTTTAAATTAATAATTTTTTATTATTAAAATTGCATAATTCTTGAATAATCAAACGTATGAGGATTTATTTAAAATCAATTCTAAAATAATTCAATATTAGTTTCATTTTGAAGATATCGATGAGATCTTTCCAACTACAGTACTTTTTTTAAAGAAGGATTTGCGGATCTAAATATACATTAGGTTGAATTAATTGGTGTATAGAGTAAAAAGTAAAAAAAAGTGATTTGGATGTGGCCTCCAAATTTGAAAGGTCAAATTCAAATCTCCAAATTTTGAGGTTTTAAAGGTAGATATGGAGTGTGGTTGGAGCACATCACCTTTCAAATTTAGAAATATGAAGTGTAGTTAGAGCTGCTCTAATAACTATGCTTAGATTAGTTAAAATAAGCCTCATAGTAATTCCAAGGGCAGTAAAAAAAAAAAAGCCTATCCATTACTTATGCAACCAAAACAAGATAGAGAATTAAGTTATTATGATATTTATCACTATTCTAGTATAAATAAAATGACTTTTTGTTTGATTGTGTTTTGATTTATTCTTATTAAAAAAACATAATAATAAAGTTTTTGTTATTTCCATAAAATGTGCATAAGATGTAAATAATGATTTATAAAAGATAAAAAAATGACAACAATTAATTTATACAAGATGATGACAATTGATTTAACAATGAACCCATATATTCTTTTGGATCGAATAACCTAAAATAACTTAATTCAAGAGGTTGATTGGAATCAATATATCGTTTTATACCAGTTTATTCTAACATACAGATTCTCATTTATTCCAGCTATCCAAATAGCCTTCAACCTCTTATTCCATTTTATCCCTGGATATCCCTTCCCCCCTTCTCCATCCAAACATGCCATAAAGAAAAAAATAATGATGACGGTATAAAAAAATATGTAACAAAACAAAATTGCGCCAATTACCATATCTCATAATAACAGTATATCCCAGATTAAAGACTATGTCTCACCCTGATCAGGTGCAAATTGAGCCAAGAACCACAGTACCACACAGTCCTATAAATGTTGATCCCCAACTCTTCATAGCCACAAAGCCCATGGCTAAAAGCCATACAAACCTTAATTTGAGTTTGAATTGATACCTTGAACATGTGAGATGTGACAGCAGAGAAACAAGCCATCCAGTGACCATATCTTCCTCATTCACTTCAACAACAAGCAATAAGTGGTTGCCATTCTGACCATCAAAAACTTATAATAACTACTCCTTCCAGATTCTTCCTGTCACTCTCAGCTTCAATTCCTTCCTGTCTCCCCCCGAGAAGAAGAGCGCCATGTTGCGTTGGATGATCAGTCCATCGTAGCTGTCGCGGACCTTCCGATGACTGTCCCTTATGCTCCTTGGCACCCCCTGCCACATAAGCTTCCTCCCGGTGGACCCAACTTCGAGGCTGTAACCGTAGTTCTTGGCCTCCTCTTCATCCCCCATGAAGCGCAAGAAGGCAATGTACACTGGGGCGACACCAAGCTGGAATGCTTCGAAGTGGAGGCAGAAGTATTGTCCAAAGCAACTGAACACCTGATTAAGAATGTGGATAAGGGAAGAATAGGCTTAATCTCGGTAAAAACATATTTATTTGGTATGGATAAACTGTAATAATTAAGCATGGATAAGTTAGAATAAACCCTGATAATTGTACCTGGGGGAGGAAGGTATAGTTTGTTCCTACTCATCGATCCAAAATTACGACTACAGAGAAAGATATGGCAACCAAATAGAATATCATCTACCTATTTTATATTCAGATAAACTATTCATGAACCGAACGAGGGGTAAGAGATTTGTGAAGGTTCTTACAGAAATGGTAGGTGGAAGCTGAAATGTGATTAATGAACAAAAAATATGAGAGTTATGGAGTTCGTACAGGATGTAGATGGATGAACTTCAAATGCAAGGGCAGCCTTGCCCTTGCAAATTTAGCAATGGATTACAATTTATTGAGTCAAGCAGAGCCCGCTCAATGAAAATATGTTTACTAATATAAGCATTAAAAATTCAATGATTACAAAAGCAATAGAAGTGTTTCTAAACCGTATTTAAACAGTCTTCCTATCAAAAATTGCTGGGTGCTGAAAAGCGAACTAGTAAATTGGATCCCTACTGACAGGTGTGCATTCAAAACACCAACTTATTCAGTATATGCCATGGTACAACCCCCATTAAATTGTTTTTGACGAACATTAGATCTTCCAGATGGACCAAATTTTGGGCGTTGTTACTATCAGACACTTGCACGGTCATTCCAACGGTATATGAAATCACCTAACACGGTATATACTCTACTATTTCAGTGATACAAAAAATGTAAAATGCCTGCACTTTTTTTTTTTGTAAAAGTATGTAATCCCTTAGACTTCAAAAAGAATTCAAACTGTGTGCGGTCTACTTAAGTCACCGTAAGAAACGATTACGTAAACATGTTCCCCGAATTTTATATCAATCTCCTCTTCTTTAGCCCATCATTCTCATATAAATAAACAGCTCAAGAAATATGGAAACAAGTATCACACAGACAGAAGTCTTAGAAACAACACAATAAAAAAAATGAGAAAGGAACAATACCGTTAGCATCCACGTTGCATTCTCTACTTCATGCGGATTAGACTTAACATAGCGATGGTTGAAAGTGTTACCATTGTGCATGTCAACTTTGTGATCGTCCTTCAGATGAGTAACTAGAGAAGGAATATCACCAACAATGATGCACTCGGAACCAGCGTATGGGCAATTATAGGGTCTGAATGTGCATTGTGACTCATGCTTCAATTTGTTGTAGTAGGGATATATGCCCATACATCCAAAGTTCTGATATTTGCAAGGAAGGTCAAGAGATGCAGCCACCTTTTCCAAGGCAAGACATCTGATGTTGCCAAGTTCATGTCTGCAAGTGGGGCATCGATTGTGTACTCTTGGTTTGCATGCAGAGCACAATGTGTGGCCATTTGAACACTGTATGTAGGGGCAAAAGTAAACAATGCCATATAAACGAGTGAAACTTAATTTCAAAGATACTGATAAGGCTCAAGAAATATTAGAGGTTCCACTATGATGCTTAGAATCCAACTGAGTAATATGTTTTTATCAGCACACTCTTGGCTTGCATGCAAAGCACAGTGCTTGTGAATGCGAAGTGTTTACATAATACTTGCAGATTTTCCAAAGGAGGATATTTTTTCAGAATTGAACTTCCTCATCAAAACATTAACTTACATCAAACTGCATTTTAATTAGAAGGACAACATGAACAGCACAACACTGAATCATTAACTCAGTATGTATAACTATTTAGTGTAAATTTGGCAACATTACATGCATCACACAAAATTCTCAAAATTGCCTAACACAAGAAAGTGGTTCAGATTGAAATGAGCATTTTTTTTTTTCTGAGAGAGAACGTAGACCATTGATAACCTAGTATTATATCTCAAAAACTGAATTTACAAACGTCCAAAAGGGGGAAGAGAAGAGCCATAAAATAAAACAAAGAGATCAGAAAAAGAAGTGAACCCAAAAAACAAGATGATACATCCGAGTAGAAGAGAGTTTTACTCGGTGTACACCCGCCCAATCAATCCCCTTAAGTCACAATGTGTATGTTGAAAATGAGTGTATGTTGAAAATGTTTGTTTATTTTGAACACAGATATGGTGTCATAGACACCAAAACTGAATGTGGGAGTGTCCTTGCTACACAGGGAATGACAGATATATAGTCATTGATCACATCTTAACACTATACAGAAGTTTTTACTTGACCTGTCACATGTGCCAAGGTGGCCAAAACATCAAGTGCAAACTTAGAGTTGACCATTCTAAAATATATCTTTACCAAATATATAGAATTACACACATATTTCTGCACATAATTGTGAAAATATATAATGCGAACCTGATGGATGGGAGGGTACATAGCATTTAAGCATACTGGGCAATCCAACAATTCACGGACGCTACTGGGAACAGTAACACTAGATTTTGTTAAGTGGTGTACTTCATCATCCGAATGCTGAGCTTCCATTGGTTCACCGCTCTTGGGCAGGTCAATGACTTCTGGATTGTTTCTGATATCATCCAAATATGTATTTCCACATGCCATGTGTGGATATATAAACCCCCTATTTGACCCTGTTCATTCAAAGGTTAACTAGGTCAGTATATGGTCTTCACAATGAAATCCATCAAATCAAACTCAATATCAACAAAAACATAACTCTTTTCCATCAATAAGAAGTCAATATTATGGACTATTATACACTAGAAATCCATGTCGAGAGACTATTAAAATTGATGCACCAAAGCACTAGTTGGTTCCTTCCAAAAGAAAACAAGTAGATCCATGTTATTTGAGGCACTTTTAAGTTCTTGAACAAGACAAACCCACAGCGCAAAATATCACATACTAGCACAAACTCATCAGATTTCTGGCGATCCCATGTGTCAATATGATCAGAATTCATGATATTCTTGCAAGTGAATATCTTGAATTGGATATGTTTGATGAAAAAAATATGAAAAATAAAACCAAAAAAATTTAAAAAAAAAATGTACATTGACATATATTGGGAAATCATGAATTCAGATAATGCCATTTCACAACAGAGCCACCAATGAACAGAAGAAAAGAAGAAACTTGTTGCTGCTAGGAGAAACATGTCTGCCTCTTCATTCACCAAACATCAGAAACAGACTACACAATCAGAAACATTAAAAACTAAATCCAAATGCAATCAATGACAGAATATTTGCTTTTAAACTAATTAACTAAAAATCT
This sequence comes from Acorus gramineus, assembly GCA_030737835.1. Lineage (NCBI taxonomy): Eukaryota > Viridiplantae > Streptophyta > Magnoliopsida > Acorales > Acoraceae > Acorus > Acorus gramineus. The sequence continues at coordinate 21,171,187 of CM060848.1, read as the reverse complement.
CTTGAGAACACCTGAAACAAAGGAAAATCCATTGTCATGGATTGTCACGTTTACTGAACTTAGCCAACCCAATTTAAAAAAAAAAAAAAAAAAGGAATCCAAAGTCACCACATAAATAGACATCAAGTAAAAAGCAAGGTCGCTTTGTAATTGAAAATAATTTACAGAAATCCTGAACCCATAAAACAAAATGGCAGATATACATACTGGTCGGCGCCCATTTATGATTTAAAATTGCAAACACATGAAAATCAACAAAGAAGAACCACTTTTTCAGCTTTTCAAAATGACCAATGCATCATCTTGAAAACAGAACAAAAAAAAAAGCCTTTCAAGAAAATCAGCATAAATAGCCTACTCACCAAGCAATCCTCATATAATAACAACAAAACAAACAAAAACAACATATACCCAGATAATATTTCAACCCCAAAAACACAGAAAACACAAAACATAAACAAACACTAATCGGACCACAGCTTTCAACATCAAAGAAACCAATAAAAATCGAATCTTTGTTAACACCCATACCTCACTGAGAAGCAAACAACACTGATATGCAAAGAAAGTCAAGGAAAAAAAATTGAAAAAGAATAAGAACCTGAAATGGGGGTCTCCACTGAAATGGGTCTTCTCTTCTTTTATTAGACTGAACCGAGACGACCTCTTTTCCTTTTAACAATGAATAAATAAAGCCTGCCGAGTCGAAGAGAGAATTCGAATTAAAGTCCAAACAAAGAGAGAGAGAGAGAGAAGAACAGCTTTTATTTATTTATTTATTATTTTAGTTGTTTCATTATATTATTGTTATTATATTTTGATTGGGGACCCCTTGGGAAGTGAGAAAATAAATGGAGAGGTTTCTTGGAATGTTCAATAATATAATACAAGGATTTTCGCGTTTGGTCACCTACATTTTTAGAGTCCTTTCAAACTCAATTCCAGTCCTCCATGAAAAATTAATTGAGCATATACACTCATTAACAAAGAAAATACCACAATAATTATTTTTTTATATTTTTTATAAATATATTCATATAATTCATTGAAATAAATATTTTATTTTTTATAAAAACATGTATCTTGATAGATGAGATATACTATTTTAAAAAAACTTAAAATAGATATAAATAGAAAATAGGACTAGAAATGGAATTGTATGTAACATTATTCTTTTAAAACTGGGCACGGTTACACAATTTTTTTTTATAATCCCAAATATAATCTTATATACTTTATTAGCTATTAGACGATATATATATTTTTAATTAATTAATTTTAGAGTTGGGGCACCAATATATATTTTTAATTTAATATATTGTAGAAATAAGTAAGTATCTAAATACATCAGCTTTGGGGCACCAATTTATTAAGTTTTTATTAGATTATCATACGTATAATTAAGTATCTTAAGCCCTTAAGGATCGTGATATTCACAGTAGATAGTTGACCCAGCCAGCCAGGAAATTTTTTGTTTGATTTTTTTGTCATAGTAGATTTAGCTAAATGTATATGTAGCTGTAATATTAACATGAATAATATGATATAGATGAAATGTTTATATAGAATATTAAATTATTCAAAAGACTCATTTAATTTAACAAGTAAAAAGCGTAAAAATATTTATAGAATTCAATTGAGTAAATTTAGTGAAGATTTTTAAATTTTAATTTATTAAAATTTGAATATTTCGATATGGTTTATCTATATGTGTTTTTTTAAATCTTAAAATATATTATTTATTTATTTATTTAAATCTATTAAATTTATAAAAAAGTAAAAACAAAAATGAAAATGAAAATTGTATCACTTTCTCATATCTATAATGAGCAAGTATGAAGTATGTAAACAGTATATGAATATTATAACACGGAGGGCGTAACATTTAAATTGCAAATGTTTAAGGACCTTAAAATAAAAAAAATTCAGAGACTTATTTCTAATTTTATGATAAAGAAGATCTGAGGGCTTTATATAGAAAAAAGAACTAATCAAACGAAACAAAATTTTCAAATGAGAAGGGAAGATGAGACATTGAAAAGCAGACGCGGCAAATCAGAGAGGATTTGTTTGTTTGTTTAATATTTGATGAACTCCTTTTTGAAAGGAGTCAGAGAGTTTGAGACATGTGGGGTCCAACCAACAATGGCAGACTTTCAGTTTTTTACAATTTCAGTGTGTGTGTTTTTTTTTAAAAAAAATAAATTCATATAACCCCCCACCAAACTGTTTGATGTCCATGTAATTCCTTGACTTTTCGTAAAGTTTTTGTAACCACCAATAAAATCAGGAGTTTTTTAATTTTAAGTTCACGTAAACATGTTTATTTAAGGATCGATCTTTCCTTTCTTCATATTTTTTTGAAGTCCTCAAATTCAACCGAATATTTGGTTTTTAGTCCTTTGGTCAAACGTCCGTCCATAGACCGTTACTTTGTGAAATGTGATTTTATTTCTAAGTCCATGTAAACTATGTTATTTAGTGATTCGTCCGTCCCTTCTTTATATTTTATTTTAAGTTTTCAACTTCAAATGTTTTTTTTCTTATTAATCCGTGGACAAAATGTCTGTATGATTTTATAAATATTTTGATATTTGAAATTTGTATATAAAATATTTTGTGAAATATATAAACTTGCATTTGCGTTGTTAGGTGTTCAATGACAATATTTCAGTGTTATTAAACACAGCATATGCCCATCCAATCCAATATTGCATTCTATTATAGTCTTAATTATCTAATTAAGATTGATTACATAAGCTGAAAAAGAATGATTACATAAGCAAATTTTGATGATTTTTTTATTATTGAATTTTGATTTAAATGATTTTTTTTCTTGGTTAAAAATGGTGAAATATTAAAATACATATTTGAGTGTGTTTAAAATTTTAGATGCCATTAAAAAATTTATAAGCAGTCAATGAAAATTTTATTTTGCATAGTTTTAAACTTTTATTTATTGAGAAATGAGTGATTTTAGGGAAATTGATTGGAAGTATCAAATGATAAAAGCTAAAGATATGCTGAACTAGAAAATCAATATTAAAATACTTATACATTTAAATATTTCACCAAACATTTCATATACAAGTTTTAAATATCAAAATACTTATAAAATCATATAGACATTTTATTTAGGGACTAATAAAAAAAACATTTAAAGTTAGAGACTTAAAATGAAATATGAACAAGAGAGAGACCGATTACTAAGTAAAATAGTTTACAAAGACTTTAAAATAAAAATTACATTTCACAGATTAACGGTGTATGGACGGCCGTTTGGTGGAGAGACTAAAAACGAAATAGACTGATGAATTTAGAGATTTAAAAATAAATATTAAGAAGGGAGGGATTAATCTTTAAATAGAGGGACTTAAAACTAAAAAGCCCTAAAATCATATTTATATATTTAAACAGTTCCTTCTGACGGTTAACTTAACTATAGTAGATAACTAACCTTTAACACTCACATTGAAAATTATTTTTTTTTACTTTGAATGAAAACATGTAAACCTTTCCCTTTTTTTTTTTTAATGTTTTTTGAAAATGCCTTCCCCTTTCTATCCACAGCTTAGAGGTTCTTGGGAGGCAGGGAGAGGTAAAAATGGGGAAGGAGAGATTTTGAGATGTTTGGGAGGTGTTTTGATTGGGTTGATCCATTGATGGGGAGTTTTTGGAATGAATGAATGCTGAGAGAGTTGTGTGTGGGAAAGAGGAGATGAATTAATTGAGCATTTTGTTTTGTATGGAGAGGTAAAATTGTCATATAGAGGGATGTATTTTAATTATTTTTATACTGTAAGGGGCTATTAGTATATTATATTTTCATTTTGGGTTAAACTAACATAATATTTACATAATATTTCTATTCCCTCAACAAAAATTTAACTCAGGGTTTATTTGGATATACATATGGATTAGTAGGGGGTTATATGAATTTCACAAAAAGTCAAAAGGTTATATGGATATATGACAGTTTACAGGGGGTTATATTGATTTTTTCCTTTTTTAAAAAATGTTAAGGACAAGTTTTTTTTTTGTTCCAGTCCCATCCATAATCCAGTCTACAAATGTTTTGAAAAACTTAATATAAAAAAATTCAAATTTAAAATTTTGGCAATTGTCTTTTTTTTTTTTTCGAAGGCCAATTTTTTGAGTTAGCTTAACGTTTCTTCGTCTTGATCACTATCAGGGCCAACAATGTCTCGAGGATTAGTCTCACGGCCATTTCATATACCTGAATAGCTATTTGTACATTTTTTTTCTACGAAGAAGTCCATTTAATTCGTTGCGTACTTTTCAAAAAATCAAAACATATGCAAACTGCATGTAGGTGTACCTATTCCATTTAACTATGATTGTGATAACATTTTTATTTCATTTTAATGCATTTTCATAGTGAATTTTGAAGGTCATCATTGTTATGCTATCTTGATATTTTTTTGACCTAATTTTTTAAAAAGCTTTTACTTGTTTTTGAAAAAGTTACTCTCAATTCGCTTTTACATAAAACTTGTTTATATTGATATTTATAACATAAAATCTAAATTTAAAACTAAAAGATATTAATTCAGAATTGATTGTCTAAAAATTCATTTTGCAAAAAACATTTTTTTTGACAAATTGATTTCAAATAGAACCTAGTTGCTCAGACCAAATTCTTCGGATCAAACATAAAAATGGGGAGTGTTCTATCTTACTAATGACTCATAAATGACAATTGATGAATCATTTTGGTGATTGTGGTGAGATTTATGTGAAAAATTTTCATATCAGCATCTATTAATGCATAATATGTATTATTAAGGGTTATTTAGTTTCCACCCCTTCTAAAACAAGTCAATTATTAAAAACCCCATCTAAAACACAATACTATTATAAACCCCCTTTAAATGTTAACTGGATTTGTAAAAAACCCAAATAAATTATTTTTTTGATGGAATAGGTTATTAAGTGATGGATTGACAATAATACCCTTACTAAAAAATATTCTAACTTGATTAACATGAACCCCTTTCCGTCAAATTTTTTTTTAGAGTACTAATTTCTTTTGTTGACTGTTGGGTTTTACAAATCCAGTTAACATTTGAAGGAGGTTTATAATGATATTATGTTTTATAGTGTTATTTTTAATAATTTTCCTATTTTAGGAGGGGTAGAAACTAAATAACATTTTTTTCCAATCAAGTTAGGATTTTTTAGTAATTGTCAATCCATCATTTAATAACCTATTCCGTCAAAAAATAACTCATTTGAATTTTTTTATAAATTCAGTTAACATTTAAAGGAAGTTTATAATAATATTATGTTTTAGAAGAAGCTTTTAATAATTTAACTGTTTTACGAAAACGGTGGAAACTAAATAACCCATTTTGATTATATAAATAAAACGTGTTCATCAAAATTTTAAAAAAACAGGGCACTTTTCGTCATCCATGTAACTATGTAAGTACTGATTTTTATGTTTTATTTTTAATTATCATAAAGGCCTTTAACATGTTCATGAAACAAGAATATATAATCCCCTTAAACAGTCATTCAGTCAAAAACACGAATGGATGTTGTGATATTATATAATAAAAGTATATTAAACAAGTGCAAATAAGAACAAAGTGCAAAAAGTCAATGAGAACATTGATCTATTATTTTATTAATTCTATAAATATAATATAATAGTGTGCTTGAGCTACAACAACCGAGGTATCCTAAATAAAATATTGATTAAAACCCACGAAAAGAACACAAAAGGGAAAGTGACACAAAGGACAGTAAATATGGAGTTGGAAGTGATAATAGAGAAGTTTTTTTTTTGTTTTTTCATATGTTATTATGGGTTCAAAAAAATCACTAAAATTTTGAACTATTCCCATAACAACCTGAATTATTTAGTACCTGGGTGCCATTAATTGTCCATAAGAAAAAAAAAAAAACTTTCTTTTGGGAATCTCTATTTTAAAGATCCCAAATATATTTAAAAAGTAAGAAATATTTTTAGAGAATCACATCAAATACTAACTCTAACCAACATGTCTATCTTCATCTCTGATCAATTTTAAAATAAAATTTTTCTACTAAAATTTAATTTATAAAATATATTTGGAAAACAATATTTTAGTAAATGGTAATTAAATTATGATTTGATCATATAAATATTATAAAAATCATACAAATATTAATTAATGATATTTAAAACTTAATATTTATAAATATATATCAAACATATTCATTATTGGTCTCTTTTTAAACTAAGTATTTTGACGATATATATCCAATTTTTTATATAATTAAAATTTTATTAATTTTTTTAAAAAAAAAACTCAAAATTTCAAGAGCCAAATGAGATTTCCTAAAATAGACCCATTTTGGAGTACTATTGGAGACCCAACTGTGTTTTATTTGAGTAATTTTGCTTGTTAAGTGTGAATCTAAAACCTCTAACATGTTATATGAAATGAAGTATATACTAAGACTATTAATTTGTATTATGAAAAAATAAAATAAAAATTTGTGTCATACACTGTGTATGATAGAACTCTGTACATTATGATAGTGTAGTATATATTGTATCATCATAGTATAAAATTACAGACACGACTATAAAACGAATTGAATGCATCAAAGCTTTTTCAAATATTCACAATTGACTAAAAAAAACCCAACATTTTTCAAAAACAAAATAGTTTTACTTTTGAGAAACAACTCTTTTTCCCAAATGCTAGCTAAGAACAGATGGACAATGCTGAGACTTTTCCTGCCATAATCCACCTCTTTCAAATGAACTATTAATAAAAAAAATCTCAAATCACATCAAATGTAAAAAGATTACTATTTTTTTGTTGCAATTCTCCACTGGTTTTTGCATACAGGATAAAATTAGACGTGTTCTTATTTTTGCAACTAGTCTCTGCCCCCTTGTGTGTGTGACTTTGAATTATTCACTCTTGATAGCTATATTAGGATAGATAACAATCCAGACTGAATAAATACTTTTTATTTGACTGTTTTTTTTTATTATTCTCATCGAGAAACGTAAAAATGATTTTTTTATTGTTTGATTCACCTTGAATAAAATGATGATAAATGGTTGATAAAGAATGAATAAGAGTTTATAATTTTTTAAATGACAATTATACCCCCAAAAATAGTGTGAGAGATATATGATTGATTTGATAGATGTGACAGTTTTTAGAATCTGTGTGAGTCTGTTAGATGAGATAAATTTTTTAAAATGACAGAGAATGATATTTTTATCCATTGGTATAAGTAAGCCTTGATAAACAATTTCACAATTTCCTTAGAATAATTATCAGACCTTATCCTAGCTTATCCAAACATAACTATCGAGATTTATTCTATCAAAACAAACAACTTTTTTTAACTATTCTCATCTATTTTTCATTATTCTTGTCTTATATTTCACGCCATACGGGGGGTGCATGTTTTGATTTATCTATCCATCGCGACCTCTTCTCAGCTGCCCTAGGGGGCAAGAGATACATTCTTTTGACAACTGACCACTTCACTAAATAGGTGAAAGCAAAGGCCTACAAGACCGTCATGGCGTCAAGAACTTCCTTTGAAGCACATCATATGCAAGTTCGGCGTTCCCAAAGTTCTTGTAGCAGACAACAGAACGCGGTTCGCTAATGTGCCCATCCCCGAGTCCTGCAAAAAGTACAGCATTGGCGTGCAAACCCACAAGGCAATGGACAAGCTTCCTCCCGGTCGATGGTGTCCGGTGAGATATTCCTCAAATTCCCCGCCGATAGAAGCGTAGCGTTCTAGGCCTCGCGGTAAGTCTGGGCGCGAGTGATCCGGAGCAAAAAAAACATATGTATTTCAATGAATTAAATATTCTCATTTTTGGAAAAAAAAAAAAAACTATATTTTCCCATTGAAAAAAATGGACTACAAATAGATCTTGTTTAGGAGACTTTGCCTCCGTTTGATATGTTTGAACCTGTCACAAAGTACATTATTACATTATAATAAAAATAACTTACAAATATCCACCCTAAACATGGGGCTGCAACTTGAAATGAAATTCCAAACTCTTAGTTCAAGTGCAGACATCCTCTTGTGATATTACTGAAACACATTTCTCTCTTCAACATAACCACACCTCTCAAACTGCATGTGATGAACCAAATTGAAGAAAATTTATGAAACAAACAAAGGAAACTCAACATACAAAAAAGAAAAATCATGATCATGGAATCACAAATCATATCTAATCTTCATATTTCTTTTTTTTTTAATGAATCAAACAGACCTTTTAACCAACAGACCTGACTCACATACAATTACATTAATTACAGCTCATGAAGTCCAAATGCATTTTATAACTCAATGGATCCCACATGAAGTCCAAACGCATTTTATTAACTCAATGAAGCAATCCATGCTTAACTGCCAGATATGATTCAAGTTGATTGCAATAATAGTTAAATTCTCATATAATACAACCAATATCTGTAGAGACCAAACTTGTACCAGATATTTGAAGAAGCCCCACAAATTGATCCAGCCTCCACAAATCCAACTATGATCCGATAAACTGAATCTGAGAAGCAAAAGTAACTCATCAACAGAAACCACATCTCAATGTGCATGGAATATTCAATGTACATGGGGAAACACAAATCCTCGAAAAAACACTACACTTGATACATCTTACTTTAGAGTTGTGGCTCCACCTCCATATCTCCACTTTCTTCTGGTTTGTCCTCAGATGGACTCTTGCGACGGTGCTTTGAAACTGTTTTCGCAGATCATTGTTGTTAGACACGCATTGGATTGTCGTGTGTTTAAATTTTTATTTTTTTTAGGGTTAGAACAGGAAAGTTACCAGGGTTACTGAGATCTGGAGATTCTGGTGCCGCATCCTTGGCAGGTTTGTCACAAGATTCTGAGGGCTTGTCAAACAGCAGATGAGCCACTGTTCGATCTATGGGATTGGTGACTGCTTCAGCATCTGGCATTCTTGCAATTCTGCAGGAAAAAGATATGATAGTGATAATTGCAACTGTTTACGTCACTTCACAATCCTTGAATGATCAGAGTAACAAATGAAATAAATTCAACCTTCTTGATAAATGAAATCAACCAATCAAGATAAATCCAAAAGACCTATAAATAAAATACCACAATCCAGGATCTAAACATCAACCAAAATGAAGTACAATAATCGAAAACATCTCAAATAATTAAGCCCATGTTTGGGTAGAAGAATAGATGTAGAATATGATGAATTAGGGGTGAATAAGCCCAAAAAAAAAATGCTTGTTTGCAAGAAATAGACGGATGTACTTATGTGAGAATAAATGGGAATAAACTGGTATTGGTATTCCAAGTCCCTTGGAATAGTGTTATTTAACACATTCTATTCCACTAATATAAAAAGGGCCCATATGTCAAATCACATGTCACAATCTCATACAAATCAAGAGGACCCACATGTCACATCATTTATGTGTCATATCATTTTATTTACATTTTATTCACCACTTATTCATGGTCAACCAAACAACAAAAACATCATTATTATATTTCTCAACAAGAATAACTAGAAAATGGTTTATTCCACTAGTATATAGTTATTTATACTGCAATAGTTATCAATCCTGGAATAATTTATGTCACTACCCAAATGTAAATGATTAAAAGTTGCACCATTTTCTCAAGTTCATGATAACTGTATAGGTATGTGGGGTGTGTATATACAGAAAGAAAGTTGAGGTAGAAACAAAGTAATATTAGCCATGTTATGATTCTATCCTACATTTAACCATGCTTGAATAGAATTAGCGAACCTGTCCTCAATTGCATCAGTATTTGCAAGAACATTGTCTTCATCTCTGCTACACATGTTGGTACTACTTCTAGCACTTGTACTATTTCTCTCTTTTGCACTTCTGGCCAAACGAAACAAACTATCTCGAATGCAGAACTTTAATCTAACATCCAACTGCAGATAAATACACAATATGGGGATTAAGTTGTCTTAAGAGGTTTCCTATGTTACAGCATTATGGAAGACTAGCTCACCTTTGCCAAGGCATTCTGAATCTGATGACAAGTTTTTTCTTCTAGAGAGGAACCATCAACCAATGTAGAAGTATTATGGGGAACATATTGTTCTCTTGTCGAGCTCTTATCACTTTCTTCAACTTCAACATCGCTAACTGTAGCATCACTAGTGAGGTTTTTTTGTGAGGACCTCTGAGTGGCAGATTGGTCACTGCAAGTGGTCTTATGACTAAATCTTTGTTGCTGCTGCTGAATTGCAAGAATAGCTTGCATTTTCTGTTGCCATCTTAGCTTCTCTATCTTCTCTTGAGGTGTCATAATCAGAGGTCTCGGAGAAACATCAGGTAAATTCTTTGAAGAATCTAATAAAGAGTTATTACTGGCAATGTGCAGTTGATTTTGGGCTGCTCCTGATTGGATTTGTGGTAATGCAGGCATCACTGCAAAATGATGTGCAGGATACCCGTACCCCATGAACACATAGGGATTCGGGTTTCGCATGTATCTCATAGACTCAGAACCCGCAAGTTGCCTCTGTTGACTGAAAACTGGAGGGGGATATGAAGCTGGGATGTGCACTCCTGGTGCCACAAGCTGCTGAGCTTGGGTATTAGAATGGGAACAGACACCATGTCGGTATTGAGATGATTTCTCTATCCTTTTATCATCCACCTTCCCCCGAGCCTTTGATTTTCGTTGATCCCTCTATAAATAAAAAGTAAAATTCATTTTAAGATATAAATTGAATCAGAAATGATATATTCCTTCATTAGCAATACATCAAAAGGTGTTTTTTTTTTTTTAAACATGTAACATGCATATAAGGTAAAATGGAGGTTTTTTTTCAACCTATTTTTCATGAAGATACAGATAAAGATACAATACATACCACAATTTGAGACAAAGTTTAGTACTTGATTTTGTAAGTTTCAGTCAGTTATTTTGTATGTTCCATAATCTACAGTAAAGCAACGTGTATAGCAAAATCTGGTGGAAACTTGGGAATTTTAATACCATAAGTATTATAATTGGCCCAACAAGATACCTTATTCGGCGTAATTTCTGAGGATGATTGTCTGCCAGCTTTAACAGTGATATCTTCTCTCTGTCAAAGCAAATAAACTGAGCTATAACACAAATGACATCTAAATAGGACCAGGAAGATGCACACATACCTTCTCTTCTAGATTGGACTCACTCTTTCCACCAGGGCTTTTGTCCACCTGATTAACAGAAGTAGGATAGCCTTTTTCAGCTGTCTCCCCCTTACTAACAGCTACACTCTGTAGACCACACGAGTTGGGATCATTTGTTCTGTTGCAGTCAGGATGTAACAGATTTTTATATTTTGCAAATCCTTTTTAAATCCGTGATAATCTGACTGCACCTTAGAGCATTTTCAATGGATATGTTAGCTAAACAAGATGTTAAAGTGTCATGTCAGCACTTTATACCTCAATTACATACTCATTTACTACATTTCTATTTAGTTGGTTGTTGTTGCTCCAATGGACTAGCTAAATAAACTAGCCAAAATAATAGTAGGCTCCACCTCTCTACCCACTCAACCTCCCAAATATATTTTTTTAGATTTTTTAAGGAGAACTATCAAGTGAGGCCCACATTTGGCTAACTAAAACACTAGCCACAGTTAGCTTAAAAGATAACATCTGACATGTAGAGCCCACATTTAGCTCCATTTTAACATCTCTATTGGAGCAACATTTTTACATGTCATGTATTGGAGATTCTCTTAGTGATATTAGTTTTTAACATGGAACTTACATGCATGCAAGAGATCGACTCATCTGCTGGGACGATCATATCATTTTCAAGCATCGAGTCATTGCTTCTGCAAAACCAATACTAAATCATGAAAGACACCGTTTATGCTTAGCTGAATGACAGAGCTACATCATTAACTGAATTGATGAAATCAGAGACTAGGAGAAAGAAAAATTGAAAACTGCTACCTCAAAAGTCTATCAACATCATCAAGGTCGCCAATGCTAGCCCAATCGCAGTCAAGAAAGCTATCCCTCACTTCATTGTCATGCTCCTTTGCAAGGAGTTCAGAATTATTATTCAACTGACTCCTCTCAGAAGGGCAGATAGTACCCAACTCTGTCAAAGATGAGGAGCCTTTGTTATCTGTGACAGAGACAAGAGTGCTGTCCTTTTCAGTAAAGCCATTGATCATTTCAGTAGCTGTACAATCTCCATCATCGTCAAGTGTCCCATCCAATGATAGCCAATCAAGCCATGGATCAATTTGAAGTGGTGGACCAGAAATATCATCATTCATTGCATAATGAGAACCACTTTCCATTTTTGACCCAGAGATATTATTTTTTAATACATGCATTCCGTGATCCACATTCTTAACAGTATTGTTTTCCTCTCTATTGGTTATCTTCTTGATCTGATCTCCAAAAGAAAACAATGAGTTTTCTTCATTTTCCGTCAGAAAGGGCACAACGTGGTCATCATGCTCACTAGATTCACCCCATATTATGTTGCCCACCTGAAAAATCGATACATAATTAACATTTTCAATAAGGTGAAGAATATGATAATAACCCTCCTATAAAAGTGCATAAATCAGACAACAAGAAAATGACACTCATGAACACAATGCATAACTGAATAAATCACTTGACAGATGCAATCCCATGATTAAAAAACAGATATCACCAAAAAATTGAGAAACAGTATCACTGTAGGATGATTGGTAATCGATGCATGTATGTGAAAAGTTTACTTTCTGTGTCCTATAAGCTTATGAAATTATTTATGAAACAAGAAATATATCCCATAACTTTGTATAGTGAAGTTCTAGAGGCTTCCACCGTCACCACCACATTGTCATGTTTTCACAACTTTGAACATTGCAGGCTTATTATCTTCCTTAAATAGTTAAAATATTCTTAAGTAATGATTTGGGTCTATTGTATATGATATATCATAATCTTTGAATGATGATGCATTTCCATTTGAAAAGTAACAGACAAAAGTGAATTCATATCATCACTTCTACTCTCACACTTCTAAATAGAATAAGGATGCTGAAAAATGCGGCAAGAACTTGTGCCCGGAGTTATTAATGCACAAATCACAATCAAAGTGCAAGGGCCTATTTGTTGTCAACCCGCAAGACGTAAAGCAAGGCACACACCCAGGTGAAGTGAGGTGCAACAGTTTTCAAAAATATATATGTAATAGATAACCAATCTATATAATAAGTGCATTTAATCATAATATAAATCATATACATCATATTGGCCAATTGGTTATAGCATTGTGTTCAAATTATCAGATATCAATATGAAAATGTGGAAAGGAAAAAAAGGGAATGAATAAGAAGAAAAAGGAAAAATAGGGGAAGAAACAGATAGAAAAATATAGAATGGAGAAGAAAGGCAGAGGAAAAGGAATAGAAGCGAACTGGTCTAGGAAGAAGGGGTAAAAAGGGGACAAACAGCTCAAGGAAGAGAAAAAAGAGAATTATAACTTTTTCACAATTTTTTCACTTGGCAACAATAGAGGAAGGAGGATCTAATTGTAGAAGCAGCACCCGAGAGTATTATGGCAACTTAGCAAACAAGTAATTAAGAAGACAAGCAATAGAATAAACAAAAATACAAACACCCCAACATAAGACTCTTTGATTAATTGATGTAGCGCAAACATCATTAATTAACCCTGAAGATACAACACTTTAGTAGCCCCGACACATGATCTACCCCAATCCTGAAATGGCAACTGTTAGGTGTGCGCCTTGAATGCATCACCTTGACACCACCACCACCACCTGTACCCTCTAGTCCATGAATCTTCAAAATATAGTCTTCTGGATTACTTTCTCATCTCAAAGGGGGCATCTACGGGTTTGGGAGTCAGGACAATTTTCACCTCAACGACGAACTAACAATGTGAACCGCTTTTGACAACTATAGAAGGTTGAATGCTTTCCTTATCTTGTGGTCTTCAAATTCCAGCTATTGAATTCCTCCATTTTCTGCCTCATGTGTGTTGGGCATAAGTATTATTACATCTCCTTGCCTCTCTTCTCCTCCCACCCTCTCCCTCACATTTTCTAACCCAGCCCATACTTGACTATTAAATATGTATGCAAAAATCACATTTAGATATCCAAACACGTAACATAGATTTATCACCTACAATACATTAATTCATTCCTCTCGCCACAAAATGTGTAAAAAAAAAAAATCCAACACCCAAAGCGGTCTAGCAAATAGCAAGATGATGGGAGGGTAGAGACCAGTTAAAGTCCTTTATCATATTTTTGGGCACAAAGTGACCGCTCTCAAGACTTGAACTCGGTTTGTCCTATTAGCCCGAGCAATTTACCACAGCTCCAAGCAATGACCCCTACATTAAATAACAAATCAAATGATCCAAATTCAAAACCATCTTCATTACTTTTCCAATACAAAACCCTCCGTAAGGCCATCTCCAGTCCTTACTCAAATTTCACTAATAATTTGATTAAAAGGTTCATTTGGTATGATGTGCCTCCAACCATTATTTTGTGTTTTACTCAATTATTTTAAAAAAAATTCCTATCTTCTCCCAATTATTCCCTCTGGACTATTGCCCACCACATCCTTTCGCCCAAAGTTCCAAACCTCTTTTGCCGTTAAATTTTTCTTCCCTCCCAAATTTGGGTTTTGGCCAATTTTCGAAGTCCTTCCCTCCAAGCCTCTTTCCCACTCAAAATTTGGGTAAAAATTGAGTTTTTGTAGATTTGGAGATTCACTGCTTTGTCAAGTTTTATGAAATAAAAAACCCATTCATTTCTAAATTGTGATCCACATTTCCATCGATTCATGATTCTTCCCCCCAAATTAAGATCACAAAACACAAAAAAAAAAAAAAAAAAAAATCATAATTCACAAACATATGAACCAACTAAATCAAGGACATCAGTTTCAACTAATAAATACACAATAATTAATAATAAAAAAAATGGAAAAAATAACTCACCTCGTCTTCGTCCCAATCAAACATCTTAAAAAAAAATCACAAAGAGAATCACATCAAAAACAGAAAAAAAAAAACCTATAAAAAAAAGTTTCTCCTTTCCCTTCTCACTGAAGCTACGAGAGAATGAAAAAATGGCGGAGACACGTGTCCGAATCTGGTTGATATAAAATACATGTGACGCCACGTGTAGGGACGGCTCGAAGCAGTGGCTGGGGGAGGCTCTCGATCAAACGCTCGCGTGTGATTGGCTGGACGTGCATTTGGGTTTCATCTGGAACGCATTTTGGGTTCATGTGGTGGGAGGGGGTGGGGTCCAGCTGTTCGTGGTTAGTGGCGGATGATGAACTGGGTGTCACGTCTTTGCTGACGTGGCGTTCTATAGTTACGCGCGAGCTCTTTTTGTAGGGGCAACTCGAACGGGTTGGATCATGTTAAGGGTGCGTTTGATTGCGCGATTGCGCTGCGATTGCGATTGCAGGAAGCTGCGTTTACAATCGTGCAACCAAACAGTTTTACTGTAGCAGCTTCCTGCACACAGATTTCAGGCAAATAGTGCCCAAAAGCTGCGATTTCAGAAAGCTGAGAAAGTGAGCTTCCTGTGGAATCAGTTTGCAATCGCAGATTCCTGCAGAATCAGTTTTGCAATCGCGCAACCAAACGCACCCTAAAGTTCGGTAAAAACTCGATCAACAATGCATGGTGTTCAATCTGAATCAAAACCCAACCTCAACCTGTGCATTAGGGGACAGGTTCACGTTAAGCCCTGATTTGGATCGAGCCCTAGTTTAACCTTTAAAAGATCATAAAAACTTATTTAATAAATAAATCTGTGTGATCTTTTAAGTCCTTAAATACAAATATTAATCAAATAAAAAACAAAAATTGGCTACTGACTGAAACCTAAATTATGTATTATCTTTACATTTCAATACCTATACATTTGCTTTATTTTGATTGAAATCTATAATACCTTACAATACCTTTTATTCCTATCACATTGCATCAGTAAAACATTATGAGACTTTCATACAAGATCCAAAAAAAAAATTAAAAAATTAAATAAAAAGGGATAAACAGAAGATAAACTTATCTTCCGTTGAAACAAATGTGAATGTTGATCAATAAAAACATATGAGAAGACTAGGTAGCGTTTGAAAACACGTTTGAAAAATAAAATTTTGAATAAAGTGGTTTAAATAGACTTTGATTATCAGAAAACACATTTTCTGCATTTTTTAAAAAGCAATCATTTTACACTAAAAGCTGAAAGTAACTTTTTAATTAAATTCATTTTTCTAAAACACGTTTGGTAATATGTTTGAGCTTTCTGTTTAATTAAAAAATAGAATCACCCTCAAATTGTGTTACCAAACGCATCATAAGAGAGAGAGAGAGACTCTTGCATGCTTTTCATTGCTGGTTTGAAATTTGACGGCAAGGAAGAAGAGAAGGGGGAAAAGAGAATACTCTTTAGGGTTGATGAATGAATGGCTGAGATTTAACTATGCAATCAAATGGTTAAAATGAGTTATCACATATATGTTGCTACACCGCAAATTAATGAGGCTTAATTTTCCTTGGGTTTCGTTTCAACCTGACCAATCAAAATCCCAACCCAAATTTGATTCGGGTTATCTCATATTTGGATCGGGTTAAGCCTAACAAGTAAATTATCTAACCCAAATCCAAATTGCACCCTTATCTCTTTGTATGACACATTGGGCCATCAAATCCAAAATGGGTCTACTTGGATTATGGTCAATTGGTTATTGGGTCTATATTACAATTATAGGACGCAATTGAACCCTTTAGGACGCAGTTTAGGATAGGTTTCTCAATTTTAAAACTTAACAAAATCATGTAATTTTGATTATTTTTTTTTAGCGAAATTGTAGATATGTATTCATTCCAAAAAGATCAAAATAAATATTATCTGCATTGGGGTGAGAGGTAAGGATAAAACATGAAAATAAAAACAGTAAACAAATAAAAGACCACGCAAATGACCCAAAAAGATTAACGTAGGAAAAGTTTCTATAACACTTCCCTGTCACCATGGCCCACCCTCTACCCAACAGTGTGGAAACAACCTTCTTCCAAGATAATTTGGGATGCTCCTCTTAAACACGTTCCCAATCGAGATAATCGATTGACACGTCGTCTCCCAGAGATTCTTGAAATAAAACATCAAGTCTGGATGTATTTTCTATTTATCATATATTTTGTATACTCAATCAATTTTGTAGTTTTATCTCCTATTTTGAAAGAGTATTCGAATCCCCTGTACATTGTCAAAATATATGAAAGAAATGATATCTTTTAAAATTATAAAAAAATATCATCCTCATTCAATGGAATGGATACGAGGGATACGAGGATATCTAGATTCTGAATGGAATTGATGGACGAATAAGCCTGTTAATCAGACGGATACGGATTGGATAGGCCTATATCCGTATCCGTATCCAAATTGGATATCCAAAAAAATATCCGTATCCGATATCCGACGGATATTCCAAAACCCATATCCGTATCTGATCCGAAAATCCGGACACGGATAATATTTAAAATATCCGAACCAGATTAAAATATAAAAAATTTATAAAATTTTAAGTTTTAACATGGTTAAATAAGTATCTTCCAAAGACATAAAAACACAAATCCTAATATAATTAAACAAGTATTCAACATTGTTAAATATGTTTGTGTTTTGTCCTAGATCATATCTAAGGGTTGAAACTAATTCTAACATATATAAATAAAATAACAGTTCGGATACAGATATTGTTCGGATCGGATATAGGCTATATCCGATCCGATCCAAAAATTTTCGACTACGGATTATTTGATTCGGATACGGATACAGATTTTCAGATATTGGATATTTTTTGCATTTTCGAATATGGATTCGGATCGAATACGGATATTTTTTTAGATAATTGATAGCTTATGGACGGATGCTCTTACGAGATCGAGGGATCTGGAGATTCTCAGCCGTCGGATTCGAAAGATAAAATCTTATAGAGAGGAGAGCTAATCACAGCCGTTGAAATCATAAACCCCAGATTCCCATTTTTCCAATCAACGGTGTTTTTCACGTTTTTTTTCAATTCGCACTCACGTTCCTCAAGAGGGAACACGAATCGTACGGTTGATATCGATGCTTTTCAGTAATAATAACGCGTGGACGGCGTGGAGTGAGTGACTGGGCGTGAATTCAGTGAACGTGAGTATGTCACGTTTGGGGCGTTTTTACCTGTGCTGTGTCAGTCAACTTTTTCTTTTTTTCGTTTTTTAGTTTTTAGATCCATTTATTATCCACTATTCAAAAGGCATCCCTCTTTTTTTTCATCTATAATTTTGAGTTTTTTTATTTTTAAGTCTTTATAAACTATAAGATTTAGTGATCGATCCTTCGCTTCTTCATATTTTGATTTTAGTATCCAGATTTAAAGGATATGTTCATTTTTAATCCCTTTCAGAAACTAAAAGGAAAACTAAATAATTTAGAGATAGGTTCCTCTCAAAGACTAAAAAAGAACATATCTTTAAATCTAGGGATTAAAACCAAAACATGAAAAAGTGATGGATTAATCACTAGATCCTATAATTTATGGAGACTTAAAATAAAAAAAACCCTATAATTTTAGGTCCTCGGTCAGAGTTTAATCTGATTTCATAATGTTAGAAGTCTATGAAGAAATTGAACATCTTAAACTATATAAAATCTATAATTTTTTTGTAACATCTATCACATAAACATTTGAAAATGGCCATCAAAAACATCTTAAAATATGTAATATTTATTGCACTTTTTTATAGGTAAGTGACAAGATTTTTTTTATTGGTTAAGTGACAAGATTTGAACTTAAACATCTGTGATAGGAAATTCCATTCCCAGCAGGCATGATGGAGATGTCCTTTAAAGATAGTATATCAAAACATATCTTTAAACACTTTTTTTTTTATGAAACGATAAGCAAGTTGTCTCAATTTCATTGTTAAATGAAGGACGAAACTTAGAACATACGAAAAGAAGGAAACAATCAGATGAAAAAAAAGATGGGTTAGGTAGAAGAGAAAAATCCAAATAACCTTTTGTAAATTGTCTAGAAATAACCCTCTGAGTTTTCCTAAAATCCATATAACCCTTTAAAAACACATACGTAAATCTAAATAATCTTCTGAGTTAAACTTTCATTGACAAATGAAGAATATTATGCAAATATTTTGTTGGTTAACTCTGACTGAAAACACAGTATACTAAAAACCCCTATAATTTGTTAAAAATGCGAAAAAAAACCTTTTATAAATGATGATTTTATCCATTCGGATGGATTATAAAACCCTATGTGGAGTGGCAAAATCGTTAATAACAAAAGACTTTCTGTATTTTTAACATATTATAGGATAGTTTTGGTATACTATGTTTTCAATTAAGGTTAACTAAACAAAATATTTGCACAAAATATTCTTCATCTATTATTGAAAATTTAACTTAGGGGGGACAATTGGATTTTTTTCTTAGATTACAGTGGACTCCATTGGATTCTCTTACTCAGTTTGTTCTCTTCTCATTGTACCAGTACTACCCCCCTCAAATTCACCTAGACATGTCCGTCCTGGTTTTAAAATATCACTCCTCATCAGAACCGTTCATATCCTTCATGAACGGCCATGATCAATATGGGTGTTACTTAAACGTTACAGATGGCACAACTTAATAAAGCATATTTGAAAACCTGTCAGGAAATTAATGTGTAGATAACGTTAAATTTAAATATATCATAAGATATCACTCTTGATAAAGGTTCATGCATTTATTATAAAAAGGTTGGTAAGCCAGGCAAACGATTCTCCTCATCCACAGAGAGAGAGAGAGAGAGAGAGATGGCAACACTAAGCTTTCCAACACCTGCTCCTCCTCCATCTGAGGATGCTGAGAAGCTGAAGAAGGCCTTTCAAGGTCTCTCTCTCTCTATATATATTTTTGTTTTCTTAATTTCCTTGTGTTTGATCTTGTTTTTGTTGGGGTTTTTTTTGTGGTGACCATTGATTCTCTCTAGATATGTTCCCTCCTTTTTTTGTGACTTTGTGTTTGTTTTTCATTCATTTGTTGTGTTTTACTGTGTTGGGGTTCTTAGCCTTTGACTGCTTTCTCAAGAGCCTCAGGTTGTTATCATCAGATTAAAAAAAATATTTTCTTTTTTTGAGTAAGGAGTCTTTTATATATATATATATTAAGTTTTTTATTTTAAAATTAAAATTTTATTTTTTTAGACTTGATGGGTGACATGATCTTTATGTTATGCAAAGTTCTTTTTTCTGATTTTTAGAAATCTCATCTGTATCTTTTTTTGCTTTTGATTTTAAATATTATGTTTTTAGTCTATTCTTATCCTTATTTTATAGGGATTTATTTTTTTTTTTTTAGAGGAAATGATCTTATTTTTAACAAATCAAATAAATAAAAACAAATTTAGATTTTTTTGTAATTTTTTTCTTTTCAAAAAGAAAAACTTGATGAGGTCTTCTTTGTTACATTTTTTTTCATTTTTTTTGTCTTGATCTTTTTATGATTATTATGGTAAAAAAAAAAAAAAAATCATTCAAATTTTTTTTAGTATATACTTAGCCTATGGTCTCATCTAGATTTTCTCATCTCAGAACCAGCCCTAAAGGACCTCATCCAAGGAGGACCACCAAATCAAAAAAATTCTTTTATTTAATAAAAATTCTTTTTTTTGTGTGGGTGTTTATGGTTATTTTTTTGTGTGTGAATATAAATGAGTAGGTTTAAGATCGACCTTGATTTGGTTCAATTTTTTAGGCTCTATTTGGATATGAGTTTAGATAGATTCGGAGTTTGAAAAGCTAAAAATTCCAAAACTCAAATCTAAACACATTTTCAGCATATAGCTTTTCAAACCACCATCTTCCCTTTTTAGGCAAAAAAATCTTGAGGTTGAAAATCTAATAAAATAACGTTTTTCAAAAGTTGAGTTTAAAACACAAGATTCTAAAAATTTTAACGTTTCAACCTCACATCCAAACACAAAATCGGTCCGGTGGGGTTACTTTTGCAAAAATTTGGAGGCCTTTGTTTATGATAACTACAATCTAAAATTTTCTCTTGTCAAAATCCAAAACTCGATCCATGTTTGGTTCCAGATTTTGCAAAAATTGGATTATTCAAAGTAGAATCTATAAAAAAAAATATGGAAACTCCATTACTATCTTATTTAAATTTAACACAGTGGTCCTTGAGAGATCATATAAGGGTGAACAATTAGATCTTTGTTATTCAAATATAACGGAGAGGAATAAAGTTCACTTCTTTGGCCATGACAATTCCATCTTTGTGAAGAAGACACATTGCTTTGTTTTTCACAATATGTCAAGGAAACAATCAAATGGTGGTATTCTCACTGTCTATTTATAGAGCTTTTGATATACTCAGTCTAAAAAATCGTCTCAAAAATCACCTCCGGATCATATAAGTTTATTTGGAGGTTATATGCACTTTAAAAAATACAGAAAAAAAATCCATCAAAATGTATATGATCTCAAACAAAGAGTGTGTGTGTGTGTCATTTTTTGGTTGATTTTTTAGGCAATTTTTGGGACAAAATGTATCATTTTTCCTATTTATATATTATGTCAAATAAGATTATGAAATATTTGCTCTTTTTTCTTTCTGTGTTTTTTGGGTATGTAAGTGTTTTTTTTTTTTTGTTTCTAGTTAAATTTTCTCATATCAGTACCTTTGCCTATTAGCCAATATGTGGTTTGGTTTTTATTGAAGTTTCCTTCTAATTTAATTTTTTTCTAATTGGATAAATGGTACAAACTACGATACTTTTAATCCCAATGGAAATGGAAAAAAAAAACTTACAATCAGCCTTTTTAATTTTCATTTTTGATTGTCACTTGTTTCTCATGGGTAAACATAAAGTCTATTCTAAAGGCTAATGATACTTGAAGTTGAATATTTTATGATGGCAAACTTGTTTAGATTTATTATAGAGTATGTAAGGTGACATGGTGAGTAAAACATTCAAATATCCATAAAGCATGCTTAATTATTTTTAAATAAAAATTGACCAAGCTCTTGATCATTTGATTTTCGAAGGTTTTTTTTTTTCCCTTCTTCTTCTTCTTCTTTTGTTAAGGCACTTCTTACCCAGATATTTCAAAATTAACAGATTACCTATATTTCTAATATCACTTTATCTAATTGTAGATCAAAATGTGGAATAGAGGATATAATTGACAAAATGCTTTTACTGTTAGTTGTGTGACATTTAGTTGGTCAAATTGCTGATAATTTTTTCTTTATTTATATTAATCATAGCTCTCTTTACATGCCCCTTTTAAACTTCCAAAATAACCTTAACCACATGTTTTTCAATCATCTAAACAAAAAACAAAAAAAAGAGTATAGAAATCTGTGACCTAATATTGTTAATCACCCAATGAATCCCTCAACACTAACAATTGACTGAAGTTCCTTCTGGTTTGTTGTCTGATTAAAATAGCTTTCTTTGTTTTATTTCTGTATGATAGTAGAATATTTGTTTCCTAAGCTACTTTGTTATGTATTGAAATGTTCTTCCTCTTATAATTAATCGATACTTCTCTGATTCATTAATACAAAAAAAATATCCCACATGATTATGTTATGAATAATGTTAGGGACAGTTCGTGGGATAGTCCCGCGAACAGTCTGAACATACTTTGATTTCTTAAGAATATCAAACCACCTCGAGTTACATGCTTTTATAAAAAAAATGTATTAATTTTCTTCATCTACCATATGGATTCATTGGATTGGAAACATGAAAATTGATAACGATATATATTATCTCACATATAGAGGTATGTACTTTGATAGATGGCTATCGAAAGCTATGGACTATCCTCGCGGACTGCATGTAACATCACTTGATTTTATAGAACACTAATCATCCACACACTGTAGGACACACTTTATTGTAAGTGTGGAGATATTGCACAGTTTTGTGGATTCAATGTCATGATCATTGTTGTTGTTGTTGTTGTTGATGTTAAAGTGTGAACTATAATTGTGTGTGGTAAAATGTAAGGATGGGGAACCAATGAGAAGGCAGTGATTACGGTACTGGCACATAGAAACGCGACGCAGAGGAAGCAAATCAGCCAGGCCTACGAAGAACTCTACAAGGAGGATCTCTTGAAGCGCCTTGAATCAGAACTATCTGGTGACTTTGAGGTATCACAATGACTTCTTTCCAAACAAGTTACCATGGAGCCTTTATTTTTATGATAGTATATGTTTCGTGACAAGAAGTATACACCTTTAAACAAAAATCGAAGCATGTTTATTTAATTGTGTCATCTTTGTTGAAAATTTGTTCAGAAAGCTGTTTATCGTTGGATCTTTGATCCGGTCGAGAGAGAGGCCATTTTGGCAAATGTGGCAGTGAAGAAAGGCAGCGAAGACTACCAAGTGATCGTAGAAATCGCATGTGTCAATTCCCCTGCTGAACTTTTGGCCATGAAGCAGGCGTACCAAGCTCGCTTCAAGCGCTCCTTGGAAGAAGATGTTGCGTCCAGTACCTCTGGTGATTTGAGAAAGGTATGTAGTTCAGAAATGCAGTTACATTATTTCATATATGTAGTTCTTTTGCTGATCATGACTGTTGACTTTTGTTACACAGTATGCAATTCAAATACTATGAAAGACCTTAATGTTAGCATGTACACTGTGATCCACTTTTTGAGTCCAATTCAATTTCACAAGATAAATAATATAAAAAAAAGCTTTTTAGACGAACTAGACAATTCTTATACTCAAAAGTTGTTCATTTGAACTTGATTTAATGACTTCAAGAGTCATATGTTGTTGATGCAGGGACACCTTCTAAGGTTCAATTCTAACACCTGCAAAACAATATATGAAAGACAAAAAAAAAAAAACCATAATAGGAGATAAATTTATATTATATGGTTATGGCAATTTGCTTATGTTCACGGAGGAGAAGATTATCAATGCACTATAATCAATTCACTATTTCTGAAAACGGTCTTCGGAAATAGGCCATCTTCTGAGAAAATACAAAACATCTCACAACATATACGTCATCCAATTTAAGAATTTTAAGTAGTTTCAATTGTCAAAATTGCATTGCAGCTTCTCGTTGCTCTTGTGAGCTCGTACAGATATGACGGCCAGGAGATCAACACCAAGTTAGCATCATCAGAGGCTAAGATCCTTCATGATGCCATCGTCAATAAGGCTTTCAGCCACGATGAAATCATTCGAATCCTGGGCACCAGGAGCAAGGTGCAGCTCAACGCCACCTTCAACTGTTATAAGGATGAGTATAGCACTTCCATTACTAAGGTATAGATGTCTGATTATCATTTTTAGTGTGTCATCATATTGTTTTCCATGTCTCTTCTCACTAATTGGATGAGTGTGTAACCAGGTCTTGTCTGGGGATCCTGCAAAAGATGAATTCTTATCGGTGTTGCGTTCTGCAATCCGTTGCTTTACCTCCCCTCAGAAGTACTTTGAGAGGGTGAGATTCTGTTCTATATTTATTATAAAAAATTCACTTCCATTATGGGCGATGATACATTCAAACATTTCTGTAGTCATTCCTATTGGTATCACATCACCTAATACATTATATAAAATCTCTAATAGAGCATTTATTCAGTTAGGTAATTATATACTCCATTCAAGAAAATGTAAGAAAATATACATTCGGTTCGTTGGTATATATATATATTACTATATACTCAGGATGCTCCCGCAGACATTCTTAGAGTATATATACATACCATTTTGTCAGTGTTTACTATGTACTTTGTTACAGAAAACGTAAAATTTATGCATTCAGTTCATTTGAATATGTGACTTCATTACACAAGTTAGTATATACTTCATAATAAAGAATTTAAAACTTGTTTGGTTTGCAAAAGTGACTACAGAAATGACTGTAACATTTTCCTACACATACATTACAGGTTCTACGAAACGCGCTCAACAAGCCAGGGACCGATGAAGATGGGCTCACCCGTGTGATCGTCACACGAGCGGAGAAAGACTTGAAGGAGATCAAGGAGATCTACCACAAAAGGAACAATGTCGCGATCGAGCATGCCGTGGCAAAGGAGACCTCCGGCGACTACAAGTCCTTCCTCCTCGCGCTTATCGGAAATTAAGGATATCTCCATGTCTCCTGCAACGCCAACAAAAGTCTTCTGATCTTCTCATTATCCTTAGTTATGGAAGCATATGTAGTGGACTAAGTTATCTCTCTTTAGCTTTAAGAACTTTAGCGGCAGTTCTTTGAATAAGATTTTGTTTTATGAAGTTGTTTTTAGCTTCAGATGGTGCGACGTTGTGCTTGAAATGCTTCAAATCGCCTAAAATGACCCCATTTTGAAGCCAAACCAAAACCCGACCAAAGTCTTACAAACCTAAATGTAACTGACAGATTCGGTTTAGGTTGATCTTCTTGAGTTTCAGGGTTGGGTTGAGTTAAACTTCAACCCAACCCAATAAGTATATATTTGGCTAATGAAATACAAATTCATATGAATTAAATGCATGTGTTATATGTTTTTCATAATGTTAGATATACTCATATACTAACATAGTATAATATATATTACTTTAAACAATTTCATATATTATGTTAGAAAGTGACTGACTTAAACGATGTTGTAAAATGTATCAACACCCCTTCAATATATATCACTATTAATTTAAAAATAAAAAAATAAATAAGTTACATTTTCGTGTATTTCTCTACTCTACTCTATCCTATAAAGCTAAGAGGGTCAAAATTTAAACCTAAGACCTCTTGATGAAGCAGAATACATCTACCAATATGCTAAGAAATTATTTTATCTAATTTTTAGTGGCTCTTTTTTTGTTGAGTAAGACCTACTTTACTTTAAATTTTAAACTCTTATGTAATTATCCCAACATAAAATTGTATCCATACATGTTTTTTTTATGCAAATTGTTAGATGTTCATAGTTTTCAGTAAAAAAAAAATTGATACTAATAAAAATACATTCATAGTATAAACGCGCAACTGGGCATACACATGACTAGCATTCATGAAGCGAGGGTTTGAGGGTAGTATTGGGGTTAAATCAACAAACATCAAAGAAAATTAATAGTCATTAGAAAAGGTCAAAGGGCTCTTTTCAGAAGTAATTTTTGTAATCCCAATATATTTTTTTTAAAAAATGAAGGTATACATTTATCTAATAAAGTATGTGATGGATTCAAGATATGAAAGAAAACATCAAGACAAAGTTGTTGTACTCAATAAGAAATCCTGTGATCAGCTCAGAGAAGCAATTTCTGCTTGATAAGGTTGGAAATCACAGTAGTTTGCAAATGTCAGAACACCAATGCATTTGTGCACAAGTCTACTTGTATTTACATCCTGTATGAAATAATGGTGAACATTTCTACATAATGCCCCACATGTTTCATTTCAACTGAGGCTCTAATGGATCCGATACTGCTTTTGTGTTTCTGTTGTGCCTGTGTATTGTAAAACATTCTTCAAATCAGTCAAATGGAAAAGACATTTCCTTGATCATCAATGGCATGGCATTTGAATGTACAGAAGATAATAGTAATTCATTCAAAAGGACCACTGATAAATGAAGCAGCATCTACATGGCCATGTTTACATGTTGGGACGGTGGAACCTGAAGCGTTTTCATTGCCATGGCTATTTAGTTTGGTGTCAGTTCTTACGAGCTAATGCTGCAGCAATTCCACCTGCAACAAGTCCCACAGCGTTGGCTGCAATGACGTTTCCGATAACGCCATCTTCCATTGTAAAAAAAAAAAATGTAAGTAGCTAAAAATATATGGTCCGTCTCCATCACCAACCAAAAGAAAAAAGACACACCAAAGATATAAACCTTTTGCTATACGATCTTCAACTATCTTCTTCAGTGTCTGGCCCAGACTCCAATCTGGAACAATCTGGCAAAATAGATTGCATGGCACAGGTAAGCAAAATACTCAGACAGAGAAACAAGTAAATATATGGATGGTTTTCCCTACGAAAGTGGGATTAATGAGAGGAGTGAAGGCGGTGAATCAATAGTTTCAATGCTTTATCAATCTTTAGCATGATCAGATAAAAATCTGATGCAAATGAAATAAACTTGTTTTTGAGTGGGCTACCAGGAAAAAATTAGCAATTATGAACTCCCCATCCATAAATTTTTTATGGATCTCATATAAATGAAAAACTACTCCAAAACATCATAGGCAGTTCATCTATCTCACGCTCATCATTAGGTCTCAAGCATGTTGGTACTTATGTAAGACAACTATGCATATAACGTGTTTAGGAAATAAAGCATTGCATCAGCAAATCCATTATTCCAAAAGGGGATTCTCACAGAATCTTGGTGCAATATCGAAGACGATACATGCAAGTGAATCATCACATTACATCAACCAAGCAGAATCAGAGATTTATTAAACCTCAAACCAAAAACAGCATGAGCATGTTAAATGGAAGTTTGGGGTATACTATGAATATGGATCACAATCAAAGAACAAAAGCATAAACGTGTGAGGCACAACTAACTTTGGACAAACTTATTCTAAAATAATTGTTGTGACCTAAATATAGGCCAACTGATCAACTCAAAACTTCCTATGTATATCAGCAAACCATATAGAATTTCAAGAGTTATTTTTAAGGAAAGGATGTTCCAAAAGTTTCAATGCAAAACATGAATATCCATTACCTAGAATCAGTGAAAAGATTTCATAACAAGGCAAAGAAGTTAACAGCATACAAAAGCTCAAAAAAAAAAGATAGTGACAATGATAAGAAATGTCACCTCCAAGCATTGCTCCACTAGTTGTCTGCTCCTTGAATAATCTCCACTTCTGTAGTGTCCAACAGCCAGCAGATAAAGCCTCTCCCTATACTGCAGTGAAGTTTTTGAATTGTTCAAAGAGGCTGTCAATGGCTATTATACCCATTCATTAAATCCTAGCTATAACAGTTTTGTCTGAGAAATGTGCATGTGAGTAAAAAAAACAACAATAAAAATAGATAATATTCTACCTTCAAGCATCGCTATACCACGATGCACGTCTTCAGGCTGTCTTGAATAAACAAGGGCCCATGATAAACCTCATGAGGTTCTCACTTTTCACTTCATCTGAAGCAATAGATGCATATGAGATCACTAGAAGAGGTCCACCAAATAATTTACAGATCAAGGGTCACGATCTCGGAATCGCATGAAATTTTACAGGGAGAAAGATAAAGATTAAATTTCTAGATTAGTTGTTATACAACTAACAATGCTTAATTTTCAAAAATTCCTTTATTCAGGCCTTCAAATTAGCAATTTTACTATTTTTAATAAGTTTTAGATTTGTGATATCTTTCTCATAACAAATCGGAATTGATCTCTATCAATTCCTATGATCATATAGGATCATATAAATTCAGTTACAACTAATTTTGATGTTTACTATTTTTAGTATTTTCTGTTATTAGTATAAAAGGAAGTCTCGTAACCTAGGGTTTTTAATTTTATTATCAATAATATTTCAAATTTTCTCTCTTTTGGGGTTTTTTTCCTTGTGGATTCAAAGAACTTATAAGATACAACAATTCGCGCTGCTTTAGGTGGTATCAGAGCAAGGATTTGTCTGACTTCGATGATAGATAACAAAGTGAATCAACCTATTGACAATGGTCGTGGGTTGGAGGAACTGCGGAAAGCGTTCGAGGAACAACGCGATCAAATGCGAGAGATCCGCGAGATGATTGATGGCTTGAACCTCAATGCCAACAACAGGCATCCTGAGGTGATAGGAGACGCGCCGAGGGATTTGCCCAAGGCCAACCTGTTGTTAAAAGTGTGGTTTGACGTCCTCTTCATTATCAATCCGATAATGAGAAAGAGTCGGATGACGAAGGAGATGGACTTCATGGATATCAACCGGGGAGGCGGCGAACGGAATCCTACGATTATCGAATAAAGGAGAGATTCCATATTTCAATGGAAACATGCAAATCGAGGATTTCCTTGACTAGATCTTAGAGATCGAGAGATTCTTTGAGATGGTGGAGATTCGGGAGGAAAAGAGGATCAGATTGATAGCCTTTCTATTAAAGGGTGGTGCTGCCGTTTGGTAGGACCAACTTCTAGAAAACCCGACAACGGCGAAGAAGAACACTTGTTCATACATGGAGGAGGATGAAAGAGCTCCTCATAGATCAATTTCTGCCACAAAATTATGAACGATATTTACCCTAATTGTATCGAAATTGTCATCAAACTGTAACGGTGGAATCACGACTGGAGATATCAAAGGCGCAAGAGGTGACAAGAGCAAGTCCTACAAAAGATGGAGATGATTCGAGGGCCAAGTTGCCAACCCTTATGATCTGCCATCATCAGAGAAGTGTGAAGATTGCAATAAAACAAATTTTGTTCAAATCAAATTCAACAAGAGAGCGAAGTTCTAGTTGAACCAGAAGTTGATATATATGATAGCATCGAGTTCGTAGAAGAAGGAGAGCGGGTCAACTTCAACGTTGAACCATAGATTAATGAGGACATGAGCAACAAAGAAGTGGAGGATGTTTTCTTTGTTAATTCTGAAGATATTATTGGAGGGGAACAACAAGAGTTATTTTCACGGTTCTTAATGGTGACCCCAAAGATGGAAGAACCCCCACAGAAGATCGTGTTGCAAGTTGTATGCACCATCAACAAAAGTGTTTTTTGATGCCATCGTCGACAATGGTGACAATGAGGACATTGCGACTACCATAATGGTGAAGAAGATTGGACAAATCGATGTGCAGCCAACTTTCTACATGATCGATTTGATTGAGAAGGAATTTGAAGTCAGGAATACGTCTCTGTTTTTGCCAAAGGTAAAATACAAGGAAGCATCAATTGAGGAGCAGAATAACTCGATGACGAGTTCTTTTGAAGAAAATGAGTCTGATGAAAGACAGATTATGCAGATGGAACCACCAGAAGAGGTCCACCAAATAATTTACAAATCAAGGGTTATGATCTCGGAATCACACGAAATTTTACATGAAGAAAGATATCGATGAGATATTTTGGATTAGTTGTTATACAACTAATAATGCTTAGTTTTTGAAAATTCCTTTGTTTAGGCCTTCAAATTAACGATTTTACTATTTTTAAAAAGTTTTAGATTTGTGATATCTTTCTCACAACAAATCGGAATTGATCTTTATCAATTCCTACGATCATCTAGGTTCCCATAGATTCAGTTACAACTAATTTCGATTTTTACTATTTTTATTATTTTTTTAATTTTCTGTTATTAGTGTAAAAGAAAGACTTGTAACCTAGGATTTTTAGTTTTATTATCAATAATATTTCGAATTTTCTTTCTTTTGGGGTTTTCTTCCTTATGAATTCAAGGATTCCTCGTGGATTCAAGGAGCTTATGAGATCTCGACGCTTGTTGGATCTTTTCTATCGTTTCACACTGTGTTAGAAGCCTCCTCATTTTTCGCAAGTTCGCTCTCGCAAACCTATCCACCACAACTAAGGCTTATGATACAGGAAGAAAAAAAACATGAAAAACATAACAGGAGCATTGGTGCCTATATGCATCTGGAAAATGTCAACATGCTGGAAGTACAACAGTCAGAAACAAAGGGGGGGAAAAATCCAAGTCTACCTTTGTAGTGCTAAGTATATTTATTAACCAGAGAAGATCTGAGCCAAATTTGATATTTCATCCATGATTATCACAATCAAATGTAACATATGAAAAATCAATCACTATGTGAACACTTCTTAGTTGAGTACTTAAACCTTCTAGTGCAAAATTATTAAAATCTTATATGATGCTTTAAAATAGTATAAATGCAGACATGTTGCACTATATCATGGGAGAAACTTTTATTTGTGATAGGAAACATACAAAAGGTAATAGGCTATCTTATAAATTATAATAAAGCAAAGGTGAAACTTTTCGGATCCTACAATCATAAGTGGAACAAACTAATTCAAATTCATAGGATTCCCTATTTGATATTTAGTTATTTAGCAATGAAAGAACTCGCACAACTAGCTTAAATAATTAAATACCGGGACTGATTTTTCCACCTGATATCAAGCCTAGAATTTTGTAGATTTTAGATACCATAGAGTGAACTGCGAACATCCACAAATTTTACACGTGAACACATGCAGGTGCATGCACACAAATATAAACTTCATTCTCGTCATACAGTCCTTAATTCACCACACAGAAAATGTTCTCAATTGAGATATATATATATATATATTGAAGGATTTAAAATTCTTGAAGCATGTATTCTATTAACTTGCAAAGATCTTTACATGGGTTAAAGTAATCTGGGTGCATTTTGGGTGACGTTTGGGGAAGGGGATAGTACATTCTTGGCTCTCTTATAATTCATTGTATTTTCCCCTTTTTTGATTAATTTGTAAGAAGATCCATCGTCTCCTTTTTTCGGGGGTTTCTTGGAATAAGAACATAAGATTCTTCTATATTATCCTCAAAAAAAAAAAAAAAAGAAGTAATCTTAGCACATAAGGATATGAGAATAATCCAATTTGCCCTTGTATTTTTATCAAAAAAATCAGAATCTAGATTTGCTATTATCCACAGTATATGTTCATGATTTGAATACATAGGGGCTCCAGAAGAGCTTACAAAAATTGTTTTATATTTAAAGAAAGAATTTGAGATAAAAGATCTTGGAAAAATAAAATTTTGTCTCGCAGATTGAGCATTTTTCAAATGGAATCTTCATCTTATGTATATAGAAAAAGTCTTGAAGCGCTTTATATGGATAAAGCTCATACTAAGTTCCCCGATGGTAGTTTGATTTCTCAACGTAAAGAAAGAACATTTTCGTCTTAAAGACAATGAAGAACAAATACTTAGTCCAGAAGTATCGTATCCTAGTGCAATTGGTGCTCTAATGTACATTGCTAAATGCGCACGTCGAGATATAACATTTTCTGTCAATTTATTGGCAAAATACAGTTCTACGCCAACTCAAAGACATTGGAATGAGCAATATCGTGGCGGTGTGTGAAGCTAACATTGACCGCCACTTCTTCAAATCACTTTAAGATACTCACAATTCATGAAGCAAGCCAAAAATGTACTTGGTTAAGATCTATGATCCAACATATTCGAAAAATATGTGGATTATCTTCGATTAAAGATAGACCAACTATTTTATATGAAGACAATGCTACATGTATTGCAAAGCTCAAGGGTGGTTACATCAAAGGTGACAAAACCAAGCATATCTCGCCTAAGTTCTTTTACACACATGAGCTCCAAAAAAGCGGTGATATCAATGTCCAATACATTCGTTCAAGTGATAATTTAGCAGATCTATTCACCAAAGTGTTTCCCACTATGACGTTTAAGAGGCTAGTGCAAAACACCGGAATACGTCAACTCAAGGATCTTCATGCTGACATGAGGGGGGGGGGGGGCAATTAAGTTTAAGGATATTTTGTTTATTGTACTCTTTTTTCTCGTCCAGTTTTTATTTCCCATTGGTTTTTCTGCCAAGGTTTTAATGAGGCGGGAGTCAAGTATATACAATAAATTGATACTCTTTTTTCTTCACTAAGTTTTTATCCCACGAGGTTTTTCTTGGCAAGGTTTTTAATGAGGCATATCTCTTATGTGATGGTCATCCAAAGGGGAGTGTTGTAAATACATACATAGGAAAGTATTGTAAATACATGCATATGAATGTGCATGTAATTGTAGATGCATGTAATTGTGGATGACCTCTTGGTGCATGTATACATTAGTGCATGAATGGGACATTTTGGGTTGTTACCTCTTATAAATAGAGGGCTTGTCAAACATGAAAAGCATGGAAACGAAATGAGAAGCTCCATGAAGAATGGTTTCTCTACACCTCTTGTGCCCCAATCTCTCTTGTGGTTCTTGTCTCTTTTTCTCTTTTATTTTTATAACAAGGGGCAATCTTTTCTCCGGTCACTTTTGCAACCCCAATATGTTCTAAAGTTTTTTCTGAAAGTATATACTTATCTAATAAAATATGTGTCAATTCAAAAATGTAAAAGAAACATCAAAGAAACCCTGTGACCAGTTCAGAGGTTGGCAACCACAATAGTTTGCAAATGTCAAAACACCAACGCATTTGTGGATAATTCTACTTATATTTACATTCTGCATGAAATAATGGTGAGTTGCCGCATGTTTCATTTCACTTGAAACACTGATTGATCAGATCCTGCTTTGGGTTTCCATTGTGCCTGTGTATTGTAAAACATTTTTCATAACATTCAAATAGCAAAGGCATTTTCTTGAACCAAAATCGATGACTTAGAGAATGATCATCAATGACACGGCATTTGAATGTACAGAAGATAATATTAATTCATTCAAAAGGATCATTGACAAATGAAGCAGCATCTACATGGCCACGTTTACATGATGTTGGGATAGTTGAAACTTTGCCTCTACAAAAAGTTAAACCGAAATTGTAAATTTAGCATATGATGGAGGAGTAGAACCTGAAGTGTGTGCATTGCCATGCCTATAAACTTTGGCATCAGTTCATGCGACCTAATGCTCTAGCAATTGTAAATGCAACAAGTCCCATTGCGATGCCAATCCAGGTGCCGAACCCGCTGCCGCCAACTTCCACTGTATAAAAAAAAATGTAAATAGCTAAAAATATATGGTCTGTCTCTATCACCAACCAAAAAAAAAACACCCCAAAAATATAAACCTTCTGCCATACGATCTTCAATTATCTTCTTCAGTGTTAAGGCCTGCTTCCAATCTGGAAAAATCTGGCAAAATAGATTTCACGGAACAAATAAGCAAAATACTCAGACAGAGAAACAATTTACATATATTGATGGTATTTCCTACGAAAGTCGGATTAATGAGAGGAGTGAAGGCAGTGATTCGATAATTTCAATGTTTATCAATCTTTAGCATGAGCAGATAAAAATCCGATGTAAATGAAAGAAGCTTGTTTTTTATTGGGCTACCAGGACAAAATTAGCAATTATGAACTCCACAACCATAAAAAAAAAAATTTGGATCTAATATAAATGGAAAACTACTCCACAGAATCATACAGTTCATCTATCTCACATTCATCATTAGGTTTCAAGCATGTTGGTGGTTCTGTAAGACAACAATGCATATAACATATTTCGAAAATGATTCAACGCGTCATCATGTCCATTATCCCACAAAGGAATTCTCACAGAATCTTGGTGCAATATCAAAGGCAATAAATGCAGGTAAATTATCACATTATGTCAACCAAGTAGAAACGGAGATTTATAAAACCTTAAACCAACACAGCATGAGCATGTTAAATGGAAGTTTGGAGTATACTCTGAATATGGATCTCAGCCAAAGAACAAAAGCATAAACGGTAAGGCACAATTAACTTTGGACAACTTCTAAAATAAATGTTGTGATCTAAATAGGCCAACTGATGAACTCAGAACTTTCTATGTATCCGAGCAAACCATATAGAATTTTGAAGGCTCTCTTTAAAAGAAAGGATGTTTCAAAAATTACAATGCAAAACATGATTTATCCATTATTCTCGAATCAGTGATAAGATTTCATAATAAGGCAAAGAAGTTTACAGCATAAAAGGCTCCAAAAAAAGATCATGACAATAAGAAATGCTACCTCCAAGCATTGCTCCACTTGAACTCTGCTCATTGAATAAGCTCCTATTCTGTAGTGTCCAACAGCCAGCAGATAAAGCGTATCCCTATACTGCAGTGTATTCTTCAAATTGCTCAAAGAGTCTGTGAATTCCAACTATACCCATTCATTATGTCCTAGTTATAACAGTTTTGTAGGAAACAATCAACAGATAAGGCATCAAACATTTGCATCAATTTTAAGATCTCCAGTGATGCACAGTCTAAAAAATGGGCATGTATGTAACAATAACACTAACAATGATTACAACAACAACAACTTTTAAGACAAAAAAATAAGAAGAGATAATATTCTACCTTCAAGTACCGCTATACCACACCAGACGTCTTCAGGTTGTCTTGAATGAACAAGGGCCCATGATAACCTCATGAGGTTCTCACTTTTCACTTCATCTGAAGCATCCTCTTTTTTTGCAGCTTCGCTCTTGCAAACCTATCCACCACAACTAAGGCTTATGACACAGGAAGGAAAAAAACATGAAAAACATAACAGGAGCATTGATGCATATATGCATCTCGAAAATGTCAACATGCAGGAAGTATAACAGTCAGAAACAAAGGGGGAATAAATCCAAGTCTACCTTTGTAGTGCCCAGTATATTTATTAACCAGAGTAAATCTAAGCCAGATTTGACAATTCATCTATGATTATCACAAT
The DNA here is from genome assembly GCA_030737835.1 of Acorus gramineus. Lineage (NCBI taxonomy): Eukaryota > Viridiplantae > Streptophyta > Magnoliopsida > Acorales > Acoraceae > Acorus > Acorus gramineus. The sequence goes on along the minus strand of CM060848.1, from coordinate 21,135,711 downwards.
CAGATGTAACATATGAAAAACTAATCATTATATGAACCAGTGTTCAAGAAGGCGGGATGTGGTTTGCGTGCGGCTAAGTACCGCACAGAGTATATGCAGTCTGCAGGAGTATATGCGGAAGTATACGTGGTTCTGTAATTTTTTACTAATAAAAATATAATTTTTAAATATATCAAGATAAATATTAAATAAATATACAAAGAATGTGTTAAAGATCCCAAGATATTCCATTTTCACTAAATTGTCAAAATGCCTTCATATTCTAAATCACCAACATATCCAACCAACCAAACTTAGAAATATTATAACATATCCAACCAACCAAATTTAGAAATAATAATAACAAAAAAAAAAATAAACACTCAAAAGTCCAGTTATCCTAATGTATATAAATCATTTATTTTAAGACACCCAGGTGTCACATTGTAAACCACACAAAAAAACCCATCACCATTGTAAACCAAAAAAAGAAAAAAATGTGTCACCCATGCCATGTATATGAACCAATGAACCCATGTGTCAAATACTCAAATTATAATAAACTCGTCTCCTATAGAAATGTGATATATAAAACCATATTATTAGTCTTTAAACCCAATAAATCTCAACTTATAAGCTTCGTAGGATTGTAAGGAACATATTTTATAGAAAAAGAGAGCGAGGCATAACCCAGAAAAAATCAATTTGATCTGGGAAGGACTATCATAAGGATATCATTCATCAAGGTATTCCTCAAGTAATCAATGTTTGCACCACTTTTGTCAGACAGTTGATTCTGCATGCCATCTGTTGGAGATTATGGTTCATAAATACGAGATCTTCCAACGGTAGCAGAAGAATACCTGGGATGGCATCATTGATAATTTCCATGCACAGAGAAATTATAATATTAGGGGACAAACTGTACTCCTAAATGGGGATAGGCATTTCCTAGTTGAGTGGCAAGGAAGGAGGTATATCATGGGAATGGAATAGGCCTTGTAATCTTTTGTGGGAAGAACTTTGTCTCCCCACCCATTTAGGTAGCGAATAGCGACCTAAGCTATAATGGAATAAATAACTATTTCAATATAGGTAAAGAATAAATCATTTTTTATTTGATTGTGTTTTTAGTTAATTCTCATTGGGATATGTAATAATAAAGTCTCTGTTGTTTGGTTGATAATGAATAAATTGTGAATAAAAAGTGAATAAAGATTCATAAAAGGTGAAAATTTGATTTGACATGTGGGTCATTGATTCAGTAGAAGTGATGACAAGTGATTTAGCATGTGGACCCCTTTTATATCAGTGGAATAAATTGAGTGGAATAACTCAAATTCTAACGGAAACCGGGAATATCAATACCAGTTTATTCTCACTTATTCTTCTAGCATAGCTACATCCCTCTATTCTTTGCAAACAAATAGCTTTTTGGTCTCGTTCTCTTCTATTCCTCCCCCATTCTCCCATCCAAACAAAGGCTTATTGATTGAATTTAAGGAATCAGAGATATTTTCCTATAGATTTAGAGTAAGGTAACCGGAGAAATTTTTATTTGATTATAAAAAAGAAAGCAAGCGTAGAAAGCAGCTTCAAGCTCATATTGGTCATGGGTTAAGCACGGGAGTTTCACTTTAGGAGATCAAATCTCTCATTATTCCTTAGTAGCTCAATGATAAAGCGGTCAGCTATTAATTGATTCGTTGCAGGCTCAAATTCTACTTGGAGATATTTTCTTTAATTTAGAATCGAATAAAATGGCCCATTTTAACCTTTAGTAGTAGAAATCTTTATTGTTCTACCTTTTCTTTTTGTGGATGACTGAATGTTATACCAAACTTTGATAAAATCCAGAGCATATGGCGCTCATCCCATATTTATCTTAAAAATAATTTGGGTAGTCTAACCAAGAATCGATAGGGTAGGGAAACTCTACACAAATGCTAGCGAATGGAAATTAAAATGCACTTTCTCCACAAGATTCACACCTACACTTCTTAGAAACATCAAAAAAATTCTCCCATTTCTACATGTATCTTGCCAAGTCCTCACAAAATCAACTTGCAAGTTGCAACCTCTCACAATAAGAATCTCCTAGCAGATTCTACTTATTCAAAAAGCACAAGAGATTACTCTCCTCAGCACGGCAACAACGCTTGATCCAACTTCAAAAACAAGAACGATTTATAACGAGACACATATTATACATGGCATGGTGAGAAACCTCAAAATAAAAACCACGAATCATTCAAGACTACACGATGTCACAAACCACATAAACAGATGTGAAATCACAGAAACACTGAGACAAATCTTGTAAAACCTTTCAATCACAACTACCGAAATTATGTGGAGAGAGAGAGAGAGAGAGAGAGTTACAGCGACGAAGTCAGGGTCGCACCAGGGGATGTTATCACCGTCGGAGAAGGAGGGTCCGACGGAATCGAGGAAGCTGGCTTTCATGGAGGACATTGGGGGTTAGGGTTTTTGAAATTCTGGGATACTTCACAGAGAGAGAGACCCTTTGATTTATAGGAGAGAAAAAATAAATACTAGCGAATCAGTACTAACGGCCAAAAAAAAGAAAAAAGTATGTATCAGCGAATGATATACACAAAAAAAAGAAAAAAGATAAAAGTAAGTAGTGGGGAATCAGTTCCGTTGTTTATTCCGTGATGTTAAAATTATTTCTCGACTAACGACCAAAAAAAAAAAAAAGAAGTTAAGTACTAGCGAATCATATATCAAAAAAAAAGAAGATAAAAGTAAGTAGTGGCGAATCAGTTTCGTTGTTTATTCCGTGATGTTATAATTATTTCTCGACTAACCATCAAATAAAAAGAAAAAAAGTAAGTATTAGCGAATCATATACCAAAAAAAAAAAAAGATAAAAAGCAAGTAGTGGCGAATCAGTTCCTTTGTTTATTCCGTGATGTTTTAATTATTTCTCGACTAACCATCAAATAAAAAGAAAAAAAGTAAGTATTAGCGAATCATATACCAAAAAAAAAAGAAAGATAAAAAGCAAGTAGTGGCGAATCAGTTCCATTGTTTATTCCGTGATGTTATAATTATTTCTCGACTAACTATCAAATAAAAAGAAAAAAAGTAAGTATTAGCGAATCATATACCAAAAAAAAAAGAAAGATAAAAAGCAAGTAGTGGCGAATCAGTTCCATTGTTTATTCCGTGATGTTTTAATATTTTTTCGATAAATGAGATTTTTTTTTGCATGTATACATGCACATAAACTAGTTTTTTCAAGGTTATAACTGCAATTTATAAAAGTTGTTGTGGGGTTAAAATTGTCTTTTCATCCTGGATGGCTAGATAATTAGCCATGTTTAGGTTAGAGAGGGCAACTGTCATAGACAGAAGGGCATACATGCACGTCAACAGGTTTTGTAGGGGTATACATGCAATTAGACTTTTAAGCAGGGTATAACGCTAAAATAGGATTTTTGTAGGGATATCCATGCAAAAAAAAAAACCTCATAAACATTCCAATAACGAAAGAGCTAGTCAGACCAATATCGTTCATTCTCATTCTATTTATTATGAAATACTAAAAAGATATATGTCAATTACTTTAAAAATTCTTTATTCTTTGTTTATCCTTGAATAAAATCTCTTTTTAAACCACCAGAACTGGATTCCTAAAGGGAGGAATTCTCCTTCCATGACATAGATACAGCCCTTACTATTAACTTTTGACTTCACTATCATCAATCCAAGATTTCAGATACAGTGCAAATGCGATGCATTAAAAATCTGACTGGTGTTTAGCCTCTAGCCTCTTTGAATATTACATGTATAAATAAAATTAAATAACATTGTTTTCGACGTCATATTTCAGATCCATATAAGCTCTTCAAAGAGCAAAGAAAGCATCTCCATTACTCAAATCCCATCCAAAACACTGCAGACGGACTCACAGATTCTTTCACAAAGGGTTTCATTGGCCGAGCAGATAACAGTTCGATGCACACCAATTTCAATCAAAGCTTTGCTCGGCACATCAACCTGTACGAAAATGGCACCCGTGTCATCACGTCTACTCACCGTGCCAATGATTTCCTTCTCTGCTAAAGCTGACACCAACAGAGTTGGATCAACAGATCCCCAGTATAACAAGGAACTCTTATCTGTAGGGGTTCCTGGTCTCTTCGAAGGGACCAACATATACTCCCCGTTGCTTATGAGAAGCCGCCCCTTCAACCTCGCCACGGCTGTGGTTTCTCCTTTGATTCTTTTCGGCTTGAGTTGTAATGCTAAGTCCATTGCAAGGTGGGCTTTGAAGTCGTCCTGCAAGCTTGGTACAGGTAGGGTTTCACTCTCGGAGTAGTATGAAAATGAGAAAGAACTGCTGCATGTGGAGGGGAGGCAGTCCTTCATCTCTTCAGGGAGCTGTCATTGAAGATGAGAAAAGACAGAATATGAGGGTTTACAGATGTGTAAATGGGGGAGATGTAGATGGTTGTAAGTCTGATTATTTACCAGGACAAGCTTTGGATTTAGGATCTGCAGCAAAGGTGGAACTTTTTGGATCCTACAATCACAAGTGGAACAAACTGATTCAAATTTGTAGGAACCACTATTTGATTTTAGTAATTTAGCAATGAAATAACTCGCACAACTAGATTAAATAATTAGGGCTGATTTTTCCCCATATAGACCATAGAGTGAACTGCGAACCTCCAAAAATTTTACATGTGAACATATGCAGGTGGATGCACACAAACATAAACTTCATACAGTCCTTAATTCACTACACAAAGAGAATGCAATGCTCATTGAAAAAATCAACAATCAAAGAAAATCTAGCAACATCGGAGAAAGCATACTTTATTCCAGAGAGAAACGAACACTGGAGAACCTTCATTGCCACTGGCTTGAAAGGCAAGAGAGCCAAATCAGCATCTACCCCTTCCTGCAAGTTGAATTTATCATCATATAATAATTTGGAGGGCTTAGCACTACCCTTTCAACATGTTCTGAATTAGTGTGAAAAAATATCCAGAGATGGAACAAAAAAAAAAAAAAAAAAAAACAAGGGATGATGTATCACTCCAACAACAGAACAACAGCATACCTCAAGGACAAGTAAGCAGTTCTCCCTCTGATGCCAACGTTGAAGCAAGTGAGCTACAGGACCAATTCGAAGGCTATTATGAGGAGAGAAAACTATACATGGTTCCTGCCAGTTTGTTCTGCAAAACCAGTCAAAATCAAGAGAAAATAGTGAAATCTCTATATTTTCTTACCAATGATCTATGCCTTTCATTTTGTCTGCGTGAATGAGTGCGGTTGATTATATGGCATTTTTTAAGGATTGTAGACTTTTGTTTTTCCGTTGAAAAGATAGCATCTGAATAAATTTTAACATTTAACTGTCCTTTTTATATAACAAGAAACAAGATACAATCCTTTTCCAAAAGAAGAAGGGTCAACATACAGGCTAACGAATCTCATAAAGTAACTCTAACTTGTATTAATTGCAATAGAACTCCCAGGAATGTGAGTCAGAATTATACACCGGATTTAACCAAAAATCCCAATGAAAATTATATTAGCTGTATATATGTAATGAATCCATTACATCATTTCAGTAAATTCTAACATGTCTTAGACTAACTTCTCATTATCTTTTAATAATTTGTACCCCCTTTCACTCAGATATTCTCCAGCTTACTTTAAAAATATCCATACTACCTAGATAATCATAGTGTTTTCTTTGGCAGTACATTCAAGCAAGTGTTGTATAATAAGAATTACTTAGTAAAGATATTCCAAAAGTCATATAATGGAAATTAGAATTATAGCATATGACAAGCATTTAATCTTCAAATAAGAACTATGGATTAGCCTGGTACATGCAATGACATGTTTGCAAGCAATTACCACCCTGCGTGCAGACAGAGAATAAGAATGAGTAAGGTCTTACAATAAACTGGGTGAATGAAGAACAGGAAACAAATGAAGTTTTTTGCTTTCTTTGAGCTGTACATGGCCAAATAATGCCTCACCACTATACAACTGCAAAACCAATGTATAGTTCATATGCTTCCATCAATACCTCTGAGGCAATGTTTTTCAAGAATGAGTTAATAAAATGGGGAAAACAGGAAGTAAAGTAAAACCTTTTGTTGGCGCTGCTTGCAAAGCCATTCGGGCACAACATTGGTGAATGACAATGTTTCTTCTGCGATAGCAGAAATCATATATATAGGAATCTGAGAAAAAGATAAGTTATCTAGTTGCAAGTACAAGAGATATATTGATGAACTTGATGCGGCAATTAATGGTAGAAAAATGCATACAGCAGGCAATGAAAATAAAATACCTTTAAATTCAAAGATTCTAAAGCCATGGATATCAGCTCCAAAAGCTGAAGTACAATTCCTAGCCGCCCTATTGGTATCAAAACAGAACCACCTTCTCTGCTGCAATTCATCACACAGGAGCTTATAAAAGAAAGTTTATCCAGTTCCTCTGAAATCTCACCATTTCCAGTCAGGCATCTAGTCAAAGCCTCCTCATTATTACAGCCCCTGTGACACATTGCCAAAAAAAACCCTTAGCTATAATGATGCCATCATCTTATGATATGCAAGTTGACATAACAATTAACAGTGCATTAAATGCTGTCTTGATTAGATCGTGAAAAGATACCTCATGCTTGATATACTAGAAAGAGAAGGATGTACAGATTCTTCTTCCACATCAGTCACAGACACCTTTGTCATGTCAACAACTTTTCCGCCATACACTGATTCACCCAAGGATGAAAAGTCTGAAAATATGATAATGTCATTTCCTAGAAGAGAATTGTAATCAAATCCCATTGCATGAGAAGATTCAAAGATGGAGCTCGACACATATGTCACGTTCCTTCGAGGGCCTACTATTGTCCAATTTGAAGCACCTATTTCTAAGCCAGAGCTGACTGCTTTGATCATCAAAATCCCATCATGGCAGATTTCTTCACAATACTTGACAGCTTTGACCTTCTGCATACATTCCTTGACATCTGCTGCACTAACACCACATTGATATTATCCCCAAAGAATAAATAGAATAGCATAAGATCTAAAGTTCTCAACACCACAGAAGCTTCTCATGTTCTGAATATTTTCCACTTGATCCATGAGTTGTTAGAAGGAGCTGAATCTCTAAGGTATACAATAATTCACATGAATTTAGATAATGTGGAAAAAATTACAATTCTAAAACTAGTTGCTATATATAAAAAAACTGCACAAAAAAAGAGCATGGGATAACACCCAATTAGCCTAAATATATACATTCTCCAATCAAAGTGAAGCTTAGCTTTGTTATTGAATTGAGGTTCCATGTTCTAGGCAGTAAAAAATGGTTATCCCTGATGATGTTTCAAAAAAAAATCCGATTATCATCTAATGTTCAAGCACTGTCTTAATTGTACACGTGTTAAATTCGAAGTGTACATGTATGTTAAAGCAGAATTCAGGCACAATAGTATATTACTAATATTGAACTGTAAATGATAGTTGAAAACTTACCTATACAAGGGCAATAAATTCCCCATCTCAACATCATTTTCTCCAATGATAATCTCTTTCAACTTCAAAGGGAGAGCCTCAAGTTCTTCCCATTTCATCCATTCAGGAAAAGTATCCTCCTCAGGACCATAAAATTGTACAAATTCTGCATGCATCGCTAAGAGATCCTCCATCATCAGTCGCCCAAGCCTTGCAGTTGCCTCTGTTGCATATATCTAAAGAAAAAGCAAACAAAACCAAACACAACACAAGATGATTCATTCTTACGACGCAAGGAAATTTTTTTAAAAAAAACTTCAATGGTATCGTAATCTAAGGATAGGCCAATGAGTCAATGGCTACTATGATGAGTTATTATTCCAGATCAAATCTTATAACATTGAATGACCAATGGATTCTATGATGCCCATATACAAATAACAGCACAGTTACAGGATGCAATTCTTAGTGAAAGAGAGAAATGGGTGGGATGTCCCCAAAGCATCCAAAAGACAAATTGAGACAAGATATATTCCTTGAATATCACAAAATTAGAAAAAAAAATCAAATTAAAAGATGTACACCATACTCCACAGAGAAATTCCCACCCTTACTGATGCTCAATGAGCTAGAACCCAGATTCCATTTGCTTCAAACACCTTAAACAATGTAAGATACAGGATGCAATGATTTAAATCAAAATTTGAAATTTTAAAAAAGATCATTATATAAGCACCCATTATTTTCCAGAAGAATTAGTGGAATAGAGAATAGATGGTTTGGTTAGGCAGAATAAACCCAAATAACAATCCAACTTGAAACCGCATGCTGGATAACAATTCCAGGTTGTTTGTGGATCAGGCTTATTCAACCTTTGAATTTAATGATATCCATCAGATAAAATATAACATGTGTTCTTGTTCCAGCTTGAATAAAACAATTACCAACCAAACACAAAACTGGAAATAAATTAAAACGATATTGAATAATAATTCCATTCCACCTTGTATGATACTATGGTATAATGTTCAATTGTATGATGATGTGTTTTTCAGCTTGTTCGACTAAAAGGACTGTCATTTGACTACTCATTATCAGCATCCAAACATCAAAAAACAGATACAGCTCACATTAGCAATCCAAAATCATCATGAACCCCATGTTTTCAAATCTCCATTATCAATCAAGCTTCACTTCAAAACTTTTAAATTTCAATTATTTGTATCTTCACTTACCCTGGCAGAGAATTTGGGGTGACGAGCAAGGAACGGCAGGCCGAGCATCCCCGCGGGGCTCGAGACGAGGACCGCATCGAACAGGGAGATGTCGTACGCGCTCAGGTGCTTCACCGTCCGGTACCGCGGCGCCGCGCGTATCAGGCCGTCCGATTCGCGGGGCGGATCCGTCCGACGGCGAAGATCGTGAGCGACGGAGGGGATCGGAGAGAAGGCGGCGAGGGGGGAGAGGTCGATCGGGCACTCGAGGAGGATCTGGAAGCCGCAGAGGCATAAGACGTGACACGGCGGGAAGTGAAAGCCGCGGCCTTTGCTTAGACACGTCTGCGACAACGAAGAGAAGTGATGACGGAGACTCTGGAAAACCCTAGTTTTTAAGAGTGAGAGAGGGGGGGACTTACGAGCTTCATTTGCGGAGGCGGGAAGAGATGTAGAGAGCAAGCGAGCTTTGTTAACCCTAGCAGTGAATGAATCAGAGAGAACCGAAAGAGACACTTCAAACCTATATAGATATCCCAACGGGTTGGGTAGGCTAGCTTTTCTCAATCTTATTAAACCCAAACCAAACCCTATCTTAAACCGGTGACAGGTAGGGTTGGTAAACGAATTGAATGAGTTGAACTTTTGACATGTTCATGCTCAACTTGTTTAATATCAGGCTCGGCTCATGACCACACTTAATTTTGTGTTCAAATTTAACTCGTTTAACTCGTGAAAAGCTCTCGATTGAAGCTCAACAAATGAGCTGAGCAGAAGCTTGAACCTAAACTCGACTCAAACTCATTTAACTACAAAAATTTTGTTTAATATTTTAAGAAATCATCTTTCACAAATCACAACATGACTTAGAGCTAGGCTTGATTCAAGTTTTTTGTTTCCTCTCTTTTTTATGTTAAATAACGAGCGAGTATATACTCGACCGGACTCATTTACAAATCGGGTGTTTAAAAATATTCAAACTCAGACTCGTTTGTCTGACCTGATTGTAAACCCTAGAATCTAAAAAGCTGTTTATTTTCCTTCTCTTCCTCTCATTCTCCACCACCTCCATTGCAGACCAATCGGTGGGACTGAGGAGGAGATCCTTCAGCGGTCGTTGCGTTATCCCCGAACCTCCCTTCCAGTCCATCGCCAGACCTCTCCCGCCCTCCCTCACCGACGGACCGATCTCTGCCTCTGTGCCGATAAACCCTAGACCCTAAAAACCACAACCTCTCTCTCTCTCTCTCTCTCTCTCTCTCTCTCTCTCTCTCACAACACAATGTCATCTCTGATGATTCAGAATCCGACGGTCCTCCTTCACAGGGGTACGAACAGACGGTCATCACCTCTCTCCGACCAAAACCCATCCGCCGGCGGCGAGTGTAGGACCGTCAGATTCCATCACAGGATGCGAAGTCTCTCCATCAGAAGCGAATCGGTGGCAGACACAAACAATGGAATGCCGAAACTGTCCCAAAACCTCTCCTTTCCCCTCTTGGTCTGTTCCCCTCTCCCTCAATTTCTTGTTAGGTTTCCAAAATATTTTTTTAAAAAAAAAAAAAAATTTTAGGGTAAAAATCGGTTTTTTGGGGGATTTGAAGGTGAACGGATGCACCGGCAACATGGGGAAGGAGGTCGTCAAAGCTGCGACGAACGTCGGTCTCCGAGTCGTCCCTGTGTCGTTCAGCAGCAGAGAAGGTTCCGATCGGGTGGTGCAGGTGGATGGCGTGGTTATCAAGATACACGGCCCGTCGGAGAGGGACGACGTTCTTGCTTCACTCGTTCAGCAACACCAGGGTCTTGTCGTGGTGGATTTCACACTGCCCACTGCGGTTAATGGTAACTAATTTCACTACTTAAGGTTGATTTTTAGGTTCTGATGCTTGTTTGGAAAATTTTGAAACATGGGTTGGAACAATTTTGTAAAATGTAGTGTTAGTTTTGACATAGAATCATAGATTGTATATGTGTGTGCGTGTTTGCAAATCATGTGTGTTGTCTTGATAATGCTGATAAGATGGTGAATCCTGTTTTAAAAATAGGACAGTTGAGTCTCGTCTCATTGCGGTGCCTCCGAAGTGATTTCTAGGTATACAATGGCAATTCCTATCCTTGTTACCTAATGCTCGAACTTCTCGGTTATTCACTTATTAAATGCATATTGCATACTTTTCATTTAAAGTTTGATTCCTGTTTAAATCATGTCTCATTAGGGCGACTTGTCTTATTCAACAGTTTTTGTATTAAACGAATTAAATATGTGGGAAATGCATAATATAGTTTACTTGTGCAACATAATTAAAACAATAAAGGAAAAAATTATTGACTAGGATTTGCACTACCAGATGTTTATGTTGGTTTTTGATGATTTTGCCTAAATTTATATATTATAACTTGAACTCAGAATTTTTTGTGATGTTTTGATGTTATGACATCATTGGGAAATTACGGGTTTGATTTAATATTGGTGATTTGCAAGTCATAAGGAATTTTTACTTTTCTGGAATTTTTCTCTATTTTTTCTCAAACTTAACTAGAATTTTTTTTAGCAAACTTAAGCAGAATTATATGCAAATATTTGTCCTTGGTGAATTATTCCAGAGTTCCAAACTGGTGACAAGGTTTCCTATCAATGGAACCCTTTTTGGCTTTTATGTAGAGAATGCTGAGCTTTACTGCAAGGTTGGTGTGCCATTTGTGATGGGAACGACTGGTGGAGATCGGGAGAGACTGTTTAGGACTGTGCATGAAGCGGATGCTTATGCAGTGATTTCTCCACAGATGGGAAAACCGGTATTTGCATCAGTCTTGTTCAGTTATGGAATTGTTTTTACCTATGGTCTCTATTCGTCATACTAAATCTCAGTTATCTTCTTTGGCATTGCAGCTTGTTGCATTACTTGCCGGATTTGAATATATGGCCAGAGAATTTCCAGGATGCTTACAAGGATTTATTCCACAAGTAAGTTATTTGTATGCAAGTAATCGATTTTAATATAACAATCTTGGAATTGGTGTGTTTTTTGAATGTTGAATGAAATAAAATAATTGGCCTTCACCAAGAACCAGAAATTTGCATAATGTAACGGATTAGGAATTCATGGAATGTAATTTTAAAAAAATAGAAGTTGGAAGTACTGTTTTGATAGTGTATGTCCATTGCTCGAGATTAAAGACCATAAGATTTATGACATTTTTATATACTGTTTCTAAAGTTAGGTAAGTGCCACTGCCAATTACAAAACCTAGACATGACATTAGCCGTACCTGTATTTTTTGGTGATTAAGGTAGCTTTCCCAGCTTGGCCGTAAGGTCAGCCACGGGGAGTCCCTCCGATATCAAAAAAAAAAAAAAAAAGGTCCTGAAAGGGGTGTAAAATATTTACATTATGGTTCTAACATAAATCATAACCTCATTAAAATACTTTAGAGCACAACCTGTATAACCCAGTCCTTATTCGGGCAGATCTTACAACTGATGAACTGGTCCACATGAATATAATGCATCAGACAACCCGCCGTTAAACCACGTGAAAGTATTCTGATCCAGTCCTAAACCTCCCTCAAGATGTTTTGGATGTCAACCATCGGACCCTTATTTGCTCTAGAGATAACACTCACAGGGAGGGTTATCTAAAATATTGGATTCCTTTGTTCTGATCACTTTCTAATACCATTATTTATAATAGTTGCAAGCGCAAAGATCGGAGTAATCTTGTGAAATTCTAGTGGCTAGCTCCCCATGCAGTGAGTTTGAACATTTTATTAGCACGCAACAAATGTATTTTCCAACACAAGAGGATTCATGTAGAGAATACTTGGATGGTGATTTCCTCCAGTCATTGGACATGGGTTTGTTCGATCTTGGGCGTTGATGCATCTTCTTCCATTATGGGGAATGCGTGGTTCTCATAGGTCACCTTAGGGATTCTCTTTAAGCTAGGTGGGACCTTCTTTTGATTTTTTTTTCATTTTTAAATTAATTTTTAACGGAGATCCCTTGTTTGATTTTGTTTGGGGGCTTCTTAACCAATAAGATTGCGTTAATGTTTTTTTTTCAAAAATAAAAAAGATTTACATCTTTTTAAGATTTTGTTCTATGTAGATAGTTGAAAAATGAAGCATTTAACTGATCTTGTCTTCTTGACATATGAACGTATTAATGGAAATATAGACTTACACAATCTGAGGAGAGGACTAATGACATTTTAAAGATTTTTAAGATTTACACGTTTTTAAGATTTTGTTCTATGTAGATAGTTGAAAAATGAAATATTTAACTGGTCTTGTCTTCTTGACATATGAACGTATTAATTGAAATATAGACTTACACAATCTGAGGAGAGGACTAATGACATTGGATATAATGCTTGATAAATCTAACAGCATCAGACTAAAGTACTTATTATCTTGTAAACTGTTATTAGGAAGGTAAAGGTTACTATTGATACAATGAAAGAGAATATTTGAATGAATTGAAAGATAGCCATTCTCATTAGCAGCAGATACGGTAACCCATATTCGCCAATGTGTCATCACTAGTCAGCCAAGAGGGTTCAGTGCAGAAGGACATGACTGTGTATACTGTCTTTTGTTATGTACCTACTGATATGAACAATGCTGAGTCAGCCACCTTAAAACAAGTGCTAACCAAAATAACGAAGGAAAAGATCTTTTAGGATTTGGTGCTCAATTTACAAAAGGGATTTCTTAAAAATATTATGAGAGAGGAGGATGGAGAGAGGAAGATTGATATTATCATTCGCATATTAGGATAAACTACCTCTCAGTATGTAGAAAATATTTAAACTCTGCTTAGGAGATTTTAAATGTTATTGCCATTCATATTCTTTAGTGGTCCATGGCAGACCCACATAATGCTGGTTAGAACTGTGATCTTTAAGTAACCAGTTAATGCACCAGAATTAGATGGATTTGTTTGTACTCCCTCTTGATGTTCCTGTTATTTTTTTGAAGTGAAGATCGGTGTCGTTTTCTTGCAAATTGTTATTAATCAGACACCAGTTTTGTGACAATGCATTTTGTTAGTGATATTATTGTTGCATCATTAGTGGGCTTGAACTTCAATTATGTAGGTAATGGAGTCACATCAAACAAGCAAAAAGGATGCTTCTGGCACTGCAAAAGCTTTCATTAAATACCTTCAGCTAATGGGTGTCGAAATTGATGAGGAGCAGGTTTTTCTCTACAATCGTTTAATCAGAAGCATTTTTTTACACATTTTCTGTGGTTGCATATTACATTGTGATTGTTTTGAACTATTCGGGCTTTTCATGTACTTAGACACCAATTAATAATTCTTTTTTCCATAACACTCGCACATCTTTTTGTATTTATTTGTTTTAGATAATCAACATTAATATATGTGATGCGGAATGGAGGAGAAGAGGAGATAGAAATGAAAAGATGAAGGATGGGGAAGGCCAATTTTTTTAAATTGTTTATTAAAGGAACTAAGCCCTGGCATAATTATACATTATACTTAAATGTAAACCTAAAACTGAGAAAGGACGATAAGATTCTTAATCAAATACAAAAATCTTTAACAACTCCTTCAGAAACTAAATAAAACCCTAATTATTCCTAACACCATATCCAACGACTGCGATTGCGTCTTGTAGGTGGAAAGTTCAATCATGCTTTCTGTTTCTCATCATTCTTCTTTTGTCAAGAAAAACTTGTAATCAAGTTTTGATGGGATCTGGTAATATGATGGGCATGGAAATAGTGACAGATTGGATGTGAAATGGTGATGGCAAATCTTGATGGGAGCGAGATGAACAGGGAAGAAGAGTTTTTTGAGAGAAGAATAGGGATATCGACGATTATTTATTCAATTTTAATTCTTCACTAAAAACTAAACTATGATATAGCCATATATAAACCCCAAATTTTAGAAAAGCTTATAAAAGCCCCTCATCAAATACAGAAATCATTAACGACTCTGAACAATTAAATAAAATCCTTATGATTTTAACCAGATCTGACACTTGGGATTGTGCCTCATAGGTGTAGAGACCACAGTGATCATGCTTCATGTTATTCATCAGTATGCTTTTCTCCTTAGTTAACTTATGATGGTATCTTTAAAATTAGAAGACAATTTAATACCTGTTAATCAGTTTACTATGTGTTGTTTACTAGAGAGTTTACAATTTATGCATATTTATGTTCTTTTATGGTACAGTCGTGCAGATCATGTCCAATATATGCATATTGACAATTTGTTCAATTGGAAAGTTGACTCTTACAGATTGTTTTCTGGTTACCAGATTAACCAGATAAGAGACCCCATGATGCAAATGGAGGCAGTGGGTGTTCCGGAAGAATATCTATCTGCGCATGCATTCCATATGTATAATTTGACATCGCCCGATCAGACGTAAAGAATCACTTGACTCTTGCATAATTTGGATTTAAGTACATGATACAATCTGTCTCTGTCTCAACTCATTCAATTTTCTTTCTCAAATATCTATGCTTCAGAGTGTCACTTGAGATTCAACATAATGTGTGTGGTCGATCGATGTACGCCGAGGGTTCTATTGATGCTGCCATATTTCTGGCCAAGAAGGTGTCACATCCTTGATCATATCTGTTTTCTCTAATTCAATCCATCAATATATTTCATTTGTGTTATTTTTAATGAAATATTGTCACTGCAGGTTCAATCAGAGGCCGACAAGAAGCTGTATAATATGATCGATGTCTTGCGAGAAGGCAACATGAGATAAGTTGGGCTTCATCTGATATTTGTTGGTTTGTTGTCTTTTTATTTATTTTTATAACATTTAGAACACTGTTATGGCAATGGACTTGCCTGAAATTTTGTTTTCTTTATTTATTATATGTTTTGATTCGATTTTGGCTGTTGTCAGAAATGATTTTTGATGAATTTTTTATGTTTTTTATTTTTTCTGTTCAGAAAATTGTGATGTACAAGCCAGCCAGCCCGGCCTCTTTGATACAATGGAGACACATTCAATCTATTTTGCAGTCCTTTAGCGTCTACAAGCGGTTCACTAGCCATTTAAACACTGTGCTAGTACAATACGCATTGTAGTATGAAAATTAATTTTTTTATTTAAAAAAAAATACATTAGTGCATTTTAGGGTATATTTTATTTTTTTTATATCACTAATTATTTCAATGACTGAGTGTATAATTTAAAAAAAAAAACAAAAGAAATGGAGGGTCAAAGACAAGGTGCAAAGGACATATCATTTTACTATAGAACATGTTTTTAAAATTGGCTTTGTCTCTCCCGTTGCTCACTCTTCAGCATCCTTCGTCGGCTGTTCCCCTCTTTAAGTTCCCAACCCCACCAACCAAAAAAGAATTTTATTGGTGGGATTGAAAAATTTGGTTAGAGGGAATAGACGTCCCCTAAAACAAGTTTCATGTAAATAGGAAGCTTTCCTATCTTGTGAAACCTCTATAAATTCATTAGTGCCAAAAAAAGGATATGAAAAATAAGTATTCTTAATGCATAGAGATCAGAAATGCTTGAATCAATTGCTTATGAGATTTACAAGATTACTAGAATTATTACCCTGCTACACCACCAAAAAACAAATTTATTTACATTTTTTCACCCTCAACCCCCAATATACTAATTTCCACACAAAATTTAGAAAACAAAATAAAAAAAATACATGTCAACTCTGACCTCTCACTTCCTCTTCATCCTGTCAGCTCTGCATCTGAGTGCCTAACGAGATCGATCACCACAAATTTACCAGTCAACAGATCATGACCTTCGTCGCGATTGTGGCTTTGTCGTAAGGATTTCGAAACCACAATGCAGTGATTGATCATCCTTGTGACTGGGAAGCATTGTCGTGCTCTACACTGGCACTCGACCTGTCTGACATACACACATTATATTTTTCATATACTCGCGCGCGATTCTCTGCCCACCATTGCTCTGCTTGTTGTTCGCTGAATCGCTTTCGACTGCATATGAGGAATATAGACATAATTGAGAAGCCAATGGAGCAATCTATCAAACAATGTCCACAATGATGTTGTATTAGTATATTATATATGCAGCATCATTGTTACCTAATGCCTCAAATTATTGTTTGATTTTGATAAAAGTTTAATTACGTTTAAATCACGTCTTGTTTAATAATTCACATATGTATTGATTGACAATGACTCTTTTACAATTTTACTTGTTCTAAGAATTTTAAACAAACAAAAACAAAATGTTCCATCAGCTTGCCCTGCTAGATTTTCATGTCGGTTATTGATATTGATGAAGTTGCCAAAATTCGAATAATATAACTTGAACTCAGAAGTATTTTTTATGTTTAGAGGTTATAATTTCCTTGGAAGATCATGTATTTGATATAACAATAGTGATTTTGCATGTCATTATTAATTTTTTCATATTGTTTTTCTGTACTTTTCCCAATTTTTTTTTTCAAATTTCCCCCGAATATTATCTCAATTATAACAAATTGTGAATTTTTCCTATACCAAATTATTCCTGAATTACGAACTATGACAAGGGGCAGCACTAAAAAAGAACAGACAACAAAACAGGGATATTTTGCATACCTGAAGCGAACCCGCTTTAGATCTTTGGTGCCACCAGGTAAGGAAGTTAGTGTTATGTACACGCCGGGCTCATCCTGCTCTACCCATTCTGCTTCATAATTGGGTTCTGCATCATCCATCCGGCTCCCATTCCTTATCGTTGTATCTGAATGGCCCGATTTGTTTCGGTTGGCAACAGATGAGACACCATTGGAGACTTGTCGACCATTTATTCCATTTGAATTGGCTACATGGGAAGGGGTTAGGCTGCTTAATCGATCAACAACAGGAGCAGAGGGATCAGTAGCAGCAGGACTGGTGTTGAGGGATGCCAGGGAAGGGAGCTTGCCATTTCTTACAGATCCTACAGGCAACCTTTCTGCCATGTCTTTCAACTGTTGAAAGATCAGAGCGCAATGAATGAGGAGTTGGTAGAATTCACACGAAAATTATACTACATCAAGTTACCAGAGATTTGAATCCATTCAGCGTGATGCAGATACACAGAGACCACATGACATACCTTTAAACAATATCTATTTCATGCAGATACACACAGAGACAAAAAGGCACAGGATCCAACTTGGGAACCACTGGTTGAATATCAAATTGAATAAAAAGGAGGCCATTCACACTTAGTATGATCATATATGTCATAGTGATGCTCCAAGATTCACATTCACAACACAACATGGTTTCACTGAGCTTGGTTTTTCCTTGTTGTGTTCATTTAACATAACTTGTTAATGTCATTATTCTCCTTATCATTATTAACGTGAGTTTGGTTTTCTTATTTCCAAAATTGGGGAAAAACAGTAGATTTACCAGGGCCCTGGGTTAGTCCTTGAAGTTTTATTGAAGATGGAATAATTTGAACTGCCTTCTTCTTTGCCTCTCCAAACGCGAGTTCTTATCATTATCATTCTTTTTCTTTCTGGAATTGGGTAAAAAAACAGGGATCCGCTCTTGGCTGTGAAACCTTTAAAAACAATGACCCACTTCATTACACTTGATGCCAAATTAATATTCACAACTGACTTCCAATGCATTTAAGAATTCATTTCTAATATACCGCTGAAAGCCCCACAAACATCCAAAACATCCTATAATAATACATCACTACATTCCACTACAAATTACTGATGATGCAGCCCCCCAATAACCACTTACCAAATAAAGTTTTAGATGCAGCCATTTGGAAGTTCCTTACCCCTCTCATTCCCTAATGTCAACATTTGTCTTATAATGTAATTTTTATAGTAGGTTTTTTTGCCACATTTTCTACCCTGAGAGTTTCTTAAAACCATAATTATCTGAACATACGTAAAGATGAAAATACGTGGTGCACAAATTGATATATAATAAACACAGAGCTGTCAACTAGTTTAATCATCTTACTTGTACTGTAAGTGACTTAATCACTTCCTTGGCAGCCTTGCACTTTGCAGTCTCTTCCCCTGCTATTGCAATTGCCTCTTTAAGCTGTAATCTTGTTCTTTCCAACTCAACTTCTTGAAGTTTCTCTTTACGAGTGAGATTTTCCACCTGTAAAATCAGACATTAGATACTAAAAGATGTTGCATTATCTAAAGTAAGTTGGAAGATGATAAAGAATGCATCTATTTATTAAGAAGCTGTATTTTTTCACTGAAAATTACAACAATTTCCAAATGTTTCCGATGAAATGAGCATTAAGTTATAAAATTATTATAATGTGCAATTCTTCCCAAATCCAAAGTATTGAGAACTGACAGAATTTGGTGAATCAAGAATGAAATTCAATGGTTCAGTAAAAGAATACTGTTTTATATTTCATCATCCCAGATTTATAAAATATGTCCAATTTAAATTCTTCACAGGGATAGAGTACTCAGAAATCCACAGAAAAAATCTCGGAAACGTTATATTAAAGTTTGTATGAAAAAGGGACTAGTTAGCAGACAAAAAAAAGGCACTTCAATGAGTGAATACCATCATAGTAGTAAAACGGAGAGACAGAAAACCATGAGAAATTTACTATGCAGTTCCGTACAGATATAAACCTCACGCGTAGTATATAGGTATAGGCATCAGCTAATAGCATTTCAATTTTCAAATATCAAACTAAGTGAATGAATATCATTGAACATAGACCAGAAAGGATAAACGCATACCCGTGCTCTCAATTGAAGAACCTCTCTACTTAAGTCATCATTTGTCCTTTTCACATCATCCATAAATACTACTTTGGGAGTAGTCAATCCAGACAGGGTTGGAGTTGGTGTTGTTGAACGAGGTGGACTAGGTCGTCTTGATATAGGTGATGTTGCACGAGAAACGATTCGTGATCCAGGAACAGAAGCAGAGAAAAACTTTTTTGATGAGCCAAAAACTGGATTGAAAGGCTTTGTGATGTTGAAGGCACCCCAGTTGGAGCTTCCATTTGGGACAGGGGATACACGACTACTATTGAATTCTAACTTGTTTCGCTTGGATAATTTTCCCTCCACATACTTGGAGTTCATTGATGAAAACCTTGTGACATTTTCAGATCTGGAAACTAACTTCTCTTCCTCAACTAGTTCGCTGAAGGTCTGGTTTATACTTCCTTTCTTGTTTGCTGCAACCTGAGATGATGAATCTGTCTCCATGGATTTCTCTAGTTTAGTAAAGCAATTATTACACACACGATATGCTTTATTTGGATTTGGTGCCATGGAAGCCTTATGAGACTTTTTGCTGCTGCAAGAATGACAAAATACATGCGCACAATTGTAGCAATTGTGACGTTTCCTCTTGAAATTAAATGGCAAGTGGCAGCCAGAGCACATGGACTGATCGACACCAGATACCCACTTATGGAGACAAATAGCTGCAGTAAAATTGGTACCACAAGCCACACTCCTTACTTGTTTATCCTTCAAACCTTCAACTAATGTCGGGGAATTTTTATCATCAGTGTCCCCATGACCCAATCGCCCATTTGCTCCCTTACCCCATGTGTACACTTCAGTTCTTGAGGTTAAAACCGCAACATGATAAGCACCACATGCTATTTCCTCCACAAAGTTCTTTGAAAGTTTCCCTTCAACACGAACAGGGAGCTTGCCGTCAGCATGATGATTTCCAAGCTGACCATAAACAGTACTACCCATGGTATATACATGGCCTGAGGTTGTAAGTGCAACTGTCAGGCTGTGACCACAGGCAACCTGACAAAAGTTAGGATCAATCAGAGGCACACAAGTTGGCAAAAGTCTTGGTTCCTTATCCCCATGTCCAAGACGGCCTTTATCTCCATCTCCCCATGTAAACAGTTTGCCCGATGAGCAGTTGCTGGAACTTGATGTTCCAACCATGACTTCTACAACTGCAGCAGTATGCCAGACACCACATGCTGCTCGGATGGTGCGAAGACCCCTTAGGGACTCTACCTCCCTTGGCATTAACACACTTTTGCGGTCCCCATGACCAAGAACACCAAAAGTTCCATCACCAAAGGTAAACAACTGCCCGGAAGACGTTACAACAGCAGTATGCCACGGTCCACATGAAATTGAAGAAACATGCATGCCTTCTAATGGTCCAGCAACTCTTTTTGGAACCCAGTGACTAATTTCATTTGTGTGTCCAAGAAGCCCAAAATTGTAAGTACCATCACCCCATGTGTATAAATCTCCTGTCAGAGTTACAGCACATGTGTGATTCTCCCCGCATGCCACAAATTCAACATTCATATTTGCAAGAGCATCAATAAGCTTTGGGTGTGAAACATCAGAATCTACTCCATGGCCAAGCCTGCCTCCCGATTCCTGTCCCCACGAAAAGATCTCCCCTTGCTTCGTGACTAAAGCACCATGTCTTCCACCGCAAGCTATATTATGAACATCAAGTACAACAGTGGACTCCATTGCTTTTGGTACATGAGAATCCATCTTGACACCAGAAGAACTTCCAACCCTCTGAGTTCCACCTCCTAGGACTCCATCCCCAGTTCCTTCCCCCCAGATAAAAATATCTCCCAAAGCATCTCCATCATCATGACCAGATCCTTGACTTGACGAGCTTACAGCACTTGATAGGCTTACCCTAAACGCATCTATTGGTATGCCTTTCACATGCCCGTTGACATTATCTGACCCCCCAGATGACAGAGAGTTGACTGAAGCACCAGTTGAACCAGAAGGAAAGAATACTTTGGGAGGCACAGCATACAAAATCACATCAGAGAATGACTTGTCCGCGGCATTCTTTGGGGGACTCCCATATGGAGTCCGAAGATGAAGAGGGTCTACTCCATCCTGAATAAGCATGATTAACTTCACCACATGTCATTATTATCAGCGACAAGAGAGTGAAAAAAAGGATAATCATACGCACCTTTTGCAAGCTATTACCACTGCCAAAGGGAGAGCTGAGAGGAGAACTTCTCCTTGTGTCTGTTCTAGGACTGCTTGCTTCAGATGACACTCCATTACTTGTAGATTCAGTTCTCCGATTCCGGTGATGGAAACGTGAAATTAAAGCTTTAAGACCAACAAACCAGACCTCTGCCTCATCTTTATCCTTGCAAATCTGGCAATGGAGAAAGTAAGGAACCCAACAAAGATTTTTAGCCTCAAAGGCAGGAAGTAAATTATACCAACAGTAACAATATAATTAAATTGTTACCAGATCCAGTGAGCGGTCGTTATATATAAGAGAAAAGGATTGGTATTCCTTCTCGGGCCGTGGATATCTCTGAAAAATTGCCTGAAAGGAATGAAGATATCAGTCCAGTGACCTTCTATTCTCTAGAAGAAATAGATATTAAGATAGTTAGAGGAGGATAACTATGTTGTTAGTCAGGATCTCATATTATATGTATCAAGTATCCCATCTTCCCAGATAATCTCCTAGTTGATACACAGGGAAAACAATTCACCAAATTTGCCATATCTTAAATCTTGAGAACTTACAGTGCGTTGTCCAGGCATAATTCTGGATACATGGCTGAGCTTGAGGTGCTTTTCCTCCTTGCCTGAGAACCATATTAAAACAGATTCATCCTGAAAACAAAATTTCCAAATATTTGATTTTAGAGAAGGAAGAATGACATGGAAATTAAGCACCGCAGGTTGAGAATATAATGCACAAAAGGAAATGTATGCTTCATTTTACTCGAAAGGATTGCCATACAAGGCCTATAATTATTTTGGCCAAAACTTTGAAGGGAAGAAGAAAATCATTTTGCTAGTTTTTGGTCAGGATGTGTTCATGACCATCTTCATTAAGATTTTTAACATCATTTGGTTTTCTGTCAGCAATTAGCTAGTAAGAAAAAAAGGTACAACATTCTGTAGCATAATTGTCGGGTGTTCATGTCGTATCCATTGTCCACCCAATGCTTTATTATAGAGAAATTTCTGTCTGTCCACACCTTGTTCCAATATTGCGATGCAAGATACAGAAGGAAACTTCAAAAAGTCTCATGTTGTTTGCATTAAGTCCAGCCAGTTATAACACATTCAGGAGTCATGAAACTTGGAAATTCATCATCACATGGTTATGTAGGAGCAATTGCTTAACATATTGAACTATGTGGCTCCACTTAACTTTAATTGGGCAATGTAGTGAATTAGAGAAACAAAAACCAATGTTCATTAACATTCATTAAATGAGATAAAAAACCAACCATGTGCTGAATATACTGTGACATGCAACTTATAAACAAAACTGAAAAGGAGTTTGATTTGTACTGGTGGCATACATTGGCCAGCCTAAATGGACAAAACTTGGGTTTTCCTCTGCGCCCATATTTGAGGAGATATGCCCCCTTTTTCAGAGCAGTTATGGCCTGTAATATTTAACAATAACCAAAATTAGACATTGATCATATCTTATGCTAGACAGCAACTGGAAGAAAATGTTAGATATCTGGAATCAAGAAAATTCACCTGAATTACATAATATTGCAACGAGGGATACACTACATGCGAAATGTTTTTAAAACCGATGTTTGCAGATGCATAAAGGTATTTGCTTTAATGTATGTGTAGACTTAATGAACATTCTCCAGCATTCAATTATCACTTTACAATTTGTAGACTTCTGCCCAATACAAGCCTCAAGGTCACCACGGACAGTTGATCCTTCCACATTATGAAATGACAAGACACAAATGTGGAAGGAGAAATGAATGAAAGGGAAATATCTATTGATGTTTTTTTGTTGAAGAAGGTAATGTCTAAGATCGATTGAGGCTTATAATTTAACCATAGATATTCATTAATGCAAGAGAGCACTAGTTGTGACAAAATTTTAGAATCGATTAGCTACAGTTTTAGTTATTTCCAACACAAGAGAACACTAATTAAGTGCCTTGACATGGAGAGAAAGATGAATCCGAGAGGGGGGAGGGGATTTAATTAAAATCTCATACAGAAGGTAGGCTGGGAGTACTATCACTGTGTATCCAACAACACAATGTTGTTTATGATAAGAATGAATATTGGAGTCCTATTTCCTTAAAAAGAAAACAGGAAATGAAGAAAGTTACTCCTCAACAAATGCATATAAACTGCGAAAGGCAATATTTATTATAAATTAGAGGTCTATAATCATCTTCCTCCATTTTTTTTTTTACGATAAATCTTCCTCCATGTTTCTGAAGCTTGCCAAGAGAAGATCCATTTCTTTTTGGAAGGTTTAATATGATCAATACCATGTAGGAGACTCTATTTGATCAGTCTTATTCTCTTCATTAGTCAGTGCTGAAGTTAAGTGTGTCTTATCTCCAATGCGAAAATTTTAATGATCTATATACATGCCAAAGCATGTTTAAGGGCACGTCAATGTGAACAAATTTTAAAAGCTAGTAATGCACCAATTATTAGTGCATTAAGAATATTAGTGTCTGGATTTCCATGTGCTCATGGTATATACTATACAGCAAAGATTGGTATGACAGGGTAAAGTGTAAAAGTACACAAGATGGTGTGCCCGTTATGGAAATAAATTTTCCAATAGAGCACGAGCAGAATCCTAGGATTGTAGTTCTCTGTCGAATTCAGAGGAAAATATGCAAACTACAAATGAGCGTTTACAATTGATAGACTCATGAAAGTAGGTTAAGAATATTTTTGAATTAAGAATTTGGGGACAGGGGCCATCCTATGCAGTCCACTAGTACCCTGGTTTAGTCATCACTCATCAAACAAGAAGTTGCAGGAAACTGTAGGAGGTCATATTATAGGACCCAACAAATTCCTGAGAAAAAGACATGATTCCAAAAATCTGTTGCATAATTCAATATTATTCTTGCAATTTGGAAGTCATGATAGCTGTATGGCATGTGCAGGCTGAATCCAGATGGTTTTTCTAATTGTGACATCATTAGTCGATACTGGTGCAAAGATCAAACTTTCCCACATCTTAGACAACAAATCACTGTACTCCCTATCTTTAATTCATTCTAAGGACAAAACACAATAAAAAGAGAAGCAATAAAAACAAGATCTCTTCACTGAAACTAGTTAAAAGAATCCAGAAATTCCGAGCACCAAAATTCATAGCAATATTTAAATTTCTAAATAAGACACAGTACGCTATTCAACACAAAAACAACAACAACAAATAGAGAACCAACACAAATGAACAAATGTCTAAAAAAAGCCTCCATTTTTTTCCTCACTTCACAATCAGTACAGTTCAGTTTCTCCGATCACAATGCACCCACAAACAGTACATTCTGATAAAAATCAATGCAAACAATATATAATTAGGGTTCAGTCAATTGAAATCATACCTGCTCGACGTCCCGCTCGACGGGGCCCGTCCGATTGAGATCCGAAGACATACGC
The DNA here is from genome assembly GCA_030737835.1 of Acorus gramineus. NCBI lineage: Eukaryota > Viridiplantae > Streptophyta > Magnoliopsida > Acorales > Acoraceae > Acorus > Acorus gramineus. The sequence continues at coordinate 21,110,606 of CM060848.1, read as the reverse complement.
TCCACCCGCTGCTGGTGCTGCCGCATCAGAACCCGATCCCACCAACCAGAACTAAACAGTCCTCATTCATTTCAAAGCGAAGCCGATCTGCTCCGCGTCGGCTCCGATTCAGCCTCTCAAGTCTTGCCGATACTAGAAAGCGATGTATCACCCGACACCGATCCCGGGCTTCAGAGATCTCTCCGATACGTTACGCAACGCGAACAAGCGCTTCGTGTGCGCGCGAGTGCGCGCGCGAGAGAGAGAGAGAATGTGCGTGCGCGCGCCTTGATTTGTTGTTTCCACTGACTTCGTAGCGTTTTGGTTTCGGAGAGAGAGAGAGAGAGATTGGATTCGAAAGAGATTCGATTTAGAGAGCTTTGGAGAAGACGAGAAGAGCTGTGTTTTTTTTTTTTTTCGAAAAAATAAATATTTATTTTAAATTCCAGCTTTTAATGCTTTCACTGGTCCGAGCTTGTATAACCGAAAAGCCCACTGTTTCTTCGTAAAATCCCGAAAACGCCCCTCATTTACGGCTTGCTTGGACTCTCAGTTGCGCTCGGTAAATTACGAGAATGCCACTCGGAAACCCTGGACCGTCCAGATAAGGAACGGACGGTTAGGTTTCGACTATTAATGAGTAAATATTATTTTTTTTTGAAAAATATAAATAAAGTATTCTTACATTGAAGTTACTGGGGACTGTAAGACTACAGGGTAGGAGGATGCATATGCAAAAAGTTATTATGAAATAAGAGAGAATTAGTCAGAATAGTTCTAGATGCGTGTTTGGAATGATGGAACCAATTAGAATTTGTATGTCAGAATTAAATGAATTTCAACCAACCCTTTAAATTAACCCCTTATATGACGTGAAACATAAGGCGAGAATATATGAGAATAGCTCAAAAAAATGTTTATTTTACTATAATAAATCCTGATAGTTATGTCTCATAAGTTAAGATAAGGTCGGATATCTATTTTAAGGAAATATTGAAATTACATATCAGAGTTTATCTATACCAATGGATATAAATACCCTTCTTTGTCATTTTTTTTAAAATTTAACTCACCTAACATTCTCACACAAATTGCAAAAACAGTCACATTTATCAAATCAGTCATACTTTCTTCAAATTTTTCCCAAGGGGTATAGTTATTATTTAAAAAAATCATAAACTCTTATCCATCTCTTATCAACTACCTATCATCACTTTTATTCAAGGTGAACCAAACAACAAAAAAGTCATTTTTACGTTTCCCAATGAAAATAATAGAAAATGCAACAAAACAAAAATTTACTTATTCAACATGAATTGTTATTTATCCCAATATAGCTACCAAGAGTGAATAACCCAATATCACACTCCATACAGCGGATAAGTTATTCTAGGCTATTTAACCCAAAAGAATACGTGGGTTCATTGTCAAATCAATTATTATCACTTCTTATAAATCAACTATCAAATTAATCGTTATCATTTTTTCACTTTTTATAAATCTTTATTCATACCTTATTCACATTTTACCTAAACAATAAAAAATTTAATATTACATTTTCCAATGAGAATAATTCAAAATATAATCAAACAAAAAATATTTTATCTTTATTTATATTAAATGGTCATAAATCTCATAATAACTTTTTATTAAATTTGCATCTTATTCTTCACAAAACTCACATTTATTTTGGTGTGTGTGAAAGGAAATAAGACGAAAAACTGACGGGAAGGAGATGATGCAGCCAGAAAAAGTTAGAATACACAAATTAGAGGAATGTGCAAATAAATTCACTTAAGAGATGACTTACAAATTAAAGGGCATCTACACAAATTTGAAGATTGTACATTAATACCACTCTAAAGTTGATAGTTTTTCATTTATCTAATACAACTATATTTTTTTGGGGGGGTGGGGGGAGGTAGACAAACTATCGCAGTTTCTATTAGAAGCGTCACATTATAAATATGAAAGCAAGAGCAAAACAAAGATACAAAAATGAAAATTAAAAAGGAGCAACATAGGGGTGGTAGTGGAGGAGTAAGGAAGAAAATGAGGAGGTGTAGAGGAGATATTTGCCCGATCCTACCACTCGACTACATCCTATATCTCGGTGTGTAGTTGCCTCCCTTGAAGCTCACAAGCTTGGCACCCGTGAGACCATGACCCCACGCCTTGACAAGCCCGGTTAGCTCCTCCCAAGTATTCTCCACATACGCAGTTTGCTCCCTCAAGATCATTGCGTTGCGGGTTCGCCAAACTGTCCACGCTGTCGCTGGGACTATCGACAAGGCCACCAAGGCAGCAACACCACCTCCTGTTGGACCGTGCAAGTGTAACCCCGCATTCCACGTGTCTTCAACAGTCGTGACCTGGGAGCTCAACCCAACTTCGTTCTCCAAACGATTCCATAGTTGACGCGTAAAACTCTCAGCCCAACTTCGTTCTCCAAACGGTTCCATAGTTGACGCGTAAAACTACACGAGCAAAATAAATGATCAGTAATTTCACGCTCCACATTGCATAAGACACACATATTTTTACTCAGTCGGTCTCCATTTAGCCTAGAATGCCTTGGTAAGTAAACTTTCTTAGAGGGCCAATCATAGGCTGTTTGGGTAGAGGAATCGGAAGAGAATACGAGGGAATAAGCTTAAAAAACTGTTTGTTTATGAAGAATAAATTAATATAACTATAACAAAATAGGTGAGAATAAACTAATATTTGTATTCTAGATCTCTCATGGAATTGTGTTATTCCACTCAATCCATTCCACTGGTATAAAAAAGTCCTACGGTCAAATCAACTGTCATCACTTCTTATAAATCAAGGGAGCCCACAAATCAAATCATTTTTTTATCATTTATAAATCATTATTCATACACTATTTATATTTTATCTATAATTTATCAATGATAAATCAAATAATAAAATTTTTATTATTATATTTTTTAATTAAAATAACTAAAAACAAAATCAAACAACAAATATTTTCAATGTTATAGTTATCCATCCATAAAATAATAATTTAAAATGGCTTATGTCTTGTACATATAATTTCAGAATAAATAAATGTTTAGGGGGATAACGACAAGAGGGAAAAAAAGAAAAGAAAAGGAGAAGTTGTCTGTTTGTCGTCTCATACAACACGACACCCTTTTAATGGGTGTTTTAGCTTTTACGAAAAGACAGGCGAATGAAAAGTCACAAAAATCACGACATGTTTTCATCACTTTTTTTTTTTCTGTAAAATTGGAACATCACTGTGTTTGTTTCATATCATGACATCATAATGCCTTTTATATTAAAATTAGTTTTTTTTGTTTAGAAATTCACAATCTAAATTTATTTGGATCGATCGTTTTGAATCGGATTAATTAAACAGATTGGATCATTGACTCGATTGGCATTAGTGTCAAATCAAATAGATTGGACAATGTTTTGTTAAATTGTCATATATGTAATATTTAATTAGTCAAGCTAGATATTATATAAAAATCATTCTTCTCTCTTTTATGAAACTCTCACTTGAAATTAGTATCAAGTTCATTAAGGGTCCGTTTGACTCGACGGTGTTTGAAAATATAACCTGTGTTTAATAAAGCGTTGTTTTAACGCGAGTTAAAAACTCAACAAAATTTGCATTCAACTGCCACCACCTAAAGGAAAACGTATAAGTGAAAATTTTGTTCGGATGAGTGGAGAAAACTAGGTCCCAAATAGATCTTAAATCTTTTTTACATCAATTTTTACCTTAGAGTTGAAATTTGCAATTTAAAATGTAAAAACATTATGATAATTTATTATTATTTATGAATAATTTTTATTTTTGATTTATTAAGATTAGCCCTCAATCTTTTTTTCTCATTTACTTATCACGTCTCCCACATATGTGACTGATTGATTGTAAATCACATCTCTCCTATATAGATTTTTTTTTTATAATCTTAAACTTTAATTTTAACTTTTAAATTTTGAATTTTATCTTAATTTTAATTTTGATATTAAATTTTAAATTTTTATGAATATGTTTGATAAGTAGATTTAATAAAAAATAGGTGTTAAAAATGAAAATTGTCTTTCATTTATTACTATTCTAAAAAACCATATTATTATTAATATATTTATTATATGTATTTTCATATGTTTAGTTAATAAAATATATTTTTTAATATCACCGGATGTGACAAAAAAGCATATGCACTCCTCCCAGTGGATGGCATTGTCATCTCGAGTGGCTATGATTTCATGAATGGACCCCACATGTCCACCATCGATTACAAATCGTGTGGTCTTGATCGATGGACTTTATCGACTCTGATCCCGACCATTCGATTGATTTTGATTTTTTTTAAATAACTCATCGGTAATCCTGTCAATTATTCGAAAAAATCCATCCGAATCCGTATTCAGAAAATAAGAAATATCCGATATGATATTCGAAGATCAGGAATACAAATATGGATATCAGTCTATCCGATCAAAAAAATATCTTTATCCGACATATATTATAAAAATATATATATTTGAATTATATATTATTCATTTTGTTATCTTGTATGAGTAAATAATATATTATAATACTATTAAATTTTCAATGTATAATATCTGGAAAAAAGAATAAACTTTAAAAATCTCAATTTTAATTTTGACATCTCTTTAAAATATCATTTGAGTATTTAAATTAATGTTAATATTTAAACATGTTATTTATCTAAAAAATGTCTATATCCGATCCGTATGTAGGGATCTGAACTCAAAAATTAAGATATGGATATTAGCATATCTAATGCGTATCCGTGCGATTGATCAGCTTACCCATATGTGGCACTTTCTTAATTTAACCCAAAAGCAGAGTCCGATATTGAAAAATTCCTTTTTTTACGAGATCCCTCTTTTTTCTGCACACGTGAGGTTCTGGGGCTTATTCGCACGTGCGACTGACGTCCACTGCCAGTCGTTGATGCCGACAGAAATCGAGGCGGGACCGTCGGATCATCAGACGGTGGGGATCGTTTTGGGAATATGTTGACTGCGCGTGCCACGTCAGCTTTTGGGGGTCCACGTGGCTTCCTTGTTGGATTCTCCCTGTCTCAGGCCGGAAGCCCGGCCCACGAGATGGGGATGGATTTATTCTATCAGTTCACGTCAACCCTTATCCAGAACAAGGGGGATTGAATAAACTTGATAGTTATATCTAAATAATTTAAGATAAAATTTGATAACTATTCTATAAAAAGATTGAAATTATTTATCAAGACTTATTTATGCAAATAAATAAAAATATCATTCTCTATCATTTTAAAAAATTTATCTTACTCACTCTCACGCACATTCTACACATTTATCATATCACGCACACATCTCTTATACTTATTATGAAACATAAACAATTTATACAATGGTATAATTGTTAATTAAAAAGTCAAGCACTTATTCATTTCTTATCCACCAAACTTTTACGTTTCCCAATGAAAATAATGGAAAAGACAACTAAACAAAATTTAGTTATTCAGCATGGATTGTTATATATTGGGGTATAGCTATCAGAGGTGAATAACCTGTCACATCCCAAACTGAGGGTAAGTGGGTATAGTTATGTCAGAATAAGTAAGAATAAGCTAGTAGTTGTATTTCAAGTCCCATTTTAAAATTGTGTTATTTCATCCAATTTATTTCATTGGTAAGTGGAGCCGATATGTTAAATTACATATCATTACCTTTTATAAATCAAGGGCTCACATGTCAAAATCATTTTTTAAATTTTGATAAATTCTTATTCATATCTTATTATTTTTTACTCACAACTTATTCATGATCCTGTATTGGTTTTCCCTTTTTTTATTTGTTTTCTCACTTCCTCTCTGCTCCTATATTTGGACATCATCTGTTTTAATTTAAGATTGGAATAAATATGCTCACAATTTCTAAAAAAAAAAAAAAATTATTCATGATCAATCAAACAATAAAAAAAATATTATTATGTTTACCAACTAGAATAATTAAAAATACAACAAATGACTTATTTTTTATCTATATTAAAATAGTTATCTGAATTGAAATAGCTTAGGTCGATACCTAAGATGTGCGAATAATTAATTTGACGTGGCACTAAAGTATTGGGATCACGAGATAAGTGTGCAGGGTAGAACAATTTATACTGTTTACTATAAAAATTAGGGTTAAGAATATTTGAGTCCCTGTGAACATACATAAACTTATATACGTTCTTGCAAACTTGGAGTCGGACATACAAGTTTTTTAAATTGTTGTGGACCCGTGGTTAGTCAATTTCGTCACTAGGTTAATTTTTTTATTCAATTTAACGATATATTCTCATAATATTCAATCCGTGTGAAATTAAATACTTATATAAATCACTGAAAAAATAGAAAAAAAACAAATATATCCTTCAAAATGACCATTTTGGCCCTGATCAAACTCATTTTCACTTTCTTTTTCTTTTACGGATTTTGACATTATTGTGTACTATTCCATTGTTTTTTTTTTTTTGACATTATTAATTGTAATTGTGAGGATGATTTTATTCATGTATTGTATTTAGTATATTATAGATATTAATTAGGTTTTTTTATTTTACATTTTGATGAAGTGATTACACAAGTTAAAAAAACTCTTGTTAATCATCATGTTCTACATTGTGTATTGTGGAGGGTATAACAGTAAAATCACACATATGGTTAATTTTAACCATGATAGGTTAATAATAATTTAACAGTAGGGATGTATTAGACATTTTCAGTATTTTTAGGGGTGTAATTGTCCAGCCCTAAATTTACAAGGACTTGTATGAGTTTGTTTATAGATGTTTATAGGGACTAGATGTCTTTAACCTTAAAAAAATCAAGATACAATAGAGACAATTGTCCTGATTTTAAAAAGAAAAAAAAGTAAATATTTGTTTTACCAAAAGGCTGGATAACATTTTTTCTATTTTTTATTCAAATTTTTAAAAATACAAAAAGACAAAATTGATAGACTTTCTGTTCCTCTAAAATTATAATAATTTAACCTCAAAATCTTAAGCCGACTAACCTAAAATTTCTTAAAAATATATTGCTCCCATTCCTACTTAGAAAAATTAAAAATTATTTGTTATTTAAAGAAATCTTCAACACGTGGATATGAGTACTGATATAAACAGTTTGAAAAATACACATCTATCATACATTATAAATAAGACAGTTTGAAATACACATATCCCATCGAATTTTCCTAAAATCCAAAAATCCATATAACCTCCTGAAAACATCTATATAAATTCAAATAATTTTGAGTTAAACTTGCATTAACAAAGGATGAATATATTTTTTTAAGAGAATATAATCCTTTCATTACTAAAAATTAAAGACATCTAAGTCCTATAAACATGGGAAAACCCATATAAATCCCTACTAAAATTGGAACAGACGTACGAGTCCCTGAAAACTCAGAAAAACCCAATTATCATCCTTGAGTTAAATTTCCATCCAAACTTAATGGAATATTCCCAAAATATTCTGTCACATATAATTGTGTAGACATTGAAGTCCTTATAAACAGTCATAAAGACAAATCAGTCCCTGCAAAAGACAAAATTGCCCCTCAAAGACTTTTACATTAAATTGTGTACACATTGTAGTCCCTATAAACAATTATAAAGACAAATTAGTCCTTGCAAAAGACAAAATTGCCCCTGAAAGATTTTTACATTTAATTGAATAGACATTACAGTCCTTATAAATAATCGTAAAGACAAATTGGTACATGTAAAAGACAAAAATGCCCCTGAAGAATTTTTACATTTAATTGTGTAGAAATTGCATTTTTTTAGAGGGTATTTAATTTTTAAATTGCAATGTCTGCACAATTAAATGTAAAAATACTTCAAGGGTATTTTTGTCTTTTAGAGGAACAAATTTGTCTTTACGATTATTTATAAGGACTGTAATGTCTATCCAATTAAATGTAAAATCTTTCAGGGGCAATTTTATCTTTTGCAAGGACTAATTTGTCTTTATAATTGTTTATAGGGACTACAATGTGTACACAATTTAATGTAAAAGTCTTTGAGGGGCAATTTTGTCTTTTGCAGGGACTGATTTGTCTTTATGACTGTTTATAAGGACTTCAATGTCTACACAATTATATGTGATGGATATTCTATGAATATTCCGTTAAATTTGGATAGAAATTTAACTCAGGGATGATAATTGGATTTTTCTGAGTTTTCAGAGACTCGTACGTCTGTCCCAATTTTAGTAGGGACTTATATGAATTTTCCCATGTTTGTAGGGACTTAAATGTCTTTAACCCAAATGTTACGAAGGTCCGAAATGGAGCGTGTACAATAAGATGAGCCTAGCCACAAGAGAGTAATAGCTATACCCATTAGCACAAATTAAAAAAAAGGGAATTACCTACTGCAGGAACTGCAAGCAAAGGAAGAAGGGGGAGGAGAAAGTGACAAACTCTCCAGAGGACCATATCATGTGAATATTAATGAATATTTCGTTTTGGTTAACTCTAATTCAAAATATAATATATCAAAAACTTCTATAATTTATTAAAAATGTAAAAAATCTTTTATAAATAATGATTTTACCCTTTTAATAAACTGTAAAACCCTATTCGAAAGGATAAAATTATTATTTACCTATAAAGTTTTCCAACGAGTAACAAAAAAAAAAAAAAAAAAAAAAACCAAATAAAAAATATGCATAGCTATCTATAATGAATAATAAACAATGACTCTTGGAACTACCCATGAAAGAAAATTCTACATGAGATACATCATGACATTTAAGTGGGCATTGAATACAATGCTTTTTTCTATAATAATAATAAATTAAAAAACATGCATAACAAGTAAAAACTAGACACAAGACAATAATGAAGATCAAAAAGACCATTTTGACAAAAAAAAAGAAATTTAAAAAAAAATCAAGTTACTCAAACATCATCAAAGTTGTAACAGGCTGACAAATACCATGTTCACATCAAAATCATATCAGCAAATCCAGAGAAGAAGTCACCACACATCAAACAAGATGCATCAAACAAAATAAAAAACATTTCCAGCCTGTCCAAGCAGTTACATAGAAGAACAAACCTCATCTTCTAGTCATAGAAGAACCAGCCCAAGCTCTGATGGTTTCAAGGCACGATTCATCCGGTAGTTGTACAGATAATAGTGAAGCTGCCCGTCCCCGGGCCCAAACTTCAGCTCCTTCAGGAAAGACTCATTGTGCATAATGTCCAACGCATTGAAGACATCGAAATCCTTTTGTTTCGCCACAATGAGCGCGTCGTTCATCAGCTGTAATAATGGAGTCTGGGTAGAGACGTTGTAGTAAGAATAGGCGGCCTTCAAAGTCGAGTAGTTCTGATTCCCAAGTATCGACGATGGAAGGGTGTAAAAGCTGCAAAAATCAGTGATCTCATGGGATTCAGGACTCTCGACCACATAACCATCGACGATATTCTCGGTCGGGAGGAGCCAATGCCGTACATCGTACTCATCGAAATCGGGAGCGACGACAAACTGGCTCAAATAGCTCCTCAACAACCTGGTGACCGGAGGGACATCACGCAATTCCATCTTCCGAAACCCTGGTGTGACTGTCGACTCAGGCAGCTTGTACAGCTTTATTGTCCGAGACATCGTCATTCGTGGACCAAGCCTAGAGAACCCCACATCAATGAGCTTCTTCGGGTTCAATGACCGATGCCAATATTGACAAGATGTGATTGGGGTTGGAAGCACAACCCCCGCTGTGTAAGCCGCCTGCCACATATTCTCCAAGTGAACCCTCCTTGTGACCTCTTTGATCATGACAGGGGCAAGCCTCTTTGATCGAAGTTTCTTATGGACACAGAGGAAGTTCACTTCGGCCATTTTGACCACCTCGTCATGAGCTCGAATCCTTGCGGGGACACCCGTGATGAACGCGACGAGCTTCTTGGACGTCTTGACACAAACCCCAATGTGCCAGCTACGGAAGTAGCCCGGCGGGCGGAGGGCCCATTGGAGGAACTCCTTCGAGTAGTTGAACCTGAACATGTTCTCGTCATCTTCCACGTAGTTGTTCTTGAGGAGGTTGTACACCTCTGTGCAAGTCTCCTCGTTGTCAATGTCGCATGTTGTCCATTCATAAGGTGGAGGGAGGTTGTATGGTTCTTGTTTGACTTCCGACAAAGGGATCGGGGCTTCAATTGGGCCCTCGGGTAAGCTTGTGTCTCCAAGTTCCCTGAATTGCCCAACTGGCTGGGTCTCCCAGAACCGATGTTTCTTCTCGAGGCTAAGTGTTTCCTGAACTTTCCGTGCAAGTTCTTCGATTGAGCCATCATTATCAGATGGTAGGCCAGCATCAGTGTATGATTTTTGGTTTTCATTTGGAGAACCAGGTGAGGAATTGCTGTCAGCCATCTTGTTAATGAATTAGATCTGTATCTGCAAATACTGGACCAAAAAACAAACAATACTAATAGTAAGGACAGAGCCAAAACATACATTTTCAAGTTATTTAACATATAATACTTGATTAATTGAATATAAAATCAAGGCCATTTCAAAATCTAGCAGTAGAAAAGTTTCTTTGCAGAATCATTAAAAGGCAAGCTTAAAAATTTTAAAAATCTGCAATCTCAAAATAACCCAAAGTCCATTTGGACATCCTGCAGAAACTGATAAATCCCATAACTTTGGAATCTCGACAGAGCTTCAACATGATGGATCTTAAAGAACCTCATCATTCTTACAAAGAAGACTTCTTTCGTATACCAAACTAACCATCCAGAATAGCAAAGTCCTGGATGTCTGATAAACTTTGGGAGGGGAGAAATGTTGACCAATGTATTGCAGCCCAGTAGTAGAAGGAAGCTTGAGCATGTTGAGCCACAGACCCATTTGCGGAGGTGTTGTCCATTAAGGTACTAGTTTGCATGATTAAAGCAGAGTAGAAGTATTTATGCAGCAATAAAATCCTCCATCAGCATACCTTGACTTCTTCAAAGATTTGCAATGATGTCTGTGAAAAGGAAAGTAGAAATCCCCAAGGACCCAAAACTTATCAAAACTAGAATAGTCATTTTCTTGTTTTTCTTGTTTCTCTCAAACTAGAATAGTCATTGAGGGATTCCTTAGCTCCTCATCTTTGAATGTTTACCACTTAATATATTTGGTGGAAGTCTCACCTTTCTTCAAAGAATAAATCGATCTTCTTTAGAGTTTTACACCATACTTTTATTTTGAACTAAAGTCCACCATAAGTTAATGTTCATATCAAGTCAATTCCACTACAAATCTTCGTAGGATCTGACTAAGATAATGACAGATTACAGTTCCTCTGTTGTTTATCACAATCCATAAGAGGAAGCCAGGAGACAATAGAAAAGCTAAGGGGGAAGATAGGGACACAATCCAAAGAGAAAGGAAAGACAACGGAGAAAATCCAAAGGAAGATGGAGGCACAAGAAACAGAGATGTGGATAAGTTGGTCAAGGTTGCCATGGGATCTCCAGCCATCTTATGTGGTGTAAGTTTATAAATGCGAAACACTACAACAATTCGAGCACCAAGCTGTTTGATTCCAGCAGCTGCATATACTCATGAAGATTTGGAAAGGCATTGCACGTTTAGGAGATCATTGAGATGGGTGACGGGTGATGGGGCTAAGGTGTGGTTCTGGAAGGATGTTTGGTGTGTGAGAAGAATTTTGACTGATCTATTTCTTCCTATTCGGCTTAATGAGCTCCATCAGATAAGGTGGTGGTATGGAGCCAGGCCCCTGCACAGTAAAAAATGTTATAACTAGTTGAGAAGAGACCGCGTGACGCATCCAATGCTAGCTCCAAAGTACAAAGAGATCTGGGGAATGAACATCCCACTGAAGGTGCAAGGTTTTATGTGGTTGGTCTACCATGAAAGACTTGTGACCAAGATCAACAGATCAAGGTGAGCCCCCGACGAGTAGTGCATTAACACTCTGTGGTGTCGAGGATGAGACTGTGGAGCATTTGCTCCATGAGTGTGTGTATGCCAGAAAGGTGTGGCTCTGTTGAGTGCAGCAATAGGTTTTAATATGCATTTCAGCGACTTGCAGGGGTTGTGGGAAGCTGGGAGGCTGTTGAGGAAAAAGGATGATAAAAACATCAAGGCCAAAGTGTCCCAAGTGTTTATCCCTGTGGCTTGTTGGTCCATATGGTTAACAGGGAATGAAGCTGGGTTTAAAGGAGCCCCCTTTACTGGGAGAACACATGGGACAGTGTGCTTAATTTCATCAAGGACTTGAATGGTGTTTCTGGTGGTGCCTCAGCGGTAGGGTTGGTGGATGGTAAGCTGTTATTTAGAGAGTAAGCGAAGTGAGGGCTTGGTCTGGGGAGACTGTAGATTTCTCATCAACTTGCTGCTGATTTTGCTTCTGATGACCCTCTTATGTATTTTTTTCATTTCTCTATGTTTTCTATCCTGGTTTGCTTTTGCTTTCCTATCGGAATTGTACCCCATTTTATATGTGATATTTAAGGGTAGGATTCCCACCTTTCCTGATGAAAAAAAAAATTGGGAGCTCAATAACAATCCCCATGGTTAATAATACTTCTTTTTCAGATCCAATGAATGACTCATCAAGGATACTTCAAAAAGGAATGTGCTTAAAAGACATGAAATTGCATGCATATGCTGTATTGCATCAAGAAATATTTGGAAATCACATATGTGGGTGCCTTACAAATGTTCATAGATTTCCATCGATATGTTGAACAACCTAAGGGCCAAGCATACAAGGAGTGTGTGAGGGGGATTCCATGTTTGGCGCGGGATTTAGAAGTTAAGTCTTTTCTGTCCAAAATCAATAGAAACCATAAAAATTTCACACAATACATCCAGAACAAGCTGATCATATTCTTTCGTTAGTATTTTTTCTCTTCATATAATTACCACAGCAAATGCTATCAATTCAGAACAACATGATTTTGTATTACTGAAATGATTGTATTCATATTCTATGGTTGATTTTGCATCTCCTTTGGATGATGGGCATGGAATTTTGGATGCCTTTAATATTTATCTTATTATTAATTGTTTAGAAATCATCATCATAGTATCATACATTTTTATTAATATAAAATTATAGAATCGCATATACTCCCGCATACCGCATATACTCTATGCGGTACCCCAACCACACGCAAACCGCTTACTGCATATTTGAACACTGCAAACAACAATCCCTCCCTTGAGAAGCCTTATAGCTCAGCCCCATGCCCAGTCCCTTGAGAATCTGATAATTAGGAGCTCTCTGGACAGCCACAAATGGCACATCAAGCCAGAATCTGACCTCTGTCCCAGTTTCAATCTTGCATCTGATGGTCCTTCAAAAAAATTTCACCTGACCAATAATCCCCTTCAAAATTCAGGATAGGATGTAAGATCTACTAGGATTGCAAACAAAGGAATCACAAGTTCTGAAATATTTCATGTTGACCACTTTGCACCAAAGGGAGCCACAAGCCTCCTTCCATAACCGTTAAATTTCATCAGCTAGGGACCCCCCATGCAGCACATAAATGCAAGTGGATGCTCTCTCTCTCTCTCTCTCTGAAAAAGGTTGGATCCTTCATTATTAAAAATGATTCCCCTCAAAGACATTTACAAGCTAAGAATACACCTCACCCAATCATCAAATACATAAAAATCTCTCACCAATTAGCTCCCATAATTCTGGATGGCAATTTCTACCCAGCTGAAATTTTAAGACCCTATTGACGTTTGCGCGCGCACACACCCCAAAATAAAGTTTTCTGTAAATATCATGCATGTGTGAATTGTGATGCAGCGCGCATTCTAGAGGGATTTGGACAATAGAAGGAGAGTAGTCTCGAAGAGAGAAAGAAGGTTAAGATAACGAGATCTACTGATTTTTTTGAATGAAAAGGTTGGCTTTTGCCTTCAATAAAGAGATCTACTGATAATATAAACTCAAACAAAAGAGATTGTTAGATCTACCAAACAACCAATATTAATACAATAAAAAAAACTAAGTGCTCTAAAATTTTCTGTGACTATTTATAGGCCTCTGAATCATAGGAAGTCGTTGATGAAGATTGGAATTAACTAGGGTCCACAGTTCAGATACTCCTTGGGGATTGAGAATATTTCATAAAAAAAAATAAAAAAAGGGTGCCCCATGAACATCTGACACAGTGGAGTTTGATCCCCTGACCTCCTTTTCAGTGACAAGGGGTGCTAACCAGCTAATTAAAGCTCGGTTTGCCAAATATTATTTTGTGCGTCCAATCCAATCCGATCAAAGGTTGGACACGCAATTGTGTGTTTTTGTGTCAAACCCACATCATGGTAGGTCCTCCCCCATCCACAAAAGTGGGGTGCCCCTTCATATGTTGTCGTTCGGATAACTATATACCATCATGAAGACTTGGTCAAATTCACATGGAACAGATAGGGGTCCAAACTCTTGGTTCTAAAAATCTTGGGGGTGACAATCCTACACATATAGTCACCCAGCTAACAACCGATCTAACCATGTCAACAACAATCATCTTGATCTAATCCTAATTATTTATTCTCATCCACATGACAACCTTATTATCAAATTCATACAACAAATCTATAGTTATAAGATGATAAAATATCTAACTATCCAAATAAAACAATACAACCTATGAACTATGTGCAACCGTCTAAAGGACAGGTCCTTCCATGTGGGTTGTCTAGGTGCTGCTGGACGACAGATTTTTGGCAATAGCTGCCTATGCTGACGACGCCTAACATCTAACGACCGCCTTGTTGCCGCTTTTATGCAGTCAGACTTTTTTTTGGGTTTCGGATTGCACAATGTGGCTACTTAATAAACACACATGCATGATTTATCAATTACAAGACCCTGGACATCCCAGCTACAAAGTTCCATTCAAGAGTTGCAAAAGCAACGAAGTGCGCTTACATTACAATAAAAACCATCCCCTCATAAAGATATTTGAATGCATGATCTGACTTAAATCACATGCACAGCCAAGTTTATCAGCATATGACAAAGTGTTTGCAATTTTATTATGAATGTTGGTTACCTTTTTGATGTGTTCAAGAAAAGAGGGATCTTGTGCAAGAAACAGAGGAAAGCTCTACCAAGGAGGGGGATATAATTCACTGTACCTCCAGAAAAAGATTTAAAATTTTATTCCATGAAAAGAAGACAGTAGGTTGTTGCCATATTCTCCAAGGAATAAGGAAACCACTCTAGAATGAGCATACAACACCCTCCCCACAAATTTCAGCCCCAAAAAAGACACAAGTATCTAACCATGGGAGAGGGAAAATACTGCCTCAAACAGAATCAAAGAATTTGGGTGTCAAGAGCTTATGAATAAGGGATTTCATTAACTGATCCTCTGATTAATGAATGAAAAACAATCCTTGTGAAATAAATTTCCTTTGTACAAATTCTTATAACAAAAATGTGTCTAAAACAACCTTAGATTTGAAAGTCTCTCTTTCATCAATGTTTGATCGGTATGGGTATAAAAGGAAGCACCAGCACCATTGCAAGCACTGAGGAACTATATCTGAGTAATAAAGGTTCTACTTTAACTTTCATCTCATCATAAAAAACTCAACACCTATATTTCCAGTCTTCTGACTATGCAATAATGTGAAAACTACAGCTTTAAAACTCCAATGAGCGTTTTGGTTGGCGTGCAACTAATGTTTTCTCCAACACAAGAGGGTCGATGTGGAGACAGTGAGACACATGGATGGTGATATCCTCCCTTCTTAAATCATGGATTCATGTTATTTTTGGTGAGGAGACACCTTCCATCATTTTGGGTAATACATGGTTCGTGTAGTGCAAATCGGTGGACGTCCTTTTGAATAGGGTGGTTTTGCTTTGAGGGCATTTATTTTATTTTAATTTTTCTTTTTTTTATTAACCTTTGTACAGAGGTCCCTTGTCTCCTTTAATTGGGTTTTTTTTAATCAATAAGATTGTACCTACATTTTCTCAAAAAAAAAATTTGCATTTAGGCACTACTTCTGAGATACATCTAGGATGTCATGATGGAAAAAAAAAATTAAATGAAATGAAATCCCAAGCCTAGGCATGACATTTGAAGGTGCAAGCCAGTTTAGTCACTGAAAATGCTAGCACCAGTGTTCAGGCTTCAGGCCTTTCTAGTTACTATTAAACCAATATTTCTAAAACAAGAAAAATATAAAAGATCTCTTAGTTTACAAACGGATAATTTTGTTTTTCAGAGGAAAAAATCATAGCTTGGACAATTCAAAGGTAGAACCAATCAGCAAAAAGAGATATCAAAATAAAAAAAATAAAGTTGTCTTGTGTAATCTCACATGGGTATCAACAAAAATATACAGAAATACTACACACCCACACTACAGAAATTCATTCATAGCTTAGACTCTTCAAAATACCCTAGATGGGCAAAAAAAGGGTTTATCATAAGACACCAACACAAGCTCTTTAAGATTCAAAAAACAAGGTAATCTGGGTATCACAAGAAAATAACACAAACACCAAATATCAACAAATCCACATCAAGAACTCGCAGATACAAAAGCACATGATGAAAAGAAGGAAAAAAAAATCGCTCAAATCAGAAACCCAGCTAAAGCTCCACACTTTTGCCACGATCACATACCCAACAAAAGACAATCTCTATTTTTTTCAAAACAAATCACTATCAATGACAAATTCAAATATATTAAAAAGGCAAGCTTTACAGAACAGATCAACATCAGATGAGAGAGGATGAACTAGATTTTTTTTTAAAAAAGGAAAAATCCCTAAATGAGAAACCTTAATCATAGATCCAGTTAAAAACCCTAGATCCACAGAACAAATCATCATGGAGAGAGACTAGGACGAACCTTCCCAGGTCGATCGCCGCGTCGGGGAGTGCGGGAAGCGGCGGCGGGGAGGGCGAGAGGCGGAGGCGGCGGGCTGTTGAGGGGCGTCGGGGAGAGTGAGCGTCGAAGGCGGAAGGGCCGAGAGGGGGTTTGGTTTTTCTGTCGGGGAGGGTGAGAGGGACTGGTTTTTTTTTTTTTTTTTTTTTTTTTGGGAAAATCGATACCACTCCCCTGGAAGTGAGATAAATCGATTTTAACCCATGTAAAATTAAAAAGTTGTCTAAGTCCGTAATGGTTACATGTTTAATCAGTTAAATTTTTCACTAAATATATTAATAAGACCTTGCTAACATATAAAAAATCCGATTTAATCAATTTAATGATAAATTAATGACCTCGTCTTTTCCTAAAAATTCTCCGGTAATCTTATACTCACCGTGGTATAAAAAAAAAAAAGGAAAAATCAATATAATTTCTTGAAAACTTATGAAAATAAAAAAAATTCCCTGTAAAAATTCTGTTTCATGGACTTTCATAGACTTTCAGAGATTGACTCTTTTCACATCTGAATTTTTATTAATAAACACAAAAATATTTTTAGAACTTTAAAATAACAAATAAAGAACTCAAATATTCAAATTCAACATGAATTATTGATACCCATATAAATAAAATAAAAGCAATCAATATATTTCTTATATGTAAATATATCTTTTTACTTTTATATATGTTTAAACATTATAAAAAATATATATATACATCTATATTGTACAATAATAGAAACATCTTCAAGGAAAATCAAATCAAACATTATACATATAATCAAATATATGATAAATCTATATTTTAAAAAATAATTGTGGATGATCTAGGCATATATAATATAATCTACCATTTTCATATATTCATCAAACATATGAGGTGATAGGAATATTTCATACATATGGACATTCATAAAAAAAAGATGATAAATAAAGAAAAAAATGTGAATAAAAATATGAAAGACATGTGATAAAAATCATACAGTAGATTTGTTAAAAGAAAAAAAGAAGAAATATTCACAAAGCTGGAATAAAAGTCCATGAGAATCCCACCCATTTGGGTGAGATTTTGAAAAGACTTTTTTCTTTATATTTCTCTCTCTAAAGTCCACAAAAGTCCATAAGAATCCATCACTTATGAAAGTTTTCATAAATCCTGTTTAAATTGAATAACACATGACAAAATGTCTACTATGAGGAGTCTCAATTGAATAACGCTGGACTTTTTGTCCACGAAATAATGTCTTAATTGAATAACACTGGACTTTATGTCCACGAAATAATGTCTCAATCGAATAACGCTGGACTTTATGTCCACGAAATAATGTCTCAATCGAATAACGCTAGACTTTATGTCCACGAAATAATGTCTCAATCGAATAACGCTGGACTTTATGTCCACAAAATAATGTCTCAATCGAATAACACTGGATTTTTTGTCCACGAAGTAATGTCTCAATTGAATAACGCTGGACTTTTTATCCATGAAATAATATCTCAATCGAATAACGCTGGACTTTTTGTCCACGAACCAAAGTCCTGATTGAAAAACACAAGATTTACAAATCCACAAGCATGGACATTTTGTCCATGAAAATCCTAATTGACTACCCCCTATTAGAGAGAGAGCTATTTATTCATATAAATATCCTCTAGGGTTTCAGGGTAAAATTTGGTTTGGTACATATAGATAAAATGTAGAGATCCATGTGAGAGAGTTTAAGAGAGGATAACTCCATGAGAGAGTTTATAAAGCTTTTTTGTATCTCAACTATCATAGTGGATTTTCTGTTTTCACTCCGTGGATGTAGGCCTAGGTCACAAGTATTTTTTGTGTGTGATGGTGTTCCATTCTTGTGTATGATCTCATCTTTTATGGACGGCTTCCGTATATTCGTTTTGTTTCCAACATACGGTACTTATAACATATTTTGATAGTTATTAAGATTTTCCTTTAATACGCTTTCATCATTAATATAATATTTTTGATGATCATGTAATGTTTGCTTCACTGGACTACCTTCATTGTCCCCAATCTCACAAATTTTATATCAAACCTATCGCACATTCACACAGAAATATGATATTCTTTATGCACTTTATATGTATATAATTCATAAAGTCATCTATTTACTTGAATCGGTTGATTGTGCTTTGTAGCTTAAACGAGCATTTCAAAAGAAAAATATACCTTCACCCCCTCCACGGCATCGTTTTTCTAGGATTAGTTCCAGCCGTCTGCTGTTGGAACAGGTAATATAACTTGTATTTTTCTTTTCCTGATTGTTATATTATATATATATTTTTTTTGGTGGAGATCTTTCATCTATGCTTTTCGAGAGTGATCATTCTCTTAATGTGATGATTCCTATCTTCCTCACACACACACACACACACACACACACACGTTTTTTCAAACAAACAATATTCCAGGTGATCCTTGTAGTGGGTGATCCTTCCTTGAGGCTAACAGTTCACATTGGAAAAACAAACAATATTCCAGGTGATTAACTTTATGGGAACTCTTCAAAGTATGCACATCCTACCTGTAACAACGTGGATTTCAGTTTCGAAGAGGAGCATGATAAGCTTTCCAGTCATGCTCACGGACTTTCTATTGATAGTGTTGGAAGTGATGCAAGTTTCTTGAGAGGCAAAGAACTGTTAAATGCTATATTTTCTAACTCATTTGGTGACAACTTCATCTGCTTTGCTACTGGTGCTGAAGGAACTCCAATTGAATCATTGAGCAGTGAAGTTTTCTAGTCCCCAAACCATGCGCGGGTGTTTCTGCCTCGCGATCAGCAACATAGGTTGAATCGAATGCTCACCACAGTGCAACGTCGAATAGCAACATCAAAAATGGATATGGTCAAGAAATCGCAGTGAAAGATTACCTTACCACCAAGGTGCACATCTGGTCACTGCTCTCACCAAGAGCCAGGTTTAGATATGCCTGAACTACCATAATTTTTTCCTGAATTCATATCATTAAATATCTTTTTCTGCCCAATAGATTTTGACTTTGTTATTCCTTTAGTTTTAATATTGCAATAGGATTTTTTTTTTTTGAATATAACTAGATGGTCATATAAATTATGTACTGTCGTCTTGTGGTTTTAGAAATAAAATTTTGTAAACTCGTCTGAAAGATTTAGAAATAAAATCTAAAGCAGACAAAAAGGTCCTCGCTAAAGAAATTAAATTCCTAAGCTGCTCTCAAGAAGATCTGAAAGAAGTGCTTAATCAGTCTTCAAAGGAAAAGAGTGAATTAGTGGTATTCAACAAAAATAAATCTAAAACAAAACTGAAATACTTGTATACTAATTTGTGTGGATTTTTTTTTTCGCCTTCTGAAAACACTTGATCATAAGAACAAAATATTGTTTCTCCATGTTAATTGATGCTTTGAACATTTTTGTTCCATAAAAGATAACCACTTTATAAAGGTTGAACATATGCTGATGAACATATGCATGCTTGACTCATGAAAAGTGGCTGAAAACAAATGCAAAAATACTGTTTTTACATTGTGGAGTCCACACATGACTTTAATTATATTTGGGTTCATCAGACATCAGTCACTTGAGAAAGCAACGCCTCATGCTAAGATCAATTTTATAATTTATTATAGTGATAATTTTGCAATTACAATGTTCCAATTTCTATTCAAATTGATGCAAAATTAAAAGATGAGAGTTTTCATCAGTTTTCATATGGATTTCATGTTGGATTATACGCGCATTTGCGTGTACAGTTTCACTAGTATATAATATATAAAGTGAGCAGTTTCACTTTGTGAGCTCATGCTTTGTTTTATTTTTGAAAAATTCCGGTGGTGCCCCTCTTTTTATATATTCACATCTTGTCCATTACAAATATTTTTATATTGTCTTGTTTATGCTGTCATAAAATAGAATTGTATATCATAGTCAGCTCTTATTTTTTTTGGGGAAAAATCCAAATAACACTGTGTAAACTGTTAAAAATCCATATAACCCCCTGACATTTTTTAAAATCTATATAACTTTTTAAAAACAGATACGTAAATCCAAATAACCCTTTAAGTTAAATTTTCATTGATAAATGAGGAATATTCGCATAATATTATGTTTTGTTAACCCTGATTGAAAACACAATATACAAAAAAAAAACTCTACAATTTGTTAAGAATGCGAAAAACCTTCTGTTTATGACAATTTAACCCCTCTGAATAGATTATAAAACCCTATTCAGAGAGCATAAATCGTCATTTATAAAATATTTTTCGTGTTGTAGGAGTTTTTTGATATACTATGCTTTCAACCATGGTTAACCAAACATAATATTTATCGAATAATCATAATCTGTCAATGAAAGTTTAACTCAAGGGGTTATTTAGATTTACATAAATGCTATCAGGGGTTATATGGACTTTAAGAAAAGTCAAGGGACTGTATGGATTTCATGCAATTTACAGGGGGTTGGATTTTCCCTTTTTTTTAATGTGCATTTCAAACTCAAAAGATATCAATGGGAACGGAACTGTTTCATTATATTCAGTAATTCACAATAACTTTTCTCTCTTTGTATCTTTCAACTTTGAGTATTTTATATCATAATCAAATTGTGTAGTTTATATTTACATCTTACAAGTTGGTATCCAACTATCCAACAAAACAACATACCAGGAAAAAGAATACATATTGATGCTGGAAACATTGCTAGGAATCAATATCTTATGTCCTCCAAAAAAATGATTTTAAGGGTGCAATTATCGTACCTAACAAACTCTTTTATATGTATATTTTTTTTGCTTATATTTTACTATGTATAGTTTACATAAGAAATTTTTTATGTGTAATAACTTGTAAATTTTTTTAGGTGTGCATACGAATTTTTTACTACTTATAGTATTTTCATTATTTTTTATTATAAAATATAAAATATAGTTTATAAACACGCATTGGCGCGTACACCATTACTAGTAAACTAAAAATTTATCTTATCCACATGAAATCTCTCGTCCCTCTGTCACTTTATGAGTAATTTTCAATCCAATTTTTGCCTATGAATCATCCAGACAAATATAATAATAAATTAAAAATTTATCTTATCCACATGAAATCTCTCTTCCCCCTATCCCATCACTTTATTAGATTTTTCTAATCTAATTTTTGTCCATTCAAGAGTATCTTCAATCTTATACCCAAATCATACTTACATTTAAATTTCAGTAAAAATCATTAAAAATCTCTTAAACCATTTATCCATATTCATATAAATCAATTTTCTACTAAAATATTTATCAAAATCAAGGAGACTCAAACCTTTAAATTTTTCATGGTTATTTTATTTCTTGAACTCTACAATTTTAAAAGCTTTGAATAAAACACAGAAAATGATCTAAACAATCTTTTTTAAATCATCTCCAAGACTCCAATACATTCTCTCAACAATTCAAGGATGAGATTTGTATCCCCATGGATTTTTGCTTGCCCAATTCCACTGGTCTCGGCACATCTCCTCTATTCCATGTTTTGCCCTGCCAGGCCAATACATCATAAGAAAATAATACACAAAAAAAAAAAAAAAAATACATTAAAGATGACAATGCTACATGTACTAACTTCCAACCAAGTTCTTTTTCAGCTTTCTCTGTTGAGGCATAAACAGTTGTCGCGTCTCCTGGTCTCCTTGGACACAACTTTATGTTTATTTTCTAATTTTTCATAAAAATGAGAACATTAATATTAATTTCTTACATAAATACACAAAAAATTATGAAGGATTCAAAGTTGAAAACATTGAGAGAATAAGTGTCCTACACCTTCCCTGACGCTTTTTCAAAGGCCGCCACCATTTCAAGAACAGATGTACCGCATCCCGTCCCTAGATTATAGGCCGTACAACCTAAAATCAACCAATAAGATTTCCAAGTAGATACAATTTTGTGCCAATTTATAATCAGAGTTCGAAACTGAGAGTAGTACCAATGTAGTCTGATGTGAAGATTTTCTTAACAGCAGCAATATGACCATCAGCCAAGTCCATAACATGAATGTAGTCTCGGATCTGTAAAAAAAACGATTGATAATTAGTAATGACACTGTGAATGCATCTATAATCATTTTGTATTTAACCATCTTTGTGTACATTGAATACTCTCTGTAGATAACTATTACATATCTATAACTATATGTATAATTTATGTATATATCATATTATATTTATGTAACTTTGTCTACAAAGGATAGTTTAGGCATCATGAAAAGTAAGGAGAAAAAAAAAAGGGACAACATTGTTTGGGTAAAGAAAAAATAATTAAAAAGTCCAGAAGCAAAAAAATAAAATAAAGTTGTTGGTCCAGCGTATTTGAGTGATTCACCCATAAAAAAAATATTCCATAGCCCATATGTCACTGGGAAAGGATAATGGTGAATCGAATTGGTTCAAGGATGAAAAATTACGAGTTTGGATCCAGTCGAACTAGTATCATCAAAATCATTAATATTGAACTGTACCCAACAATTAGCTGTGTAGTTCGATTAATACGTTGTGAAATTAGCATAATACAAAATAGGAGTAAGTAAACTCAATTTGAGTCTACAGACTACGAAACTCAATTTGAGGCTACAGATTACGCACCGCACTGCCATCCTTTGTTGGGTAATCATGGCCATAAACATTCAGCACTGGGAATCTGCCAACAGCTACCTGTTGGATGTAAGGCATGAGATTATTTGGAATACCCTTGGGATCTTCACCAATCTGACCACTAGGATGAGCTCCCACAGGATTAAAGTATCTCAGTAGTATCATTTTCCATTCTGGGTCTGCCTTTTGAATATCACGATGGATCTCTTCAAGGAAAAGCTGACACACAAAAAACATTATACATAAGGATTATTCTATGAAGTAATAGAGCAGTGGATGTGTCAAAATAGAGCAACTCTAATTATATATGCATGCTTGGCAGACTCTATGCTAATCAGCAGTACCTTGGTCCGGCCATATGGATTCATTGCCATAAGATGGAAATCCTCCAAACATGGAATTTTATCAGGTTGGCCATAAACAGTAGAAGAAGATGAGAAGACCATCTGTATTGCATGTACGCAAAATTGTAAAAGTCAACGAACAGAAACAAAGAAAGAAAAAATAGTGATGACCCGAAAAGTACACAAAATTGAGGTCATTTAAAATTCGCTCGCACCATCAAAGAAGAAGGCAATTTAAAGCAAGAATAAAAGTGAAATTTTCTCAACAAATTGGCCAGGGCACACATCACTAGATTCTTGTAATCAAAATCTAATTTTGTTGGCATGGAAACCATTTTAAATTTATAATTGATACCTTGTTTAGCTTGTATCCAGATACATGGGTGTGCTTATCCTATGAATCAATGTATTCTTATTAATAATTAGGCACATTCCTTATTCATGGAAGGAATAAGGAAACAGACACTACCAGATCCTCCCCCTACACAAACAAACACTACAAACTGAACTCGTGGGCAGCATTTGGGGTGTGGGACCTGACCTATCCAGTTTTTTTTTCTTCTCTTCAACTCCTTGAATAGGAAAGTCAGCAGCGACGATGGCATAAGAGGCCACCCATCTGTTCCATCCCTAATTCCAGGATGGTCAGATTATATCCTTTAAATGTTGAGCAGCAATATTGACTTCGCTAAGAAATGAAAATTCATTTATAGGATTAAAAACACCATCACCAATTGAATAGAGGGAACAACTTTTCCAATAAAAAAAGACAACATGAGGGCCAACTAAGAGCTGCATTGCTAAAAAAAGGATGTCATATCTGGAAAAAAAAAATTCTGCAGTTCGACAAGTCATATTTGCAACACAGAGAAACTAATTTGCACGTAAAAGCGATGTATAAAGGACGGATTGAATAGAAAATATTAGAGGGAGAAAGTTATACAAATAAATAAATAATAATAATAATAAATAAAAAGAGATTGTATTTAAACTTATACATATCTAGGTTATTGTATTACTGGATGCCACTAAACCATAATCGTATAACTCAGTGTGTTTGATGAATAGCACAAATCATGGCAGTCACTCCATATATTCAGTGCTCTTCGCAATGCAAATAATTAACAAATGGACTAATAGTACAACTAGCAAACCTTTTTGCAGCCATATCTTTCCATGAATTTGAACAAGTTCAGTGTACCAATCAAGTTATTGTTATAATATAGTCCAGGCTTATCAACACTCTCCCCCACAGCCTTCAAACCAGCAAAATGGATAACAGCATCAAATCTGTTGCATTATGAAACATTTTAATCACTACAACATTCATAAATTAGATCATGACAATTACCCATATTCGTGAGATGTTTATGTGGTGATTGATGATTTGAAAAGAAAATATCCTATTCCATGAGTTTCCAGGTTGCACATAGATGCAAATGCAAGAAGAAACTCATGCACTGATCACCTTCAAAGATGAGAATATAATTTAAATAATAAACAATTAGATTCGTTGAAGAACTGAAGTGCTGAACAATAATACATTTATGTATTTTACATGAATTTCTGTTGAGATGTGTTTATTAAGATCATCAGGATTATCTATAAATTCAGTTGATCAAATCAAGAGAATTCCTTTTCATCAGAAAAATTGATAAAATCAAATAATTCTTTAGATAAATAGATGATTAATGAAACTCAATATCACTTTGCAAACACGACTCTTAGCTGGATGACATTCAGGACCCTAACCTGTACGATCTGTTTGATTATAGAGAATACACATAATGGGAACCAATGATGATAACGAACATGCAGCAACACACATTAGCGTTTGGAAACACGTTTGAAAAATAAGTTTTTGAATAATGTGACTTAAATAAACTTGATTCTTAGGAAGCGCATTTTTTACACTATTTTAAAAAGAACATTTTTGTATTAAAAACTATAAATAACATTTTAATTAAGTCTGCTTTCTAAAAAACATTTAGTAACACATTTGCACTTTCTACTTTATTAAAAAGCAGAATCGCTTTTAAACGTGTTACCAAAAGGAGACAGATCAAGAAGAGAAGAATCCCAATAAGTGGCTTCAGTCAAAGAACTTTCACCATTTTTAGGCTGTGGAAACATATAAGAGAAAAAAAGAGAGAGCCACTGCAGGGATACAGAGTTGCATTAAGAAATGTCTCACCAACCAATAATTCATACAAATCAAATTGAAATATAATTTAGAGCATCTCCAACCACACTACTTAAATATTCTCTACATTTAAGAGAATAAATATATAACACAATTTAGGGAGTATATTATCTAACTTTGCTCCCTCAATGACTCCCTATATAATTTTTTATTAATATTTTCAATTAATTTATTTCATATTTCATAGAATGTGATGTGGGGCATAGAGCATCTCCAAGGGTGCTCTACAAATGTCTCATTTGTCTGACGGAGCATGATACAAATACCTAGTAAAGGAATCTTAGAGTGTCAACTTTAACTATACTCCCTCAATAGCTCATACAATAATATATTATATATATCTATTATAACTTTTCATTTTTTTAAATTTTTTGTGGGGACCCACCATCATTTTTTTTTGTGGGGACCCACCATATAAAAGAATTTTTTTTTTTTTTTAATGTAGCCCCTACATTTAGGAGCTCCAAAATGCCTCTCCCATCTGGTGGGTGTCCAAGCTCCACCACCCACCCGATTTGTTGAGGAGTGAAGAGCCTGTTAGAACTGTTTTTTCTCCCCCACTCCCTCAATTGGTTGAAGGAGCCAAATAATGCTCTTATGCAATAAAGAACTAAATTTCACTCCTCCATATAATGTAAAATAGAAGGAGCCCTATCAGAGTCCTTTTTTTTGTATTCTCTCCAAATATGAGTTAGATCTCACCTAGCTTGGGAGAAAACTTTCTCAAGATCCTCATCGTTCCTCAGATCCCCCTACAAACAAAAAAACCCACATAAAAAAACCCTCATAAAACAGATCAAAAAAAAAAAAAAAAAAAAAAAAAATCCAAATCCAAACCAGAAAAAAGTGAAGGTTCCGCGACCGATCTGGTCCGGCCAAATGACGGACGCGATGGAGGGCCTCCTCGAGAGAGTTATCAAGATTGTCGATGATGTAAACCTTAAACCCCTGATTGAGCAGTTGAAGAACCGTGTGGGTTCCTATGAAACCCGCCCCTCCCGTCACCACCACGGTCGGGCTTTCCGAACCCATCTTCACAAACCCCAAAAAAAAAGAAAAACGAAAAGCAGAGAGAGAAAGAAAGATGGCTTGTTTGAAAATGTGAATTGAATTTGTTATATATATAGTGATGGAGAGAGAGATATATGGAATCTATAGGGAAATGTGAGAACAGATAAGCACAAAAATCTAGGAAATAATCGCCTGGTCTCGCTAAACCATAAAAAATTTCAATATAAGAACAGCTCCAAAGCCACATATACATTGCTCTAAAAAATCACATTTCCTTCAAAAATCAATAATTACTCGTATTAGTTTTATACACCTTCACATATTAGAAAATTAACAAACCCCACAATTGTATCCCCGTGGATGTTATTCCATGTTTTGCCCTGTCAGGCCAATACATTTAAAAATAATAATTCACAAAAAAAAACAAAACATTAATGATGATATTACTATATGTACTAATTTCATCAATCTCATCCGAAAAATAAGAAAGAAAGAAAGAAATGATGCATGGAAGTTTTTATTCTACTAGAAAACTAAACCAAATTAGCTTTCTCCATAAACAGTTGTTAATCCTTGTACACAACTTGATATTTTCTAATAGTTCATATAATGAGAACGTTAATCATATTACTGTGCTTCTTACAAAGACGCACAAAATTTTTTTGAATGATTCAAAGATGAAAACACTGAAAGCGCATGTTTGGATTGGAAATAGAAGTGGAATAAATGGGTATAATGTAGAATAAGGGGTTTAAGACAGTTTGGATAGCGGAAATAAATGCGAATTTGTATACCAGGATAAACCAATATAAAGTGATATATGGATTTCAATCAATCTCTGGAATTAAGTTATTCTAGGTTATTCAACCCAAAAAAATATATAGGCCCACAATCAAACCAATTATCACCACCTCTTATGAATCAAATATCATTATTTTTTCACTTTTTATAAATTCCTTATCTACACATTTTATCCAAAAAAATAAAATTTTTATCATTACGTTTTTCAACAAGAATAATTCAAAACACATCATTTTATCATTATTTATATTAGAATAGTCATAAACTTTAAAATAACTTCATTCTCTATCAAACGTGGCTGAGGGAATAAGTGTCTCACACCTTCATGTTGCTTTTTCAAAGTTACAGGGACATTTGAAAAACCATATAAAAAATAAAAGAGCGCTGATACACACAGTCCTTTTTGCAGCTCATTTTGCAGCCTCATATATACTGCACTATCATAGTGTATGAGTCCTATCATAGTATATGACCCAATTTTTTTTTTCATTATGAAAAAAATATACTAATGTATCTCAGTATATACTTCATTTCATATAACAGTATGCACTTCAAAAGGTGAGTGTATGATTTAAAAAAAAAAAAAATGAAATGGACTGTAATTAGGGCAAACTCAACGATATCCTCATTCTAGACGATGTTGTGGCCCACATCAGTGATGGCAAGGGTTGGAGAATTTGTTGGGATGGATTTGATTAATCCATATCGCTAAAAAAAATCTCATTTTAAACCTGTCCCAATTGTTTTTTAAAAAACCCAAACTCATCCCATCCCATACCTTTTAAAAGGAAACTTATTTAAGAATCCCAATTTTCAAACGTTTTTTAAATATTTTTAATTCCTTTTTTTTTTTAATTTATATCGGAGGGACCTCCACGGTTGATCTTACGGTCGAGCCATGCGGCTGATTTTACGATCGAGCTGAGAAAGCTACCTCCGCCTGTTTGCTCCTGTCCCACAGTTTTAATTCTTTTTAGCTTATAAATTAAATAATTATCTTTATTCGTTATCTTATGTAATATTACTTAATAAGTGTTTATATATTTTATCAATTGTATTTATGATAGGTTAGTTTTATTTACGCATTATTAGTTTTAAAGGATATAAGTGATTTACACGGGATAAATGAGACTGGACAGGTTTTTCACTTAAATAACAAACCCATCACATATCTGTTTCAGATTGAACGGATCACCTATCCCATTGTCAGCAAACCTTGGATAAGGGAGGGGTTGCAAAGTAAAGTGGGTGGTGAATGTTTTTTTGTATATAAGATAGGGGTATGCAAATCAGGTAATTTTAAATGGATTTTAAGCACCCATCTCCATTTAAAGGGGTGTGCACACATATGTGTGGTGTACAAATAAAGACACCCCCAAATGAAAGGGTGCCTTTTTGTGCATCTCTTATTTCTAAATACCTTTAAATGAATTTTTTATTATTTAAGATTCATTTAAATATTCTTTTTTAAGAATTAAAATTGAAACATGGATGTCACATCATGAATACTGAGAATAGATATCCACATAATGATTGAATATCTATTTTCAATTTTATAACAATTATTAAATATATTGTCATAACAATTAAAATTGAAAATAGATATACATATTAAAAATATGGATGTCATATCATGATGAATACTGAAAATTTTTATCATTAATAAAATACCCACATAATGATTTTATGAATGTATGATACCATATAATCAGTTTATTAGGTATCATTATTGGTATATGGCAATTTATTAGATACCAAAATATATTTATGTGGGTGCTGATATCATATATGACAATAAATTCTCATGAATTCAAAAATAATGATATATATGATTTTAAGATTATATCATTACTAATTGTGCGTGTATTACTTATTATACATATTACTTACATACCACAGTAAAACATGCATTTATGAACAGTAACATCATCCAATTCTTCATTGAAACCAATTTTTGATCAATGAAAACCACTCGAACATGAAACCAATCTGACGAAAACCAAAAAGAAAATATTCAAAATCAAATCTTATAATTCTAGTTATGCAATTTGAAATCCCACTCTGGTTCTTTTTTTTAGGCTGTTTGGAAGGTAGGATAGGATAGGATTATCCATGATTCATTGTATGGGCTGCCTACTACAAGTTTATGAGTGCTGTTACGTTCAGTTTTTTTCTCAGTCTAAAAGACACAGACCTATATGTTTCGTTATAGATTCCGTGAAATATATATTTTGTTAGATGATGTAAATACATCATTAAATTTTTTTCTTACACTTATTAAAAATTGATTTATTCACCTCGAAATAGAGCGATATGCACTTTTTATCAAAGCATATACCTCATTAAATGATGTTTACTATTTAAAAAAAAAACATATGTGAAATCTAAATTTTGGTTGGTAAATGTGATTGAGTGTATCATTTTCTCCAGCTTATTGATCAAAAGCTACGGTACATGAAGATTGACTTTAGTGCAACCCATTGAAAAACCCAAAGAACATTAATAATGTAGAAGAGAGTAATATAATAATAAAAAATAATATGTCCAATATCTTTTTTACGCTATAATAATAATATATAAAAAGTTAAAGAGAGATTTATTTGTAAGCTTGTACATTATTTTGGTTTTCATGGAAATATATACATTTTGGTTTTAAATCATTTTGCACATTTCTCTAATTTGTATATCTTTTAACTTGAGTGAATCTGGTTATACACCCCTCTAATTTGCACATTCACCTATTTATGGAACACAATTTTTTATCTCGAATCACTTCCTGATGTCACTGTTGATATCCTCCTCCTCTTCATCTCCTCTCGCGCGCACTATAAATGTGGGTTTAAAAGATATATGTGGGATGCAAATCAATGTGAATTTTATGAATAGGGATATGCTAAAAAAAACAAAAGGGTGAAAGGGGATATACAAATTAAGGAGAGTTTAAATCAAATAAATTTAAATGGATCTTGATATCTCATATCCATGAATAGGGCATGCAAACATATACATGGTGTGCAAATAGAGGCACTTATACATTTTATTGCCTTGCAATTGTACATTCAATGATGTGAATACATATTTTTACAAAAAGTAAAAAAATCATGTATTCCATTCACCAAAGTAGATATTTCATGAAGAAAAAAATAGACTACAAACAGGATAACGTCCTATCATAATATATTAATTGATAAGAGACATTTCAAACGATAAACTAAACCATATACAATTCATTTTGTTTAATTTTGATGCAATTTTTTTTATGTAGATTGTCATATATGATCTATATTTTGATTTTTGAATGCAGAATGATACGGAAATGGGTAGAATAAAATTCTTAAGGCATTGTATTACTCTCCCAATGTATGCCTAATCTATAATTTCATTCAAGTGCTCAATGTTCAGTATTCTATAATATGCCAATAATTTTGAGCTTATTATATATGAACTATGATTTCAATTATTATTGAAATGTAAAGTCCAAGTAATGGCAATAATTCTATAATAAACCGAATCCGTTTCATTTATTAAAGTTTGCAAATAAGAATGCACGTGCATCACACAAGAATGCCAAGAGAGATTAAAAATGGTGATTTTATTTCAATGTGTTCTTTGCCTTTTATTTTGCTTCAACCTCACTCCACCCTTTGCAATGCCAGTGACCAACAAAATGGATCTTTAAGTTGTATAATATCACAATTTGCATGTAACATGTGTGCTTTATTAATAATGCCAAACGTGAGATGTACATTTATATTAATAATTCAAAATATTTAATTTTTTTTTCCAGAAATAACACCCATCTAATGGTTCACGCAGACCCTTCGATGAGTTTTATTTGATGAAATGTTCATTTTAATTTGGATTCATAAGTATTGGTTAGCCCTTAATAGGTATTGACACTTTTAGACACCTTGTGTATAGACACATGATGTGTTCTTGATAGGAAGAAGTAATGAATGATTTAGTTTGATTTTTAAATTATTCAGTTCAAAGGTCTACAATTTCATCAAAAAAATATATATAAAAGTTGTTCGATTTAACTTAATGCTTATAAAATATTTCAACGTCATATTGTTTAGATAAATTTATATAGTTATTAAATTTGATTCATCAATGAATCATTTTAATCTATGAGTTGTTTATTTCGATTCATGAATTGTTCACGTAAAAGAATTCATTTCAATGTTACATTGTTCAACTCAATTAATGGATGGTTTGGTTTGATTCATGAAAGTTCATTTTGATATATTAATTGTTTCAGTTCATTGCAAAAACTCTTTTCCTTCTATAAATGTGTCATGTGCCTAACACATGAGAAGTCTATTCAATCTCTAACTTAGTCCAGGATGGATCAGGCATCTAGAATGCTAAAATGATTTCAAAAACTTTATTGATTTTCTTTTTTTTTTAAAACAACTTGCACTAACTTAGGAAGGGAGCCAACCAACTTATCTATTTGAAATCATTTATTTTATTTGGAATGATAATTCAATTAAATATTGAAGGAAACCTCAATGGGGCTTAGGTAAACACCTATTCTTCCCATGCTTTTTTTTTCTTGGAATGAATTAGGTTAGATGCTGTTGAACCGATTCAACATGCATCTCAACCTTTATAACCTAATTCATACAACAAATGAGTTTATTTTTTAATCCAAAGTATTGTATATGAGTCCAAATATATATTTCTTACCTAGGATTTGATGTTGACTTATCTTTGATTTTTGATGACTTTTACTTTTTAGAAGCCTGTAAGTTAACTTATCAAACGCGTTAGACATTCAATTATTTGTGTCTAAACGATATTAATTTTTTCATGTCGTTTTGGGCTTTTTAAACAAAAATAAGATATTGGAAAAATAGATTTTAACTAATTAGTAATACATCAACTTCAACTTTTTAAATGTTGTTTGTTTTTCCAAAAAAAAAAAAAACTAATTTTCATGTTGCAATGATATATATATATATATATCAATGTCATTCTATTGAACTAATTAGTTGTATCATGACTGTTCGTCATGATTAAAGTTGTGTATGAATATCAGTATGTCATAACAAATATATATATTAATTTAAAATCTAGGAATATTGTTGAGAAAAAGGTTTCTAACATGGGTATTTTGAGAAAATATGATTTTCAAGAGTATTTGTGTAAAATAACCCTTTCAAAAATAACAAAGGAACCTATAAATAAAGGGTGTTGAACCGTTGATACCTTAGTTTGTTTATATATGTATATATATTTTATTTTTTCATAAAAAATCAAAACCTGTGTAAACTAAAATGGAGCTGCAAATAGAGATAAGCATAACATTTTTAGAATGTATCTTTCTTCACTATGGTTAGAGCATCTTCAACCTAAGTCTCCAAATATGGAGGGTTGACCCTCCATATTTGGAGAAAATTCATGTTTGGAGGGTGTTGCACTCCATCTATGACCTCCATCTTTTCTTATAAAAATATAATGTTATATGAAAACTCATTAATGAATATTATTATTATTAATTTATTTATATAAAAATTATACTATTGAAAAGATCTCATTAAGACATTTAAAATGAGTCTAATATTAAATGGTTTTAGAGTTATTTTTAAATTAACAATTTTTTAATTAAATAAATAAAACAATTCTTGAATAATCAAACGAATGAGGATTTATTTAAAATCAATTCTAAAATAATTTAATATTAGTTTTATTTTGAAGGTCTCGATGAGATCTTTCCAACTATAGTACTTTTGTTAGAAATGGATTAGCGGATCTACATATACATTAGCTTGAATTAATTAATGTATAAATAAAGTAAAAAGTGAAAATGATGATTTGGATGTAGCCTCCAAATATAAGGTGAATGTCAAATCCAAATCTTTAAATTTGGAGGTGGATATGAAGTGTGGTTGGAGCACACCATCCTTTAAATTTGAAGATATAAAATATGGTTGGAGATGTTTTTATATACAAACTACAATAAAGCTAAAGTTTGAGAACCATCAAGAGACAAGTGGACTCGAAATTTTTTTTTGATCCTATTATAATGTTCCATCAATACATTTAATTTCAGAGAACAAAAGGGACCCACCAGATTTTATATTTCCATTGGTCCTTTATGGATGGCCACAAATTCTGAAAAGTTGTTATGTAAGGATATAATTATAGTGTTGGATCAAATTCAAGAGGAGCATCCAACAAATGGATGTGTATAATTAGTGCTGGCTTTTTCTTGAGTTTAACATTTTGCAGGCCCCATTCCAATTTTTTTACTCTTTCTTTTTTCAAAAAAAAAAAAAAAAAAAATTGAGGATTTTTTTTTTGCTTGTGTAACCTCAAAGAATCTCATTTTCTCTAATAATATTGTACTTTTGACAGTAGATTAAGATTTTTTTTGTTATGTATACCAAAATGTAACAATGTAGGGTGCTACAATACCAATAAACAAAATATAATTTTATCATTCAAAACTTAATGAATTAGTCTTGTCATATAATTTAACTATTATCGTCTTTGGTTGATATTTGATATAAAAGATGAGTTTTTTTTTTTTTAAATATCAATTTTATCCCTAAGTTTTTATGAAGAAAATGAGAGGGTGATTTTTGCATTATTATTGAATGATATTTTATATAAAGATATTTGTTTCATTATGCAAATGAATGAAAATAGTATACAATCCTAATCATTCTTTGTGGTGGACTATCTTCTGGTGGACTATCTAAACCGCTGTTTGAGGTTTAAAATAATATTTTAATAATATAGATATTTCCAACATCCTTATTATAAAATGGTATTTTGAATATCATTTTAGTTTTATATTATGATTATTGTATTAGTCAATATTTCACCGCCAAGTGAGATTTTAGAGTGAGGATCAAATATTGGATTTAATGAGATTTTAACATGGAAAAATGATTAAAAAAAAGTCTCTTAAAAGTTAGAAATATCTATATCAACCACTTTTTAAAATTATATAAAAAAAATTTTATTTCACGATTTTGAAAACACAAAAGACTAACATATCCTTATATAATTAGATGACCCTTAACATATTACATACCTATTAACTTTGTTAAAATATTTCACCCTCTTAATTTTGTTAATGTATTTCATACATTTTCATGTAGAACTTTTTTTTACTCTAAACTCTTCGTGATTATGTGGATTTTGTGAGATATGTGCCAATATAATTTGCTTGAGGGTATCTTTAGAGAGATCCAAGCTTATTCTATTGCTCATGATGTTCGAGACAAGATGGTGTGGAAGCCGCGGCCGTCGGAAGGTTTTTCGGTTAAAAGCTGCTACAAGTGGCTGCGAAGGGAAAGAATTTCCTTGGCTGATACTGCGATCAAACACAGACAGATTTGGTCTTTCAAATATCCACTCAAAGTAAAAGCCTTCCTTTGGCTGGCCTATATGGGGAAGATTCTGACTAAGGTTCGACGAGCTAAATGGGCGCCGGGGATGGATACATTTTGTGTTTTCTGTAGGATGGAACCCGAAACAGTGTGTCACTTGTTTATCAACTGCCCCATGGTTAGACTTGTATGGCATTGGTTGGGAGAAGCTACAGGTATGAGGGTCGAGTTCGGTTCTATGGAGGAGATGTGGGAAGCAGGGAGACGTCTCCGTTCACAAGGTGACAGAAGTAAAGCGGCCAAGATCACTCAATCTTTTGTTCCTACGATGGTCTGGTTGATTTGGTTGACTCGAAACCATGCTATATTCAAGGGTCAGATTCCTTATTCGGAAAATATATGGGAAGCGGTGATTGCATGTATTTGTAATTGGGGACGTTTCTGCGCCATGGCTTCCTCGGTAAAGCTGGTTAGGGGTAAGATCGAAATCCAGGAGTAATCCCTTCGTGTTGATCATGGGTCCTTCTGTAGTAGAGTTCTCTTTTACTAGGGAGTTCTCATTTCATGCCTTTTTTTATGTTCTAGGTAGTTCTTCTTGTATTTTGTTTTGTTTGAGCATCATTCTACAATTATATATAATTGAAGGCTGACTGCCTACCGTTCAGATAAAAAAAAAACATTATATTTTTAATTTGAAATTTTTTATAGATACATAGGATTCCTTGAGATGATAAATGTAAAAAAAAAATTTCAAATTAAGAAACATTGGGTAGCCAGAGGGGAAGTTAATTAAAAAAAAAAAAAAAAACACCACAGACCCACAAAACCTGGCAAATACTAAGATTTGAAAGGCCCCACATGTGATCCTTTTTGCCTCTCCCCTTGAGGACCACTTCTGAAGTTCTGATACATTTTGCCCCCCTTGGAAATCAATTTGATGCTGTCATTAAAAAGAAAAGAAAAGAAAAAGACACTGTTTGCTGAGACATTTCTGCAGTTATTTTGATGTTATGTTACCTAACACAACATATGAAATTAATTTGATGTTATGTTATGTACATCTTACTACGTTAGTATATACTCTATTATAAATAAAAAAATTATGCATTCAATTCATTTGAACGTGTACTTCAAAAAAAAAAAAAAATTAATGTTTAAAAAAAAACAAAATGTAAAAACCCATTTGATTTCCCTCACCAACTTGTACCATGAGACATGTCCAAGATTTCTTTTGAACCACTCACATATGAAAGATTTTGAGTGATCTTTTACCTTTATTAGGGTATTGATGAATGGTGGATACTTTGGATCTCACTCACTCACATGTCCTATTTTTTCATTCATATTATACAGAGCTGCATTAGTTGTATTTTCTATTTTCTATATTCATTCATTTATTAAAATAATTATTGAAATTTGATGTGCTTCACTGTTGGGACCTCATTTTATTTCATATTAATGTCATCCAGTACTTTTTCATGGTGATAAAGAAACACATTAATATGTTTGATGCAACTATTAAATATTTGGTGCCTTGTTTTTTGAATAAAACTTTTTTTATTGGTGCTAAAGAAGCATAAAGCAATCTCATATGATATTCAGTACTCTCTTTTGGAAAACATCATAATATTTTTTATTTATTCCATCACATGATTCCTTTTTACCTGAAAAAGGATGAGATCTTGAAAAGATGAGATCTTGATATCCACCTCCTGTGCTTTTAATTCCCTTACTATTTACTAATAATACATTATGATTAAACTTTCCAACTAACAAGATTTGTTAGGATCTTGTGCTGTTTATTCACCTTTTCTAATACAAGGATTTGTGCCCTCACCTTTATCACCATGTCATGGTGCTAAGAAGTGCCTAAAATAAAGAATAGAATAAAACCAAATCTAGAAATTATTTTAAAAAAACAAATCCCTATTTGGTTGCACCTATTTTAGGCAGACAAAAAGAGCTTATCAATTATTTATTTTTTTAATCGGAGCCTAGGAATATTTTACAAATCTCTTTTGGGAATACTACTTAGATTAGTTTGGATTTGATCATTTCAGCTCCAATTTCAACCAAAATTTTAAATCAAATGCACCCTTAAGAAGCACAACCAATCCTATACCTTGTTTGAGAGAGGCTTTTCATAGTGGGAATATATTCACAAAATCATTTTCCTTTGAAAAACTTAGGATTGAGTATCTCATAGGATAAAATTAAAAACAATCCATGTACAGCTTAATGTGTAGTTTTCAAATGTTTTGATATTTTTTGAAAGCGTATATTTCTTAGTGAAACATGTATCATTATAAAAAACAATTGTATCAACCCATTTATTAATATATAAATAATTATATTTTTTTTTTATCTTTTGAAGGGCATACCTTACATTGAAATGGAACTATATAAAGGACTGCATATGATGATTGCATGTAAAATCATCCTATACTAGGAGGTTACATCAAAAAGACCTTCCAATCAAAACCCTACTGTATTTGAAACATCTCAGTAAATTCATCCATGTATTCTCATCCTGGACCCAAAAATCAAATTGATGCAGCTGCTGTAAAATTATTTTACTTAGCTTTGATACCACATGGTTTGATTTTCTAAACATTGGCTATCATTTAGGATTTTTGTTACTACGTGAAGTCAACAAAATAACATTTTAAAAAACTGTCCCCAGTGGTCATAACACAACCGTTTGAGGGCTTATCTGTGTTAAGGATATGTCTTGAGTTAAGTCTTGACGCTGACTTACCCACCTGTTTGTTAGCGGTTCGAAAGAATTTTTTAAAAGCTATATTGAATGAATATGATGGTAATCGTATCACATCATCATATTTTTTTTTATTAGATTTAAGTTGAAATAATCATAGAATATTGGTGATAGATAGCTAATTGCGGGTCACAGATGAGTTTTCACAATGAAATAATCATTTTTGGAAAAAAAAAAAATATTTTCACAGTCATAAGTATATATCAAAAATCTATTTCCACGGAACTATACTTGAACAGTTATGAATTTTTTTAAAAATTCAAGAATAATTTAATTCTTGTTTTTTTTTATCTATATTATTATTAGATTTAAGTTGAGATAATCATGGAACTATATTTTTATTAGATTTAAGTTGAGATAATCATAGAATATTGGTGATAAATAGCTAATTTCGGGTCAAATATGAGCTTTCACAATGAAATAATCATTTTTTGGAAAAAAAAAACATATTTTCACAATCATAAGTATGTATCTAAATTCTCTTTCCACGGAGTTATACTTGAACAATTATGAATTTTTTAAAAAATTCAGAAATAATTTAATTCTTAGTTTTTTTTTTTTTGTATCTATATATAATTGGATAATATCATCTTTATCCAACAAATCTTAATGATTTTTTAGATTTTTTTTGTATATATACCCTTAAAAAATCACATTTTAACAAAATATTCCTCATAATTTGTTATTTCCAATAATACTATAAAAAAATTTAAATTGTACAAGAGAGTAGTTTTTCATTCAAGAGATATTTTTTAAAGTTTCAAATGTGATATTTTTATAATATTGGGTTGGTTAAATGATATTTGCAAAAAACTCATTTTCAGTTGTACCATATCTCTTTTATGCATAATTTGATAAAAACATTTACAAACAATTCATTTATTTATTATTAAAAAATTTATTATATCATTTATGCATATATAATATGATATATTATATCGCATATAAATGGATTGAAAAAATTAAAGGTATCGGTTCTAGACAGTTTTTTTTTTAAAAAAATTATTTACATACACGTCATGTGTTGAGGAAGACTAGTTTAAACTGTGTA
Source organism: Acorus gramineus (assembly GCA_030737835.1). Taxonomy (NCBI): domain Eukaryota; kingdom Viridiplantae; phylum Streptophyta; class Magnoliopsida; order Acorales; family Acoraceae; genus Acorus; species Acorus gramineus. The sequence continues at coordinate 21,071,530 of CM060848.1, read as the reverse complement.
ACATTTCCGAGAAAAAATATATATAAAAAAAAGCTCTCTTTCACACTACAAATTTCCAAGCCACGAATTATTTCCAAACAAGTCAAATATATAGTAGTCAATAAATGTGCATTATATAATTCATTAGACCCTTCAAGTGGTCAAAAAACCCATTAAAGATGGGTTTTGGAAAGAAAAAAAAAAGACAAAGACATGGGGGTGGGTCGCTATAGAGAATCTCCAAATTCCCCAAAATGAAAGATTTCATGGAATTACAAGTGAATGTGACACCATATCGTTTGGAATGGACACATGTGCCAATTGACTTGGTGTAACAAATTAACAATGGATTTTATGTTTTATTTATGTATGCGTATTGCAATTTAGCTAATATGATAATTTTGCCAATCAGAAAAAAATGAAAATTATATATTTTGGGCATTGGTTGTTAACTTGTTATAGACCTACTTTTCATGTTGTCAATGTAGGTTCAACTGGTATAATTATTGAAAATGGTATTTCAATATAGCCGCGTCTATCCCTACCAATCATTTCACTTAACCCATCGATAAAAAAAACACTGTGTTTTTTCTGTTCCCACCAATCCGGCTAATTCAACCAGACTTGATCACCACTTTAAGTTTGGGCGACCGGATTTAGTCGTTATTTCATGTTTTGGGCGACCTAACTTGGTCGTCATTTCAGGTTTTGGGCGACCAAACTTGGTCAAATAGGGTTTGTGATAAAGTTTATAATTTTTTTCTTGGAAACCTAAACCCATGATGTGTATCCTCCTTGGATCCTTCATATCACTCCAAGTTTGGGTTGTAATACAGGGAGAATCAATCATCATTCTTAAATGTAAAACATATGGATAATTTTTTTACATAAGTGAGAAACAAATTTTCAAAAGCTAGATATAAAATGTGTTTGGATCAACTAGTAGTTTTTTTTTTTTAAAACAAAGAATCCGTTTAACAACAAATTTAAATGAATATTAAAAATGATATATATTTGTCTAATAAGATATTTTATATAAGAAATTGAATTAATTGAAAGTATACTTACTTATATTTTTTTTCCAGTCCCTTAGCTGTTGTTTGGATAAAAGAATAAACGTAAAATATGATGGATTAACCCAAAAATTAATTTGTTTATAAAGAATAGGTAGATATAGTTCTGGACTCTGTTCGACTAATTTCGGTCGCCCAAAACCTGAAATGACGACTAAGTTCGGTCGCCCAAAACCTGAAATGACGACCAAATTTGGTCGTTCAAAACCTGAAATGACGACCAAGTTCAATTGATCTGGATTGGTGAGAATAACCGAACACCGATTTTTCTTTTTTGCTGATGGGTTGACGGAAATTTTTGGTGGGGATAGACCCACCCTTTCAATATCACTGGACAACAAAGATGTTTGAAATATATTTTTGTTATTGGATATCCTTTTTTGTCATTAAACATTAATGTCTAATCCGCCTATGTGATGGATTATGATTTGCATTATTTTTAGATAAATTAAATATTGTTACACAAAATATTGATAAAAATAGATCCACGTGTCCTTGAAATTGTTGGTTGTTCAGTCTTCTAGGTTGATTGTCAATAAAACGTGAGGATTTTGTCTTGGCCCCCACTTGGATCCTATTGTCTGTACATAAAGAAAGAGTAGTCTTAATTTTGAAAATATGTATTATTTAGTATAGATCTAATGTAATAGTTATCTTTCGTTTTATTAGAATATATAAACCTTTATAGTTACATTTGATGAGATAATTACATCCATTTATACATCTATAAGCAACTAGATTGAATATCATCTAAATTTTTTATCTCTGTATTATATGCTGGAATAAGTTATTTGTGAACCAAACATGCGTACAGATAGAATGAGTAATATAATTGGGTCCTCTACCATATCTATTGCAAATGAGATGATTGTCATCTCACATAACTAATTGTAATCAAAAGTCAAAACAAGAATAAATATTAGATTAATTGGAAGTAAAATACTCATGATTAACAATATATTTATACACCTATACACTTTATTGCTTGCATATCATTTTGTATTCATGAGATATCTGTACATCTGTCCTCCAAGGCTCCAACAGTATTTGTGTGTGTTCTCACATTCATAATTATTTATATTTTGTTAATATATTATGAAAACCAACCCCATCTTATTAAAAAAAATAGATGGACAAATATGTTATTGGTTCATTGAATTTGACCATTAGAAACTAATATGAGATGAATAATTTATTTTTGTTAAAAGAGTCAAGAAGGTTTATGAGTCAACTTGTACAAACAATTTGCAAGGATACATGAAATCTATGATTTATAGTGTGGATCAAGAAAAAAGGATGCTTCTCTCTTTTTAGAGAGAATAATAAATATATAAAAAAGTCCTAAACAAATAACAGACCAAATAGGAATGCTGATGGTGAAATATCAGATCTCTATTTCAAATCTCTTTTGTTGAGATACTGAAAGGTACAGTGTGACTGTGACTTTTTTTTTTTAATAAATTACAAGTGTGTTGTAATATCTTATCATACTCATCATACATGTACGAATAAGCTTATGTCGTAGCATTAGATAAAAAAAATTTAGATGGATATCTTTTTTTTGAGCTATGTCATTTTGTTGTTAGGAATATATAATTAAATAATTAAAAAATATATACATTCTCTAGTCGTGTGTGCTTATAAATTGATTTTTTTTCTCCCATGAAAACAAATGAAATTTTCTATATTTCCACTCATCACTAGCAAAATATTTTATGGATATTCCTTCAATTTAAATTATCTTTTCCTATGTTTGGTTTGAAGATGGCATATATATATATATAATAGGATAGAAGAGAATTTTACAATTGTGTCTAATTGTTGTTGTTTTTTATGTCTGTATTTGTCTAGACTATAATTATAATTTTCGATAAATGAATACATAGATCATGCCTTCTCCTGATATAACAATCAAGATATATTCTAATTTATCAGTGTATAACGTGTTTAGTTATTAATATCATGGTCGACTACTGAATATATATTACTTGAAAGGAATAATTTTGTTGAGCCGCCAACAAAAATCTCTAATACATAATTGTTATTAAATATAAATAAATGTAACTTAAAACAGATGATCTTCTACCAACATTTTGACTTATCATTCTATCATTTTATCATGTTCTCCACTTGAAATAAAAAATTTATATTTGATGAACAGATTTTTAGTCCTCTTTAAAAAGATGAGGTTTGATATAAAAAAATCTAAAAAATTTAAACATTACTTATCTGTCGAAAAAGAGATTGTGCGTTTGGTTGCGCGATTGCGCAGCGTTTGTGATTGCAGAAAGCTGCGTTTGCAATCGTGCAACCAAACAGTTTTACTGTAGCAACTTTTCTGCACACAAATTTCAAGTAAATAGTATCCAAAAGCTGTGATTTAAAAAAACTGAGAAAGTGAGCTTTCCGCATAATCAATTTTAAAACTCAAGTTCCTGTAGAATCAGTTTTACAATCTCGCAACCAGACACAAACCTCACCATGGAAGAAGAATTGAACAACCAAATATACAAGAAACAGATATGCATTTTCTTTTTCAATTTTTTGGATTAGACTCTGTCTAATAGTATGTCAACTCCCGCAGATAAAAGAAAATCTTAATAGAATAAAAAAACATATATACATATATACACCAGGACAGGCCTTGAGATTGACAATATGATATGAGCTCTATGCATATTTGTAAAAGGGGCTCCTAAATTCACTTTTTTTTCTTTCTAATTTTTATTATTATAAAAAAATTATATTTTTAAAATTTTAATTTATGATTTTTTAACAACCCTAATAAAATAGAACAAACAAAACTAACATAATATATAGATAAGTTTTTAAAAACTAAATTAAATAATTCGAAATTAAAAAAGAAGATAAAAAAAATGAAAAAAAATTGACAAACAAACCGAAATAAATAATCTTAAAAAAAATGTGTGAACTAAGTTTCTTCTCTACAAATCAAATAAAAAATAAATAAATCCTAATAAATTAGGAACAACTAAAGAATTTAAAATAAAAATAAAAATTAATTACAAAACAAAATAAAATCCCAATAAAATAGGGATGAATAACATTTTTTAGATTTTGGAGCCTCCAAAAGTGGGGGCACTAGGGGATTACCTTGGTCGTCTATGCTCAGGGTCAGCCCTGCCTTGATACACACACACACACATACATATGTACAAAAGAAATTCAAAATAATATACGTTTTTTTTTTTTTTTTTTGAGGCTAGAGTCACTAAAATGCAAAACATAAATCAAATATAATCAGGGCAGCACTGATAATTGATTTTTTATACTAGGCCCTAGGTGAATTTTTAAGGTGAAGCCCCATACATATTCAAAAAAATTCTAATTTGTTTAAATTTTATACATCATTTTATTAAAAGCTATAAATATTATAAATTAGATATATTATATTTCATAATCATTCAAAAGCCTAAAAAAACATTTAAATTTTAATGGAATGGTTTCAGCATTATTTAATTTAACCAATTGGAGAGAGATAAATTTTAAGCTTGATTCTAGAAAAGAAAATTTATTGAGAGAAATTAATTCACTTCAGAAAAAGTGACACATCTACACTGTTCAATTTTTTTTATTCTATTGAATCTATGGTTCTTGAAGGCCCTTAATAGATGAAGACCGTAAGCAATTGACTTGGTTGACATACCCAATACCAGCATAGAGTATAATAAAAATATAAATCAAATTTATTGTAAATATTATTCTCTCGACGAGTTGACGAGTAGAAGATCCATATAAATTGTGTGGGGTCACATAATATGTCATGTGAGTTGATGTGTGTGTGTGGGAACAAATGTTAAATGTTAAACATGGGAAACAAATCTCCAAAGAATCACATGGAATTGCCTCCACCTGCCCCTCCTCCAGATATGGATTTTAAGTGGAGGCAGATCTCTCTCTCTTTCACACTTGAATGAGAGAGGTGATTAATGAAAATATATATCAGTATTATATTAGAACAGTATATATATATATATATTTTTTATAAATAAAAAAGAGAAAATAAAAATGAAAACGTCACAGAATCTCTCAAGGGTGTGTGATTGGGTGGGCCATGCCTTGCCTTGTTTTGTATTTTATTTGTCATGAAACAGGAAGACCTCCCCCCATGAATCAAGGGGCTGGGGGGAATATCTTATTCTCACCCCGCGTGTCAATCCCAATTTTAAAATTGCCCCTCACATTCTCTATTCTATCCATTATTCACTAGAACATCTTTAAGCCCTCGTTTGCGTATCAAATTAAGTTATTATAAGATTTATTATTATTCTCTGTTGTAAATAAAGATAAAGTGATTTTCGTTTGATTGTGTTTTGAATTATTCTCGTGGTAAATGTAATAATAATTTTTTTGTTGTTTGTATAGAATGTGAATAAAGTGTGGATAATGATTTATAAAAGATGAAAAATGATGACAGTTGATTTATAAGAGGTGATAACAGTTGATTTAACAGTGGACCCACATATTCTTTTGGATTGAATAACCTAAAATAACTTAATTCTAGGGGTTGGTTGAAATCCATATACCACTTTATACTGGATAATTCTGACATAGGTTATACCAGAGTATTTACTGCATCCAAACAAGAAAAATTATCTATTCTATTTAATTCTAGGTTATTCCCGGGGCTATTCTATATTCAAACATGACAAATTGTGCTTTATTTTATGGTAATATTATAAGGTGTCATTTACATGGAGACAAACAATTTTGGGGTTTATGACTATTATAGGAATAGATAACTATACCAGTGGAATAAATGATTTTTTGTTTGGTCTCACTGGAAAATATAAAAATAAATTTTTTTTGTTTGGTGAGTTGTGAATAAGAATTTATAAAATGTGAAAAATGATTTAATATGTGGGCCTCATGATTTATAAGAGATGATAATTGTTGATTTGACAGTAGGATCAATTTAGTCCAATGGAATGAATTGGGTGGAATATCACAAATCTGGATGAGACTTGGAATACAAATAGCAGTTTATTCCGATCAATTCTAGCATAGTTATATCTGTCTATTCCTTCCCAACAAAAACTTTTTTTTATTTATTCTCCCTAATTCATTTCTTTTCTCCCCTAATTCTCCTACCCAAACAGCCCATAACGGTATTCTAAATGAGATGGGATCCAATCAGCATTATCTCAATCTAATGGAGTTTTCAAAACAAAGACCCTACTTTTCTTTAAATTTGAATGATTAATTTTTTACTAAAAATTAAAAAGAATTAATTTTTGATATACAAATCTAATTCTTAAAAAACTACTACCATTAGAAATATATTGATAGAATATATATTTAAAAATGATCATTACAAGTTTATATATTTTCTGTTAATATTGATTTGATACAATTAATACTTAAGTTTTGGTATATAGAATATAATGAGAGATTAAATTTTGGAAGATAAATATTATTTTAAAACAACATGGAGATCAAGATAGAATATTGAATTGGAGTAGTAATTCACATGGTCATCTAAAATAGAGTGAATCCTCTAAAATGTAGTTGAGTCATCTAAAATTGAGTACTCCTATAGAAATGCTCTCAAGGAGGGCTGGTAAATGAACCAAGCCGTTCGGGCTCGGCTCAGGCTTGGCTTGATCTGAGCTCATTCAGGCTCGTTCAATTAGACAAATGAGAGAGTTTGAATAATTTTTAAAACTTGGTTAGGCTCGGGATCTGGATCGAGCTTCATTTTGTATTTAAACTCGACTCATTTGTGTTATAAAAAACTTAGTTGAAGCTTGACTCAACTCTTTTATAAAATCAGAACATTAAATCAATACAAAGTTATGCTCGTTTAGCTCATGAACTTGAATCATTTAGGTTAAAATTTTGTTTTCAACCTCTAAAAACCCTAAAATGAAGAAGAATGCTAGGCTCGTGAGCTCTGCTCAGCTCGGTTCGACTCGTTTATAAACAAACCAAGCTTGGACATGTTAAAGCTCGACTCGTTCAGCTCGTTCATCACCCCTACTCTCAAGGATGGTTACATTGAGTCGGTGATTAATTATTCATAATATGAAGTTTATTTCTATTCCAATTAAAAGCATAAAGTTTTTTTTTTTTTTTTTTTTTTGTTTCACCATGAATAAATGAAAGATGAATAATGAGCGATAATTTTATCTTTATTTAGTTGTATGCGTGTTGGGATTGTGTGTTAAGACATGTAAGTGAGAGATGTGGCATGTTTTGGAATACAAGTATCAAGTGAAATCATTTTTATGAAATAAGATGTGAAATGTATTTAATCACTTGTTCATTCCGGTCCCTCATTCAATTATTGTGCAAAAAAAAAAAATTAAATAGAGTCTCACCTATATCCTCGTATAAAATCTATATCTATTTTGATTTTTTTAAAATAAAATAATATATTTTAACATATTGAATAAATATATTTATAAAAAAAATATAAAATATTTTCAATGAGACAAACGAGACAGATATTTCGTAAAAATGCAGTCAAAACTCAAAAATAGTCTTCATAAAAAAAAAAGAAAAAAAAAGCAGAGCAGCAGTTTAAGGTATCTTCAACTGCGAGTCCGACAGAAACAGAGTAGTTTTGAAAAAAAAAAAAAAACCACAGTGTGACTGGTGTGGGGTCCCCAATTTCAACCATTAAAAAAAAAAGAAAAAAAAAGCTTTGCTTGCGCTTCAATTCAAAATCAGGAGATATGGATGATATCTGGTCGGATCTTGCTTTCCAACGCGTGAGATTTCGTTGGTTCTCTCTCTCTCTCTCTCTCTCTCTCTTTAAAGAAACACCAACCTCTTCAAATCCCAATACATCTCCCTTTCTGACTCACCCCTCTATAAAACCATTACTTCAACTTCCACACCCACCTATCTTATCTAATATTCTTATTCCCCTCCATCCATGGCTGTTGATGCAGAGACCCAGTTCCATGTCTTGGCTGTTGATGACAGCCTCATAGACAGGAAGCTCATTGAAAGGCTCCTCAGGACCTCTTCTTACCAAGGTTTCTTGATCTTCTAAAAAAAAAAAAAAAAAAATTGAGATTTTGATGATTGGGTTGTGGAGTTTGGTATCTGATTTTAATGGGTATTTGTTTTTTTTGGTTTTCATAATCAGTAACTACAGTGGATTCAGGAAGCAAGGCTCTTGAGTTCCTTGGGTTAAACATGGAACAGAGTAGTTCCCCTCTTTCAGTTCCTTCTGTCCAACAAGTAATTTTTTTTTTCTCTGTTTTTTTTTTTTTTATTTGGGTGTGTTTGGTTTGATTGGATCTCAATTGGGTTTTGTTCATTTTGTTTGGTTTAGGAAATTGTGGTGAACTTGATCATCACAGATTATTGTATGCCTGGAATGACTGGTTATGATTTGCTCAAGAAAGTAAAGGTATTGTCTTTTCCTTGGTCTTCCATTATTTATGTGTTTTTTATTTTTTTCAGTATACATATTTGATGCTGATTTTTGTTTGTCTTGTGAAATCAGGAATCCTCATCTCTGAAAGATATTCCTGTTGTGGTCATGTCATCTGAGAATGTGCCTTCCAGGATAAGCAGGTGAGCTGGATTATGATCTCTCCATTCCATATTTCAATTCTATATTCAATCAAATAACATATCATATCTTTAAATAAAAAAAAAATACAAAAAAAATCCAAAGAAGATTATATTCTTTTTTAACTTTTCAATCCTGAATTGGAAGGACTACACAAACTTTTTTGTAACTTAATGTTCTGAAAATCTTTGATGGGTCCCCCAAAAGATTTTTTCTGTCTATGGAAAATATGGGATATTGGGATTGGATCTAAAACTTGGGTCAATTTTGCAAATCCCAAAAAGTGAATTTTTTTTAACATTATGTCAAATGAACAGATGCTTGGAAGAAGGGGCAGAGGAATTCTTTCTAAAGCCAGTGCAACTGTCTGATGTGAAAAGGCTTAAACCACATCTCTTGAAGAGTAAATCTAAGGAACCCGAAGAACAACCACCACCACCACCACCACAACATCATCAACAACAACAACAACAATTGCCACAACAACAACAAAGTAATAACAAAAGAAAGGCCATGGATGAAGGCCTCTCACCAGATAGAAGTAGGCCTAGATACAACAATATTACAGTGGTTTAGAATCACAAATGTTTTATTAATATAAATTATTATTATTTTTTTTTTTTCATGGAGTATATTTATTTTTTGTCCCTCCTTGGATGCATGTATTCCTTCAAATTTTGTTGTGCCCCCCAAAAATTACAAAGTATTTTCAGTGAATGTAAATGATGGATTTGCAATGTCATGTTATCCCCAAAACACCACCAACACAGTTTTTTTTTTTTTTTTTGTTCACACAAATAAAAAAGGCATTGTTAAAAAACTTCACCACTCAAAACAGGCAATAGACAACTGGAGCCATGTCAACCTTAGCTAGCAAATCCATCTGTCTTGGATGATTAATCACCATGGGATAAACAGAAATATATCAAGATATGAGAAGATACACAAGAGATTTCTCTTCTGGCAGCTCTGATTGTGATGTAAAGCTACATTTTTATTTGTACTGGGTTGCCATTAATCCTCCACGGTGCTTTTTGATATTCTCATAAAAGCATTCAAGTCTAAAAATCAGCATCCGCGTGATTTTCTTTTAAATTCGCAGTGATCAACAATGATTTAAATCCTCTATTGCAATTCTTCATTGATATCCAGAAACTGAAAATACAGCTTCTTTTAAAAATCGAACAATAATGTCTTTTGATAATCAAATTTCAAAACTAATTTTAAGTGAAAAGGTGCTTTTCAAACAGATTTTCAAACGCCATCTAAGATTGTTTTTGGTGGTTGCAAAATTTTTATTTGGGCAACCATCTAAGCTTTGGCTGCAGTAGATTTGAAGGTTCAAATTTTTAAACATCAATCCTTACTTGTGAATGTATGATTAGTTGAGAGCACAGCCAAAGGCCTGCATGATTTTTAGAGCTTTAACTAAAACAGATCTGATCAAAGAATATCTCTCATTTAAGTAGCTTTTGGTTCAGATAATCTGGTTTTCAAAAAAGATGATCTATATTAACAAAAAGCCCAAAATCCTTCCTCCTGTTTGAGTAGTAGAATAGGTGGGGAATAGGTGGAATAAGCCCAAAAAGATGTTTGTTTGCATGGAGTAAGTGGATATATCTATGCTAAAATATGTGAGAATAAACAGAGGTCATATATGTCATATCATCTATCAGGGGTATTACATGTCAAATTATTTTTCATCTTTTATGAATCATTATTCACATCTTCTTTCTATTTTATTCACAACAAATTTATGATTAATCAAACAATAAAAAAATCTTATTATTGTGTTGTGCAATGAGAATAATTAAAAATACACTCAAACAAAAAAAGTATTTTATTCATTACTGTTAGTTATCTATCCCAACCAAACGGGGACACAGAATAAATATAAATTTGATGTTTTTCACCAAACTTTGATTCTGGATTGCATATAAAGTTTTATCAGAAAGCTTTATAAATATTATTATATATTCATATATGTGCATCATTTGAAGAGTGCAAGCAATATGTGAGGTTGTTCTCATCATTATCTTTTATACAGGGTTGAGGCCCATAGTATATTAGTTTAATTGACGAATAGATTAGAACTCTATCCCCCCGTATCCTTTATGGTATGGAACGTAAGACAAGAATAATGAAGAATAAATGAGAATAGCTAAAAAAGATTGTTTGTTTTGATAGAATAAACCCCGATAGTTATGTCTGGATAAGCTAGAATAAGGCCTGATAACTATTCTTAAGAAATTGTGGAATTGCTTATCAAGGCTTATCTGTGCCAATGGATAAAAATACCCTTCTCTGTCATTTTAAAAAATTTATCTCATCTAACACACTCACACAGATTCCAAAAACTGTCACATCTATCAAATCAATCATATATCTCTCACACTATTCCCATGGGGTATAATTGTCATTTAAAAAATCATAAACTTTTATTTATCCCTTATCATCATTTTATCCAAGGTAAACTAAACAACAAAAAAGTTATTTTTACGTTTCCCAATAAGAATAACAAAAAAGACAACCAAACAAAAAATTGCTTATTCAGCCTGGATTGTTATCTATCCCAGTATAGCTATCGGGAGCGAATAACCTAATGTCACACCCCATACGGGGAGTATAAGCACAATTTTAATTAAAATCCACTTGTAATTGTGAAATTAAACAAAAGAAACTAGTATGTACCACAAACTGAATACATGGAAAATCAAATATTTTTTGTTGTTTCCAATCTTTATACAATAGAGGATTATATCAATGAACTTTACTTATCACAAGATAACATATAATAAAATCCATCAAAGCATCATCGATTTGGCTAACCTCAAATGCTACAATTTTCAAGGGGAGAGACCCTATGTAGAGAAAGCAATGACACACACACTAAACAAAAAATTTTTGGAGTGTGTTGTGCCTAAATGAGAATTATTAAATTATATAATAGTCTAACAATGCGATTAGTGCTGACTTCAATCATGTCTTCTTTATTTTCCTAAGCTTTCCTCTCTTTTTTTGTTCAGTTGTTCTTAAATAGTTCGCATTTGATATTCTTTTAATTTATCATCGTGGAGTGACCAATTTTTAAAAAATAATAGACTTCGAAAATCATGTGTGTGTGTGTGTATTTACGGAACATTATGTCATATGAATGTAGTACTATTAACTTTGTGCGATCAAGTAAGCATAATCTGTGTTGAAGGCAAATCCTAAACTTTATTACAGGTTTTAATTTTAATTTTCTACCTTTCTAAAATGATAATCACAAGATATAATTCCCTAAAACTCTAATTCAGTTAGATGTGTTGTTGTGGATGATGAGAAGGTTAAAAAGAAGAACGTTGGGAAAACTTGGCAAAGATAGTCAGAGCTGTTCTTTCTTGTTTGTAAAGCTTGGTGTGGTATGGACTGTGTTTTATTTTATGAAGGAAAGCATGCATTTGTGTTTATAAATAGTTATTGTTTGAAGTTCTAAATTGCTTGAGTTATATATGTTTGTTTTACAGGTAAAGTGGGTAACAGGGACATATAAAATTGAACAAACCACAAATGTTTGATATTAAATTGACACACAATCTTTAAATTGATATTCAAATCTTTTAGGAAGATTTTGCAATATTAGTAGTGGCACATAACACAAGGTTCATTGATCGATAGCATTTTGGACAAGGCCCCATTATATGTCTAATTAAATAATATGTATTATAATAGAGAGCTGATCACATTAGGATTTAATTTTATAATAAACGTCTACTCCTATGTGAAAGCTCTAATGTGAAGTACCCCGTCCATTATTATAAGCTTAATGGGGTATCAATTTTTTAGCATATAAAACACTCCAAAGTTAACAATTTATTTTTTCGAAGATCTTTCTGTTTGAATATCATTCGCATGTGCATGTTACATAACAATGTACATGAATAGATAATAGTGTAGGAGATATATCAGAATATATAAATACATAACAATGTATAGATTGATGTGACAATTGATGTATATGAGCGTATAATAGTGTACAAAAAGAATCTAAAATTGGATAAACAATGAAAAAGAGATGAAATGACTTTAAAAAATGTAACTGCTAAATTGAATGTGTTTTGATATACTAACAAAAACAAATCTATGGACCAATAAATATAAGTGTTGGAAAAAAAAAATACTTGAAATAGTTTTCCTTTATTTTAAGGAACTCTAAATTCCCTGTTACAGTCTTAAACAATGGAATATCATCACCATCATAGGGCCCATTTTCTGTAATGCCAATAGCCTTAGGTTTCATGAATGGTTTTGTAATTAAATTGGTAGGGGTGGAAATCATGTGACATCCATTTTCTTGCTATAAATCAATCTTCATCTAGATTGTCATCATGGTCCTCTTATATTATAAAAAGATTACACATGTGAGGACCCTACTAAAGCTACCCTAACTTTAAGCAAAGCATTAATCCAATTGTTATTCCAATTGTTTTTGTCTTTTTATATTTTGGTTTTTAGGTTTAAAACGCCAATAAAAATACATTTATGCTGAAGTTGATTGAGGATAGATTTTCATATTCGATTACTTTTTAATCAATTTAGAATATAAATTTATTTTTAAAGAACCATATTTTAACATAAACTAATTTTGAAAATAATTCTCTGTACCTTTTACGGATTAAAAACAAGACTGATTAGAACATTATTCATTGTTTTAAAATAAACATGACCATAAGCTCATCCCCAATTATCTAGGATATATATCATGGCTTCTCATTTCACAGGATTAGTCCTGAATGCAATGCTGATATTGTTGATCACCAAAGTAGAACATACATTAACTTATAAAACGTATAATTGGCATCAAATTTTATAATAAGTAACATGTTGGACAGACCCCTCTCCAGCTTTCCTGCTTTAGAGTCTGGCATCACTGCAGATGTTTAGTGGGCCAACTTTAATGGGCCAAGATTAGCCACTTTTTTGGGTCAGACGGGCCCAAGTACACTACAAATTAAAATGAGTGCTGCTACACTCAATTTTTTTCTCAGTCCAAAACACGGACCTATATACCTCGTTGCAGATTCAATGAAGTATATACCTCATTAGATGATGTATATATTTTACTAAATTTTTTCTTACACTTACTAAAAATGGATTCATTCAACTTGAAATGGAGCGATACACACTTTTTATCAAAGCATATACCTCATTAGATGATGTTTACTATTTAAAAAAAAATGCAAACATGTGAGGTTTGAGTTTTGGTTGATGTATGTAACTGAGTGTATCATTTTTCAATTAAAATTCATTGGAAAAAGATACACACAGTACCATTGTATTCATCATGATATGACATCCATATTTTTAATATGTACATCTATTTTCAATTTTAATTGTTATGACAATATATTTAATAATTGTTATAAAATTGAAAATAGATATTTAATCATTATGTGGATATCTATTTTTAGTATTGATCATGATGTGACATCCATATTTTAATTTTAATTCTTATAAAAGAATATTTGAATGAATCTTAAGGAATAAAATTCATTTAAAGGATGGTTATTTAGAAATTAAAGATGCACAAATAGTCACCCTTTGATTTGGGGGTGTCTTTATTTGTACACCACAAATATGTGTGCACACCCCTTTAAATGGAGATGGGTGCATAAAATCCATTTAAAATGATCTGATTTGCATTCCTCATTTAATTTGCATACCCCTGTCTTCTTTACAAAAAAAAAACATTCACCACCCACTTTACTTTGCAACCCCTCCCATATCCAAGGTTTGCTGACAATGGGATAGAATAAATGGAAACCCACTCCTCCCCCAACCTTATTGGAATGAATTTAGTCCCCTAAATCTTAAATCGAAACCGATCCGTCCGGAAAAGATACATGATGAGTTTGTTATTCAAGTGAAAAACCTGTTCCGTCCCATTTATCCCATATAAATCACTTATATCTTTTAAAACTAATAATACGTAAATAAATCTAACTTATTATAAATACAATTGATAAAATATATAAACACATATTAAGTAATATTACATAGGATAACAAATAAAGATAATTATTTAATTTATAAGCTAAAAAGGAATTAAAAATATTTAAAAAAAGTTTGAAAATTGGGATTCTTAAATAAGTTTACTTTTGAAAGGAATGGGATGGGATGAGTTTGGGTTTTTTAAAAATCAATTGAGACGGATTTAAAACGAGATTTTTTTTAGCGGTTTTGAGATATGGATTGATCAAATCCATCCCAACAAATTCTCCAACTCTTGCCATCACCGATGTGGGCCACAACATCGTCTAGAATGTGGATATCGCTGAGTTTGGATTTTTAATTTTAGAAAAAGATACACACAACCCCAATTGTAGTCTATTTTTTTTTTTTTTTTTAAAAAAATAATAATCATACACTCACCTTTTGAAGTGCAGGCTGTTATATGAAATGAAGCATATACTGAGATACATTAGTATATTTATTTTTATAGTGAAAAAATGAAAAAAAAAAAAAAGATATATACTATGATAGGATTCATACACTATGATAGTGTAGTATATACTACGTTATCATAGCGTATGAGACTGCAGAACGGGCTGTAAAAAGAACCGTGTGTATCAGCGCTCAAATTCATTACATAAGGTGGTAACACTTGGACCAATACATAAAGAAGTGTTGATAGACTCAATCTCATTTGCAGCATCGTCTGCAATTCAGAGATGGTTCCTCAATCGACTATATGCTTCATTAGGAGAACATATGTTATCATATTATAGTACATACTGTATACTAGATTTTTTTTTTGCAGTAAAATAGAAATATATATTGATTTATCAGAGTATGTATTTCATTTTGCACAATAGTATATATTTTTATTAGAAGAGTATATACTTTACAAAAATAAGAGTTGGCGACTACTGAGGAGATTACAAACATAATTGGATATATCATTTTTCATAAAGAATCAATTTCACTGTGGACATGGAGCCTACAAAAACCAACCCTCTTTGTATACATTTTCCTTTTTTTGTTTCTTTCAGCCAGACCTGCTATCAGCAAGATTTGAACCACGGATTAACAAAAATGACCCATTTTAAAAGCACACAGGAGAATCCAATTTGTTTGTATCTTGAAAAATATAGGGATAATCATTTCTTCCATCACTTTTACAATTTCAACATATTTTATATGCTTGTTTAATGGAGTATATACTTTCACAAATATGAAATATATTATGAAATAAATTAAATGTATACTTTCGTGTATTTTTCCTGATCTTCATATTCTCAGTTATCTAGGACTACAAAAATGATTGAGTATATCACTATCTTTGCATTTTCTGCTATTCTTTTCTATTTTTTACAACTAAAAGGGTTTCTTATTTATTTATTTTTCACAAAACGCTTGAGAAGATAAGAATTATTTTCCCATTGTCTATCTTTGATGAGGAGAATTAAACTCAAATTCTATGATAAGGAAAATTAAACTCAAATTTTAACAATCCATCAAGTATCATATCATATCATATCATATTGTACCTTCAATGCCACTTCCTAAAATTTAAATCCCAAATAAAAAGTGGAATAGATGCCAGAACAGAAGTTTAACATGATTTTTGTGATTTTAGACTAGATAAGCATGGATTATATTTCATGTTTCATTACATGAAATATGCATTTAAGAAAAATAAGACCATGTGGGGACTGCACATGTGATTATCCTATATATATATTAACATATTAGGTATTATTTACACACCTTGTATACAGTTCCACATGTAGTTCTATTTCATTAAAAAAAATATACTTTGTAGAAGAATATATAATTCATTATACTATAAATAAAATGTAGGACGCTTGTAAACACATCCCCAAACAATGTATGACAGAGGAATCTGAATACCAAATGCCAAGGAATTGAAAAAAAGTTAATGGTCATATTATCAAATGGACAAGAAGCCTCAGAATCTCACTTGAATACACTATGGCCCCACCAATTCCAAACTATGTGGCTTGGAATACCTGCTTTGTTACATATCTATCAAGGAATTGAAAAAAAGTTAATGGTCATATTATCAAATGGATAGGAAACCTCAGAATCTCATCTTGAATACACTATGGCCCACCATTTCCAAACCATGTGGCTTGGAATACATGCTTTGTTACATATCTTTATCCTGACATTGCTTCTCTTTATGACCCTCTAATCACATCCACAGGTCCAGCCCCTGAATATTGGTGTCTGGGGTCCCACTTATAAATCAAGGGTTTCCATGGTCCTCTCCAACTCACATTTCATGAGTCACAAAAGCCTTGCCAGCCTCTCATTTGCATGCATGTCCACAGCCACAATTTCTTGGGGCTGTCAACGTCCAGTGATGGTGGCTTGATAATCCAGTTCAGGAGAAGTATTTTTGTGAAGAATCTGTGGACAAATGCTACCCCGAATATATTCAAATATACATTGCTAATCCAATGAGAATGACTTATATATATGTGACCAAAGTATAATGCAATTCTTGCACCATTCAGGGCTAGTCCTGTCCCTCTGCGAGTTAAGCAGCCGCCTAGAGTTAGAGTTTGCCTAGATTACATACATTCAGGGGTTTGCCTTATCATATATAGGCTCCTGAACTAGAGCACCTATAAACATTCACACAAGAAACTTAATCAAGTACCAACACATTATTTTTTTTAATAAAACAATTCTTACAAAAAATATTTTATAGTTTGAAAAATATTGCACTCGGTCTATTTTAAAATCTAAAACATAATCATCATGATTTCATTTATTTATAAATCATATATTTTATCTAATGAGACATGTACTTTTATGAGGTGAATGTAAAAATTTTCAATGAATTATATACCCCGTTATAATAAGTGGAAGGGACTAACAAAATATTTTAATTATTTTAAGTGGAAGGGGTTCAGTGGAAGGGACTAACAATAAGTTCGACAGCGTGATGTGTTTAACATTAACTGAAGCTAACGGTGGACTTTGATGATCATTTTCCGTCCATTGATGATTTATGGGTGGTTGGTCGATAGCTGAGTCGTCCGAGTGATTGAAGTGTGAAAGCTAAAGTGATATAGTCTCTCGTTCCAATAGTCACACGGGCGTTGTTATGGTTGTCGAGAAACCATCTTATTTTCATGGCGACACCGATTTACTTTGAGAATGTATGAGAGATGATGGTAGGGTTTATAAAATACTGGGGTGTTTGTTGTGGGAGGGCAAGATGGCTGAGTTTCTTGGGGGAACCGCTTTTGATTGAGGAGCATAAGGTTTCCTTTTAGAAATCGAGGTACTTCATAGAAGATATTTCTTTTTATACTATGTATGTTTTGAGTTTTTGTTGAATTTTAGTAATAAAAAATATATTTTTTTTTAATTTTTTTTTTCCATTTTATCTAGAAGTGAGGAGTAAAAGAGAGAGAGAGCGTAAGTCGGAGGTAGGGGTGGTAAACAAGTTGAACAAGCCGAGCTTTGACATGTTCAAGCTCGGCTCATTTATAAACAAGTCGAGCCGAGCCGAGCTCACGAACCTCATCGAGCCTAGCGTTCTTCTTCATTTTAAGGTTTTTAGGGGTTGAAAATAAAATTTTAGTC
This sequence comes from Acorus gramineus, assembly GCA_030737835.1. Taxonomy (NCBI): domain Eukaryota; kingdom Viridiplantae; phylum Streptophyta; class Magnoliopsida; order Acorales; family Acoraceae; genus Acorus; species Acorus gramineus. Next base: position 21,053,323 of record CM060848.1, on the reverse strand, counting down.
TAAATAAGTCAAGTTCATGAGCCTAAATGAGCATAACTTTGTATTGATTTAATATTCTGATTGTATAAATGAGTTGAGTTAAGCTTTAAATAAGTTTTTTATAGCACAAACGAATCGAGTTTGAATACAAAATGAAGCTCGATCCAGATCTTGAGTCTAATTAAGCTTTAAAAATTGATTAAACTCATTTATTTATCTAATTAAATAAATTTAAACAGGTTCGAATCGGGTCGAGCCGGAACGGCTTGGTTCGATTACTCGCCCTAGTCGGAGGCTCTTACTCAACCCTTTCTTCTGCTTTCGCCACGTCATGTCTTTAATAAAAGGAAACCTTTTTTTGGTTGGAATTAATCTACCTTTCAAAGCCCTTTATATCGAGATTAATAACGGAAATACCACATAGTGATAGTACATATAATATAATTAGTAAAGTTGAATATGATATAACCAATAACCATAGCACTCTCTAGTCTCTCCCCGCAAAAGTCCTTAGGGCTTATTGTAAATAGTACTCAGTTCAATAGAAAATATCTAATAGATGACATGTGAGTATGGATCTTGACTTAACCAGAATATATGTAAATTACACAATCTATTAATTGAATTATACATAGAGTGATATTTATATCTAATAATTGAATGTGTAATTCAATTCATAAGTTCGATACTGATGATATTAAAACCTAACCGGATCTAAACTAAGTATACATATGGTTAAATGAATATTTACTCCATTAGAAGAAAAAAAAAATAGAATATGTATTTTATTTTATAATTAAAGACATCTACTACGTCCATGCAAGAATGTTTAATTCCATATAAGTTCTTGTTAAAATTATAAAAAATGTATGAGTCTCTAAAAACTCATGAAACCCCAAATTCATCCCTACTGTTAATAAAGTTTAACTCTAACACAACCTACCCTAGTTAACTGTAACTTATACCATGAATTAAGTAAATTATTTCTAATTTTTTTCTCTCTGCAAACAATTTGGTCTGTTACATAAATTAATTTACCTTTTTAATTATTTATAAGGATCGTAATATTTACACAATTTTGTGATAATAGAATATTCTAAAAAGTGAGAATATTCCATCAATTTGGAGGGAATTTTTTTTTTATAGAAAATATAGACTGTATATAACTGATCAATGATGTTACATAAGTCTGAATTTGTCTCAAAAGCACGGTGGAGGGGAGAGAAGGCGTGTAGATAATAGTAAGGAGAAAATAAAAAAAGAGAAGTTATTCACACAAGCAGTTTGGGATAGACTCCTCATGAAATATATGAAATAGAAAGAAAAGAAAAAAGCCCTACAGTCCAGATGCCTCGACTGGCTGTAAGCACTGCCTAGCCCGGGTCGATGTGGAACACTCCATCAGTGATGCCGACACGTCGAGCACCCGCTAAGATGCAGCCCCAAGTGGAGATGAAATGTAACGTGTCGTCCCACACGTTTTCTATGCAGAAACGCTGTACGGCAAATAGTTTCTTGTTCCTACTCAACCAAATTTGGAGGAAAATTTAACACATGAATGATAATAAGTTTTTATGAGTTTTCGATGACTTGTACAATTGTAGGGATATAGATGTCTTTAACCCTTTATTTTACTTTATTATGAATATATATATTTTATTAGATAACATATACATTCCAAACTTCATGAGATAGTAAAAGTTACTTTAGAAAACACTGGGTAAAATATTTTGTTTGTGACCCAACGTATCACATGTTCATCATGAGTAAAGTTTTTTTTTTGGTCTAGAAAAATCTTTAATAAAATTTATAGGATTTTATTTTATAAAATTTTATATATAAATAAGTGAATTATTTTTTAGATCAATTTTCCATTTTTAAACAGAATGTTGCATTCATTAAAAAATTATTCAGGTAGAGGATGAAAAATGATACATGTGGTGGAATGGGAGGATGCAAAGATGCAGTAATGGTTGATTTTCACAGCGTTTTAAAAATCGAAACAGTTTATTGAATTGAAAAATTAAACGGGTTAAGGGTCACTGGTTCAACCACTAGGTCAACCAGATTTGAACTGTGACATCATCCTGACATAATTAATATATATATTAATTATTATTACTAATAAATAATATTATAAAAATATGAAATATTTTAAGAAATCTTTGTATTATTATCAAGTCTTAATTATAATACATTTTAAAGTTTTTATTTAACATCATAACGTAATTTTATTATATACTATCTAAACTTTTTATTAGATTTCATGTTTTAACAAGTAATTAATCACAAGTTGTATGAATAAAAAATCAATCGGTTTAATTAAATATTGCTGATTCTCCAAAACCGTTGGTTCAACCAGTGAGTTGATTGAGTTTTATTGATTTTTTATGCCATCAAGTTTTGAGAGTAAATTAAAGATTTAACCGGTTCATCTGGCCAGGTTGAGTCGGGTTTTAAAACACTGGATTTTTTAATTGTTGGGATGACATAGTGATTGATAAAACATCTATCATTTTTTCAGTTTGCATGAGTTATATGGATATAATTCATAAATCCATAGTTAAGTGGATGAAATATTCAAAAAATATTATATTTTTCTAGAGATTATTTGGATATTAATAACAATTTGTAATAGGTAATTATTTGGATTTACCTTTTATTCCATTTTATATCGAACAATCAAAAACACTTTTTTTTTAATTATAGATCTACTACTGAAAAATCAAACGTGTAATCTCGGCATTCAATATGTATTTCTGATTAATCTCATTTTTTCAGTTATTCAATATTTCTTTCACCAAGTTTAATGTTAGGCATGTAACCAATAATTTTGCTAGTTGGTTATTTAATTGTTTCACATTTTATTTATGAAATAGTTTGGATCAGTATTTTTTTAATGTTATAGTGTTGTATGGACATCAACTAGTTTACAAAGTCTATATGTACTTTCTTATCAGTAATGTATAAAATGAACATAGTGTTCTATACAGGCATCACTCTTGGATCAATCTACATAAAGAGTAGTTTATATTTTAAATACAAATTATATTGTGTAGTGTAGGTACCTGTCAATGTATCATTTTCCATCATAATATTGTGTTTATATAATTCTGTGTGTGCATGTACTAACTCGATTCTTCCAAAACATTGGTATCATAATTATATATTCATAAAGTTCTAATATAAAAACCCTATTCCATGTTACATAATTACCCTGTCAATCTCAACTAATATTATATATATTTAATATTCTAGTCTTAAACGAATACCTTAATTAGTCATTTTCCCAACTTTGCCAATAATGAAATACCTAAAGTGGTTTTCTATGGCCATCACAATAGGACTCTTGAACAATCAACTAAAAAATGGTACCTCTTGTTTGTGTATCATTTTTATCAATTTCAAGAAAAAAATCTAGTGATGCCATGTAGGCACCGTCTATTCCTTTGTCTCAACCTCTTGTTTGTGTATCATTTTTATCATAAATATTATGTGACTATAACTATAGGTGTGTCTCCACATAGTAATATATGTTATTTACAATTTATTTAACAATTTGGCACTAACACCCCACCCTCCAAACCATAAACTTCAACTCATAATACATCATGTAGTTTATGATTGTCTCTTAGGTCAATGGTCCAGTGGCTTCAAAGGTTTGAATGCTTATCTGGCTTTTGTATCAGGAGAGGTGTGTCACCGTTTCCTCCTCCATCGTGCAGAAAAGACAACAAGTATCGGCATCAGGCACCCATTTGGAACCCATTTGGAACAGTACACTTTATTGAGAAATTGTTTGTCAACTTTGGAGTCATTTGAAGGCGACGACAGGATGGCAGACTAGTTTACTTCCTTGCACGATTTATGGGAGACAGGGAGGCGTCTTCGTTCGAGTGGTGATCAAAGTGCGACGGGTAAAATCACTCAATCTTTCATTCCGACTGTGGTGTGGACAATTTGGCTTGTCCGTAACCATTTGATTTTTAGAGATACAAGAGTTTACATCAAAAATTTATGGGATTCAGTTATTAATTTTATTAGAGATTGGGGGGTTACTTGTGCAGGGGCAAGCAAAATTTTGTACATTGTGATCGAGGAGTAGATTTTGTAGCTCCTCTATGTAGACCCTTCATCTATCTATTTTACTGTTTTGGATATGTTTCGTTTAGATTTGAATAAAATTAAGATGTATGCTTACCATTTCATTAAAAAAAATGGTCCAGTGGCTAACAAAAGGATATCTTGCTTTAGGGATCTTAATTCGAATCTTGCAGGCATTTAAATTGAATTACAATGCACGCAACTCTCTAAGACAACCAACTGAGCTGGTTTTCGTGAACATGTGATCCATAATTTGTTATGGACTCGTATTGACTCCAAACCTTCATACTACACATTTTTAGAAACTTTGTAGTGCATTAAGCATTTGTTTGAATAGGAGAATAAATATATAATAGGGTGAAATAAGGGTGAATAAGCTTAAAAATATGTTTGTTTGTAGAGAATATGTGAGGATAATTATGATAAAATAAGTAAAAATAAGCTAGTATTGATATGAATTGTGTTATTCCGCACATTTTATTCTATCAATATAAGGGATCCCACATCCCAAATCATTTATCATCATCTCTTATAAATCATTAGGGCTCATATATCAAATCATTTTTGTTTATTTTATATAAATTTTTATCAACATCTTGGTAATCTTTTATCCACAGTTTGTCCACCAAAAACTAAAAACTTCACTATTACATTTCCCAACGAAAATGATTAAAAACACAATCAAACATAAAATGATTTATTTTTTCGATATAGTTAAATATACTAGAATAATCATCCATCACAAAATAGCTTATGATTCATGGTGCTCAAAGGTTTGCATGATTCATTTGACTTTAGATCCAATCAGGACTATCTTCAATCAGTCCGGTTAGTATCAAACTGCACAGCTTATGAATCAAACTTCACAGTCAATTATTGGGTGCAAGTGCCTCTCTCTGTGCAAATCGATTCATAAGCTATGTAGTTCGCTTTAAAAAATATGCAGTTCGATACTGATGATATTAATGGTGCCAGGCTCAACTGGATCGGGACTCGATTAGTCTTAAACTAATCCCTTCATTTAGTCATTATCACGAATATGCCAAACATTAAAAAAAAACCGAAAGTCTGTGATTTGTGACTCAGGTATTTCATCATTTCACTATCCTATGTACCAATAAGAGTGATTGTCACAATCTTCTATACCAATTTGTCATCAGTGGCGATTCCCGTAATTCTATTCAACACCAAGGGCAAATGATTCTATTCTAAAACAGAAAATGCGAGGTTGGCGATGGTGATGATTTCAATAAAACCGAAAATCACAAACACTCGTGAAAAAAAACGGTTCCTTTTGAAACTCTGATGAAGAGAAGTCTCTCTCTAATGGCGACGAGTACGTCTTTGAAGAGGACCCTCTTCAGGGTCTTCGCGGACGCCGCCAGGGGTCCCTCCTCAACCTTCCGCCGCGCGCACTCGTCCGCCGCCGCGGCTCCGGCGGCGGAGGAGGGGCCGAGGCGGCTGGGGCTTGGGTGGTTGGGGACGAAGGACTACGATGAGTATCGGAGGGAGGTGTATGGGGAGATTACTCACAGGGCTCTGTTTGTTGATGCTGTCGGGACCCTCTTCGTCCCTTCTCAACCCACGGCGCAGGTTGGCAAAACCAAGCCCTCTCTGTCTCTCGTTATGGTTTGATTTGGATGGGATTGTGTAAAGGTTGGATCTTTTGTGATGGGTTGTGCACGGGTTTCCTTTTTTTTTTTGGGGGGGATTGAAATGGTCTTTGATTTGTTTTTTGTATTTTGGTTGTGGGTCAGATGATTGGGTTGCTTTTATTCTTGACTCTTTTTCACAATTTTTTTTTGATATTTTTGTGAATGTTTGCATTTGCATTGGTCTTTATTTTTTTTAAGGTGGTTGTTTGGATCTGTGATTTTTTCTTTTAATCTATCTTCTTTTGTTTTCGAATCTTATTAGTGATGTTGGGTTTTCAATTTTTTATTTTGTTTTTGTTAGATAATCGGTAAGACTTGAATCCAAGATCCCACGATTGCAAATTAGAGCTATGGGTCCAAGACCCTGAATTTTATTTATGTGGGTCAAGTTTGATATGCTCTTTAACTGTGTTTGATGGTACTGCAAATTCTAAGTTGAATCTTTTTTATTAATTGGTTTAGATTCCATTTAGCTTTTTTAGACATCCTTTAGTGGGAGTGATTATTTACATTTACATATACTTTTATAGTGGCTTATGTTTTTACTTCTTAGATTTTGAGATTCTTCTTGTAATCAGTGTTGATGATTGGGAGTTCCACTTCTGACATATATCGGTCAAACTTAAATGTTTTTTTTTTTTTTTTTTTTTTTTATTATGCTCATTTTTGAAAGGAAGGTTGTGTTGTTATTTCATTGATCTTTTTTTAATTGTTTGAAATTCAACTTAGATTTTGTTGTTTAATAATTCTTCTCCTAATTTATTGGTTCCCTTCTCTTTTTAAAAAAAATTATTTCGTATTTGTTTGTTAGATATACAGGAAGATTGGGGAGAAATATGGGGTGCAGTATTCAGAAGATGAGATTTTGTATCGCTATCGATGGGCTTATGGGCAACCTTGGGGAAGATCTAGGCTCAGGTCTGTTCTTTTTTCTTTTTTTTTTTGTTAATTTGTTTAGTTTTAATGTCCATCAGGACCATTATTTATACCAAATCTATGAATTATTTAAAGCGCGAACTTGCTTAGTTTGTTTGTTGGTCAAACTTGTTGTAAGCGTTTACATATCATTGTCTCTCTGTTTCTTTGTTTAAAAATCATGAGTTGTTTAAGGCACAAGACATGTCTGTTCTAGGGGAAGATCTAGACTCAGATCTATTCATTTTTTGTTTTTAATATTCATTATGGCCATTATTTTTAAACCATCTATGAATTGTTTAAGGCACGATCTTGCTTTGTTAGCTTGTTTTAGTCAAATTTATTAAGTGTTTACATGTCATTGTCCCTCTGTCTTTTTATTTAATAATCATCTACAAATTGTTTGAGGCACTAATTAATAGTAGATTAAAATATTTGATGTTGTCCAACACAAACTTCAACCTTTTTGTGTTATGCTGGTTCTCGACTATGAATCTTGTTGGTTTTCTCTTGGTTGGGCCATTTGCAGAAGTCAAACTGGAGGTTCTGGATTTCTGTGTCATGCATCTGTTAAACTACACAATATGACCATTATGGGATTATGTACACAAGTAAAAGACCATCAGATAAATGATTATGAATACATGGTCTGTGTTTTTTTATGTGGCAATGACTTATGTTAGAAACTGTGAATTGATTGGACATTTGGCACTGTACTGAGGAATTGTAGTAGTGTATGAGCTATTGAGCTTCCTCTCTGAATACTCCAATTCGCTAATTGGAGCTTTGTGTTTACATTTGATTAGGAGTTTGATGTGCATTGTAAGTTCAAGATGGTGCTTGTCAAATTTATGTTTTGTATTGATTCCTTTTGCTTCAACGTGTTTTAATATATGAAACATATGTTGGATTGATGCTATTAAATATGGGAGTAGAATTATTGTTGCTAATGCTGTGTAGTTTAGGAGAGGCATTCTGCAGAGAACATTGTCTTGCACCCTCTGCAGCTCCTGATCTCTTGATGGATTTGTAGTGCCTACTTATCACGACCCAATTAATTTTATGTTTTTACTTGATAATCATGAGAAGCTTTGAAAAAAATTGAGCACAATCATGGGTGTGTCCTAAGAAATGCATGATATACTTTTTGCAAGATTTCAGGAAGATTTATTGTGAACCAAATCGCACACTTTTTTAATTTTTTGTAAGTGGATGCTCGCAGTTTTCCGGTCATCAATGCAGAATATTGTGCCTTTTCTTTTCTCTCTTTTTTTATTCAAGGGGAACTTTTGTTATGATTTCCAGATTTCAGTGTTCTGAATATGTGTTTCTTGTCAGTTCACATTAATCACAATGGAAGTGTCCATGTAGTTTATCACTCTCTATGAAGGACTTTTTTCTTTTTTTTTTGAAAAAGCAAATATGTTTGGAACAGTTGCCACCCTCTTATCAAGATAATACATATGTCAACCCCCCTTTTTTAGTGAAGAAATGTCAATCCAGTTAGCTTTGAATAGATTTACTTTGCTTTTAACATAAATGGAAAAATTGCTTTGCTCTCTGTGCTATATGTGGTTGTTTTTTAGTGATCATAACTTGGGAATCGGAGGTATAATATATTTACCTCTGTAAAAGCATTGTCTTCGCTTTCCATTAAAAGGATATGCATTCTAACCTTTCTAATATTTATGTCAAATAAATGTACTTGGTGTGATTATCTTTTCAGTAACATTTAGGCCCCGTTTGGTTGCGCGTTTAGGTGCGCTTTTGCTTTTTGAAAAGCTGAAAAACTAAAATCGTGCAGTCAAACGGGACAGCTTTTTGCATAATTGGAAGCTGGATTCCTTTTAATTTTTTCCTCGAAATCTGTGTTTTGAAAAGCTAAAAAATAACGCTTTTTGATCAAAATCGATTTTTTGAATAGAAAAGCAGCTTTCTCTATCAAATATTAAACTTCTTTCAAATATTGATTCCTGAATAAAAAAAAAACATCCAAAAAAAGTCAAGGTCTAAAATCATCTTAAAAAACAGTTTTATTCTGAAAGTTACTTTTCAATCTGTGTTTCCAAACGGACCTTTAGTTTACAAGAGTTGTTTTGTATGAAATTATTCAACGTAGAATGAACTTTGTATGGATTGAGTCACAAATAAATGTGGTGACTTTTTTGCTTTGTGTTTAAATCCAAGTGCCGAAAATCTCATGGCCTTTTCTATATGGAGTCTTTTATTGTAGGATAGATGTATTCCCCTTTCTTAATGCGGTGTTGCTGCTATTGCAGATATGTGGATGATGGGAGGCCATTTTGGCAATATATAGTCAGTTCTTCCACTGGTTGTTCAGACTCACAATACTTTGAAGAACTTTATCAATACTATGCAACTGACAAGGTGCCCAGAAGTTCTTCTAATATTTTTATTTTTTGTAATTATTATTATTTATCATTAGTTTTTCTTAAATACTTTTTTCTCTCAGGCTTGGCACCTATGTGATCCCAACGCCGGGAAGGTATTCAAGGCACTTAGAAAAGCTGGTGTAAAATTGGCCGTTGTATCAAACTTCGACACCCGGTTACGACCTGTTTTGCAGGCCCTGAAATGTGATGACTGGTTTGATGCTATGGTAGTGTCAGCTGAGGTGAGCAGAAATTTATGATTCACTCATCCAGTTGAATACCTAATATATTTGCTTCTTTCACTGAGACTTATTTTGAAAATTTTGTGTAGTGGGATTTATTTTTGATATTTTATCATGCGTGTACATATATATTTATTGTTAGACTGCGTGATGCATGCTATCCACTGATGCATTTTGCATTTTTGCTTCATCTCATTTGTCTTTCCATAATCCAAATCTGATGTAAATATTTAGTTACTCGTCACATCACTCAATATCCCATACATTATACATACCAAGGTAGCGTGTGAAATGAGTTTGCAAAACATCTATCCACTTAAAACAGCTTTTAAAATAGCTTTCTAGGAAGCATATTTTTGTAAGATTCATAAAAGCTAAGCATGCTTTTGTCGGATTCTTGAAAGCTGTTTTTAATAATTAAAAGCTATTTTAAACGAGAACCTCTAGTGCGTTTGGAAAGGTAGTTTGGATTAAATATGATTCCTACAAAAGCAGAATCTTCAAATGCTACCGAATTCGTTTCCAAATGTTGCCCAGGTTTAGTCAGCTTTATTTTTTTGTTTTGAACATGAAGACAAAAAAGTCAGTAGGCATCACCCATTTCCTTTGTTTCCCCTCATGTCTTGGTTTAATTCATGACAGGTAGCTGCTGAAAAACCAAACCCAACTATATTCCTAAAGGCTTGTGAGTTGTTGGGTGTAAAACCTGAAGATGCCTTGCATGTCGGTGATGATCGAAGAAATGATATATGGGGTGCCAGAGATGCAGGTTGTGATGCATGGCTTTGGGGAAGCGATGTCCACTCTTTTAAGGAGGTAACATCTTTTCTTTTCTTTTCTTTTTTTTAAGGTTATCAGTTGCAGCACTTCTTATGCAACTAAATATTCTATGTCGGTAATGTTAGTCTCCAGTTTCCGTGTCAAAAAAACAAAAAATTGAAATGCTTCATATGTCTAATGAAGCATATATGTCACTAGCAAAATGAGACTACATTAAAGGACTGCATGTGATGTAACAATGTCACTAGCGTTTCTCTCGTAGCTATATTTGAAAACCTTGTGAAGCAAAGTACATTGTTTTCAAAAATACATTTAGACATGATCGTATTTGGTAGAATCTGACTGAAGTAAACTTGTTGCAGGTTGCGCAGAGGATTGGGGTCCAAGTGTGAGAAGAGCTCAGTTGTCTCCCTCCCATCACATGTACAGGTCTTGTTATAGCTTTATGTTGTAGAAATGTTCCGGAAATAATAGCTTCATGAAATGATGAGAATGTAGCTAGAACTTTGGTTATTATATGTTTGTAAAATATTTATCAGAAGATATAATTATAAATTATGTAATGTGACAGCATATTCTGTGTGGGTCTATTCTCTAAAGCAGAAATTTAATCAACTGGGTGCATTGTTTATTTTCCTTACATGATATTGCATCTAGTTGAGTTTTATCTGATTATGACTAGATTAAACACTGTGTAGCCTAGCGCTTTTTACAATGTTTTTAGGTACAACCAAAATTTATGGATTAGGGACCGAGAATCCGTTTGGCGTTCATTCTTAATTCTCATTTGTGTTATTCTATTCAATCTATTTTACTGGTGTACAAGGATTATTATATCAAATCACATGTTATCACCTTTTATAAATCACATAACATACATATTAAATCCTTTTTTTTTCTTTTATAAATTGTTATCCACATATTATTTGTATTTTATTCACAACTTATTCATGGTCAATCTAAGAACAAAATCTTTATTATGTTTTTCAACTAGAATAATTAAAAAAACACAAGTAAACAAAAAAGAATTTATTCTTCATCTATACGAGAATAGTTAGCAATCCTACAATAGCATATGTCCTACCCAAATGAGGGCTAATACATAATAATATAGAACAGTTAGAAAAATTACATTTAAAATTCTCTATTTATATTATCATATCTAGACATTTCATGCTAGATTTATGCTTTCACATAAGTCCAGGGAAGGAAGAATTTTACTTCTAAACCTGTAATTATTGTTAATATAGGCCCCAAACAAAAATACTTGAAAAGAATGGTAATTTTTTTTTGGTTAAATAGAGAGGTTGGTGTGTGAGTGAGAGAGAGACAGAAACTCTATCATAGAACAATATTGGGAAACCAACCAGTATTTTTTTTTTTTATTGAACACTCCATTTCCATTTCTTGTTACATTGAAATTTTGAACAATATAAATAGGCGGACTGAATCCAACGGAACAATTAAAAAGAAGAGTAATGTTACACTCAATTTTTTTCTCAATCCAACAGAACATTGTCCTATTTACCACGTTAGAAATCTAAAAATATATGTTATATATACCACATTAAATATTTTCTTACACTTATTAAAAATGAATTCATTCAATTTAAAAAAATGATATGCACTTTTTATCAAATTATATACTTCATTAGATGTTAATGATGTTTATAATTTTTTTTTAAAAAAATATATGGAAGATCTAAGTTTTGATTGATAAATGTGACTGAATCTAACATTTTCCAAAAGAAAAATGTTACACTATATTCTTCTTGCAGATATCAGAAATGATAAACCTCATACAGATATGTCATCAAAAAAAATCAGGAGATGCTGATGAGACCAGCAAATAAAACATATTTTTGATTCTTTCATACTAGAACATAAATTCATTCATACTCATCCAGAATGACAAAAGTCAAAAACAACTTCTACATCAAAGCCCAAAAGCCTGAGACCAAAAAAATAAAACATGAATCATCAGTAAGACGATTCCAGATAAATCTCACAATGACTAGCAAACGAGAGGGAGGTCGATTATCGAAGCCTCCTTGCTTCCCTCTCAGACTCAAGCAGGGTAAGGACATCACCCTCCCGAACCGGTCCCTTCACGTTCCTCATGATCAGACGGTTCTGGTCGTCCAAGAATTTGACCCTCACCTGTGTCACCTGTCCTCTTGATCCTGTTCTTCCCATCACCTTCACCACTATTGCTAGCTTCACTTGAGTATCCATGCTTCACTCAACCTGGAAATAGAAACCAAGTAGTGGTGAACATATATCGTGGTAAAACAATGGCACGTGTTGTTATGAAATAGAGTGGCAGATTAAATTGCCCCCCGCTAGACAACAGTCCATTATAACAATCCAAGAATAACCATCTAATGCTTTGTAAATAGCCAGCAAGAAGATTCACCGGTATGACCTCTAACAAGAACGTTGAAATGGCATGCCAATTCAGGCCATATTTGTTATTGATGTGAGGAGAGGATCATTTTTAAGAAAAATTATCCTATAAAAAAGGTATTCCTTTCGTGGAAATGAATGGAAACAAATATAAGCATAACAAATAAATATATTGGACAAAAACCAAATTTATTGTTCCCATTATTTAACATTGAACAAATCTAACAAACCCCATCAGGACCTAAATAAACTGAATTTATATAAAATACAATAAAAACTACTAAAAATAAATATGGAATCCAGATGTAGCACACATAGTCAAGAGCAAAGATTATGTGGCAACGATGGACACCGTCAAGAGACATCCAACAAAATGGGCAAAGAACTTGCCCATTTGGTTCTATTTCTCTTTTCTCAATGTACCAGACATGTAACGGTCTCTACCATAAAAGATCTGAAGATAAACACCTGACTATGTCTGATCGAGGAACACTGTAAACTTGAAAAATCACACATTTCTAGTCCAAGATATATGCACACTAAAAACTATGCATATACATTGTTTTCCGTTTATATACACTGCTCAGGCGAGAAACATGTCATTCTTTAAGAAGCAGCTGCCCCATTCAGTTTTTAAGAGTTTATGGTGGGTGATTTTTAATTAACTAAGTGGGTTAACATGAAGTTTTAGTTGTTAGCTAAATCATTTAATGCTGATATGCATGAGTAGCAAATGGAACCCAATTCATGAGAAAAACCCCCCTCGGCTTATTTACAGAACTCATTGTGTGTCCAATCAGCTGTTTGATGATTATTTTTTAGGCAAAAACATTTCATAAATTTTATCAATTTATTTGGGTGATTCATATAGAGTTTTGGATTCAACCATGAATTCTGACCAGTGTTGGATATGCAACAACGCGTGTCCTCAAAACTCTAAAACCATGTGTTTCTCACATTATGTAGACCCCTTTTTTTAAAAAAAAAAATTGTAAAAACCCATTAATAAATGGCTGTAAATGTTTTTTGGCTCCTCTAGCTTTCATCATGGACAGAAAATGACAAGATAGGCTTTGATTTAAGCAATTATTCCAGAATTGGTGCGCTTATACTAAAAAATTGAGAAAATAAATGCATTTCATGGTCAAATATTTGATGACAGGTATCAGAAGCAATCATCAAGATCATTATTTTGAAGTTGTTTACAAATAAAAGACAGTCAACATGGCAGAAAGAAACAAATGTGACAGATCAATGCAATTAATCCGAATTTGAGCTAAAATATGCAATTGCTAGTCCTGATGAAAATTGCAAACAATCACCAACTGAATCAATAGGATGAGTATGCTTCAAATTTCATATTCAGGGGTTCAAAATTAATCAGGACCAAAGAATAAGTAAACAACATTTAATGCAGGAAAAAAAACAAAACCAAGGGTGTGTTTGTGCGTGTGGGAGACTTGTGGAAAATGATAAGAGTTAAAAATTTCCTTTTAACCACTTAAAAACTGGTGTTTATTTCCAACAAACGGAGAAAATATTTTCCATCTTCACAGGAGCAAAAGTGAAGATATATTTTAAGTTTCTTTCACTTCCTATCGCAAGCACAAACAACCATTTTTATTTTTGTCACTTTACATCACATGCAAAAACAACAACAAAAAAACTAATCAAAGGGAAAATGATTTTTTTCCATCAATTTTATTTTGACCCATAATCCCTGACTTTCCTTCAAACCTAATAATAATAAATGTGGAATCCAGATGTAGCACACACAATCATGAGCACAGATTATGCGGCAACGATGGACACCTTCAAGAGACATCCAACAAATTGGACAAAAAACTTGTCCCTTTGGTTCTACTTCTCTTTTCTCAATGTACCAGACATGTAACGGCATCTACCATAATCGATCCGAAGATACTGATAAACACCTGACTATATGTCTGGTTGAGGTTTCTAGTCAGAGATGCATATGCATGGTTTGATTTTTCCTGTTCGACTCAGAAACGAATGATATTTACAGATCGACAGACGGCAAACCCTAACGATCTAGAACGAACAAAAATTCAAGAATCTCAACCGTTTCCGTCGATTTCAAGCAGTGAATACAGCAAATCAGAGATCGGAAGAAAAAAATTTCAGATTTTATCGAAGATCTGCAGGAGAGAGAGAGAGAGGGGCGGACCTGGAAGAGAAACCCTAGTTTTTGCTCCTGCAGATATGTCGGCGCCTGTTTGAAGTGGAGCTAATGTATTCTCGTTAAACGTTCTTTTATAGAGCCTGGGTTTCGGATCCCTAGTCAGTTGTTTATGGGCCGTGGAACGGGTTGAGTCAGAGTGGGCCGTGGAACGGGTATGGTTAGGTTTTGGAAAAGAAAAATGTTACACTCATCCGTCACATTCACCGACCAAAACTTAGACCTCACACGTTTTTTATTTTTTAAAAAATAGTAAACATCATCTAATGAGGTATATGCTTTTATAAAAATTGTATATCGTTTCATTTCGAGTTGAATGAACTCATTTTTAGTAAGTGTAAGAAAATATCTAATGTGGTATATACATCTAACGAGGTATATGTTTCATTAAATTTTTAATGTTCTGTATAAGACTGTGTTTTTGACTAAAAAAAACTTAGTGTAACAGCACTCTTTGAAAAATGTTAGACACAGTCATTTTTACCAATCAAAACACAAATCACACATGTTTATATTTTACTTTTTTTAAATAGTAAATATCTTCTAATGATGTATATGTTTTGATAACAAAAAAGTGTATATCGCTCTATTTCGAGTTGAATAAACCCATTTTTAGTTAATGCAAGAAAATATTTAATGAGGTATTTACTTCGTCTAATGAGATATATAATTCACTAGATTTCTAACAAGATATATGGGATTGTATTTTGGACTGTAAAAAAAAAAACTAGTGTAACAGTGCCCTTAGGTTTGTGTTGGTAAAATTTGGGTCAAATTGTGTAATCGAATAGCACTTTATTTGCATCCCTAAAATTATTTTGCACACCCTTGTGTTAATGTAAATGATAACTCCAAGGATGTGTAAAATGTTCTCGAGGTGCAAATAATGGTAAACATTGTTACATAATCATTTTTTTTACCCAATATATCTCGTTAAACACATGCATTTTTATAATAATATATCATTAAAAAAAAATTATAATACATAATTCATCTTTTATATAAAAAAAAAGGATATATCTTATCAGATAATGTTTACTTTTTATAATGAATTAATACAAGCATGGATTGAAAATGGGTCCCTTTAAGCAATTGAAGTCCCTTCATATCCTTAAAAGAATAGTGCAAAAGATCTGAAAAAGAGTGATTTATGATTACAACTAAAGGAGGAAAAAGCAGTGAAAAAAATAAGGGAACAAGAAAAGAATGAATGTGCGTAATATTAATATTTTATTCAATAAAGAGACTCGGGTTGAACTAGATGAACCTTGTCTGTTCCAACCAAACCTCAACTCGATCTGATCTTAATACAAGAAAAAATGTATCTGTTTAGAGTGATACTTTATCAAAAGAATATGTGGATCTAACTATTAAAAACCAAAGCATGTGACCAATATGATGGAATCAAAACACACCAATTTTGTGGCATTCTATAAAAAAAAAAAAACCTTTAATCTCTCAATTAATTACTAATAATAAAAATAATAATAATTCATATATGTTGTTAAAAAATGTTTTATTTTGACATTTAAATATCATGTGTCATGTAACTTATTTCAAGAGATTATTTTTTAGTTAATCATATAATATGATTTTATTTATTTAATTATTAAGTGTGTTATTACAAAGTTGTGATATCAATAAGTAATTAGATTTATATTATGTGTATGAGATTATTTAATAAGAAAATTTTAAATATTTATGTTCTATTATTTTATACGCATGAACCAAAAAGTGAATCTAGATGAAAAAAAAAAAAAAATTATAAACAGCACGTGTATATATATAAGAGCATCTTCAACAAGCCTCTACGTCACTTCTCCAAACATACCCCCGATTTGAAAGGGGTTCCATTTTGACTCATTGGAGGGGGCGAGAGTCTTTGCTATGCATATGATTTTTTTATTATTGTTTGAAAGTTCCAACCATTATAAATGGTTGGCTGTATTAGATGAGGATTCTTTGTTGTGTTCATTGTTTCTTCTTGGTGGTGCTATGTTCCCCTGCCCTAATATCTTTTTTTTTTTTCTCGGATGAGAAAAAGCGAATCAGATTTTATGATTTGTAAATTGAATTTGAAGTTCAAATAACTTGAAATACATTATTGTTTGAACTTCATTAATTTGTTTTGAATAGTGCACATGGGGTGTTTGAAAAAATGCATCAGTAAATAAATATGTAGTTTTTATCTTCTTTAAATGTGTTCTTTGTTTCAATTTTTGTTAGGAGTATGTACACTTTTTTTGTGTGTGTTCTCTTATTCCTATTATGAACTTATTAGTGTTATTATGATTGTGAGTTAACAATATCAAATTACATTACCAAATGTCATCCAGGATAATCTCAATTGAGTATTCAATAACAATAATAAACATAAAAAATACTTTTAAATTCTATAAATGTTACATATAAAATATTTAATGCAATACTGAATTCAAAGTTACTAGTTTCTATTATTCCTAGTGTAGTTGCCACAAGTGCTCAACTAAGTATGATTGGAGTTGAAAATGGGTTGCCCTATTTCTTATGACATTAAATGAATACAACTGATAAAGGGGATCTCTCTCCCATAACATCATAATTGAAGTCTATTACATCAATATTTTGTTCATCCTCAATTATCATGTTGTACAATATTACGCGGGGGCAATCTAATAAATGAGTAACATGTAATTTTTATTTGAATTGTGGTTTAATTATATAAATTATTGATGTTTATGTAAGTGCTAACCTAGTTGATACATGTAGTTATTTATTCTTTCAAATAATTAATTCATTTAAAATTCAATAGATATAAATATTTTTTTTAACATTATACTTTAAATTTTGTGTTATTTTAACATTATATACAAATAAACAAATTAAAATTAAAAAATCAAAAGAAATAAAATGTTTAGAATCTGAGCCCGTGGGCTCGAATCTAAGCCCGGCCCGTGGGCCCGTTCAGGCCCAAGGCCGTGGGCAGGGCCTGGACTTTGTTTTTTTGCCACGTGCAAGGCCGGCCGGTCCGCTGGCCAAGCAGGCCCGCGGGCCTGGGCCCAATTTTAACGGGCCGGGCCGACCCCCTAGCTTTTCCTATATCAGAAACTGTCGTCCCCTGTAATTGATATTCTCACTCCCTCTCCGCTCTCATGGCGGGCGTGGGTTTTAACACCCTCGCCCTCCTCGCCGCCGTCACCGCCGCAGTCGTGGCTTCCCTCCTCCACTTCAATCCACAGTCCCTCCCCCTCCGACGAGCACCTCCGGCCGATCTAGTGATAACGAACGCGACGATACACACGAGCGACCCCTCGCTTCCTTCCGCGGAAGCCATGGCCGTACGGGACGACCGGATCGTCGGCATCGGAAGCTATGCTTCGATTCAGGTCCTCTATAAGAAGCTCAGCTGTTGTTATCGCCGTTTCGATGTCGTGAACTGACATTGTTCTGTAATGTGGATTTAGGGTTTCGTTGGTCGGGGGACGCGGGTTTTGGATGTCGGCGGGAAGATTGTGGTCCCGGGGTTCATCGATTCTCACGTGCATTTGATTTCAGGAGGTTTGCAGGTTGAAAAGTGCAAAAAAAATGTTATGATTTCAGTTCTTGTAAATTCATTTTTGATTGTCAAGTTCAGCATTTGATGTTACTTGCTGATGACAGATGGCACGAGTGGCGCTTCGTAGTGTTAGAAGTAGGGATGAGTTCATAAGGAAGGTTAAGGAAGCCTTGAAAGGTATTGAATGATTTTCTTGGTATGGTTGGATGAGTCTTTGATGCTTGAACTGAGGAGCCTGCATTTGGAGTGAAATAATAGATGAATGCGCCTGATTGTGTTGCTTTATTATTTCACTAAGCTTTTCAAAGTCATTGAAATAGTTTTAATTTATAAATAAATATTTGAGGTGGTCATAATTGATAGTAGTCATATGTGGATTTCATTTAGACTTCATCTTGAATGAAATGAATAGGGCCGCGAATCAAAGTAGAGAAGAAGGAAAAATAAATACTCTATTACAATAGCACGAGAGATTTATGTGGCTTAACAAAATATTGTCTACATTCACGAAGAGGGAGAGATAATTTTCGTTATTTTTCTAGATTTTAGACTCTGTGAGGGCTACAAACTTGATTCCCCCTTTCAAAACTCTAGAGTTGTCTTACGTGATATCTCAGTGGTAAGAGAAACCTTACCTTACAAAAGAATATATATATAGCACAATTACACAGATACATTACAACAATGCCTCCCACATTACACAAAATTTACAAATGTGCCATTACACATGACATGACACAGGATAAGAAAATTTAAGTAAGGGCTACCACCCTCAAACCCAACCAGGGGACCGTGCCCCCAAACCCTCCAACATCCTTTGCTGCAGCGTACTGAACTTTGGAAAAGTCGGCTGACACCTTCCTCTCTGTAAAGGAGGTCAAAGGATCAAACTTTGGGGGCACCAATTTTAAAAAAAACATCATTTGCTGCATCTTCCTTGGTATCCAGACATTGGAATGCGAGACATAAACCCAACAAATTTAATATTTTATCATAAATCAAGTATGGGCACATCCTAGCAAATTGCATTGTACGTTACCATTTTTTAGTTTTACTGGCATGCAGGGGCTTGTCCCATTACAATATCATCTTTCATGGAGGTGCCATGTAAACTCTTGCTGAAAGTCTCCTATTTCTGTTATTCCTTGAGTTCCTCTTCGAGTCTTCTAACAAGTTGATCTCTTTCATGTTTTACACAATGTCAGATGCACAGAAAGGTGATTGGATATTGGGCGGTGGTTGGAACAATGATGTTTGGGGAGGCGATTTGCCTGTTGCTTGTTGGATTGATGATATCACGCCTAACAATCCTGTATAAGGAATAACTGAGAGTTACTATATAATATTATGCCTACATTCTTTCAATTTATTCATTTATTTTTTAAACTGCATTCTTTCAATTTATGCTATACTACCATGCAGGTCTGGCTGTCACGGATGGATGGTCATATGGGACTGGCTAACTCACTGACATTAAAGATGGCTGGGATATCTAATGACACAGATGATCCAGTTGGTGGAACTATTATGAGAAATGTAGATGGAGGTATTTATTTAATTTTTATCCAACGTGAAAAAAGTTTCACACACTATATATATTTGATAGGTAAGTGGTGAGATTTGAACCTAGGACCTTCTAGTTGTAATTTATTGTCAACCATTCAGCTATGGCCTATGGATCCAACCCGTTTGACATATAAATTTTTATTGGTTGTAGCATTTCTGATATTGAGAATTCAAGTTAGACTAAAGAAATGCAGATGTTCAACAGAGGACGGTTGCATGTTCATATAGCCATCAAATTCTGATTCCATGGAAGGAGTGGGATATCAAAACTTCCCGCCACGCAGTGGAATTCATAATGCTCAAACTGATGTCTGATTAGATTTGAAAATCAGTGTTAATCCATTAAAGAGAACCTTACTCATCATTGACTGATTCTGATTGCTATATTTATTTAATTTTGCTCTGATCGGATTTATTTTGTTTTCTGATCAACTTGACACGGATAAAGAGAACCTTACTCAAATGGCAGTTTCAGAATATTGGTTTACAAATTCCATTGTAGATTATGATGTTCTTAAGCTTTGATGCCATCATTCTGAAATTTTCTGACATAAAAGTCTTGACTATGAATCACATTAAATCAAAATGTCTGTCCAAGGTAATCTTTATGTCGTTTCTAATTCATTAAATCATTTAAGAGTTTCCTGCCTTGCATCAGTATCTGTTCACCGTAGGGTTGCACCTTGGACGGGTTGGATTCGGGTTGATCCCAACCCGAACCCAACCCGAAATTCATGCTACTCAACCATAACCCGACCCAACCCAATTTTCAACCCGGGCACTCTAACCCGAACCCAACCCGTAATTAAAAAAACCAACCCGAAGAACCCACTGCCTCCAGCGCCGCCGCCACCACGAGTCGTCGGTGCTCCGCCACCACAAGGAGATGTAGAAAGACGAGGGAGGTGGAATTGTCGTAGGAGCGGTAGATTGGGCGGAAGGGGCGGTAACTGAGCCGAAGATGGCGTGAGACGAGGAAGTTGGCGCCGTGGACGATGGAGTCGCATCCAAAGCAGAGGTCGGCGGAGTCCGAATCGCAGTAGAGAGAGGCCTCGCAATTGCAGAGCTCGCAAACCGCTTTCATGGTTGAAACTCCTCCTCAATGTGGTTGTGGTTTTTTAAATGAATGAAAGTGGTTTTGATAAAAACCCAATAATGGTTTTTTATATTGCCAGAGAAACCATTTTCGCCTCGTAACGCTAAACAAAACAATCCTGATTTGTGTGGCCCGAGTTTTTTTTTTTTTTTTTAAACGTTTGTGGTTGATTTCTTTCACTCGCGCGAAGTTTCCGTTTTTTAATTATGGGTTCGGGTTGATCGGATCGGGTTGTGAGTGATGCCAACCCGAGCCAAACCCGATTTTTGTGTCAACCCAAATTGGCGAACCCGAACCCGATTTTTACAACCCAACCCTTGTAAAAATCCGGTTCAAACCGTCGGGTTTGGGTTCAACCCGACCCAAGTTACAACCCGAGTTCACCGACATTATCCAAAAGTCCATCCCCTATGATGCTGCCTATAAGCTTCTGCCATTATACTTGTTCTGCATGTTATTCTTATTCAAAATGAGGAGGTGAGTTTTAGCTGTATGAAGCAGAATCACTGCTTGTTCTGATCGATTGTTCTAACACATTGTCAATTCATCTAACAGAATATTGCTCTTGTTGGCTCGCAGTGATCATATGACAATTCTTTTTTCTTGGCATAGAAAACAGCTTTTAAAAATATAGTATGTAACATGTTTTTCCTCTTTGCATTACGAAGTTCCCAATTTGTTGTAGGATACCTCTAATGAGTTGTAGTATTAACAATATAATGTTCT
Organism: Acorus gramineus; assembly: GCA_030737835.1. Taxonomy (NCBI): domain Eukaryota; kingdom Viridiplantae; phylum Streptophyta; class Magnoliopsida; order Acorales; family Acoraceae; genus Acorus; species Acorus gramineus. The sequence continues at coordinate 21,031,726 of CM060848.1, read as the reverse complement.
GGGTCTGGTTTCATGCTACATGGTCAAAACAGAAATATATCTCAGTACAGTTGAATTTTATACCTTATCCTCACTTGCAGAACCCACAGGACTGCTAGTAGATTCTGCAATGAAGCTTGTTTTAAGTATAATTCCTGATTCCTCTGTCCAAGAGAGAAGGAATGCTTTAATGAGAGCGAGCAAGCATGCACTGATGAGAGGGGTTACAACAGTCATCGATTTTGGGAGATATTTCCCTGGCACATCAGTAGATCCTGTTTGGCAAGATCTTGCAGGTTGAAGTTACAATAACCTTCTGATCTTTCGTACATGAAATTTATTAATGTAGGGCCTGCCCTTGCTAACAAATAATTTTTCATATTTGTAGATGTTTACAAATGGGCTGATTCTACTGGAAAGATGTTGATCAGAGCTTGCTTATTTTTTCCAGTGGAAACCTGGTCTCGTTTAGCCGTACGTGTATATTATAAAAAACTTTGCAAGTTGTGTCATCATTTAGTGTATCTTTCATTGCAACATGAACAATTGAATGCATGGTTTGAAAGCCACCTTTTTTGATACCATTAGGATCTTACTTCATGGTATAATGGTTACATATTTTGGGGCCTGGATTTTATGTTCAATATGGGGTTCTGTACCATACCAAATGAGAGTTGTGCCTTGAAATATTCACAGACTCTTCTCTAGCAGCCAATTGTGACACATAGGCTGATCTTTAGTGGGGCGCTACTCTTCCAACCATGCCCCAGGCATCCCAAAACACTTTGACATGATTAGATTACATATTTTCGACATACCTAAATGCATTTCAAACAAACCTATATTTCCTAGGGATTTGTTAGATGGAGAAATTATGGTGTTTGTGGAATTTTTTAATCTCCTCAAGGAGATTGACTCGGAGGTGTTAGACAAGAAGGGTTGGTGATGGAGTAGGAGTGGCAGTTTGTTGTTCAATTTCTGTATGGTTTCTATAAGATGACAGACTTAGAATTGAATTCGATAAGCTTCTCTGGAGGAGGCACATGCTGTTATCAAATTTTTGCATGGAAGGTGGCTTGCTGTAGATGTGCATTTGTTAAAGACTGGTGACCTTTCAGTCAGTAATTGGGGTTTCTTGCCATGTGTATTGGGAAGAATGAGTCACTTGTGCTGTTGTGCACCTCTTTATGAATTGTGGCTTGTGAATATGAGGGACTGGTTTGGAAGATTTTTGAGCAGTGCCGGGGTCCCATGGCATGTTCCACTGTCTATTCCTGATCTGTGTAGTGGGGGGAAAAGGAATTGAATAAATGGCAAAGATAAAGAAAAATGATATCCCAGATCCTTCAATTGGTGGGCATATGGCCTATGGAAGGAACACAGTAATAGTATTTCTCAGGTCATGCTATGGACATTATCTCCACCATTAGGGAGGTGCACCAAATATTGATCAAATGGATGAGGTGCCTTGGGGGGGGGGGAGACTTGTAGATTTATGTACTGTTGAGTTGGGAATCTAGGGAAAAGGAGGGTAGGAGGTGAATGTTTTGTTATACTCCATCGATCTATCTGTATGGGATGGAATTACGTCCTAGATTCCCGACTGTATATTCTGGGGCTGGGATGGAATTACGTCCTAGATTTCTGTCATATATCAATTACTGATTGGATATTTTTCACATTCCAGAAAAAAAGGAATTTTTTTTTTTTTTTTGCTTTTAACAATTTTTTTATTGTCTAACTTAAGTTTTTAACGAGGGAAAATTACTTTTCTACAAGAAACTTTCCCTTACTAAGACCTTTTTTCCAAAATTCTCTTATTTTTCACTTTTTGGGACGAGCACAAACAATGAAAATCGTAGGCCACAGCTGGTAATAACCTCGTTCAGTCATTGTCTTAAGGAATACCAAATGAAAGGAAAATGAATTCCCCCCTTGAGGTCTGTATGGCAATATCACATATTTGAGGTCTGGATTCATGTCTCATTCATACAGCTACACTGAGTACAGCTGTAAAGTAGAAGTTTTACATGATGTAAAATAATATGTCATGTAGCATATTTGACATTGTTTCTATCTATTCTAGTTTTGGTGTGTAACTGCAGCACATAAGCTTTCTAATGGTCATGGTGTTTCATCTAAACATGAATTCAAAAGGCTTATGTGACATGCATTGAAGCTTATGGTGTCCTGGCTGCCTCATGCATTTGCTTCTTATACATTGTTCTATATGTATCTATCATACCAGTGCAAGTCCTTAAGCATTTGCTCAATTTTGTAGGCTGTATCATGCTCATTCATCTTCCCGATCTTGATTGTTTTAGGATCTTTTCCAAGAGAGTGGTAAGGCCCTAAGCCAATGGATTTATTTGGGTGGTGTTAAAGCATTTGCTGACGGATCATTGGGCTCCAACAGTGCTCTTTTTTATGAGGTAATGTAGTGCTTGAAGTTTCTTTAAACTTAAATAACTAATAAATCATATCTGATCAAAACCATGTTTACTTGTTCATCATATCCTTTGTATTTGTTTGTGTGATCAATCTTGTTCTGTTGTGTGATTCATTTTATATGCAGATTTGTATATTTGTCTTCCATTTAATGAGAACAGTGATGGTTTGTTTTTTAGCCTTACTTGGATGAACCACAAAATTACGGGTTGAAAGTGATGGATCTCGATTTGCTCCTAAACATGACTTTATTAGCAGATAAATCTGGACTTCAGGTGCGCTCTTATGTGAAACCTCTTTTTCACCTTGTTAGTGTTTTTAATTTTAATTTTTTTTGTTTTGTTTTTGTGGGTTTGGTATCAAGCAGGTTGCTATTCATGCTATTGGTGATAAAGCAAATGATCTAGTGCTAGATTTGTTTGATACTGTGGTTCGGTTGAATACAATGCCAGACCGAAGGTTTAGGGTAACGTCTTTTTTCCTATTTCTAATAATGTCTTTCATGAAATAGTTTTTCTTTTATGCTGCAGTGTAAAGTTGAAGAATAGATTGTTCTTTAAGTAATTCTCAGATGTTTCTTGTAATTTCACTTCTAGATTGAGCATGCTCAACATTTGGTGTCAGGAGCAGCTGCTCGTTTTGGTCAACAAAAGATCATTGCCTCAGTACAGGTTTTGCTGTGATCAAATTCTCTGTCCTCTTCTTTATATTTGAGTTGATGTGTTATTGGTTATCTGCAATATTTACCTCTTCCTTTCTGACATGTTCTGCAAATGTGTCAACAAGCCAGAGCCTTTGACATGATATGGCTTTCTTTATGTGGAATGTGGTTCTTACCCATAATGGGACTCTTATATGACTAGTTCTCTATTGTAGTTTTTTTTGTGAATTTGTTTTATTTTTTAATATCTTTTTATCACTTTCGCATCATGTTGAATTGATCTTAAAGGCAAGAAATTTGAACTGCATATGTGAAAACCTAGAGCCCTGAAACAACCAATCTATTTTCCTGTTAGGCACGTGGTACTTCTAATATATTCATATTTGTCAAACAGAGTTTTCAGCTCACATTGTCTGTGAAAAGGAAATTGGGTGTCCTTATGTAGGTTGTTCGAAACATCCCTCGACTCCCTATGAATCACTTGCAACTACGCCATCTGTGTGAGTGAGATGCTGTGTGACCCATACTAGTCTTCCAACTAAATCCAAACCTGTCCCATTTTTTTTAGTGGATTTGGAATTCAGAAACTGAACCTGAAACTTATACCCAGTGTTTGGCAGGTTAGATATGGTCCTGTCAATTTTATGGAGCCTAGAACAAACAGCATAACAATGCACCATAAAAAAAAGCATCCATCTATCTCTGAAGTGTAATGTTTTAGAAAGAAAAAACTAAACCAAAAGCATTCAGCAATACATCGGACCACTTACATCAAAGCTCAAATTTTCACTTCCTTGTGGGCCAATTCAATGTAAATGTGCCAATGCTAATATATGTTAATCCAATGTTTTCTGTGCATTAAACACATCAGTGACCATACTTTGGCCAGTCTCGTAAAATCTTTCCCGTCATGAAACTTTACAATGGATGTGTGTTCAGTGTTCACACACAGTAACTCCTATGTTGCTTTAGTCAGCAGTCAAGTATTGATTTGCTTTTGTTGCTAAATATTGCAGCATTTTTCTTGATGTGCTTGTTCTATAAGTAGCTTTTGTGTATATTTTCCATCTTGCAGCCAGAACATTTACTGGATGATGCTCATTCAGCTGAAAAGAAAATTGGAGTAGATAGAGCTTGCGCAGGATCCTATCTATTTCAGTCGCTCCTGAATAACAATGCAAAGATCGCATTTGGTTCTGACTGGCCGGTGAGCCTTTTATGTTCAATCTTCTTCAGATATCTATCTATAGATATTATCAGAAAATATACGTAGTCCATGCTTTATTTGTCAGCATTATGACATCATAAACTTCTGCTACTCAAATCTTCAGGTTGTTGATATCAATCCATTGGGAGGGATAAGAACTGCGATGTTCCGCATACCTCCTGGATGGACAAGTGCCTGGATCCCATCAGAACGTGTTGTGCTAAATGATGCTTTAAATGCGTAAGAATATTCAAATTCTAAATTTTGATTGTCGCACCTTTTTTTTTATTTGAAACAAAAGTGGCGTCCACCAAATTCATTAAAAATGACTGACTACATGGTACGAGAATTCAGAAGGGGACAAATAGAAAGGGAGACGAGAGACAGGGAATGGTTCATAAGGAATAGACCAGGCCTGACCATCACTGGTGTGCTTTGACACAAGGAAGTCACCTTCAGAAATTGTTACTTGATTTTGAGCCTTTAAAATGTACTTGCACCAGTCCTTTCAGCAAATAGACTAGGAGGAACCATGAATTCTCAACGTAGCTTTTTTTTTTTTTTTTTTTTTGAAAACTTTTTCATTCCTTATTTTCCATGTGGCTCATCACACTATCTATGGGATTAAAGAGATGAAAATATATTAGGGTTCTAAAACCCACACTCCTTGTTTCGCCCAAATTTCAGATGTCTCTTCTCAGATTCTGTTTTTTTTAATGCTGTCACATTATGGTTCCAGGTACACCATTTCTGCTGCATATGCGAGCTTTCTTGATGATGATTTGGGATCTCTATCTTTCGGAAAATTGGCTGATTTCGTGATACTTTCTACTGATTCCTGGGATGGTTTTGAGAATGGTGTGCCTATCTCTGTCCTTGCTACATATGTTGGTGGTCAGCAAGCTTATCCCTGATTGTTCAAGAGAGAGCAAAATTTGTGCAATCAAACTTTACTGAAGTGAAAGAGAAATCAGGCTTACCTATAACACTGTTAAGGTAACTTGACTTGGAATCAAAAGCCATCCTGTGGGCAGGTACAGGTTTAGATGCAAAGGTGATGAAACGGTATATGTTGGTGTATATGTGTATAATGTAAAATTTCAGTTGTTCATCTTTGTGATCAGATGTAACAATTTCTCACATGTTTACTAATCTGTGTGATTATTCACCACTCAAGTGACAGGTTTTTTTTTTTTTTTTTACAGTTAATCTCCCAGAGGTGAAATTGATTTATGTTTAGTTAAATAAGTGAGTTTTTACTTGTAAAATCAATTTAATAAATATTCAAAAGAAAACTAATTTAACATAAATAAAGTTTAAATTTACTACAATATTTTTCAAGTATTACTTTCCAGGAATTTAGGAAAGTCCAATGTCTGTGTGTTGAGAAAAAGGAATTATAAAATAAAATTTTGATAAAGTATTATTTATAATACTAAAAAATTGAGAAGATGAAAAGAGAGGTTTGCTGATTTTTGGTATAATAGGAAAAAATAGGTACACGCGTATTATTATTAAAAATGTTGAAGGGCATGAGTTTTCAAAATTAAATTTATTTAAAGCATTTTATAGGCTATAGTTGCAAAAGCATCTCTTACTCAACTTACAAATCATGACGTTTTAAATGTTTTTTTTTGCTTAAATAAGCTTCAATAAATTTAAAAAAATATAATTACAACTGTTTATTTTAAATTAAAAGTTAAGCCATTTTCAACCCTTACTCAAATCTATAACTAAATTTTACTAAAAATTTGAGCAAAAGCTTCATTTGATATGGTGTGTCTCCAACTATCACTTTATGTTTTATTCAAATATTTTAAAAAAATGAGGAGTTGAAAAAAAAAAATAGCCTTTGAAAATTTGAGTAAATGTTTAAATCTCTCTTGAGTTGGGTAAAAGTTTGATTTGGTATGGTATGTATAAATGGTTAAAGAGATTTTTAAATGATTTTTACTCAAATTTAAGTTTGGACATACATTTGAATATAGAATTGGAGATGCTCTAATATGCAGCTTATAAGTTTTAATAAACATACACTTTTAAGAGTTTGTATAAAGAAATAATAGCTTTGATCCTAAAAAAAAACTTTTATTTAGTACTGATAAACTAATAACTTGATAAATTAGAATAAGATATAGTTATATCTTAGTTATCCATCCAAAAGTCTATCATTTAATTTTCTTCTTTCTATAACTATTTTATATTCAGATGAGCCATTCATGTACCAAACTATAAGGACAAAAATTGCCCCACTTTAATTAAGTACAGCCCTTTTTTTTTTAATAGGAGGGAATCCTGTGGCTGACCTTACGGTCAAGCTGAAAAACTTCCTTCGTCTATTTATCTCTGGTTCCATAGAAAACTCTTTCGAATTATTAAATACAGCATGTTATAATGGTCGTTAAAATGTTTGTCATGAATGAGGAGCTTCTGATGGGTGAAATGAATTCATAGTCACAAAGTACTTTGAACCTTTTTACATGTCCAGAAAAGTAATCTGATTGGATATTCTATACTCATCAACCGAAAAATCCTAATTGTATTTCTCTATTTCTCATGCTGCTGATTTGATTAAATCTATAAAATAGTTAATTATCTCCATACTTTTATCATACTTATTTTGCATGATTTATGAATGTATGACTACGAATTGTTTGAGTACCTGAAAGGCTCAGACATTATGTTTCTCCAAAATGTTTAGTTTGAAAATCGAGTTTCTATGAAGCTATCTCTCCACCAATTTTGGAAAAACTAGCTTTTGATAATTTTTTTATAAAAACATATTTATATTTTTAATTAAGTTACAACTTTTTATCTTCTTGTATGAAAATAAGTTTAGAGAATTCAGTTTCCAACGTATCCAAGAGCACCCACCCATTGGCTTTGTATGGTGACAAGATCATCAGTTGGTTTGAGCTAATATTCTTTTTTTCTATGGTCTCCCTGAAAATTAAATTTATTAACTTTTGGTCTCCCACTAGCCTCAACATATTTTTCTTCCAAATGTTTGAGACCATTGCATATTATTATTTATGTGGGAAGAAAGACAAGGGTGCATGTAAAACATATTGTAAAACTAGCTTTTGATAAAAAATTTATTAAAACATATTTATATTTTTAATGAAGTTACAACTTTTATCTGCATGTTTGAAAATAGGTTTAGAGAATTCAGTTTCCAACATATCCAAGAGCACCCATTGGCTTTGTATGGTGACAAGATCATCAATTGGTTTGAGCTAATATTTTTTTTTCTATGGTCTCCCTGAAAATTAAATTTATTAACTTTTGGTCTCCCACTAGCCCCAACATATTTTTCTTCCAAATGTTTGGGACCATTGCATATTAATTATTATTTATGTGGGAAGAAAGACTAAGGGTGCATGTAAAACCTAATCAAGGAAAGTCCACTTACCCATGATTGTTTTTCATCTTTCATTTATGTATATTTGATCTTCCACTTCCATTAGTATTGCATAATTGTTTGCACAACTTTCATCACTTTGTGTGTTCAGTTACTTTTTTGCTAGCAAGTTATATTATTCATTGATGGCACTGACAACAGTACAGTAAACTAAATGTGTACGAACCTTAATTGTTTGTACTAACAGCTATACTATATGAATTGGTGTTTTATGAGTATGTTATTATAAGTCACATGCATTCTTAATTATCAAGTTGTACAAAGACTGACATTAAATATTGCTTTGTTGATTAGATTGAGGTGTAAACAAGCCGAACCAAGTTACCCAACAAAGATGAAACCTCAAATCATTTAATGAAGTTATATACATGTATATAATTCATTTATTTGTTGGACTTAAATGTACAGTACATGGCATTTTTCTAGTAAGTATTTTTTTTTCCAATAAAATTTTATCCTATTACCAAAAATAACATTCAAATTTAGTTTAAAGAGGAGTTTCTCTACCAATATGCAAAGATGTGATTTGGTTACATAACATCTTGTAGTATGATGAGATTGTATAATTTGTCAAGCCTTCTATGAATAAATTTTTATGAATAAATTTTACAGTTCCGAGCCAACCCCATCCTTCATGGGAATTCACATTAATTCATAATAAATTTTTATGAATAAATTTTACAGTTCCGAGCCAACCCCATCCTTCATGGGAATTCACATTAATTTTTATATTAACAAATTGATGTCTGATCGCTAGATTATTTTAGTGTGGATCCATCTCATATTTCTTGTTCCACCAAGGAAACATGTTCAAGGAAGTCATTTTTAGCTTCCAATGGCATTTTTTTTTTTTTTTTGGAAATTAAAATTAGGTTATGCTTCTAGATTTGTATGACCATGATAGTAGATATGTGTTTTTGTTTTTTTTTTTTCCCTTGATTATATCTTTGAGGGAACTCAAACCTAAGATCTCTAAGTAAATTGAAATATCTAGTATACTTATTTGTTAAGAAGTGGTTTGTTAACTCCATTTTATGTGGATTTGAAAGTACACATGTGAAGGTAGCATACCCAATTCGACCGTAAAATCAGTTACGGGAGATTCCTCCGTTATACCAAAAAAAAAAAAGAAATTTTTTTTTAGATTGATGTCCCCAAGTTTAATCATGGCATCCTTTTCGGAGAGGGGATGCTATCCGATTTTCTCAAAGTTCAGTTACAACTGGATGACAAAACAATCAAGCCTGGTGGAACAATCTTCATTCAGAGATTATTTTTTTCAGGTGTGTGAAAATTCGTGGAAATATACATTGACATGCAATCAAGAGAGATCCCTGAAGTTACATGTTAACATTGCATTTGACTATACATACCCATGTTGATTATATGGTACAAAACATATCACCATTCATTCTTTAGCTTCTTCATGCTACAATTTTAATGAGATTCTCCTGCAATATCTCAGCTCCAATCTTCACATTCTCCTTGGCCTGTTCAAAACCAAAACCACAAATCAAAACAAAACCCCAAAATCCTTCAAAAACCAAAAACACATCAATCAACCAACAAAATAAAAGTTGTACATAAACACATCAGAATATCATATGACCTGAAGATGAAGATTATAGAAAACCTTGTTAACCTCATCAACAAAAGTAGATGCATTGAGCAGCCAAAACCCCTCCATCTCTAAATCCCTCAACACACTAGACAATGGAGCACCACCTGATGCACCAACCACACAAACCTGAACCATGAACTCCCTTTCATTCACCCGGCTCGCCGTTACGGCCGGGTAGATCTCCCCATTCCTTCTTCTTCTGCTGCTCTCTACACGCGTGAGGTCTCCACGTCGCGACATCCTCGCTAGCATCTCCTCCTTCGTGTGTCTCATATCGTCGATCTGCCTCTGAAGCTCAGGTATGTATTTCAAGACATGTGATATCGTGTTTGGTATGCTCAGCTTCTCCTGTAAATAATTCAACTATCAGATAATCCTTGTGTAGGCCAATCATAAAACATCACTAGTCTAATTACCGAATTATTGATCCCTGGAAGGAGAGATCGAAGGGAAGAGTACAGGCTGTTGAGTTTTTTCCTCCGATCACGCTCGTAGGCGTTGTGAGTCAGTTTCCTTTTGGAGGTTGGATGGTAATTGATCTCATCAGCCTCTTGAGCTGAAAACCCTAAAAAGAGATTGGATGCTTCTGTTTCTTGGAATCCATGGTTGTTGAAAGGTAATTCCCAGCTGATTTTGTGATCATCAAAGGTTGAGAACATAGGAGTGCTAAAGAATGCTACCATGATGTGTGAGATGTGTAAGACAAGTTCAAAGATTTGTTTTATGAGTGTTTTGTTTGTTGATGTTGTGAATGAGAATATATACATCTTTATGCTTGGTGAGATCATATGAGGTGTTAATATTATGATTTAATTATTAATCAAGTAATATAATATGTTTGCATCGTCAAAAATTAAGTTAAGAATGATGGCAAGTATGTCACTACACTAGTAGTGGACTTGTATCATACGCAACCACAACTAAACCTTTCTCAAGTAATTGGAATTACAAGAGTAATTGTTTTCCATGATTATAACAAAATCATGAAAGACTGAGGTCTTGTTTGGATTCAATTGTTAAAGAAATTCAGTGTTTGTAAGATCACTTTTTCTCATATAATTGGTTTTAAACATATATTTTTTAACTTCAATTTTTTATTTTTGTTTCTGAATTTTATATGTTAGAATAGTGCACCGCGGCCACAGACACTATTCTCCTCTCTATCATCCTCTGCGTGCGCTTAGGCCATCTGGAGAGTGAGGAATGAAAAGATCTTTAAAGATTCAATATTCTATTTCAAAAATCTTTTAGAGATAACACGTCAATCGATCGACAACTGGGAACGGGTCTTGGAGGGGCATCGCAGATCATTATGGAGGAAGGTAGTCTTCATATTGCGGATTACTGCACATTCTATGTCAAAGTTGTGAGTTTGTAGAAACTTTTCTACGATACACTTCGGGGATCTTACATGTGATCTCCTCTATTTCTCTAAAATGTAATTTCAGTTTTATGTTTTTTCTATTTTTCTCCATCCCCACTCAAATTGTAACTATTTTAATTTCTATTGGAATAGAAACATGCCATAATATTGCTCAAAATTTTTTTTATGAAAAAAACTGTTTGACTGTAACCAGTGTCGGAGCCAGGAATTTCTCTAAGGGAGAGGCTTTACACGAAGTACAAAAAATTTCATTATATATATATATATAACATTTCTTTGATATAAAATTAACTTTAAACAAATACATTAATAAAAATCTATCATACCACTGAGGAAAATTATATTTGGAATCATTCATTCACATGTTCATTCCTAGATATATCAATTAAAAATTTTAATTCCACAATATCTACCTGAACTGGATTATTTAGAAAGAAGAATTCTCATTCTCAACTAGAATTATCAAATCGACTCTTAATAGTATACATAAAATGCATACTAAGGGTTGATACATAAAATAGAGGGAATGAATAATAATGTACGAGTGAATAACCTACACAGAGTGTATAATTATGTATAAAAAGTATTTCCCGGGATAAGCGATAAAAAAAAAAAGAACTTAGAAAAAAATATAATCACTACTTAAGAGTGTTTTGATATACTAAAAAGTTTTGAGAGACCTAAACAAAATAAAAAGTTTTTTTTTTAAATATTTGAGTTTATTTTCCCAAAAATTTTTATTATAATTCAATAAATATATACATAGACAACTCAGATTCTCAACTGTTATTGTTTGTTTACCACAAAAAAAAAAGTGTTGATACATTTCAGCCCAACTTTCAGTCCTATATGAGTCAATAGAAAATTATCAAAACATATATTCACTTTAGCGAGATAAATGCTTCGATAACTTTTTTTACATTTTCTATAAATGCATTCATGCAATTCATTAAAGTACATACTTTATTTTTTTTATAAAAATATGTATCTTTATTAGATGAGCTATACTAATTTTAAAAAATTCAAAACACTTGTAGATTGAATATAGAATTAAAAAAAAGACTGAATGTAACATTATAAAAAAAAAAAAAAAAGTACAAGGAGGGGCTTGAGCAAACACACACACACACACACAAGTACACAACCCCCCCCCCCCCCGGGTTGTCCCTACATGGCGGCTCCACCCCTGACGGTAACTAATTTGAAATTGATTATTTTTATCAGTTTAGAGCACAAACTGTTTTTTAAAATAAAATCTAATATAGTGTTAAATTTTTTTGTTTTTTTTGGAATCTCAAATGAATAAATCTGGAATGTACAAAATCAACCAAGAATCGTGTGACCAAAGAGCCAGCCATGATTAAATGGCCTCTTTTTACCATCCATGCTTTCATGTGTAATAAACATAGTTTAGGTTATCCTATAGCAGTCAAATCGTATTGTATATAGACATATAGTATTGTATATACTGATATACAAGCATCCTGATCAAAAATTTTTTATATAAGAAGCGAAAACGTGCATCAGTGAGGGAGGGAAGCAGAGAGAGCACGTGTTGTGCATGGCCAGCACGTGCTTGCATGAGCTAGGATGCTTTTTCCACGTGGAATGCGCATGTCATTATTTTAACATAAAACCTAATTTAAGATTTTATTATGTGCACTGCAGTTCTTTGGGCTTTGATCAGAGTACAATGGGCTTTTCAAGTCTTAGATTGATCACGATTTTATAATATTATGACATTGATTTTAAAGAATGTTATGTACAAATATTATGTTTCCAACCCCAATAGTGTTTATGTGTTTTATATTTTTTTTAAATAATATACGAGGTACATGCTTATATTAAAAAATAAAATATATGTTCCAATAAATTATATCGATGCATTTATAAAAATACATGAAAAATTTATATCGATATATATACTTCAATGATTTTCTATTGATCCATATGGGACTAGAATTGGGGTTGAAATTTTTTTTTTATGTATTATAGCACTCTTCTTCTTTTTATTTTTATTTTTATTGGTAACAAGGAACCAAATGTTTGTTACAGATTGCATGTTGATGGGTAATGGGCCGGGATAGCTGAGAGGCCCATGAGTTTCAAAATGTCCATGGATGGGTTGAGAGGATAGATGAGGTGAGTTTTCCCACTATTACCGAAGAAGATACACTCAAGCCTAATTGCAGTTCATACTTTTTTTTAAAAAAAAATTATACACTCTCCTTTTAAAGTATATGCTGTTATATAAAATGATGTATATACTGAAATACAATAATTTTTTTTTTTGAGTTGAAAAAAAAAAATTCATGTCATGCACTATGATAGAAGCTACACTATAATAATGTAGTATATAATGCGTTATCATAGTGTATCGGGCTGCAAACGAGGTTGCGTATATCAATGCTCTAAGTTTAATTTACATACTACGCTATCATAACATATTGGGCTGCAAACAGGGTTGCGTGTGTCAACACAAGTTTAATTCCGCATCAAAAAATAATTTTGTTTACGTTGGATATATTCTAATTATGATTCAAATTTTAAAATATTTTATTATCTTATCAGTTTTGATAGTTACACATTCATGGTCATTATTTGAATTAATTTATATTTTATTACTTACCATTTTTTATCAAATATGAATGCAAATATTAATTCATTTTATTAGTTATTGTTTTTAACGGTTACAATTGTGTTTCATTTTTGGTCGGTATAATAACCTTCCAAATTTGGTGTTTAAAAAAAAAGTACACAGAAAATTATGAGAGATAAGAAAGAGACTAACAAAAAAATCACCAAGTTCTTCTGTGCTAATTTCTTTCATTTTTTTTTTTTTTGTGTTTATAAAAGATCTAAATCTAGCTATCTTCAATCTATTCCGGGCATTAATTACACGAGGATTCGATTTGAGGACTCCACTTGATTACACCTCGGGGAGTCGACGAAATCTCACGAGTCGAGTTATGTCTCAGAGACGAATCATGTCAGTAAAACTCCATGTATATAGAAGATATATTTGTTTCAAGGATAATACATCTCTTGTGTGCCTCTCGATTAGGATACTCCAATCCTTTTAACTCTTAATTTTGTTGTTTTTATATTATTGATTTTTAATATATTGAATTATTATTTGTTGAGGTACATATTTTTCATAATTCTTGAAAATAATTTCTAACAGTTTATACGTAACACAACTCTTATATTAAGATGTGTTTTAAAGTTCCGCAAAGGTGGCATGCTCTGGTCTATGGTTCCGGCGTGTGTGTGGGATCTCTGGCTCACCAGGAATGAGACGGTATTCAAGGCGCAAAGATTCTACTTCGAGAACCTATGGCACTTAGGCCCATTAGTCATTGATTAGGGAACTCACCTTTCAGGAGCGAGCTCGAGGGAGATAGTTTAGTCATGGAGGAATAGGTTATATCAGGTTGTGTTGAATTAGGTGGCCTCTCAGCCACTGGAGTCCCTCGCTTGGGGGGGGGGGGAGAGTTGGTGTTTTCTCTTTATTTGCTATCTTTTTATAGTATTTATTTTTTTATTCTTCTCCTCCCAATTACACTTACTTAATGAAAATACCTACCTTGCTAAAAAAAAGAAAGATATATTTTAAAGTTGTGCACCGTCACTTGTCTAGCAAGTTGGTCGAGATGCACCCTCCACCTCATGGAGGTTAAAAGTTCGATCCCAGCAATTCCCTTCGAGGGATGTAATAACCTCTCGTAGGCTTTAGTGTGTGTTGTGTGTATACCGGGCCTTGAGCCTTGTTGTTGTACCCGTCTCTTGTGGGCCTTTCTATAAAAAAAAAAAAAATGTGTTTTAAAGTTATGAGCTTGTTGAGGGACAAAATTAATAATCATCACAAACATAGTAATTACCCATAAACCTAATAAAATAATCTGGGGCTGTCACTGGGTGAGGATCCTTAGTCAGCCACTTTGCCCACTTAGGTTAAGGGCTCGCTCTATGTATGGGACAATAATAAAAGTAAATAGTTAACCATAATCTCTATTCCACAAAATTTACCTCATTTGAACAGTAGAAACCTAAAACAAAAATTGTATAGTAGCTCCAATATCTATTGGTGTAAGTTCACTATATCACTAGCTTTCTGATCAGACCTAATAAAATGGAAGAAATCAACATCAATGCTCACTGCTCACTTATGATGACAAATATATATGAAAGCAAAACCAACAAAAGGAAGAATGGAAAAACACTATACATAGCTCAGAAAATTTGGAAATGAAATAGAGGAAGCTCATCCTAATAATGGAGTAGAAGAAAATATGGGAATAACTAAGGAAGAGAGGGACCAAAGGTCCACCCATTCATAGTGCCGAGGCACGAAGTAGACCTATAAATCGATCAGGTTTTAAGTCGAACACGATATATTTAGATATACCATAAGATATATAATTTTTAATTAGTTAATATGTGGTCTAATGTTGTCAAAATTTTATGTAAGAGTCATTAAGTATCAATTGAATATTAGATTGATAGCTTAACATGATAATAAAATTTACAACCAGGAGGTTATGGCTTCAAATCCCACTAGGTACCTAATAAAAAATAATAAAGCATCATCTACAAATTGTATGTGTATGACACCTCTCTCTCTTTCTAGACATACATACATACATAAATACGTGTGTGTGTGTGTGTGTCTATACTGTTTTCAAAGGATTCCTACTCTTTGAATTTGTTTTTATGAATCAATTTAATAAGAATTAACATATGAATAAATTAAACAGTTTTAAATCTATTTCTCAAATATGTGATGATATGATAATGAAGTAGTCTCGTTTTTCCACTCAAATTTAATGAGACAAATGTGGTGGCATTCTATCATCATTAGTGTAAAAAGAGAAATTATAAAACTGCTTTGTTTAGAGCACCTTTTAATATCCTAACTAATATTACTTTTAGTCTCATATTTAACTTCGAAATATAACAAAAGCTATATATTAGTGGGTTATATATATTCATTTGGAAGATTTTAATATCCTAACTAATATTACTTTTAGTCTCATATTTAACTTCGAAATATAACAAAAGCTATATATTAGTGGGTTATATATATTCATTTGGAAGATAGATGAATCAATATAATTCATGAATGCACATATTTTTTATTTATTGTTGAACTAAAAAATAAGAATAACACACTAACACAATAGGATTGATTGTAGTACAACTCTTTCATTTAATTGCGAAATGAAATTAATCTAACCAGTATTGATTTGTGTAAAACACTCATTTAGAAATGATAAAAACTAATTGGATTCAGCACTTACTGTCCCCTCAATTGACACATGCATTGCGCATTATTTTAGCAGGATATCGACAACAGAGGGGAGGAGGGCCTCCCCTCCCCTATTCATGAAAAGGAGATTGCAAAGGAGCTGTGACCTAAAAGCCAAGCACATTGTAGACAATGGCCATTGATGTGGAGCCCAAAACCTCTTCAACTTCCCCCCTAAAACCTAAAAACAAAGCTAATGTAATCATCACCAACCCTATTTTCCACTAACACTCCAACACACATTAACTAAAGCACCCCTAATCACAGACATCCAATCAATACCAACTTCTAAGTTGTAAACACACAATAAAGGATGTTTATTTTTTGTGGGTTTGAAGAGTGTTATAGATAGCTCAACCTATTGGGGGCTTTTAAGTGGGTGTCTGTTGGTTGTCTGAGAGTGGGTAGTGATTCAGAATTCCAATGAAGCTTTAATCAAGATTCATTGGATGGTCAAAAATGCAATGCAGTTGTTGGGAGATTGGGGTCCACCGACTCTATGGTTTTCTTCAAGGACTAGTTTGACAAATAAGATTTTGAAGATCACGTGTAAAAAATCTATCAATTTTGTTTATTCACATTTATTGAAATCTGGATTAAAAAAATAAAAATACTATTTTAGCTTTTAAATAGAACAAAAATTCTCATTTCTATATGAAAAATTCAAAATCGAAACAATTATCCACACTTTGTTATGATATATTTATATCAAAAAGGATAAGTTGTTCGTCTCGTAATTATTCTCGCATTTATCTTGTTATTTCATCATCTTATCCCCTTATCAAACCAGCCTAAAATGTTTGAGCGATCATGTAAGCCGGTCTATTATATGAAAATATTAGCATACGCTTTGAATATGTATTGCAAATTATTTTTAAAAAAATGAAATTAGAATATCCAAAATGATTCAAAGCTAATGTCAAGGTATATATTCTGAAAAATAATGGTCTGATATATCATCAGATTATATATATTTGTATCTTATATTTTTCAATTCAATTATGCCGTTAAATTAATCATAGTTTTTAAATTTTAAATAATCCTCGCATTTTTTTTTTTTGCAACTGGTAGACCAAAGCTACCTAAAGTAAATTCATTAAATAACTTTAGGTCGAACGGGATACACGAAAGTGAAGAACGCAAATAACAAAGATAAGAAACAAAAGATATTCTAGAAATTGGCGTGATAGAAGAGGATTCTATCCCGTCAATCCTGAGATTGAGCTATCTATAACACTGTTAATTGATGATCCAAATTACTATTTATATCAATATTATCATTTATATGAAAAACATATTCCTATCCATCCCCAATCTGGAAATATCTAAATTCAAATATTTATGAATATATTTGAATGATTCAAGAACTTATACAGAATGTTGATATCAAAGATTTCACTATCAATTTGGACATCCAAACAACCTTCCCTTTGTATATAATAAGACAAATCTAAGGTTCACCACCCTGAGGTGGGTCCCTGATCTTACATTGATCAAAATGCAAAGATTGATATTTTGATTAAAATGTGTTTGGTTTATGCTCTTCTTTATCCTCGGCCGTCGATCTTTGATGGATTGAGAAGATCGGACGGTCTAGATTGGCTACTGATGATGTCGGCATCAACATATGTTGTTTGTATTAAAAATTTGGGACCACAAAATAAGGCATGAAGAGGAGTATAGCAGCTTCAACTGAAAATCTTTTGTTCATTGTTTTCTCATGATGGGAGTGTTTGTTTAATGAAAATATTAAGATTAAAAAAACTAAAAACAAATCCATCAGAAGCGCTGGAACTTGTCCCCCAAAACAAGGTATCAATGTTTTAATTAATTTGATTAACAATATAAATATATGAGTGAAACCCCACTTAGAATATCTTCTCTAACAAAAGTCTTTTTTTTAATAATGTTTCAATTAAATATTAATTTATAATTTTTCATCAAGTCATGTAATTCCTCTATTGGATCTGGATTAAAGAATTCCATCATGACTAAACCACTTTTAAAAAGTTGGCATAGACAACATCCGGTTAATACTAGGATAAGAAGAAAAAAAATTGAAGTATTAGTTTTCAACCCCTAATTTTTTTAGGTCCTGAACTTTTTTTAATCTATCAAAACAACCCAAACTTTGCGAGTATTTGTTTTCAAGATCCTTGTAGTTACTTTTCTCATTGTTTGTCTTGTATATCATTTGTACATTATTATGTATTTTGTGTACATCGTACATTGTTATCTTATTATGTATTTTGTGTACATCGTACATTGTTATCGACTTTATTTTACATTGTTATTTAATTCATGCATTTTTTTTGCATCTTATGTACCATGCTAATCTCTTATTTTTTATTTTTTTTTAAGAAATGTAGGCATATGTCATTAATGGATAAATCAAAGGCAAATGCCCAAAGCAGTAGGGGATTAAAAAAACCCCTAATCGACCACCAAATGATCCAAAAAAAAAATGCAATGGCAAAGTTAAAAAGTAGAAGAGAAGTTTACAAAAACTCACCCATGAGAGCATCCCTTACTCCTCAATGGGTATTTTCCCCTCAATGTGCAATATAGAACGCGTCCTACACAAGTTTTACCTCTATCCTTTACAAAATAAACAATTTTTTTTAAATGTTTTCTATATAAATCCTAAAAACCTGAAAAATTAAGTGATTACGTGTAAGCCATATTGTTCACAGAGCCATTGGAAAAATCTCATATAAAGTTAAACATATAAAAATTAATACACAAAAAGGATGTGAAAAAATAGATAACCACTTAGATAATGGTGTTTTGATATACTAAAAAAGTTTATAGACCTAAAAAAATAACAAAATTGAAAAAAAAATATTTGAAATTAATTTCCCCTTTTTGATAAAAGAATTTCTTTAATCTAAATTTTTTTATTAGAAACCTTTTGTGTGATATTTTATAAGAATACATATATGGAATTCCAATGCTGACCCATCCAACCTGTTTAAAATCAGGAATGGTTTATATGTTATCAAATGCAACCAAACAACAATATCATAAAATAATTGCTATTAAAATCACTCAAATAATTTTGATTAAGATGTTATGCATATCAATTTGATTCCGGCAACAATCAAACAATTCATGTGTCCTGATTTTAGAAAGTCTTTAGACAGTCAAAATTAATTAATTTTAATAATAATAATAAATAATAATAAAGCCAGAACAGACCACCAGCATTTCAACTCCATCAACTGAAAAAAAAAATTGAATATAAAATTTTAAGAACCCTTGAAAAGCTTGAGACAGAGAAATCCAAACTAACCGTTCAAACGGTTAAGATGGATGGAAAAAAATGAAAATCCCTGTATCGGACGGTCAGGATTAGCTAAAAATCTGATTATGATGATGTTGATTAGTTGATACCATTTCCATGACTATATATACATATATATATATATATATATAAATTAAAAATAAAATAAATTAGCCCCAAAAACAGGGGAATCCTCCCCTCCACTTATCCTCTCCTTCCAAATGTTTGGCTTCCTCGCCATTGTCGGAAAAAACAGGTCCACAACCTAAAATAAATTATTAAAAAATAATATTTTTATTTATTTATTATTAACACATAATAATTTTTGTCTTAAAAAAAAAAAAAAAAAACAGAAACAGAAACAGAACAAAAGAGAGAAAAAGGAGGCACATTTATTTCCTTTTTTTTCATTTCTTTCACTTTTTTTTCTTTCTTCTTCAGCATTTCAAAAAATCCCAAACGTTTGTTTTTCCTCCATTAATCAAATCCGAGTCTCTTCAAACCAGACCAAATAAACACCATTTCAAACCCAAGTCGAAAATATCTTGTCTTTATTTGTTGGGTTTCTGTTCTTTTTCGAAGTTTCAACATCAATCATGTCTGATCCCTCTCGTTTTCACGAGACCCTTCTTCGGATCCGCCATGGCAGGTCCAAACAATCCTAACATACCCACATTTTCATCTGGGTTTCCATTCTTTCCTCCAAACAGACTCGAAAGGGACCACCTTTTTGTCGTCTAACGATGTACAAGGACCCCGGCCGCGCGAAGCCGTGGGACCTCGCCGTCCGCAAGTCGGTAACCGCCACGCGCCGCCGCGGCACCACCGTCGCCGTCCCCTCCGCCGCAGCCGGCGGCATCTTCTCTCCGATCGCCGTCGCCCACGCCGACGACTCTCCCTCTTCCTCCCCCGACCACCTCCACCACGAGGAGCGCCTCCTCGCCAACGGCGACTTCTACACCGGCCAGTGGTCCGCCGCCGACGTTCCCAACGGCGTCGGTAAGTACCTCTGGACCGACGGGTGCATGTACGAGGGGGAGTGGTTCCACGGCCGGACGACGGGGAAGGGGAAGTTCTCTTGGCCGTCCGGCGCTACCTACGAAGGCGACTTCAAGTCGGGGTTCATGGACGGCTCCGGGACCTACACGGGGTCCGCCGGCGAGACCTACCGTGGGTTCTGGTCGATGAACGCGAAGCACGGGCAGGGGAAGAAGAGTTACGCGAATGGGGACCACTACGAAGGGGAGTGGGCGGGCGGGGTCCAACACGGGCGCGGGCTCTACGTGTGGCGGAACGGGAACTACTACTCCGGACAATGGCGGGAGGGGTCGATACAGGGGAAGGGGACGATGGTTTGGGCGAACGGGAACCAATACGACGGGGACTGGGAGGACGGGCTTCCGAAGGGGAGCGGGCGGTTCCGATGGGCCGACGGGAGCTTCTACGTCGGGACGTGGAGCAAGGACCCCAGAGAGCAGAACGGGACGTACTATCCGACGGCGGCGATGGGGGGAGCGGTGGCAGCGGAGGGACCCAATCTTGATTGGGACCCGCAGATGGTGTTTGCAGTGGATTTGAGTGATTGCAAGGTGTGTTGTTTGGAGGAAAAGGTGTCGGTTTTGCCGTCACAGAAGACTCTGAATTGGTCGGGGAAGGTGGTGGTGGGGCAGCAGCAGAGGAGGAGGGCGTCCGTGGATGGAGGGGGCGGGGCGGGTGGGAGGAGGGTGCATAATGTGAGTAATTTTAATGGGTTTGATAAGATTTGTATTTGGGAGGCTGATGGGGATATCACGTGTGATATCGTCGATGGGAACGCGGTGGTGGTCAGGGTGGGGGAGGGGGGTGGGCAGCCGCAGACGCTGGTGAAGTGGCCTACGCCGACGAGGGAGATGAAGAGGCAGGGGGAGACCATTGCTAAGGGGCATAAGAATTATGAACTCATGCTCAACCTACAGCTTGGCATCAGGTGATTCTCTTTTTGTTTTTGGTTTCAGCTATAGCTTTGAATCAAATGGTTGGTCGAGTGAGGTTTTTGATTGAGAAAATGAGTTATGGTATGCATTGGCATCTATTCTTTGATGCATTCTATGTTCTTAAGCCCCGTTTGGAACCAATTGTCAAACTGATTCTGCTTCTATAAAATCAGTTTTATGATGATCATCGGTTCTAAATGGATGTTTTGAAATTTTGGATTTTGGTTTCGGATTTCGGTTTTTGTGTGTTAGAAAATTTGGTTGAGAAGGGTTCATTAGTACCTCTTATGAATTATTAAATTGCTGAGGCAAACTATTGAAAATGGAGTATTATAGTTGGTGCATGTGAATGTCCTTTTTGATAACTTATATGTTGTCAATTATATTGGATTCTGAACAATGGTGATGCTTGGCAACAAAGGAACTGTAAGGGCTTGGATTTGGTTTCTGCATTTTTTACCGAGGAGTTCATGCTTCACAACTTTTCCAAACTCGAACCACGTGTAGAACTAGATTGTTGTAGAAAGTCACTTATTGTGTTGATTCATCATAATTCATTGTAGCTTTTGATTCAGGCATTCAGTGGGAAAACCTGCTCCTGCTACATCTCTTGATCTGAAAGCATCAGCATTCGATCCGAAAGAGAAGGTGTGGACGAAATTCCCTCCGGAAGGAACCAAATACACTCCCCCACACCAGTCATGTGACTTCAAATGGAAGGATTACTGCCCTTTGGTATTCAGGTCAGCCCTTTAATTTTGTGTTCGTATTTTTTACAATCTTATTTGGTCAGCGTCCTTGAACTTGGATGAATATGTGCCTTGGAATATGAATCATTTTTGTTAGTTCTCATGTTATGCATTCAGGACGTTACGCAAACTGTTCAAGGTTGATGCAGCTGATTATATGATATCGATCTGTGGGAACGATGCTCTCCGGGAGCTTTCATCTCCGGGGAAAAGTGGAAGCTTCTTTTACTTGACCAATGATGATCGCTACATGATTAAGACGATGAAGAAATCGGAAGTGAAAGTGAGTTTTCCAATTATTCCTTATCACACAGCAGGAAAATAACTCAAAGTTTGCCATGTCCACCTCCACTGACATTCATTCTTATATATAGGTTCTCCTTCGGATGCTTCCAGCCTACTACAACCATGTCCGAGCCTTTGAAAATACTTTGGTGACCAAATTCTTTGGTCTGCACTGTGTGAAGCTAACCGGAGCTACTCAGAAGAAGGTTGGATATCTGCTCTTAAGTACAAGAGTTTCTATGAAAAGATCAACTGTGTGTCTCTTTGTCTCTAAAGATTTAAATTGCGCTATCCACGTGATGAACCAGGTTCGTTTTGTCATTATGGGAAACCTTTTCTGCTCTGAATACACCATTCATCGACGGTTTGACTTAAAAGGTTCTTCCCATGGTCGAATCACCGATAAGCCGGAGGAAGAGATTGACGCAAACACTACTCTTAAGGACCTTGATCTTAATTTCATATTTCGGCTTCAAAGGTCTTGGTTTCAGGAGCTTCAAAGGTAAAATTTAATCTTGTACCTGACTTACACCTAATGAACAAACGCCTCCTATTTATTATGGTTTCACGTGATGAAAATACATTTTATTGCAGGCAAGTGGACCGGGACTGTGACTTCCTTGAACAAGAGAGAATTATGGATTATAGTCTATTGGTGGGTGTTCATTTTAGAGAACCGTCGATGTGCAGGGATTCTCTGTTGAATATGGAAGGTAAGACAATGTACAACTCAATTTTATGTTTTCTGTTTTCCCTTTTTTTTTTTAAAAAAAAAGGGTTGTTATAGAGATGAAGAATTCTATATGTTGGATTATATAGGCGAAGGTGTTCCTGAAAAACCAGGCGAAACAACTCCTCGCATCTCTAGAACTGATGTAGATCTTCTCTTTGATCCCACTCGGTAAGATTCAATGGTAACTGAATTTCAGCATTCCTCATTAGGCAGTATTTGTGATTTACATTTTCATACGACCTTTATCAGTCATTCACTTAATCTGAAGCCTTGTATTAGATTATTGTTGGCCAATATAATTATATATTTGTAACTAAAACTGAAGTTTTAGATAACCATCGCTAATATATGTTCATCAGACAAATATCATAGCTATGTTATGAAGCTATGATGCTCTTACAATCAACTAACAATTGAATTATCCCTTGTCAAGTGAATCATGTGGGTTGTGACCAAGTTTAAGGGCCAGTTTGGTAATTCTTCTCATTCTCCTTCTGCTAAAGCACCCAGTTAAATGGTGTTTGGAGTCCTTCATTCATCCTGACATTTTGGGGCAGCTCAGGCCAAATTCTCCATGGAATCTAGATTCCTATAGAAGAAGAAATTCTCCTTCTAGATCAGAGTTATGGAACGGGTTAAGTATCTGGAATCAGCTAACTTTTTTTGTAAATGATTTCAGGTGGGCATCGATCAGGCTCGGTATAAACATGCCAGCTAGGGTCGAGCTGGTGATGAGGGGGAGCGACTGTGAATCGCAGCTCATCGGGGAGCCGACGGGAGAGTTTTGTGATGTGGTTTTGTTCTTTGGCATCATAGACATCCTCCAAGACTACGACATAAGCAAGAAACTGGAGCACGCGTACAAGTCCATCCAATACGACCCAACATCCATATCTGCCGTCGATCCAAAGCAGTACTCAAAGCGCTTTCGAGATTTCATATACAAAGTGTTCACTGATGACACGTGAGATGAAATGAAGCATGAATTCGCCTCAGATTCGCCTCTGAAGCTGACACTTCTGGGCATCCATGTATAGTCTCTCTAACTAAAGATTTTATGTACTTAATGTATACGTATAGTGATTCTAATGTGTTTCAGTGGAGGTATAGATGTAACTGCAGCAGAGGCGACGAAAGTATGGCCAAAAGGAAACTGTAAATGTAATTTATCGATTCATTTTGTACTTTCCCAATTCTTTTTACTCCCAGATGATACAAAGAAGAATCTCTGGGATTTTGGCAGCCACTGGAATAAAATCATATGTACAGATGAATTACAAAAAAAGTTTTACTGGAAAGTTCAAGTTGGGTTATTCATGTTGTTCTAGTCTGTTCTATTCTTTGATCTTCTGGTGACAATTGATATAAAGCATGATATTGCAAATCTATTCAAACATGAATAACAGCTCTCTATATATACACGCGACAACTGAAATTGAACAATGGTACACACACACACACACTAAAGGGTATAAACAAGAGATTTAACTACATTCACAGATGCTTCATTTAGAGGACTGAAAGGGAAGACCTGTTTTGACTAATTTATATCTGGGGTTCCTTCATTGCTATGTACCTTCCAAATATATACACCATTGCTATCCCTATTTAGTACTTGTAACAAATCTATTAAAATTGTTTGAAACTAGATGTCCATGTTACAACTATAAATTGGTCAACTATATTAACTGTATCTTTTGCTGGTGACTGTCAAAAATCAGAGACTGAGCTGAGGGTGCAAAGAATGAGAGTGAAAGACAGAGGAAACACAGCTGACCATGCCAAAAGAATCCCCCAAAATAAAAACAGATGTCAGTCGGCGTTTGCAGTCTGGCTGTCTCTGTGAACAAAATTTTAACTTTGTTTAATTCAGAAATTATGAAGAAAAAAGAAGAGAAGAGTCAGAAGACCCTATTAAATTGGTGACTGACAATGGATTTTTAGAAACCTGCGATCAATAAATGTACGGTTATATGGCAGTGCGTATATATTATCATGAAAATTTAAAAATTATGTATAACAAAATGTATTTCAATAAGGAAATGTGTATTTTTGTAAAAAAAAACATTAGGTGAGAACTATAGACAAGATTGTACATAAGACTGGACGTATCTTTTTTTCATGTACATTAGATGGAAGTAAGTTTTGGATGGATCATATTAGCATTTGCGTTTTCATTTCTAACTACTTAAAAATCATATTGAATTTTAGTTTTAGATTAAAACAAAGAGATGGAACAAGAGAGTATGTTGTACTTGTACATAGACATGTGCATCTATTTATTTATTTAATGATTATTGAGATTTATGTCAATTATAATCATTTTATTTATATATACACACCTGAAACATTATACCACAGGGTTTGAGACTTACATGAGACTGGTATGTGTTTAATTTTCAAAACTTAACCAAGTAATGGGTTGAGCTCTTGATAATACTAAAATATGACGCAATATTATTTAGTTTATATATAATATATAATACAATTAATCAATTATTAAATGGCTAAGCTAACACTTAATTAATAACATCTATAATTCAATGGTTCACAACAAAATTTAAATCATGAATCTAATGTTCAAATCCTAAAATCACCTAACAAAAAAAAGTTTAATAACATTAAAGTCGTATTGTGGAAGGTTTGTTATCCAGAGTTTAGCTAGGATCAGAATGTGAGAATTCAAGATTTGTTTTTAATTTTTATTGCAAGCACATTCATAGTAATCATAATTTTTTCTTGGATATCAAATGGCTTCATTGCTGTTGATATTAGCAATGCTAAATAAGATTATTATTATACCATTTACAAATTAATTAAATTACTATTTACATTCCTTCTAAAATAAATAACATTCTCTTTTCTTTTTACCGAGCTCCTCCTCTCTTTTTCAGGAGAGTTCGTAATATTCAATTAATTTTAAAAAAAAATTATTATTATTATTATGTGTTTAATTACATAATCAATTTCTTTATTTATTTGCATTTGTTAAATATTTATAAAATTATTTATAAATAAATTACTCATTTTTTATAATTGTGATGTGGATAAATAAATAAACTTTACAAGTAGATGTATAATAATAAGAGTATTTTACATATTTAAACCAAATTCCTTACAGAAATCCATGTGTGAACCAAACACTAAAAAATAATTATTTACAGAAATCCACTAGTAAATCAAACAGTTTGATGAAATCTGGATTCCTTGTAAAATTATTCTTGGTAAAATAAATCCATAAAAAAATAAATGACACGAACCAAAGAGGCCCTTAGATCTCAAAATAATAAAAACAAAATTCACATAAGAGAACACATATACTTACGTGATTCGATAAAATTTACATTCGTCCATGGAGAAAATGAAGAATCAATTCATTATATCAAGTAAATAGATTACAATTTACATGATTCCATCAGTTAATCTCTCTCCACAATCGTCTCTCAAAAAACTTAATCTCTTTTCACTCTAACAAGAAGGGACTAAATAAACATAATAAAATATTGATAAATGACTAAATACCCCTACAAAATTCGAGTCAGAGAGCCTCTTGTCATTTTGGTACATTGGCTTGTTTACTCAGGTTAGGTCAGGTCCATGATGGCCTATGTGAATAGGTCTCTCATGTGAGAATGCAATGCATCTCACAGTAAATGTAAATGTGCATTATCATTCATTTTGAGGTGATTTTAAGGTTGTTTATACAAAATTATGTATATATTGTATTTCAAAAACACAATAATAATATAATTATTAATATCTAATTAAAAATAAACATTGTCCAATTTCCCTTCGATTAGATACCATACAACTTGCCTTGAATTAGTGAATTTCATTGATTCTGTTGCTCAGCTTCCCTGAACTAAAATAGTTCAAAAATTATCCAATTTAACAACCAAAACTATTTTCTATTCTCTCACTTGAAGGGTACTAGGTTTTGAATCCACTACTTGCTTTTATATATTGCTAATTTTTACAATCAAACAGATGTAGGCCTGTTTGAAACTGTATTTGGATAGATTCTACATTTAAAAAGCTAACAATTCTCAAACACAACTCCAAACACATTTTCAATGTTTAGCTTTTCAAACCACTATCTTTATTTTTTAGGTCAAAAAAACTTACTATTGAGTTTGAAGCATGATAAGATTCTAAAAATCTCAGTGTTTCAATCGCACATCCAATGCACTTAAAAAAAAACATCTTTAACTTGATTCATTTACATGCGTAGGATGTGACTCATGGTGATATCACCCCCTCACAATGAGTCAAATAAGATACAACATGAAAAGAACTACAAATAGAGAATCTGGATTTCATTACCTTGAGTCACTAAATTAGTCATAACTTAGTTTATTAAATCTTTTTCCAAAAATTAAGGCAGCAAACAACAAGAAAAAAATTACACTCAATCCATTTTATAATCCTAGATGCAGTCTCATATACCTCATTAGCTCCTTCCCCTTACTGTAACAAAAAATATACATTATTGTAATTTTTTTACATTTTTTATTTTTATAAATGATATCATGTAGTTCATTAAAATATAAATTTTATTTTATTTTTTTTATAAATGTACATATCATATTAGAAGAGATATATGATTTTAAAAAAATTGAAAATTCTATACTTCTACATATACTTCCACAGTAAGGGCAGTATTACATACACACCATGTCACCTAACTGAGTAAATGAAATCACTTAAACCAGTATATACTCTACATTGATATATACTTACTATTACAATAGAAAAATGTAAAAAATTAAATTAAATTTGTACTTTATTTTTAGTAAAAAATATATTTCATTAAATAAATATATGCTCAAAATTAAAGACGGCTTGAAAAATGACTTTAAGTAAAACATTTTCTACAAGTAATAAAAGAATAAAAGCTTCTTTTTTTATTTTTATCAAAAAAATTGTCAACGGTAATGTTAAACTCAGATTAGCCCATTCTAAAGCCCCGTCACATACACGTCACATATTTCATTCCACAGGTACTACATACCACATCATATAAAATGTTAATGAATCACAATATGTATAAAGTTCATCTAAATGCTTATAAAAAACACTTGAGATTTTTGTACATGTAACCCTGTTAAAACTCAATATTGTGAAAATATCCATGTTAAATCTCACAATGCAAAAATACTCCTCAAAAACCTTTGAGTTATACAACCGTGCCCCTATCACCGACGCCGTTAAGAACCCTGGTTTACATATGGTTAGAAACTCTAATCTAACATAAGAAATGACCTAAATACCCTAACGAATATAAAGAAAAAAAAACTAACTCTACTTCATCACAAACCCTAGCCCCCCTTTGAATCTTTTGAGAATAAGAGAATGAGAGATTTGTAAAGAGATACTCATTGTTGAACCTTTTGAGAAGAAGAGGATGAGGGATTTGATGAAAAATGAGTATACAATGTCTTTGAGAGGTTTTGAGAGGGATGAAATGGGAGAGAAGAAGAAGAAGAAGAAGAGAGGTTTTAAAGAGGAGGTGTTGGAGATGTTAAAATCGACTACACAAAGGGGGAAATAGTAATTTTCTGTCTACTAACATTGAGAAAACGATAAAAATCGGATAGAGTTGACTGAATTTTAACACAGAAGCACGGTTGCACAACTTAAAGGTTTTCAAGGGGTATTTTTGTATTATGAGATTTAACAAGGAGATTTTCATAATATTAAGTTTTAACAGGAGTATATATATGCAAAAATCCTAAAAAAACTACTAATTCCATGGGATTAATACATGTTACCTCACATGTTTCATACTTTCCAACCATTTTAATCGTCAGTCCCACATTAAATACTGACAAGAATATTGAATCTCATCTAGCTTGGAAACAGATTGTATGTGAAATAAGATCTAATGAGGATGAATTAGCCCAGAAACCAAATATGTGAGTATATCATATTCAGCGATCATACCCGGTCCCAAATTATAAGCTTCACTCACATGTCTCATTAAGTGTCATTATCTTATTGGATGACTCATTGACTTTTGAAAAAAAAAAAAAAAGGTAAAATAACATAATACAGATCTGTCTTTCAATAAAAATCCATCACATTAATCCAAATTCTCATTTTTCTTGATTCAGTTATTACTCTTTCACATGAATCTCAGTTACTAAAATTTAAATTTCAAAATCCTTACCTAAATTATAATTCAATTTCTATTTCAATTACATCAAAACTTACATAAATAACACCAAAACTTACCTAAATTGTTTTTCACCAAAATCCATCAAACGGCCTAGATTTTTATTTCAAACTTATATTCTTATTATTCACATTAGTATTTTTTTTTAAGAATGTTTTTTATTGATTTAAATTTCATTTCAATGTCTGTCAGATCAAGTTTAGTGCTTGAGTTTAAATATGATGTTTTTCTATTTTTTGTGTAACTCACAGAATGTAACAGATTTATTTTTTTCATTTCTTAAATATAACACTTTGTAAAATGTAACACACAATTGAAGAAATGACATTTTTAAACTGTGCATAGAATGTAAGAAATTTATGTTAATGTTACTGTTACGTTATATATTTATGTAAATATAATAGCGTTATGTAAATGTAACAAATAATATAAATGTAAAAAATTTAGGTAAATATTACTGTTATGTTACATTTATATAATTATATAAATATAGTGTTATGTAAATGTAACAAACAATATAAAATGTAAAAAATTTAAATAAATGTTACTTTTATGTTTTTCTTTTTCTTTTTTTTCAATTGATAAATTTAGATAAATATTACTGCTATGTTACATTTATGTAAATGTAACAGTGTTATATGTAACAAACAGTATACAATGCAACTAACCATAAATAATAAATACATAAAAATGTTTCATGTTTTAGATTTAAATAATATAACATACATTTAAAATGTAGATTATAAAAAGTTAATTTCAGATTTAGAGATGACTCGCATTCAAAAGGTATCAAAATATTAAAAAAAAAACTTTTTAATATCAAATGAAAACCAATAGGCAAATAAAACTCGATTGCAGAAATATAACAAATGTCAAACCTGATCCGACAAACATTGAGATGATTGAGATGAAATCAAAATCAAGAAAAAAAAACGAATCCGTGACTTTAAATTCCTCTGAAGTAAAAATTAGGGCCGTGGAGGTTCGTCAAGCAACTAAAGGGACAATTGAGGAAAGAATAAAAAAAAGTAAAAATAAATGTCCCATGGATGGTTACACATAGAAAAAAACTAAAACGTTGAAGTTACATTAAATAAATTTCAATAAATTTAAACAAACACGCAATAACTATTTATTTTAAACTAAAAATTATAATTTATAATTTATAAATTTTAACAAACATGTACAATGACTAATTTGCATCCCCGGATAGCACGCGGGACTATCGTTGAATAAAATGACATCAAAGTGACGAACATGGAATTGAAAATATGGCTCATTAGAACATCAGATTCATAAACTCTGATGACTTTTGCAACCAACATGGAATATATGATGAAATGTGAAGACAAATAATGAAGTGCCACCTCCCCTAGTGGCAACGCCAAAAACTATATAATATATATCGGTTCATCCGATACATGCATGCATGATTTATTTAAACCTATCAGACCACAGAGAAGAAAAAAAAACTTTTCAATGACAGTGATGCAAACAACAAACCTGGATTTCTTGAGATCACAATCAGTGACTTAAACAAAACAAGTCAAAAATAAGAGAAGCAACTGGTCACGTGAGGCATATTACAGTATGTATAGACTATAGTAGGCCAAACCCTAGCAACATATTAGCCAATAACAAAAACATGTCATAGGTCATATAATAACCATGCATTGGTCTTATTCCCCTTTATTACAGCTGCCTTACATGTAGATGAAGTCCATTAGGTACCAATCAGATGTTGAAGGTTTGTCATTTGTCATCATATTGAATAATAATAATAATAATAATAATAATAATAAGAGAAAAAAAGGACACAACTTTAATTTGCATCAATAATTCTGCAAAGTCTACCAAGTTGGTATTAAGATATAGAAAGCATAAAAAAAACATGGAAAAACATGAAAACTAACATGATCATTTTTTTGTATCAATTTTTGTACTAGAAGGGGGGGGAGCACAAGGAAACAATATCACTTACTGATTCAATACATGGAGATTATTGGGTTAAATATCAAGGACGTATACGTATTTTCAAACATGGCAGTGTTTTGGAATACTATGCATAGTATGAAATTGAAAATTTAAAAGGAATGTTATTGAGTTAAAAGAAGCACCAGTAATTTTAATGAAAGCAATGGAACACTAGTATTCAATTCACTGAAGCACTACCAATCAATTCAATGGAAAACAATGAATTACCACGCATGAAATTGAAATAATAAAAAGCATTTGAAAACCCGGAAGCATTTCTCTCATCTCGTTTTTTTTCAACAGATTGAAATATAACAAATAGTTCAGATAACGTTACAGTTTTTCCTATGAGAACCATGATAAAAAAAAAACAAAAAAAATAGAATACAGGAAAGGAATTCTAAGGTTTCTTGGACTTTCATCCAAAATCAAGAATTTAAGTGTACACTCTTAATGGCTTGAATAGCTTGGTGAGACTGTAATATTTCCATTCCATTATGGATAAACAGTATAACGGATCATACATCATAGCAAGATAATCTTATATATAGAAACTTTAAAGTCAAATAGAAATTCATAATGACTACCTACCTAAAGGTTATTACAGCAATCAGTTGGAAGCTTTGTATGATGAAATAAGGATCTTACACCTTATCAATGTAAGTGTGAAACAACATAAAAATGATGCACAAAAGCCAGAATTGGGTTGTAGCTAGAAAAGATCAGACAGTTCATACAATTAGCCTGTTTCATCAGCTAAATTCATTATCAGTTAACAATGGTAGTAGTGTAGAATTATTTCATAAACTATGGAGAACAGGTGTGCATAAAACAGACATATAAATGGAGTTTGGCAAGGATCTACTTTATTTAAATCCATGAAGTAAAACAGATATATGTATAGTTGAATCACAAAAGGCACCTCTGTAACAAGTATGAGACCCCACAATAAGTATAATATAACATGAATGTTACAATATATTTAATATTTAAACAAGTGTGTGACTAAAAAAATGTATAAAAAAACACAAAAATATTTAAATTTTCCACTTACCATTTTATATTCCTATAATTTGAAGCTTAATGCAGAAAAATAACATATCTGGTCCTCAGAAAGTGGTGTGTTATAATTATGATATATATACTGAAATGCTAATGGTGTAACAGCAACTTGTGAGTAAATACCATAGTAACAAAACATTATTGCTTCTTTAGTATAGAATGCCAATTAAGGTGGTTAGAGATGATATTTCATGATGACTTTTAAGTTCCTGATTTTAGCAGGACAACCCAGTATATTCAGTTTTTTTTTTTTTTAGCTAATGAAAACTTACAAAACACTACTTTCTAGCAGGATGTCTAAAACAATTTCTCCAGCCCCTTTTGGAAAATATAATATATTAGTTGATCTTAAAGCAGTAAAGTTTTACCATAGAAAGGGATATCTTTCCACAGGTTTTTAAGGTGAATGGGGATGCTAAGTGATCAATATTCATTATTCCATAATTATGATATTGTCTTCCATTGCGTATGACAATAATACAATTAATAGCTACTTTTAGAGATTGAAAACAAAGAATGAATATGATATTCTACAGATCATAACAAGCTAATTTAAGCTGATCACTCCAAAGTTAAAAACCATATTACATTACTGTTAAAGCAGGAAAAAAAACAAAAAAGATAATGTCTGAAAACTAAAGTTTGTTAACATTCAGGATATTTTTTCAACAGTAATTTCATGATTTATTTAAGCATCACAATGAAGGAACCAACTTTTGTAGAGCTACCTTATCAATTATCACAACCCCAGAATACACACCAAAAATATTTGGGTGATAGTAATGTGAAAAGTCAAGCACCTTTTTGTGGGACATGTAGCCCCCCAAATTTCCCCCACCCACCCAAACCCTCCAAAAAAAAATACTTTTTTATGTGCTAATACCCTAGTAATACAGATGTGATCAAGCCAAGTCTGTGCACCAGGTCTCTTCAATTCCTAATGTGGGACTAACATATGAGTAAAAATATCACAAACCTCACATGTTAAACATGTAAAGTGACACATGTCAGTCTCTTACTAATATATGAGGCGACATGTCAGTATCTAAATGGGAATAGAACTGATGTGATCCAGCCCTTATTGGTACCCACCCCTCCCGTAAAAATACACTAAAAGCACACCGAGTGCAAAAAACTAGGATCTTAACCACTTAAGATCCAATACAAGTAGATGACAACATACCCACTCCCCACTTCACCTCCTCTCAACAAATAAAGAAAGAAACACACATTATAGACAAGAAATGCTAACTACTTTAGTAAATAAAATAAAGCTTAGATAAGCTTTTGGAACATTAAATATGAATTCTCTTGCACCCATATTTGTTGAGCAAAATTCCCATCCATGTCCTTTTTTGCTCAAGATGATTGTGATATGTGCAAAGGCAAATTGAATCCTTGCTCTCTAAAAAACTTCATCTGGAGCCTAACCAACCTCCAAAAAGCAGCAATGACCAAGCAACATGCAGAAGGATCAGATAAAGAAACCTTTAAATAAGTTGGCTTCTTTATGTCACCTATCACACTTCATACTACGATTCCATTTCTTGAGTTATGCTTGAATCAGTTGGTGGATTCATGGGCCCTCAGAAAGGCAATTCTGACATCTTGCTCCCACTCAAAAGATTTTAAAAAGCCATGATATCAATAAGTGCCTCACCTTATACTTCTCCACTCCGTGATTCAAAGTCTGAATCAGGATAAAGTCAGTCAAATCATCACAGCCAAACATCTATTGTATTTTTGTTATTAATGCCCCACAACTTTTTCAATGTATGCCATATTTTTAGTCTACAAATTAGATGATGATCTCATGTCTCCCAACATTTTCTTTGTCCAAAAGTGAACACATTATATATAACTGAATACATAATCACACAGATTAGACTAAATACAACTATGGAAGCAATCTACAAGTCCTCAGAGATATAGAGATTAAGGAGTGCAGCATCTAGTGTAAAGAAGGCAATCATGCAAGCATTCTGAAATTCATCTCCATAACTCCATCCTTCATTCTTGGTCATAGATAGAGGACTTCATTCTCAAATCAAGAAATCATGTACTGTATTGCATATGTCATGAAAATCATACTAAATCATTTCGTTTTCATGTGAATAATCATTTCAAGAGAGTATCCAACTAGTTAATTCTGCATTTAATCAAAGTTTAAACCTTTGTACATGCATTTCTTGCAATTAAATGAAAAATTTAGAACTCCTTCAACAAGTATGCAAATGAAAGTTATCCAGAAACATGAACAATGTTATGATTACAAAAGATAACTCGCTCGAGATCTCTCAATATTCCATCTTTATAGATCTCAGCTACAATTATTTAGAAAAATTTCCATAATAGAACTCTAAGTTAAACATCATGGAAATAGAAATGTTAAAGACACAGTCCTTATTTGTTTGATTAACATCCCTGTTCAAATTATTCCAGAAAACTAGAAAAAGAGTACTTTAACTAAATTTGGCATGGTACTTAATAAATCAGCAGCTTAAACAATATGAAGAGATGTCTACCCCCATTAAAGCATTATTTAGTTAACCATAACAGATTGATTATAATTAAAAGAACGCAAAGAAACATTCCATTAATATAACTGGTTGATTAAGTGTAGGAAGCATAAAATTCATTTAGTTAGTAATCATGGATTGCGAGTTATGACAAACACAAAGAAAGCATGTTCATGAAATATCAAGTGCAAGAAAAGATCTAGAATTGAGGTATTCTTGCCATTATTCATCTTAATGAGATAGGTGTTGCTCCAACTTATTCAATTAACACCAACTCTAACATGCCGATAATTATAACCGTGATCTGATTCACAACACTTGCAGAGCGAAAACAGCGCCAAACCATATAATATTGTTTATGATTTTCCACTAAAGACAACAAGTAAAAACAACGAAAGGATTAGAGCGCCATAGGTATATCTGTGACACAGGCAAGGGGAAATATATCTATTATTTTGGAATAGTATCTATCATACATTGGGAGTTAACAGAGGTTGTAATGTGTTACAAGATTGAGGTGTGCGGTTGTAACCCATTTGTGTGGTACCATACACGCCGGATGAAGGTTCATAAACCTGATAACTCAAAAAAATTATATATTTTGCCAATTGTGATCCCTAAATCAGCTAACATAAGCTTTGATGGTAATTCTAAGATGGGAAGGTGTGGAACAACCTAAGTATGTACATGAATTAAAATATCATTCGATATCAATGTGACATCCTCAAACTCATTCCAAAATATCCAAACATCTGTCGCATCTCTTACAAATTGCAAAACACAAACAACTAATGTAAGTATAGAAATATCATTCCATAATTATAAGGTCTCATCCATCATTTCACTTTAGTTTATTCAAAGAGACCAAAAAATAATAGGACAATTTGTATGTTTTTCAATGAGAACAACCAACAAAAAAAAAATCCAAATGAAAAATCTCATATTCTGTATGAATTGTTATGTATTCCAGTATAGCTATTTATAGTGAATAGCTCTATGGTGGTTCTCAAACAGGGAATAAATGTGTAGGAATCCTTTAGGGGTAGGGGAGCGGAGGTTTCTCAAAGAAGACAAATATTTTTAGAACGTACATTCCTCTATGCCCAGTGAATTAACAATTCCATAAAAGATCAGCAGCAATCACAATACGATCATAAATACAAGCTTCTATGAAATGATACAGTATACCCGCACAATAAG
This sequence comes from Acorus gramineus, assembly GCA_030737835.1. Classification (NCBI taxonomy): domain Eukaryota; kingdom Viridiplantae; phylum Streptophyta; class Magnoliopsida; order Acorales; family Acoraceae; genus Acorus; species Acorus gramineus. The sequence goes on along the minus strand of CM060848.1, from coordinate 20,995,744 downwards.
GACAATATGAACAAATAGTTTGTAAATAAAACATGCACAAAATATACAAATCTATATGGTCGCTTAAAATTTCTTTTGATCAAATTCGATTTATAGACTGCATTTGACGCATTTTATCAATATGATCAAATTAAAACAGCAATTTCAGTTTACAGCTACAAACAATTCCAGTTGCAGTAAATACATCCAATCCAACAATTTAAGAGGATAACCCACAAAAAATAATGACAAAATGAACATGGAATAATGGCTAATATAAAAAAAAAAAAAAAAATCAAGAACATTGAGAAAGCCTTGTGCCGACATCATCAATCTATTGCATGAACAGTTGATGTAATGCATGATCATGACAGCACAGAAATAAAAAAATATTTTTTAAAAAGAAAGTTTGTCAGGCCATGAAAAGATGGAAGTGAAATGAACAGGTAAGGGTAAAACAAAGATCTTGAACTCGGATTCACTTCCACAGAACATATATATATAAGAATGGTAAACAATGAATGGATGGCAAGAAATTCAAAGCAAAGACGTAAATGGGTGAGAGAAATTAAAACTTGTAAAATAAAAGAAATTGTCCTTGGAAGAAGATTTTGAAGTAATCACGAAATCAAAAACTCGAAACAAAAAAAAAAGCCAGATCAACTTACTGACTCGCATGCGAGGCACAAAACAAGAGATGGTGTTCAAGTACAGTGACTTGAATGGAAACCAACTACCACACACAGTGACTAGACCCCCTCTTTTGTTTTCCTTCATTTCAAAGACCTTCACCATTCAATCTCTCTCTCTCTCTCTCTCTCTCTCTCTCTCCATAAAAGCAAGAAATAAAACAAACAAACAAAGACACAGCAAACCCAATCATCAATCACTTCAAAAAACAGTGTTTCTTCTGTGAAAATATTCAGTCTGTCTACCATTACCAATTTTGAAGTTTCAAAAGAAAAACCTCTAAACACATACATACGTCCACAGAACCCATGCAACATATAACACATAAAATACAACAACATCATATAACAACATATAAATGTGAATCCTAAATCATAATCTCTCAATTGGGTTGGTTTCAATTTATTGGGTTTCCATAAGCCGTACCTCCGATTAAACCTCCACCGCCGCCGGTGCCGCCCGATGACCCGTACACGTCACCACCGACGGGAGACCCACCGATGTGAAGCTCAGAAAGGTTAGGTATTATAGCATTGTTGTTGTTGTTGTTGTTGTTGTTGTTGTCATCGTCGTGGCCACCGCCGCTGTCACGGCCTTGGTCGTAGAGGAACCCTTTGAACACGTGCCCTCCGATCCTCACCGTCGCCTGATACGCGTATTCATCCTCCCCGTCGTCAATGGCGGTCACTCTCACGCACTTGAACACCGCCTCCGCCCTCACCTGCCCCGGCAACCTCGTCGACCCATCTGTGGAAAAATCAAAGATTCTTTTGATACAGTGAATCGTTTTCTCCGCTCTCCTCTACAGTAGTTGAGATCTAAACCTATATGGAGACTGACCTTGGTGGCTGGAGGTGGTGTCGAAGCTGCGAGAGTGGGTGGTGGAAGTGGAGGTGGCGGAGGAGAGGCGAGGCTTCTTGGAGGCGGATGTCGTGGAGGTGGAGGCGGTTGCGGCGGCGGTGGCCGCTTGGCGTTCGCGGCGGCGGGAGGCGGGGACCCAGGTGCTCTTGACGTGGGTGGAGCAGTCGAAGCCGCGGGACTTGCAACACGTGCGGCAGCGGCGGTGGGAGCAGTCTTTCTTGGCTTGGTTCCCGCAGTCCTGACACGTGGCGGACCCGATTGCGGAGGCGGAGGAGGAGGGGCCGCCGATCTCCATCATTGATGGCTTCTTGAGGTAGAAGTTTGGGTTTGGGTTTTGGGTTTGGGTCTGGGTCTGCCATAGATTGATCCCCCGACCGCGGTTGTCGCCTGCGGCGCCGTCATCGACGATGTTGATGGTGGTGGTGAGGAGGGGTATGACCCCTTCGGCGGCCGCGGCGGAGGAGGAGGGGAGGAGGAGTGGGTCGTGGTGGTGGTGGTGGTGGTGGTGGAAGGACGGGCCGGGGGCGACGAAGAGGACGTCGGCGAGGCCGTAATTGACAGGTCTGGTGGCGGCGGATGGGGGAAGCCAGGTTGCTGCGCCGCCTCCGCCGACAACGCCTGCGGCGTTGGCGGCGGAGGCGGGAGCGCTGAAGCCGAGGCAGAGGTCGTCGCCACGGCCGGCGGAGGCGGAGGAGGTGGCGGCCCAGTCGCCGAAGGCTCCGGTGTCAGATGGGAATCTCCTTCCCGTAGCCACTATAAAGGCCCTCTATATATATATATATATATATAGAAATCAAGGATTTGTATTTTTTTGATATCTATATATGTGTGTCTATAATTGTGATGGATAGAAACAAAGTGATAGGGGGTGGTGGTGGGGCTTTGTGTGAGAGTGAGTGAGAGAGAGAGAGAGAGAGAGCTGTCTGAAATTCCTACTGAGAAAAAATCTTCTGGAAATCTTTTATTTATATTTCTCTCTCTATATGAGAGAGAGAGAGAGAGAGAGACTGATCTTTTGCTTTCACTGGTGCAGGCTTCTGTTGTTGTTGGTTCTGATGGATCTCTCTCTTTTCCCTTTTGTTTTCTGTTTTTGCTGCTGCTTCTGCATCTGTTGTTGTTGTTGCTGGGTTTATTGTCTCCTTTCTTTCTCTTTCTGCTCCTGCTTCTGCTGCTGTTGTGATAATAAAAGCCTTTCAGAGTCCCACGTCTCTCTCTCTCTCTCTCTGCCTTTTCTCTGTCTTTTACAGTGATAAAACGCAATTGAGACTTTGGGAGAAGAGATGACGATGATGATGGGTTTCCTTGTTTGTTTTTTTTTTTGTTAATGTGATTTATTATTCATTCACGAATATATCGCAATGTCACGTGACGCACCACTCTCACAGTTACATGTTGGTGTGAGATATTGAAAGGCGAGATTTTAGATGTGTTCTTTTTTCTTTTCTTTTTTCACACTCCCACCACGAATATTTTTATTTTTTTATAAAATTTATATATCTCTTTAAAACATATAGTTTAAGCAATTAAATTATATTATTTATAAAAAAAATTTAACAATGTATATATTTTATAACACCGTATATAAAATAATGGGGTCAAGTAATTTTTTTTTAAATGCATCACAATTTTTTTAAAAGAAAACTCAAACAACTACTGTGATTAGGCCTATCAACGGGTCAGATCCGGGTCGGGTCGAGGTGGATCCGGACCCAACCCGTGACAGGACCCAGCGGGTCCGGGTACAACCTAGGACTCAGTGGGTCCGGGGAAATGTGGACCCGGACCCGTCGGACCCGGGTCGGGTCCGGGTCCGACCAGACCCGGATGGTTGGGTAAAAAAAAAAAAAAAAAAAGAGAAGAGCTCATGTATTTGTTTGTCTTATCATTCTATTTGAAATTTTTTGTAATAAAACATTATTGTTAATGAGACTATGTTTGAATATAATTTTATACAATTCAAAAGAAGTAAATGAATTATTAAACAACATCCAAAACAATAATCACTAACATAAAAAACATATTAACCTAAATAATAAACATAATTAACCTAAACAACATTCAAAACAATAAACACTAACATATTAACCTAAATAATAAACATAAATCATGCAACAAACTAATTAATCATACAAATTCAAATGCTAATACATTAATTGTCCAAAACAAACCGATTTATAGGCTTGTTATGATTATGATTTATAAACTTGTAGATACAAAAATAAGTTAAGTAAGAAATAAAATTATGTATCAACTAATACTAATGGTCTTATAATATATGAACATATATTAAAAAAAACAGTCGGGTCCAACGGGTCCAACGGGTCGGGGCGGGGTGGACCCGGATCCGACCCGTTTGTTTGTTCGGGTCCGCCGGGTCGGGTCCAAATCGGGTCGGATATATTACACGTGTAATCGGGTCCGGGTCTGGACCCGACCCGTTGACAGGCCTAGCTGTCACCCTTTTAAATCATGGTAAACCAGCTCAACAATTCACTAGTGACCCACCAATTGATCATGCCTGACCCATATTTTATACTTAAAACACCTAAATTACTCATGTTATGGTGTTACTCTAATAAACGTTAAATTTGAACCATCTCTTTTTCTCTCTCATCTTTTTTCGTTGAGGATTTTTTTTTATTAATGTACGTTGTTCTATTTTCAAAAGAATAGTTTACGTTTTTTATAAATATATATAAAAGTATATTTTTTTAAATGGTCCCATTTATAAAAATTTATGTACCCACTAATGTTTATATATCAATACAATGAATAGAAGGAGCTAACGATGTCCATGTGACTACATTTAGAACTGTAAAAAATATTGAGGGTAAAAAAGATCTCTCTTTTCTTTTCTTTTTTTTGGGCTCTCATTTAGATTTTTGTTTTGTTTTTAAATGGTTTTAGCTGAGAAGGGAGCTTGAAATGGATATGTGCCTCTTTAAAAAAAAGATGTAAATTATAATTTCCTCTCGTGTATAAATTTTTATAATTATAACCTTATGTCAAATTACAAAATTGATATAATCTCTTTAAAGGTGTCAACAAATTCTCATAATTTTATTGTCTTGTTTTCTCAGTGGTTATAATTAATCGAAAGTAATATCTCTAAAAAAAAATAATCGAAAGTAAAAAAAGTGTATTTTCAGAATACACAAGGTAAATCATAATTCAAATTTTTTATTTGTACTCGTGTATTTCTATAGTGGGTTTTCGTACTTTTTTTTGAAAAATTGACAATGAGTGAAATATTTTCTGAATGTTCTTTAAATAGATGTCAAATGTATAAAAAAGAAATTACCACTAATTTACAAAATTAAGAGATTAGCTAAGTTCAATAATCATTTTCATTCTCTGACATTTGAAATTTTTTATTCATCCAAATAAAATTCTTTCATCCTTTCTTCTATATTAGAATCGCAGAGGTACTATTTTTCAATATCATAAAATTGATCTTAATGTTTTCTATTTAAAAAAAAAAATCAATAAGAAAAAAACTGCGTAGACAAGTGACATGCAACTGTCTCTTTCCCTTCATCGGAAGCTCATCTTCCTCTTATTATTTCTTTTTATGTTCCATTTAAAAAATTTGAGTTTCCAATTAAAGTAATAGCAGCAATGTTTAAAATAAAAATGTGAATGAATGCATGGTGGTATTGTCTAGAGACTCTAGACAGATAGTCAATGGATAGAAGTACCTGATAGATGGATAGATATAAGGTAAAAATCTAAATAACCCTTTGTAAATTATTTGAAATTTATATAACCTTTTCATTTTTTTTAAAATCCATATAACCTAGAAAATATCTATGTAAATCTAAAAAAATCCATAAGTTAAATTTATATTGATAAATAAAAAATATTATATAAATATTACGTTTGGTTACCCTTACTTAAAACAGAAACAAACCAATGTGTATGGTGGGGGGCTTAATGGAAAAAAACATGGACACGCCCATTCAACCATTAAACCAATAATAAAATAAGACAAGAAATGTTTAAGCTCATTTTAAGGAAACAAACCCCCCCCCCCCCCCTAGATTGGAAAAGATGAAATAATGGTGTTACACTAAATTCATTTTTCAGCCCCAATCTACACTCCTATACACTATGATAGTATGATATATATTGTACTATCATATGTATAGAACCATACAAAAAAAATAATTTATTTAAAATTAATTTTATATCAATGACAATGTATATATGCACGTAATTGAGTTTTTGTTTTGGATTATAAATAATATTCTTTAAGCCCCCTTTAGAAAAAAATCATATCTCCACCACTAGCTCAAAACACATTGTACTAAAAAAAAACTCCTACGATATGTTAAAAATACAGAAAATCTTCTATAATTGATGATTTTATCATTTTGAATAGAGTTTTATAAGAGGATAAATTATCATTTATAAGGGGTTTTACACATTTTTAACACATGTATAAGGGGATATTTAAATTTACATAATTATTTTTCAAAGGTCATGTACGATTTTTCAAAAATCTACGTGAATTTAGAACAGTTTAGGAGGGGTTACATGGATTTTTCAGTTGAAATAATAATAATGGGTGGTGTTAGGGGAGGAGGAGGAAGGAAAGGGTGGGGTCCACTGTCCGTACGGAAGGGGAGGAAGAAAGAGAGCACGCCACCTCCTTCCGCAAATTCAGCTTCTCCTGTCCACGCCACATGGCCCCTTCTAACACCAACAACCCCCCTTGGAAATACAAATTTATAAAGTGGTCCCCACCAACCCTCCCCCTTTCTTTAAATGATACTTGTGTCGCACTCTCTTTAATTTTAAGTGTTTTACTGTTTTTTTTTTATAAATAAAATCAATTATACATTGAAATATACTTATGCGTTGTGAGGAATACAGTATACACTCATGCCTTTTATTAAAGAAAAGTTTAAACTCTCATGTGTTGCAATAATACAGTATATACTGAAATTGTACATGCATACGATATTATAGTAGTGTATAGATAGCTGGAGGATTATTTTTGAAATACAAACATGGGTTGTATAATGGACTGGTTGTATTAGCATTAAAAAATACATTTTTTAAGCATTGTTTGTGTATTTTTTAAGCATTGTTTGTGTATTGGAATAGAGAGGGAATTGGGAGGAATAAGTCTAAAAAATTTAATAGTTGTTCAGATGGATATAACTATGTTAAAATATATAAAAATATATTGATATAATTAATATTTTAAATCCTTTCTGAATTTATTTTGTGGACCTTTTTTTTGTTAGAAGATCAACACTCCCATATTTGTAGTTTCATTTTCTTAGACAGTTTTGTCCATTGTTGTTTGTATGTGCCGGATGCAAGTTTTAACAGTGCACACAGAATGAATAATATCATAAATGGTTAAAATAACAAAATGTATGAATTAATGAGCTAGATACACCCAAGCAGGAGAATGTGGATAAGTAGAAAAAAAATATAGAAGAATCTTGAATAAATGTAATAGTTAACACAGGGCAATTTTTATATAATGGAAATGTTTAGGATTTAAAAAAAAAAAAGCAATCATAATTAATATCTCTTGTTTTTTAAAGCTTGAATCATCTAATTTTTATAATCTAACATGCTATCTTAAATTTAAGCTCTCATTTGATTCACGAATAGCTTATGTTTTAAAATATTATATAACAACATAACATATTTTATTAATAAAAGAATTATTTAAATATTTTAAGGACGGTAAATAATGACTGACGTTAACTAAATTTAAACTTTATGCAATATATATAATTTTTTAACCTATGTCATATGTAATCATGAACATAAACTTTTAAACCGTGACGAATACTAAATTTTTGAATAATATATATTTTTATTTTTTGAACGCCTGCGAGTAGTGATTGGTGGACCGTTCATGCATTAGGACATCCTGATGTAATGAATGGTCCACGGCGGTGGATTTTTTTTAGAGGAAAAATCTATATATTGGACGGCTGATATGATTTGGACTACACCATTTTTTACTTATGTCAGCATGAGTTAGAGAAGTGGTTCTTTGGGATCAAGAAATCACGAAAACTAGATTGAAAATCTTTGGGATATTTAATTAATTTATTATGCTGACAATATGACATAATAAACAACTTTCATATAAAAGATGTATATATATATATATATTGAATTTGATTTTAATGTCATTAAATCACATAATAAATAACTTGGACTTTGAATAAACTACTTTTTAGCTACTACAATGCTAAAAATGGGGTCAATCAATATTCAAGAAGTTCAATATTTTTTTGGTGTAGATGTGCTGGTTAAATTTTTATGATTGATCTACACTGGTATCATTGAATCATTTCTCTTATAAATATAATTTTGTATCATAAATGAAGATCTAGTACTATTAAAATCATTCAATTCAATGTTCACTTACATTCTCCAAATACCAAAAAAATGAAAAATTACATTTTGAATCTTTCATTCTCATTCTCGTGTTTATGATTGGATATCCGAACAAAATTTTTCTTTCTACATAAATTACAAAAACTAAATTTTTGAGAAGAAAAAATTCTCCATGTAGACTAAATTCATGAGTTATATATACCAAACTGGTCTCAAGTGATCTACAACACAATTTGGCTTCTTGTTATGATCACTTCATTATCCTTGTGACATGGATATGGGAAAATGAGAAAGAGAGTACAGAAGATGAAGGGAAGGAATTAATAAAAGGACCACTTGTTTGTTTTTACAATAAAAAACAAGTGATGCATTAATAATTCGTTTTTACAAGTATCTATCTCCCCCAGTACTGTTTCTATTACAACTTTGCTTGAGAAGATAAACTCGGATCTTCATTAGATTAATTTATTACTCTATTATTGTTTTATGGGGAAGCTAAAACAAATGCATTATGGATTGGATGACTAGGTTTTAGATGATTCTCTCGTGATTATTAAGCCAAACTTCACGTGTAATCATTGAATTAAATTATGGATTAATTAACTAAACATCTGTCCTTTTCGGCTTATGGTTCCAAGCATCTGAATCCCCTCAAAAGCATTTTTTTTTTTTTGGTGGGTCTCAAAAGCATTTTTGGTGTCCACCGACAGTACTTAATCTAATTAATCATTAATTATCATCTGATTCGGCCCAATCAGCTCATAAAGTTTCTCCACCAATTGAGACAAAGCGAGGAAGTAATATACATAATTATATGAATTGGATTAATTATTTTTTATTGTTTAGTCTACAGCTTGCATCTTGGTTTTAGATTATCAAGGAAGAAATTCTCCTTGTGTGATTGAGATATCTATTTTTGCTATTATAAAAGTAGGTCGAGTTACACAGTTAGCTCGTTAGAGAATGAATGGAACAAAAGCTGTCCCGAAAAAAGACAAATATATTTCACGTGCGATGATATTGCTATATTATGTCATTTATGTGCAAGGATATTGTATTTTTTTTCATGAATGTAAGAACTTTTGAATCACATAAATCTTTATCTCATACGTTTTGTTTCTGTTTTATCTGTGTTCAACACAATATTTTCAACACAAAATAGGGGTAAACAAAGGCAGCTTAGGTTTGTGGGGATCAAAGTGTAAGGTGAGCTTTACATCATTGAGAAAAGATACCCCACTATGTTCAGGATATGTGTGTGTGTGTGTGTGTGTGTGTGTGTTGTGTGTGATGGAGAATTTTATACATCTATGAATGGATTTTCACATAATTATAGATCATATAAGGCCCCATTTACCTAAATCTTTATTCTACATCTCAATTAGTCCCAAAATAGAAAATTTAATGAAAAACAGCTTATAAATTAATAAACATTAAAAAAAGAGTTTTCAAATTAAACAAACCATTATATGTTTCATGGTAATAGATTTAATTCCAGAAACAATTTTAAACAAAAGCTGATTAGTTTTTATAGGATTTTTAAATGCCACTTAAGATGCATAACATAATTGAAAATCAGGACCTGACCAAATTTTTCTTTTTTATACTCAAAACTTTTAAAAGAAGAAAAAAAATCTTGTTGGATAGAACAATAAGCAAAAAGTTATAAAATCTAATTTATAGGTTGGCAAATAGTCTAATAAATAACATTTCAAGATTTATAGTGATAAAAGTGATGTTTAATGTATGTGACTGCATGGATAATTATATATCTTGAATGAATAAAGGAAAAATTAATTGATATGACAGGTTAATTTTTAAGCTTTTTCAACGGAGTAAAACTTATGTAAATTTCGGAAAATAATTATTTATAATAGCTTTCTCAAAGCTATTTTTTTAAAATACACTATAAAGCTAGAATTTTTTTTTAAATATACTATCATTTAAATCTGGGGAGTAAAATCTAAATACGAAGAAGGGATGGATCGATCACTAAATATGATGCTTTGTAAGGACTTAAAATTAAAAATCCAAAAAACATATAATATTTAATGAACAAAATGTGAAAAACTTTTAAATCCTTTTGGAAACACATATGAAAATTAAGATTTTGAATAAAGTGGCCTAAATAGGTTTGATTATTGGAAATAGTATTTTTTTTGTTTTTTTTAAATCAACATTTTTGCACTAAAAGCTGAAAGTAATTTTTTAATCAAGCCAATTTTTTATAATGAGTTTGATAACACTTTTTAGCTTTTTGTTTAATTAAAAGCGGAATCCCTTTAATTAAGTGATTCCAAACGGACCTGGTTTGGTATTGGAATAAAGGGTTGGGATAAGAAATAATTTGATTAAATCAAATGTTATCTCATATGGTATAAGAAAAAAAAAAAGAATAAAACATGGACAATTGTCCGTATTTTGAGAGAAAAAGTAGGGATATTTTGTTTTAGGTAGAAGGTGGAATAGACTTCATTCCTATTTTTTAATCTCATTTTATAAAACATGGACAACATTTATGACTGTCTTTCCAAAAAAACAAAAACTAAAAACTTCATAAAATCAAAATCAACAATATTAATGCCTTTTTAATAGAAATGGTAGACTTGGTATTTTTAAAAAAAATTTTAAGTTATCCTATATTTTACATTATGTGATCTATATGCAAATTTAAAAATAAGAATACAAAAAAATAGGGATAATAAAATATAGTATCAAATGTAAGTATGAATAAAAATAATAAATTTTTTATTCTCCTAAATGAGACTAAATTATCTTAAATATTTATCTCTTTAACATAATAGACCTAACCACATTTTATTTCTTATTTATTTTTTTTTTTGAATCCATTTAAACGTGAATCTAAAAATCATTTGTCCTGGGTCTATTTTAAAATCTTGTTGACAAACCCACTCATAAAAAAAAAATTAAAATTATATTTTTAAATTTTTTAAAAACAAAGAAAAATAAGCTTCATGAGAATAATATCATATATTTTCATAAGGCGGGAATCACGCGCACCGATACATCCACGTGGCACCGTAGAAATGTCAAAGTGGACCCCACAACAGGTGTCAATCGACTAGTCAACTCTCCGTTCCCGAAATACGTACAGTTCAATAAATAAAATACAAATTTAAATATAATATTATAATATGAAAACAAAATTTATAAAATAAAGTAGGTGGTTGAATGAAATGAGGGAGAGAGGATCCAAAAGAGTCAAAAAGCGGCGCAACCTCTGACACGCCTCCTGCATTTCACATCATTATTTATCATTACCCACCAATAATTACTCTTTCAATGGACGGTTAGATATTCATCGAATCCAACATTGCTAATTATAGATCTTCAATTAGTATTATATAATAATATAAGTTCTTGGTGGTTTTTATTTTTTATTTTATTTTGGGGTCACGAAAATCTAGGTGGCTCGAGCCCCATGTAAGGAGGGTCTGGGTGGGGACCACCACGGTCTCTGAACGGCGGAACCGAAAGCACGTTTTTTTTTAAAAAAAATTTTTATTTTTAAATCACCGTAAATCATAGAATTTAACGATCGATCCTTCAACTATCCGTATTTTAATTTTAATCTTCAGATTTAAACGATATGTATTTTTTTAATTCATGAAAGGACCTATCCTAAATTATTTGGTTTTATTTTTAATCCTGAGAGGGACTAAAAAGAAACATATCATTTAAATCTAGAAACTAAAATCAAAATATGAAAAAGTGAGAGATCGTAGTACGTTTACATGAATTGAAAACAAAAAAAAACCTTTTTTTAATTGTTTATTATTGGGGGGTGTTTTTGAAAAAAAACGCGGATTGGATTGGTGGAGGAGGGGAATATGAGTGAATGACGAGATGGTTGTGCGTTTTTTTCGGCGCGATATATCGGTTGAGTGTCCTCGCGATGCACGATAAATTGGGGATCCGAAATTACATGTGTTGTTTGTCTGTATATTGTTGTGTTTGGGAGATGGAATCTAGTGCTTTTTAAGTCTGGACTTATTTGTGTTGCCCTTAAATTTTTTTTTTTTTTTTTGTTGGTTAATCAAATGGTTGACACTTGACAGAGTATTTATTTGCATTAAGTTAGAAGGAGTACAGTCCATGATGAAAAAGCAAAACTTAAGAAAAAGGAGGAGGAAAAAAATAAAAATAAAAAAGATTAATGAGAGGCTTAATCAATCCCCCTCCCCACATAATACATTAATCCGAAGCCTTGATGAAAAGCTGATAAACCCTAACTGTGGAAGCCATTGCACAATAACATCCCCATGGGGAGATGGGAAACCCTTTGCGCTCTCCCATATACCTTATGCTGACACAATCGAACCACCCAAAAAGGCATCATTATGGCCAAGCCATATTGCTTACAGACATGTTGGGATGAGGATGAACTTCACCTTACTGCTAGGGCTCCTATTCGATCAATGCGAAGAGCCGATATCAACCACCCAAATGCTCGAGAGACCTGTGAGACCGGTCACTCAAATATGAACTTATTTGTGTTAAACATGTATTCTGTTTAGATGGAGAATTAAGTTATTTGGGGGTTTATGATTATTGTAATATAGATAAGAAAAAACTATGATTTTTTATATGATTTGATTTTTAATTATTCTCATTGAGAAACGTAATAATAAAGTTTTTTTTTTTTGTTTAGTTGATTATGAATAAATTGTTAATAAAATATGAATAAGATATGAAAATGTAACAAATCATTTAAGTTTGTAGTTTGAGATGATGATTTCTATAAGTTTTATCTCAAATTGTGTATTTTTTTGCTAATAATGGCTTCCATGTATATATAGGTGTTCTCAAATGATTCACCGTGGCTAATAATTCTTAACTCAACAACAACAAATGTTTTAGGGATTACTTTAAAAGAAGTGGAAAGCATGCAGATATCTCATAAAATACGCTTCTAAGCGTTTGGTTGGATGATTGTAAAATTGATTATGTCAGAATCTGGATTTTAAAATTGACTCTGCGGAAACATTCCCCCCCTCCTCCAGCTTTTGAAAATCACAGCTTTTTTACACTATTTACTTGATATCTGTCTACAGGAAACTATTACAGTAAAATTATTTAGTTGCACGATTGTAGAAACAAGTTTCTGCAAACACAAAAACTACCAAATCGTGTAACCAAACGCTGCCTAAAAACACTTTCAACCGTGCTCCATTTCTTTAAAATGAAGCACACAATTCGCCTTCAACCATTCTCCAAATAGGGTCTCAATTTTGCACACCCTCATTTAGTACTCTATATTTGGAGGATGAAAGAGTGAGCCTCATATTTGAATATTGACTTTTTCAATTTTTTTTAAAATGGTGATAACTTCTCATATATAGTTTCAATTTGTATAAAACTGGTACCATTAGAAAGATGTCGTCGACACGTTTTAATTGAGTCTTATATTGAATATGTTTAACATATTAAAAAATAATTACTTAATAATATTTTTATTTGTTACTAACATTAATATTAATTTTATTCTATTAATTATTATTTATTGATATTGGTTTTATATTGATTATTTAATTTTTTTAATTTTATTAACATGAATATGAATTATAATTTAGTAATATCAGATTTTAAAAAATATAATGTATAAAAATATAATAGAGATGAAAATAGAAATTGTAATTGAAGTTAATAAAAGAATAGTGATCATCTAAACTTACTTTTTGAATTTTTTTATTGTATTGTGAGACACTATTTTAGAAATCCCCATGGGAGATGCTCTAGTAAATCAATTTTCAAAAGCTGCTTTTAGTGAAAAGCTACATTTCAAGTTCATCTCCAAATACTAATCTTAAAAATGGACAAAAATATTTACAACATGAAAATACCTTACAAAGAGATTTTTAGAGGGCAACAAAACTGTACACTAAACTAAAGTGAAAAAAATGTGAAAATAAAAAATTAAGTGAAACACGTTGAATAAATTGTTCAACACGTGAAACAATTATATAAACACAAGATGATATGAACTTGTCTCCAACATCATAAAATTCATGTATCTCTTTAAAATACCTATATTTGTTGATGAATGATACTCATCCCACAACCCACATTACAATACTAATTCATATAGAATTATTATAGATATTGGTAATATCCCTATAATATATATTTGTATATTTTTATATCAACCATTTCCATGTCTATTAATATCCATATTTGTATCCGCATTTGTTGATAGAAAATAAATATAGAAATGTTAGGGACAATATTGCAATCATTTTTGCAGCTCCCCAACATGTTTCGATTTTTCTTTTACATAATTTTACAAAATAAAAAATGAAACTTATACTGGAATTTATTAAATGCATACCCATTTTTTGCATTTTTCTAGTAATACACATATAATAGCCCGTTTAATAGAGTCAATTAGTGGATTTTTGACATTTTCTAAATATTTTAGAATGGAATCAAAATCCACTTGCATTTTTTGCATGTATTCTTTTCAGCAAGATTCTATTTGGGCAGGAATTCAAATTCCAAATACCTGCACTTTGAAATTTTCCGAATATAAACAAGTGGATTTTTGACATTTTCTAAATATTTTAGAATGGAATCAAAATCCATCCCAAAATACTGCCAAGTGCCAACCAAGGAGAAATAGAGACAACAACGGTGACAGCATGAATGACTGAGTGTATCAACGACCAACAAATTTACTGTGTAGTACGGAGTTGGGGAAATACAAATACAAATACAAATACAAATAAAAATGAAGTGAAGCAATCAGACTCAAGCTTAGCTATAATAATAATAACATTAATAATAATAATAGTTAATGATCAAAATAACAGAAACTGGTGAAACTTATTCACATGCGGCTGAATATTAAAAGTATTCTCTATTACAAGATAGTTGTACCACCAAACAAAAAAAAGATAGTTGTATTCCTCTAGTTACAGAGCCTCTTTACCCCAAAAAAAGAAAAAAGTATTCTCTTTGAAAACAAGTTTGGTTGAATGTTAGGCCTTCTCTGACTTATACAGCCAGTAATAGATTCTTTAAGATCTTCTGTAGCTTCTAAAGGTAATTCAAAATCAGTCCAACTCAGCGTATGAAAAATGACATATTATGCACAAAACCTCTGTTTATCAGATAGGAAATTCAAAAGTGTCCTGAAGAAGCTCAAAAAAAAAAAAAAAAAAGCAGAGATAGTTGTTAACTGAAGACTGTAATAACATAATCAACTTCTGATCAATATTGTCCATTTCTTTTTTTTTTTCATACTAATTCATTTGCCACGACGGTGGAGGATTGAAGAACTACCATCCTGTGATGAAAAAGAAATATATTTCACTCCGTACAATAAAACACGAGCCTTCTCATTCTACACTTACATGACAGAGATCCAAAAACACACATCAACCAACAGTTTTACATAAATTTTACAGATTATTATGAAGTGACTGACTTAGGAAACACTGACCTCATCGAGTTCGACTTGAGCCACTGCAGTGTTGATCGCGTCAAGCACGTCCATCTTCCCACTGCTAACTGCTTCATCCATAGGTGTTCGCTCATGACTAAAAAATGCTATATACAGTGAGCATAAATGAAGGGGGGACTCTGAAAATAAAGGAAAATAAAAATTGTAACAGTTTGCAAGTCTTTTGATTAGATTCAAATCACCTATTCAGAATTCCAACATTAGCCCCTGCCAAGATCAAAGACTTGACCACCTGCAACTTGTTTGTCAAGCAATTTGCCTTTCTAATATCATGACCAAATAAATATTCTAACTAACCTCAATATGGCCATTAAGGCAAGCCCAATGAAGTGGGGTGTTCTTCTCATAGTTGGAAACATTAAGATCCTGAAAGAAGATATAGTGAAAGGAAATTGGAGAAAATAATCATAGAATCCCATTAAAGACCCAGAAGAGGTGCGTAAGTTTTCAAGTTTTATCATTTAAAGTTCCTCTCTTTTTTTTTTTGAAGGAACTTCCATAGAATACCTCCAATTTCTCAAATCCCAAATGACATGACTCATGAGGTGGTCATTAATGTTCCATGCTCTCTCTAGAAAATAAAAAAATTACAGTTGCTCTTTTGCATAAATTACAGTTCTCTTGGGAACAAGGTAATGGTCTACTTAACTGTAGGAGCATATAATGTTCAGCCATCCATTGCAACTAATGGTATAAATATTTTCCAATCTAAACATCCCCCAAATTGCTTTTATTATCTATTTATAAATAAAAAAAATATACATACTGGCTACTGATATGCTATAGAAGATTCTTGTTGACACAGAGCAAAGGCCAAACAATGTTTGAAGCAATTTCGTACTCATATCTGTTATAAAAATCCAGATTCATAATACCTTAACAAATTTTCATTGGGCATCCAAAGAAGATGTTAAGTCGTATTGGATAAAACTTGTTCGGGCTAAATTATGAGTCAGTTCTCTAATTGACTGCTCTAGGATATTTTTTTTCGGAGGGAGGGAGAGAGCGAAAGGGCATATAAGGAACAAGGAAAAGAATTAAAAACAGCAAATGAAGTCCAGACGTGATGATCTGCTGACTTAAAACACGAAATGCAACTATAAATGTAACAGGATGGGAGCTAAAATAATCAATAGGTTTAATTTGATAGAGCCCTATCTATATCTACAGAGAACATATGAAATTAGAAATTTCAATTATTCAGCCAATTCAACTACATGTCAAAGTATCTCACCGCTCCATTTCTGATAAGATATTCCACTATGTCAAGGTGTCCATTAGCAGCAGCCATATGAAGAGCTAAACAAAATTTTAAAGAGAAAATCAGTACTGTGATTCAAAGAAATCTGTCAGATTGAAAAAAGAAATGTGATATTAGAGGTTGAACTATATGAATTCAATTCTGGCACAATGAACAGAAAATGATGCTGATTATGGGTAAGTTTATTGTAGCTTACATGGACAAATTCCAGAATATGTCAGGATTTAATTAATAAAATTTGACAACTTGCTAAAAGAAAAGTGGCAATAAAAAGCATTTATACATGCATACATAATCTCTCATCACTAACAAAATGTGAATTCAGCTAGACATCAAATTATGACGTCTTCCTTAAGACAAAATTATGAATCACAGAAAAACTGTGAAAGTAGACTTTTGACAGGTCCTATCTTTATATCTACTAAGAATCTAAAATCAATGGGCATGCCCGTAGAAGATCAACATTTGTTCAATAGCTTGGAGGGATTAAGATGTTGAGTTTGACAAAATGGACGAAACTCACATGTTCGGCCTTGAGAATCTTTAGAATCAAGAGGAACACCCAGAGAGAACAAATAATTTAAATCATCAATATCACCATATCGAGCAGCCTGTTTTCAAAAAATCAACAATAAGTTGACCCATCATTAGAAAATACAGAGAATATGAGTTTAGCTTATTGGGTAAGTGGTACCAAAATATAAAAAAAAATCAGGAAGACAATATATAATTAAATTCAATCGCATTGTAATGGAAGTAAGAGCATGAGGAAATCTAACATTTCCTTGCACTCTATCAAAAAGAAAATGAAAGTGCACTATAAAAATGAGTAGCCTTATGAATAGGAGGAAAAATCCAAACATGCAAAAGACCAACAGCACAATGGATCTGCGATATGCCAGGATCCTTGACAGTTTACATTAACAAGCACCATATTCTAATCCTTTTGTCACCATGAACTGGTAAAATAATAATAATAAATATGTTGTATCTCACCAGCATATGGAGGGGTGGGAATAGTGTGATGTTCTTTCAGGACCAGAATACTTGCAATGTTTAGCTGATCATTAAATTAATCATCCAACCACAAGGAAAATCCAAAACTTGAAGTACAGAGATTCCTGGGCAATAACTATGGCATGGGCAGAAAGTACATGGCGTCATAAAAATAAAAAAGCGCGGATGACAGATACAAATTGCATGCACATGGGGATGTACGTCACGGCGTCACGCACCTGCACATGCATACAATCACACACAGCACATGCATGCGTGCACATATTGCATGCTCATGCACATGCAGGGTATGCATGCTGACACACACACAAACCCTCGACTTCCATGCACACTTTCATTACTTGTATATTGAACATCATCCCTTTTTGCTAATCAACATCACCAGGTTTTATAGGATTAGGCCCCATTACGATGCCTGAGATCGTGCGTATTCAAAAAGGCAAAAGAAAGAATTATATACAATGGAAACTTGATATTCAAAATTCATTATCTACAATAATGAATTTTCTTCAAATTCGTCATTGTAGAGACGATCAAAGGAAAAAGGATTGCATGCTTACAATGATGGATCATCTGTGAAGTCAGGGAGGTCAAGAATGATGATAGCACTCACAACTTCATTATTCTAGCTATGAAATAAAATTAAGGAGAAATATTAGAATAAGTAAATTTGTCACTTAGCAATAATTTTTTTGGTTGTTTGTGATTTACTGATCTTCCTAACCATCAAAACAAAGAGTTTATCAAATCTTCACTTGCTGTTAACTTAGTAGAACCTCTGTAAGTTCAATTAAGGTTTTTCATTCCCCCTACATTTTTCATTCTATTAAATAAATGACAGGCCATATCATTGTGATTGCGTCGAGAGATGAAATCTCAAAAAATTAAAAAATTAAAAAAAATTAATAGTAATAATTTGAAGCATTGGCTCAATATCTGGATTTTTCTCAGTGCTTAAAGTCCACTGCTCATTCTTGAAACAGATATACCAAAAGCAAAGCATACGACATTGAGACAATAAATCAACTCTATATATGCAACAACATATACATAGCCGACCTCTTGATTACAAATTCCCTTTTCAACCATTAAGCCATGGGGCCAAGCCATTATTGTTTTTTATAATGATCTTAAATTTGAGGTTCAAAACTTTGTTAACCCACAAATTCAAATCCCAATGATGAAAACCAGAAACATTATACAAAATAATCAGTTCATCTTTCCATATGGTTTATATTATGTGATCATAAAACACCACCGAAAATCTGATTCCCCGTAATCAAAATAAGCTTATGAATCCACACAACATATTTGAAAACAGAAATTCAACATGCCCATATTTTGTGTCTTTTTCAAGGTTTAGTAAGGTCCAGATATTGACCATCCAACCTGAAAAGAAATTCAATCTCCATTAGCATTACAAGATTTCAACCAGATTTCATGGCCAAGTGGAGATCGGCAGAGCCACTCGGATGTGTTAAAACATTATGCGGTGTGGCTCCTGAGATGACGGACCATCTATTTTGTCAGTGCTCGGTGGCTCAGGAGATATAGTCCATGGTGTGGGTCCCCACGTCACTTACTCACTTGGCACATTCGATGACATTGAGCGGTCATGGGCAGCCGGGAGGGACTTATGGAGCACGAGACACTCCAAGCTTTCCAATCAGATTCTCCAGTCAGTGATACCTGCAATGACTTGGTCGATTTGGAGAACTCGAAATGATGCGATGTTCAAGGGCTCGTGAGTATACGTGGAGAACATTTGGGAGGTAGTTGTGGTGTCCATCAAGGATTGGGAGTGCGGCATAGCCAGGGATAGGGGGGCCACGTTGTCCATCGAACATCTTGTAATTACATAATGATGGCCTATCAGGGCCGGGGGAGGGGGGGGGGTGTTTCGATTGATATCCTATCTACGAACCCACCCCTATCCCTCTCATGTAGTTATGTGGCCCCTCTTTTTTATTCTTTTCTTATATCTCTTCTCATCTCATCCCCTATTCGGACTTGTAACCCTCACTTCGGAATATAAGTGCCTTTTTTCAAAAAAAAAGAAAAAAGTTTGCCTCTTTGGCTAAAGTCATGGGTTTGCTCTCCACGTCAAGTTACACTGGAGCGGAGGAGCACGTGGTTTGTGGGTGATTGTGTGCATTCATCTAGTCTTAGGGTTCCTCATAAAAAAAAATAAAGATCGAAATAGGATAGCCACAACAAATATGCTCAGTGACCAGTCCACAAAATAATGGATATGATCTAAAGTCTACTGGAAACAGTGATATAATAATAATAATAACAACTATCCCAACAATCATAACCTGTTTGAAGAAATGCCATACAGAATCCCTGACTGTAAGAAGACTAAACCCCAAATAATAAACAATGGGTTCATGTCCAATCTAAATATAGAATCTGTCCCCATAAATAAATCGAGAATGGGTGAAAAAACAAAACTGAAACAAATAAGAGTGCACACAAAAATATGAACAAAAAAAAATAAAAAAAGAAAAGAGAAGTAGAAACTGTAAGGGATGGGAAGCTTAGGCAAACCTCAAGCAAGCCTTCGATGTTTTCAGGCGTCGCGACTCCATTAGCTACTGTCATCGCCGTCCGATCAGGCTTTCCGAAGCTTTCCCTCTTTTGGTTCTCTGTATGTATGTACTGGTGACTCTCTTTGGTCTCTACACCGCGTGTCAGTAATAATACGTTTTGTTCTCGGTGGATGGGGACGGTTATTTAAACCCCCTATATGAAAGCCACTCAACTAATGTTTTAAAACCTATAAAACCACCCCTTAATAAATCCTATTTTGTAAAATTACCCCAACCCATTTAACAAAACTATTTCTTTCTCTTCGACCCATCTCCATCCGTATGCCATTTCAATCGATGGCCATGATACTCACGGGTCACCATCCCCTGCTCCACTCGCCTTTCCTCTCTTTCCTTCACTGCGCTTCGATATTGTTCCATCCATTGGTTATTGTCATTTGTTCGATATCGAAGTATAAGGTCACCGTCCACCAGCCGGTCACCGTCCTTTGTTTGATCCCCGTCCACCCGACTTCCTCCATCTTCTTCTTCTTCTTCTTGACCTCATTTGTGTTATATTTTATCATATGAAACCCTAGTTGATCAATGATTTTGATTCATTTTCTAATTATGAGTTTGATATATATATATATATTTTGTCTATATTCAAACTAAGCTGGTAATATAAACCAACGACTCATTTTATTCAAATATGTGATTGATGTTAGTCTGAAAAGCATAACTCTTTTGTTTTGTGTGTATATGATCCTATTGGGTGTATAACTTTTAATTTCTTAAATATGATTGAGTATTTATTTAATTTTTTACAATGCAATGTGACTCTTAATGAGCGTATTCGACCTACAGAATATTGTTCCAATGACATAGCATCGAGTTCTCGAGATGATGAAGTTCAAGCATATCCATAAGAAGTAGTTTGTGATTATCTGTTGGTATCGACACTGTTATTGTCGACCATTGACACTTTTCTCGACATCTCATGTGTCGACCGATACTTTAAACACAGATCTAATCACGTCTGGTGCTAATTGTTTTTCAAACCCCCTCCCTTTTTTGCTTTTTAAGTGTAGAAATTCCGTCACAATAAAAATCATCAAACCAATATTATTCAAAAACTGAATTTGATACATGAGATTTTAAAAATCTTTTATTTCAATTGTGCATCCAAATGGGATCTACGCGATGATTTTCACGTGCATTAATATTAAAAAAAAATAAAAGTGAAATTAAAAATACATTTTTAATATAAAACTTTACAGATTCAAATTTTAACAATGTGCAACCAAAATAGGATCATATATCAGATTTGTTGTTTGAGCTATGTGATTAGCTCGTTGGGAGGTGTCACAAGAATATCTTCCATGTGTAATTGCAATATATAGGATCATGTAAAAAAGATAGCATTTTGTTCATATTAGATGATATATTCTCTGAGTTAGGTTTTTTTGTATAAAAAAAATAAAACATAATTAAATTCCTTTTTCAACAACATAAATATCTGACTCATAGTTCATGTGTCAGATTATATATACTTGTTTTCTTGTATAAAGAAAATAAAGCATAATTTGTTTTTCAGTTGTAGACAATCTTTTGTCCAACAACCATGTAAATCTCTTACTCGTATGACACTGTGTTTTGCATTTCGATTTCCTGAGTACACCACATTAGAGGGAGCTAAAAGAAGATGTTGAGGAGGTCCATAGATATGATAGAACCCTGACAATTCACTGTTATTCTATGATCATGGTTTCTCTTATTTAAACTTGAAGAAACCAAACTAAAAAACAGCCCTCAAGAGCTAAAACAAACCACAAAATGTCTTCTGCAGACATACATGACAAACCAACCATCATAGATAAAAGAGAGACAGAGAGAGTACAATATATATATAGAAAAACAGTGAAACAGAGAGACCCACAGCGGATCATCACTCTCTAATATATCTTCTCTACTTAGACCCACCACCTATCAGTACTGTTGGCTTCTTCTTCTCAGAAGGAGAAGAAGAAGAAGAAGAAGCAGCAGCAGCACCTCCGACTGAAGACTTCTTGGCATCTCCACCACCTCTTTTAGCAGTGCCATTGCCGCCGGCGGCGAAGCTCTGGTCAACACCAATGTTGAATGTCGACTCATCAGGTTCTTTTTCAATGGTGAACGTCTTCGGAAGAGCCTGAGAAGCTTGTCTCCGGTGCCGAGACATCTTATTACAGAGAGAGATGGTGTTTTGTGGTTAATAGAGAACACAAAGCAGAACGTATTTATAGATGAAGTTGGAACACTTGACAGTTCTAGAGTTTCTTTTATATATATATATATATAACATGACATGTCAAGTCATCAACACGTGATTGATGATGACAGAATTCAGAGTTGCGTATGTTTCTGATTAGATTGGATTTTTTTGCTTTTTTTAGTTAGATTGGATTGGTCATTGGATCATCGATATACTTGACGCAATATAATAGAATTTTTATAAAAAAATTATTTTATTTTATTATGTGTTTGATAATATATATTGTGTTAATATAATGTGATGCTGTAAAATCATTTATAAAATAGAACACCAAACGTAAACCTGAAAAGAAAAGAAAAAATTACATACAGATCACTCTCTCCTCTTGCCAAATTTTCTTCTAGATGTGAGTCATGTGACTTAATTTAATTAATTTGTTCATGCTTATTTATTATTGAAATAAACAATACTCTAGGATTCATTGTATTTTTTTTAGTTATATCATTCAGATTACAAGTTAACATGTGTCATATTTATAGGGGTTTAAATTTTCTGTTTATTTTTTTATATTTGTATCTTCTTTAACTTTTATTTTAGGGTTGTCATGTTATCATTAAAATCAAATAGTTACAAATACATCAAATAATGAATGAACCATATTGTGTGATGAATGGATCAAATTTATTTGATGAATTGAGTGGATTTACACAGCACCATGGATTGCAATGATCGGTTTGAAAAATATATATCTTATCTACGGGTGTATAAAATAAGAAACGCTACATGTTTACGAAGAGCTGCATTTTTTAGTTCCTTTAAATCCCGGATGCGTTTGGTTGTATGATTGCAAAACTGATTCTACAGGAATATAGGTTTTAAAACTAATTTTGCATGAAGTTCATCTCTCTTAGCTTTTAAAAATCGCAGCTTTTGGATACTATTTACCTAAAATTAATTTATGTGTAGGAAACTACTATAATAAAATTGTTTGATTGTACGATTACAGAAGCAGCGTCCTGTAATCGTAAAAGCTACTCAATAACGCAACCAAATGCACCCTTTATAAGTTGAGGTCAGGAGGATAGCCCTCGTGACATGAGGATATGACCCTTATGGATCAATAACAATCCAGATTTTCAGACTCCACAATATAATTAGTATATTATTTATTTAGGATGCATTTGAAACATTATTCAAAATAAATAGCTAGCTTGCCAAACTTAGGCAACCCAAACAAAATAAATAAATAAAATAAAATAAAAAAGAGAGCTAACAAGTAGGATTGGCTCTGATAATTGATTTTTTTTATTGGGTTATAAATGAATTTTTAAAATGAAACCAAATACATATATTAAAAAAAATTATAAGTTGTTTAATCTTATGCATTATTTTAGGTAAAATTGGTAAGTACTTGTGAATCTATAATCTTCCATGGACACGTGAATTCCATCCAATGTACAGGGTCCACGTGGCAATTGACAGGCGAGTGATTAATTGTTGTTGTTTCTGCTTTCGTCCTATTCGTGGAAAAGTCGTTTTCGGATTCTCGGATCCAAGGAAATGATCCGATTTGTTTGGACGGCGGAGATGTCCAGGGCTTGTCCGACAGGCCATATCAGCCGTCCAGATGGATTCGGATGAACTCAGTTTGTGTTTTGTCTTTTTTTTACTGCAACATTAATTGATTATTATAAGGTCGAAATTATTCACCACAAAAAAATATATGTAAATAAAATAAAACTTGATCAATTATTTTAATTTTTTGAGAATCCCTTTAATGGCCTGAATTAATTTTAAAGTAATCTTGAGATGAAATGTGATTCTATTAAAAACAGAATAACGGGTGTCGTCATTCAGCTGAAGTTTTGGTTATGAGATCTTTTATCGTTTTTTAGTAAAAAAAACATATTCTTAAATGAATTGATTACAATTTTTTATAATAAAATAATTAAATAAATTGAAGAGAAGCCCGGGCAGGCCCCATGAAGGTACCCGAGAAAGATCACTCTAGAGCCCGACCAAAAACCCAACATGAGGTACTGGCCCTGTCCCTCAAAAATATCTCAACTGTCAGAATAGAAATCATCCTAGCTTAAAACAAATCATTTTCTTTAATCCCCTGGTAAAAGAATGGATGAGAAATAGGGTGGAATAGAATGAAAAAACTAAAAAAAGCATGATTGTTTGTAAAAAAAAATATATTAATAAAATTATGTTAAAATAAATGAGAATAAGCTGTATTGATATTTTAGGTTCTCTTTAAAATTGCATTATTCTACCCAATCTATTTTATTGATATAAGAGAAGTCCACGTGTCAAATTATTTTTTCATATTTTATCTAAAACTATACATGATCAACCCAACAATAAAAACTTCAATATTACATCTTTCAACGAGAATAATTAAAAACACAATTAAATAAAAAATAATTTATTCCTTATAAATACTAAAATAGTTATCTCTCTCAGAATAGTTTATATCACTATTCAAACAGAGGCGAAAGGTACATTTACGCATCATGAAAAGTGAAAAAAATGAAAAAAAATACAATTTTCCATTTGACCATTAAAAAATATATTATTTGCACCAAGCAATGGAAAAAAAATTGGGAAAGTTAATTAGGTTCATGTGATCACCCGTCTATTATTTTTAGGTCCCTAAACTTTTTTAAATGTTTTTTAGGTCCCTAAAATGAAAAAAAATTATCTTTAGATCCCTCCGGCAGGATCTTGTTCAAATATTAAAAATACCCCCCACCAAATTATTTTAGTACATTGTTAAAACTTCACAAATACATTGTTAAGTATATCCAGTCATTGTTAACACTCCCTAGTGCCAGTACACTGTTAACACTATCCGGTGCATGAACCTTCGTATAAAATGCTCACACTTCTTAGTACATTGCTAACCTTTGCATTATTGGACGAGGGCATTTTTAATATTTTTGTACAACATCTAACTGAAGGGATCTAAAAATAATTTTCACTGCTTTAGGAGCCTAAAAAAAACTTAAAAAATCCCATGGACCTAAACATAATAGACGCGCGATCACAGGACCTCTAATTAATTTTTTAAAAAAATTTCTTTACTTTCCTTCCCTGGTCTCGTAATAATTAAGAAAAATGAGTAATTTTTTTCACTTTCTCATTTGAGAGAATTTGATGAAAATGATTTTATCACTTTCTATTACATGCACAAGCAGACTCTCGTTGACGTAGTGGTCGAGATGCACCACTCCCAAAGGGAGGTCACGGATTGAACCCATCTTTACCCAATACCCACCAAAAATAAAAAAACACCATTAAAATTAATAATAAAAAAAAAAATTACTTTTCATCACTTTTTTTTAACTCAAATTCCATCACTTTCTTTCATTTCCCTTCAAGATTATGCAAAATTAAGCAATCCATAATCCATTAATCTAATATGATACTATCTCATAATGCCGTAACACATGAAAGATTCGCCAGAAAATAATGTTACACAGCCTTATATGCAATCTGCTCATGTTTTATTTTTATTTTTTAAATCATATATTTTATTAGATGAGGTACATATTTTTATAAAAAATGAAATACATATTCCAATAAATTGAATGATATCGTTTATAAAAAAAATATAAAAATTTTCTATTAAGATATATACGTCATTACAGGTCGAGGGCGAATGAATTATATAGGAATGCAATTGGGGATGTAAAAAGAAGTGTAACAACACTCTTCACCATATAAAAAACTAGCTTCTTACATGTAGATAATCTCTTCCAAGTTCCAATCATGCAAAGCTTCACAATTCAGCTTAATTCAGCATTTCAAACAGGTTGTGAGTTCAATTTTAATTTAAAGTGAAACAAATGAATGCATAAAAAAGATAAAAACCGTGACAGATAAATCCAATCCTCATGACTCATAAGTTGACTAATATTGAGCTAAACCTACTCAACAAAACACAAAAGCAACAATTCCTCGAGCACTTGGGAGAAAGGATTTTGTGGGCAAAAGAGGGGGGGGGGGGGCGGACAGTCATGAAAGCCAAACTGATGCTTTTAAATGAAACATTACAGATTGTATATAATTAAACACTTCACACAAAGTCACAAATATATATTCTTTTGACTAGTTGAACTTACACTAAATATAAAAAAAGAGAGAACACATGCCTAACTAAGATAATATCCTCACTACAACAGCATTTGTCCTTCCTTTCCCCACAAACTCATCTGTCTTGCCTTGTGATACCTTATTCCCAAGTATGCCTTTACTTCCTATATCTCACCCTCCCCAAACAACCAAAAACCCACCCAAAAGAATAATATATATGTTGCTTATTCAGATTAAGACAAGCTCAGTACACTGAACAAAGGGAAAAGCACGGAAATATTGAAGGAAAAGAAGAAAAGATTTCGTACCTTTGGAAAACATTCATCGGACCATACTTTTTCTTTGAAAAAATAAACAAAACCTGCAAAACAAAAACTCATTCCATCTAAACACAGCCTCAGGACTGCACAACCAGCCTCTGAAGATGCTCTATGAAAACTTGCAGGCTGACATCATCCGTGAAGATGATGTCTGAGCCAGGTGCTAAATCATTTGCTGAGTTGTATGAAACTGATGGGTTCAATTTCGCCAACAGAAACCTTGCCTGCATTAGTAAATAACAGTCACATAAGTGATTTTTCAAAAATATGAATATAGTGATGTAACATGAGAACCTGTGTGATGAAAAACCTATACTTATTGATGAGCACATAATTTTCACGAACTGTTTCTTTTAGAAGGAACAATACTCTACTGCATATATATTGGCTGATCACTCCTGAGTGATCTTGCCAGATATTCTTAACTAGTTCATTACAATATCTTGGTAGATGGCTGAGGAGGAGGGCAGACCTGGGAACCATGCTGATCACAGACAACTAATCTGGGGACGGGAAATCTATCCTTGATGATCATTTGGGAATCTTCATGGGGAGCTTGCAATAGCTGAGTGAAAGCCTGAAAAAAAATTTGATATGAGAACATTGAAATTATGTATACACTTGGGTTCCAACAGGTTTTCCATTCGTAGCATTAATCCCAACCCCTCTAGAAGCACACAGGGAAAACATTTTAGATATTACCTAACAGAATCCAGATTGATAAAAATTATGGTTGCACTTCATCCAATGCTTACATATTTGTCATCATAATACACAAAAAGAAAAGATAAGCATAATCATAATGTCCTTGCATGAAAAGCTTATGAATAATCTCTACCACATGATAACAGATCAAACCAGATTTATTGACAAGAATGCTATAATTGTGATGATGATGGTAACAAGTGAAGCAAAATGAGAAATTTCAGATGACACATAAATTCTGTACACACGTCTATTCCAGCTGGTGTTCTGGTTCTCCATAAAAAGAAAAATGTAAACAAAAAATAAAACGCTATATTCCCGTACTTCACATTCCATGAGTGAGCATGATACAGCCATGCAAGCACCTATAGCCAAAATGTAAATGTGAATACAAAACTGGCAAACTTTCAGCTGATGAAATCGATGATTAGAAAAAACCACAGCAATAAATCGATGACATGTTAGCATTACTAGTTTCCCAACTACATATATCAGTAACTTACCTGATGTTCTGGCTGATTCTGGTAACCCATATTACGCCACTGGGCAATTGTTAATCCATGGAAGATAACAACACTAAAATATGCATCCAGCAAAAGTATACGATCCACTTGAATGGAAGCTACATCTAACAATGTCGGTACAGGTGGAGAATTGAAAGAATATGAAATCAATGAGGGCTGGATCATCACAAGAGAATTGGTGACATTCTCGCGGTTCAACAGCATTCGAAAATAAGCAGTCTCGTCAGGACTGTTATTAAAAACCTGTGGAACAGAAAGCGCATAAATAATAAGATATGTGGAAAATATGTCCTTTAAAATATAGATCTACTATTTTGTATCCCACCTGTATAAATTGTGAACGTCGTAGATTAAACATAAATTGTGGGAAAATCGAGAAACTTGGGTTCAATGTGAACGAAGCCGGATCATCTTTTCTGTAGTCCCCAAATTTGGAACAAATACGGATGAGAGATCTGTCCAAATACCGTGTTGCATCAAATTCTTCCTGATAAGATTGCCCGCAAAAATAAGTTAGCTTTCTATTTAACAGAGGTCCTGAGATAAAAACACTTCTTGATTTAAAAAAGAAATGTAGAATAAGCTCAATTGGTTTGGATCTCACAAATTTCAGATCAACACGGGAAGATCATCACAATACCTACTAAATTTGGAAACTCCTTTGATGGGAAACAAAATTAATTATCGATCATATAACTATTGGTAAGGAAAAAAATGATTCCAGAAGGATATATGAAAAAAAAGAAAAAATAGAAAGGGGAAACTTATTTTTGAAACAAGGTAGATATTGCTACCAAACTTGTATTGTTAAAAGAGAGGTTACAACTCTTAATTGGAGGTGAGAAACTAATTCCAAGAAAGGGGAAACTAATTCCAAAAAAGAATTTCAACCCTTATTTTTTAGGTCTCTGGACCTTTTTATCATATAAAAACACCCCTAAGGCCCCAAGTTAGCAAATACATTTTTTTTCTAAGTTCCATCTCTTTTTCAGTTGTTTATCCTGTGTCCCTTTGTTTGTCAACCCATACACTGTTACCCATTCCATTACATTGTTATGTCAACGTTGTACATTGTTATACCTCCTATGTACACCAACAAATTTCGTACATTGTTAATTATCCTCAATAAATTGTTAACTAACCTGCATATACAGACGGTGTTGGATGGAAGAACCTGGAAAAAATATAACCACTAACATAAGGGTGTTTTTTACATGCTAAAATTTTTGAGGGACCTAAAAAAATAAGAAATAACGAATAAAAAAAATACTTGGAACTAATTTCCTCAAAAAGAAACAAAAACATAGATAAGGCAAGAATATGTACATGACTAAAATATCAATATAATATGTAAATGCATGTTTGTGCTTATACAGGGGTGGCATGACATTATAGACAAAATTACAATCTAAGAACGCATTAAAATTCATGAAAAACCCCAGCATATATGGGGAAAAACATGGCTATAATCCAAACAAGCATTAGAAAACAAGAATAAACACGATTTAAGTTGAAGTTGAACAGTACCTCTGTCTCCATTTTCAAGGAGGTATATCTTGCCATTACAACAGCCGCAGTCTCCTGGTCAAACCCTTCTGCCAACTCCTGTAATTTGCAAGATTTCATATCCACAGTGAGCTTTTTCCCCAAATGTAGGCTACCAGGCTCTCAAGAAATCAACCACCAAAATAAAGTAATACAAATGGCCCAACAGAAAAGGCACAATATTACATTCTCAGCAATACTTCGATCTATAAATAATTTTTTAGTCATTCCATGCACTTCAGATACCAAAGACTAAGTGAAAATGCTCATGTTATCCCGCATTTTCAAACTATTTAATTAAAAAAACTACTCCAAACACGTCACTTCCATGCTAGAGATTCCAAAACTAACCTCTGAACTGGCAGTATTATTTACCCATCTTCTTGCAATAGTGGTAACGTGAAGCCGCATCTGTCCTTCAGGGTTCTGATAACTAAAAATGAGGGATCCAATGGCATCAAAATTAAGATTTACAAAAATTAAATTGGGACTATAACACCATTAAGAAACAGTAGTAATGTAGTATACCTCGTAGCAAACTGTATATACAAATTTTCATTTGCAAGACCTGGTTGATTTGGCCGTTCGTTAGGCGAAATATCAAAGAAGACTGTCAAACAAGTACTCCTGTCAAGACCACATAATTTCCATGATGTTGTATTTCCCTGACCGATGACTGTATCAGCACCACCTTTCTGCAAGCAAATCAGCAGCCAGTGTAAGAACAGTAAACACAATAATATCCCTAAATAGAATGAAAGAAAAGGTGTGGATCCAATACTGAAACTTGTAACCAAGGCATTAACAAACAATTTTGTGAATTGGAGAAAAGAACAACCTTCTCCAAAGATGTACATGGTCCAATGATCCCCTGAATTTTGATATCCTTCGAACAATGAATGTCCAGAGTGCCACTGAAATCATACAAGGTGTTATTTCAATGTGCGTGAGCATAATAAAACTTTATCTATCCATCTAACAAGCATCAGAAGAAATGCAATACAATGACTGTCCAAATTCAAAGGAAGTCCTGCAACCCATATAACAAAAAAAAAAGAACATGTGCACTATATATGCCACATGTTTTCATGCTGCTGAACAACACAAAGACATCGGTACAGGTCAAAGCCAATTAAGCAGCAATATCATGGTGCTGATCTTTTTTGCATGAGCTATATGTTTACCTCGTCCCTTTTTTTTTGTGGGGTGGGGGGGAGAAGGGTGATGGTCACCGATTATATTAACTGGTTAATTAAAAGAAGTACAAGAAGGAAATTCATGATGTGAAAGAAAGAAAGCAAAGAAGAGGAAAAGAGTATATGTAAGGAATATTCCATTCTCCTTGATCCATAATTCTGGCGGCGTCCTACAAAAACACTGCCTGCATATTAACTAACTGTTCATCCAAAAAAAGTACACATTACTATATATCCATGTATGACATGAACACAATCCATGTCCTTATTAGGCAAATACATAACCCAGAGAGCTTAATTTACACCTCCACTGACGAGTACCACAACATAAGCCTGAAAATTAATCAGCTTTTGGCAACTGATCTTCTTTCACTTTAGATTAAAATGATCTTCTCATATATTCTTTCTTATCCCAACAAGTCCACCGAACCATGCAAAACCATAAACACCTCAGATTTAGTTTCCTCCAACAAACCCCAATTTGTGTCCGCTCCATGCCCAAGTAACCTCTGGTTAATATCTTCGCCCAAGATAGACATCAAGATTCACAAATAATAGTAAGGAATTATCCTTCTTACTGTAAAGAGTTGTACACCTCAACCTCGTCAGTGCAGTGGATGTCTTAACATTCACATGGAAACTTGAGTGGTTCAGATGGTCAGTAAGATAAAATTGGGACTGGCTCATAGTCTGTGTTTCATTTTGCCTCTTTGTAATTTCAGTTGCCTCATAGATGAACTCAGACATTATATTAATTGCACCTTCTTCCTGCCTCATTTAGATGCTTTTCCTAGTCGAGGAGAGTTGGAACTACTTCATTGTTACAGGAATCTAAACTGCACAATGAGATGACTTTATGCATGCCTCTCCGGGGCCCAAAAAGCTTGCACCAATCCACAGAAAATTTACGTAAAGGTATAAATCAATCATAAAATGATGTCAATGTTTTTCTCAACCATTTTCAACACTCCAAAATGTGCCCATTGCCAACCCCATAGTTATAGGTTAAGGATTTTTGTTCCCATTATCACTTGGACTGGTGGCAAATATTATCAATCCAGAAAAAAAAAAAATATTACAATAATAAGCTTCCTCATTTTTTTAAATTATTCTTCAAAGCACAGATGGTTTTTAAATAAAAACAAGTGGCATAATTGCCATAAATAACAAAATGGCTTGAGATAAAATATTTACATGGACCACCCATATATGTATAAAAAGAAACTGACATTTGCATAACAAAAAAATCCCAGCACCACATCACCAATTGAGAAAGTATCGATTTTGACAGATTGTACGCCCAAACAAAAATCACACACGCAAGGCACTTCAGAAGAGGTAAAAAAATCAAATGTCTGCAGACGTATAACTACAACTAAAATATAGACTCCAAATGGCATCATTAAAGCATAAGAAAGCATAGTTTAAGTGCTACTCTCAACATTTGAAAATGTTTACTCAAAAAAAAAAAAAAAGACAACAAAACAGTCTAGCATAACTCACTTGAAAGACAGACCAAGAGACTGTTCACCATCTTCAAAGACTCGCTTGAAAGAATCTTTAAAAACTGGATGACCAAAGCTCTCAGCCAGTACAACAAGACCACCTGTCCTTTCGACAATAACTTTCATCTCTGCAACCCCAACCTGTAATTTTATTTTGCAATTGTAAAATAGTCATCAATCACAGCATTTACTAATTTCACGATAAAACATATAGAACTGCCAAATTCAAGTCTTGATCATATATGCTCTTCCTTTAAAGTTCCAGAAAATCATTTCTTCACAAATTGGGAGAAGAATTCTTATTTAATGTAGAGATTTTTTACCAGCATAAAGCAAAAGAGATAGCTATTTATTTGAAGCAATATTTTTTTGGCTTAACATCAAGCAATGGGAACCAATTACAACTTGTTTCCACTGATCGAATATGAGTTCTCTTAACTCCTGGACACAGATACCATCCATACAGACGGGAGATGCATGAACAAATGGCATAGAATGGAAATGGAAAATACAAACACAACCAAATACCAGATATAGGTAGGAGATTCAGACCAAGGTATATCTGGGGATACAATGTTACGAGCAACAAATTATAACCATCTGCAGACTACAACTGCTAGTTTTGTTTGTCATGGGTTAGGGAGGTCACTATTTGTTCCTCGACCTAAAGGACTTCTTTTGATAAAAAAAAATAATGAAAAAAAATTAACCTACAGATTACATTTAGTAAACAATCTCAAAAATGTCCTTTGCATTGATTAGCTTGGTCACCAGCCTAAAAAAAGATTCAATCACTTCATCCAAAGAGTTGATCTTGGATGGAAATCCAGAGAAGAAAAATTCAAACCTGGTCCAGTGCAGAAGCAAAGAGGTCTAAGACATGGCCCTGGGTAACCAGTTGTTTGGCTAAGTTTTCATAAAACCTGACAGCTTTGTGAAAATGTGGGGCTGCATCCTTATCGAGATCTTTATGGGAGCGCACTGGCTCAGACAGATCTTTTGACACAATCTGTAGAAAATGCATATATTAAACATCCAGAACATTTTAAAGTTGTAGTCTTCAATACAAAATTTGAACAGGGCAATAGGTTCAAAATTCACTTTCTGATCCAAAAAGTACCAGATGAAGAATGAGAAAATGCAACTATATTGCGTACACATGGATTTACTGTGGTTGAATAAGATTTCTGAAGCATGACAAAATTGCATGGTATTAATAATTGAAATTTAAGAAAAACTTCTGCCTAGAAACAACCACAAGATAATTGAAAAACATTCAGTTGACATCTACCATCCCAAACATGCTATTAGACAAATTTATTATTCTAATACCTTCTGCAAAACAAGAAAATACAAAAATAATTTCTAAATATCTGAAAAATTATAATGAACCACATTTATGCCAACCAAAGCATCGTTGTAAGGCTTTTCAATAATCCAACAAAGGAAACATGTTTTGAATTGAAAAGTAATCAAACCACAAGGAACAAATCAAGCCAACTAATGAACATAACAACGCACAAGTGAGAAGAGTGCAATAAATCAGTCTACAGAGAATCCAATCAGAGCCAACAGCTGCACTTCAACTGCCTCATCAGATCATAATGCTTATTTAGATAGATATGCAAGATGGCATGAAATCATTTCACCATTTGTTAGTATGACAAGAATGGTAAGCAACAACCCTCATCTAGAGTTCATATATATGGATCAAGGTATGACCCATCATAAACCAAACTCCTATTTTACATGAAAAGCACCTGATCACTTGTAATATAACCAAAATTCAGTTTTTTTTTTAACTTGAGTTGACTGAAACAATACAATTCAAATAAAATCTAAGATCACACAATTCCTAGTTTTCCTACAGACCATAATAAAGATTAATTCAAATTACCATGCCCGGGCCAACCGTACAAGGCCCTCCAACCAAAGCGATAATCCGTGCCCCGGTCCCCTGCGTACACGCACTCAATATCCCTGCCGCCAAACTGAGAGCCACACCCGTGCACCTCGACACCCGATTCCCCGCCTCCACTGGCCACTGATCCATCTCCAACTCGTCCAGCAACTACAACACAACCAACCAAACAAACAAAAATCCTAACTTTTTCATTCCCTCCAACCAAACAAACCCAATTCACCCCCAACTCACAGCGTTAAGAGTGAACTCGCAATCCGAAGCCGGCAACAAGAACCGATCGACCCCGGAGACGCCCATCCCGCCGACCTTCACACGGGCCGCCACGGAGAGCCCGAGCTGCTCGAGCACCTGGTCCTTGGTGACCTCCTTGTCGCCGCGGAAAACATACACCTTAGACAGATCGGTGAACCCGAGCTCGTGCGCGTGCGCCTGGGTCCCGAACGACACGAACCCGACAAGCGCGTGCTCGGGGATGAGGCCGAGTGCCCTCCGCACGGCGGACTTGACGAACCCGAGCTCCTCCTCGATGAGGCACGTGTCGAGGACGAAGACGAATACGGGCGGGGGTGGGGGAGGGGATCCGGGGTGGACGGGGAGGGAGTACTCGACGGAGGTGTATTGGGGGAAGAGCTCGGCGGGGAAGGACGATTCGGATATGGCGGCGTAGTGTTGGGGGAAGTGGTGCCGTCCGAAGCAGAAGGGGCAGATCCAGATCTTGGCGGAGAAGTCGACGCGGCAGTAGGGGTTGAGGATGGCGGGGCAGGGGGGTTTGCACCGGAGGGGGAGGTAGGGGAGAACCGGGGGATCGCCGGCGGCGGCGGAGGAGGAGGCGATCGGAGAGATGACGGCGGCGAAGGGGACGACGCACTTGGAGGCGTCGATCTTCGTGCGAGGCCAGACGTCGAAGGTGCAGCGGACGCCGTCCGATCCCGCCGTGTCCGCCATGGTTTCGTCCGGAAGTCGGATCTGGTGATCGGGCTCTGGTCCGAACCCCCTCTGTTTTTGTTTTTTTTCAGTTATGCTTTTGGTGGACTATCGAGCTTTGCCTTCGTTTCACAAAAACACTCATTGATTGGAAAAATAGTACATACGTTCTTTTTTTCATGTGTCAATGCCGATCCCCTTCTGTCTTCGATTTTAAAAATAATATATAAAAAAATAAATGAGGATAGAGCTTCTTATAAAATTCCAAAAATCTAAAAAGATTTTTTAAAATTCGTTAAATCTTTTCGTATCTTTGTGTTATTAGGTAATATTTATTTTAATTTTTATTATAATCAAAATTAACTAAAATTGTGATTCATTATAACCATACATGATAAATTACAGTAATGTCTTTTTAAAATTTACTTGATAAATTATTGTAATACATTAATATATTTGTGGTTGATTTTAAAAAGATTTATTGGTTTTACAGAGACTTTTTTTTTCTATTTTCATAAGTTTTCAGGGAGTTATATTAATTTTTTTTTTTTTTTTTATTGGTGAGTATAAGATAGCAGGAGAATTTTCAGGAAAAGGCATGGTCATTTTTGTCATCAGAAGGACTAAATCGAATTTATCGTATTTTGTAAGGAATTATTTGAATGTATTTATTGGAGCAATTTCACTCAGGGACTAAATCCGTTAACCATACATATATTTTTTGGTGACCTGTGACGATTTTTCAATTTTGCAATGACTAAAACTGATTTAGCTAATTTTTTAAGGAGTTATATCGATTTTTCCCGTTAATAATTTATGGTTTTTACATAGTTGAGTTTCTAATTGAAGCCCCATTTAGAAATGAGTTTGGATAGCTTTTAACTTTGCATGAAGTTTAGTTTTTAAAATCCGTTTTCAAACAGAAAAAAGTTACAGCTTAATTAAAAGTTGCAAGTATATTATTTCAAATGAGTGTCCAAAAGCTAGATTTTCATAATATGTGGAGACAGTTTCTTGTAAACTCAGTTTTAAATTCAGTTTGTGAATAAAAATTAACTCTTAAACCCGTTTCAGTCTAATTGAATTTATTATCTAAATAATATATATAGCTAATGGCATAATCATCTTTTCCACCAAATAATATTCGAGTGCTTCTTCTCTTATGAGAATTATATTTTAAATTTTTAACAAGATTTTATTATTGTATGATCATTTGCTGTTGTGCTATAAGCATAGGCAACGGGCCCGGCTGGCCCGCTGAAACATAGCCCAGGCCGGCCCGCAGTCAAAAAAAATAGGCACAGGCCTTACCCATGGGCGGGCATGTGGGCCCAAATTTTAAATATCTAATTTTTTATTTTTTTATTTTAAGCTGTTTATTTGTATATAAATGTTAAAATAACACAAAACTAAAATATAATGTTGAAAAAATACTTAATTTTCAAAAATAAAAATATTAAATGAATTAATTATTTGAAAAACTAAATAGTTATATGTACTTAAGTAGGTTGACACTTATATAAATTTTAATAATTTACATAATTCAATCACAATTCAAATAAAAATTACATAAAATTGCATGTGATTTATTTATTGTATTGCCCCCGCGTCTACCAGGTCTACCAGCCAGGTCCATGGGTGGGCATGCAGGCCAATATGAACGGGCCCATTTCGGGCTAGATTACGGGCCGGGCCCGGGCCCCAGAATCAGCCCTGAGCCAGCCTTCCATAAAGGGGCCGGGCCGGGCGGATCGGGTTTTCTGACCGCGGGTTTTTGAGGATCCTTACTGTAAAAAAGATACATCATTTTTATTCTAAACGCCCTTCAAAGAGTATTTGCAAGGTGATTTCATGTTCAAACATGAGACAAGAACTGAAATTGATGCCAATATGAATCAAAATGAAACTCACAATTAAGTGTAATGAAAGTATTACCATAGATTATTACACAACAGTTATGCAGTTTCACGTGCAATCTTATTTTCTTAACCAGCATAGGTACATGACTCATTCGATGAAGAATGTGAATTTTTTTAATATATTATTTTTTAGAATAATAGAATCTATATTTTATATATATATATAAACATGCTTAATTACATAATAAAGTATACAGGTTTGAACATGTAGCTTAGGTTGACAAGAGAAAATCCCATGAAATTTCCAATGAAAAGATCATAAATTCGAGTCCCTAGTATTAACTTATAAAATAAAATAAAATATACACGATGACCATAAAAAAATCATGTGAAAACTATAAAAAAAAAATGACATATTATTCATTGCCAATTACATCTTGAAGAACGCCCAATTCTTTTCCACATTACAACTTGTAATGCTTTTATTACAAAAAAAAAAAAAAAAATGTAATTCTTTGTAGAGTACTTTCAAAAGATGAAAGAAGTGATGTTCAAAGACACACTTTTCACTGACATAGTGTTCAAAACAGTGTGCTTTTTTAATACAAACATGTAACCCATGTGTGCAGTTGTCCTCTCCCTTCAATCCTCATTAAAAGAAAAGGCATGGCATGCCACCGAGGAGAAACTTCTCTTTCTCTTCATCAATAAGTGAGGGAACTATATAAAACCTCTCATCTAGGTTGGCCAATATATGAACACACGCATCAGGACAGAAGGTCCAGCCAATAAATCCAGGACCTGACTCTTCCTCTACAAACAGCACATACACACACTCTGGACCTGCTCCCCCCCCTCTCTCAACATACACACACTCAAAGACAATGACAATGTTTATGTGCCACATTCAATGAATGATGAACAAAGAGAAAAAATTGTTTAAAATTCAGAAATAATCACAAAAATGGACGAATACAAATACTATTTATCTGAGTGTTCTAATAAAACGAGCCTCAGAATGAATGTCAGATCCAAGTTTTATAGAGCTAAGTTTTAATATTTGGAAGAATGTTGCAATTAGTAAAACATCAAAACTAAATGAATAATGGCCCTAAAGATACTAAAGGAGATAACAAAATCCAAATTCAGAGTATCATGTGACTACGCTCAAAGGTATGCATTTGCAAGGCAAGAACAAAGTCACAACTCCAAGTTCAAAACCACCAATCCATCAAGAAATAGTTAAAGCAAAACATTCAAAGAGAGCTAGCCTACTTATGTCACCCCAATCACTCACTCTCTCACTCCTTCTACATCAGTTGCTGTTGTTAGATTACATTTTCAATCTCTCTCTCCGCCCACATCAATTTTTTTTTTTTTTTTTTTTTAAAAAAAAAACCCAACTTTGGCTATCCATATTGAACCACAAATCAGTCCCAACAAAACCCCATTAAACAAAACAAAACAAAACAGATCTCCACCAATGATTTCATCCCCTTCAAAACGGATGATGAGGAGGCCTCACCGGCGGCGGAACCCAAGCCATCGCTTCAAAGTGCCCAAACAAGCTACTACTCGTGGCGGCGCCGGAACCACCCTCGCCGGCGGAAACAGAGTATCCTCTCTTTCCCCCCTTCCTCCCCTCCTCCTCCCCCTCCTTCACGGCGGACGCCGCCGCTTCCTCCTCCACCTCCTCGTCGGCGGAGCTCAGCCGATGAAAGGTCGGATTTTGAAACGAAGCGACGATGAGCACCACCGTCCCCGCCGCGGTGAGCGACCCCGCGATGGTCCCCCCGATGACCTGCCCCTGTCCGCCGGCGAGCGATATCGCCAACGGTGGCGGAGCCTTCCCAGCGGCGGAGGGGGGGAAGAGGGTGCCGGAGAGAGAGAGGATGTCGAAGCGGCCGTGGAGGGTGAGAACAGAGGAGGCGGAGGTGGGGTGGCGGAGGGTGACGTTGGAGACGGCGCCGCTGCCGCTTAAGACGGAGATACCGAGGCGGCGCCGCCTCGCGAAAGCGGAGACGGCCTCCACCACGTCTGTGCCCGCCGCCAGTTCGAGGACCGCCGGCCTCATCGCGGCGTCGCCGTCCGTCGTCACGACCACCGGAGGTTTGGGTTTGTTCTTGGAACCTGGGGGCCTCCCCCTCGGCTTCTTCGCGACTACTATCGCTGACGACCTCTCCGCGTCGGCGGCTCCGAAGTCCGCCATCGATGATATATATTATATTATATAGTATTTATTTGTTTATATATTATATTATATGTGATGAAAAAATTGACTATTCAAGTGGAGAGGGGATGCGTGTTTTATAAAGAGCTGTCGAAGGTGGGGCCCATGTAAGAGACAGAACTCATCTTCTCCAGTCACGTCTCACTCTGTCACTCTCTCTCTCTCTCTCTTTATGTTTTGTAACGCCTATAATTAATATTTTTATATTTATTAATAATGAAGAGCTTGGTCGAGTCAAAATGGGAGATTCTGTACTTGTGTGTTTTGAACAGGGCTTGTCTTGATAAAAGTCATTCGTATTTTTATTTTTATGTCGGGAAAAATCCATGTAACCCACTCTGCACTATTTCAAAGTTAAATTTTAATTAACAAATGTGATGAATTTTATTTGATTAATTTTGATTGAAAATATAAAATAAAAAAAACTCATACAATAAATGTGATTTTCTTTTTATAGATGACAGGTTTCCCTCTTTAAATAAGGTTTTATAATCCATCTAGAAAGATAAAATCGTTGTTCGTAAAAGGTTTTTTTACATTTTTAACATATTGTAAAGTGTTCTTGATATATTTTGTTTTCATCTAGATTTAATCAAATAAAATATTTGTATAATATTTATCATCTTTCAATGAAAATTTAATGCAAGGGGTTATTTAAATTCACATATGTGTTTCTCGAAGGTTATATGGATTTTATGAAAAATTTAAGGGTTATATGATTATGAGCTATTTAAAGGTTTTTTTTTTTAATTTTTCCCTCTTATTAATTATATTATTTGATATATTAGAAGCGAAGTTTAGGTTTGTAACCCAATATGGGGGTGATAAGGGGGACATAGACACCCAGATTTTGAGGATCCCAAAAAAATAAAATTTTATTTTTTATATTATTGGAATTTGTCTTATTTTATTTTTTTGAGATCCAATATTAAGAGCTTCTCCCAAAACTTCATGCGATATAAACAACATTACTTTAGAAAAAATTTTAAAAAATTGCTGTAGGACCAGCCTTGACAGTGGATTGTGTTTGCCTAGTTAACTCACACAACATTGAGTTTAGCATTACATTATCACCCTCTGATGCATTAGAAGACATTTTGTTTGTTGAGTTAAACATGCTTTGCCTAATTATATGTAATTCAATTCGAGTTAGGACTTTCTATGTTGAATGTCGGATACAGATCCAACACACAATCTCCATGAGAGAAATATCTATAAATGTTTGACTCGTTGACCATGATAAATACTTGTCGACACAGACACGTGAGCATCACGTGCAAGACACGTGGGAGAGAGTATATATAAATAATAAATAGAGAAAAATCCAAATAACCCCGATAAACTGGTTGAACTTTGAAATCCATATAATTCCCTTTTTTTTTTTAAAATCCATATAACTCTCTTAAAACATTTATGTAAATTCAATTCTTGAATTAAACTTTCGTTGATGACAGATAAAGAATATTACGTGAATGTTTCATTTTGTTGGCCCTGATTAAAAACACCGTATAAAAAAAATGCTTATAATCTGTTAAAAATACGAAAAAACTTTTGTACATAACAATTTTACACATCGAGATAGATTACAAAACCCTATACGAAAGGATTAAATCGTCATTTTGAAGATGATTTTTTTACATTTTAACACGGTATAGAGTGTTTTTAGTATACTATGTATTCTATTAGGGTTAATTGAACAACATGTTAGTAAAATAATCCTAATTTTTCAATGAAAATTTAATTCGGCAGGCTATTTGGATTTATATGAATATTTTCAGGAGTTTAGATGGACTTTAAAAAATATCAAAAAGTTATATGGATTGCAGGCAGTTTACTTATGGCCCATTTGGTAACACGATTATGGAGTGATTTTGTTTTTAATTAAGTATAAAGCTCAAAATGATTTCAAGAAGTTAACTTAATTAAAAAGTTACTTACAGTTTTTATTACAAAATGATTATTTTTTAAAAAAGTATAAAATGCGCTTTTTAAAAATTAAAGTCTATTTAAACCACTTTATTAAAAATCTTATTTTTAAAATGTAATTACAAACGGGTCCTTACCCCTCTTTTGAAACGAGGATAGGTTTTAGTCTTGGGTACACATTTATCCAAACATAAGTGAATATAAATAAGGATCAAATGATTTTATGTTTGGTTATGCTTTAAATTATTCTCGTTGATAAACGTAAGAATAAATGTTTTGTTGTTTGAGTAAAATATGAATAAAGTATGCATAAAGATTTATAAAATATAAAAAAAAATAATGATAGTTGATTTTACAGATGACTCACATATTCTGTGAGTGGAATAACCTAAATAATTTTAATTCAAGGGATTGATTAAAATCCATATACCACTTTGTATTAATTTATTCTGATATATTTTATCAGGAGTTATTCAAAACAAATAAACATCCTCAATTACTCAGGGTTTACGGAGGCTCAGGATTATTTGGATTTTTTCGTAATAAATAATATATTAAATTTACAGTGGACTGAAAAAGAAGAGTCTCCGATGTGGGTTTCGTTCGCTCGCATGTCACTGCTGCTTTGCCTTTTTTTCTTTTTTTTTTCTGATGCTCTCTCAGCAACAGAGAAAGGTATCCTCGCACGCGCGGTCAGTAGTCCACGTGGCTCATTCTTATTGGATGCCGCTTCGCCACGTGTTAGTCAGAAAAGTACATATGGCCTCTCTCCACTTTAACCGTGTTATTACACCATGGTCAAATATTCCGCGCAATCACCGTAAATTCTGTGTTGTCTTTCGCGAGATGACGGTTTAAAATTCAGAGGACGCGCGTATCAGGTTAACTATTTCTCATTGAAGCCGGCTAATTTGATGAGGGTTAAAGGTTTCGATAATAAATTATTTTAATTTTAAAAAAATAAAAAATTTATTGATTTCATTTATATTTATATTTATTAATATTAAGATAGAAAATGAGAATAAATGTTATTTCAGATATTTTGATGGAACAAAATATCTTTATTTTTATTTTTAAATTGGGAGTACAATTGTTCGCAGTTTATCCCGATTATTTTTTATACCAAACATGAATAAATTGTTATCTCATTCATTTATTCCCACAATAAACCTTTACTCCATCACTTATTCCCTCGTCAAACCAACGTAAGGGATAATGATGACCTCGTCAAACCAATGTAGGAGATAAATGGTGAGATAAGGAATAATTATGGAGATAATAGAAAAATGACAATTTATCTGTTTAGTATAAAATATAATTGGGGTAAATACCGACAATTGTTCATATCAATGTAAAAAATGAGAATTTTTTTGTTACACTTGTTGAAATAACATTTATCTCTAAAACCACTTGTCAAACTAGCTTCACATTTTGGAATGCCTGTACCGCCGTACAAGTAATCTCAATATTCAATGATATAAAAATCGATAAATAACTTAAACAACTAATACTTTATTTACAAAAATACGATTAATTATTTATTAAAGTATTAAATCTAAACAATTTAGAATTTATATAATATATTATGTTATGACATTAAAAACATTATATGAAAGTCTAAAATTGTTCGATTAATACAATCCAGATAGTTGTGGTTTACGAGTTAAAAAAAGATTATATAAAGCTTTATAAAATATTCTACATTTTTTTGTAAATTTGTTTAATTAATAAAATAATTAAATTAATTATATCAAGATAATATTAATCAATCTGATTAATCGAATGATTAATATTTTACGTTGGATGGGGTTTTAAAAAAAAATGTCACACCATGCAAGAGAGTGACATAGATGTTTGTGACTTCGCCGTACTTTTGTCGCGACTGATGGAGATGATTTTTACGTACGGGAATCGAAACCATCTTAAAATCGTGGCCGTTCATTCTATTTATTTATGTTATATTTCATGCTTATAATATTTAAAAAATAAATTCGGGGAGGGGTCTAGGAAATATGACAGAGGCCTAGTGAGGGGTTGCATTGAGTTTTCTTATCGAAAAAGCGAGGGTTTTAAATGCAACTTTTTTTAAAATAAAATAAAAGCTTCAGAAGTCCATCACTGAATGGGTTTGCATGCGAATCAGGGAGAGGCTTTGTTTTCAGAGGGTTTGGTTGTCATTGTCAATTGTCAATAGTGATCGATTTTTTCTTTCACTTTAAAATATATATGAAAATATGAGAACCGAAAAGCGAACTAATAAGAAACCGGTTTATGATTTG
The DNA here is from genome assembly GCA_030737835.1 of Acorus gramineus. Lineage (NCBI taxonomy): Eukaryota > Viridiplantae > Streptophyta > Magnoliopsida > Acorales > Acoraceae > Acorus > Acorus gramineus. The sequence goes on along the minus strand of CM060848.1, from coordinate 20,952,258 downwards.
GTCCATTGAGTTTCATGAGTAAGCCAGAAGTTTGCGATGAAAATAGAAATGTTTTACAGGTTTTCAAATTATTATTATCTCTCTAGTATCTATATTAACATAAATAATAATTCATATAAAATAAATATTTTACATTTAATTGATTTTTTAATTCTTATTAGAATTTTTTTTTTTTGTTCAATTTAGATAAATAATGTGACAACTACGAAAGAACAATAAAACAATCGAGTGTATCAATATCCATAATATCTTAAAGCCTGCAACCCAATATAATAATGTATGTATGAAAGAAAAAATTTACGCTTATTTCATATGTGCCACGCGTTCGTCCAAATCGAGTTGACGGACTACCTGACCCGACCCGAAGATCACAAGAAACTATTCGTCAAACTGATCCTTTGCCCAAGAAGAACTAGTTGCCGACCTGATCCCTCGCTCGAGGAGAGTAGCTTGCAAGACCTAATCCCTTGCCCGATGAGGGTAGCTTGCAAGACCTACTGAAGAGGGGGCGACCAGACCAATGGCAATTCAAGGAGGCTTGAGACAAGCCGCATGGTCCAACCTTCTCCAAAATAAGGTCGTTGAAGCATCTCTGGAACTGACCGATGAGGCCTAAGCCTAGCTGCAAATAGAAGGGGGCCACTGCAATGGCTACAATGTAATCGAGACCACTCTACCCAGTGTGGCTAGTGGGGCGTGTCCTTAACCTGACAAGCAGATTGCCACAGTCATAGTTGGCACGAACGAATCAATGCATATTGCCACGCCATCATAAAACTCTCAGTCCTGTATTTCGTGCAATATTTTATGTCAAAAGATATTCGTTAAGACAGAGAAATGATTAGGCAGGAAAATAATATCACTCTCTTGACTGTAAAAGGAGATAAAAAAAGGAATCACATTCTTTGGTAAGTCATTTTTCTTGTCCACTAAAAATTACCTGACCTTCTCCACTTACTTAAGCGTCGGAATTCTTTTGGTTAGCACGACACCAATGTTAAGAAATCATTGGATGTAAATTTGTTCTTTGGAGTACACAGACCCTCACCTGAAGGTAGAACTCCGACAACCTATCACTTGTTGGAGAAAATTACCACCTTCAGTACGTATTCAATTTACTCAAATACATATATATATTTAAAAAAATCTTAGCACTCTCAAAAGATATTGCAAGAAATTAAAACATGAATTACCATCTATGGTACTATGCCAAAAGAAATTTATAATGAGCGTTGATTCATTTTACAGCCTAGTCATTCATATATATTGTGATAAATCAGGATCATTATACACACAATGTATCAATTTTTTTTTAAATACACTAGTATATATATCTCAGTGATTATTTTATTTTTTATAATATATATATATATATATTAAAAAATAAATATATGAGGGCATGGAAGAGCTGAACACATTACCCGTATCATTCTCCATATGTAATGTCATTAGTGGCAAAACTTAAGAATTACACCTTTGAAAATGGACACACTGCCCTCCACCCTCTGCTCAAGTGACCGTTGCTGCTTCCCGCGCATTCCCAAAACCCCTCCAACCACCAAAACACCACCACCCCAACCGAATTCTAAAACCAAACCCAACCTCCCCCTTCCCGCCACCATCACCCACACCTCCAACGCCCTCCTCTCCGCCTCCGCCAAATCCAGACCGTTGGATCAAACCCTCTCCCTCCTCCGCCTCCTCCCCTCCCGCGACACCCTCACATGGAACACCGCCCTCTCCGCCTGCCTCCGCCACCGCCGCCCCATCGCCGCCCTCCGCCTCTTCCAACAAATGCTCCTCCAACCCTCCGAACCTGACGAATTGACCCTCCGATCGGTCCTCGACGCCTCCCTCGCCGCGGGCGATCTTCGTCTCCTCCTCCAATTGCACGCCCACATCGTGAAGAAGCGCTTCGAATCGGCTGTTGCCAACACTCGCTTGATGGGCGCGTACTGTGAATTGGGTCTGATCGATTTCGCGCGTGGGGTGTTCGACGGATATTCCCAAAGGGAGTCTGTCGCTTACACTGTTATGTCGAATGGGTATGTGAAAGCGGGTCGATACGAGGATGCTCTGTTGCTTTTTGTGGAGATGCTTGAGAGAGATGGTGTGGATGTGGATGGGTATTCGTTTACTTGCGTGTTGAGAGCGTCTGCGGGGATTCGGTGTTTGTTGGTTGGAAGACAAATTCATGCGCGGTTAGTGAAGGTTTCAAATGGTGGGGACGTGTTTGTGGGGACTGCATTGGTTGATATGTATGTTAAATGTGGTGAGAGAGGGTTTGCGGAGAAGGCGTTTGCGGATATTTTGGAGCCGAGTGTGGTCTCGTGGAATGCTTTGATGACGGGAGGGGAATTGGAGAGCGGAGATGCATTGGTGTTGTTTTCTCGGATGCGGGACTTGGGTGTCCGTCCTGATAGAGTGACCTTTGCATGTTTGCTCCGGGCTTGTAAGAGTGATGTTGGGATTGGCTTGGTTCAACAAATGCACGATTTGGTTGTGAAGTCAGGGGAGGTCGAGATTGATGTTTACATTGGTGGTGCGCTTTTCAAGATGTATATCGATCAGGGTTGTGTTTGCGAGGCGAGGAGGGTTTTTCAAGAGATGGGGGACAAGGATACATTGGCTTATAATTTGGCGATTGAAGGGTGCCTTCATAATGGGTACGGATCAGAAGCTGTAAATTTGTTTCATGAAGCTCTTGATATTGGGTTGCAAATAAATGAAGCTACATTTACATCTCTGATGGTAGGAGTTGGATGTTTGACTGCCGGGAAGCAGTTACATTGTCTAGCAGTTAAGTTTGGATTTTGCGATGGTGAAAATAGTGAATTTATAGCAAGTGCTTTGATTAGAATGTATGCCGAGTTTCTTTGTTTAGATGATGCAATCCGTCTTTTTGAACGGATCCAATCTCCAGATGTGGTCACATGGACTTCTTTGATCACTGGCTATTCACAAAACGGAGAATACAGAGAGGCTTTGAATCTTTATAAACTGATGTTGTTGAACGAATTGGCAGTACCTCCGAACAATTACACATTTGCGAGTGTGTTGCGCTCATGTGAAGCAGAAGAGGGCAAACAGATCCATGCGCAGATAGTTAAATCAGGTGCCAAAGTAGAATCTGATTTATATATCTCCAATGGCCTTCTTGACATGTATGCGAAGTGCGGATATATAGAAGCAGCGGAAATACTATTCAACAGAATGTCAAATCGAGACTTGCCCTCGTGGAATGCCATGATCACCAGCCTGGCTCGACATGGGTATGCAGAAGCTGCAATTAATGTGTTTCATGAACTACTGAGTTGCGATAAGATGGCACCAAACCACATCACTTTCATGGGATTATTATCTGCATGCAATCATCGCGGACTTGTAGATGATGGTTACCGTTATTTTGGTTTGATTGAGAAACCAACAATCGATCATTATGCTTGTCTGATCGATCTGGTTGGGCGAACAGGAAGGCTTAAAGAGGCGAGAGACCTATTAGAAAGAATGCCTTTTGAGCCTAATGAACTTATTTGGTCATCACTGCTGTCTGCAAGCAGTATTCATGGAGATGTAGAGATGGCGGAGTATTCAGCCAAACACCTATTAGAATTGAATCCGAAGGATTCGGGAACTTATGTTACGCTTTCGAATGTCTATGCTGCTGCTCAAAAATGGGACGAGGTGAAGAGGATTCGTAAGCTGATGAAAGATCATTCAGTGAGAAAAGTTCCTGGCTGTAGTTGGCTTATGGTAAATGGCAATACCCATCTTTTCTCCGTGACTAATGGAATCTGAGAGAACATTTTGGAGGAACGTTGATATGTGGTATGTACAATGAAAGAAATGGAGTATGAATTGAATAACAAATACATCATGAAACAGCTTTATAAGGTACATCCAATCACTTGAGTTTTGAAGAATGCTGCATGATGAATAATACTGGCTTGTAACATGCTTCTTAACACTAACCCAACAGTTCAAGTAGAAGAAAAAAAGCTTCTTGGAGTGCAAAATGAAACTCAAGCAGGGTATACATCAACAGGTGATGCTTCTTGAATTAAACTATGTTTTATCTTTATGATGTTTCAATAAAACTAGAATTGAAATATTTATCAAAATACCAACCAGTAGTCCATAAAAAACATTGGACTGTTTTTTTTTCTCACTTTTGAGATGGGCAATTACCTTTTCCCTTGTTTGGATAGCGACCTAAGCTATTCCGGGATTGATAATTATTCCAGTATAGATAACTATATCAATTGAATCAATCATTTTTTTATTGTATTTTTAGTTATTCTCGTTAAGAAACGTAATGATAAAGTTTTTATTGTTTGGTTAACCATTGATAAGTTATGGATAAGAGGTTATACAAGTGGGATAACACAATTCCATGGAATTCTTACAATACCAATATCACTTTATCCCATCTATTTAGGTATAGCTATACTAGGTTATTCATGCTAAACAAACATCATTTTACCCCTTATTTCACCATATCCACCCCTATTCCCCCTTATTCTGCTATGCAAAGAGGGGTTAAAGATAAAACACACGGGAGATCTATACTTCAATAATTGTTATATGACATGTTGATTGATGTATCCTTTCTACACTGAGGGGCTCAAGGAAGGAAATAAGAAAGAAACATTTGTCTATCATTCCATTTGGGAAATATTTCAAGCCTGCATGAAAGATTGGGGACGCTTCATCGCGAAGGGGGCGGATGTCCGCTTCCGAGATGGGAGTTTGAACACCGCGGGGTGAGTGCCGGACACGAGTTGGCCCCGTTGGTTTAGATGGGTGTTGGGCATCTCGCATGGCCTAGGTTTGTTTTTTGTTTGCTTGTATGGCTTTTTACCCCTCCTTGTCTTTGTTTTTAGGTCTATGTTTATTCTCTCTCCTTTTAAAATTTATAATTCAAATTCAGCAATGAAATTGAATAACAAACATCTATTTTTTATTAAAAAAAAAAAAAGAGAAAAAATCATACAAGCGTACACATCTATAGTACAATAATATATATATATATATATATATATATATATATGCAAACATCTTAATACAAGCAATGGGAACCATTACAGGGGACAAACACACATACCAGCAGTCACATAGGAATGTAATGAAAAATGCAGTTACTGATTAAAAAAGAATCTCAACCCTCAGGCCTCCTTTAACCTGAGAACAAAACCCTGCAATGACAAGAGGAGCTGTTTAAGTTTTTCCTTTGCTTCTGGGTCGATCAAGTTTGAATCGCTGTCGAATTTTGGTGGAGTTTGGAATGCATTGAGAAAGAATTCAGGCTTGTTGACGAAATGCAGGTCGAGGAACACCCCGATCTGTCGAAGATGATACTGAGATCTTCCGCCACCGAAACCTCCCCCTGCGCTCATGATGGCCGCAGGCTTGCCAGCCCAAGCATTTGGAGCCCTCGATGCCCAGTCGATAGCGTTCTTCAAAGGAGCTGAGATCCATAGAGCACAAAAATATAAGGTAGAACTGACTGACTAGTGGAAGGATTTTGATTTTGAATTTTTTTTTTTTTTTTGAAAGGTATGTATTTGTTTATTTTTATAAAAGATATGAAGTATGAGCTCGAATGATCATCTTTTAATATTTCTCGGATTGAATCATGTACCCAGTTAGGACTGGAGGGACTGCAGAAATGAATAACTGAAGAGGACAATTTTTTTTTTTCCCACTTAACCACTCGTAAAACTGATTCACGCTTCAAATTCTAACCCATTTGGTTGCACGTTACGGTAGTTTTTGTTTTTTTAAAAGTTGAAAAGTTAAAATCGTGTAGCTAAACGGAACATCTTTATTCAGAATCAGAAGCTGGATTCCTTTTAATTTTTTTTCTCAAAATCCGTGTTTTAAAAAACTAAAAAACAACGTTTTTTTATTGGAATCGATTTTTTGAATTGAAAATCAACTTTTTCTATCAAACATCAACTGTTTTCAAATATTAATTCCTGAATTAAAAAAAAAAACATCCCAATAAAAGTCAATGTCTAAAATCATCTTAAAAATCAGCTTTATTCCAAATACAGCTTTATTCGAAAGCTAATTTTCAATCTGTGTTTCCAAACGAACCCGAGATGTGAAATTTCTAGTACCATGAAAGTATATACGATGTTAGAAAAATACAAAAATTGTATGCATTTAATTAATTCATATTTTATTTGTTTGAAAATATTTATTTATTAGACAATTGCATATTTAGAAGAAGGCAAAACATGTGTGGACTAAAAAAGTGACTATAAAACATGAGACGAAATCATTATCTAACACAAATAATTCTCTCACTCTTCTCGCTTGATTCAAATTCCCTCACTTTAAATAAACAACAAAAATATGTTTTTTTGTAGTCTGGATTTAGTTAAGTCTGGGTTTGATTAGTAATCGAACTACATAGTCTATGAACTGCACAGTTAATTATTGAGTACATGTGTTACTTTCTTATTAGATTCAAGCTTTGATTGGTATCATCATCATCCAATAGGAGAATGACGCTTATACAGTTTAACACCGACGGAAACCGGGACTCACGGTATCCGGAGCCCAATTCCCATCAAACCCAAACCAACAAAAAGAGAAATACCGGCGACGGAGTAGTTGTATTCGGGAGAGGCGAAGAGGACGCCGTCGGCCCGGAGGACCCTCGATCGGAACGCCTCGACGGGGGCCGGGAACGAGACCCCGGCCACCCCCTCGAGATCCGTGTTGATCAATGGCAACGGCTCGATGTCCACGAAATCGATCTTCATCCCCCCAATCGACTCATCGCATATCCGAATCGCTGTCCACCCCCAAAAAAAAACCCAAATGAATCAAATCAACCAAACAAAGATTCAAGAAAAAGCCGCTTTTTCAATAGAGAGAGAGAGGCAATACCGGATCGGATGAGGCCGCGGTTGAAGGAGGCTTTTCGGAGGGAGCCGCAGATGGCGGCGATTCTGATGGTTTCTGAGGTACCCGCCATTGCTGGTTCGCTCTCTCTCACTCTCTCTGGGTTTGTGAAATGCAATGATACGTGGTTTCTCTTATTGGGTTTTTTTGTGCGAGATGCGACTTTTTGTTTTTTTGGGAGGGGCGGCTGTGGAGGTGGCCGTTTACGTGGATGAAAACAGATGGATGCTATAATATATTCCAATGGTGGTGGAACGGTTCGTAAATACGTATAATCTTATATAAATATTTATCAAAGTTGTCCATGAAATTTTTTACCCAATTGCTTAGACATTAAAAGTTCTTAGTGTCCATAGCACAACGGTTTAGAGTTTACTTGTGTTAATGGTAGGTCTTAGATTCGAGTCTTGGCGCTATGTCATACTCATACCTCATGTTTGTTAGACAAAATTCAAAAAAAAAATTTCTGTAGGACCAGAAACAATTAGGCGAAGGCAGCTTTCCCAGCTTGACAGTAAGGTCAGCCATGAAGAGTCCCTCCGACATAAAAAAAAAAAAAAAGTCTTTAGAATCAATTATAAAAAAACAAATTAATTCATGTAAAATATCAAATTTTCACTTATGTTTTTTCATTTTCAAAAAGACATGGTTTGAAAGAGAAAAAATATTGAGGATGAATTAGTTATTTCATGGTATAGGTGAAAGTTAACTAAAATGTGTTGAATTATGGTAAACCTTTATTGAAAGCAAATATGTTTATGAGTTTATGAGTTTTCAAGGATTTGCACGTATGCCCCAACTTTGCTAAGGACTTATTTAGATTTACTTATGTTTGCGGAAACCTGCATGTTTTAACCTTTCATTGTTGTTTCTTGTTTGATTAATCCAAATCATCAAAGGGGAGAATAATGATAAATAGAATAATGTGAGGAACATATTTAAATGCAATTTGACAAACTTATTCTTAATTTTTTAAAAAAAATTAAATATCGTTAATGAGATATATGTTTTGATGAAAAATATATTTTATTTTTGAATTCAATGGATCTATTTTTAATATATGTAACAAATAAATAATTAAGTGTTTATATCTCATTCAATGCTGCATTTAAAATCGTAAAAAAGATTTTATGTAACAACACTATGGTAAATAAAATAAGCTTATAAATGCTGGGTAGTGAAATTCATACACGCAGATATACGTTATTTTTTGTTGGATCATATCTCTATTTGACCAACCCATTGAATGAGAAACTGGACATGATCGTGATGCTCCTTCAATGTCATGACTGAGAAATTTGGATTGAGTGGTAGATATATGCACACTATGATAACGTAATATATATTATCCTATCATAATATACACTACATTATCATAATATATATTACCGTCTGTATTTTTCATTTTTTTTACTATGCAATAAATACACTAATGCATTTTAGTATATACTTCATTTCATATAATAGCATGAACTTTAAAGGGTGGGTATATAATTTTATTATAAAAAAAAAAAGAATAGAATGCAATTAGGGCTCCAATAGGTCTACGTGGATCTTTTTTCTTTTGGGTTAACAGACTTTTTTTATGGGCTTTTTGAAAGTTGATACAGGACCCCAATTCTTTAACAAACGGGTAATTTTTAAAAATGATCATGTTTTTAATTTTAATGACACAAATAATGTTATGTCAATTTTAGACAAAATAACATTTGATCCGATCAACACTTCAACGTTTACATTGACTAGGTTATTTTCTTTTATTTTATTTTTTTCGAATGATAACGCCTCTTTTTAAATGGAAAGTTTGATAGATATACGATGCCTCATGCATAAAAATTTAGCATCCAAGTTTTCTCTTATACACATATCATGCTTCTAAGTAAATAAGTTTCATCTGACCTTGTTTTTTTTTTATATATACTATGCATTTTTTAAGTTACACAAGAAGTATCACCTGTGTGAACACTGCTCCAGCGCCTGAAATATAAAAATGAAAATGTCTACTCCCACCAACCATCCCTTTAATGACATTTATTTGATAACATCAAGAGATAACCTGATCTTATTGGATCCGGATCTCTACAATTGTATACAGTGCTTGAATCCGCTAGCTTTGTTAGTGGAGCTGTCACGTGTACGTAGATGCAATCGGATGATGTACAATCCACATTACGTGTTTGTTTACCACATAATGGAAAGTGATTTTTCTTTTTCTTTTTCTTTTTCTTTTTTTGGTTATCCCAATAACTGTGTTTCTTTCTTTTTTTTTGTCAAAAGATTTGATCACGACTTGCTAAATATTTTTTTACCTCTAATGATTGAGGATGGGGTCTCTTTTTGTGATTTGCTAAAGCTTTCTTCAAACTGCTTTTGATTCTTCATCTTCATCGATGAGAGTCTCTTTCTTTTTCAATCCCTTTGCTTGAATGACATTTGTATTGTCCAAGTAATCAACATCAATATTGTCCTCACATGTAAGGGAAAGAGAGTTGTGGTGGTTCTTATTATGCACCTGACCATTTATTTATAAATTTAACATGTTTTCAACAATGTTGTTCAATTCATCAACATGTTTCATGAAAAATTAAATGTTTCATCACTCTCAGAGGCCCTGTTTAATATCTTGTTAAACTTGGAGCAGAGATGGCCATATATCGATAGGTCTCTTGCAATTTAGGATCTGCCTTAATGTTACGCCCACACATGTCTTGTACGATTTCAGATCTTGCTTTTCTTGTCCATCTTTTTAGGATATATTGATTATCAATTTCAATGATATTCAATTTATCTCTGAAGAATTCAATCGCATGACTGTCCTCTCATCTTCGAACAATCTTCTTAACATGTCACCCCTTTGACTCACGACCTTACATGCAGACTGTATACAAAATGCGCTCTTCATTTTCAAAAACCTCTCTTCCGCATGAATTAAGAGATTTCACATATTCATCTTGCAATTGATCAAATATTACATTGGTATAAATTTTTCCTGCCTAAACTATACTTGCTGTTGCTCCTATTCAATTTAATAGTCATCTGTGCGAAAACAACCTATCCTTATATCTGCTCTATTGTTCTTAGTCAAATGATTTCGTTTATCTACACCTCGGAAACCTTCCTTACAACAAACAAATATTCTTGAAATAATTTCATTTGTATGCCTATTCTTGTTATAATGTTATGTATATGCCTTCTGATACTAAAGCCCACTTTCCTTCCATATCCATTATAAAATTCGTATGCATCGGAATCAAACATCATGTTGTATATAGGTTTTTATGAGTCACTCATTGTTAAGAAAAAAATTTAAGAAAATCTCATACAACTTTAAAACATGAAAGGTTAATAATGTCTAACTATATGATTCTCATAATTTCCTACATTTTCCACTTACATTTGACATTTTCATGCCACCCTTCCCATGATTTATTTGTACATTATATAATATCACAAATTCCACTTACATTGATATTTTTAAAATGTTAAATCATTACACAAATGAAATATTTTTTTTGAGATCCTAGGGGTTTGTGATGTGGTGGGAAGATGAGTAATACCTTCAGGATGGGTGGTGACGGGTCGACGGGAGCGATGATGACAGATTGACGGAAGGGGCGGTGATGGAAAGACGGTATGGAGAAGCTTGAACAGCAATCAAACAAGAGCAAAAGAGATGAACAAACTCGATTTTTTGTTAGGATAACCAAAAAATGAAAAAGAAAAATCACTTTTGCTGTGGGGCCTATTGTCCACTTTATATCACGTGGGGCTTATTGGAATTGTAAATAAACATGTGATCTGGATTATACATCGTCCAACCAATTACATCCACGTACACATGATAGCCCCATCAACAAAGGCTAGTAGATCCAAGCACGCTATACAATTGCAAAGGATCCAGAGTTCATACTCTTACCCATCTAGTTTTTTTCAATTTTTTTTTCTACAGTGATGAGGGAAGAGTATTCAATCTAATTAATCTCATTCTGTGACTTTCCTTTTTCATGTGATTTTCCTTTTTGTAGTAAAAATATATATACATTTTTTAGATTTTAAAAATAAAGGTACATTTTATCCTAGTTTATTATAGAACACAAGCAAACTAGGACAAAAGAAATAGAAAGATTATATCATTTGATGGAGATGGCAAAAGTGCATTGTCATTCTTGCTTTAAAATAAGACACAAAAAAACTGTCACAAGTCAGACGTAGCTGATGCTCCAAAGCAAATCCAAAACATTCTTTACAAAATTTAAAGCTAAAAGAATAAAATTTCAAAAGAAAGGCCTCTGAATCACTGGGCAATTAATAAAGAAAAATATTGGGGTATCATCAGTTGGATACTTTCAGTGAAAAAAAAATGCCAGCCACCATCATAAGTTAGCATCCTTTACTCTCTGTTGTCAACTTCAAAATTCTGTCAGTCCACCCTTTCACAATATACTTTGTTCTGTTTTGATCATCTGTATAGTTGAAATCTTTCAAAGGTTTTATATATTGTTGGGACACACCATCTTCACCAATCATCTGCCATCATCCCATCCAGGAATGTTAGCAGTGGCCTCATTCACCTTCTTCACAAGAGTGACCTGAAATGTTGGAACAGTGAAAATGTGTGAAATATGTCACCTTTTAATGCTTGAGAACCAAGAGGCCACAGCATTGCATGCATGGATATATGGAATGTAATTGTGCAGTTTCAATTTGACTTTCAAAAGTCTAGTACAGATAACCTTGATTATATCATGAAGTGAAAAAACTACCGATAATTATAGTCCATCCAGACAATAAATACAAAAGTTTGCTGACTTTCAAAATTTAGTACAGATAGGCTTGATCGTATCACGGAACTTACTGACAAATGACAACAGAGCTTCAATTCCAAAATGCACCATTTCTGAATAGGATTTACTCTGCCCATGCACTAGATATACCAGTAACTTTGTCCTTCACATTCTGTTTAGGGTGTTTGGCAATTGGGAGAAATTCAAAAAACAGAAATAAAAGGAAACAACATCACCTAAGCCACCAATCCTCTATTCACTGTCTCTGTCTTAACAGCCATTGGTTAGACCTCAATAAGTTCCTCCGGAAATATACCATGATATCAATAGAATTCAAAAGCATGTAAGATTCATCTGTCCTAATCATATGCAAATTCCAGAAAGCCAAAAGTTTTTTTTTTAGGCGTTCACCTTCAATTACTGGAATGGTAAGCGTTCGCCTTCAATTAAATTAAAGGGAGACCCAAAAGGGAAATTACAAATCAGAAAAAAACAAAACAAACATCACTCTGATGTAGAGAAGGCACTACAATCAAAGTGACAAGCCTACCCCCCACCCTTACAAAGCAAGCTAAGCCGAATACTCCTGAATGAGGAAAGCCCCATTGACGATCCTAACCCCCCATGCACCCACACAATGGACCCTCCACTCTGAGACAAACCTGATTACCGAGTCCCAAATATTCTATGCATATGTACTTCCTTTGAAGACCGAATGGTTCCGGATCAACCAAACAGACCACACGACCACCAGGATCAAGATCTGAGAGAACTTCACCCGCACGCTCCTATCCCTTGGATTGCGCATCCTCCTCCCTTCCATCCATAATTCCTCAAGAGAGTTGAAAGAAAATTCCAACCTGCCAGCAACCAAAAGCCACCTCCAAACCTGGCGCGCCATTGGGCAAAGGATGAAAAGATGAGTGACAGTTTCATCCTCCAGACCACGTAGAATGCATCGCCTATTCATCTCCGGCTCCCATCAGGCCTTCACCTTAAGAGGAATTTTGCAACTCCAGATCTCCTTATGCATTCTAGCAACTAGGGGGTTACCATGTCTCACGCGACGCACTCAAGAATACCCTCCCTTCACCGAAAAACCCTCCACCGGCTTAGACTTCCAAATGATTCTATCTTGTCTAGTAGCCACCACCCGTGCTCCATGGAGTTCCTCCAGCAAACTCAAGTAACCATCCACTTCATTGTCATTCAGATTTCGCTGGACTTGCACTTCCCAATACCCTGTGTCCCCTCTCCCCTGCCAAAAGTGATGCACTGGAGCTTCCACCTCCACAGCGATCCGGAAGATCAGAGGAAAACGCTCTCGCAGTGGCCCCTTCCCAAGCCACGTGTCTTCCCCAAAACTGATACGCTCGCCTGCTCCCAGCTTCCAACACATAGCCCGTATAAATTCAAAAGTTTCTCTTAAAGATTGATTTTTTGTTACCCAAGTTAATCTAAAACAGAGAAAAATACAGGATCACCTAAACGTACATGAAGTCACAAATTTTCCACACTGAATCTGGTTATAACAGTAGGTACAATATATTATCTGAAAATATATTACTGACCAATATAATATAAACTTTAAAAAGCACCATGAGTCAGTTGTATAAAATTCACAAAGACGAGCATGGGAAGGAATTGTTATTTTTCATTGAAGCTTAAAAATAAAAGAAAAATCAACTTCCAAAGTATCCTCCACTTAATATTAGAAAACAACAAGGATGACAGACCCAACATTTTAATTTGCAATCTTAAACATACACTAAACGTGCTCATCAAATATGAAAAAATTCTAAGTGGTACATAGAGCCATTTTAAGCATATAAACACGCTAAAATAACATACCACACTTTCAGGAACTCCAGGAGGGGGCAAAGTGAGGTTTCTCGGTGGAGGCCCACGAAGATAGGATCTCTTGTCAAACCTCCACTCACCAATCTTCCCATATGTCAGCTTCCCCTGAACATACACCAACAATATTAAAAAAGAAAAGGAAAAAGAAGTGAAATTCACCGAATATATCTAACAGTTCTCAGGAGCAAGAAGTGATTGAAAAAGTAGCGTAGCATCACAACGATAGATGGAAGTATTAGAAAAATAAAAAAAATCACATAATAGTGATAAACATATCAGTATTACCTTCATATTATAGTCACATCCATAAGTAAAATGGATGATGAAACTATTTCCGACATTTGAATCCCAAGGCGGCTGCATTCAAAAATTGAAATGATGCATGAATCCCAAAGCCATTATGTCAGCACACACACACACGGGTGGGGGTACTGTTGTGAATTAACAGGAAGATAACACCTCATGAAGACAAAAGCAATACCTGTATCATAAAATCTTTGCGGAGAACATGCTGCACTTTATGCAAAGCACTCGCAACAGCATATGCATACCTTACACCATCAAGAAAAATCAGCAAAACTTGGACTGCCAGTGTCTATTCTCAAACCCAAAAATAGTCATGAAATTCTCCTTACATTTCAAGAACCCATCCAAATGCTTTATCAGTCTCTGGGTCATCTTTCATTTTTAATGAAACATTCATCCAGGTTGGTGCAATTTTCTCAAGTTCAGACTGAAACAAGAATTCAGATGTAAAAAAAATAAATCAATTTTCTTTCTGTTTTGAAAGTAGACAGTATCACCAAGCACATAAAAAACAAAACAAAATCAGGGGAGTATGCCTCCTTGACTCCTTGTTAATGAACCTACAAAGAAAAAACAATGAACCTACAAAGAAAATGTCCTATACCTAATAGCACACACAGAGACACTCCATGATGATCATAAACAAAACAGAGGTTCAATTTTTCTACTCCTGAGGATATACCATGTAATATTTTTCGTATAAATATAAACTGAAATTTAAACAACAAAAGAAGTTCAAGTCTGCAATTTGATTGTGTACACAAACCAGTTACATCATTTTTCACATATGTATCACAAGTAAATTGATGTTGGACAAAGCTTTACTGTGTGACATGAGATTACTATAAGGCTTTAGGTTATGGAACAATGGAAACCCGAATATGTGTGAATTTCAAACCAACATGGAGAGTTCGACTTGATTCCTGGACACTCAGGTTTCCTGGTCAAAGTTATGAATAAATGAAGGCTTCAATTTAGAACTTCTTTAATTTAAATAATTAATGTAGATGAACATACATGATTGTTCTGGGAGCCAGTCAGAGGAATAGAGGACAGAATCAAGAAGATAATAAAAGGCTGGATGAATCTATGAGACTATGGCAGATGGATGCAAACAATAAAAGAGATGAAGAGGAACTATTGGAGCGAGGAAAAGATTAACTGTCATGCTATTTTGCGCATTAACTGGACACTTAGAAAGGAGGTGACCTGATCCCCTTTACTCAAGAGTGGATTGCAACATATCAAGCTACATCCTGGAAATCAATGTTGGATTTTGTACCATGAACAGGAAATGATGGGCCAACCACTTGGGCTGTATATTGACATCAACAATTAGAGGCTAGATAACTGAAGGGGTAAAAGACAGCAGAAATTAAATTTGAAATTGAAAGGAGTATTCCATACATAAAGTGAAGCACTAGAACAACAAGAGAAGAGTGGATTACAGAGCATGGTCTACAGAGTGGAAAATTGCCAAGATGTCAACCCACAAAAGTCATTCAACAGTTTATGTAATTCAGGCGTTCTCCTCATCATCCTTATTAGCATTTTTATGTGCTAAGGTGTTATACGAACTTATTAATTCTTAAGGAATAACCATCAGTTATTAGAAAGAGGACAGGAAGTTCTAGTGGGTAGCCTAATTGTAAAATTCTTAATCTAACAGGATGATTTATCATAGCCTTTTTTTTTCATTTTGGAAGGGATTGGGATGGAGGAAATCTCCTGATATTTTTTCTTCAACAAGTTTTACTTTTTTTTCATACTGAATTTAGTTTTCATAGTTTATTAATAAGAATGATAAACTAAATAAATAAGTAGAAAGCTGCCAGAGAATGTGAAACACTGAAATTTAACACTCAAGAATTTTAATTTTCTTCACCAAAATTGCACAATAAGAAATTCATATGTCGTACAAAGAAATAATATCCTCCACACAAACTAATGCAAACTATCAACCTTTGTAGAACCATTCAGCTTAGCAAAGATAGTTGAGTAAAAATGTCCTTTACCTTTTTAATAATTACTGGAGAATTGCCAATGGGGTCAATGTCTGTCACATTGCCCTTCTCTTTTGGGTAATATTTCCTTATTATTTTCATATTTTCCGTAGGCTTTATGTAGAAAAATGGAAATGCTGCTGGAAATCCTCCACGTGCCAGGTTTGGCAGAGGCTTTAAAAAAATATGATCTGGCTCTGCCATCAATATGTAGCTGCATCACATATAACAGATACAAAATGTTTCAGATAATCTATAATAGAGAAAGAAAGAGAACCCAAAATAATATATATATATATATATATATATATAATCAAGATCAACTCACTCTTCCTCAATCGTCGCCTTTTCTAACCACTGCACAAATGCCCATGGTCTGTTCAAGACAACGTAACCCTGGAACCAACATTCAACATCTTTCACAACCAAAATATAATTAATCCAACCCATCAATCAATCCAACCCATGTGTCCATACAGAATTTGCAAGTGTAAATACATCATGAACAAGATATATTAGTGCATCCCAAATCATTGATCACTTTTCAAAACAAATAAAGGCAGCTATAGTAAATTGTGGGGCTTGGGCCGTAGCTCAATGGTTGACAAGAGAATTTGCAATCATGAGGTGATGGGTTAGAATCTCAGTATTTAGTATTTACCTGCTAAAAAAAAGTAAATTGTAACAAGATACATAAATTGAGCCAGTTTAACAACCCTTCTCACAATCTTCTTCTACAAGAATACCCAAGGAGATGACATTTGGAATCCTACATGAGTGTCACAGTGACCGCCTTACTGGGCACCCCAGACAAAATTTTCTTCATTCCTTTCCCCCTCCCCCACAGAATCTATCAGAAGTGATTCTGAGGGAGTAATTCTCCTTGTCGACCAGACTTAGCGAATTGTCCAAAGCCATATATCTCAAAAAAAAAAAAATCTCTCGCACACATAAATTTTTTTATGAGAGTCAAAGAAACAGATGCCAAAGCAAATCAATAATAAAACTGATTCACAAGATTTCTATTTTTTTTTTCATTTTCATCACTAATAAAAGCAATTCAAAACAGATTCCAAACCCAATTTCTCCAAACACAACCCGTCCATAAGATTGAACGTAAAAATCGAATCTTTAATTCCCACAGAACAATCCAAATCAACCATTCGATCAATCAAGAACCAAAAAGCGGAAAATAACAGGACAAAACGGAAACCGCACTTACCCGATCGAGGCCGGCGGGGAGCGGGTCGACGACGACCGTGGGGATCTCATCCATGAGTCCGTCCTCGCTCCCGGAATGCAGGATCCTCGTGAACCCGCCCATCTCCGACCCGGGCATCCCCCTCACCTGCTTGTACCAGTAATACATGATCCTGCACTGCCACCGACTGTACGGAGAGTCGGTCGCCGTCAGCGCGACGTGGAACGGCAACCTCTCCATCGACAACCCCGCCATCCTCCGCGCCTCCGGCATCCCCACCACGGGATCGGGAGAGGCTTCCCCGGAGCGGTAGCGGACGACGATGGTGAGGAGATTGTAGGAGGCGAAGAAGAACCCCAGGAAGAGGAGGAGGAGGAGGAAGAAGGGGGGGGACATGACGGGCTTCTTCATCGGCGCCGTCGGATCATGAAAGGACGGTGGTCGAGGCGGTGAAGGAGGTCTGGAAATGGAGAGGGAGACGGAGATGGCTTTGAAATTTTGGTTTTTTATAAGAGAAGAAGAGAAGAAGAGGAGCTTTTGTTTTGTTGGTGGTGATGGCGAGGAAGATACGAAACGTATTGAGTGTGAAAAGTTGGGCGGGGGTTTCCTTTTCTTTTTTGTGACGGGTTTTATGCGGTGAGAACAAGAATTGATTGTCCCTGTTTTTTTTTTTTTTTTAACAGTTTGGGGTTTCTTATCTTCAGCCCCCTTCTCATTCACTCATTAAAAATTTAATTTATTTTTTTTAGAGAAAAAGAGAGGAGGTGGTGGGCGGAGGGTGGCGGCGATAGGTAGAGCCACGGCTGCCTGTCTCTCTTTACTCCTACCCCACGGTCACCTTTTGCTGACCTCCTCTGCCTATTGTTGTTACCCTCCTTGACGCCCCTTGATCAGACTCTCTTTCTCTTTATCTGTCTCTTCCTGTGGAGACCGGGTTAGGTTCAACACTCTCGATGGACATTTAGACCATTTGATCTAGATACATAAAAATTGACACATTAAAAATAATTATATTTGAGATAGTATGTAATTAATGCTTGTAGACCAAATTTAATATTTAATTATATTATAATTTTCTTCATTTTATAAATTTCTCTATTCTTTCCTCCTCTTAGACTTTCCACACACCTTCTCTCCTCCCATTCAACCCCCCTATTGACGGCCAGCGGCAACGTTGCCGAAACTTCTCCCACATCCTCGGAAGAATATAGGGTAAAATTAATTCATTTTATATTTGTTAATAGAGGTGGAGGTGGAAATATTAAAATGTTTCTGGCTTGATTCAGATTCTCATTGAATTAGAGCTAAATAGAATTTAAAATTAAACCTGTTATTTAACCTATAAATTGAAATATATTGTTTTCATCAAACCAGAATATAAAAAAAAATGACAATCATTAAATTAAATCAAATTCATTAGAACAAATTCGAGAGGGTTAATGGAGGTGGTGAAAAGTCTAAGAGGAGGAGAAGGGCCTGGGAAGATAAGGAGGAGGAGAAGGGGGTAAGAATATAAAAGTTTTTAAAATAGGAAAAATTGTAATATAATTAAATGCTAAATTTGATTTATATGTATTAATTACATAATATCTCAAATATAATTACTTTTGATATACCAATTTTTATGTATTTAGATCAAACGGTCCAAAATGCATTGGACAATCGAATTGTTCAATAAGTGTTGGACCTAACCCAGTCCCCTTCCGGTGACCTTTCTGTCTACCCTCCACCTACTTTGACCTCCTTCCAATTGTTGTCCTCCTAAGCCTTAGTTTTTCTCTATTTTTCTTTCTCATTTCTCTCTTTTTTTTTCCCTATCCTTCAAAATTTTCGGGGTGGGGTGAATGACCAGAGGAGTAGTAAAGTTCCACTTAAAATTTGGGCGTTGATATATTCATTTTGCATCTCCGTTAATAGTCGTCACTGATGCAACATACTCTATTATTTTAATATATATATTTCATATGAGTATGTATATTATCTTTTATATAAAAAAATGTACTTCATTAGTTAAATATATATACTTAAAAAATTCAAAACATGTGGGGTTGCAAATGGGGCTAAACACATCATTTTCTTCATAATTTATATATAAAACATGTTATGGAGAATACAAGAGTTATTTTTTGCGGTTCCAATATATTTTGATTTTTTTTAATGTAAATATATTTGTAATGAAATACATATATGAAATGTATATGATGAATTGGATGAATACTTCCTTACATTTTTTCTAATTCAATATATAGTTGTTAGACTAAATATATACTCGATTAGATATTTCATTTAGGGTGCGTTTGGTTGTGCGATTGTGTAGCGTTTGTGATTGTAGGAAACTGTGTTTGCAATCGTGCAACCAAACAGTTTTACTGTCGCAGCTTCCTGTGTATAGATTTTAGGTAAATAGTGTCTAAAAGCTGCGATTTCAAAAAGTTGAGAAACTGAGCTTCCTACAAAATCAATTTTAAAACTCAGATTTCTGCAGTTTCAATTTTACAATCGCACAACCAAACACACCCTTACTCATTAATGCAACAATGACTGTAGCTCAAGTCACATACAACCCAATATTTTACACATGGGCTTGGGTTTGGGTTTGAATTAATCTCAACATATTTTACTTTTAAAAGATTAATTTTAAATAATATAATGATTGTTAGAATAAAAATAAATAAATTCTTCTGATTGTATTATAGGAATGAAATGCTCTATTTATATATACACAAATAAATTTTTAAAATACCTTAATAGAAAAAAAGAAAAACTAATACAACAATAATGTCATATTAATGACCCTTTAACAATGATAATAAAATTACATGCTTATATACAGTGGCGGAGCCAGGATTTTTACAATGGGGGGGCCTAATGTAATTTATATAAATATTTTTAAAAATTATATCATTATGTTTTTTTTAATAGCATAGATTAAAAATATGTTTAAAATGAAATAAAACATTCATATTTTAAAATTACAAAACATATCACTGAATAATTATAAAAAAATAATAATTATTTTAAAATGATATGTCATCTTTCATATTGATAATTCAAAAAAACAAATATCAAAACATAAATCTAATAAACAATACATACATTTTATTTGACCTCGACGAAGTTTCATATTGGGAAAATGTTGAATGATTTGATTATTTTAGATATTTACACAAATATTTTAAACTTTAAATAAATTAGTAACAATGACAATAAAGTAAAAGGAAAAAATTATATACCTTCGAAGTGTTGATAGAGGAGAGGAGAGGATTACAGCTTGTAGATTCCTGATTGTAGGACAGTTAATAGAACAAAAAGTAAAAATTATGAATTTTTTTAGAAATTATGATTGATATTAGGAAAAGTTGAGATACAAAAAAAAGAAAAAAAACCAAAATTCAAGATGGATACCTAGGTGAGAACGCCGAGGAGGGGGATTCGTGCCTCCATTGCTGTTTATGGTATATGAATAGAAGGAATCTTGAAGGTAAATGAAAAAAAAAGTAAAAAATGACTTTTGTTTTATGTAAAAGGGGTTTAATTAAAAGAAGGGGTGAGGGCACATCATACATGTGGATGGTCTAGATGGATAATGAATGGTTATTTTATTTTATTTTTTTAGTTGTGAGTTGTTGCTGTTTAGATAATTTCATATGTAAGCGAAGCTTATGATATATGAGTCCTAATTAAAATCAATATTTTAAAAAAAATTTAAAAACCTAGAAAAAATTAAAAAGATATGAATATAAATAAAAAAATTCCACTGCTTATGGTGGCTCCGCCACTGCTTATATAATTTATTGCTACTTAAGAGACGAAGATACACACACACACGTAAATATAATCACGGAAGTCAGTGCATTTTTCATTTTAAAAACAATTTGTTTTTTTTTATTATTATTATTCAATGGGAAGCAACCAACCTCCAAAATTTTATAAATTGAAGAAGGATGCCCAAAAAGGAAAGATATGGAGTCTTGGACCATAAAAAATACACGTCTAGTTGGATTCAACTCACCAATCTGTAATTTTCATGAGAAAAATGATATGTGTAGCCCTTGTGAATCCCTATTCGTAGCTTTTATTGATTTTTGTTAAAATGTGCACCGTCTATTGAAATACATATTATTATAAAACATTAAATATACGCTCAATGTACTAATATTAATTTTCCTTTTTAATGTGAAAAAAAAAAATTCACACTGTGATATAGTGTACAAGCGTCTGGGGGAGCAGTTTCGGATTGCTAAGGGGCTGTAAAATGGATTTTTATTATGTGGACATATTCATCACTCAGGAAAAAAAACTGCTCTGCCGGAGAACTGTATTTATGTAATACTATTATACTAAACAAGGAGTGCCTATTTTTTTAATGTATGGAATGCTAATTGTGCAAAGTACAACTACTCACAAGCAAAATAGTGACTGAATACCATTAATGCAATGCATTTTTTTAAGAATTGTAATGAAATCGGGCAAGCAGAGTGGACATTTCAGAGTGGACATTTTGTACTAGTGACATTTATTCCAAAAAAAAATAGTGACATTTGTTATTCAGTTGTAAGAGGTTTACCTGAATGTGTTTACGTGGTTTTCTTCTCCCACAGTTTGCTATCTAAACCATTATTATTCCGAGTTTATGGACTAATTTGATCTACTGTTATCAAATATTATATAGTCCATCAAAAATCTTTATACGAAAAAAACAAAGCTTAAAATTTTTAATTATAAAATAAAATATGAAGTACTTATCTTTACTATCAGTCAAAGAATGTTAAGTGACAATAAATAATAAAAATAAAAATACTAAGAGCATCTCCAATCTTATACTCAAACATTTATTCAAATTTAAATTTGAGTAAAAATCACCCAAAACCCTCTCCAACCATTTACCCATACCTATACCAAATCAAGTTTTTACTCAAGTCTTTACCCAAATCAAGGGAGACTCAAATCTTTATCCAAATTTCAACATCTTTTTTTTTCCTTTATCTTCATATTTTCTTCCAATTTAACATTTTTTTCCCTTCAATTCCACATTTAGTTTAATTATATTAGATGTTTTTTCACCTCCCAAAATTTTCACCATCTCTTGAAATCCAAAAAAAAAAAAAAAATTCTTTCTTAAGTTTTCATCTTTGTTTTTTAACTTCTTATTTTTACTCCAATAAAAAAATATTATTTTACCTTTTTTAAAAAAATTGGATGATAATAATTTTTAAATAAAAGAAAAATTGAGTAGTAATTTAAGGAAATGGCTTTGAAAATGTTTATAGAAAATAATTATAAGAAGATATGAAATTTTTAAAAGATTTGAATAAAACACAAAGTGATGGTTGAAGACACATCATATCAAATCAAACTTTTACTCAAATTTTAAGTGAAATTTGGGTATAGGTTTTAGTAAGGGCTGGAGATAGCCTAAACGTTATTTGTTTCACAAATAAACAAACATATACCAATAGAATAAGCTTAATCCTAAAGATATGCTTGTTTAGAATATATTAAGTTGTAAAAATTATTTTTAAAAGAATAAACCTTAATAATTATATTTAGAATGGGCATGTACATTTCTTTCTTATCATGATCCATTCTAAAACTTGAACATTATTCTAATAAAGACAAACTCAAAAAGATAGAAACTCAAACCAAGAAAAGAATAACGATCAAACAGAAGAATCACCTAATTTTACTCCGTTCTTGTATAACCATTGTATAACCCGGACTAGCTATTATTGAATCAAATTGGGGAGTGGTTCTATATATATATATATTTTTTTAAAAATTAAAATATATATAAACCATGGACACAGACTGTTAAAGCCATTTGGACAGAAAAGGAGGAGTGTAAAGTGACTGGACGATAAAGGTTTTAGAAGAAACTGAGGAATTTTATAGAAACCTAAAAGCAAACTCAGACTATAAATGCATGTCCCTTTGTACGGGGTGTGATATTTGATTATTCGCTCCTGGTAGCTATACTGGGATAGATAACAATTCAGGCTAAATAAGAAACTTTTTGTTTGGTTGTCTTTTCTGTTATTCTCATTGAAAAACGTAAAAATGATTTTTTTGTTGTTTGGTTCACCTTGGATAAAGTGATGATAAATGATTGATAAGAGATGAATAAGAGTTCATGGCTTTTTAAATGACAATACCCCATGGGAATAGTATGAGAGATGTATGATTGATTTGATAGATGTGACAGTTTTTGAAATCTGTGTGAGACAGTTAGATAAGATAAAAAATTTAAAATGACAAAGAATAGTATTTTTATCCACTGGCATAGATAAGCCTTGATAAACAATTCCAACATTTTCTTAGAATAGTTATCAGGCCTTATCTTAGCTTATCCAAACATAATTATCGAGGTTTATTCTATCAAAACAAACAATTTTTTTGAGCTATTCACATGAATTCTTAATTATTCTTACCTTATGTTTCACGACATAGGGGGGGTGTGAGATTTGGTGGAGTTTATGTTTCCTAGTTGAGAAAAAAATGAAAAGAAAATATTTGACTCAGACAACTTTTAGCCCCCGTTTGGATGTGGAATAAAGAACTAGATAACATGGAATATAGTGAAATATAAGAATTTGGATGTTTGGGTGAATACCTAGGGATAATATATGTAAAGATAAACTGGTATAAGGATTCCAGCCAACCCTTTGAATTAAAGTTATTTCAGGTTATTCCACCAAATATATGGGTTCACTATTAAATCAACTGTCGTCATCTCTTACAAAATCACTTGTCAAATTAACTATCATTATTTTTTCACATTTTATATATATTTATCTACACTTTATTCACATTTTATTCAAACAACAAAAACTTTATTATTACATTTCCCAAAGAGAATGATCCAAAATACAACCAAACACAAAATCACTTATTCCACTGTAATATCCACTTATGCTAGTATAACTGTATACCCCAGAATAAGTCTTATTCAATATCCAAATTGGGGCATAAGTTCCAAATGCAATTCGTATTTTTTAAAAAATAATGTATTTCTTTTAATGAGATATGTATTCAATTCATAAAAAATAAAACATTATACAAATGAATTGGATGAACACATTTATAAAATATATATAAAAAAATAAAATACAATCATTTCAACAAGTGCAAGTGGCTAATGAGTTCTATGATAATAATGTAAAAAAACTATAAAATATGCTCAGTTTGAAAATGGAGGTGCTCCACAATTTACGTGTACATGGACCTGAAACTGTTCACATGGATCCCAACCCGAAACAAACCATTTACATGCATATTTTCCTTAGGTGCCTCTATTTGCAGCCTCAGATATGTTTGCATGCTTTACATGCCCCTCCAATTTGGAACATAATTTCTTCATCTCCTCGTTATCCGCCATTTATCTTCCTCGATCATTCGTCTTTTACTGCTTTTTATCTTCTCTTACGTGCTCGAAAAATGTGAGTTTAAAATGTGAACGTAAGAGGAATGCAAAAGGATATAGATTTTGTGAAGAGAAAATACATATTAAAAGGTGTGCAAATCAAACAAATTTAGATGAATTTTGAGTTCCCGTATCAATTAAAGGGGGTGTGCAAATAGATTAGAGGGTGCAAATAGAGGCGCCTAATCTCCTTTACCCTATCTACATATCTACGTGGAGATGGATACTAATTTCATTGTTTTCTAAAAGAAATGGATAACTTTATTTCTATCCATTTGAAGCCTCGCGAGGCTTGCTAGCTTGGTAGGGGACACCCTTATCTCTTATTAGAGATGCATGATCAAAAGAAAAAAAGTGAAAAAGAGCCCAATATGATTGTAGGCCTACTATAGGCCTGTTAAAGTTGTGTGTTTCCTGGTTAGTGTGGTATTCATTTTAAACAAGTGTGTCCAATACGAATGGAAAGTGTTACACGGTTCATTTTATAGTTTAAAACGCATACCACATATATTTTTATTTTAAAAAAATCAAATAACTCAACTTATGAGTTATGTATTTTTATAAAAGTTGAAGCATGTACTCTAATGAATTGAATGATACTTAAGATAATGTTACATACAACCCCTTTTTAAACCCAAATTTCAATCTCCACACGATTTGATTTTTATAAAAAATAATATATCTCATCTATTAAAGTATATGTTTTTATAAAAAATAAAGCATATACTCCAACGAATTGTATTAATGCATTTATAGAAAATGTAAAAGAAATTTATCGAAACATATACCTCGTTAATGTAAGTATTTGATGTTAACAAATCATAAAAGACTGGAATTAGAGCTAGAAAAAAAAAATGTGTATAACACTCATATCTTAAGGCCTAGTTTAGCATGGGGATAAGAAGTTAGGATAAAGAAAAAATTGGGTTAAATCACTTGTTATCTCGTATGTCATAAAAAAAAATGGGGATAAGGTATGGACAATTGTCCACGTTTTGATATAAAAATGGGGATAATTTGTTTTGGATAAAAGTTGGAACAGACTTTGTCCCAAATTTTTATCCCAATTTTGTAAAATTGGGATAACATTTATTACTACCATTTTCAAGAAAATAAATGGAAAAAAAAATGTGTTCCACTAAACAATATTAATACCCCACTATTAGGAATGGTAGATTTGATATTTTTTAAAAAAAATTTAAGTTATCCCATATGTAATCCAAATGCATGATTGAGAATAAGAAAATAAAAAATGAAGATAATAAAAAGCATTACCAAATGCAAATCTGAATAAAAATAATGATTTTTTTATTCTTATAAATTAGATTAACTTATCTTAAAAATTTATCTATTTAAATGTCTGATCTTTTCATTTAAATAAAACTCAAAGGAAGTAAATGAACATCTTTTTGAATAAATATATCTGGATTGTATGATACCAGTATATGTAACAACGAGGGTCAGTGTATTGTTTCCCTAGCCTTATTGTTAGAAGATATGATACAAAAGGTTTAATAATGAGGGGAACTGACGAGGCTGCGGGAGGTGAGTGGGTGAGAGGTTGAAGGAGATGTTTTGTATAATGGGAGGGGGTAAAATTAGCATTATCAGGGTGGTTTTTCTGAATTATCCTTTGTATATTAGGCCCCGTTTGGTTGCGCGATTCAGCGCGTTTTTGCTTTTTGAAAAGCTGAAAAGCTAAAAGCGTGCAGCCAAACGGGGCAGTTTTTTACAGAATCGGAAGCTGGATTCCTTTTAATTTTTTCCTCAAAATCTGTGTTTTAAAAAGCTCAGAAACAACGCTTTTTTATCGGAATCGATTTTTTGAATTGAAAAGCAACTTTCTCTGCCAAACATTAAACTCCTTTCAAATATTGATTCCTGATTTTAAAAAAAGCATCATAAAAAGGTCAAGATTTAAAATGTATTTTAAAATATAAAATTATTTCATATGTTAATTATCAATATGTTTTTCCAAACGTACCCATTTTAGAGTGTTACAAGAATAAATCCTTTTAAATGATTTAGATAATTGAATATTCCAAATAGGTGAACGAATTTTTAAGCCGAAGGTCTACTTGGATTTATATGCGTTTTTATGGGGAGTCATATGGATTTTTCCTTTTTTTTATAAATGCAGTTTGATTAGGAAAACATTTAAATAACCCTTTTAAACTATCTAAAATTCATATAATCCTATAATTTTTCTAAAAATTCATATAATTACATAAAAACACATTTTAAATCCAATGGTCAGACTATTAAACTTTCATTAAAACATTTTAAATAACCCCAACAACCCTCCCCCCCCAAATAATAATAATAATAATAAAATAAAATAAAAATAAAGAAGGTACACATTTGGTCGGTCTATCTCATGATGGTCAGACTGATTTATGGAATGTGGGTCCCATTCTCATTAACCAAAAGCTCAGATTTATAGAATCATTGAACACCCGTGACCCAATTCACCACACCCACTGTTCCACTATTAATCCACACCCACTGTTACACTATTAATCCCCTGCTATCCCACCTTTTTTTTTTTTTTTTTTAACACACTCAGATCTCCAGTCACAACGCATTCGACTCTCACAGTTTTTTTTTTTTTTTGGGGTATAATTCTCACGATCTTTTACTCATATATATTTACTCTAGAGTCTAGACCCCTCCTACCGACCAATCTGTTAAAAATCAAAGTATAAAAAATAAATAGAAACACATAACCACAATCTGCTGCAATTCTACATTATGATTCACAAACCAAAATACAAGACAAGACATGAACCTAACACAATGCAAAACCCCCCCCCCCCTTCCCCCCCCCCCCCCCAAAAAAAAAAAAAAATTTAAAAATTAAAAAAAAAAAATTGGGGGCATACGACAAACCCTAAATCAAAGAGCGCTTATACACTCTTCGTAGTTTGCAGCGCTATCTGCAACTCAATCGCAAGCCTCCAATCATCTATACACTCCGATATTGAGTGTATGTTTTGATAATGCAGTATATACTTCATTAGCGCAATGTATGAAAATTTATTTTTTTTTATTTTTTAAAAAGAAAAAATATGCTAGTTAATTATATTTATTTAAATATATAATTTATTTTTTTATGACAATATGTATTTCAATAAATGATTGTATATTTTTTAATTAAAAAATGATGAGAGATATAGACGGGTCTACACACAAAATTGGATATATCATTTTCCTAAATCAAATTTGCCTCAATCTATATTCCGTGAAAAAAAATATTCACTATCAGTACATGTGAGATAAAACACTCATAAGATGTTCTCCTTCATTTACTCATCTTGACCTCTCTACAAATCTTTACATTGTTATTGTTATTGTACACTTCTAAATTAAAATTGCTACAACAAATTTTAAATATAATCGTTTATAAAATTAACAGTTACATCTAAAATGAAACTGAAGGAAGACAGGAGCAAATTGGAATTGGTTTTTTGACTCTCAATTATCCTGGGCCATATGAAGATCAAGAAATGGGATGATTTTCAAATGAATGACATTCTATTTCGAGAGTCTTTATGAGATGACGTTTCAAAGTATTAAAGATTAGGGCACGTGTGTGTGCAGGGTCACAAATATCCAAATTAGTGATAACGGGATCAAAATCTTGTTGTCTCTGCGTCTCTCAGATGGGTTATTTTGTCGTATTCTGAATTCTTATTATTATTCTGTGTTTTTTTTTTTCTCTCTTACTCTCTCACCCCTTTCATGCACAGTCTATTCTGAAATTATTTTAAAATAAAAGATTGTTACATGTTATCTAAAAAAAATAAAAAAATAATAAATCCAATCCCATTGCAACTCATCCGTAGTCCATACCGTTTTTTTTTTATTATAAAAAAATCATATACTAATCTCATTAAAATGCATACAATTATATAAAATAATGTATATATTAAAATATATTAGTGTATTTTTTTCATGTTTTTTTTTTTTAAATTCAGTTCACACTATGATAAAATCCCATATTTAATGATAACGTTACATATGTTATGCTATCACAGCATACATGACTGTAAGATAATTTGAGTGTATCAATACTAAAAAAAAACAATTATTCTAAATATTAACCAACACATTCACTTAAGAAAATCAAACCTGATACACATTGGATCCGAAACATAATCCTAACCACAACAACCATAACATCTAAAATCCACAAAAAAACAAGCAAACAAAAACCAAAACCAAAACCAAACCACACCACCACCACCGGCACCACCACCGCCGCCGCCGCTCACTTTCAAGTGCACGGCTCGCGCGAGACCCCCAACCTCTTGTTGGGCACATCAAACACCACCCTATGGTTCTGCTGCTGCATCGTCGCGATCACATTCACCACCGAATCCACTGTCCCCACCCCCGCCCCCGGCGCCGCCGCCATTGCCAAACACGACAAGCTCCCGCTCGTGCTGTGTATCATCACGTTCTCCTCCCCCAACGTCATGTTCATCCCCTCAAATACGAACGTCACCGTCGGCACGACCACCTTCCCGACGTAACACGTGTCGAACCCCCCGAGCCGGCTCACCGGCGCCCTCACCCTCCGCCGGACGGCGTCCCGGACCGCCTCGTACACCGGCGCCACGAGTCGTGTGAAGGCGATCCCCGAGTCGATGACGGTGCCGGCGCCGGTCGCCGGGTTGAATGCGAGGGCGCCACGTGGCACGTCAACGGGGTGTCTGCCGACGCGGACGCCGATGAGGTTGACGTAGTAGAGGGAGGGGCGGCGAGGGTTGGTGAAGAGGGGGGTGTAGGTCATGCGGACGGGCTGGCCCGCTGGCCCGAGTTTGAGGGAGCCAGAGAAGTTGAGGGACTTGTAGCTTGGGAGGCAGTAGGAGAAGGTGGACTTGTAGAGGGGTTGGGTCTGGGACATCAGGGAGAGCGGGCCGCGGCCCATCCCGAGGAGGCCTTGTGGCGGGACCGACGAGCCCGTCACGTGTCGCAGGCACCCGAAGGTGTAGCCCCGCACGACGTCTGCGGCGAGGGCCAGAGAGTCCTGTGAGAGTGATGCGAGGAAGGTTGATGACCCGTATGTCATGTTGAACGCGCACTTCGTGCCCGCACATCTTGGGTTCGGCACCTGATAATAAAAAAATTATAAAATATTCTCATTGCGAACCAAGCGATAGTTAGTCAGGTAGCACCAAGGTCAAGAAACTTAGGAGATCTTTTATAAAAAATGTCAGGTTTGATCACTCTCCAACCGAGGCCTGAATTGTGACATTTCACATAATTTCACAATATCAACTAATTATGCTAGCATTGTTTATGAAAATAATTATTAAATTTGTTTTGATCTAGTGTTTTTAAATTTTAGTTTTAGTTTCGTGATTTAGTTTTTCATGTATTATAAGTCCATAATAATAAAGATACCCGCATAAATATGCATCTTTTAAAAAAAAATTATTTCGTCAATTTATCAAGAATAAGTGCAAAAATGTTGTGCATATAATTTAAAATATATATTTGACATGCTAGAAAAATATTCACTCACAAAATTAATTTTAAGAATATAATTTCAAGGAGATACTTTGACAAAAATAGACTTTCCAGGGATTTTTAAGCAAATAACCCAACAAAAAAACTGTTTTTCTAACACCACCCACCTGGCTACACTGGGCGGCCCGGCACGACAAGCTGCGGAAAGTGGGGGACCGGGCCGGGTTGAAAACCGTCGACGAACAGCCGACGCAGCCGCTGCAGGGGATCCAAGCGGCGTCGTTGCTGGTGTCCATGGACACGAACATGGTCTGGGCCGGGGAGCCGACCCGGGCCCGGACAATGTAGGTGGTGGACTGGAGGAGCCGGCGGCCCGAGGCGAGCGGCACGATGGACTTCTTCGGGACCAAAAGCTGGCTGGAGAGGTAGATGAGTCGGGCCCGGTCCCTAGAGTCCATTTCGAGAACGGTGTCTTCCCATGACATGGAGGCACGGGGACGGAAGGGGGAGCACGGGCTGAACACGTGCATGACCGGGAGGGTGGTCGTGCCGGGCTGGTCTTGGCCCGACCACGTGCATTGTGGGTCGGGCCCGGCAGTGGTTGAGATGGGGAGGAGGAGTGTGAGGAGGAGGAGAGGAAGAGAGGGTGCCATTGATTGGGGGTGTCGGTGGTGGTGGTGAGGGGGGGATGGGGTGGGTTTATATAGTGGGAGAGAGGGAGTGAGTGTAAGAAGAGACTGTGTTTTTGTATGTTTTGATACAAAGAGGTGTGGGTGGGGTTTGAGAGTGTGAGGTGTTTGTCCTTTGAGTCAGAGGTTTGTTTCCAATCTTTTTTTTGTTTTTGTTTTTTGAGCATCGGTGCGTAGCGTCGGTGGATTGATTAAAGCATAAAGTTTGCTTTGATTTTTTTTTTTTTTTTTTTGTAAAAGGTGTGTATTGCATAGGATTAATGATAAGAGATATATTCTAAAAAGAATTGTATGAACTCACTTGTGTATGGTAAATATTTAGTAAGTGTCATATTTATTACGGTATGCGTACATTCGTAAATTATATGAGATAAATATAGAAAAGTACATAAACAAATAAACTATTTTCTAGATAATTTAAACATTAATATATATTAATGAGTTTTATATGCATTATGCTAACGTTTTGTATGAAAAATATTTAATCGGAGTACTTTAATTAATATTTAGAAAAGTATGGAATACTTTGTCAGTATATTCACGATAGAAGTAAAAATTATTTGTTTTGTTTATTAAGATATGAATTTTGTTAAATATATATAAAATTGTATGTAAGATTGTAAATTAGATTGTGTGCAACAAAAACCCTTATTTTGGATTGCTTGTGATAATCTCAATAATATATATAAGATATGTTAGTCCTCCCTCTTTTCTGAGTACGTATTATTTACGTTTTTGCTTTGACTATTTCATGTGTAATTGTATCGATGACTCCCTTTAAAAAAAAAAAAAAACCTCAATGATCCAATTAAGCAGATAGATTGAGCTGAATTGGATTGATTGATTTTATAGTCAGATAAACTCATTAACTCGATTGATCTTAGTAAATTTCTCACTCAATGGATCGATCGATCCATCGAGTTGAATCGAATGGGTCAGTCAATTGTTCATAAGGATTGCCCCATTCAATTCGTATAACTTGGCAAGAAAAAAATCTATGTTGTTCACCTCACTAATGATGATCTACCTAATTAGACCATTTTAATGATCAAAATACTTTGCTTTTCTTTGATATTTTTTATCTACAAATGGATATAGGATTGCGTTTTTGTTTAGTTTCTTTGAAATAATACTTAAAATGAGTAAGATATTCAAAAGTACACTAAATTTATTCATGGTTCATTATATATATATCTATAATTTATTTTATTATTTAATAATAGTTTTTTGTTTTGAAGTTCATTTCAGGTGGTGACATGTATATATATATTTTAACTAAATGATATTAATAATGAATGTGATAAATTATTTATTGGTGACCTAAAATATTGTACTCTTGTCTTTATTATTATTATTTTATGATCTCTTTGTTACATATTATTAAAAAATTAATAAATTATTTAACTTCAATTTGTTGATAAAAGAAATCTCAGTTCTCCCTTACCATTCAACATTTTTGTTGTTCGGCCCACGATATTCTCTTGGAATAGGTAAGCCATATCCAGTGTGTCCTGTTCTAATAGCCCTTCTACCTTGCTTTTATTAGTATCCACTTATAAGCCCACCCAAACAATTGAGAAAAGAAAACTACATTAAAGTCAATTTAACATTCATATCTCATTCTTCTACTAAAACATTTTATTTATATGTTTATTCCTAGATATGCTCAAAAATTTTCATTTCAAGCAATTTACCATAGCTGAATTTCTGGTAAAGAAGAATTATTCCTAAACATGACTCCAATGCATAATGGATATTTCTCATATTGTAATTTATATTTGAATTTGTTACTGCTCAGTATCTACATAACATAGATATTTTACATATTTATATTATATATTTTGTAATTACAAAACAAAGATAGATATAATAAATATATAATATAATATGTAATCGCATTTTCCAGAGGGGATAACTGAATATTTGAACTCATATCAAATTTGTTCGGATGTAATATATGATATCTGAATTCGAAATCACATCCAATATAGATTAATTAATGAAAGCAAATTGTGAGCCTCCCTCAACATGATCCAAAAGTTTGCTGTAGCACTTGTAAGGGTATGAAAAAAGAAAACAAAAAATTGATTAAAGTGTGGGTGAGGTATCAATCATTGCATGTGCCCTGCATGTTTTGCCATAGTGAGGGGGTGTGTGTGTTTGTTTGGAGGGAATCAAATTGGAGGGGTGGACAGTCCTCCAATGAAATGATGTCTCCATGTACCTGGGTCCTGGCTAGTCTTATATCATATTGGTGTGTGTGATAATGCAATATTTTTTAGGGGTTCTTTTGTCTGATTAGATAGCCAATGGAGTTGTGTTTCCAGTTCTAACTATGTTTTTTTACTACAAGATTTTGAATTTTTCATCCTAAATTTAACTGCCCAAGAATCCCTACTAAACTAAAAGAATCCCAACTCATGAACACAAACCTTAGGTGATATTATTTCAATTGGATTGATTGATTACCATTTCATCACATGGGATGTTAATCATTATTATTGAATGGTGAAAAGAGGTTATGTTATGAGATATCAAATTAGTGTTCTGAATCCGGCTTCAGATTGGCGCGTTTTCTTAAGCAATAGAACAATAATATAAATAATAATATAAAATTTACCACATGACTTAAATTTAAAATGAGCATTCAAATGGATCTCATCTAGGTATATTATATAATCAACATGCAAGTTTAAATCCTCTGTGCAGTGTGACAAACATAGATAATAAAAAAAATTGCACAAATAACATAAAATTATTTTGGATTAAAGACATTTAAGTCCCTACAAACATGAAAAAATTCATATAAGTCCCTACTAAAATTGGGACAGACGTACGAGTCCCTGAAAACTCAGAAAAACCCAATTATCATCCCTGAATTAAATTTCCATCCAAACTTAACGGAATATTTCTAGAATATTCCGTCACATATAATTGTGTAGACATTGAAGTCCTTATAAACAGTCATAAAGACAAATTAGTCTATGCAAAAGATAAAATTGCCCCTGAAAGACTTTTACATTAAGTTGTGTATACATTGCAGTCCCTATAACACAATCATAAAGACAAATTAGTCCCTGCAAAAGATAAAATTGTCCCTGAAATATTTTTACATTTAATTAAATAGACATTACAGTCCTTATAAATAATCGTAAAGACAAAATGATCCCTATAAAAGATAAAAATACCCCTGAAGAATGCATTCTACCGGTTAAAATATTATTTTTACATCCAAATTGTGATCTTCAGGTGGAGTGTGATTAATATAATAGAAGATGATAAAATAAATAAAAAAATTATATTATTTGTCTTTATGATTATTTATAAAGACTGCAATGTCTACACAATTAAATGTAAAAATCCTTTAGGGGTATTTTTGTCTTTTACAGGGACCAATTTGTCTTTAATATTGTTTATAAATACTGTAATGTCTATTCAATTAAATGTAAAAGTCTTTCAGGGGCAATTTTATCTTTTGCGGGGACTAATTTGTCTTTATGATTATTTATAGGGACTGCAATGTGTACACAATTTAATGTAAAAGTCTTTTATGGGTAATTTTGTCTTTTGCAGGGATTAATTTGTCTTTATGACTGTTTATAAGGACTTCAATGTCTACACAATTATATATGATGGAATATTCTGGGAATATTCCGTGAAGTTTGGATGGAAATTTAACTCAGGGATGATAATTGGATTTTTTTTAGTTTTCAGAGACTCGTACGTCTGTCCCAATTTTAATAGGGACTTATATGAGTTTTCTCATGTTTGTAGGGACTTAAATATCTTTAACCCAATTATTTTTAATAGAAATGTCACAATTTAAGATTTACATAAAAAAATCATTTATTCTCATCTAACACATCATCATTGATTATGAGGATTTTCAGGTGTTTTAAAACCTGACCCGGTCTTAAACTTTCACCCACTTTGAATTTGGGTTCGATTTTCCCTCAAAACTTGATGGTATAAAAAAACCAGTAAAACCTAATCAACCCAACAGTTAAATCAACGATTTTTTAGAACGACTATGATTTGATTAAATCGATCAGTTTTTTATTCACAGAACTTCTGATTAATTACTTGTTAAAACATAAAATCTAATAAAAAATTTATATTTTATATTAAAAAAATCACATTGTGATGCTAAATAAAATGTTAAAAATATTAAAAATTAAGACTTGATTTTTATGCAAAGATTTACTAATATATTTCATTTTTTTAGAAGTTTTTTTATTTAGCAATAATAATTAATATATTTATTATATCATAATGATATCATGGTTCAAATCCGGTTGAACCAGTGATTCATAACCTGTTAATTTTTTTGGTTTAATAAACTATTCGAATTTTAAGGGTCTATTTTTGCACAAACAAGAAGGGAAACTGAAGGAATAATTTGAGTCAAAGAAAAACTCATAGAAAAAAAATCATTTTCCTTTTGATCAGTTTATATGTTGTTTGCGCATATTGTGAAAAATGATAAAAAAAATAAAAATTGTTGTTTGTGCCTGTGATGGAAAATGACATAAAATAAAAGGTGTTTTTTATGCTTGTGTTGGAAAATGATAGAAAAGAAAATATATTGTTTGTGTTATAAAAAAAAAGTAATGAAAAGTGACAAAAAATAAAATATATTGTTTGTATGATAATTTAAATAAAATATAAAAGCAATTTAACTTGTCAAATACTTTTAAATAAATAAAATTTTGAAAGATGATCAATAAGGACATATCATATAATAAATAAATATTTTCTTTATTATAAAATAAAAAATAAGAACAAACAAAGATACTCAATATCATCAAAAATGTAATATTCAAACAAAAAAAATTTATTTTCCCTCCTCTAGAGAGAGGAAAAAAATTTCTCTCATCTCCTAATAAGACAAAAAAACAAAGGAAATGTGAAAGAAAAAAATTTCTCTTTTTGTTTGGCACAACTAGTAGGTTTTTAAATTGTCGAAGGGGGAAATTTTTACTTTCTCTCATTTTTTCTCACTTTTCATGTGGCACAACACATTCTATAACATTTGAGATTTTCAAAAAAAAAAAAAAAAAAGGTAAACTTTCAGCCTCAAGAACACCAAAAAAGAAAAAGAAAAAAGACATGATTTGAACAAAACCCATCACCTCCAAAGATATAATTCTCTCACAATTACCAAAATATCAACAAATGCTAACAAAATTTTCTTATTCCTTGATCACATGAACTTGTTTTCAGTGTAGTACATGTAACAAAATGATGAAGCGGGTGCGATTATATCAGCAATAATGTATCGGATCCCATCAGAACTTTGAAGTTAAGTCTATTTAGATGAGAGTAGTATTAGGATGGATGACCTCTTAGGAAAGTCTTACTATTGCACCCCCAAATCTCTTCCTTTTTTTTTAGTAAAAAAAAATACAAAACGATGAAGCACACAGAGTCAAAAAAATATTAATGAGTGACATCTACTTTTGGAAAATAAAATTTGTGAACATTGGTTGCTCAGTCAAAGGACATACGTGCATGTTCATTTTTCCAGAGAGGATGTTAAAATAAAGGTATCCAAGAGAATGTAATTCCCTTTTTACAGGGTCAATAGATAAAATTGAAGTCCCTAGCTATCTCCCTATATTTGGTGTTTGATACCTATACCTGGATAATGTGAAATTATATAGGGAAGTGATTGCACATGGATTCTCAATGTGAAACTACACTTAAAATTACATAAATGTAAAGTCAATAATTTTTTTGGTGTATGGATATTCCCTTAAGTCTACCAAAGTTGAACAAAAACTAATTGTTAAACATTTAATCAGTGTCTGGGTCTATCACAAATACAGGGAATCCTTGTGTTAGTGTCTTAGTGAATAGAAAAACACTACTTAGATAACAAAAATTAACTACTTCTAATGAAAATGATGATGTTTTATCCACTATTTACAGAAAGACTTGCCCGATCTTGAAACCGGGGCTATGATAATAATTATATTTACATATTGGTGATTTAATAAAATGACATTATTAAAGTTTGATTAAACTCCTCTTAATCTAAAATTGAGACATATATCCCTTTCAACTATGGCCTTACAAGCAATAGAAAAAGACTACACCAAAACCCATCACTACTTCTAGTGAGATGTTTGTTTCTTTGGAAATGTATCTTGATTGTTAAATATATATTTTTTTATATCGGATGGATCCTCCGTGACTGGCCTTACGGTCAAGTTGGGAAAGCTATCTTTACTTGTTTGTCCTAGTCCCACAGAAAATTCTTTTAAACAGGAGGGTAAATCAGAGTTAAAATTCTTTCGAATAATTGCACCTATTGAAATGCTGGTTGCTCGTACAACCAATTTTTTTTTTTTTTTTTTTTTTTGTGAAGGCCCAGATCAGGCTTATATATATATACTAGCATAGTCATTGTCTGCAACCTGCCTATTTTCAAAAAGTATTGACCTGATTAACCTCTTCTATACAGAACTTTAAAGATTGTAGATTAGGAAAGACCCATCTACGGATTTTATCATCTAACATACCCTCCGTTAGTCGGGAAACCTGTTGCTTAGCTGCTGCCTTCCTTGCCAACAATTCTGGAGCCTGTACACCCTTCCTTGCCAACAATGTTGGTTGCTCGTACAACCAATTTTGCTTCTCTGCAATGTGTTTTGATTGTTGAAATGTTGGTTGCTCGAAAAACCAATTTTTCTCTCAATACAGTTCCACTGACTTACTGATCATGACACTGATCAAATTTAGAGTCACCCACTTATGTAACCAACTAAAATTTTCATTTCCTCCCACCTAGAGCCACTATATATCTACTCATATGTATTGTGCATGTCATATTTCACAAAATAAAGCATGCATACTTTATCTAATGAAACATGTACTTGTTAATAAAATGTGACTACATGCGGGTTTACAAATAATTAAAGACTACATGTAACAGCGTCTTGTTGTACATGAAAAATATATCATATTGATGATTATCTAAATTTGGTTGTTCATTATAGGAGGCATCCAATATTAGTTTTTTATGTGGACCTCTTGTTTTCCTAAGAACCTGTAAAGCCATCCAAAGATGATGTGTTTGGACCAAACTTCAAGAAAGTTCTTAATTTTAATGTGCTAGCCCGTTATACTCTCTACACAAGAGAGATGTTATAATTAATGCAATGCTTTCCCTTTTCATTATTTGTGGTGCTACTAAATGTGATATAGTGTCACTAATTATCAGTCTCATGTACCATGACATAGCATATCAAATTAAACAGCTGACCCAATGTTCACTAGGCAAAGGCTATTAGTGGTGTTATCAAATATGATATAGTGTCAGCTAATTAATCAGTCTCACGTACTATCAAATAGCATATCAAGTCATCTCAAATTAATTAAACAGGTGACCCACTGGTCACTAGGCAAAGGCCATTGTTGTTGTTAATTGTTCATCTCTAGGTAAAAGACCAAACTTTTAAATCCTTATCACATAATAATTTTGATGCTTAATTAAGGATCTATTATATGCAATAATATAGGTGTCACTCAACAGTTAAAATGTATAAACTGATAAAATCAGAAAATGAAATAATCAAGACCAAAAGTAGGATTCAACCTAAAAAATGTAGAATTAATGTGATGACAAAAGATCAAATCTTGGAGGCACCAATCTTCAACAAAAAAATGATATGATGTTTACAAGCAATGCAAGAAAGATAAATAACATGAATTAATATTTTGACTCATTCTATTTTACCATTCTAATACTTTGAAAGAGACTCATCTTCACGTATCGATTAGATGAAATATATTATTTAATAAAATATAAAAATGATACAAACCGCATTTGAGGCTAGAAATGGGCTGAGTAACATTTCCCTTTTTTTTTTGAAGTCTGAGGCCCATAGGTCGAGTGGGCCAGAAGTCATGAACCAACCCAAAGGAGATGTAAAAATTTTGGAAAATGATCTGCTCGGTCCAGCCTCGCATGCAGCACCTCACTTCTTTTTTTTATATATAGTAATATATATAGTCTCCCTCCCATTGACATATATGCGATTGTACAAATTGAAATATATGTTGAACTATACCAGTGTATTTTTTCTTTAAAAAAAAAAAAAAAACTTTCAAACATTATATATGATATAGATATACACTATAATGCTGATGAGACTACAAAATTGACTGAATATATCAGCACTCAATAACTTTTATTCCTACATGGACTAAAATGGGGTCCAGAGGTGGGATTATGTGGAGATGGGATCTATCAGGACATGAGTTTTTCAATCCCTAATAAATAACTAAAATAAGTATCTCACATATTTAACATGTGAGATATATGCATTTTTAAAACATGTGTCATTCCTTTATTGAAAATTAACGACCATATCACTTTGTGGCATTTAACTTGTTCGAAGCGTCTCACATCAATCTTGTCCACGAAGAGCTACCCCAGTTTTCAGTCTCACATGGTTGAATAATTCATCGAATTAAGGTGACACTGGCTCTGATAGTAGATATATAACATATTGAATGAAAAGTTGGCATCTTCAATTCTTTCAACGATTGTACTCTGGGTATTCCTTTGGCAGACATGCTATATTTATGTGTCTAATTGAAGAGATAGGAATGAAATATATTAAGTAAAATTTTATTGAAAACATACTCTAATATGTTGTTTGGATAGAGACATAAGTTATTATTTGATTTATATTTATTTCAATAATAGATAGCTTTATCAATAGAATAAGTGATTTTCTGTTTGATTGTATTTTTTGTTATTCTTATTGAAAAATGCAATGTTAAATGTTGAGTTGCTTGGTTGATGAAAAATAAAATGTAAATAAAGTGTGAAAAGTTGATTTGACATGTGGGCTCTATTGATATGTAAGATGTGATGACATGTGATTTGACATGTGGGTTCCTTTATACTAGTACAAGATAACACAATGCTAGGGGGAGGGGGTGGAATACAAATACTAGCTTATTCTCATATAATTCTGCATAGCTATACCCATTTATTATCTTTACTCAAACACTTTTTTTTATTATTATTCTTTTCCATTCCCACCTATTATTAGTATAAACATCTCATATTTTTATAACTTAATTTATCATAAGTCCATCATATATTAACCTCATATTCAAATAAGTAATAAGTTCCTCTTACATCAAACCCTAAATCTCACCCTTCGAGGCTTCTCCCCCATAAACCCTCTCACCCTTCAATGTTTCAGGTGCTAAATTATATGATTATTATGAACAATATGCTTTGATCTGAAAGTGATATTTTGGGAATTCAATAATGAAGGATGATAGGAACGTGAATGTTTTACTGATTACTTTAGTTTTAAACTTGAAGATGGGCATGGATTAGGTTTTTGAGGAACCAGGAATTCGATCTCTCCACATTTTTTTCAAAATAAATCCCAGTACCTGGTTGTACAATTGTACCTGGTTTTCTTGAATTTTCCACCAGAAAACACATTTGGTACTTATATAAGGCAAAAACATATCAATGTATGATATCACAAGGTATCGTATACCAACATGGTTGCTAGCATCGACATTACAATAGATTAAATATTCTTGTCGAAACTTTTATAATCAAGAATTTGTGTGAGATGGGGGACACACTTATTAAAAGAATGTTAATTAAAGATTTTATTAAAAAAAATTAGGTAGACTTACTTATTGAGAGGTGTACTTATTAGGAATATCCAAATAAATCTTTAACCACAAAATCTATTTAAGAGGGTTTATTTACAATTTTGAAGAACTCAAATAGAACAACCCATTCTTCTACCCAAACTTTCCCTAAGAAAGTACCATGACTAATAATCAGGATCCAACATCCGAATATCAATCAAATGCCTGTATCGATGGTCCTGTGTTAAAATGAACTTTCAAATTGGTAAAGATGAGTCACACAATTTTTGAAACAATAAAAATAAAAATAAAAAACTGATTAACCTGGTTTATTTTGCCAATAAAAAGATGAATAAAGGAAAATAGGCCTGAAAAAAATGCTTATTTAATGAGGACAAACAATATTAATTGAACTTTGATAAATTAAAATAATCCTCTATGATATATCTGGGGACAAGCATCGGCGGCGCCACATACATTGTAATGGGTCAATTCACCCCATCAATTTTTTATTTTTTTATTTTTATAAAAAATTTAAATTATTACTGTCATCATGGTAACCCGGCTCATCAGTGACCTCGTTAACCCACCATTATTTTTTTATTTTTTGATGGTTTATTTTTTAAGCGTTAATATATTTAGTCTGTTTTGCAGCCCAATATACTATGATAATGTAATATATATTGCGTTATTTTAGTGTATGAGGTTCTATCATAGCGTATGACGTCAAAAATTGTCATTTTTTTAACGCCACAAAATATATTAATGTATTTCAGTATATACTTCATTTCATATAACTGTATGCATGTAATTCAATGAAAGAGTGCATGGTTTTTTTTACAAAAAAAAACCCGGTGTGAACTATGATTGGGACTGCAATGGGGGGTTAGAAATATCATTTTCCTTATTTAATATTAATGTAAATTGTTGTTCTATTTTCAAAAGAAAAGTTTATGAATTTGATAAATATATGTGAGGAGGATAATTTCCCCTTTAGTTAAACTTTTCGGTTTTAGGGGTTAAAACTTGGATATGACTTTTTATGGAGAAAAGTAAATTATGTAGCTTGGATTTGACTGAGCCTGAGAGTGCTATCTCGCAACCTCTTTATAGGCTGCCTACGTACCCCTTAGGGATCAAGTCACACGTAGTTCCTCGGCTAAATTGTCGTTCCCATTTCTCTGGTTGTTGTAACTGTCTCCCCATTTAAACACTTAGTGAGCGATTTCGGGGGAAACCCCCGTGTGTTAATGAGGCATCTCGTGCTCACGTCGTACAATTAGTGGGCCTTGACTGTCAGCCTAGCAGTTACAGGCGTTTATATTCCTTTGATTGTTTCTTTAGTCTGCTCGTGACCCTTTGGTCTACTCATTCATCCGTTACGTCTTTT
This sequence comes from Acorus gramineus, assembly GCA_030737835.1. Lineage (NCBI taxonomy): Eukaryota > Viridiplantae > Streptophyta > Magnoliopsida > Acorales > Acoraceae > Acorus > Acorus gramineus. Next base: position 20,910,579 of record CM060848.1, on the reverse strand, counting down.
GAGTACATCTGCGAGATGGAAGATCGCCCGATCAGACCTCTTGTCTGGTCGTGTCTTCCCTACTTGTTCGCGAAGAGTAGGTCGTTCAACCAAACCTCTAGTCTGGTCATGCCTTAACTACTTGAGGTGGTATTCTTTCACGAGGTGCCCGACTGTCCACCCGACTGTCCGACTAGATCATGAATCTAGTCGTGCCAGCGCATTCGGAAATGTCATCGTGGTATTATGGATTCAGACCTGGATTTGTGGGTCCCATGCATGGCGTAACATGTGTCATGGTGCGGATTTTTACCTCTACAGTATGGTAAGACAAGATTTTTAAATTTTTTTTATGGAATTCATTTTTTTAAATGATCCCATCTATAAAAAATTTATGGAGCTTCCAATGGAGACAAGCATATTTTCACGCTGTGGCTGACTTTATAGGAAGGCTACCTCCACCTGTTTACCCTAATTTCACAGAAAATTTTAATATATTCTTTCGAATATATAATTTCATATTATTTATTTTATTTTTTTATTGTTTTTAGGATTAATATAAAAAAATTATCTAAATTTTTTTTTGTTATATATTAAAGAGCACATTTTAGTAGTTTGTTTGGGTCCCATCTAACCTCACTAATCTTTAATCAATCTTGTATTTTTATATAAAAAAATATACGAAAAACAAAATCATTTAAACATATAAAAAAGTGTAATCAAATAGAAATATATATATATATATTTAAAATTAGATAATAATATGTGAATAAACTATCCGCCAACCAAACACAAAGGTTAAAAAACACAGGTGAATGGGACAATGGTGGCAAGTTGTGATTGGGTTTATGGATAACAAAGTTCAATTTTCCCACTTCCTTCAATGGTTGCCAAGAGAAGACAAGGCCCCCCTTGTGGACTCTGCCTCTCTTTTTTTTTTTTCTAACAATACAATTCATCATCATATTTATTAGTATCACAAATTGCTAGTGGATCCATTTTTTTATTATTAACACCACTGGCCATACAACCCCAAATTTTAATGTCTTTCGTTCTATAAACAATGCATTTATTGTCACATTATTAAAATCACAAAAACCAACCTTGGCGTGACAGCAGTGTTAGTTAGTGACATTGATGCGATAACTCTATTTTAAGCAAGAACTGTCATGTAACGCCATCCCAAAACGACATGTCTCTGTTTAGATGATAAAGGTCAACACATATATTCTCAAAATGCCCCTAACAAGTAATCCCAAAATGCCCTCACCTGCCAAAAACACGTCAGCGTTTTGGGTGTCCAAATCAGGGAATCCTTATGATTCAGGTGGTCCCCCCCCCCCAGTCACTTGTGATCGGCTCAAGTCCTTGGCAACCGGCATTTACCGGTCACTCGGAGAGAACAGTATAGGTCAATAGAAGTCTTGACTCTTCGTTGCACTGCCTCGCGAGTGCGAGTAAGTTGTTCCCCGTGTGAATCCAACGGGATCTCCCATTACTAATCAAAAGCTGATGCAGGAAGGCCCAATTCACTTGATCATAAGCTAGAAGTCAAGTTTGATCATAGCTCCCTTCCTCCCAAGCCTATGAGCCTCGATAACGGTTAAAAATATTCAGATTTAAAATTCTTTTAGTTATGGCTTAAGATGTGAACAAATTATTATCCTCACATATTCACATGTCTATACTTTTGACATAATATTTGTTAAGGAAAACGCCTCAATGGGCTCATGATTGTCATCCATACGAGTGTTTGATGATCTATCAATGTATAACTTCATGAAAAAAAAAAAACACTTTATCGATGATGATCATTCATTACGTTTTTTTAAGTTATTTTTTAAATTAGACTCCGAAGAAGAAAACTTTTATTTAATTTTTAAAAAAAACGCGTTTTTCACTTTTTATAATTTTTTCATTAAAAGTAGGCACTCCATCATAATTCCATAAAATACTGAGGCATGCATTGAAAAACTTGAGATCATTTTGGGTGTTTGGAAATACTTTCTAAATTTTTACAATCAAACAAAAAAATCATCAAATATTTTTAAATAAAAAATAATTTATTCTTAATTTCTTTTTTTTTTATATTACAAAAAAAAAGGTAAAACCATGCCACCATTACTTTCATTAAAGGAAGTAAGGTTACATGTTTGAATTAGGAGTGAGAGAAAATAGAGAAATAAAAACAGCAAAATAAGAAAAAAAAGGACACAACCCGCCCTCTTATGTGCCCCCACAGATTTCACGACTCTACATAATGGCAGCTATGCTCCTCTATATCTGAACTTCCTGCGCTCCTGCAATATGATGACCCAAATCGCCAATGAGGAAGGCTATGGATTCACATGTATTCTCCACGTACATTCTCACCCCTTGGAAAATAGCTTCGTTCCAAGTCCTCCGAATCATCTATACACCCGTTGGGACCACCAAAAGAGCGATCAAACTGTTAAGTCTTGGTCCCTCAACCCAATTTATTCTTAATTTCTTGATATTAGCTATCGGGTAAATAACAATGTTATAACCCAAATGAGGGTTACCATAAATAAACATGGGCTAATGATCATCTTTGATGTCCTCCACAAAGGAAAATGATATGTCCAGTCCTAAGTGTATATTCATCCGTAGTCCACATTGTTTTACTTTTTTATTTTTTTTAAATCATACACTCTCCCATTGAAGTGTATGCTGGTATATGAAATGAAGGCTGCATTTGGACGTGTAATTAAAATGTTGTGATTCTTAAAAAATCTTGCATTTCAAACTCAGCTTTGAAAAACATTGTTTTGCTAGCTTTTAAATCACTAAATTTTTTGACCAAAAAATCATGAGAAGGGGTTAAAAAAGTCAAATGCTTAAAATATGTTTAGATTTGCATTTGAGAATTATTAGTTTTTGAAATGCAAAATCTCCCTAATTGAAAATCCAAATGTGATCGAAGTACAATGATATTTTTTTATGTTTCGCAAAAATAAATTTTTTTATTTCATAAACAATGAAAACACAGTACATGAAATTGCATACGAAATGAAGGCTGCATTTGGATGTGTAATTAAAATGTTGTGATTCTTAAAAAATCTTGCATTTCAAACTTAGCTTTGAAAAACATTGTTTTGTTAGCTTTTCAATCACTAGATTTTTTGACCAAAAAATCATGAGAAGGGGTTGAAAAGTCAAACACTTAAAATATGCTTAGATTTGCATTGGAGAATTATTAGTTTTTGAAATGCAAAATCTTCCTAATCGTAAATCCAAATGTGATCGAAGTATAATGATATTTTTTTTATGTTTTGAAATTTTTTTTTCTTTAAAATTTTATAAACAATGAAAACACAGTACATGGCACTGCATACATAACTGCAAAACATATGAATTGTATCTAGGGCTGGTAAATGAGCCAAGCAGCCCAGTTAAAGCTCGTTCAGGCTCGTTTGATTAGATAAACAAGTCGAGCTTGAATAATTTTTAAAGCTCGGTTTGTAAACGAGCCGAGCCCGAGCACGAGTTGAGATGAGCTCATTTACTTAATAGAAAAAAGGAAACAAGTCGAGCTCGAGCCCGAGCTTATGTTTCTTTCACATATATAAGGTGTTGTGATTTGTGAAACGTGACTTTTCAAATGCTAAACAAGATTTTTTTTTAGCTAAACGAGCTCGAGTCAAACCTTGATTCGAGCTTCTGCTTGACTTGTTTAACAAACGAGCCGAGCTAAGCTTCAATCGAACTTTTTAGGAGCCCAATGAGCGGAACTTGAACACAAAATAAAGCTCGATCCCGAGTCAAATCGAACTTGATACTAAATGAGCCGAGTCTGAGCAGGTCCTCGTTTGGCTCGTTTACCACCCCTATTGTATCAGCGCTCCCAAGGCAACAGTGAACGAGCTCCCAGTCCCTTATTCCCGGCGCGATCTACGATGACCACCCCCAACATAACATCATCCGCGAGTAAGCATAAACAACAAAGCGAACAACCACAACCGGGCCCCCCATTCAGCGACTCGTGCGGGAGAGATTAAATAGTCCCTACTCTCTCTCTCTGTCTCTCTCTCACTCTTGTCCTTCTCTGCCCCCGATCGTCTGGAGGTGGACGAGCGAGGAGACTCGGGTGGTTCCGATTCGATCATCCATTTATCCTCTCAAATCCATAAATCCCTACTCTCTCTATCCCCTTCTCCCTCCACACGTTTCTTCTCATTCTCATCGTCTCCCTAACAAAAATCTGGAGTCCACGTCCCACGTCGTGAACCATGGCGGCCCTTCGGTCTCTCACTTCGACGGCCCCGCCGTCTCAGCCATTGGTGTTCTCCAAGACATCGTACTCGGCCACGCAGAGCCTGATCTTCGGCGATCTCGCGAACCGGCGGTTCGGGAGGTGTCATCGTCGTCAGGCGAGGAGGGAGAGGCTTGTGAGCCGGAGGGGAGGGCGGAGCTGGGTCTCTGTTAAGGCGGTTCTCGACTTTGAAGGCGTCGCCGGTGTGGAAACGAAGAGGCAGAAGGAATCGAAAGTAAGGGTTTTTTTTATGTCAAAAAGTATTTGTGCTCTGCGATAGGTTGAACTGTGTTTGGAGAACTTAAAAACACTGATTGTGAACTGCTGCAGATTAGTCAAGATTTGTGAAAGCATGTTCGCAATCGCATGAGATCCTACTCTCATTTACCGGTTGCATGGTTCCCTTTTTTTTTTTACTTCCAGTTTACTCTCTTCTGGTCATGTATTGATATTGTACACCAAGTTTTATTTAATAAAATGTGGTGGTAGGATTCCTTTGGATGGCTTCTAACTTGCACACAATGTTCCTTGATAATTGATGTAGAACATTTTCCATGTTCTAAATGGGGCCCACAATTACGTAGGCTCCATCATCGGTCTATATCCAGTGAAAGATTCAGCTCCTTCCTTCTTGGGGTTGAGAACGAGGAGGGTCGGATAATCCGTCATCATCCTGTAACATCTTTCACCACACCCTAGAAAGCCTCATAAATTTTCAGAGGAATCCTGTCAGGGCTATATTCTTCTCCCCCTTCATTTTGTACATGGTTTCTCTTATCTTGTCTTCACATCCTGCCTTCAACTTCTTTTTGAGATCCTCTGGTTTCTTCTTCAGCCCATTATCAGCCTAATCTGCCTGCCAAAACAAATTTCTAAAATAATTTTCCACTTATTTCTCCACCTTTCCATCTTCATGTTTTTAATTACATTAATTCTCCTTCTGATACTTGCTTATGTATGGAAAAATTTGGTATTCTTATCACCTTCGTTGTGTCAGACATTAGGCTCTTAACTTCTACATCCATTCTACTTTTTACTTTCCAAGGATCATTGTGATGTTTATTAGGGCATGTACACACCAGTTGAAATTGAATGTTATGCTCAACTGGTTTTCACTCCTTATGTATGGTTTTCTTTTCTTTTCAATGTGAATACTGGGTGAGTCTAATGAGTACTTGTCATATAAACATATGTCTATGATGATACTTAAATATGGATATAGACACCTATGAGAATGTGGGTTACACTCGGCCATTTCCAAATATTGACACAGATGGATATGATAAATAATATATAAAAAGTATAGATAGAATTATTAGCACTATATAAGCACATAAACATATATGTGTTGTCCATTTTTTTTTTCATTTTGTATGGCATGCAATCCTATGTTATTATTTCTATAATCATGCATGATGCTTGACAATAGAATGCATGAAATAAAAAATGTTCATTTTGTTTTACTTCGAATAATTGTCCCGTAAGTATCTGGTGTCGATTTGAGAATGTTGGGTGTCCGACAGGGGTGCATTTACCATTAACAAGTACCCTGGCCAGTTTTAGTAGCACTATATAAGCACATAAACATATTTTTGTTGTCCATTTTTTTTCTTTTCATTTAGTATGGCATGCAATCCTATGTTATTATTTCTATAATCATGCAATCATGCATGATGCTTGACAATAGAATGCATGAAATTAAAAATGATCATTTTGTTTTACTTCGGATAATTGTCCCGTAAGTATCTGGTGTCGGTTTGAGAATGTTGGGTGTCATAAGGTAAGAAGTGAAAATTTACACAGGAATGTCCATTTTGTGATATGAATATTTTTGGAATCGGAAGGATAAAAAAAAAAGAACCATCTAGTGATTCTCTCTAATTTTGGCCCATTTATTTTGTTTGCAACTTGCTTATTTCATTGACTTTGTCCTTGTATTTTGATTTAATGTGGTCAGGTTGCTAGCTTGGAGGATATAATTTCAGAGAGAGGAGCTTGTGGTGTTGGGTTCATTGCTAACTTGAAGAACCAACCATCACACAAGATTATTGAGGATGCTCTTACAGCTCTTGGCTGCATGGAACATCGTGGGGGCTGCAGTGCAGATAACGACTCTGGGGATGGTGCTGGAGTGATGACTTCAGTTCCATGGGATCTCTATAACAATTGGGCTGATAAACAAGGCCTTGCTTCCTTCGACATATCAAAAACTGGTGTGGGAATGGTCTTTCTTCCCAGAGATGAGAAGTCTATGAATGAAGCCAAAACAGGTTATCTCATCAACCATTTCCTTGTTTCCTTTGATGATCTGTATCTATAGGAGTCTGTCTATCAAAGTGCTTTTCTGTCCAGCTGTTGGCACTGTATTTAAATAAGTGCCGTGCGCACCAAATTATCAAAAATATGCTTGATGATAATAAGAGCCTAAATCATAACCCATGAATTTGGGTGCAATTCTGATTGACGATTTACGGCAATATCGTCTGAAGTCTTTTAAAGGTCATTATCATTCATTGGTCGGCCCTGCAGCATGTCAAAACATGGCAGCCAACATATTGGAATCAGTCAATTAGATAGGTTTATGTGTAACCAATTGAAGTCTATGTAGGTCTATAATTGTAGATATTTTACTTGAGTTAGCATGATTGCCATTATAGAGATTTCTTATTTTTTATGATTTTTTTTGTTATTGAAAAACAATATTTATAACTCTATATGCATTCATGTTTTGTTATCATTCTTGATATTAACAGAACTAAAAAGGTATATACTTTTTTTTTCAAATAGTGCCATTGGTTTCTTTATTCTTTTTGGTGTCATTTCTGTTGCAGGAATAATATGATCTTAGTAACAAGCATCTTTAGTGAGTAATTGTGCTATGATTTATGCAGTTGTTCTAAATACTTTTCAACAAGAGGGTCTGGAAGTTCTTGGATGGAGACCTGTTCCTGTAAATACATCAGTAGTTGGCTATTATGCCAAAGAAACTTTGCCTAATATACAGCAAGTATTTGTCAAAATTACAAAAGAGGACAATGTTGATGATATTGAAAGGGAATTGTACATTTGTCGAAAGTTGATTGAACGAGCAGTAAAGTCTGAAAAATGGGGTGATGAGCTCTATTTCTGTTCATTGTCAAATCTAACAATAGTTTATAAGGGTATGCTTCGCTCAGAAGCACTGGGACGATTTTATTCAGACCTCCAAAGTGATCTTTACAAGTCTCATTTTGCAATCTATCATCGGAGGTACAGCACGAATACTAGTCCGAGATGGCCTCTTGCGCAACCAATGAGATTACTTGGTCATAATGGGGAGATCAATACAATACAGGTATTCCAAACTGCATCACTTATGTCTTTCCGTTGTATGACAAGTTGATTTACATCTGTTTTCTCTTTTACAGATGCTAATATTTTTTTATATTTAAATTAGGGTAACTTGAACTGGATGCAATCACGAGAGACATCAATGAAATCTCCTGTTTGGCGTGGTCGTGAAAATGAAATCCGACCATTTGGCAACCCCAAAGCTTCAGATTCAGCAAATTTGGACAGCGCAGCAGAAGTATGAGAATCTCATTCTCTTTGTTATTTTTTAGTCATTTATTATCATTTTATTATTAGAACAATCAAGCTTAACATCCTTTTTCTTATTGAAGAATTTTCTATAGTTCTCATATTAATATTGTCTATTGTATATTTTTTCATCACATGAATGATGTATCCTTGGCTGTTATCAATTTTCAATGTGTAAGGGGCTAGTTTAGACATCTGCTGATGTTGTCTGGTTGTTTTTATTCCATCAGTTGGTGAATAATATTATGAGGGAATGATCTTTTTGGTTGTGCCATAAGTGTGTATATTACTCTGAATGGTTTGTTCATTGTGTGTTGATGAGGTGCTTGTGTCTTGAAACTTTATCTTGTCTTTTAGAACTGTCATTTCCTTCTATTTCTGATTATTAATTCCCTACTTGCACCGTTGCACCTGCTTGAGGACAACCTTTTTGTGACAAATATCTATGTGAAGGGTGTCTAATGCTCCGTCTCCCACACCCTCTTCATGCAACTTAGGGTTGAAGGAATGCTACTTTTGATTAAGATGATTGAAAGATATTCTTATCCTTTAATTTAATGATCTATGGACTATCAGATCAGATAGAAACAAAAGCAGAGTGCTACATGCTATAATGTAAGGCTGATGTGGATACATCTTATTAGTTTAGTAGTGTGTGTGAACCTGAGATATCTTGGCGGCATATCAACCACTTAGAAATAGGTCTGTAAAAATAATGATATGCCACCAAATGAACAATTTCTTAACCCTTATTAACTAGGAACAGTGAGGCGCGTGAATTCTGCATGTTTACTAAAAGCTATCAATAGCTTAGAGCTATCAATAGCTTCTGGATAATTTATGGTCTTGAGGCGTGTGCTACATATTTTCTAATATCTTTTTATTTTATTATTTTTCTCAGTGTTATGGCTTTAACATTGGATCTCTCTTATACTTTGCTTTCTTTAATGGTATGATCAGTTGTTGCAAAGAAGTGGCCGTAATCCAGAGGAAGCTCTGATGATCCTTGTTCCAGAGGCATACAAAAATCATCCAACATTGATGAAAAAATATCCTGAGGTAATGTGTGTCTTAGTTTGAGATCCAGATTCTTTAGTGTTTCTTTTAATGGTAGTGGCAGGCATTTTTCTCTCCATATGTTCTCCACCAGGTGTGGCAGAAGTTTGGTGTTAAGGATTTGACCATAACACTGATAAGTATACTTATCATGTGCATACATGCATGCACCAGTGTGCTGATAAGTATACTTATCATGTGCATACATGCATGCACCAGTGTGCTGAAGTACGAGCTTGTGTCCTTTTTAACAATCCAATTCTGAGTTCCCACTCTTCCCCAAATGCTTTTTTTTGTAGGTTGTTGATTTTTATGATTATTACAAGGGACAGATGGAGGCATGGGATGGTCCTGCCTTACTCTTGTTTAGGTAATATTTTGAAGATCAATGTGTGGCTTTCAATCGAAATCTTGCTATTTGGTCTTTGCTATGCTGTGTATTGATCATTCTCTTGGTTTATGCCCTATGAATGTTCCTAGGGAAAATTTGACCTCACTCATCCACATTTAACATGTTCTATATTCTACTGTAGCATTGTACATTTGTTTGCTCATAATAACCAATGCTATATATTGATCATTCCACATTTTAATGAAAATATATATCTATTGACCCATTCCTTATTTTTAATCAATTCACATATAGAGAAAAAAAAAATCTGGCATTATCCACACCCATGCATGTGAAACTTTTTGTATGACTTCATACAAGATGCACTCGTTTTTATGAATTAGTGCATCTGATAATGAGGAGGAATGGAGCAGACTAGGAGACTGGGTCCGAGTGGTTGGTCTCTGGTTTCAGTGGGCCAGAGTAAATTCACTTGAGAGAATTAATATTCAATAGTAGGAGTCAATAGGTTTCCAAGAGGTTCCTGTTGCTAATTTGAGAACGCCAAAGATGTTAAAAGTTGGGTATATAATTTCTACAAGGGTTAGACATGTTAGATCTAAATTAGAAGGAAACATCACTTAGTTGAGTATAGGAAAAAAGAAGCAACAAAAGGATCAGGTGAATTGATGCATGAAAAGGGGATGTGACTACCTGGATACTCGTTGAGATGACTAGATTTTGTGGGGAAAAAGAGTGGCCATCATTAGTTGTGTGTCAATTCATCAATCATATTTAATAAAGCAAACCAAAGAGTAGAGTCCAAACTTGAGATCTAATACTTATGGTAGTGCACTAGGTTCAGATTCTCCGGCATATGTTGCTAACGTATTGAATTAATTGTGGTCTGTCTGTTCATAATCATCAATTTAATTATATAACCCCCATGTCTCTGTTATTGGCTCAGATATGCCCCACAAAGTATGTATTGTTTTTCAAGATCTGACAGATACAAGTAGCACAAAAAATGATTCCTGACTAATATCTTAAGGGACCAACATTCCCTTCCAATTCTGTTATTATTTCAGTTTGGACTCTGTTTACCACGTGTTCTCTTTTTGTTGATTTGACGTAGTGATGGGAAAACAGTTGGAGCTTGTCTGGATCGGAATGGTCTTCGTCCTGCCCGATATTGGCGAACTCTAGATGACACAGTCTACGTTGCATCTGAGGTCATTACTTTCAAATCATTTGGGATTTAGGTTCCTGACTTAGAAATCTCTTTCTTTTGCAGTATTTTCATTATTTTCGTCTTGTGAGTTGGATGTTTTATTATACTGTGATCATGATTATGGACAAGGCCTTCTTATGCCAAATTTGGCGTCAAAATTTTTTTTGCTCTGTGGTTTTAATTGTGAAATTCAGTTCCATAGAGAGTGGCAACCATAATTTATAAGCTTGTTTGCATTTCTCCAGGGGACTTAAAACTACATAATTTCCACATCTGTTTCAAGGAAATTTTATTTTATACAAGGTTTGGAATAGGATACATGCTGGTATTTGAGGGATACCTGAGCAGAGGATAAATTTGTTTGGGTTGGGCTGGGGGTGTATGAGGGGGCTTGAATGATCATGTTATTATCGATATTAGTTTCCGTTTCTAGCATGGGCGCCTTTAGATAGGCCTGTTGTTGGGCCTATTCCCGGAGGCCCGGGGGTTGGGGGGCAACGCCCCCCATGGGCCGAAGGCCCCCCCCGGGCCGGAGGTATTTTGGTCTTTTTCTGTTTTAGGGTTTGTATATCTTGTAACTATATAAGGGACCTTTTGGCCTCCATTACGGAATACACATTATTTCATTTATTTCTTCTTGGTATCAGAGCCACAAAGAAACCCTAGGGTTTCACGATTTTTTTTTTTTCCATCACGGATCGTGGTGATCTCTATTATCTTTTCCTCTCTCGGGTCGAGATTTGAGGTTCGCAATGGACAAAACGCCGAAGGACCCCACGCCACTGTCGGGTGTGGAGATCAAGGACACCACCATTCCGTTAGGGCACAATTCTCATGCTCAACGGATTACCACCGTGCTTCTTGATGGACGAAATTATCCGTCCTGGTCGCGTTCTGTTCGATTATATTTGGGTAGTCGAGGTATGTCAGGCCTTCTTCTTGGCACCATTAACAAGCCAGTAGAAACCGATACGACTTTCAATCAGTGGGAGATCAACAACTGTACGGTTCTAGGTTGGCTTTAGATTAAGGCAAATGTGGTCATGTAAAGAGTGACTATTTTGCTGGAGCAAGCTCAGCAGATTGATATGGCTGGTAGACTGGGTTGCCTTCATCCAGAGTTGGGGATGAAGTAAAGCAATGAGGGGTCAAATAAATTGGTGTATTTTGATTGTAACATACTGACCTGTAATTTTCCTCACTTTTGAATCTTCTTCTTGGTTACTTTATTGATTAGTTTTATTTTGGTGCATGCATTTATTTGTGTTGTAATTAGTTGCAAATTATTAAGGGAAACCTGTTGCTTTAATCATGCTCTGTTTTCTCTTGCAGGTTGGTGTTTTACCAATGGATGAATCAAAAGTCGTAATGAAAGGCCGTTTAGGTCCAGGAATGATGATAGCTGTTGATTTACAGAGCGGTCAGGTTTATACCATCAATATCTTTGAGATCCCATTTCCTTGTAGTATGATATAGTGCATTTATTTTGAATTTTTTTACAGAGGATTATCTTTATGTACATTTTCTACACTGTTGACTTCGTTTTTCTTTGTACTCTTATTTACTCATTTAGTGCAATTTAATGTGACTGCTATCTTTTGTTAGCATATTTTGCACCATTGAAAAGTGGCATAAAGGTTATGTGCTTTCTGATTAGTGATATGCAAACATTACGTGTTGCCTGCTCCACTGAAGAAATAAATCCTATTATTATCGAAGATAGGGTGTGTGATAAGATACATGATCTTCAAATCAGCAAAGAATATGATTTTTTTGGGAGGTAACTTCCATATGCAGCTTCAAGTCAACCTTAGTTTCTTTTAAGACTTTTGGAACTTTATTAGAGCTTACGTGATGAAATGGTAATCCTTACAAAAGGATTACAGATGAACAAATGGATACAGTCCCAGTCCCTATCTTTTCCTTAAGCCTTATAAGTAGTCCTATATTATAATTTATTAGTATAAAACTGTTTTTGTAACATGGAAAAAGATGAATGAAAGATAATATCTGTCTTAACACTTGGACATTGTATGAACGATAGAGGTTCTCATAGGCTAGGCATGAAGACATACCAAATAAGATTAGTTAGAGCTTGTGAGCAACTCCCTGTAGCTTTGTGAAGGAGCTGGTGAACTGCTCGCAGTGGAGAATTGGTGAGCATAGGAGGAGCAGTATTAAGTTGATGGAATGTAAATGGGCAATCAATAAGCATATTCTTTGTGCACTCTGAGTGATGGAAAATCGAGTTACATGCAAACGAGTAAAGAGAGCAGGAGACACATGTTATCACCTATAAGTTGGGATTGATTAATTTAATCTTTTTGTGATTATTTTATATCCCCTAATAGTCGGTCCGAAATCATGAATTATAATGGCTCAATATGAGTGAAAGGAAGATGGTGAGCAAAGTGCAATCATTTAAGAAAGAAAGGAAGCCTTTCTCTAATTGAATGAAACCATAAGCTTGGCTGCCTAACGAGGTCCATTTTCCAAAATTTAGATGATTATGTTTGGGCACAAACTAACTGTAAACGAGGCCTTATGATGGGAATAATTGACTCAGTTTCCTTAGCGGATTTCTCTTTTTGCAATTTGGAAGACAAATACTGAACTGATGTTTATGATGTTTCACGACTGTTCTACCAACAAAGCAGGAGGTGTATCTGCAATAGCATTCATTTGATCTCATTTTTTTGCTTTCTCTTTAATGGAAAAATATGTGTTTGTGGTTTAACGTTTTAGACCTATTTACCAAGGAATCTTTTGGTTGCTTTAGGCAGATTGCTTACAACTAGGTTGGATTGGGTGTCAATTGGCTAATCATTTGAGGCTATTGGAAAAATTGAGGCTATTTCAAAATTAACAAATTTACTTATGTTGTACTGTGTTCTGCATGATATGGGGACAATATTCGCGAATATCTTGTCTTATGGATTCGTTAGATAAATGATTCTTGAGACAATTGGCTAATCTTCATCTGAAACTAAGTGGGGAGTCAGGGCATTGTTCTATAATACATGCTCTTAAAACTTGGTTGATCCTCTATCTTCCTTCAGTCCAGATATATTTATCTTCATCTATTTGCAGAGGCACATATTTGTATATATGCATGTCTATGGGCTGATATTTAAGTTTGTTTGCCTTGTTTTCATTTGTTAAATGGTTTTTTTCCTGCTTTTGATTTTTGTTGGGCAGGTTTATGAAAATACTGATGTTAAAAAGAAAGTAGCATCAGCAAATCCCTATGGGAAGTGGTTAAAAGAAAATATGCACACTTTGAAACCTGTCAACTTCCTCTCATCAACGATTATGGACAATGACATTATCTTAAGACATCAACAGTACGTATTTGCCTTCATTTTCTGTCGTCTTACACAAATGCTGTTGTATGAAAATATCATATAGACTTGAGTGCTTATGGGCATTTAGGACATGAAATTGGTCATTGATTCTCATCTCGTCCTCCATATCTATAATTTTTCTCAAAATACCTAATGTCAAGGCCAATGTGAGATGCAAATCTCAGTACTGGGAGGCTAATGATAAGATGTGGGCTCTGCCCAACCTAAATTCCATCATCAATATCTTAGACTGTAAAATATAATAAATCTCACATGCATTTAAATAAGATATATTATATATGAAAAAGTATACTTGTAGTACTACTGTTCTTAAATATGGAATAATGGAGAAAGGCTAGAAACATGACCAGAGTGAAGCAAGTACATATAAATGAGAAAAGAAGGGGTCCTGGTAGCTTTTCAGTTAGTATTGCCTTTGTATTTTATTGTTTAGTGCAGGTTAATTAAACTTGGGATACAAAGCCTTAAACAAAAACAAAAGACAATATGTTTGATATTTGGTGATTGATATTAATTGTTAATGTACAAGAATTCTGTCTGCATTACAATTTTGCAGAACAGAAATCTCATCATTTTGTGTATAAGTTGATTGTCTTAGAAATGGTTTGACTGTGATATATTTGTTATATCCTTCACTTGCTGAATGGAGTTGCTTTATTTGGAGCAGGGCATATGGCTATTCACTTGAAGATGTCCAGATGGTTATTGAAACAATGGCCTCACAGGGGAAGGAGCCAACATTTTGCATGGGTGATGATATTCCATTGGCTGCACTGTCTCAAAAGCCACACATGATTTATGACTATTTTAAACAACGTTTTGCTCAGGTTTGGAATTACACCTGTGGCATAGACTGACTCATTTGATTACTTTGCATCCTTACTACCATTACATCGATGCCATGGAATCATATTGGCAAATTATTTCATTACTCCATAGTTTTAGTTTCAAGTTAACTCTTACTCACTTTTACAAAATGCTTCTTCTTGTCTATCTATATTGATATTTTTTCTGAATTGTGCATCTTGGGAGGAGCATAAGGTTTTCTGCATCAATTTGTATAGAAAATGATATTAAGAGTAGAGGAAAAATGGCCAACTATCCAGTATCCATTTACTATAATTGCAACAACTTTTTTTGTTCTTCAACTATATGAGATCATGGTTTAATATGTTTCCAAATGTCACTCAATATGAAAATATGGTGATTTGCAACATATTAAGGCGTGTAGTATAGGAACAAGACAAACACTTGAAGAAACTCACACTAGAAATCCTTCCACTTTCATTGTTTACAGCCATTTTTTTTTGTAGTTTTCATTTATAGATTATAGCTTATAGATTATGTAGACATAGGGACACGATGATATGGACACAGCGACACAATGATTTTTGAAAATATGACACAGATACAGCTAGGACGTGACAATAAATAAATTAGTATAACACATATTATATTTCCACATAACATAAATAGAGATATTATAGCATGTGGGCATTTGCTTTGTTTTTCCCACGGTGGCTAGCATTGGAATGTTGTGAGAGCAGAAGTTGTTTTATTATTATTTGTTTTTTTGTTACAAAACGGGCCGACTTATTTAGGTAAACGGGTCACAAACTGACAGCCCGTGTCTTGACTGTGAAACTGAGCCCATTTCTCAGGACATGTCTCAGGCGTGTTCGATGCATGTCGGGCGCGTGTCGGGCAAGTGTCGTGTCCATCGTGTCCGACACGGGTATGGCAAGCAAAATGAAGTGTCCATGCTTTAGAGCTTATAGATTGTAGATTTTAGCTTTTCTGGTAAGTAGTAGACATGTTTGTTGTAATTGTGAAGAATCAACAAATAAGTAACAACGAATGCTTATCAGAATAAGTTGTAAAACAATTATTTGCTGTGTAATTGTCAAAAACACTCTTCTAAACTTTGAAAGTGAAAAATTGATAGTGTGTTTATATATAAATGACTACAATTGTTATTCTTGATGTAGGTTGATGGTATTTGTATCCAATACGAAAATTTTATAAAGTTTTGAATATATGATAATCCCCAAAGCACCCTTGATCCGATTTTTAGATTGTGATTTTTAATTTTTTTTTATTGGTAATTGTGATTTTTAAAATTTTTTTTAGCTTAAACAATCTCCACTGAAGTTAAACAAACATGCCACGACAACTTATTTTAAGCTAAAAGATATAATACAACTTATAAGTTTGATCAAATGCCTACTATATTCACTTGAAATTCTTTTTTTTTTTTATATCCTGTGTGTCCCCAATTGCTAAGAGCAATAATAAGAAAGAAATGTAAAACTCTTGGTCCATTCTATATCAACTGCATAATCTTGCATTTGAAAAGATCAACAAGAAATCCCAATATTAAATTATGCAACATTTAATGTCTGATATTTTTGTTAGATTGCTGAATCACTCTCCTTTGAATTAGATTTCAATGTATTTATTACTCAGAAATATAAATAATTTAAGTGTCTTTACTGTTTGTAAATAAATACTTGGATATGATTGAAAGATTGTTTATTATGTGAGAGAGCAAATCTTGGTGCATAATTGAAAAGTGAAAAAACCAGTTTGCTTGTAGGATTGCTTTTGAGGAAATATGAATTATGATGTTTGCTGTTCAATGGAAACTCTATGCAAAAATTGAATGTCTGCATCATCTGTCAATAATTACATCTTTTTGTCAAGAAAACATTCTGCTCAACATTCTGATTGGAGAATGGAATGCCTTCATGGTTTCATGAAAGTTCTCAACTTAGACCAAGAGAAACACATTATGTGACAATAGCATTGAAATGCATTAGGGGCCATATACTGTTATAAATGCCAGATAGAAAAGTTCACTATTTCCATGTCTAAATGCCAAATACAAGCGTGATGCAATCATGTAACATGTTACCATGTTTGTGAGGGATGTCATATATTATCTTTCTTCGTTATGCATTAAACTAATCTATGTTCCTATGCATTTTTTTGTTGGGTCTTATTGCAAATGCTTAATTTTAGTATTATGTTTTTGGAATTCTCTTTCTGAAGAATATATGGCCACCCTTTTCAGGTCACAAATCCAGCAATCGATCCTCTCAGGGAGGGATTAGTTATGTCTCTTGAAGTTAATATTGGAAAGCGTGGGAATATTTTAGAGGTTGGACCCCAGAATGCTCAACAGGTTTGGACTATTTTCCATCTCAATAGTTGTGCATACCCTGAAATTGAAGGGACATTCAGAGCTATTTGTTTGTTTGCTGCCACAGTCAAAACCAATGTGTGCATGCTTGTGCACTTGTGCTTACTAGTCTTTTTATTTGACCAGGTCATTTTGTCAAGTCCAGTGCTGAACGAAGGGGAGCTTGATTCCTTGATGAAGAATCCTTCCCTTAAGTCTGAAATTTTGCCAACATTCTTTGATGTTCGAAAAGGCCTTGATGGTTCACTTCAAGCAGCGTTAAAGAAACTTTGTGATGCTGCTGATGAAGCTGTTCGCAATGGGTCACAACTTCTTGTTCTTTCTGATCGCTTGGAGGAACTTGTAAGGACGAATTTAAGCATTTCTGCTTTAGGCCAATCATGTGTGGGCTCATTTTAAAAAAAAGATATTTCACTTTGTTGAAGCAACCTCATTTCAACTTAATTTTTTTTTTTTTTTATATCAAATGGTTACATTCTGCGAACCACATGAACTAGTTACTTCAAGAGTTACTACCATATTTCTTATGAAAATATCTATTTTCCCTTTCACCTTCTTTAGGATGTGCAATTTTGCATGGCAAAATAATTCTAGACACAGACAATAGCATTTGTTCGCTGATTTTGGGTTGGGAAATGAGTTACCAGTCTATACACTGTTCCATCTATTGGTTGGAGGAGGTTCAGGCTGATCTGTTTCTAAAGATATACGATATACTTGTTCATAATTACGAATTGATTTGAATATGATTTCTGATCTTTTAGCAGTTAAATTTGTCCTCATCTGCCACAATTCTATATATCTTTGTACTACAATATGTTACTTTTCTGCTTTCAGAATCTCATCAGCAGTTTTTCATGTCATCAATTGCTCCCTTGATGGATTTGTGCACCATCTTATTTGAAATGCTTCTTAATCAAATTCAACAAATTTAAACCTTGGAAATTAATTATATACTGAAATCATTCTCATACTGAAACTATGTTTCTTCTACTGTCAGCAACCAACCCGTCCCGCTATTCCAATACTTCTTGCAGTTGGAGCTGTTCATCAGCATCTCATTCAAAATGGCTTGCGAACGTCAGCTTCAATTGTTGCCGATACTGCTCAGTGTTTTAGTACTCATCATTTCGCCTGTTTAATTGGTTATGGTGCTAGGTACTTTGCTTCACTTTGACCATATCATCTTTTCTTGATGCTTTGACCATTTGACCATATCATCTTTTCTTGATGCTTTGACCATTTGTCCTTTAATTTCTCAATGTACATTTTAAGCCTTGTAATAATTTCATGTATGCTTTCTCTTATCTATTAATTCATTAAAAAAGCTTACTGATTCTGCAAAATTGCAATTTGTTATCTGCAATTTGATTCGTTTACCCCAATAGTTGTATCTTTCCCGTGCAGCCTAAGATCATAAATGCATCACATATCTTTGAAGGTTAATGAATTGCAGTATAGGTGTTTCTTAGAGAGTTGTTTACAATGTGCCATAACTTGGAAGCTGGATCACTGAGGTTGTCCTTCTGAAATAAGGGTTTAATTTCAAAATCAAATGGTATGGGGAGTATTGGTTAATTTAGTTAATTTAGTAACTAGTAATGGAAAGTTCCAAAAGTCATCTAGGTGCACAATTGCACTTACACTTTTTCATATGATGATGTGTTCTTTTTGGGAGCCATGTTGTAGGGAAGAAAATGTAGGAGTGACTAAGTTCGAGGATATTTGGCCTCTAATATATGTCTTTTGATTCAAGGTGCCTTCTTTTATTCATAGATTTGTCTAAATACCAAGGACATAAAGGCTTCCAACAGCTTGGAGAGACACTCTCCCAATTACAGGCTACTACAAAAGCAGATTTCTAAATTATCTTAACTAACAAGCTTGATGGCTATTCAACTCTCCTAATACCATGCAGGATATAATAGATGCACAAGAAGAGGCACATAGGCCCATTGAAAACCATTCATTGTTGACCCTCTCACCTGACTGTTAAGTTTAATTGTATATATTTTAAATTTTTCAGCTGATTGAATATTGAGAAAATGACAGTTGGTAAGTGTACATGGAGGCAGATACCAAGAATTTTTTATTTTTTTTCAGAAACTGGTAGGAATTCTACCAGTCTACCCCCAATCTACAAGGGCATGAAGAGCTTACTTCCAAGAAAAAAATTAAAAAGAGAAAATGGGAGATAATAAACATGGAGGAAAAACAGAAGAATAAGCATCTAAAAGTGACATGCTCAACTACTCTATATATCACATGTGATGATAATATTTTAGAACACTTCTTGGTCTTGTTAGATAATCTGTGACTCTCTTTGCGACTCACAGTTTCTATCTTATAATTTTTTGAAGACTTCTATTTGTCGTCAAAGTCCTGTCTACTTTTTGCATGCTTTTATTGTAATAGTTGATGCTTGCATAAATACTATAGGAAGTATTACAATAACTGAAACAATTTGCTTGATGTGTGGGAGTGTATGATTTGATTGTGGTCGTTTTGCCAGTTTTTTTCTGGTTGTCTATCCATGGTCTTCTTTGAAATATTTCTTTTTTGTTATCATGGTGGCATATTGGTAGCAGAGCACTGTTTCTGTAATCTGGCTCTCTGCCATATCAGGGAATTGTATCTGTTACTGATAAATCTCCACCAGTGTCACATTTCCTTTGATTTGTGTTCCACATAATAGATTATATTATATATTTTGTTTCTCTTGAAATATGACATGTACCTTTTGTCATTTGTATAATTATTTCTTTTCTCTCTCTTTTAAATCTTCTACATGTTGAAAAGTAGCACACTGGCAACTCCAATAGATTTCCATATGTATTATGTCTCCCATGTGATGTTCCATCCTTTTACAGTGCGGTATGCCCACATTTGGCATTGGAAACCTGTCGTCAGTGGAGGTTAAGTAACAAAACTGTTAACTTGATGCGGAATGGAAAGATGCCTACTGTAACTATGGAACAAGCACAGAGAAACTTCTCTAAGGTCAGTGCACTTGTAGTTGTCGATACATGTTGACTTGGTATTGATGTTCTGGGCATTGTTTACTGCTTAAAGGAACATTAATTAATATGGTTGTTTACGTGTTATTTACAATTCTGGATAAACTGATTTGAATTCTTGGCTATTTCTAATTTATCTGAAGCTTGTTAATTTTCTCTGAGTGATGCATGTGTAGTTTGGTAGCATGTTGAGTGTGCTAAATTCATAATGTTTTCAAAGATGAAGTTTCTTGTGCATAATTATTTCTCTAACTGCGTGATTGATTGGGTGATTTATTTTTTGGCATACTATATGTTTTCATGCATTTCAATTGATTGATTATTTTTATATGATTGAGCAGTGATCTCAAAGCATTTCTTGTTTCAACATTTCTGGAATGTATAACTCAATCATATTTTGCTGATATATGAATATTATTTCAGGCAGTTAAATCTGGTCTCCTGAAGATACTGTCTAAGATGGGCATATCTTTGCTTTCTAGGTTTGTCTTATGATTCATTAATTTGTATTTCTCAATTTACTGTTGGTGTTATATTATATATTCTTGCCTGGGATTGCTGACTAGAATTTTTTTGTCAGCTATTGTGGGGCACAAATATTTGAGATTTATGGTTTAGGCAATGAGATTGTTGATCTCGCTTTCTGTGGAAGTGTGTCAAAAATAGGTGGATTAAGTCTTGATGAGGTAAGCTGAAATCGTTGACCTGCCTAATTTTGTTTTCAGACTTTTGTTGAATGCAAACCTTGAATGTTTAATTGACATTATCATAAGATTCAATGGACACCCATAATGGTTTCTGGATAAGAAATGTTTCTCTTGTTTTTCATAGTTTCTGAGGTTTTAGAGCTTTTAGTACTGTTGAATTTTGAGGACCATCTGTAATCTTGTTTTTCTTTTTGTGAGGAAATGATGGAAGTCACACGTTGATTATTTTCTGATGAATATTTTAGTAGTGATGAAACAGTGATACGAGATCTAATTTCTAATGATGTTCCTTGAAGAATGAGTTTCAGATGTGATGCTTTGTTCTTGTGTATCATATTTGTCTACTGAATGTTATGCAGAAATGCATGAAAGCAATTGTAAGACTAAAGACATCTGTACTTTAAAGTTCTAACCTGAGATTCAAAGGACGCAGGGCCTTGTAATCATGTGTATAGTAAAGGTATTGACATATGATTTAAGTGTTAAAAAACCAAAGAGTTTGTTAATTCCCAAAAAGCTGACACCCGTGGAACTTTTATTCCTTTGCAACAAATCAACATTTAACTTGAAATTTGTAAATATCAACTCTTTTTTTTAAGGATTGCCTCCTTCATATTACTTTTCAACTTTTATCTTTCGA
This sequence comes from Acorus gramineus, assembly GCA_030737835.1. Lineage (NCBI taxonomy): Eukaryota > Viridiplantae > Streptophyta > Magnoliopsida > Acorales > Acoraceae > Acorus > Acorus gramineus. The sequence goes on along the minus strand of CM060848.1, from coordinate 20,889,199 downwards.
ACTGTTTCTTATGAATGTTGGTCTTGTTAAAGTTGGCTAGGGAAACATTGTCTTTCTGGGTGAAAGCTTTCTCAGAAGATACGGCTAAGAGACTCGAAAACTTCGGGTTTATACAATTTAGACAAGGAGGTATCACTTCTCGTTTCTCATGTCAAGCATTTCAGAATATTACAAAAGTTTATCAAATTCTGCAAGTAAATTGGTTGAATATCTTGCAATTGAATCATTCCTAGCCTTGCTATTGGTTTAGTTAATCATTTCTTGATGATTTGTTGGCTGTACTAACAAAATTGCTTGTTCTTAGAGAAGTATTAATGATCAGGTGGAATTTTGTGTTTTAGTATTTTGTGTCAGAGGTTCATATTGAAGTGTTAACAATCAGCATTTTTTTCCCTTTTCCTAGTCTTTTCAAGTGTTTTTTTATATTTTTTTGAAATGTTGAAATCTCGTTTCTTTATGTGCTCAAGAACACCCCCCAGGCCCCCCCCCCCCCCAAAAAAAAAAACCAAGAAGAGGGATAATTCTCAGTGTTACATTTATTGATCCCTTTTTGTACTAAAGTGAAGTTTTTAGGACTTGTCAGTTGGCATGTTAAAGTTTTGGGATTTTTAGTTTTAGGTTCTTATAAATTATGCTATTTAGTGATCAATCCCTATAAACTATGTCATTTTTATTTTTCAATTTTATTATTATTTATTTTGATTTCTATTTTTTTTTTGTATTTTAGAATAAGAATGAGTACGTAAAGAAAACTAAAATAATAGTAGCTTAAATGTAAATAATATAAATATGTTCGATTCCTATAAAATCCCTAAATCTCTAAATAAATAAAAGTTTAGAAACATGGAAAATAAAATTTTCATTGATCGCATACAAATTTTTTAATGACATTTAAATTTTTTTAATCTAAAATTCTAAACACACTCAAAATATCTAATTCGATAGTTCACAAATTTTAACCAATAAAAAATCATTTAAATCAAAATAAAAATGAAAAATTCCTCAAAATTTGCTTGTGTAATCATTCTTCTTCTAAAATACAGAAAAAAACAATAAATTATAATATAAATAAAAAAATTAAAAAATAAAAACAACATAGTTTACAGGGATTGATAACTAAATAGCATTGTTTACAGAGATTTAAAAATAAAAATTTCAAGGTGTAGTTTAGGAAATTTCAGCCATCCGTTAGCCCCAAACAAACGGACGTTTGGGGCAGGGACTAAAAACGAAAAAAGCGTTAGAAATTGAGGAATTAAAATGAAATATGAAGAATGGAGAGATTGATCACTGAATAACATAGTTTACAGGGGCTTAAAACTAAAAATCCCTAAAGTTTTTGGTAAATTACTTCCAGACCCCTGATGTTGACCTAAATTTCGCTCATCTCCCATTAGGTCTATGAATTGTCATTGCCCTCCCTAGTGGCGGCTCCAGGAATTTTTATAGATGGGGTCATTTAAAAACTGACATTAATAAAAATAAACCATCACAGAAAGGAGATTAAAGATTTTCAATATATAAACTTTTATAATTGTCCTCGATGAGATTTCATATTTTGAAATCGTTGCATGGTAATTTCAGTATCAACATTATCGAATATATCTTTTTTAATGTAAGTGACCAAATAATCATTCATCCACTGATCTCCCATTCTGTTACGCAATCGGCTCTTGATGATTTTCATTCTTGAAAAAGCTCTTTCAACGCTTGCAGTCGCAACTGGTAAAATTAACGCTAATCTCATAATGAGTTTTGTTCATTATTCATACACGATGATGCAATGATGGGAAAGTTTCATATTAACATACAAAAATAGTAAAGAAAAATAAAACAAAAAAGGGGAAAATAAATCCAAACTAAATTCATAACTAGATACCTGAAGCAGAGTAGGAAGAGGAGATCAACAACGTGATCAACGATGATTCGCAGCGGCAATCGGCGACGTGGGTGATTTGACGCGCCCGTCCGTCGGTGTTGGCAGGTGTCTGCTTACATTATGGAAGACAAAGGGTCCCCACAATTTTTTTTTTATAAGGTGGGGAGGGGACGTAGGGTTTGTCATGAATGTGAGGTAGGATTTGGTTGTTTTAAAAAATTGATGGACCCACCAAGCCACCACAATAAATGGTGGTAGGGTTTGGGTTAATGTGCTATGTGGGGGTAGGGTAGGGTACTACGGTTTGTTTTTTTTTGAAAGTTTGATGGGGTCAATTGACCCCACACCTATACACATACCGCTGCCCCTGGCCCTCCCTATTAGGATTCTGAAAATTCTCAGCTTATCATGCATCCATCAATATGCCTTGCAATTGATCATATATTTGATAAATGAATTAAAATTGAAAATGAAATGATCTACAAACAAAAAAGCACTTTCCTTGGCAGCTAAGATTAAAAAAAAAAGTTTATTAAAACACACAAATAAACAATTTCTACAGATCATTTTGTATGATTCATTCAAGTATTACCTAATACCTATTATACTTAATGTTATCAAAGGCTTTTATTTTGTCAACCCATATCTTGTTTAGGTCAATTTAATGGTTTAGAACTTTGTATATTCAATTCATGGAGCAACATGTGATCGCTTCCATGCATAACAATGGATGTATGTTAGAATGCCTTTTAAAAAGGCGTATACACTTTGTTTCTTAAATAGGAGAGTACCATGGAAACAATCCAGAAATGTCCAAGCTGCTCCATAAAGCAGTTCGCCAAAGGAATGAAAGTGCTTATTCAGTTTATCAACAGCACCTTGCTAACCGACCTGTCAATGTAAGTTGCTCTTATTTCTTTTACATTGTCTTTTTTCTTTTTTTTATCTGAGTATTAACATCTTTCCAGCATCATGATACATTGAACTTGGAACTCTACTTGACTAATAAAGTATGACATATCCACATTTCATCTATCATGGCCTAGGTCCTTCGTGATCTCCTGGAATTTAAAAGTGATCGGTCCTCAATTCCTGTGGGAAGGGTGGAATCTGCATCTTCCATTGTCCAGCGCTTTTGCACTGGTGGGATGTCACTTGGAGCCATTTCAAGGGAAACGCATGAGGCAATTGCAATAGCAATGAATAGATTAGGTGGGAAGTCTAATTCTGGAGAAGGTGGTGAGGTATACTTCGGTTCATTCTTTTGTGAAAACCACATATCAATTTTTCAAAATTCTATGAAAGTGAACACTCAGTAAATTATATATCCAGGATCCTATTCGCTGGAGCCCACTGACAGATGTTGTTGATGGTTACTCACCTACACTTCCACATCTCAAGGGTCTTCAGAATGGGGACACTGCAACAAGTGCAATCAAACAGGTTAGGGAGCCTGCATTCTGAAAGATGTCTATATTATTTTTTTCTGTAATTGCCATTTAATCATTTTTTTAAAGTCTACCTTAAGCCATTTTATTGCAATGTTCTTTCCATTTCATCATAGAAACCATTCCTTGATGGAGAGCGTTTAAATGTACTTGGCATCAAGATAAACATGAACACTAAAACAGCAGCCTATAAACACAACATGTTTCTATTGAGTAGGTTAAGAGTTGGGTTATTGTATGTCATTACAAACCATCAAACCCCCCTCCCCAAGTGGGCATTGTTTTTCTTGTTTTGGAGATTCCACATCTCATTTTTCCTGTTTTTTTGGAGCTTTCCTCCAATTTACAATCTTAAAAACACATGTTTGTAAAAAACAATTTTTTCTTTTGAAAAAGAAAAAAGGGAAAACCTTTCTGCTGCTTTGCTAATTCAAATATTGATCATCTTGGAGTATAACTTTTGCAGTGTTCATCTTGGGGTATAACTTTTGCAGTGTTGTGTTCTTTTTCCAGGTTGCTTCAGGGCGTTTTGGCGTCACTCCTACATTTCTTGTGAATGCTGGCCAGTTGGAAATAAAAATCGCACAAGGAGCAAAGCCTGGAGAAGGTGGTCAATTACCTGGGAAAAAAGTTAGTGCTTACATCGCACGACTAAGGAATTCTAAACCCGGGGTTCCACTTATATCTCCACCTCCACATCATGATATATACTCTATAGAGGATCTTGCACAATTAATTTTTGACCTTCATCAGGTAATTGTGAATGCAGCCAAACTTTTCTCAAATTTGCATTGAATCAGATGAATTACATAATTTTACCAAAAATATGATGAATATAGTATTATGCATTTACTTACTTCCGGTTAACGAACAGGTCAATCCCAAAGCTAAGGTATCTGTCAAACTTGTAGCAGAAGCTGGTATTGGGACTGTAGCTTCTGGTGTTGCGAAGGGTAATGCTGATATCATACAGGTAGGAACTCTGATCTATCACACTTGATTTTCCACTGTAAATTTAATTTTCATTGTATTGTTAGATGATTATCTCTCTCTCTCTCTCTCTCTCTCTATATATATATATATATATATATATATCTTCATGAGAAGAGTTAGAAATTTTATTACTGTGACTAGCAGAGTAACAACATGTCAACCAAAGAAGAAAGGAAAAGTAAAAGCAAAACAAGGAAACTAGGCAGTAGAAGAGATGCTTACTGCCTTGGCCCCAGAAAACCTAGCCTCACTTCTCAAGTACAATGTTGCCACCCACAAACTTGACCTTACTAATCCCTGCACAGTGCATACCCAAAAACTTAAAATTTTCTACTAGGTCCCAAATATTTTCCATGTAAGCTGCGGCCACTCTGAACACCACCTGATTGCAGGTCAACCATAATTTCCAGCTGCAGGAATGAATGACTGGAATATCTTAGCTTTTTTGCTTCGCTTCCCTTTGGATTTAAACCTTTTCCCCATTTCTAACATACCCTCCAGCCCATCAAAATTTGACTGAAGCCCTGTGACAGCACTCAACCGTTGCCAAATCTACTTCGAAGCCGGACAGGAATTAAGAGATGAATCGTAGCCTTCAGCTTCATTTTTTGCATAAAACACGAGGTATCTTCACCAGGATGACAAAGTGCCTTGCAGGATTTTGTCAGAACCTTCTCTTTGAACTCATGCCATATAAAGGCTTGTACTTCTAGGCTTTCATTGAGAGACAAATGGGGCTATCCTTCCTCCACCCATCATGACAACTTCTAACTGAATAACTATCACTGTAATTCGCTCTCCAAACAGCTCTGCCTAGTTCCTCATTGTCAAGAGTGATCTTCTGGGGACCCTCCATCAGATGCAAGAATTTCTCATCTACTTCATTCAAATCCCTTCTAGTAGAAATTTCCCAAAGCCACTGTTGATGCTGGAAACCCAATACTCATCTCGTATAGCCATGGGAACCTGAGCATGCAAAGAGCATCATGGGGCCACACATTCTGCCATAATCTGATTTTGAAACTTGACCCTCCTTCCATTTGATTGTCTTATTGAATTTTCTCATGAACCTACTAATATCCTTCCAAATTCTAGATGACCTATGGGAAACATGCGGCAAATGGTCAGAAGAACCTGAAACCTGCCTGTACCAGCCCCAATCAACCTGCATCAGCGCAAATTGCGCTCCTGCAGCCACTGCCAAAGCCTTTTACAACAAAACCCAATTTATCACCTGTAAATTCAGAATCTTTATACCTCCCTGACCTTTTCTGCAGCATATTTTTTTATCCCCCCTAAACACCAAATGAACATAATTCCCATCCTATGCCCCATTCCACATGAACCGAAGCCGAATGCCTTCAATCTTACTCAGAATACCTTTCAAAATTTTAAAAATTGAAAGGAAGAGTATGGAAGGTTCGACAAAACTGCTTGGATGAGATTAAGTCTTCCCCCAAAGCTCAAGAGCTTGCTCTTCCCACCTTTGATTCTTCTATCAAACGGTTGATGAGCTGCGGCCAATTGGTTTTGGAGATGTGTCTCCACGACAAAGGGAGGCTAAGGTATCCTGTTGGGAAATCAGCAGTCGAAAAACCCATCATACTTGCTAATGGATGATGGACAGGATATCATTAATCCCTGGCATCACACTTTTAGAGTAGTTTATCTGAGGCTCGATAATAGCTCGAAACACCTAAGGAGGATGTGCGTCACTGAATTTGCTGTCTCCACTTTGCACAGAATCAGAGTATTGTCCGCATATTGGACATGGGACACCTCAAATCCACCAACTGAATAGCCTAGGCCGGACATCCAACCGTCTTCTTCCACATCTTGAGCATCCTGCAGAGGATTAGTCACAATGATGAATAACAAAGGGACAACAGACCACCTTGATGGAGGCCTTTGTTGATAGAAATTATCCACAAGGCTTGCCGTTGACCAACATTGAGGATTTGCTCGATCTAAGAAATTGTTCCACCATTGATCTTCAAATTTCTTTTGTTGTCAGCACTTAGTTTAATTCAGATGGATGGATCTGTGTAATCTCAAACTGCCCAGAATGGTCAATATAGGGAAATAAAGTGGTTATCTTCCTTTTTCATATTATCACTAACTTTATGCCATAGCTTCAAAAAGTAGGAGATGGTTATAACCAACTTTGTATCTCATCAGTTGTTCCAGATTAATTCATGAAAAAAAAAAAGATTGTTGGTTTGTACCTATAAGAAGAATGATCATCCTGTGGCTTTATCCATGATCTCTGATTTCTTGCTGGATAATCTTGAGATCTTGTCAATTTAGTATACATAAATTTTATGTGAAGCAAATATATATTTTTAAGTGTTTGTTGAATGGGAGGGATTGAGAACAGTTTAATGTGCCGCAGATATCAGGCCATGATGGAGGTACTGGAGCAAGCCCTGTAAGTTCCATCAAGCATGCTGGTGGTCCGTGGGAACTTGGTCTGACCGAGACACATCAGGTTTACATCATCTCTTTTGAACTGAAAAATGCCATTCCACTTGTCATATGTTTCACAGGCCTGATGTTTGCCATTTGAATGTAAAACTCTCCAGACGCTCATTCAAAATGGACTCCGGGAAAGGGTAATTGTCAGAGTTGATGGGGGATTCAAGAGTGGGGTTGATGTCCTTATGGCTGCAGCAATGGGTGCAGATGAATATGGATTTGGTTCTGTTGCTATGATTGCTACAGGATGTGTCATGGCAAGAATTTGCCACACAAATAACTGCCCAGTCGGTGTTGCTAGTCAGGCATGTAATATTGCCGTGTCTTGTTTTGAATTGACTACACTTCATCAATTTTTTACTTGATGTTTTAATACTATACAACAGAGAGAAGAGTTGCGTGCTCGTTTTCCTGGTGTGCCTGGTGACCTAGTTAACTACTTCCTCTACGTTGCTGAGGAGGTAATCTGTTTGCCATTGGTTTTTGTATCCCATTGCTTTATTTAAATCAGAAAAGACAATTTGTACCGAATCAGTGCCAAAGTTGGCATTCAGATCTTATCTTCTGATTCCCATCAGTATGAGAACAACAATGCTCTAAACAAGATAGTGAGGTTTTGTGTTTGCAGGTAAGAGGTATATTGGCTAATCTTGGTTACGAGAAGTTGGATGACATAATTGGACGAACTGATTTACTAAGACCAAGACATATCTCTCTGATGAAAACTCAACAACTTGATCTCAGTTACATTTTATCCGTATGAATACTTTTGACTCTTCATACTACTCATTTTGCAATTTGCAGGCATATGCGTAATCATACACATAGTTGTCCATGGTTTACTTAACCTCTTGAATTAATTTTTTTTTAATTGGCAGAATGTCGGTCTTCCGAAGTTGAGCAGCACTGAAATAAGGAAACAGGATGTTCATACCAATGGCCCTGTTTTAGATGATATTCTACTGTCTGATCCTGAGGTAGCAATTGTTTTGAGTACACTATTCTATCGAAATGTTAGATAAGCCATATCCATATGCATAATTTAGATCATATCATCGTGGTAGTGGTAAACTTTTACTTCTTTTGGTGGGCTGTCGTAATATTACATCTAAGGCCAGACCTCAGATTTTTTTTTTTCCGGATAAATATAACAGCTTATGTCAAGACGTAGACCACCCTGACTTCGTGTGTACTTCATCCGTACTTATGTATTATAGCTTACTCTCCATTTTCCTTCATTTCCAACAGAATATTGCTTATACTAATATAAAATATATATAAGTTCTATTTTATCATTTTAATTTATATTTTCAATATGCCAGTTCAACCACTCAATCCTACATGGTAACGCTTGTAAGCGGACATAGTGATTTAAAGAGCATTTTGAATGAATCGTTGAATTTTGTACTTCTGGAAATTCTTTATGATAACTTATTGTAATGCATTCTAATCTCTGAAGGTTTTCTTCCATTTTGCAGATATCTGATGCAATTGAGCATGAGAAAATAGTGAATAAAACCATAAAAATCTACAATGTCGACCGTGCTGTTTGTGGTCGTATAGCTGGTGTAGTTGCAAAAAAATATGGTGATACAGGATTTGCAGGACAGCTGAACATTACGTGAGTATAAGACATGCTTATAGCCTATTTGATTCTGTTAACATCACCATTTATTGAATCACAAGAGCAAATCAATCAGTCAAGTGTTTTAGAACTTAAAACTAATCATATACTTGCAACTATCCCCAGATTTACAGGAAGTGCTGGGCAATCATTTGCTTGCTTTTTAACTCCTGGAATGAACATTAGACTGGTGGGAGAAGCTAATGATTATGTTGGAAAGGTACCTAAAGCAGATTCCCTTTTGGCTATAAATGCATCTCTCTTTTATAAAATAACACTTACATTAATCAATGTACCTTTCTGTTAAGGGTATGGCTGGTGGTGAACTTGTGGTAGTCCCTGTTGAAAGTACTGGCTTTTGTCCAGAGGAGGCAACTATTGTAGGGAACACCTGTCTGTATGGAGCAACTGGAGGTCAAATATTTGCAAGAGGCAAAGCTGGGGAACGTTTTGCTGTGCGTAATTCACTTGCTGAGGCTGTAGTTGAGGGGACGGGTGATCACTGTTGTGAATACATGACCGGTGGTTGTGTGGTTGTACTTGGGAAGTGAGTGTCTCTTTCTTCTGCTACTCCTATTGTTTAACAAAGGCAATTTTTTAACTTGTGTTTCCTTATTTTGACAGAGTGGGTAGGAATGTAGCTGCTGGAATGACTGGTGGTTTGGCTTATATTCTTGATGAGGACGACACACTGATTCCAAAGGTTTGTGGTTTAGTGGTTGCAAATCAATTTAGACCATTGCTTATAGTTAAGCATTGAAATTCTTTTAAAAGTCACCTCAAATGTGCATGCAAAGGGTCTCTTGAGTGTAGCACGTGCACATCTTGTGCTTGTTCCAGTTGCATAAGATGTATGTTGAGTTATGGACTCATTGAACTCAAATAAATATTAGTTTGGCATGCTTTCAGTCCTTTTGTCATATTTTAGCAAATGAAGTGCATGTATTAGGTTAACTTATCTCAATCTTTTAAGTATAGAATTTCTCCTGCCATTACTCTTGTTTGCATATTGTTCAAATTTGTATCTGATTTTTTTTTTTGTCTATTTTGAATAAGATAAATAAGGAGATTGTAAAGATCCAGAGAGTGAATGCACCGGCAGGACAGATGCAGCTCAAAAGCATGATAGAAGCCCATGCCGTAAGATCAACATTTGCACTAATATATAAAAAGAGGAACATTATATTTTTCCATGTCATTCCTGAAAGTGAATGCTGATATTATCTATAGGAAAAAACCGGGAGCGAAAAAGGTGCCGCCATTTTAAGAGAGTGGGAGGCATATCTACCTTTATTTTGGCAACTTGTACCACCCAGTGAAGAAGACACTCCAGAAGCCTGTGCTGAGCCAGAGAGAGTAGCACTAGCTGCAGCAGCAAAGAAGTCATTGCAATCTGCTTAAAGAGATCTTCAAATTGCTCATTTTCAACTTCACAAATGATGGTTACCTCAGAAAATGAAATGGAACTCAAAATCATGCCTTTCCATAGATTTGATACAGATTCAATTCAACAGTTGATCGAAGGAACTGGGAACTTATGTGACTTGACCGTAGTAAGCGCTGCCTTCCCTTAAATCATATTTGAATTCTCTGTACAGGTCTATAAAATATAGGCCATAATTATTACCTGTAAATAGAGGATTTTTTCTCCTTGTATCATATGCTTTGTGCTTCCCGTACTTTGTAAGCATCTCTTGATTAGATAGTTTCAGTTGCTGGCAGACATAGCTGCCAATAATAAAAACTTCCCAGAAATATTAGTTTCAGAAAGTTGTGGAAGAACAGATGTTGTGTACTAATCATGGACTGATGGACTGAAACCATGGTGTAATACATCTATCAATAATTCTGTGGAAACATCATCATTATTCATTCACAAATTGGGAAGGCATTTTGCGTTGCCCTTTTCAGTTAATAGAATCTGTAAAAGCATCTAAAGCTCGGCCTAATTATTTTAGTGGGGTACTCCTACAACTTCGGATTTCTAAATATTGTGTTGTTGATTCCAGTCCATTTTTTTTTCCAAAATATTGTTCCTCCACAGTATGTTTACACTCCTCCAGCACTAATGTATAATCTAGATAATATTTCAAGGGGAGGGTTACATTAACCCCATAAAGATGCAACCCCACCCCTAATTTTTTTAACACCACTGACATATATTACAGATTTGCAACTCAATTTTGGTTTATACGTTACAGGTATTGATTGATGTGGAGATCATAACATAGATTTGATTTTCATTTGAATTCATTATTAGGTCAAATTAATATGTGAACATGGAACGACATTCTTGATCACTCTAATCTGAACTTGATGATAAGCTTTGAAAGTTGTCTCGGGCAACTGCACAGAAATACTATTTACTACCGGGCGATTTCTCTTTCTGTAGAATGAGAAAAATTTATTTTTTCAAAAAGAGAATATAACTCTTTATGTGGAAATAGTTTTTTCACTTCCACAGAAGCGAAAAAAAAAAATGTTTTGATAAAAATACCATTATGAAATTTTATAAATTTTCAAAAAACCATGTAGTATATAAAATAAATTCTCTCACCTCTCTCATTAGGTGATGTAAGATAAATCTACTTATTTTAGATTTGTTTAGTTTAAGTTCTTTTCTATTTTAAATTTGAATAAGTTTGTTAGTATCTTTTAATTGTTACAATTTAGAATAAGTTTGTTAGTATTTTAATTGTTAAGATTTGTTAGTTTGATTTGTAATCAACTGTGGTTAGAATAAGTTTGTTAATATTTTAATCCTTAGAACTTGTAGGCAATATTTGCGATCTATATAGTTGATTTTATTTATTTATATTGATATGTTAAGATAATTGTGTAATGAATAATGTTATTTAGGCTTCAACTCATAAGCCCCATCACATGCCCTATGAGGTGGCAATAAATCTTTATCCATTTTGCCATTTAGATAATAACTACCTAAAATGTGTTGGACGGTTTTGATCCTCTATGATTGTGGAATGAAATCAATTCTGAAATCCTGTTTGTTTTTTCACCATTAAAAACCGATCGATTAATGAATTCCGAACCGATTTTTTTTATGAAGAACAGGTGGGATCAGATCCTCTGTTTTTTCACCATTATTCGATTATGATAATCAATCAGCAATTTTAACCGAAGTTTGAATATCGGATTCGATTTTGTTTATTGAAGAACACGTGGGAGCAGATCCGAATTTATACTTTTTGAGGTCTTGGAAGGCACAGAAGCTGGTTTTTTTTTTTTTGATTTGGATCTCACATCAATGTCTATCTGACCAGGTTGGTTATTATTGGATTTATAATCGAATTGTGTTGTGTTTTTTTTGTTATAAATGCTTAAAGAAGAATATTATTCATGGATTGAATGTCATTTTACACAGTTTTGATTTGTTTGTATCAATATCTAAATGTAACACTAGATATTGTTACATTTTATATGTGGTTGTTTGAATTGATGATACTGCTACATTCTTTACAACATAAGTAATCATTTTCTTAACAGTGTTACATTTGTAAATGTAACAGTCAGTCGCATACACAATGATTTGTATGTGCTGCAGTTGTAAATGTAACAATAATTCGTAAATGTATATTTTCGTTACATTCGTAAATGTAACATTCAATCGCATACACATAATGATTTGTATTTGTTACATTTGTAAATGTAACAGTCAATCGCATACATGTAATGATTTATATATTTGTAAATGTAACAAGTTAACTACAGGTGTATTGTTGTGGAAGTGTTACATTTTTTACATGACAATCTAAATAGTCATTGAAGAGCAAATAGTCATTGTTGTAGACTCCTCTGCTATATTAAATTTACTGTTACATTTATACAGCACAGTTATACAATTATAAGATTGTTACATTTATATTTATGCAACACTGTTACATTCTGTAATAGTTATAATCATAAAAAAAAAATTTTTTTTTTTTTGTGTTATTTAGGTAATTTTGGTGTAATTTAGGTAAGTTTTGGAGTAATTTTGATGAAAAACAATTTAAGTAAGTTTTGTGTAAGTTAAGTAAGTTTTGGTGTAAAATTCATAAGAATTTCAAAATAGGCAAATTCAAATTAATGTAAAAGATTAATAAGAGAAAAAAGGGGGATTTGGGTTAATGGGATCTATTTTTAATGAAGGGCATATCTGTATTTTACCATTTTACTCATTTTCAAAATTCAAAAGCCAACCAATAAGGTGATGACACCTCATGGGGCCTGTGAGTGGGGCCTATGAGTTGGGGCCTGGGTATCACCACTCTTGTGTAATATAGGGGCAAGGGTGTTTTAGACAATTCATGTGATTTCTATTATAAAAGTACTTTTTGAAAAACATTAATCAATATGTGTTACCAAACAGCTTTTACTCTAAATATAAGAAGTTTTTTTAAAAAAGTTACTTCACCCAAAAGGAACCTATTCTAAAAGTACTTCTAGACAAGTTACCAAATACACAAAATTATGAAATATATTCAATTGTACATCAACATGAAATTAAAACCCAATAAATATATTTAAAGTAGGTGATTATTTAAAGTAGGGTTTTGATACACTCCTTTCATTTTGCAGTCAATGAAATCACCTAATGTAGTATATATTATACTATCATAATATATAGTCCATTGTAAAATATATATATATAGGGAAGCGATGGGGTGCGGTCGTGCGACCGTGCACCCCATCGTGCGCCTAGATCATGGACCATCCGATCGCTGCTCTCGCGATCGGACGGTCCACGTTTAAAAAAAAAAAAAAAAAAACCTCGAAATCAACACCGTCTCTCTCCCTGCTCTCTCTCTCTCTCTCTCTCAACCACTCTCTCTCGATCTCTCTGTAAATCCAAACCCCCTGCTGACGCCGAGCCCCTGCAGATGACGCCGACCCCCTTCGTTTTTCATTTTTGTTTTTTGTTTTTTGTTTTTTTTAAAAACGTGGACCGTCCGATCGCGAGAGCAGCGATCGGACGGTCCACGATCTGGGCACACGATGGGGTGCACGGTCGCACGACCGCACCCCATCGCTTCCCTCTATATATATATATATATATATATATATATGCATTAAACTCATGAGTATGTACATAATCCTTTAGAAAGAAGTTACTTCATTAGCTGTGTAGAATTCTAAAAAAAAAAAGGTGCGGACTGTAAACGTGGCTAGAGACATCAATTTCTTTTGAGGTATTGTGATGGATCAAAAAGATGGCACAGGCATTCTATTTGCAGCCCAATTCTTTTTAATACATACCTCAATTGATAAAATATATTCTTTTATCCCCGTTTGGGGTATGACATAAGATTATTCGCTTTTGATAGCTATACTGGGATATATAACAATTCATGTTGAATAGATAAATTTTTGTTTGGTTGCCTTTTTTGTTATTCTCATTGGAAATGTAAAAATGGTTTTTTTGTTGTTTGATTCACCTTTGATAAAGTAAGGATAAGTAATAGATAAAAGATGGATAAGAATTTATGACTTTTTAAATGACAATTATACATTTGCATAAATTATTTATGTTTGGGAATAAATATGAGAGTGCGTATGTGATATGATAGATGTGATAGTTTTTTGAATGTGTGTAGAGAGTATTAGGTAAGATAATTTTTTTTAAATGACAAAAAATTGTATTTTTATTCATTGGCATAGATAAGCCTTGATAAGCAATTCCAGCTTTTTTTTAGAATAGTTATCAGGTCTTATCCTAGCTTATCCAGACAAAACTATCAAGGTTTATTCTAGCAAAATAAACATTTTTTTTTTTTTTTTGCTATTCTTTTATATTTTTCTCTATTCCTTGCTTATGTTCTACACCAAACGGGGGGTTATAAAACAAAATTGTGGGGTGAAATGAGATTTTCCTCCTCTGGCCCGGATTTCGATTCAATCCGAGCTTCGATTGTGGATCCGAGAAGAAGCATCGAGAAGTCTCCCTTCGCGGGAGTGAAAGCTTAAGGAGGAATTTAACTTGAGTCTTAGAGAATTTTGGAAAGAAAAAGTCTCTACCTTTTTTTGGAAGGGGTTACCCTTCTTTATATACCTAAAGAGGGTGTGCCGATTTTGCTCTTGAGGTATGAGCTTATCATAAGATAGAATCTTCCACGTGGCCCTAGGATCTGTTGACATGTGTGACATTGGGATCAACTCATCATAACCGATTCCAGACAGTTGGTTATTGTCACCGCGTCAGAGAATATTTCCTTGAGCTTTCTGTTATCTTTCCGATGTGGATATGTAAATGACCCTCGCACCAAGTCGGACCCTGTGGATATGTAAATGACCCTCCCACCAAGTCGGACCCTGTGGATATGTAAATGACCCTCCCACCAAGTCGGACCCTGTGGCTTGACTGCGTTTAGTCAGGTCGGGCTCTGATAACTGGTCGTTCTAATCAGGTCAGGCAGAAGTCACATCCCTTGGTCATTCAGGTCTGGTCAGGAGTCCGACCACGACCAGGTCTTCTTATTAGTCCGACCTGCTGGATTGCGCTATGCCCGTTGTAAAATGTGGTGGTCCGGATAATAGTGCCTCTTTTATGGGCTTTCTAATCGGATCGCCCCATTAGTCGCAGCGGCCTTATTCGGAAGGCCTTATGGGTTGTCTAGGTACCATGTCAAGGAGAATATTCTAGAACCCATATAGCTTTATTAACACATCAACGCTTATTTCTTAACATACCAACTGTAATGGCCCGTGCCTAAAAACACTGGCGTGTGCGCGTCACCTAAGCTCTGATACTAACTGTGGCGGCCCATGCCCAAAACCCCTGGCACGTGCGCGTCACCTACCTCAAAAACTTCCGCTGCGCAACTCTAATACAACATTTAATCAACCATATTAGGTGCTCTGTTGACTGCTTAAACTTTCCGGGGTGTGGTTATATAGTTGATTATATATGTGGTTGGTTAAAAGTTGTATCAGAGTTGCACAACAGAAGAGTTTGGAGTCAGGTGACACGCATGCACCGGGGTTTTGGGTGCGGGCCGCCACAACTAGTATTAGAGCTTAGGTGACGCGCACGTGCCAAGATTTTTGGGCACAGGCCGTCACAGACACCTCATGTGTCTAACCCATTCCAGAACCTACGAGTTTTTTTTTTTTTTGCTCCCATCGATAAAAAGATTGTTTAGGATATGTTAATACGTAGACAACCCATGTGTTTAACCCATTCCAGAACCTATGAGTTTTTTTTTTTCTGTTCTCATCGATAGGAGGATTGTCTATGAAATATAAACATTCAGATACTCTATATGTCTAACCCATTCCAGAACCTACAATATGGTGTCATTGTGTCTATGTATTTTGGATTTAGGTGGTGAATTGTCTAGGCCTAATTTGTAGGGTGGTGGCAGCTCTTAGTCATTTAAAATGAGAAGTGCATGGATGAGAGCTGTGTAAATAAAGGTGGTGGCTAGAGTAACGAGGGTGGTGCCAATATCCCTGCCCTTCATCATCACATTGATGGATGCAAACATATCAGCATGTAGTCTCAGACTCACACAGATCACTGGAATCCAATCCAAGACAGACAGACAGACGAACAGTCATGTATAGCCTTTAGACCATATGAACAATATTTTTTCTCTTGGTTTTATGTGCAGGAAGTCAAATTCATTGAGAAATACACACTAGAGACACCTTAATTACATTCTGAATGACCAGAAAAGTATCAAATATGAACATCTGGCACCAACAACGTTTTGTGTATAACTGATACCAGAGAGTCAGAGATGCCAACTCATGACAATTACAAATTATCAGGCACCAAGGGGGGCTCTCCAGAGTGGAATGAATTGTTCTTCAGTACACTAAGATATTTATACAAATTTACCTTTCCACATCTTTACTCTTGTCTATATACCTTTCCACCAAATGTTCGCCAACTGATCTGGGAATGATTGCTTGGACTGCAGCTTCACAAGATGCATTCTGTAAGGTATGAGTATGAACCGGAGCCCTGCAAGTCACCACAAGAACGTTAAGCGTGAATACGATATTTTATTTTTTTGAACTTACATGAAATATAGCCATCTTTGGAATTCAAATCAATTTATACCAGTCACTTTATGCATCAAAGGGCGAAGACACATGCATAGCTTGTATGAAAAAGGGATCATGTTTACAATATAAATGGTTATTTAAATAACGAGAAACATAAAAAAACAAGATATAGCAAAAAAATAAATAAAAATCTAAACCATATGAAAAGAAAAATCGAAGGTCGGGATGAAGATTAAGATAACAGACATTATGTGACATCGGTGGCTTTGAAATATCACCTCCAGAGGAAGTATTGTGGCGAAGGCATTTTTTTACAAAAATGTCGTACAATTTATGGTTTGACTAAATCCAGGACATAATTCTGACACATTTGTGACCATGAACATGACTGGTGGTGGCATTTATTGTAATGGATAATTTGTCACCATGACTAACGAATTTATATAGGCAGAAAATGGGTTAGAAGAAGGATTACTGTGAAGCATGGGAGCAAAAATAACGAGAAGAAATCAATGAAGAATATATATGTAGTTATGTATACAAAATAATACAATAAATCCAGGAAATAATAAGATAGGAATAAAGAAATAATTTCACGTTGCATAAAATGAAATAATTTCATATTGGAAAATAGTAATACAAGAATCACATTGTTGGGTAAGAATCCCTTCAAAATATTTTTGTGAACCCTTCCCTACATAATACCCATCTAACCCCAACACCTCCCAAATATTTGTTTTTATCCTTTTAAATATAGGTTTTTTTGGAAGTCCTAATTCTTTAGACTTTTTTTTATAATTGGTGCCCCCCAAGGTTTGTTCCCCTGACCTCCTTTTTTCCCGAGGGGGGGGGGGGGTTGTTTATATTTAAGGCGCACCCCTTTAATATCCTCTTTTTTTTATCCATACACTAGTGCACTTTTCTTTTTTAAAATGAAGAAGCCTTCAGCTATCAAATATATTAATATTGGAGGGAAGGGCGAGAGCCCATTGATGGTATAAGAAACAAATGCAAAACAAAATTAATAGTAGTAAACTGTCGGTCTACTTTCCCAGGAAAAGCCAGGATAACACCCGTTACTCTTCGATAACCAGACTATCACCCGTGAAACACACGCTACTAGCACTGGCACAATAACGATCCCAGTCCAAGATGAACCTCCGAAATCCATCTAAAACTATAACTATATTATAATAAGACAAACACAAAAGATAAAAAATTTAACAAAATCGAGAAGGAACAACAACCAAATAAAAGGTTTACATGTGAAACACAAGGACCAATTCAAGTGATGAACTGTTAGCTAGACAGTCTTTGATGGTGACAATTTTTCTGGGCTGTCAATATCTAGAACCTAAATATGAAAGCTTTATTGGGGATGCCCTGGTAGAATTCCACTGCCACACACAATGAGTTCACTTCTTAAGCCACAAAAGCAGAAATCAACATCACAATGTTGGATGGAACATTTTTTTTTTTTTTGAACTGAATGATAGGCCTTTATCTTCTATTTAAAATAGGGAAGAATGCCCAAATTAGGACGTACAGAGAAAAAGAAAAAACATTATAGGTGAATGTTAGGCTTTCACTGAGCAATGACAATAAAAACATAACACAAATAATAAATATCTTAGGGGTTCCCCGGGTACAGAGTTTGGTAGTATGTGATATATTGTTCTTTGTTTTTAGGGAAAAATCTATCTAGCTCCCTGGAAACTTATGAAAATCAGAAAAAGTCCCTGTAAAATTGGTAAATTCTCTCAGGTCCCTATCTTATTAAATAATATTTATTTTAATCCCTATAACTAACCAGATGTGTGGTTAACCCTAACCATGCATGGTAAATTACTGTTATACCCTTTTAAAATTTATTTTCTTTGTTGGAAAAAATCAATATAACTCCTTGAAAACTTATGAAAATCGAAAAAAACCCCTGTGAAATTTAAAAATCGTCTTAACTCCCTGAAATTTTCTTAAAATCACAAAAAATCCATGTTATTATCTAAAAATATATACTGATTTATTTAAATTTTATTAAACAAATTATAGTTTTATAATCAAGGTGTTATGCTTTTTATTGCTACTAATTTTGAGTTAAGAATGTATTATAGAATTTTGATTGGGTTTTTAAATTGTTTTCTCTACTATTTTGTAATGAGATTAAGGAGGTAAAAATGTTAAAAAATGACTCAATTTTATAGATCAAATGAGGTTTGATCGATATTTTTTGTTTATAGATGAGGATGACATTTCAAGAGATGGGATGTTGAAAAATGACGAGGGTATTTTTGCCTTACAAAAGAACTAAATCTGATTTAATAAAGTTTGTAGGGACTGAATCCAATTTTAGTAAGTTTCTGAGGACTTATTTCAATATACTCTTGACTAGGGGACTAAATTCGTTAACCATATACACTTTATGGGGACCTAGAATGATTTTCTGACTTTAGAGGGACTTTTTGTGATTTCAAGAAGATTTCAGGGAGTTAAGAAGATTTTTCCCTTGTTTTTATTTTTATTTATTTGAAAATTCAGGGATCGTTTGCGATGTCCTAAAAAACATGAATTATGGTCTTCAACCACCCCAAGACAATATTCTATGACATTTTTGGATGCCAGATTGAGCTTGGTGTTCATTAACACATCGCTTTACTACAGGGTAATGTATTTTTCTTAGAGGAGATCTGATTTAATGGATGGAAAAGAAGCATCCAGCAGTTGCTTGCGCAACTGGTGGAGCAAAAAATCATGTTATAGCAGTGACTACTAAGGACCTTACAATAGTATTTTTTATATCATGCACAATCTCAAGGTTAATTTATGGCAACCTCATTCGCCCACATTATTCTGTGATACTTCAAGTGCTTTGCATATGTTTGTCAATCATGCATTCAGGCTTAAGTGCTTAACAAAAAGCACATAGTGACTTTGTCAATATGTTTGTTAATTTTCTTATATGTGGACTGTGTACAAGGAAAAGATCTTAACAAAAGCACATAGAGCTAGATGAACATGGAGGACTTGTCGTGGGCATCTATTTGTTATTTTTTCCTACCTTTTTTTCAAAAAAAAAGGACTTGTTGTGTGCACTATGCAGAACGGAGATGAGACTGTGGTCCACCTCATTGTCTGATGATCAGATGAGTAAGGGGGTGTCACTTGAGGAGGTGTGGGAGGCGGTGAAGAAGATGAAACACACGGGGGACAAAAGCAAAAAAGCAAAGGTTTCTCAATCTTTCGCCCCTACAGTGGTGTGGTCCACTAGGCTCGCCAAGAACCAGGCCCAATTCAAAGGAGTCACCCCATAAGCAAAAAGCATTTGGGAAGCAACAATTAAATGCATCCAAGATTAAGGAAACCCTGTTGGGGCAAGCACAATTATGTTAGTGGGGGGCAATTTTTTTTATTCAGGAGTATTTCCTTGATTTTGGCCCGGATGCCTCCGCAGTAGAGCCCTCCTCTATTGGAAGCTTTGTCAGGGATATTTTTTTCTTGTCATTGTACTTTCTTACTTTGGGCATTCTCTTTTATTTTAAAATTAAGTCGGATGCCTACTGTTCCTTTCACCAAAAAAAATAAAATCATGCATCCAGGTTCACTTAAAGCACACTTAACACTACTAATTTATACATGAGAAAAGGCAGCCCCTCATGTCTCCCATCACTTGTTTTGTTTGATCCAAGGATAAGTTGGGTCACATTTTTACCAAGCTACTTGCTCAAGGTCTATTCCGGACACTTAGAAGCACTCTGGATGTTCCTCCTCCCTCTCCTCAACTAAAGGGAATAGAGAAGCAGAGCCTCCGAATATTGGATTGGAATCCCAATTTGAAACTCAAAAGAAGAAAAGTTCTCCCATGGAAAATCAATTCAAATATCCACATCAAATAAGGGAAATAAAAAAAAATCCTAAGAGCTTTGAATATCATTTATATATTTCATAATTACCATGATTGTTTAGGAAACCATAACATAAATTGTTTCACGCAGAGAAACTTTGTTTCCTTTCTCCCTTTCGGTTGAAAGAAACCAATAAAAACTTTGACAATCTAACACTGCCAGCACTGACATTACAAAAATTAAAAGCTTGGCTGCACATAATGGCCAATTCGACAGTGAAAGGAGCACGAACTGGGTCTGGACTGGACAGAGAACTAGGAGTTCGTGGAACATATATCTATAGAACACAAACGCCACATACCGACACCACAAAAATTTCACAAATTCAATCAATGATGTTCAAAAAAAAAAAAAAAAAAACACTCAACCTATCCACCCAATATCAAATACACAACATAAAAAACCAATCTATAAAACCAAATTCACTACCTTCACAAATTAAAGAAGACTCATTTTATTGAACAACATATAAAAATCACGATTACACGAACCTGTGATGCACATGGACTTGTAGAGCTGCGCGATCTTGGCGTCTCCCTTAGTAGCCATTCGCGGCCTCTCCAAGCATTCAAGAAAAGCAAGGTCGGCCCTCAACAACTTCGCCTGGTCGTGTGTGTCGTAACCGATGTCGTGGCAGTAGCAACAGAAGTCCAACCAATCGATCGGCCGATAGTCCCAGAGCATGATCCCGCCGTCCCTCCCGCTCGACCAGTTGGGCCCGCAGTAGTGCCCGTAGCGGGGGAACATCTGGGAGAGGAACGCCCGGACCCCGCCGTGCCACGGGACCTTGGCGACGTAGGGACGGAAGAGCGGGACGGCGCAGCCGGAGAGGGTGGCGGATGCGGCGGAGGAGGTGGCGGCGGCGGTGGTGGTGGTGGGTTTCGGGGGGTCGGAGGGGAGGGATTTGGAGGGGGAGAAGCGGGAGATGATGGAGAGGAGGGAGTGGGAGGCGATGGAGAGGTTGAAGAGGGGTTTGAAGGATGAATCGATGGTGGCGGTGGCGGTGGCGGTGGTTTGGGTTTGGTTGTTTGGGAACCCTAATTTCATAGTGGTGGTGGAGATTGGTCGTGGATTGAGTCACCTACAGATCATGATTTGAAATGAAGAGCCCTATTTTTTGGATTAAAAAGTTGTGATTTTGGAGACTTTCGATTGGGTGGGGTGAGGATAAGCAGTGAAACCGAATGTTTTTTTTTTAGGTTTTTTGCATATATGTCCAGAAAATATTTTTATTTGATCAGGAAATTGAAAATGGAAATGCAACCCTCTTTACAACCCACCCCCCTCGCCCCATGGAATCTGCACATTTTTTATTTTTAAAAGGTATAGACTCAAAATGTGGATTTTTTTTTAAAAGATGTATCTCTTGTCATAATAAGTGCAGTGATACAATGATTAACAATTTATATTAAACGGTAAATGAGACTATAAAATTAATTGAATGTAACAACAATATTATGAAAAAATTAATACATTTCTTAGTTCATCTGTAGCTCAACATATTATATCTGAAAAAGTAAGTCAGGTTTGAATTTTAAGTGTTATACCCACCCAATCCTGTCTTGCTCATATATATAAAAACACATCGAGGGATTAAGTGTTATAATGAAATCTAACAAATTATTGAAAAACCCAAAATTTTAAGGTTAAGATGCAACTAACAAAACTAGCGCATCACAATAATTTTCATTTACTTTAAATTTACAATAACCGAAATATCTAATTATTTATCAAATAATATTAATAGAATGTAATTACTTATTAATTTCTAAATTAACAAAAAATAAAATATATCAAAATAAAGTTAGGATTCAAAAATCAGATCCGATCTAAATAAAGACGACACGGAAGAGGGTTGAGTTTGTTTTTTTATTGGAAAAGTAAGGTTTGAGTTTGTTAAATATCAACGAGTTTGGGATATAAAATATTCGAACTGATTCGGAATTTGAGACAGAACCTTTTGTTATCTTATTGGGATTTGTGTATGTTCAAACTGAGCAAGGGTATTTATATAATTGAGAAATTTGTTAGGGGTGTATTTGTAAAAGAGTTTTTTTTTTTTTCCTGTCTAACGAATTGCGGATACGGCCCGCCACATGAGGGGAAGAAGATAACATTTTGAGAGGAGGTTTTTTTTTTTAAAAAAAAGAAAAACTATTGGCTGGATCCAAGAGTGGGGCCTGGGAGAATCAAGAATATGTGGTTACTAATGTTCCTTTGATTCCTACCAAAAACTGCGTGAGCGTAATTTTATACTGTATTTTAGCATTGATGCAATCAAACTATCTTATTATATGTTGTCCTATATAGTATATTGAATAAATATTTTTTTATTTTAAAAAAATATATTATTATATTTCAATATATACTTTATTTCATATAACAATATATATTTTAAGAATATATGATTTCTTTATATATATATATATATATATATATATATATATATATATATATATATTGCAGATGAGACTGTATTTAGGATTGGACATATCATTTTCTTTTATTTTTTAAACATACACCGAGACTCACACCCATAGCATCTTGCTCACAATCTCTCATGAATTTTATAAACATGTTTTTTTTAATATTCAGTGTCATTTCTTTTTACAAATCGCGAGACACCTGCACTTCACCTAGGGCGGAGCCAAGAAATAATTTTAGGGTGGGTTGAATTAATTTTTAGTAAAAAAAGATTTTATGCATGATAAATAAATGAAGTAAAATCTTATATAAATAAATTAAATTTATAATAAAAATCTCATCAAGGATCAGGCAGATATATAAAAAAAAAGGAAAAATCCATATAACCCCCTATAATCTATAATATATCCACATAACCCCCTGACATTTTCATATATATATATAACCATTTGTAAACACACCCGTGAATCCAAAAAACCCCTCCATCTGTCAATCTAACCATCCATTAACCCCCCACCCTCACGTGAAAAATGTCCATTTTACCCCCACATAAAAACAATAAACCCTATCCTCTCCCTCTCCCTACCTTCATTTTTGCGCGACCTAACCTCCGCATCTCCCCAAAATCCGGCGAATCGAACCTGCTCACTCACCGGTGATGGCTACCCGACAACACCTCGTCCCTCCAACCTTCGTCCACGTCAACCCCCTTGTAATCCCTTTGATTTTTGGCTCCCGTCCCCTTCGCCTCTCTCGGTCGTTCGATTCTCAGCATCCGCCACGACCAGGTCCACTCCATGGACGCGAATCACGAGGCCTCTTCTTCCTCCGAACAGGAGCTCAAGCCCTTCCAGAAACACGTCTCCAATCTCTTCTCCGATCTCTCTGCCTCAGACGACCTCCTCTCTCTCTCATGGATCCGAAAGCTGCGTCCGGTCTAATCTCCGCCTTCGCCCGATCTAAGAGGACCTTCGCGTCGACGATGTGGCCGTCTCGGAAGATCGCGCTGAGGAGGGCATTCAGGGCGGTGACGTTGCAGGGGATCCCGTAGTGGACCATCCGATCGAACGTGAGGATCGCCTCTTCGATCCTCCCGACGGAGACGTAGCTCTTGAAGACGGAAGCGAACATGGCGAGCGAGAGGAGGCGCTCGTTCGGCATCGACTTGACAGAGTCCCACATCGCGTCGAAGAGGAGGTTCTTGCCGAGGAGGTCCACCATGAGATTCCACAAGTAGGGGGAGTGGCGGTGGCCGAACCAGCGGAAGAACTTGACGGTGGTGGCGGGGTGGGTGTAGGAAAGCTTGAGGACCTCCTCGAAGTCTTCGGGGGTGACATGACGCCGCTGTCGTCGAGGGAGGATATGACGATCGATGATGGGGTGGTGGCGAGGATCTCGCAG
Organism: Acorus gramineus; assembly: GCA_030737835.1. NCBI lineage: Eukaryota > Viridiplantae > Streptophyta > Magnoliopsida > Acorales > Acoraceae > Acorus > Acorus gramineus. The sequence goes on along the minus strand of CM060848.1, from coordinate 20,865,046 downwards.
AGGAGCTTGATCTTCGGAGGGGGGGGTCGGGACGTCGGTGTAGGAGGGGAAGGCGGCGCAGGCGGGAGGGGGTCCAGACAGGAGGGGGCGCTTGCAAGAAGGGTTGGAGCGGGGAGATGGAGACAACGGTTCAAATGCAATGGTTGGCGATGCAACGGTCGGGGGTGGAGTCAAGGTTGCAGAGGTGCTCGAGGACCTTTAATGGAGATGAGTGAAAGGTTGAAGGAGGGGTAATTTTGAAAATATCAGGGGGTTTTCTGGATTATTAGATGTTTACAGGGGGTTAAAAGCATATAACATTTTTAACCAGGGTTAAGAAAACGGAGTATGCTTCAAATATTTCAATTCTGTTAACCAATTTTTAACTCGGGGGGTTTTTTGGATTTATGAGTGTGCTCACATGGGTTATATACTTATATGGATATATGAAAAAGTTAGGGGGTTATGTGAATATATGATAGATTACAGGGGTTATATGGATGTTTTCTAAACACTAATACACTATTGAATTTGAGCGTAGCTCATCTGTGTGTTAGATTCCATGATAACAATGCTATTCTATTCTATAATTTAAATAATATCAACATAATTTGATTCCATGATAACAATGCTATTCTATTCTATAATTTAAATAATATCAACATAATTTGATTTCATAAAAATTGATCACTCTAAAAAATCAATAAAAATTACTGCCTTTAGTTTAAAAAAAAAAAAATGATAATGAGACATTAAAAATAAATAAAAACACATATAAAAATAGAACTACACTCATTGTTTTAATAAAAGAAATGATAGAAATTCTGTTTATTTATTTTAAAAAATAAAACTACTGTTACACAGAAATTCAAATACATATTCTAGAAAGAGAATAAAATGACTAAAATCACAAAAAAAAAAAAACCCATGCAAAATAAAAAAAAATCATAAAAAATATGTCAGTTGGTTATGAAAAGAATAAATTATGAATAAAAAATATCAACAAGAGAGAGTGTCTTCGGTGATTGTGACAACTCTCTTTGTCATTGAGAATGAATTAAAAAAGAATTTCAAAGTAAAACTCTGTTACACGTATGTATCACACGGTGTATGGCATAATTTTTTTTTTATCAGTTTTTTAATTTGAATAAAAATACGTTAATATTTTTCAATATATACTTCATTTTATATGACTGCATGAACTTTAATAAAAAAATGTATAATTTTAAAAAAAAAAAAATGTGAGAACTGCAATTGGGATTGCACAAGAGTTCTCATTTTTTCAATTTAAAAAAAATTACGCTGAGGTGTTTTAAAATATATTTTATTTCATATAAGAACTTGAACTTCAATGGATGAGTTTTTTTTTAAAAAAATAGGTGTGAATTATAATTGGGGTTGCACATGGCCTACCTTTAGCCCGGCCCAACCTATCTATAGTTCCGCTCATGACTTTACATTAACGAGTTTTTGTTTTACACATTACGAAAATGAAATATTACAATTCATTGGAATACATACTTTATTTTTTATAAAAAAAAAATACATTCAATGTATATTATTTTTATAAAAATAAAAATTGAGACTAAAAAACGAAACCGGGCTAGCATTTGCCATATTAAAATCCTTAAATACTCCTAATAAATCTAAAAGAACACTTACATAGATGGATAAGCTTACTAATTTGTTACATTTCCCAATCTACGGAAGATCACTCCATTCCATCGGTCCTTCAAATTGTCGAGTTTTATTCATATCCTTGGCCTTGCAATTCACTCAAACTCTCTATATCATCGACTACAAGAGTCCATGAATTCTATATGTTCCCTCTTTTTTACATTTCTTCTTTCTTAATTTTTGAATTTAGTCTATAATTTTTTTTTAAGTTCTGGTATATTTTCCCATTTTGGTTCAAAGATTTCTCTCCATGTTCCCTTTCTACCACATTGGAAAATTAGAAGTTTGCAGGCTCCAAGTCCAAGTGCTCTTTCTTCACCGGGGCCGGATCCTCTGCTTTACCCAACGTGTACTCGAATCTGCTTGACTTTTCATGAAAAACAGCCATGTGTCCTTTCAAAGATCAAACGGCCAAAAATGAAAAGCACGAGTCCCACTTTTTTTTTTCTTCAGTTGATGGCAGTGACTTTTTCATGTTTAATGGCTGTCTGACAACCAATTTTTTTTTAATTGTTCTATTTTTAAATTGAAGATTATTGATTTTTTTTTATTTTTTTATTTCATTCGTAGTTTTTCTAGTTTTCTAATAAATTTTTGTATTTTTATTTCAATACACAAATGTTTTAAATCTTAATTTTAATCTACATATGTTTTATTTTTTAAAATTTGTTTATTCCATTACATGATACTAACTAAATATATGAGACTAAAATTAAGGTCGGAGAATGGGCTTATGTGTGCACATGAATTTTTAATTTAAAATTATTAAACAAAAATCATAGTGGTGTGTGTGTGTGTCTATATATATATATATAATATATATATATATATATATATTTGTATTTTTGACAATAAAATTTATCAAAAAGATAAGTATAAGTTGTATAACTCTTTTATTATGGATGAAATTGAAAAATAAGTTTTTTTAATATTTATTAAATTACTTAGAAAAATTAGCTAAACCGATACAAGTGAAACATATCTTTTTTGGAGTACTCCAATAAAATCAAACTGCCTAAACAACATATTTTATATTAGAAAAGTCACTAAATTACCGTCATCAAAATATAAAAAGATAATACTTGAATAGAAATATGGCTTAAGAAATTTTCAAACATTCAATAAGTTCTTGTAGAGTATGTTAATTATTTGAACATCACACATGTTCTTTAGGATTCTTTGTCCACGTATTTTCAATAGTCATGCTATTTGAGGCTTGTGATTCATGATATGCAAAGTTGATTTGTTGAAGTAATGAGTTTTGTTGAAGTAATGATTGGAAACTACTATGGTGGGGTTTTCCGTAGGGCACCCATGATGATGAATTGGATTTGTTATTTCCCTGTAATTGTGTCAACTAATATGTTCAGTCCAACATGATATCTATAAACAGATAAATATAAATGAATTAAAAAAAAATTAACTCACATGATTTGTATGATACATTAATGGTGGACATTGGCTATTGTTATCCATATAAATCATGTGCCATGAAATTTGTACACCCTATAAGAATTAAACATTAATTTGATAAAATAAATAAAATGATATGTTATTTAAATCTATTTTAATGCATGTAAATTTATATCACCTAAAATGATTGTACTATTGGCGGAGGATAGGGACTACAACCACTTATGACACCAGTTCCCTGTACCATTTAACACAAATGAACAAACAATATTATAATTAGTAAGATGAGATAAATTATTATTCATTTTTTTTTTCTTTTGATGATTGAGGATTGAATTTTTTTTTTATTCTTTGTTAGAATTTTTCCAAACTACTTTTAACCATTAGTTTTCCTCGATGTGAGTCTTCTTTTTTCTTCAATCCCTTTGCTTGGATGGCATTTGTGTTCTCGAAGTAATCTAAATCAACACTGCCCTCACATGTATCATGCATTTGATCATCTATTTGTAAATTTAACATGTCCTCAATAATTTTGCTTAGTTCATCAGCATGTTTTATAGAAAAATTAAATGTTTCATCACTCTCGGAGGCCCGATTTGATATCTTGTTGAACTTGAAGCATAGGGACCTATATTGATAGGCCTGTTGTAACTTAGGATCTACCTCAATATTAGCTCACACACATCTTGCACACTTTCAGATCTTGCTTTTCTTGTCCACCTTTTTCAGATCATCAATTTCCATGCTTTTCAGATCATCAATTTCCATGATATTCAATTCATCTCTTAAGATATTAATCGCATGACTGCACAAGATACCTTTCATCTCGAACAATCTACAACTGCAAGAGATAGTGCCATCTCTATGCTTTTTAACGTGTCGCCCCTTAGACTCATGGCCAAATAAGGTAACTGTATACAAAATGTTCTCGTCATTTTCAATGACCTCTGTTACACATGAATAAAGAGATTTCACATATTAATCTTGAAACTTATCAAATATTTCTTTGGTATATATTTTCCCTGTCTGAACTAGCATTGCAAGAGGTTCTTTCACCTTGGGCAATTTTTGACACAATGCATACTCCGCCTTCAACTCTTTATATCGAATACCATTGAGCACTCTCTCAAAGTGTATGAAAAATTGTGCCACATCATGATTTGACATTAGAAAAATTTTCAACTTAGCATTAAAGCTTTTACTAAGTTGGGTGCTCTTTATTCTTGCAGACAACGCCAACTTGACATAGCAAGGAGCCCATTTATGTCTTAAGCCAAATATCATGTTTAACCAATTATTATCACGTACATTATATTCATCTCTCATAGCAGTCCAAGCGAACAAAAACTCATCTTCATCATCATAATTGTCCATAAATTTTGATAAAACACTATGAACCCCACTGGGACCCTTAAACATGTTGTTTACATGCTTTAATGCATTTTGCATCATATGCCATGTACAAAACCTATGATACGTGTTGTGCATTACATTCAGATTAGCCTTAGCCATTGCAGCATCTTGATATGTAAATATAGTTTTTTGAGCTTTATTTGATATTGTCTCTAAAAACGTGTGGAACAACCAAATAAATGAATCTGCTATCTCATCATACATCAAAGCAGCCCCAAATATAATGGTTTCTCGATGATGATTAAATCCAACAAACACACCAAATGGTCGATTTTCTTTATTAATTTTATAGGTGGTATCAAAACACACATTACCAAACTGACCATCATCAATTATCATTCTAGGGTCGGCCCAAAATATATTTGTCATCTGTTCTTCACAGTCCAATTGGAAAGAATAAGAGAATGATGGGTTTTTCATTTTTTCATTTTGAAAATATTTCAATACACTTGCAGCTTTTTTATATGCCAATTTTCTTTGTCTCGTCGATAGAATTTTTTTTTTTAATCTTGTTTCGTAAAGCCAAGAGACTCTTCCACCAGCCTGCCTTCCCAACAGCTCATATGCAGAACTAAGAGGAGTTCCATATTTTTCTACCATTTCTACTTCAATGGCCTTTGAGGATGACATTTTTTTGATAAGATGGTAACATATGAATACATTCTTGTATTACAAGAAAGTGATTGTGCATTTCCACAAAGTTATGGACTGTATACTTGCCATTATTCATATTCAATTTAATAGTCATCTGTGCACCACAACTTGTTCTTGTATTTGCTCTGCTGATTTTAGTCTAATTACCTCGTTTATCACTACCTCGAAAACTCTCCTTACAACAAACAAATATACTTGAAGTAATTTCACCGGTACCCTTATTTTTGTTATGGGTATGTCTTCTAATACTAAATCTCATTTTTCTTCCATATTCATTATAGAATTCGTATGCAGCTTGTTCGGAATCAAACATCATGTCATATGTAGGTTTCCATAAATCACTCATTGATATGGAAAAAAGCTACAAATGTCTCATATAACTTTAAAAAATAAATACATAAATACAATATACAAACAAGATTTATTTCATCACAAATACAAAATTACAATAACATTTGATATTAAAAAAAATCAGAAATAAAATATTTTTAGGATCCTAAGGTTAGTAGTTTTACGGATAAAATTAATAAAACATGACTATTTCATCTCAAATACAAAATTACAATCACATTTGATATTTAAAAAAATGGATTAGAAACAAATAGATTAGAAACATTTTATTTTTTGAGATCCTAAAATTTGTATATTGAGAGATGAGATTAATAATACCTTAAATAGATGAAAAGAAGACCCCTGGATGATGATTTGAGGACGTGTATACCTCTGTGTACCTTGGGAAGAATTAAAAAAAAAAACAATGATCTTTAAACAAAAAAGTAGAACAATTAAAAAAAAAATAGCTGTCAGACAACTTTGTTTTTTTTTTTTGGGGGGGGGGAGGTAGACTAGCTATCGTTATTTTCATTAAAAGTGTCACAATACAAGTTTGAACACATAATTAAATCAAAGATTCATAGAAAAAAATAAAAGAGCAACATAGAGTATTGGGGGTGGGAGGGGGGGAGCGGGGAGCCCGAGCCGCTACTATTATATCGTCTCATCATGCAATACATAATTGACCCACCCTCTCTGAAGCAAACCATCCTGGCACGCGTGAGGCCGCATCACCACGGTCAGACAGCCATTAAACATGAAAAGTTGCTGCTGTCAGCTGAGAAAAAAAAAAAAATGAGGCCATGCTTTAAATTTTTGGTTGTTTGATCTTTGAAAGGACACATGGCTGTTTTTGATGAAAAGTCAAACAGATCTGAGTACACATAGGTAAAGCAGAGGATTAGGTCCCGGATCTGGTCCCCCCCCCCCCCCCCAATTATTGCTCCACGGATCTCACACCACCAAAGATCGGAAGGGCCATTTTCGTCTTTTCAGGCAAAATTATACAATTTGCTGTCCCTTGCCAGCCTGTACCCTGTTTGAAAGTCTTTTCTTTTTTCTTTACAATGTTTAAAGTCCTTTTAAAGTCCAATTCAGTAACGAAGCAACTTCAATTGGAAAAGGAGAATATGTCAATGGTTGTTGCTTGAATCCGCAAGCCTCAAAAGAATAGATACATTTGTTTTCATAAAAAAAACATGAGATATGTATTAAAAAAAAAAGAAAAGGAGAAGCAATTGTTATGTCCCTTCGTGGATTAAAGTCAAAGTCAAAGTCAAAGTCAAAATAAGCAACAAAAGACTCCTCCACCTCCAAATCCACGACCTTTTTGGTTTAGTAATCCACCCATTTTTTCTGAACTAGTGAATAGTGATCTTTAGTCATGGCAGAGGTGGTAATGGCTCCTCTACTATCACTTCTCTTTGAGAGATGTGCATCCCTTCTCATGGAGGGGTTTGGGCTATCATGGGGCGTCAAGAGAGAGCTCCAGAAGCTCAAGAGCATCCTCTCTGTGGTCCGGTCAGTGATCGAGGACGCGGAGGAGAAGCAGTTGAAGGACCGAGCCATCCGAGACTGGCTGGCGAAGCTGAAAGAGGCGGCCCACGACGCCGAGGACTTGTTGGACGAGTTCGAAGCGGAGGCTCTCACATTGAGATTTGGGTCCTCTCGGAAAGCCCGCTCCAGCCAGGTATGTTCCCTCTTCAGCCTCCCCATGGTGGGTTTTATTCGGCGTAAGTTGCGGGGTAAGATCGGAGTGGTTGTCGAGAATTTCGATGCGATTGCGAGGGAAAGATCCGATTTTTACTTGCGAGAGGGTGATGTCGCGGGCAGGCATTTTGGGGATTCTGATAGGCAGAACATGCATTCGTTTGTGAATGAACTGGATGTGGTTGGAAGAATGGATGACAGAGAGAACATTGTGCAATTATTGCTCTCACCGGGTTGTGATGGAAGGAGCGGCATTTCGGTGATTCCTATTGTTGGTATGGGAGGGCTGGGGAAGACGACACTCGCTCAGTTAGCGTACGGTGATGCGAGAGTGATCGGACACTTTGATTTGCGGTTGTGGGTCACCGTGACAGATGATTTTGATGTCGTGAAGCTTACGAGGACGGTCGTGGAGTTGGCGTCTGGGGCTAAATGTGATGTTGTGGTGATGGATTTTTTGCAACAACGCATCCGTGAAGTCTTGGAGGGGAGGAGGTTCTTGCTCGTGTTGGATGATGTGTGGAATGAGAATCGCGAGAGGTGGGAGAGGCTGGAGTCACTGTTGAGATGTGGAGGTGAAGGGAGTAAAATTGTTGTGACTACACGTAGCAAAGTAGTTGCGAAAGTCATGTGTGCGAGCGAGGTTTATCATTTGAAGCATCTCTCGGAGGATGATTGTTGGACTCTTTTTAAGCAACGCGCATTCGCAGATGGCAGAGAAGATCGATCCCATCTGATACCCATTGGGAAGGAGATTGTGAAGAAATGTGAGGGTGTTCCTTTGGCAGCAAAGGTGTTAGGAAGTGTGATGCAGTTGAAGAGGGATTTGGATGAGTGGTTGTACATCGAGCAAAGTGAAATATGGAACATACCCGAAGACGAAATTGGGATCCTGCCGGTGTTAAAGCTGAGCTACCATAATCTTCCTTTGCATTTGAGGAGATGCTTCTCTTATTGCAGCATCATCCCAAAGGGTAGCGAGATCAAGAAGGAACACTTGATACAACTTTGGATGGCTAATGGTTTTATACAGTCAAAGGGGGACATGGACTTGGAAGTGATTGGGAATCAGATCTTCAATGACCTGTTGTGGAGGTCTGTTTTCCAAGATACGCATAGTGAAGATGACGAGGGTGTGATCAGATACAAGATGCATGATCTCATGCATGACCTTGCACGGTCCACGGTGAAGAACGAATGTTTCATTCTTGATGCTTCATCACACGTGAATGGCACTTTGAAGAGGATACGTCACATGTCGATAGTGGAATGTTCATCACCGTCAATCCTATGTGAGGTGTTGAACAAGTCAAGGACCCTGCACACCTTCTTGTTGCCTTCGGAGTATCGTTTTAACACAATGGATCTTTCTCTCTCTGTATGGTCGAAACTCAAGTTTTTGCGAGTTTTGGATTTGCATCGGGCTTATATCAAAGAATTGCCGGTTCCGATAAGCAATTTGAAACATCTGAGATACCTAGACCTCTCTAGCACTAATGTTGAAATCTTACCTGAAGAAATGAGTGAGCTAGTCTACATGCAGACGCTGAAACTTGATGATTGTTCGATGCTCGTCCAACTGCCCAAAGGTTTGCGGAAGATGAGTAGTCTAAGACATCTGCATATCGATGGGTGCATCTCATTGTCTCGAATGCCAAAAGGGATGGGACAATTGAGTTGCCTCCGAACGTTAACGACATTCATAGTGGGCAAGAAAAGTGGGTGTGGTATAGGGGAGTTGCGAGGCTTGAATCTTCACGGCACAATCAACCTATGCAATCTTGGAAATGTAAGGACGATGGAGGATGCTAAAGTGGCCAACTTGATCGGCAAGAAAAATCTCAAGTCATTGAGTTTATCATGGGAACACTCCAGTGATGGTGAACTGCATGAGAGTGTGATAGAGGTCATAGGAGCTCTCCAACCACATGCCAACTTGAGAAAGTTAAAGGTGATGAACTACAGTGGTTTCCTCTTTCCATCATGGATGATGAAAGCTTCTTTTCTACCAAACTTAGTTGAGATGGAACTATCACTCTGTAGAAGATGCACTCATCTTCCTCTATTAAGCCAACTCCCACTGCTGAAGGTTCTCTACATAAATGAAATGGATGCTTTGGAATACATTGGGAGTGATTTTTATGGGATTCACGACAACAAAGGGAAACCATTTCCTTCATTGCAAATGCTCACATTCAATAGCGTGCCTAATTTGAAAAGATGGGAGGGGCACATAGTGGATGGGCGACATATATCCTCATTTTCTTGCTTGGTTTCTCTTGTGATTGAATATTGTCCTATGTTAACAGCCATGCCATGCCTCCCAATGGTTCAGAACTTACATATAAGAGAAGGAAATGCGATGTTGTTGAATGCCTATGATAAAAGAAATTATGAAATGCTCGGCACAGAAGTTTGTCTTAAGACGCTAAGCATTTCCTCCTGCAAGGATGTAGTTTCACTTCCGAGGGAGGTGATGAGTTGCCTGAGCACATCCCTTCAAGAACTGAAGATAGACAATTGTGAGAATCTGACATCATTGTCAGATGGGCTGAGATGTCTTACTGTTCTTAAGACACTGGAGATTAGCAACTGTTCTCAATTGGCTTCATTGCCATTGTTACCTGATGCTCTTCAGTTGCTATCAATTCAAAACTGTGAGAAGATGTCTTTCTTGCCAGAGGTGCTTCAACAGGCCGTCTCACTGCAGGAGTTAGTGATTGGAGGCTTCTTAACTCTTGCTGTTTTACCAAAGTGGCTTGGGAACCTCACATCACTTAAGGAGTTGCACATATGGAACTGCCCAAGCTTGATGAGACTGCCTGAAGAGGTGCTGCATCTCCCTAGACTTGAGAAGTTGTACATTTATGAATGTCTCCAGTTGGCAAGGCGTTATGAGATGGGCAAGGGTGAGGACTGGGAGCTCATATCCCACATTGCAGATGTGGAGATAGTCTCCTTGAAAGTACTAGAAGGATAAAGCAGAGAGGAACAAAATATAATCCATGTTATTCATCGTTTGGTGCTACATTTTCCAGGTTCCTACTTCTGATCTTTCTTATTTCATATTCTTTTTTTGTGGTTTGGTTTCTGATTTTATTCTTTTTTACTTTAAGTGGTCTTCCAACTAATTAAGAGTTGAAGTGCAAGGATTTGAAAGTTTAGTTTTTTTTAAGAAGTTAGATACATCTTTAAATGTAGTTTCAGGGACAGTTCGCACATGTTTTAATTTTTTAAAAATAATAAACCCTGTCTTACTCCGTTTCGAATTGAATGGATCCATTTTTAGCAAGTGTAAAAAAAAGTTAACGAGATATATATCTCACTGAAGGAAATATATATCTCGTTAGGTGGCTAGATATTATTAGACTGCTACCTAGTAAAACTTTATCAAATTTAATAATACCACTAATGATGTAAAGGAAAAGCATTTCATTAATTAGAATTTATAAACTTGATTAGCAGGTTCACAAGTGAGCCAAAGGCGTGAAGCAGTGGCAGTTGAGGAGTCATATTTTGAAGGAATATTGACAGATGTATTAATCAAGCAAAGCCAGTCTCACAAAATAGGCTGAAAAGTTGTGAAATTTAACCAGAAGTGGCTGTTCCACCAAAATGAAGTCGATGTCTTTTCTTAATTTCGGCAAGCACAGGTATCTCAATTTTACATTTGTGGATGCACTTATAATCTGTGGTGATTTGTCTCTACATCCTTACTTGTACTGGAAATTTTCATAATGTACTGGAAATTTGCGTTTCATCTTGTATTGTCACACCCTATTATAATATGATTTTGTATTCTTCAATGGCCATCAACAAGTGACACCAGGTTGTCTGTTACAGACTGTACCAAGAGAATCTTCTTGTTATTCTTAGTTGGTTAACATGAATCTCTTCTTATGATCCAGCACAAAATTCAGAAAAGTTTGGTCAATTTCCTTCTTGGGAAATATTTCACTCAGGAATGAGCAGTAACTTTTGTAGTCCCAGTATGTTTTAATTTTTTTGAAAGTATATATATCTAATGAAATACATTCTTGATGAAATTTAATCCACACATTTTTACATGTAACCTAACAGAGCGTATACCTGTCCAGTAGAGTATATACTCTACAAGAGATTGCGTACATAGGGTTAGTATTACAGGAACAATTGCAGGGCTTTCAATACAATTTGCCTCTTTTACTTGTCCACCCTTGCCTGGTGTGCATAAAATGATGCATAAATCTAGGACTCGTTGAAAATTATATTATTTGATTTTTATGTTCAAACAACTCTTGTTCTGCTTTGAAGCTGAAGAGAAGCAGCTGTGGTTGCAACCATGTGCATATGAGTGCCACAAGATGAGAGTAGCAATTTCACGCTTTTCCATATCAACCGATGCTTCCACGAGATCCTGTGGAACATTATGAAACGTATTGCGCGCTCCCATCATTCAGAGCTGCTGGAGGCTTTTCAATACACCCTGTAAACGATATGACACCGGTCCTAGGCTCCTAGCGTGTTCATGATACGCTGCAGCTGCTTCTGAACATACAACAACGATGTTCCTCCAGCCCCAGTTACACCCCTGCCTTAGTCTCACGACAAAGGCCTCTGCCTCAGCCAATACAGGTGCTTTGCTCAGGCGATGTCTGAACATCAAGGCGATCAATCGGACATCTGGTCAGGGTCCCAAGTGGCATGAAAAACATGTACTGGCAAAGCCTGTGAAACATATACTGGATCACTGTTAACCTACCTGCCCGTGTGAGAAGTTTTGCCTGCAACAGTTGAAACATGCTTAAGGGCACTGATACACCCACTCTGTCAAATTATGGCTACCATCCAACTCAATATATACTACATTATTTTAATATATGCTCTATTACCAAAAAATTATAAAAATATATGTATTTATTTTGTATGAGTATATTTTTTGTTCTTTTTTTTTTTTTTTTTTACAGTTGTGACACTCTGTTTTTTATAATATTAAATGTACTCTTATACATCATTAACACCCTTCACTTCACTCTCTGTAACGAGCTATATGTCTCAATTGGAATTTTTTTTACATTTTATATCATTCAATTCATTGAAGTATATATATCGGACTGTATAGGCTTAATCCATTTACAAACAGCTATGTAGTGATGCCTTGATTGGCGTGCATGCACACAACTAGACAAATCGATGCATATATTTTTAAAAAATAAAAATAAAAATGAGTCAATATTCTTTCTTCCGGTTAGTAATTCCACGAGGATCACTCCAAAGCTTTGTAGACGTCGCTCTTGTCCGTCAAACGGCCTGTGAGAAAATACTCAGGATCCGGGTATCCAAAAGTCCCTTGGACTACCGTTGATACGTGTGTATTATTAAGTGGCACGAATCTTGATGTTCCGAAATCAGCCACTTTGGCTGTGTAGTGGTCGTCTAGTAATACGTTTGATGACTTAAGACATTTCTATGAAAGATTGTTATCGTGCCGCGTGAATGTAAGATAATGTTCTAGCGCCTTCCGTTGCGATGCATGGAAGGGACTTTGGATTCTAGACAACATCCATAGAGTTTCACTACATTTCTATGTCTTTTGAATTTAAAATTTGTCCTGTTTTTTTTTTTAGATTGAATTTAGATCTATACATGTCACTGTTTCTTTGAATGTGAAAATAAGCACTTTTTTGAAGTATTTTTTTTTATTGATTAGATTGTTTTATTATTATTATTATTATTATTATTATTATTATTTATTCGGTGGGCGCTGAAGGTTTGGAATTTGATATGATGGTATGTCCCTCATTTTCGCATATGCTCAGGTATTATATCGGTTAGGCTTGGCTCTTTGATCTCTTTTTTTTTTTTTTTTTTATCTCGGGTTATTGTTGTTTACTAGGTTTTCTTTTTGGGTGGGGTGTGTAGCTTTGATTAGATTGACTTTTTGATGAAGAAAATTATGCTTTTGAATTTGAAATTTATTATTATTATTATTATTTAGATTGATTTTGTGATGAATTTGCAGTATCACTCGGTTTCATTTATTTGGGTTACAATGAACACGCGCTTTTGCGTGTGTATTTAACTAGTTTATTATAAAGGTCTTTATTATATGCTCATCTATCATTTAAAATTTTGGATATGGGTACTTGACAATAGATTAAATACGCATGTGAGTACATTTTACACGTACATTAATTTAAAATTTTTTCTAATGTTGCACCTTTTCTTCTCAAATTCACTATTGAAATGCAGTTGAAATTAATTATCTTTCACCACCTGTTTTTAATTTGCATTCATAATCACTTAGAAGTTGATAGATAGAACCATATTAGTGTTTAATGAAGTTTAATGAATCACAAATAATGTCATTTAAATAGTCTGAAAGTTTAAGAAAGCAGCATTTAAAGAGAAGACAAAAGAAGAGAAAAACGAAAAAAAAAAGGGGAGGGGGGGGGGGTGTGCTAGCATAGGCGTTGATCACATAAGTTGTGCCATCTTCAATGTCTCATTTCCCATACAGAACGAAGAATGCAAACAGAAACCATTCATTCATTTCACACACTCTATAGCATCTTTATAATAATGATTACTTCTTCTTCTTCTCCTTCATTTTTTTTTTTTTTAAAGACATTCAAAGATCGGAAGGGGCTTATAGTGATCACACCATCCCTGCCAAATGGCATTATATAAAAAGTAACCAAAAACAAAAGAAGAGACGAGTAACAAAAGAAGAGACGATTCAAAGAAGAAGAGCAGAAGAGAAGAGGAATAGACCATGGTTGATGTGCTTCCTGAAGACATGGTGGTGGAGATAATCTTCACCCTCATGTCTTCCTCCAGGGAACCTCACGTTCACCTCGCTTGCATCAAATCAATGTAAGTTCTACTTCTTCTTTGTTTTTCTTTTTAGGAGTAGGATATACAGAGGCGGATCCATAGGTTTACAAGACAATGTGCTAAAATAATTATCCTATTAAGCACATCAAAAATATCAAATCTTCTCTATCCATAGAGACAGTCACCGGCATCGTCACTCAGCTACTCTTTGCTTGCCATTAGAGTCGGGGTCGCGGCTGCAGCCAAGTAATCACTGGAAGAAGCTTGTGAAACCAGCACCTGTAGAGAAGATGAGGCTATGGACATTTGCGTCGGAGGGTGAGACCGCCCCAAATCTCAAATAACTTAGAGATTTTTTGGGTGGCACTCCATTGATGATCTCCTCCTCTACAATGTTTTTCTTTTTATAGCCTTTATCTACTCAGGATTTCAAAGGCTTTCAAAAACAATATCATTTCACTTTAATTGACATTTTGTCTTTTTCACTCACTTTTCTTTTTGTGAGATGTCATTTCTTATCTTTTAATTTTAATCTTATCTTTAACTTTACTTCCCTCGAGAGTTGTATTTTGTTATTTTTCTTGAGTGGAGTGTTTATCCGGATGAAATCCATGTGTTCTTCTTTTTGATAGAGCGTACCCATAAATGGATAAGGATGCCTTTTTCATAGAACATACCATGCCCGTGAGTGGATAAGGATGTCTTGTGAGTTATATGGATAACTTTTTTTAATAAGAATTTAAGTTATCATTTTAGTGTTGATCAAATTCATTTTCTTAGAAATTTGTAGGTATATTTTTATTTTATTACTAGAAATGATCATGTTTCTTGGGTCATATCATTTAACCTATGCCTCACGATTTACCACTGATCCTAGCTTAACCAAAAAAATCTTTTTACTACTTAAGCTTAATTTCTAAAAAAAAATTTATCCTTCTAAATTATTTGGTTGTATTAGATAAACTTTATAAACAGATCCTCCAGTTTTATTTTTAATGAAGCACATGATTTATTTATCAAAGGAAAAAATTATTTCTTTCAACCCTCATTTTCTTTTGGGGCCGTGCCTTTTTTTTATCATATGATGATGTGATGATACAAGAGCTGAATTTAATATGAGTGTTGTTACACATAATTTTTTTTTCAACCATAATTCCAGTCTTCTATGCGTCATGCGTCGATAGAAAATTATCAAAGCATATGCTTACATTAACGATGTATATGCTTCGATAATTTTTTTTTTCATATTTTTCATAAATATATCCATATAATTCATTGAAGTATATATTTCATTTTTTATAAAAACATGCACATTATTAAATGAGATATATTATTTTCAAAAAATTCAAAACACATGTAAACTGGAATTGAGGTTGGAAAAAGAGTTGTACGTAACATTATCCATTTAATATTGATAGAAAATGTTAGACTCAGCCATTTTTACCAACCAAAACTCAAACCACACAAGTTTTTATTATTTTTTTAAATAGTAAACATTACATAATAATGTATATGTTTAAAAAAAAGTGTATAATACTCCATTTCGATTGAATAAACATATTTTTAATAAATGTAAAAAAAATTTAACGAGGTATATACACTATGTAATGAGGTATATATTTCATTGAATTTCTAATAAGATATATATTTTATTAAATTTTTAATAAAATATATAAAACTGTATTTTGAACTGTAAAAGAGGTGAGAATAACTACGCCTATATTGGGACCGTGCATGGTAGGCATCAACAACAGGATGGGCCGACTTGACTTGTGGAACAGGCCCGGCTGGGTCGGAAAAAAAAATCAGACTCAGGTCCTATCCACAGGCTCAGGCCTGATCAAGCTTGTCGGGATAGGCCCAGACTTAGTGCCACGGGAGGACCTGCGGGCATAAAATAATTTTTCTTAAATTATTGGGGGCTCTGCCCCAAAATTTTCTTTGTATGTATAGTTTTCTAGCATACACATGCACCTCTCGTTACAGGATGATTTGTGTTTTTATTTTACTAAAAAGAATTGGCACAATTAAAAAATTATTGTACATTACTACTATGTTACTCTTTTTACGGTTTAAGCAGTTCACGTTAACTTCTTTCACTCACTGTGTTAAGGCATTTATCTCATTGAATTTATTTTACATTTTTTACAAATGATATCATTTAATTAATTAAAATATATATTTCATATTTAATAAAAATATATATCTCAGTAGATGAGACGTAATTTTAATAAAAGGTAAACACATGCAACATGTGTTTTGGACTATAAAATAAACTCTATGCATACTAATATGCCCTCATACTTTTTGATATTTATAATAATATTATGCATGTACTTAATAATTGTCTTTGTAACATATACTTGGCAATATTTCATTAATCCACAAAGGGTTCTCGGATCCAACCCCAAACATCTCTCTGTCTTAGAACATCTTCAATGGACATGTTAACTCACTAGTTAGTGTCAGATTTTTAAAAAACATGTAAAAATGGTGCTCCAATGGAAGTGTTAAGGGCAAGCTAAATGTGGGCTCCGCCTGTCATATGTTAAGGGAAGTGTTAATTGTGGCTAGTGCTTTAGCCAATCAAATGTGGGCCTCACCATTTAAAATATTCAAAAAAATATTATTTTTGGTGGGTGAAGAGGTTTGAGTGGGTGGAGAGGTGGACCCACTATTATTTTGGCTAGTTCTTTAAAGCATCTCCAATGGATATGTTAATTAACATGTTAGTATCATATTTTACATAACATGTAAAAATGTTGCTCCAATGGAGATGTTAAGATGGAGCTAAATGTGGACCCCACGTGTCAAGTGTTATCTTTCATGTTAACTGTAGCTAGTGTTTTAGCTAGCCAAATGTGGGTCCCACGTGATAATTCTCCTTAAAAAATTAATAAAAAATAAAAGGTTGAATGGTGGAGAGGTGGGGCCCACTATTGGTTTGACTAATTTATTTAACTAGTTTATTGGAATAACAACAACCAATTAAATAGGGATATGGTAATTGAGTGTATAGTTGAGATATAAAGTATTGATATAACATTTTAAAATCTTATTTAGCTAATATAATACATTGAAGATGCTCTTATATATAAAATTGGTTTTGAATGCCTCAGTTAGCACCTTTTAAATCTGTTTGTACGTCTCTTCAATGGATATGAAAATCTAAGATCCATTTAAATAACTTGATTTACATTCATTTGTATCTCTCTCGTATCCACATTTTAATTCCACACAGTGGCGTCAGGATTTTTTTTCAAAGCTTGAAAACAATTTCTGGAATGCAAAAAAAAAAAAAACTCTATAAATATGCATTATATCATTTATATAATAATTTTTAATTCACCAAAATATATTACATCATTCAATTCACAGGAAGTATTAAAAAAAATATTTATTTGTCTAGACCCCAAACGCAGTCCATACACCGGTTTATTTTTAAACTAGTTTATTATAGATTGGGACCACTGGCCAAATTTACATGACAAATGAGGAAGGCTTTGAATCATGGAAACTGAGAGGAAGGAGCCACGTATGCATTTAAATTTTTTTTTTTGTTAAATAAATTTGTATTTTTATTTGCCCAAAAGTCTCAACAAATTGGGGAAAATGTCAAGACAATGAAAACACATACACAAACAAAGTATATCTTATAAAAGTATATGATAAATCGATATAATTGATAAAGATGTCATTCAATAGTAAAAAAAAATTTATGTCAAAGTGGAAAATTTAAAACCAAACAAGTGTTCTAACATGATTGTGAATGGTTGTATGTTGATAGATTAAAATGAAAAAAAATAAAAAAATAAATTTCCAAGTAGATATATTGACCTAGAAAAATAAAGAGAAAGAGATTCAATAAAATATAATAAAAAAGTTTAAAATACACAACAAGAACACTAAGCATTAAAAAAAAAAAAACCCTTAAAAAAGATGAAATGTTGAGTGCAGCATTGTGTTCAATCCTTTTTTTTTTCAACTCTGTCCAGCCCTTTTTCCCAAATGTGAAAGCACCCTGTTTTTTTTTTTTTTTTTGTCCTACTTCAACAATTTTTCTGAATTTTTTTTTGTTTTTATCATCCAGTTACAAAGTACCCCTCATTGTTATCAAAATTCCAGTGGGTGCCATCGCCCTCACTCTCCTTTGTAGGTCCACCCCCTGAATGAAAGAGCATATAATTTTAAAAAAAAATTGTGTATAATGCATATGGGACTGCACAAAGAGTCGGACACATGATGCAAATTGGAAAATTGGGTTGTTATGATTATTATTTTATATAAATAATTAGGTTAGAGAATTATTTTAAGTTTTTCCATGTTACCATAGATTTTATCTATGGATTTAAAAATAAGTTTGTTAAGAAAATTTGTTAGATTTAGAAATATTCAAGTTGTTATGATTAGGTGGTTAAGAATCTATTGATTTGTTAGAGGAGCTGGAATTTAAATAAAATATTATCTCATCTCAACAAACTTAATGCCTATAAACAGGCATCAATAGAGTTGTAAAAGTAATTCAATTTATTATTATTATTATTTCTTTTTAAGTTTAAAATATCTCTCCGGGACTCTTTTGGCTTTCTTTATGGTTTTGTTGAAGTTCTTCTATTTGCATATTCATCTCTCTTCGCAGGTCCCTCTTTCTTCTCTGCATCATTTGGTACCAGAGCTCGAGTTTCCCTTCTGGGTGAGGTCTAGACGAGATCCCTACCCTGAGATGGCAAAAGGTTGAGATGTAGTCCCGCGGGGTGCCATGAATGGTGAAGTTAGAGATATGAGGGAAGAGATGTTACAACAATTGAGAATTTTTATTACTATGTTGGGCAAAACCCTCGAGAATGTGAAGGTGCAACTCGACAACCTTGAGAGACAGCACCAATCGTAATCAAGTCCGAAACCTTCGACACGAGCTCTTGATTTCAATTAGAAGCCCTCCCATGAGGACGATTCGGAAACTCCCCCCAATCGGTTGATCGTCTAACGAGAATGGATGACTGTATAATGACACCACATCGATTCGACCCGACAACACCCATGTCCATTCCTCCTGCGAGGGTATACGGATCACTAAAGGTGAAGTGCGCACTGCTTAATTTTACCCCTGCATTTCATCCTTTTTCTTTTTTTTTTCTAGGTCAAATATTCTCCTATCAGCATGCGACAAGACTCGAACCCAAGTCCCCTCATTAAAGAGGGGGTACCTCTCCCATCCTACCAAGAGAATGTTCGATTGCATTTCATCTTGTATTGTCACACCCTACTATAATTTCATTTTGTATTCTGCAATGGCCATTAACAATTGACACCAGGTTGTACTGTTATAGACAATACCAAGAGAATCTTCATGTCATTCTAACAACATTCTCTGTTATAGACAATACCAAGAGAATCTTCATGTCATTCTAACAACATTCTTCTTCTTTTATTAATATGAATATTTTTTATGGTCTAGCACAAAATTAAGAAAAAATTTGGTCAATTTCCTTCTACGAAAATGTTACACTCAGTCATTCATGCAGTCAATTTTGCAATCCCATCTCACCATGTTATTAAGTTTTTTTGAATTATACATCTAATGAAATACATTCTTCACAAAAATAAAATAAATACTCAATTAATTTAATCCACACCGTTTTATACCTACTGTAATATAGTAAATACTTATACAATAGAGTATATATTCTCTTAGCCCATAATTTGTTCAAGAATAAGCCTGGAATAAATTAGAATTGGTCTAAATCACCTCATTATGGATGTTTGGATGATTGAAATAAATGAGAATCTGTATGCCAGAATTAACTAGTATAAAATGTTATATGGATTCCATCCACCCATTAGAATTAAGTTATTCCAGGTTATTTAAATCAAAAGAATATGCGGGCCCACTGTCAAACCAACTGTCATTACCTCTTATAAATCATTGTTATCATTTTTTTACCTTTTATAAATCTTTATCCACACTTTATTCATATTTTATCCAAATAACAAAAAATTTATTATTACATTTCTCAATGAGAATAATTCAAAACATAACAAATACAAAATCATTTTATCCTTATTTATACTAGAATAGTCATAAATATCATAATAATTTAATTCTCAAACCAAACATTTTAGAGATTTCATGTATAGAGTTAGTAATGTAAGAATGACTACCCCCGTATGGCATGGAACATAAGGCAAGAATAATGAAGAATAGATGAGAATAGCTAAAAAAAAGTTGTTTGTTTTGATATAATAAACCCGATAGTTATGTCTGGATAAGCTAGAATAAGGCCTGATAACTATTATTAGGAAATGGTGGAATTGCTTATCAAGGTTTATCTATGCCAATGGATAAAAATATCATTCTCTGTCATTTTAAAAAATTTATCTCACCTAACAGATTCACACAGATTTCAAAAATTGTCACATCTATCAAATCAATCATATATCTCTCACACTATTCCCATGGGGTATAATTGTCATTTAAAAAATCATAAACTCTTATTCATCCCTTATCAACTATTTATCATCATTTTATCCAAGGTGAACCAAACAACAAAAAAGTCATTTTTACGTTTCCCAATAAGAATAACAAAAAAGACAACCAAACAAAAAGTTGCTTATTCAGCCTGGATTGTTATCTATCCCAGTATAGCTATCGAGAGCGAATAACCTAATGTCACACCCCATACGGGGGTACAAGACTTATAATAGAGATTGCCTCGTTTACTTGTCCACCAATCCACCCTTGCCTGGTGTGCCTGGAATGGTGAATAAATATATGAATGAACTAATGTTTAGTTTCATAATAAATTTATAATAAATTAAAATTAGTCAGAATAATTTCATTATGGATGTTTGGATGATTAAAATAAATGAGAATCTGTATGTCAGAATTAACTAGTATAAAATGGTATACAGATTCCATCCACCTATTAAAATTAAATTATTTTAATTTATTTAAATTAAAAAAATACGTGAATTCACTGTCTTATCATCACTTTTTATAAATTTTGAATAAAATCCATCCACGTATAAAAGTTGTGGCAGTCATTTGAAACACGGCAAAAATTAAAGCAGAAAGAGACAAGAGGAATCTTCTTCATTGAAAATCGGACACTAGTTGGACCGGTTCATCAAGTGCACACACCTCCACTCAATTAATATATAATCTTTGCTAGTACTGAAAAATGAAAATGAATCAAAGGGAATTAATAGAACAGCTGCTGTAAGGATGATGGTTCTGGTTGTGTTGTTGCTTCAGTTCCTTAGTGGGCTAACACTAGTCATGGCCTCCCAAGCAAAGCCCGGATGCCCTGAAAAATGTGGCAATCTTAGCATCCCCTACCCATTTGGCATCCAAATGGGTTGTTACAGGGAAGAAGGCTTCTTCCTCTTCTGTACCTCCAATGGCGTCGTAAACACATACAACAGCTATGTTGCTATGGTAACAGAAATATCTCTCCTAACTGGAAAGGTTGTCGTCAATTCACACCTACATGTTGACTGCTACAACTCCTCCGGGTTTCCGGATGGTCCTAGCTCACCTCATTACACAACCATATCTTCCGAAGGTCCTTACACCATCTCCAGTACCCAAAACAAATTGATCGCGCTGGGTTGTGACACCTCGGCCGTCTTCCAAGACGGCGACGGACACTTCAGCACCGGATGCATCTCGACCTGTGACAACTCGAGCTTGGTGAAAAATGGGACGTGCGACGGGATCGGTTGCTGCGAGGCCTCCATACCGAAAGGGATGAAGGAGACTCACATCCGTCTCGGTAGCTTCAACAATCACACAAAGGTCCACAGCTTCAACCCGTGCAGCTACGCCTTCCTTGTTGATAAAGATTCGTTCAGTTTTGGTGGACTCTCTAGCCTCACCCGTGAGTACCAATTGAATTACGGTCAGAGTTTCAGTCGGATCGTGTTGGATTGGGCCATCGGGAATCAGACGTGCGAAGAGGCGAAGAAGAACGCGACGGATTACGCTTGCGTCGACAACGGCTATTGCTATGACTCCCCGGACGGCCCCGGTTACCGATGCAACTGCTCCGCGGGTTATCAGGGGAACCCTTATCTTGAATGCTCCGGTATCTCTCTCTCTCTCTCTCTCAGTCATCTCTCTTCCTATGAGTGTTTGTGCTTGCAAGAAAGGGGGTAAAAAATGGAGAAAAAAAATTAAAA
Organism: Acorus gramineus; assembly: GCA_030737835.1. Taxonomy (NCBI): domain Eukaryota; kingdom Viridiplantae; phylum Streptophyta; class Magnoliopsida; order Acorales; family Acoraceae; genus Acorus; species Acorus gramineus. The sequence continues at coordinate 20,842,870 of CM060848.1, read as the reverse complement.
TTTTGTTTTTTCATCATTTAAAAAGGCTTGAAAATATTTCAGTTTATCAAAATATTTCTAGTGAGTTACTATTGTCGGCAATGCTCTTCAAAAGGTCATAAATGGTGTATTAATCCCTTTTTGCTAGGTATTTTTACAAAATTTTAAATATTTATAATGTTCATAGATAGGGAAATTTATTTTCATGCCTTTAAAATAACATCTATTTAGGGTTATACCCCACTTAAAAAGATAATTGCTTGTATATCCCCTAAAAAAAGGTATTTGAAGTTCGGGACTTGAAAACAAAAATATGAAGAAAGAAGAGCCTAATCATTAAATAACATAGTTTATATGAACTTAAAAAATAAAAATCTCATTTCACAAACTAGTTGTATCAAGACGTACATTTGACGATTGACTTATAACAAAATAGACATTTGAAGTTAGGGACTTAAAAAAATATAAACAAATGATGAATTTATCACTAAATAACATAGTTTACATGGATTTAAAAATAAAAATCCGTAAAAAAATTGGAGTTTCTTTGCCAAATAAAATGATTTTTTATACTATTTATTTTTCATTTTCTTTAATAGGTAAAAAAATAATGTTAGAGGAAAATGTTGAAGCTATAAATTCCATATTTTCATCATAAAAGAAAAAAACAAGTGAGAAAAAAGTTTTCTTTTTCGGTTATTTTTTTTTTAAAACTCATATTCATCCATTTTCTTTCATTTTACATCCAATTATATTACGCATAAAAGCATCCTAATATATTTTTGTTTTCCCCTCACGATGAAATTAAGTAACAACTATTTGTTGTCTTGTTAGATATTGATGAGTGCGCAAGAACAAATGAAAAAGCCTACCCATGCAAAGGAATCTGCATAAACACACCGGGAAGCTACAGATGCGAGTGTCCAAAAGGAAAACACAGTGACGATCCGAAATCATATCAATGCAGAACCTCATTGTCGATGGTCATTGGTAAATCTTCATTTCCTCTTCTAATCAAATCTCAAGTATTTTTCCTGTTTCAGTTTATTTATTTAATTTTTCAGTTCCAATTCAGTAAACATCATTAATAATTGTGTTCCATGTGAATAATTGTGAATAATCCATATCGTTCAGTAGTAGCATGATCATTCTAATGACTGTTAATCAGGAAGTTCAGTCGTTCTTCAACCCTGAAAATATCCAAACTTAATGAAAGTGTACTCTTTAATACGGCCACCTAAAAAATCAAGCACAACTATTAATTTAATTGTGCAAGACTTCTATAATTTCATTTTTTTTTTTACTCTCACTTAGTTAGCTCTCGTGTCGCATTAGCAATGAATATGAAGACTCTGCATCATATTCATGATTTCAATAGCTTGATCATGTAGTTCCTTATGTCATTAGCAATTGCAAGTTTAATTCTGTAACATATTGATCATGTTTTCTTAAAGAAAAGAAAGAACAAAAACATATTGATCATGTAGTCCCTTATGAGTTATGACATATCTGAGTTAGGTTATTAAACACCAAAAATATATATATATATCAATTCCGTCCTTATAAATTTGGTCATGTTATTATGCATGACTCAGTTATGGAAAAATTTGAGCTATTATGTCAAAGGAAAGGAAAATTGAAAGCTCAAGTGTCATTTAGATAGAGAAAACTTGAATATCATACGACTTCATAGGTCCTTTTTGTTAATATATTCAAAACAATGAATGCCTTGTGTTTTTATGTAGTACCTTACATATTATAATAATAATCTCATCATGTATGTATATATTTCCCTCTTGCAGTCGTGTCGATCGCCATAAGCATCAGCTTAGGGATAATTTTGCTCCTCGGGTGTTGCATTTTGCTCTATAAAGGATGGAAGGTAAGGTCTCAAAAGATGCTAAAACGAAAGTACTTCCTTCAAAATCGAGGTCTACTACTCCAACATCTTATCTCTTCCAATGGGGACTCAACTAATCAAACCAATATCTTTACTTTGAAAGAGCTTGAGAAAGCAACCAACAATTTTGATGAGACAAGGGTACTGGGCCGTGGAGGCCATGGCACCGTTTACAAAGGTCTTTTATCGGATCAAAGGATCGTCGCCATCAAGAAGTCCAAAATCACAAGTAGCGGTGAAATCGATCAATTCATAAATGAGGTTGTCACATTATCTCGAATCGACCATAGAAATGTGGTGAAACTCCACGGATGCTGTCTAGAGTCTGAAGTCCCTTTACTCGTCTATGAGTTCATATCCAATGGAATGCTTTCCAACCACATTTACTCTGAAGACCATCACTTATCTTGGGAAGACCGCTTAAGGATCGCAACGGAAAGCGCTGGAGCATTATCTTACCTTCACTCTGCGGCTTCTATAACAATCTTTCATAGAGATGTCAAGTCATCAAACATACTACTAGATGACCACTACACAGCCAAAGTGGCTGATTTTGGAACATCAAGATTCGTGCCGCTTAATGATACACACGTATCCACGGCAGTCCAGGGGACTTTCGGATACCTGGATCCTGAGTACTTTCTCACAGGCCGATTGACGGACAAGAGCGACGTCTACAGCTTTGGAGTGATCCTCGTGGAGTTGCTAACAGGAAAAAAGCCGCTCTCCATGCACGAGGATAGGAATCTATTGACTCATTTTATCTTGTTATTGAAAGAGAACCGCCTCACTCAAATCATAGAGGATCGAGTTGTGAAAGAGGGAACGAAAGAGCAAATCCAATTGGTAGCGGAGCTGGCAGGGGCGTGCATGAGAATGAAAGGGGAGGAGAGACCGACGATGAAAGAAGTGGAAGCCGAGCTTGAGGGATTGAGACGGCCTAAGAATCAACACCGATGGGCGGTACATGATCCAGAAGAGACAGAGAGCTTGTTGATGGATGTCTTTGCTGTGCAAACCCGGGACAATGGTGATACTACCACACAATCTAGTTTACAAAGGCAATTCATGGAATCTATAGGATTTCCCCGATGAATGTTATAATGTCATTTTAGTTTGGATTTTTGTTCAGGTTGGAACCCTATTAGATGACCGAATCATGTATTTTTTGTCGGTTGATGGCTTCATATTATATAGAAGAAAGCATTGTATATAATGACATGAGCTAGTTGTAATATGTACTTATTTTTATAGAAAAATGTCACGCACATTAATTATTCAAAAAACTGGTGTACCTGATATCTCTTAAATTACCGAACCACCTCTTGACATGTTATTAGATGTATCCCTTCATCACCAAGGAATATTCTTGGGTTCAAGTTTTGTCCCAATTGATTGAAAAAGATTTGATCAATAAATAAATAAATAAATAAAACATTTCTCATAAAAGCCTTAGAAGAAGTTTTGAAAATGAGTTTGAAAAATAATTTTTCACATACACAATATTTAAAACTATTTTTTAAAGAAATATTTTTGTTAGATTTTTAAAAACCTAGTTTTTGTAATTAAAAAATTGTCCTGATGTAGTATATACTTTACTTATGTAATATATGTTGAATTAAATCTTTTAATTTTTTTAATTAAAAAAACATTTACAATTGACTAACATTATTCATTAAATATATTAATATTAATATTGTAAATAAGATATAGATATGATATTTTGTAGTTTAGATTTTTAGTTGAGGTATCATTTCTGGGTTCTTTCATCCAATAAGAGTTATTTTTTATCTTTTATTTGTGTCCTTCTCTCTTATCCACACCAAAAGCCGTCCCTCCCCCCCCCCCCCCCCCCCGCACTCCCATCACCCCTCCCTCATGCCCGCCCCTTCCCTCTGGTAACTCCCTCTTACCAGTTCATCTACCACTTCATCAACTCTGACCTGTTAACTATGTACCTAAACATGTTAACATTGTACATAGTGAAAAAGAGGTAAAAATGAAAATGTTTACGGTAGGACTCAACGACCATTACACAACAGGACTTAAAATAGTAGACAAGGGAATCTAGGGACGTAAAAATAAGTTCAATATGTTCTAAAAATCTAAAAATAATTCAACGGTTCATGGAACCTGAAATGAATTCCCCCTTTTTTTTACTTTTTTATGTAAACATGCTTAAGGGCACTGATACACCCACTCTGTCAAATTATGGCTACCATCCAACTCAATATATACTACATTATTTTAATATATGCTCTATTACAAAAAATTATAAAAATATATGTATTTATTTTGTATGAGTATATTTTTTGTTTTTTTTTTTGTTTTTTTTTTTTTACGGTTGTGACACTCTGTTTTTTATAATATTAAATGTACTCTTATACATCATTAACACCCTTCACTTCACTCTATGTAACGAGTTATATGTCTCCATTGGAATGTTTTTTTTACATTTTATATCATTTAATTCATTGAAGTATATATATCAGACTATACAGGCTTAATCCATTTACAAACAGCTATGTAGTCATGCCTTGATTGGCGTGCATGCACACAACTAGACAAATCGATGCATATTTTTTTAAAAAAATAAAAATAAAATGAGTCAATATTCTTTCTTCCGGTTAGTAATTCCACGAGGATCACTCCAAAGCTGTAGACGTCGCTCTTGTCCGTCAAACGGCCTGTGAGAAAATACTCAGGATCCGGGTATCCAAAAGTCCCTTGGACTACCGTTGATACGTATGTATCATTAAGTGGCACGAATCTTGATGTTCCGAAATCAGCCACTTTGGCTGTGTAGTGGTCGTCTAGTAATACGTTTGATGACTTAGACATTTCTATGAAAGATTGTTATCGTACCGCGTGAATGTAAGATGATGTTCTAGCGCTTTCCGTTGCGATTCATGGAAGGGACTTTGGATTCTAGACAACATCCATAGAGTTTCACTACATTTCTATGTCTTTTGAATTTAAAATTTGTCCTGTTTTTCATTTTTAAATTGAATTTAGATCTATACATGTCACTGTTTCTTTGAATGTGAAAATAAGCACTTTTTTGAGGTATTTTTTTTATTAATTAGATTGTTTTATTATTATTATTATTATTATTATTATTATTATTTATTCGGTGGGCGTTGGAGGTTTGGAATTTGATATAATGGTATGTCCCTCATTTTCACATATGCTCAAGTATTATATCTGTTAGGCTTGGCTCTTTGATCTTTTTTCTTTTTTTTTTTATCTCGGGTTATTGTTGTTGACTAGGTTTTCTTTTTGGGTGGGGTGTGTAGCTTTGATTAGATTGACTTTTTGATGAAGAAAATTATGCTTTTGAATTTGAAATTTATTATTATTATTATTATTTAAATTGATTTTGTATTGAATTTGCAGTATCACTCCGTTTCATATATTTGGGTTACAATGAACACGCGCTTTTGCGTGTGTATTTAACTAGTTTATTATAAAGGTCTTTATTATATGCTCATCTATCATTTAAAATTTTGGATATGGGTACTTGACAATAGATTAAATACTCATGTGAGTAAATTTTACACGATACATTAATTTAAATTTTTTTCTAATGTTGCACCTTTTCTTCTCAAATTCATTATTGAAATGCAGTTGAAATTAATTATCTTTCACCACCTGTTTTTAATTTGCATTCATAATCACTTAGAAGTTGATAGATAGAACCATATTAGTGTTTAATGAAGTTTAATGAATCACAAATAATGTCATTTAAATAGTCTGAAAGTTTAAGAAAGCAGCATTTAAAGAGAAGACAAAAGAAGAGAAAAACGAAAAAAAAATGGAGGGGGTGCTAGCATAGGCGTTGATCACATAAGTTGTGCCATCTTCAATGTCTCATTTCCCATACAGAACGAAGAATGCAAACAGAAACCATTCATTCATTTCACACACTCTATAGCATCTTTATAATAATGATTACTTTTTTTTATTTTAAAAAGACATTCAAAGATTTGAAGGGGTTTATAATGATCACACCATCCCTGCCAAATGGCATTATATAAGAAGTAACCAAAAACAAAAGAAGAGATGAGTAACAAAAGAAAAGAGAGAAGAAACATGGCCGATTCAAGGAAGAAGAGCATAAAAGAAGAGGAAGAGACCATGTTTGATGTGCTTCCTGAAGACATGGTGGTGGAGATAATCTCCACCCTCATGTCTTCCTCCAGGACCTCACGTTCACCTCGCTTGCATCAAATCAACGTAAGTTCTACTTCTTCTTTTCTTTCTTTTTAGGAGTAGTATATACAGAGGCGGATCCATAGGTTTACAAGACAATGTGCTAAAATAATTATCTTGTTAAGCACATCAGAAATATCAAATCTTCTCTATCCATAGGGACAGTCACCTGCATCGTCACTCAGCTACTCTTTGCCTGCCAACTTGCGGCATTTTGAGGTCTTTGTTATAATGACAGGCCTAACTAGATTGAACATAAAAAATGAGACATTCACTGTATACCGGGATCCGGACCCGGTTGGACCCGAGTCTGACCTGGTCTGAAAAATCACTTTAAACCTGCAGAAATGCAGATCAACTATAAAAAAATAAAAATAAACAAAAATAATTTACCATGCCATTTGTTGTAATGGCAGGCCTAACTAGATTGAACAAAGAGATGGAAATATTCACTGAACGGGAGATTTATTGGCGTTGAGAGACGAGGTAGAAGGTGCGGCGCCATTGGAGTCGGGGTCGCGGCTGCAGCCACCTAATCGCCGGAGGAAGCTTGTGAAACCAGCACCTGTAGAGAAGATGAGGCTATGGACATTTGCGTCGGAGGGTAAGACTGCCCCAAGTCTCAAACAACTTAGAGATTTTTTAGGTGGCACTCCATCGATGACCTCCTCCTCTGCAATGCTTTTCTTTTTATAGCTTTTATCTACTCCGGATTTCAAAGGCTTTCAAAAACAATATCATTTCATTTTAATTGACATTTTGTCTTTTTCACTCACTTTTCTTTTTGTGAGATGTCATTTCTTATCTTTTAATTTTAATCTTATCTTTAATTTTACTTTCCTCGAGAGTTGTATTTTGTCCTTTTTCTTGAGTGGAGTGTTTATCCGGATGGAATCCATGTGTTCTTTTTGATAGAGCGTACCCATGAATGGATAAGGATGCCTTTTTGATAGAACATACCATTCCCGTGAGTGGATAAGGATGTCTTGTGAGTTACATCGATGACTTTTTTTAATAAGAATTTAAGTTATCCTTTTAGTGTTGATCAAATTCATTTTCTTAGAAATTTGTAGGTATATTTTTATTTTATTACTAGAAATGATCATGTTTCTTGGGTCATATCATTTAACCTATGCCTCACGATTTACCACTGATCCTAGCTTAACCAAAAAAATCTTTTTACTACTTAAGCTTAATTTCTAAAAAAAAATTTATCCTTCTAAATTATTTGGTTGTATTAGATAAACTTTATAAACAGATCCTCCAGTTTTATTTTTAATGAAGCACATGATTTATTTATCAAAGGAAAAAATTATTTCTTTCAACCCTCATTTTCTTTTGGGCGGTGCCTTTTTTTATCATATGATGATGTGATGATACAAGAGCTGAATTTAATATGAGTGTTGTTACACACAATTTTTTTTCAACCATAATTTCAGTCTTCTATGCGTCATGCGTCGATAGAAAATTATCAAAGCATATGCTTACATTAACGATGTATATGCTTCGATAATTTTTTTTCCATATTTTTCATAAATATATCCATATAATTCATTGGAGTATATATTTCATTTTTTATAAAAACATGCACATTATTAAATGAGATATATTATTTTCAAAAAATTCAAAACACATGTAGACTGGAATTGAGGTTGGAAAAAGGGTTGTACGTAACATTATCCATTTAATATTGATAGAAAATGTTAGACTCAACCATTTTTACCAACCAAAACTCAAATCACACAAGTTTTCATTATTTTTTTAAATAGTAAACATTACATAATAAGGTATATGCTTTAATAAAAAATGTATATCACTCCATTTCAATTGAATAAACATATTTTTAATAAATGTAAGAAAATTTTAACGAGGTATATACACTATGTAATGAGGTATATATTTCATTGAATTTCTAATAAGATATATATTTTATTGAATTTTTAATAAAATATATAAAACTGTATTTTGAACTGTAAAAGAGGTGAGAATAACTACGCCTATATTGGGACCGTGCATGGTAGGCATCAACAACAGGATGGGCCGACTTGACTTGTGGAACAGGCCCGGCTGGGTCGGAAAAAAAAAAATCAGACTCAGGTCCTATCCACAGGCTCAGGCCTGATCAAGCTTGTCGGGATAGGCCCAGACTTAGTGCCACGGGAGGAACTGCGGGCATAAAATAATTTTTCTTAAATTATTGGGGGCTCTGCCCCAAAATTTTCTTTGTATGTATAGTTTTCTAGCATACACATGCACCTCTCGTTACAGGATGATTTGTGTTTTTATTTTACTAAAAAGAATTGGCACAATTAAAAAATTATTGTACATTACTACTATGTTACTCTTTTTACGGTTTAAGCAGTTCACGTTAACTTCTTTCACTCACTGGCATTTATCTCATTGAATTTGTTTTATATTTTTTATAAATGATATTATTTAATTAATTAAAATATATATTTCACATTTAATAAAAATATATATCTCAGTAGATGAGACGTGATTTTAATAAAAGGTAAACACATACAGCATGTATTTTGGACTATAAAATAAACACCATGTATATTAATATGCCCTCATACTTTTTGATATTTATAATAATATTATGCATGTACTTAATAATTGTTTTTGTAACATATACTTGGCAACATTTCATTAATCCACAAAGGGTTCTCGGATCCAACCCCAAACATCTCTCTGTCTTAGAACATCTTCAATGGACATGTTAACTCACTAGTTAGTGTCAGATTTTTAGAAAACATATAAAAATGGTGCTCCAATGAAAGTGTTAAGGGCAAGCTAAATGTGGGCTCTGCCTGTCATATGTTAATGGAGGTGTTAACTGTGGCTAGTGCTTTAGCCAACAAATGTGGGCCCCACCATTTAAAAGATTCAAAAAAATATTATTTTTGATGGGTGAAGAGGTTTGAGTGGGTGGAGAGGTGGGCCCACTATTATTTTGGCTAGTTCTTTAAAGCATCTCCAATGGATATGTTAACTAACATGTTAGTGTCATATTTTACATGACATGTAAAAATGTTGCTTCAATGGAGATGTTAAGAGGGAGCTAAATGTGGACCCCACGTGTCAGGTGTTATCTTTCATGTTAACTGTAGCTAGTGTTTTAGCTAGTTAAATGTGGGCCCCACGTGATAATTCTCCTTAAAAATTAATAAAAAAATACATTTGAAATGTTGAATGATGGAGAGGTGGGGCCCACTATTGGTTTGACTAATTTATTTAGTTAGTTTATTGGAACAACAACAACCAACTAAATAGGGATGTTGTAATTGAGTGTATAGTTGAGATATAAAGTGCTGATATGATATTTTAAAATCTTATTTAGCTCACATATACATTAGAGATGCTCTTGTATATAAAATTGGTTTTGGATGCCTCAGTTAGCACCTTTTAAATCTGTTTGTACGTCTCTTCAATGGATATGAAAATCTAAGATCCATTTAAATAACTTGATTTACACATCACTTAATTTGTACGTCTCTTTTTACAAATCTACATTCAGTTGTATCTCTCTCGTATCCACATTTTAATTCCACCCAGTAGCGTCAGGATTTTTTTTCAAAGCTTGAAAACAATTTCTGGAATGCAAAAAAAAACTAAAAAAAACTCTATAAATATGCATTATATCATTTATATAATAATTTTTAATTCACCAAAATATATTACATCATTCAATTCACAGGAAGTATTTAAAAAAATATTTATTTGTCTAGACCCCAAACGCAGTCCATACACCGGTTTATTTTTAAACTAGTTTATTATAGATTGGGACCACTGGCCAAATTTACATGACAAATGAGGAAGGCTTTGAATCATGGAAACTGAGAGGAAGGAGCCACGTATGCATTTAAATGTTTTTTTTTTGTTAAATATATTTGTATTTTTATTTGCCCAAAGTCTCAACAAATTGGGGAAAATGTCAAGACAATGAAAACACATACACAAACAAAGTATATCTTATAAAAGTATATGATAAATCGATATAATTGATAAAGATGTCATTCAATAGTAAAATTTTTTTTATGTCAAAGTAGAAAATTTAAAACCAAACAAGTGCTCTAACATGATTGTGAATGGTTGTCTGTTGATAGATTAAAATGAAAAAAAATAAAAAAATTAATTTCCAAGTAGATATATTGACCTAGAGAAATAAAGAGAAAGAGATTCAATAAAATATAATAAAAAAGTTTAAAATACACAACAAGAACACTAAGCATTAAAAAAAAAAACCCTTAAAAAAGATGAAATGTTGAGTGCAGCATTGTGTTCAATCCTTTTTTTTTGCAACTCTGTCCAGCCCTTTTTCCCAAATGTGAAAGCACCCTGTTGTTGTTTTTTTTTTTTTTTTTTTTTTTTTCTTACTTCAACAATTTTTCTGAATTTTTTTTATGTTTTTATCATCCAGTTACAAAGTACCCCTCATTGTTATCAAAATTCCAGTGGGTGCCATCGCCCTCACTCTCCTTTGTAGGTCCACCCCCTGAATGAAAGAATTGAAATTGTGTATAATACATATGGGATTGCACAAAGAGCCGGACACATGATGCAAATTGGAAAATTGGGTTGTTATGATTATTATTATTATTTTATATAAATAATTAGGTTAGAGAATTATTTTAAGTTTTTCCATGTTACCATAGATTTTATCTATGGATTTAAAAATAAGTTTGTTAAGAAAATTTGTTAGATTTAGAAATATTCAAGTTGTTATGATTAGGTGGTTAAGAATCTATTGATTTGTTAGAGGAGCTCGAATTTAAATAAAATATTATCTCATCTCAACAAACTTAATGCCTATAAACAGGCACCAATAGAGTTGTAAAAGTAATTCAATTCATTATTATTATTATTATTATTATTATTATTATTATTATTTCTTTTTAAGTTTAAAATATCTCTCCGGGGCTCTTTTGGCTTTCTTTATGGTTTTGTTGAAGTAACAAAAGTTCTTCTATTTGCATATCCATCTCTCTTCACAGGTCCCTCTTTCTTCTCTGCATCATTTGGTACCAGAGCTCTTGTTTCCCTTCTGGGTGAGGTCTAGACGAGATCCCTACCCTGACATGGCAAAATGTTGAGATGTAGTCCTGCGGGGTGCCATGAATGGTGAAGTTAGAGATATGAGGGAAGAGATGTTACAGCAATTGAGAATTTTTATTACTATGTTGGGCAAAACCCTCGAGAATGTGAAGGTGCAACTCAATCGTAATCAAGTCTGAAACCTTCGACACGAGCTCTTGATTTCAATTAGAAGCCCTCCCATGAGGACGATTCGGAAACTCCCCCCAATCGGTAGATCGTCTAACGAGAATGGATGACTGTATAATGACACCACATCGATTCGACCCGACAACACCCATGTCCATTCCTCCTGCGAGGGTATACGGAGCAAAAAATTAAGAAAAAATTTGGTCAATTTCCTTCTACGAAAATGTTACACTCAGTCATTCATGCAGTCAATTTTGCAATCCCATCTCACCATGTTATTAAGTTTTTTTTGAATTATACATCTAATGAAATACATTCTTCACAAAAATAAAATACATACTCAATTAATTTAATCCACACCGTTTTATATCTACTGTAATATAGTAAATACTTATACAATAGAGTATATATTCTCTTAGCCCATAGTTTGTTCAAGAATAAGCCCGGAATAAATTAGAATTGGTCTAAATCACCTCATTATGGATGTTTGGATGATTGAAATAAATGAGAATATCTATGTCAAAATTAACTAGTATAAAATGTTATATGGATTCCATCCACCCATTATAATTAAGTTATTCCAGGTTATTTAAATCAAAAGAATATGCGGGTCCACTGTCAAACCAACTGTCATCACCTCTTATAAATCACGGTTATCATTTTTTTATCTTTTATAAATCTTTATCCACACTTTATTCATATTTTATCTAAATAACAAAAAAATTATTATTACATTTCTCAATGAGAATAATTCAAAACATAACAAATACAAAATCATTTTATCCTTATTTATACTAAAATAGTCATAAATATCATAATAATTTAATTATCAAACCAAACATTTTAGAGATTTCATATATAGAGTTAGTAATGCAAGAATGACTACAAGACTTATAATAGAGATTGCCTCGTCTACTTGTCCACCACTCCACCCTTGCCTGGTGTGCTTGGAATGGTGAATAAATATGGGAATGAACCCATGTTTGGTTCCAGAATAAATTTGTAATAAATTAAAATTAATCAGAATAACTTCATTATGGATGTTTGGATGATTGAAATAAATGAGAATCTGTATGTCAGAATTAACTAGTATAAAATGGTATACAGATTCCATCCACCTATTAAAATTAAATTATTTTAATTTATTTAAATTAAATATGCTAATCTATTATTAAATCAACTTTCATCACCTCTAAATTTCTATCCCTGCATAAAAGTTATAGAGAATACTCGAAAATCAAAGTTTGACTAGGTGTGGCAGTCATTTGAAACACGGCAAAAATTAAAGCAGAAAGAGACAAGAGGAATCTTCTTCATTGAAAATCGGACACTAGTTGGACCGGTTCATCAAGTGCACACACCTCCTCTCAATTAATATATAATCTTTGCTAGTACTGAAAAATGAAAATGAATCAAAGGGAATTAATAGAACAGCTGCTGTAAGGATGATGGTTCTGGTTGTGTTGTTGCTTCAGTTCCTTAGTGGGCTAACACTAGTCATGGCCTCCCAAGCAAAGCCCGGATGCCCGGAAAAATGTGGCAATCTTAGCATCCCCTACCCATTTGGCATCCAAACGGGTTGTTACAGGGAAGAAGGCTTCTTCCTCTTCTGTAACTCCAATGGCGTCGTAAACACAAACAACAGCGATGTTGCTATGGTAACAGAAATATCTCTCCTAACTGGAAAGATTGTCGTCAATTCATACCCATATGTTGACTGCTACAACTCCTCCGGGTTTCCGGATGGTCCTAGCTCACCTGATTACACAACCATATCTTCCGAAAGTCCTTACACCATCTCCAGTACCCAAAACAAATTGATCGCGCTGGGTTGTGACACCTCGGCCGTCTTCCAAGACGGCGACGGACACTTCAGCACCGGATGCATCTCGACCTGTGACAACTCGAGCTTGGTGAAAAATGGGACGTGCGACGGGATCGGTTGCTGCGAGGCCTCCATACCGAAAGGGATGAAGGAGACTCACATCCGTCTCGGTAGCTTCAACAATCACACAAAGGTCCACAGCTTCAACCCGTGCAGCTACGCCTTCCTTGTTGATAAAGATTCGTTCAGTTTTGGTGGACTCTCTAGCCTCACCCGTGAGTACCGATTGAATTACGGTCAGAGTTTCAGTCGGATCGTGTTGGATTGGGCCATCGGGAATCAGACGTGCGAAGAGGCGAAGAAGAACGCGACGGATTACGCTTGCGTCGACAACGGCTATTGCTATGACTCCCCGGACGGCCCCGGTTACCGATGCAACTGCTCCGCGGGTTATCAGGGGAACCCTTATCTTGAATGCTCCGGTATCTCTCTCTCTTGTTTGTGCTTGCAAGAAAGAGGGTAAAAAATAGAAAAAAAAATTAAAATTTTGTTTTTTCATTATTTAAAAAGGCTTGAAAATATTTCAGTTTATCAAAACATTTCTAGTGAGTGACTATTGTCGGCAATGCTCTTCAAAAGGTCATAAATGGTGTATTAATGCCTTTTTGCTAGGTATTTTTACAAAATTTTAAATATTTATAATGTTCATAGATAGGGAAATTTGTTTTTATGCCTTTAAAATAGCATTTATTTAGGGTTATACCCCACTTAAAAAGATAATTGCTTGTATATCCCTTAAAAAAAAGTATATTTAAATTTCGGGACTTGAAAACAAAAATATGAAGAAAGAAGAGTCTAATCATTAAATAACATAGTTTATATGAACTTAAAAAATAAAAATCTCATTTCACAAACTAGTTGTATCAAGACATACATTTAACGCATTGACTCGTAACGAAATAGACATTTAAAGTTAGGGATTTAAAAAAATATAAAGAAATGATGAATTTATCACTAAATAACATAGTTTATAAGGATTTAAAAATAAAAATCCGTCAAAAAATTGGAGTTTCTTTGCCAAATAAAATGATTTTTTATACTATTTATTTTTCATTTTCTTTAATAGGTAAAAAAATAATGTTAGAGGAAAATGTTGAAGCTATAAATTCCATATTTTCATCATAAAAACAAAAGAAAAAAACAAGTGAGAGAAAAGTTTTCTTTTTCGGTTACTTTTTTAAAAAAAAACTCATATTCATTCATTTTCTTTCATTTTACATCCAATTATATTACGCATAAAAACATCCTAATATATTTTTGTTTTCCCCTCACGATGAAATTAAGTAACAACTATTTGTTGTCTTGTTAGATATTGATGAGTGCGCAAGCACATGCCAAGGAATCTGCACAAACACACCAGGAAGCTACAGATGCGAGTGTCCAAAAGGAAAACACAGTGTAGATCCGAAATCATATCAATGCAGAACCTCATTGTCGATGGTCATTGGTAAATCTTCATTTCCTCTTCTAATCAAATCTCAAGTATTTTTCCTGTTTCAGTTTATTTATTTAATTTTTCAGTTCCAATTCAGTAAACATCATTAATAATTGTGTTCCATGTGAATAATTGTGAATAATCCATATCGTTCAGTAGTAGCATGATCATTCTAATGACTGTTAATCAGGAAGTTCAGTCGTTCTTCAACCCTGAAAATATTCAACACTGGTCCAACCCAGTTTTTGTAGAAAAAACCCAAAACAACTTACCATATAAACTTCAATTTACCCTAATTGAGCATTTTTTAAAAAAAACATATTTTGCAGCCGTAAATGAATAAATCACCCACTTCACCAAACACCAAACAGTGTGTAATGAATTTGATTTTATTTGTAAATTCTTTAATTCTTTTGATTTATTATATGTTTTGTAGATGCATTTAGATATTTCATATTTTGACAATGTTTGAAGAATTGAATAAATCACCATCGCCTCTGTTGGTCGTTCGGAGAATTGGAGTTTCTCCGGTTCAATCTTTCATTAAATTTTAAATTTATTAGATTTATTCGAATTTTTTTGTTAGGGTTTGTCTTATTATTTTTTATTATCTTGGTGTCTAATAAGAAAACTAAATCAAAACTTTTTAAACTGAGTTTGTATTTGTGATTTTTTTTGTTTTTTTTATATAACATTTGAGTTTTTTTTTTTATTATTGAATATCTTTTTTATGTAGGTTATAATTTTAGATGGATTTTAAGTGGAGGATTGTATTTCACTAAAAGAAAAGAAGAAAATAATGGAGCGAAGTTGGTTTTTTTTTATATAACATTTGAGCTTTTGTATTAACGAACTTGTTTTGTTTTACTTAATTTTTTGATGAACTTATTTTATTTCAAGTGTATCATATAACTGCCAAAAAAAAATATTGATATTTTTATCAAGAAATTTTTTTTTATATGAAAAAATTAATTCAGCCCACCCAGAAAAAGTATTCTGGATCCGCCCCTGCTTATGACATATCTGAGTTAGGTTATTAAACACCAAAAATATATATATATATCAATTCCGTCCATATAAATTTGGTGATGTTATTATGCATGACTCAGTTATGGAAAAATTTGAGCTATTATGTCAAAGGAAAGGAAAATTGAAAGCTCAAGTGTCATTTAGATAGAGAAAACTTGAATATCATACGACTTCATAGGTCCTTTTTGTTAATATATTCAAAACAATGAATGCCTTATGTTTTTATGTAGTACCTTACATATTATAATAATAATCTCATCATGTATGTATATATTTCCCTCTTGCAGTCGTGCCGATCGCCATAAGCATCAGCTTAGGGATAATTTTGCTCCTCGGGGGTTGCATTTTGCTCTATAAAGGATGGAAGGAAAGGTCTCAAAAGATGCTAAAACGAAAGTACTTCCTTCAAAATCGAGGTCTACTACTCCAACATCTTATCTCTTCCAATGGGGACTCAACTAATCAAACCAATATCTTTACTTTGAAAGAGCTTGAGAAAGCAACCAACAATTTTGATGAGACAAGGGTACTGGGCCGTGGAGGCCATGGCACCGTTTACAAAGGTCTTTTATCGGATCAAAGGATCGTCGCCATCAAGAAGTCCAAAATCACAAGTAGCGGTGAAATCGATCAATTCATAAATGAGGTTGTCACATTATCTCGAATCTACCATAGAAATGTGGTGAAACTCCACGGATGTTGTCTAGAGTCTGAAGTCCCTTTACTCGTCTATGAGTTCATATCCAATGGAATGCTTTCCAACCACATTTACTCTGAAGACCATCACTTATCTTGGGAAGACCGCTTAAGGATCGCAACGGAAAGCGCTGGAGCATTATCTTACCTTCACTCTGCGGCTTCTATAACAATCTTTCATAGAGATGTCAAGTCATCAAACATACTACTAGATGACCACTACACAGCCAAAGTGGCTGATTTTGGAACATCAAGGTTCGTGCCGTTTAATGATACACACGTATCCACGGCAGTCCAGGGGACTTTCGGATACCTGGATCCTGAGTACTTTCTCACAGGCCGATTGACGGACAAGAGCGACGTCTACAGCTTTGGAGTGATCCTCGTGGAGTTACTAACAGGAAAAAAGCCGCTCTCCATGCACGAGGATAGGAATCTATTGACTCATTTTATCTTGTTATTGAAAGAGAACCGCCTCACTCAAATCATAGAGGATCGAGTTGTGAAAGAGGGAACGAAAGAGCAAATCCAATTGGTAGCGGAGTTGGCAGGGGCGTGCATGAGAATGAAAGGGGAGGAGAGACCGACGATGAAAGAAGTGGAAGCCGAGCTTGAGGGATTGAGACGGCCTAAGAATCAACACCGATGGGCGGTACATGATCCAGAAGAGACAGAGAGCTTGTTGATGGATGTCTTTGCTGTGCAAACCCGGGACAATGGTGATACTACCACACAATCTAGTTTACAAAGGCAATTCATGGAATCTATAGGATTTCCCCGATGAATGTTATAATGTCATTTTAGTTTGGATTTGTTCAGGTTGGAACCCTATTGGATGACCGAATAATGTATTTTTTGTCGGTTGATGGCTTCATATTATATAGAAGAAAGCATTGTATATAATGACATGAGCTAGTTGTAATATGTACTTATTTTTATAGAAAAATGTCACGAACATTAATTATTCAAAAAACTGGTGCACCTGATATCTCTTAAATTACCGAACCACCTCTTGACAGGTTATTAGATGTATCCCTTCATCACCGAGGAATATTCTTGGGTTCGAGTTTTGTCCCAGTTGATTGAAGAAGATTTGATCAATAAATAAATAAATAAAACATTTCTCATAAAGGCCTTAGAAGAAGTTTTGAAAATGAGTTTGAAAAATAATTTTTCACATACACAATATTTAAAACTATTTTTTAAAGAAATATTTTTGTTAGATTTTTAAAAACCTAGTTTTTGTAATTAAAAAATTGTCCTGATGTAGTATATACTTTACTTATGTAATATATGTTGAATTAAATCTTTTAATTTTTTTAATTAAAAAAACATTTACAATTGACTAACATTATTCATTAAATATATTAATATTAATATTGTAAATAAGATATAGATATGATATTTTGTAGTTTAGATTTTTAGTTGAGGTATCATTTCTGGGTTCTTCCATCCGATAAGAGTTATTTTTTATCTTTTATTTGTGTCCTTCTCTCTTATCCACACCAAAAGCAGTCCCTCCCCCCCGCACTCCCATCACCCCTCCCTCATGCCCGCCCCTTCCCTCTGGTAACTCCCTCTTACCAGTTCATCTACCACTTCATCAACTCTGACCTGTTAACTATGTACCTAAACATGTTAACATTGTACATAGTGAAAAAGAGGTAAAAATGAAAATGTTTACGGTAGGACTCAACGACCATTACACAACAGGACTTAAAATAGTAGACAAGGGAATCTAGGGACGTAAAAATAAGTTCAATATGTTCTAAAAATCTAAAAATAATTCAAGGGTTCATGGAACCTGAAATGAATTCCCCCTTTTTTTTCTTTTTTATGTAAAGGAATGTAAAGATTATATAACTTCAACCAAAAAAAAAAAAACAAAAACTCCAAAATTTTGTCTCCCAACATTTTCCGATTACTTACTAATTCCTTATGAATCCTCTCTCTTGCTTGAGAACTTAATTACCAACAAGAAGTTTCATCATAATATATATATTAAAAAAGATACGTGCAACCCCCGTTGTAGCCCTAATTTCATTACATCTCATTTTTCTTTCTTTTTTAAATCATATACTCATCATTTGAAGTGCATACTATTATATGAAATAAAATATATACTGAGATACATTAGTGTATTTTTTTTATGATAAAAAAATAAAAAACAAATTTGAATCATATACCATGATAGAATCACATACATTGTGATAGTACAGTATATACTATATTATCATAACGTATGCTATATTATCATAGCGTATAGGGTTACACAACGGGCTGCGAAATTAACTATGTATATCTACGCTCTATATATATATAACAAATAATAGTCCAAATGGGTTTGCGTCAGTCTGAAGGTTGCTTCATATTGTTTGAAAGCAATACAGGTTCTGTAATGCTTTTAAAGGACATGAGAGTAAGACATCATACAATCAATATGCTCTTCAAATTTCAGAAAACCATGAAGGTTGTGGTTGATAATAGACACACATGTTGCACTTACCAAAAATAAATAAATTGATAATCCTTCACACTAATCTTTACAAACAGAAAACCCATGTAGCTCTTTTTAATACAAACACTTGATAATGAAATAAGAAATGCCAAACTGTAACAGAAAGAACAATTTTGAAGAGAATATACATAGAATGTTCGACGTGGAATTAGCAGCATCTCATCTATTGCTTGTACATGAAAGGGAGAAGCTTCTGTACACCAACCCCTGTGAATGTCTCATCCAGGGCTTGTCCATGGAGGGGAGGCTTTGTATATGAACCCTTGTGAAGACATACCGTAACTCAGGTCGAGATTGTGAAGCTGCTCCATGAGTTGGGACCGTCGCTCTTTAAAGAAGTCAAGACGAGTCGTCAGTTCCACCAAAGCAGAAGAAGTTGTCGAAGGGTGTCTTTGAGATTCCATGCCCTAATGTGGCACCATTGCTTGTAAACATTTCATGTTGGAAGAATAATTGATATGACCAAAGAGTTTTTTTTAATCTTATTTAAGGATCTCACCTCCACTGCTCTAGAATTCATTTCGGCGGATATGCTTGTGGAAGCCTCTGTACTTTTTGAATCAGTAGGACTGGTTGAATCCAAAGACAGCTTCCAAGAGATTTGTCGATTACTGGATGAAGGTAATATTTGCTGCTTCATGTTCCTCCACCCTGTACCAGATGAGCTCTCCTAAACAAGTTCTAAATATGGTTAGGAGCTTGAGAGGGCAAACATACATATGCAGGCAGACAAATCTTGGTATTTATGCATATCATGTGATCGACCTAAGCAGAGCACAAACATTTACAGGGAAACCCTTTTGATGTCCATTATACACAATTTCAAGAGAGTTTATCTAGTGACTAATGATACTTTGTTCTTTTGGATGTAGAAAAGAAAGAGAGGTCACATAAATACATCATTTATTAGAGAAAAATTACTACAATTAGAATAAAATCATGTAAAATTTATTTCAAACTGTTTTCTTCCTTATACCTCAAATTCAGTCATTTATCCCGTAAAAACTTAATGCCGTACACATCCATAATGGGTAGTAACACAAGTTCAGAAACACAATCAAAGTAAAACTGTTACCCACTGTGGTCGTTCCTTTTTTTCTCATGTCCCTTGTTTGGAAAACAAAAGGTCTGCTTAATATGTTAAAATTGTGTTTCAAATAGTGGAAAGTAAAAAAGTTTGAATTAAGTGATACATCAATGTCTAATGGGTGTTGAGCATTCAAATAGGCGGAGCTTGTTTTATCCACTTCTATTTAGATAGTTCATAGTTAACACAATATTAAACAGTTTGTGTTTGAATTAAAATATGTCAATCACCACCATGTACCCTAAACGAAGGCAGCAGCACAATTTTATTTGTATGTGATCTTAAGTGAGATAATGAGAAGGTTTGGACTGAAGTAAGGGCACCTATGACAATTTTTGAAGGCAACAATAAGAATCAAAACCATTAGAACAAAGTAGAAATAATCATTGAGCATGAAAAATATATATGCAAATGATGGTTACTGAAGAAGACATGAATCAACTAACAGAACTTGCTGTAAGACCTTATACACAACAGCATCAACTGCAAAACAATCACATTTTTCCATTGACTAAAATAAGAGAGCCCAAGTGCCTACTGCCTTCATAATTTATGATCATAGGAGCAGTAATCCAATCTGAAATGCAAACAAATGAAGGACACGTGATTGAGACATACCTCACTTCTCTGCTTCCTTTCATTGTTACAAAAAGCAAGGGTGGTATCAAAATCTTGTTGGAGAGCTTTTCTGCAGCAAACAGATATTTACATAGTTTAAGGGCAAACTAAACCAGGCAGGCTCAGTTAAGCATGCATAATGGAATGCATTTGGACTACTTACTGCGGAAGACATGTTGATGAAGAACATGAAAAAACATGTAGTATTTTAATTATCATCATTGTGGGCGCCATACATATGGTAGGTGCAAACCTAACTTGGATCTTAAATTTGGTGTCGTGAAGGTGGTGTTTTTTTTTTTTTTTTTTTTTTGAGGGGGGGGTGGGGGGGGGGGGGGGGGGGTTGAGAAGATGAAACTATAGTCACAAATTCGGGATTTGGTAATCATCTGGTAGGGGTTTTATTTGGTTCAGTTCGGATTATTCGGAAATGAATTCAATGAAAATTCATAAAATTTGGGGATCTAAAAACAATCTAATGTATCACAAAAGGGCATGTGGTTGACTCAAGTACATAAAAGGCATGCGGATAACTCAGACAAATGATCAAGCAATTTATGCACATAGGCTCTAGCTGGTTCACACAAATGATCAAACATTTGGTGCATGAAGGTGGAGAGAATCAACAACAACATTGAAAGGAATCAATAAACAACATATTAAAGAGGGGGAGAGTGAGAAACACAAAGGAGAGGGAGATTCAGAGAGAGGAAGAGAGTGTGCACACATCTTTGCAAATATCGATTAAGATTTAGGGCTTTATTTACATTGATATTTAGGTTCTCAAAATATCCCTGTTTTTTTTAATTTATTCGATTTGTCCCCTATTTCATGAACTATGCCAAACTACCGTATATAGCGGATCATCGGGGAGTTGTTGGACAACACCATGAGTCACCAGATTTTTTCAAATATTTGCGACTAAATTGGCGACCATGTGACTATGGATGAAACAGGAAGACTAAAGATAAATGGAGTACATAGACATGACTAAAAAGGAAAAGGAAAAGGAAAAGAAAGTAGAAAATAAGCAGGGATGTATAAAAACAGAGCCAGTATATGAGAATCTACTAACTTCCGACAAATCTGCACAATCCCTAACAAGGATTTAAACCTAGATTTAAAATAACAAATAATATAAAATCTTTATAAACCGGTCGCATGCTACATATGAAATTTTGCAAGTCTCACTAAAGGTTTTGCACAAGTAGATACCGGTCACATGCACTCGCAAGAGATGAATACTGATGCTGACGTTGTTGGTTGAGTTGGAGGTGGAGTTCAGCAACCTTCTGCTTCAGTCTTGCAACATCAGCCTCTGCAAGGGCAATTTCCTCCAGCTCTGCCCTTGTCTTCAGAAAAAATATGCACCATCAGATTATATTTAATAAATGCAAAACTGCAATAAGAATTTGAAGCTAAGAAGAACACAGCAAAACCTTGGAATCCATACTCCTTGAACTTGGTAAATGTCCTGAGGACATGCTCAAGCCAACCTCTAATGCAGCTCTGAGATCTCTCTCAGCTTGTAATTGTTCTTGAAGTCTAGAAACCTAAAATAAGATACAGAAATATGCAATAAAATTTTTAGAAACTAATTCAGCACATCTTTAACTTTTCAGGCGCACAACAATATTACCATCAAAAAATATTCCAGAGAATTCACCAACAGCTTCAGTCATTCTCATGGAGATGAATGAATATGTGATAAATCTTTTTACCGTTTTTTAGAAGAGGCCCAAGTGGGTGGTATAACATTTCATTATAGGAATAAAAATAAAAGCTAATCAAAGGGAGTAACTAGAACAACCATCCCCTAGACTTCTAAAAGACTCCAAAACAATGAAAAGTTATTCAGAGCCCAGAGGTAATAACAACCCTAAAGCTTACTCAACGGTTCTGCTGAGAAATGGAGAGGAACACCTATCAAAATCATATATAGTAAAGAAATATAGTTCTGGCACAGGTCACAATAAATATATGTTGACATATTTACGTCTCCATAGAAACATACAGATGCATACATGAAGTAAAACATTCTATTTATGTTGCAGCAAGGCTCATGCCAAGGTCACTTTTGAATAGGGGAATATGTTGAGTTCAGATTTACAGCTCAGGTCGAATATGGACACGTTTCAATAGCCAAAAAAATATAGCTATAGAAGTTTATTTAAAAATGTGAAACGGTCATATAAATCAATAATTGCTAAGTCAAATTTTGTTTTTTAATACAATACTATTGGCATTGAATGTTAATTTTATGGGAATACTGACGAATCAGCCCCTTTCAGAGAAACACACACTTTCATGTTCATGGTGCATATATCCTCCATTGCTAGAAAGTACGGAAATTTATAGTGCAAATAGAATGAATGACCTTTCTAAACATTCGTAAAAAATAAAAAGGTGGACAAAATTCTGATGTTTGACCCTATTTGTGTCCATTAGAACACCTTAAACACACTTATTTCGTCGTCTAATGATTGATCCTCTTTCAAATGTCTGATTGACCGTTCAATTCGAGAGAGCTGATATTGCATCTGTTTGAACTCCCAAAACTTCCATTCAAATGAACAGAGCAAGTACCTCCCCTCACATGTTTTGCATCATACTTTGCAATCATACAAAGCGAGTATTGGCACGCGAGTACAAAAATTGATGGTCCAATAACTAAATAATAGCAAAAGAAAATAAAAATATGCCCAATAAATTTGTGTGGTGGATAAGAAACATGCCATGAATTACATCAGACCAAACAGGACAAAGAACTCTGCAGAAGAAATATGAGCAAGGCAACAGATACACTTCAGATAAATGGTTGACACCATCTTCAATAGAAGTCTGAATAAATGGGATTCAAGTTGTATTGCAGATTACATTATCCAGAGACAGGTAAAGACTGAATGTAAAACAAACTTCGAGTCATGATTTATAAGACCCAAAAGAGAAACATATTTGAGGCCTAACAAATAAATAATGGATTGACAACAGATAACAGGTTGTCTCCACTCATTTCAATCTCGAACAGGTTGTCTCCACTCATTTCAATCTCGAACACTGATGCAAAGTCAAGTTCAAATTATTTTGGATCATTATAACTATATAATATTATAATCCAAAGATGGGTCAAAGACTGAATGCACTTCACAATAACAAAATAGGAACCTACGTAGTAAACTTCTTAACTCTTACATCTTGTTCAAGTGCCAAGCGTCGTTCATGCAAAGCTTGCTTTCTTCTTTCCAAACTTGCCTGCAAAATTGCATTCCCCTTTGCCTGGCACAGGATACACCTGTAAGAAAACTTGTGGCATTCTATGATTATATGAGCATATCGAAGATTTGCTCTCACCTCTTTTGCAATCCGATTCTGCAAGTCATTCTTGGTGATCTCGAGTCTTTGAATAGCAAGCCTAATATTCATAGCCAATTAGTTGCAGGGGAAAAAAACTTGAGAAAGAATGAAAAAAATGTAAAAAATGATGATGATAGAAAAGAGTATGAAATAAACATAAAATTAGACAACTATAGATGAATAAAGAGAAGAAAAAATATAAGCTGATATAGAAGGTTTTTCTACAACCAAAAGGAAATTGTATAGATTTCTCATTTCTCATATTATGGTGATTTATATTGTATATTTCAGATATCCTAATCCGGAGCCTGATAGTGATCACTCACAAACATAGACGATGCACAATTTTGTGTCAAACATAGCTTGATAGTCATCACTCACAATTTTGTTGATGCATTCAGCTATTGAAACCAATGGGTGATGTGCAATGACTTTGTCCAGGATTTTGAGTTAAGTCATGATGTGCAACAGATCAAACAGAAACAGAAAAGAAGAACCACCACTTTTTCCTGAGCAAGTCTGTAAAGTAAGCAAAAGGATAGGACAAAAGAAGGACTAGCAAGATTCGATAATGAAGATGGAATGGACCATGGAAAAGCCACTGTCCTTGTCAGCAGAAAAATCAATGGTTACAAATCGGGATATGTTGCAAATGAAATTAAAGCCCAAAAACTATTAGGAAGATAATTTGATATAACAGCTTTTTGGAAGGAATAAGTATGATTGCTGCTTTCGCAAATATCAACTGTATTTTATTTCATGATTATTACTAAAAAAAAGTTTTACTTCTGGCTTCATTTCAGGCACATTAGTGAGCAGAACCTCGTAAATGTATTAAAGATGGGGAAGCAATTGGAGCAAGATAAGAGGGGAAGCAGTTGGAGAAAGCTAAGAAAGTTGTAAGGAATTTTGAGGAAATTATGAAACTTACTCTTCTTCACCAGATGAATCTACAGACTCCATGGAGAGGTTCTTTCTTGCCTAGAAAAAGTGAATAATATTTATTAGTACAAAAAGAAGTCAGCAATAAAATGATGAAACGAGACAAACAGTGATTCAAGGGAATATTGGTTTCCTTCTTTTTTCTTTTTCTTTTTTTCTGCATTATCTTTTAGTTTCCACTCGTTGGAAAATTTAGCACAACAATTAAAGATAAAACCAAGAAAGGCTATAACAAAAATCATTGTAGAGGACATAAAATGCATATGCTCTTTGACATTTGCTTATTATAAAATTCACCATAAGGCAAACATTCTACAGAAGAAAAAATGCAAATAAAAGTTCCAACAACAAAGAAACATAATTCAAGCATACATTTGGGAGACTACAACATGAATCTTTTTGAAAATGTGGTAGAGATCCAATATAATGGAGGCAAAATATCTGCCAAAAGAGATGCAAAAGACCAAATGAAAGAATAAGATGCAGGGGATGAGGCTCACAAAAAAAGGGCCCTCACCCCATCTAAAGTTTGCCTTCACCAAAGAAGGATACAAATTCAGCCTAACACAGTATTACCACAAATTCAGTCCTTAGCAAGTCCAACAATGGATCCCCACAATATTTCCAATAGAAAGGAGTGGCCTTCAAGATGATCTCATTCCTTCTTAGCCATAGAGTATAACACACCACACAGATAATGATTTGAGAGACTTTTGCTGTCACACTGCTGTCACCATTTTTCTTCATCCTGCTCTCTTTTGTTGGTCCCAGGGCCATGACTCAATCCCATCAAAGTTACAACCCAACCAAATCATCCTCCATAGACAGGGTAGTGGGCAAAAAAGATGGACAATGGATTACTCCTCATCTCCACATAACACACAGTTCACCTCAACTTCTAACACCTATTTCTGCATGTACACTTTAGTGAGGATATTTTTTGGTAAAACAGCCAGAGGAATGACTGAACCTTAAGAGGAGCTTTTGAAACCCCAATTTTCATTGTATTTAGAAGTCGTAGCCTCAAACAAAGTAAAAACCTTCATCAGCCGCAAAAAAAGATGTTAAAGATTGAAATGTGGAACAAAACATTGAACCCATAAAATTAAAGCAAGACTGACTCAACTAGAAATCAAAGTATTCATAAGTTTAAGAGCCTTTGGAGTTTCTTCAAAACGAACTACAACTTTTCCCAATCTACTCTACTTTCATAATCCCATGCAAAGAGGGGTATTTATAGCCTCCAAAAGCTGTTGGAAATCCCAAAATTGGCGGGATCAGCCTTGAAGACTGGCCATCAGTTGCAAATCAAAGTAGTCACCCCCAACAGTTACTCTCAACTTCAACTGTCCCTACCATGTGGACTGATTCTTCATAGGTCTTCTTGGAGTCTTCATCCAGGTTGATTTTGAGTGTAACTGTCCCTTGATCACGACCCCTTCTTCCTTATTTCCTCCTTGATTCATTTATACAAAATTCTCATCAAATCTTTGATGGGCCTTTGAATTTGATGGGAGCCGGGAATTTAAATTCAATATTTGAATTTCGTTTGACCTATTTTTCAGGTGACCAAAGGTTAAATGCCAATCTAACCACCCTAAGTGACGGTTACAATTGCTTGTAACCAACTGGAGTCAGGAAGTTCCACTTTATGGCCTTGATGATGGCAATGGTTAGACTAATTCTAACCATTTATGACCTCGATCTTGGCTTTTTCTCTTTTCATGTCAATGCTCTTTATTTGTGCTACCACCACATCAGCTTTCATACTGCTTTACTTATAGGGTTAGTGGACAAAAAGATGGACAGTGGATTACTCCCCATCTCCACATAGCACACAGTTCACCTGAGCATCAGCCACCTATTTGTATCCATACACTTTGTTGAGGAGATTGATCGGCACAATGACCATAGGAATGACTGGACCTTAAAAGGAGCTTTTGAACCCCAAATTTCCCTGTATGATGTAGAAGCAATGGCCTCAAACAAAGTAAAACCCTTCATAAGCCATCTATAACAGAATCTCACTAAAAAGCCTTCTGAATAATTTGGACACCCTATTACTAACCTCTGCTTCTCTTTCCAATTCCATCCCTTGAAGTTTGATCAGCAGGCCTTGAAGTGTTGTTGCGAGTCCAAACTAATATGCTATATGAATGTTGTCCTTTATCTTCCCTTCCCTGAACATGCAAAATATTGAATAGCCTAGGGAAAGTGATGCAAGGAGGATCTTGGAGAAGCCATGGATCCATCCAAACCCTGATTTTGAACTCATCTCCCAATTTGCACTTCACAACCTTGCTAAAATAATCTGACAGCTCCATAATGGTCCTCCATATTCCAGACAGATTATCATGGGTTCTAGGCTTGACAATATATTTAGCATATCTCTATACTCTAAAGTAACTGCTATTAATTTCTTCCCAAAATGAATCATTACCATCCAGTTTCCTCCAAATCCACTTATAAAGCAAAGCATCCTTCATAACCTTAAGGTTCAGTACGCCCAAACCCCCATCTTGCTTTATCCTATAAACAGATTTCCATTTCACTAGGTAAACTTTCTAATACCCTATTGAGCTCCACACCAAGGAACATCCTGATCATAGTGTCATATTTTATTGACCCCCTTAGGAATTCAAAATTGTGAGGTAGAATATACTTAACCAAGCCCAAGTCCCCAAGCCCAACATCCCCCCTACCCTACTCTGACTGGCTGGCAAC
Source organism: Acorus gramineus (assembly GCA_030737835.1). NCBI lineage: Eukaryota > Viridiplantae > Streptophyta > Magnoliopsida > Acorales > Acoraceae > Acorus > Acorus gramineus. Next base: position 20,815,265 of record CM060848.1, on the reverse strand, counting down.
AGAAACCCTCCATTCCTTCCTCTCCTTCGCCAGGCTTACCCACCCAGTTTTTTTTCCCAACCCGTTCAGCTGCCCCCATCATCCCACTCTCCTCCAGCTGGACAGCTCCACCATCCTCTTTCCATCATCCAGCTGGTCCAACCCATCCAGCAGGCCAACCGCACTAACCATCACAGTCGTTTTAGGCACCCACCCAGGTGCTAGGCCCCTTTGGCTGCCCATTGGCAACCTAGCGCTTTCTGAAACATCACTAGCAGAAAAAAATGTCAAAATCAAATCTCTTCTAAACCTCTAATCTTCTATGCATGATAACAAAACCGAATTCATTTAGAAAAACATTTCAGAAAATACAGCAAATAACTTACTCGGTTGCGTCCCCAAAAGTTTGAGCGTCTTGAACTGTTATTTGAGCCATTTTGTTTAATGAAAGGCTTTTCAGAAAACAATTCAACCCTATGGTCAGGAATTGATATTCCTGAATCCATTGAGGATAAAATATCTCCCATTGACTGCTGAGGCTCCTGAGTAAGTAAATCACCAGAATTTTCCTTCTCAGATAATGAATTTTCCTGGCTCTTTTTTGAAAAAATTTGCTCATTATATTGAACATTGGGACTTCTGATCAACTCCAATTCTGAGGTCTGATTCTCCATTGGGGACTCAACCTCTGAATCATCAGCTCTGAAAACCTGAAAAAAAAGCATTATTTACATCAATGATATAACTTAATGTCCAATTATAATAACCTACATGGAAACACCAGGTATAAAAATACCCACAGATCACAAAATTTCTATCAACAGTACACAGCAAAAATTATCTCAAATAAGTATAGTAACCTTATAGTCATATAGGTCACCGCCAGCACAACCACTGCTTTCGCATAGTTTTCCACTGAGCACTCGTTCTGCATCATCATCTATTTCAGGATCAATATCATTTTCTGCATCGTGGTATCCATTTTCTTTCATATCTAGATCTCCATCATCGGCTGACACGTCACTCCCACTATCCTCCAATTGAGAATCAGGGGAAAAAGAGCTTCTCCGTAAATTATCCTCCTGAAAAATAAATAGATAGCATTACAAATATGCACCACAAAACTAAATATTTATACAGCAACTCTTCAATAATAAATCCTGTTTTAGCATGCTTTTCACACAATGTATTACCTCAATGATGTAATCCAAAAAAAAAAAAAAAACACCAGAGAGGTGAAAAGCCAATCAACAGCACACCACTGTACACAAATTACTAAGTCCAAATAAAAAATTTCACTATGTAAAATGATATTCTGAAATTAATCAGATGACGATGTTAAATATAATAAATCAATAAAAGAACAACAAATTTTCTTCCACCACAGTTCCCCAAAATTGAGCGCAATCATATAACTGATCACATTTCTACGATTGAACTGTGAATATACATGTTCAGAAATGATGAATATAATCATGTTAGGACCTGGTAAAGAACATATGGTCCAGCAACAATGAAAATCTTACATCAAATATATTTTCATAATCCTCCAAAAGAGCAGTTATGATGGCTTGAGCATTATTTGCAGCATTTGCTGCTGCCAGCAGCTGAGCAGCACTATCTCCACTCATGTCAAAATCATCGTCCAACTCACATTCACCCGCTAGAAGAGGACGCAATAACAAAGGAGCCATGCAAGCCGCAACAGCAGACGGAGTCATCCGATTCTCAGAAGTGTGAGCCGCAATAGTATGCATCATTTTAAGAACCCTAAGAAACAAGACTGGGGGAATTAACAGAAGAGTGACAAATAAAAGTAAATAATACTTAATATTCAAAAGAAATTATATAGAAATGAGTCAATGACGCATAGATGAAACCTTATCTGCGTTTTACAAAAAGTCTTAAACTCAGATTGTTGAATTCTATAATCTGAATATACTTCTGTGTACATGCATTTTGACATTGGGAATCAATCCGCATGCTTATTGACACAATGAAAAAAAAAAAAACAAGCCACATATGATTCTCTGTATACTAGGGCCCAAACTGTATGATATGACTGTAACCCAAACCCTTTTTGTTCTCTGTATAATCTTTAAACAAACAAAATTATAAAACCAGGTCTTCAAAGTCACGCATCAGCGATGAGACAAGATAGGTTTTGCTTTCCGCAGTACAGCAAAAATATAGGATTGTTTATTTTTTTGGATAATGTAAATCTCGTTAAAAAGGTGTTGGATCATGATGGCACAGACTGGGACTAAAAAAAAGCAAAACGAATACCTGTAGCAACAAATGAACTTGCATTGCCCATAGAATCCTTTTCTTCCAATTAACATGTTCCCCTGCCCTTCTTAGGATTCAAGATTACATATAACTGATGTGCGAAGCACACGTTGACACAAATCAAAGATAGCAGCATAAAGGAAAAGCTTAAAAGTAAAAAAAACCCAAAATGACCTAAAAGGAAAATGACAAGCCTATAAAGAAACATTTTAAAGGCACTACATTATATATATATATATATATATATATATATATATATTATAGGAAGACGTACAGTTGTTGCTGTTATTAATTTATTATTTGTAGTGTACAAGTTGGACTCCTCCATTGTAAAGGATATAGGTGGTTCTGACTAGTACAATAGCTTGTTATTGTTTGTATTTGTACCGTACAAGTTGAACTCTCATATGGTGTGGTAGATAGGAGAATTCAACTTGTATTATTTCTTATTATTGTGTGTGTACTATTTTGTCATTGATTGTAATTGTGCCGTACAATTTGGACTTTTATGGCATGGGACATATGTGAACCCGACTTGTATCACTGAAATTGAGATCAAAAGCAAACACTTCATCTAGTCCCTATTAAGAATAAGAGTTTAACTGAGTTGTATTGGATAAGATCAAATCTCAATTCAATGATTTAACTCTATCCAAACTTAAGTTATTGAGTCTATAAATAAGATCCATGTAATCTCTTTCGATTATCCAGATTATTCAAGATGTAGTTTTTCCATATATTTGTATTTCTCTTCATTCTCTCTTCTTTTATGCATTATTTTATTTTTATCTTACATTTAGATTTTCTACATGGTATCAGAGCCATATCAAATTTTGATCTGATGTGATCCTTTCTTTTATTAGTTCAATAAAAAAAATTTAAATTTCTTCATAAAGCCCCATGTAATGTGTTTAATGAGAGAAATTGTGACAGATCTAATCTAGTAAATCACCGACTCTGACAGACTCAAGAAGAGCACGAGCGACTCCAACAGACTCAAGAAGAGCGGGAGCGACACCGACAGACTCATGAAGAGCGAGAGCAAAATGATAGATTCCAAAAGACAAACGACGATTATCAATTCACACAATCGAGTTCATTAGGCTTTTTTTATTATATGTAACAATCACATTATTCTATTATTAGAAGATTACAGGAGGGTATTAAGAATAAGAGTTTGGCTGAGTTGTATTGGATAAGATCAAATCTCAATTAAATGATTTAAGATTTGACTCTATCCAAACTTAAGGTATTGAGTCTATAAATAAGATCAATATAATCTCTTTTGATTATCCAGAATATTCAAGATGTAGTCTTTCCATATATGTGTTTCTATTCATCCTCTCTTCTTTTCTGCATTATTTTATTTTTATCTTACATTTAGATTTTCTACGGTCCCTTCATGGCATACCAAGCCCAAGTGTGCCAACAATGACAGAAGAAATTAGAAATTACATGTCAGGCTTGAAATGAAAATTATTAGCATTCTTGAGTGCTCTACAAACACACTATGCAGTGACACATGGGGCCAATAGAATTCCATAACATAGCATTTTGTGGATATATTAAGATCATATTAATTTACAAGTTACAACAAACATATAAGCATATTTCAAACTTGAATTTTCTGTGAAATGGAGACAATGGAAGTCGAATCTTAGCATCAACAGAACATTAAAGAAAGCCTAAGAAGGACAAATGTCTACAAGAAATAATATCTGCTTTGCTCTATATATATCTATATGTATATATATATAAGAAAAGGAAAAAAAACATTACGATACCTCTGTAATAATCGCCGATTTGGTTCAGGAAATGTCTCCATTATAGCAGAACGCAGAGCACTAACACGCACATCCTTATGTTCAAGTCCTTAAAAAAACAAATTTAGCAGCAAAGAAACATCAACATGCAGTCATAGACACAAGATGAGAATAATAAATTAAAAAAAAAATGTCTTGAGCCATTGAATACTACTCAAATATCCACAAATTAAAACTCATCATTCCATGTGTAGTCTAAACAAAAACCCATGAACAGAATTTACCCAAATTATCAAGGGAATAATGCAGACTGCTTCCTTACCCAAATAAAGGCCTCATTCATAACATAAAAGCTCTAAATATCTGAGTAAAGTACGATGTAGAATGAATCCTCAAATACATAGAACAGACAGAGAACAAGAAAGGAAAAAACTAAACTATGGCTCATCAGTCATTCTCTGGAAACCCGACCCAAGAAGCCTCTAATAACTTACTCTTGTTTATAAGCCTCTAGATTTGTGCCAAGTACAAAGGTTTATTATAATCTTATCTCCATTCAACAGACACCAACCTCCCGCTAAATTCTAGACCTTCAAAAAATATTTGAATGGGCCCATCTATTAGGACTTCTAGAAGGGATTCTAGAAGGGATTCTCCCTTCTAGAAGTCATAAAAGGTTATTGGGGCATTGCACCATCACCCAGAGCAGTCCCATATAAAGAAAGTACTGGGACGGGATAAATTGGATATGGCCCTAACTTATAGCATTTTTTACACAAAGTGAACACTCTTATGAGTTGCACCAAGGACTTTGTACTTTAGCCAGATAATTTTACCGTTGCTCCAAGCAATATCCTCATGAAACTAATTAATATATTTTGGACACTTGAAACTCTTCAAAATAAATTTCAAGAGCTGATTGCTTCTTGACTATGAATATCATTTTTGAAAGACACCTTTCAAAATTGCAAGGAAACTGTTCGCATTTATGACTTTCAGAGGGATGTTTGTAGGTCCTATTTCATCCATTTTCCCCGTAAGGAGATCCATTTGATATCTAAATTCATAGGATTAAACTTTGTCTGGTGTCCTGACAAAAGGTAGGGCATTCCAAAGGGAATCATATATGCAAAAACTTTTTTCAACTGATGCATTACTGAAAGGTTGTCATGTTTACGAACATTTCCTCCTTATAGTTGTCATAACGCACAGTCAAATGAATTTAATAATCAACATGTGTACTCAAACACTGAAATTTACATATAACAAATGCATGCCACATAATTTAGCAGATTTCAAGAATTCACTATTGTCTTTCAATGATGATTTTATATGAACCACTGCCATGTGTGTCATTTGTAGTTCAAGAAATTTATTCCAAACAGGTACCAAGAACGGAAAGCCTTATTCGATCAACATGGGTGGGTTGGGGGCACAACTCAAACTCCAAAATGTATCACCACAGGATTGACTAGCTGTCAATCTGAATCATCCAATCCTGAGGATTCTGCCAATTCATAACACCAATGCCAGTTAATGAGCGGGATCTGTGGTGACCTTGAATTAAAGAAAGAACAAAAAGAAAATAAGTGCCACATCTCAAGTTTTTCTACTATGATTACTCCTCTGCTTTTCCTTTCATTACATATTAACTTCCTACAAAATATTGAAATTGGAGATAGTATAACCACACAGTGCAATAAATGATCATAAACCAAATGACATCATCAGACTACACCATATTGAGACAAAGTGTGGAACAATTGTTAATGCCAGAGAACATAATCAAATCACTGCAATATGTTGCATTAAAGAGTACTCATTGTCAAATAACTCACTGGAACACATGTTTGACTTACTATATGCTTCAAGTAAAGCAGTGCAGCAAGATGCAGGAACTGGGGATGATGGCAACTCTCGTAGAACATGCTGCATAAATAAACTATAATGTGATTATATCATTAAAGAGAAAATTCAATGAAAATCCACATCAGAATTATAACAAAACCTTCACACAGTCACCAACAACATGAGCATCCTCATCTGCACCAAATTCAGTCCTCCCTAATACATATCAAAAATATAAATATGAATTTCTATAGGAGACAGCATCAACATAACACTCATTAATCATGACAATGAGGATAGAACCAAATGGTGTTGTAGAAGCCTAAATTATTTCACACGACTTGAGATGATGTAATATGATAATATGAGAAAATTCTAAGGAAAGGACCTTGTTCATACTCTTGAACTCTGCAATCGACCTCCTCAACATCTGCAGATTGTCGCAAGATGCCTTCAACTTTTGTTCCTGGGGAAAATAATTACATTTCACTTGCATTTGTTGATTAATATGAATGGTAAAAACTCCCTAACATGTCAATAACTTCATAAAAATGAGTGAAGAGGACTACTTTTTGTAATATACTAAGATGCTCTTTGCTTCCATAACAGGTAAACAATTCCATACAATCAAATCTCCTAAGTGGTAAGCCTGAAAGCATTCCTTGTCAACTTTGTTTCAAGCCCTGGATAGATTCAGGCAACTATTTCCTATAATCCAAAAGCGCCACTAGGTCATGGCATAATAAGTACCCAATGCTTGAGAAGTATGATCAGCCTCTTATAGTCACAATCAGGCACTTATTATGCCAAGGCACCATTTTTATCCAATTTTTGTTTTGATCCAGTTTTTTGTAAACAAAATTTTCTGTAATCAATTAAAAGATGTTGAACAAACCCAGAAATGAAAATCTTTTTTTTAATAAAAAAAAAAAAACTAGTAATCTACTAATCTTGTATGGACGTGAATGATGAGTGACATGTTAACTTTCATTTTACCAAATAACATTGAGAACAACCTTTTTACTAAATTTGGATCTTGTGTACAGCAGCACGTAATAGTGGAATGGGTATCCTCAATTTGGAGGATATGAATAAAATGCTTCTATGCAAGTGGCTATGGAGGAAGCTTTCTTCAAACAATCATGTAGTATTTTGTGATCTAGGAAGCAATGACACTTCAATGAACATGTGGTGTCCATGTCCAACATTTATCAGAAGCGGGACGACACGTGTTGGACATGTGTCAAACATGTCCTCAGAAGAAATAGATGGAATGATATTATATTGAGTAATGGAGGAAGAAAGGTCCCTTATATAGTTACAAGATGTACAAACCCTAGAAACATAAAAAGACCAAAATACTTACGGCAAAAATTCCGGCTCAGGGGGGGGCCGGGCTGCCATGGGCGTTACCCCCCAACCCCCGGGCTTCCGGGAATAGGCTCAACAACAGACCTATATAATGACTCCAATATCGTATACATGTCAAAAATTTGAAATAATTTTGTGAAGGCACTCTACACAGGATGGACAAGGCTAGGAATGGCAACGAGATGGGTTAGATGGGAAACTTGCCCCAACCTGATCCTCTTGGGACAAGCTTGGTCCCCTAAATTCTGGATTCAAACCCCACCTATCCTAACTCGATGAGATGTGGGACGGGGTTTGGTTTTCAAGTGCAAAACCCATCCCACCCCGTTTCATCCGGTTAAACCATAAATGTATATCATATATATCATGCAAAATTAAATTGTGGTACGTAAATAAAATTCCACCATGCAATATTTTTCTTTTTTTTACAATTGATGAAATACCTAAGCATATATCAAATAATATTATACAATATAATGATTATAGTAATTATTTAGTTTTCTAATTACGAAAAAGAAAATATATATATAAAATATTTGAAAAACAGGATTCGTAAACCTAACACAATCTAAATCGATGGGATGGGACAGGACAGGTTCAGTTTTTTTAAGTACATGATTTTACATCAAAACTAGACCACACTTTTAGCACAAAGAAGTTTGAAGATGTTAGTTAAAAGCATCCAAAACATGAAACTCAACATCACATGCATTGCAAAGTAACAATGTTTGCACTTCTAAAAGGCAGAAAAGCTGACTAAGAAATATCGAGTAACAAGAATACAAATTCAAAGTACAATTTACCAAATTTCTCTAGAAAACGTAGAGCTTTTTCAAGGAATGATGGTCCCCCATCAATATCTTCTAAAGCTAGCAAAATTGGCCTTCCAACAACTAATGACTTTACAGGACGCTTGTCTCTCCCTGAAGCATATAAAAAAATCATGTCTAAGTAAAAGTAGGAATAGAGTTGATGTTCAAGATTGAAGGAATAGGGATAGCAAATAAGAATTTAGAGGTAATGCGAACATTGTTGGACTGATCCTTCAAAAGCATCAGCTGTGTCATTACGAAATATTCCATTGTGGCCCATAACAAGAGCAGCATTTGGTGCCTGCGCCAAAGCCTGTTCAAGTGCTGCTTTCCACTCATACAGATCCTCTGATGACTCTGCCTGATATGTTCAATATCAAATTCCTTAGGCATATCATAGGCCATTTAAAGTAAAGAAGAATGGTACGAAGTGCCCATCAGGAAATAAAAAAAAAAAACCAAAAACCAATTGAAAAAATTTAACCCTGTCCAAAAAAAAAAGGAAGAAAGAAAGAAATAAACCAAAACAAATGTGGATGAATAAATAAATAACCTTAAGTGTAAATGCCCGTCCATCGCGCCCCTCAGGGAACAGCACAGTTAAGAGTTTTTTGTCTTCCCTTACAACCACACTGATAGTATAATGTTAAAATCAAAGTTTAAAGAGAAGGAAAGTCTTTGTGACATAAAACAGTTGCATAACATACCTTCCTGAATTGTTCAGGTCAATGCCACCCAAGGTGCTATTGACTTCACCGCCTCTCTGAGGGAGTGCACTCTGTGAAGTAACCAAATGCTATCAGTATTTTTAAGGAACACCCCAAATGAATTATTGATATTTCTTTCAAAGTGAAAACTTCAAACCACAATAAAAAAAAACTTTCAATTAAACATTCAATTTATAGATCTTTATCCATCATTGATTACTAAAATGATCAAGAATCTGCGTTACACTGCAACAAAATATTCAAAAGGAATAAAGAAACTATTCAATTTAAGTTTTAGTATTTTGGGAGTTTTACCCCAAAAACACTATCTTATATATCCACATAGCGGGGGTAGAATTCCTATACTCTCTCCAAAAAGATTGTTTTAATAATGAAGCTTAAACATAATTGTCTTCCATTCAAATATATTTTCATGAAGCATCACCACCCACATCCCTGATGCTATCTTAAAACAAAAACTCACCTGCCCCCTACCAAGCAAATGAATAATAAGAGAAAAATTAAAATAAATGAATAAATTAAGTAGTTCGACCCCGAAATTTTATCATCGATGGGTGTCGTGACCAACATACCCCAAAGTTATCTGTTAAGTCATTGTATAGAAGGCTCAACAAAAACCCCTCCCGTGTGATCCAATCTTCAGGGTTCACCAACCAAATTTGGATAGTCACTTGCCCCTTAAAGATAAATTGTTTTATGTGGTTGATCTCAAATGATAAAAATTGTACAAAACTAATATGTGCGAAGTGGGAAAATGATGGTGGTAGTACTTGTGAGCTTTGTGGTGCAGACAATGAGATGTTCTATAAATTCAAGCACTTGGACAAGGGTAGGAAAGGTTCTCGGAACACAGTATACCTTCTTGGTCCCCGAAGGTATGTGGGATTGGGTTCGACAAAGAAGGCAAAGAGCAGATTGAAGCTACTAGGACAAGTTTCAAGGCATCATCCCTCACACGATGTGTTGGGGGTTTAAATATCACGAAATGAGCTTATTTTCAATGGAAACACATCTACATAGAGTACATTTGGGTGGTGATTACAAACTCTCTAAGTAATTGAATGAAGGTGCTCCTTAATGAAGAGTCATTGAGCTCAATTACGGGTACAAATTAGATTAGGTGGCAATTAGCTCAATTACAGGTACAGATTGGACTGGGTGGCAATGGTTATTGTGGTGTAATAAGGGAGTTCTCTGTCTAAGGACCTCACCTTTTTCTTTCTATATTTAAGCTTTTATTATTTTTAATTTTATTGGAAATCCCTCATCTCCTTCATTTGAGGGAACCGATTACAAATATAGCTCCTATCTTTTTAATTATATCTATATCTATATAGGTCCAACAGAGAAAAGAATTAATTTCAGAGTTTCTCAAAACCTAAATAATCAGATTATATCTGATTTAAGAAACAAATTCTCAAGATAGCATGAATCAAAAACAAGAAAAAAATATTTATGTGAAATATGATGGCTTCAGGTGGGTGGGTGTTTTTGTAAGGCAGAGATTTTATTAACCGTAAACTTTGGGGGATGTACAACAAAAGAAAAAGAAATTTAAAATGAAACCAAAAAAAAAAGAAAGGAAAGGGAGGGATATCGGGAATATCACCAGCCTCACGGCAAAACAAGGGATCAAACCCCAAAAAAATTAACTTGGACAATCATTCAACAAGAAGCCTCCTTCTCCCAATGAAGTCTTCCTGCCTTGATAATACTTCACATCATTCATTCCTTGTTATCCAGAAGGCCTAATAGACAGAAAAGGTATCACTGATGGCAATTTGCTCTTCTTGCTTTCTTCTTCATATTTTGAAACAGATAAGCATCGATTGAATAGAATCGAAAAGAAAAAAAAATCTCCAGTTTCACCATCATCTTTTCCAAACAGTAATGTTGAATGGGCAATTGATGAAAAGATGAATTGCATCCTCCAGTTCTTTAAAACACTGCTCATGGAGTGCATTATTCCAAGGCGCTCAGCTGTACTGTACTTTTTTATGAGCACTTTGTCAAGGCAGAAAATTTGCATAAAGCATTGCACCTTTGGAGGAGTTTCGACTCTCCAAATCCCTCTTAACCCATCACAATCCAAATCACTCTTAATTCATAAGCATCAGACTAGTGAGCTGAAATTAATTGATTCGCATCTGCCACACTCCCCTTCACAACAATAGCCACTCTAAGTTACTTGGCAACAACTCAGCTGAAATTTGCTGTTGTAGCCATCCACGGTGCCAAAATTCAACTTGAAAGCCATTACAAATCACGAGCACTCTATCCAAAATATTTGAGATTGATCCCCACGTCTCCCATTGCCTTCACTTTCATCAATACCACCAATGTGGACAAAAAGGGCAAAAAGGACAATGTTTTTTCATCTTTTGACAGAGAATGGCACAGAAATACCACCAAGCAGATCTCACTTTTCACGAAGTCATTGTCTCATTGATGGGTTCTTGTTATACAAAAAGCATGTGAGGCTTTGGCGGAAAAAATTATGGAATCCATGAGGCAAGAGGAGTAACCAACAAAATATAAAATTCAAAGTTTACTTTCATGATATGCCAATCCATGTGGCTTTGTCTGCTTCAACTGGCATGTGACTTTCATATTTTCTGGTTGCCTTTTTTTTCTTTTTTTCTTTTTTTTGGGGGGGGTTGTGTGTTAGAAGGGAATGGTTTCCTATATATTATTGCCCACTTGGAATTTTCTTGAACTAATAGCATTTTATGCTTAAATAATTTCACCTCCAGTGAATCATATCGAACATTTTCTTGAACATTTAATTAGATTATCAAGTATTCAAGTCTCAGTATTTGTAAATTTAAAACATACCCAAATCAACACCAAAAAATCTCTACCAAAGGCACTGCAATTATTCAAATCCATGTTACACAAAATAGATTATCAAACATAAAGTTTTTGACATCCAGTTTTCCCTTTATCACTAGAAGAAATTTCATTGCAGCAAACTATGTAAAGCATTATACTAAATGTTTTAATAAAAATGAGGAAAATCTGAGCACAAATGCATCATGATAAATGTTGATTGAAGATCAGATGATGCTAACCGGATCATTTTTGAAGAAAACAAGAGATGTGCGGGTAAGGATAAACCACCGCTTCTTCCAAGATTTCCAACCAATGCCTGCAAATTTATCATCATGAATTGTCAACAGGACAAAATTGGTATAAACTGCTAAGTATTGCGCATCAAAATTGCATTTTATTCTATCTATTTGTTTATGAACATCGTCGATTCCCAAAAAAAAAAAAAACATATACAGCCATTGGAAATGTTTGAAGACAGACAATACAATGCAACAGAGGTTAGCATACTTTTTTAAGTCTTTGTCTAGAAGTCAACCATCTGAAGACTACTTCTGGGAGTAGCACTTTAGCATAATGTTTGGAGCACTTGATCCCAATTAAACCTCCTAAGTCCTATCTGCTCTCCAGTCCTCCTAACATGAAATCCTAGAATCCTCGGATGATGAACCTGGCATTACATAGCCAGTTCATTTGTTTCTTTCCATCTTCATGGGAAATCAACAAGAAACTCTTTTGGTCATCGACCCATATTGGCCAAACATAATATCCTCAACATTTCATTCTATTCTAATAAGTATCTACATTGCTGATACCCCTATTGGGATGCTCATTCAAAAAAATAAAAAAGCCTGAAGAACTCAAGAGGATCAGAAAAAGAAGGGACTGCTACAAGCATGAAATAAAAACGAGGAAGAAGAACAAAATCAGAAAGAAGACCTCCCCCCCCACCCCACATTTTGAATTTCCTTCAACCTTCAACTTTTACCCATATCTGGAAAACTTTTTTTATGCCTCCAATCCTTCCCTTCTCATCTTTACAATGAGATACCTTACTCTTCCATCTTCCACAATGCACGACATCAACTAAAATTCTAACTACATTACAAATTCATCTGTTCTATAGACGATACGATAATACATCATAAAACATCTCAAAATCACAACAAAAAAAAAAGGGTCACCAACCTCTCGAAGATATGAAAAGCGGTCCACTCTTGAAAACCTGCCAAAACCAGACCAACTCATGAAAAATCACAGATTCAAACAACCAACTTCAGACCACAAACCAGACAGAATTCCAGTTCAACCCACGGTGTTAGCCGCCGAGGTCCTCAGTGCCGGCCGCTCGAACGCCGGCGCCGCAGCAGGGGCCGACGACATCCCTCCCCCCCCCCCAAAAAAAAAAACGCGGCCGGAGCCAATGCCGCCCCAAATCAGGGCATCAAATCGGACAAAAACATCAAAATCGCTGTCAATATGTGGTGGGAGAGTCTGCTATGATCGAGATCTCACGTTCTTCTCAAAAGAGAGAGAGAGAGAGATCAAGGGATGTCTCTTTCAGTGACACAGCAGAGAAGAAGCAAAAGCAACCGAATCTGTTTTTGAGAGACAGAGAGAGAGAGGAGCGTGTTGAGGAAGGTGTTATTAAATTTTTGTTGGTGGTGGTGGTGGTGGTGTTGGTTTCAGAGATTAGGTAGATTTAAGGGGTTTTAAAATTTGGGGAAATTTTTATTTTTGAAAGTTTGGGAGTTAATGTTGAGACCTTTTATCAGTGAGAGAGAGTTTTTACTACCTGGGTTGAAACCGAAGACAGGTGTCTTTTGTTTTTTTTGTTTTTAATTCGAATAATATAGTCTAAAATAGAGATAATCATATAAATAGGTATATGTTTTTGCTTTAAAGAATATATCACTCTATTTTAAATTAAATATACTCATTTTTATAAAATGTAAGAAAAAATTTAATTACATATACATTGTTATGTTTTACTAGATTTCTAACAATGTATATAGAAATGCATTTTGGACTTTAAAAAAAAACTGAGTGTAACAGTGTCCTAACATATTTGTTTGATGGAATAAACGGATAAAGTTTTGAAATAATAAAATAATATTAGTATTCTAATAAGTCTTTTCTAAAATTGTGTTTACGTTGGCATAAGGAATCACATGTTATTATCTCTTATATAATAGAGATTCACATGTTAAATCAAATTTTTATATTTTTATAATTCTTTATTCGCATTTTATTCATTTTTTATCATATATAACTTATCTATCATTAACTAAACAACAAAAACATTACTATTATGTTTTTTAATAAAAATAATTTAAAACATAGCAAATAAAAAATAATTTATTCTTTATCTATATTGAAATAATTAATAAGGAGGAGTTGTTCTATTATCTATTTTGGATTAGACTATGGTAAACAAAGAAAGAAAATAACCCACCCAATTTAACTTTAGCCAATGTTTGATTAGAAAATAAATGATGGGAGATAACTGTTTTGCTTGTTATACAAAATTCAGAATAAAGTGCAAAGCATACAATTGTGTCTGAATTAATATTTTATCCACTTAAAATTTAAAAATTTATTCATTCCTTACATTTTGCTGACAAATTATAGATCTTTTGTCCTAAAAAAATAGGATAATGAATCCTCATAAATCTCTTCCTGGAATCTTGATTAGATCAAAAAGAAAATGATGTATCACAAAATCTCTTATGATGCAAACTTGGAGTCAAAGTGTCCTGTATGTTGATGGGACCTTGCCACTTTTTATCTGAGAAAGGCTCTTAGATCAAATGAGAAAATAAATATTGGTTTGACGTGTAGTTAAGACGTTGAGAGTTGTTTTAATATTAAAGAATAAAGGATGGAATAATTGTTATTTTAGCTTTTAGCCCCGTTTTGTTTTGGGTATAAGGTCCTGGATAATCTTGGCTAAGAATTTTTGGTGTGTTTGTTTGTCCCGGATAACCCCTGATAAAGTATACAAGAATAAACTGGTATAAAGTGGTATATGGATTCCAATCAACCCCTGGAATTAAAATTATCCTAGGTTATTCCACCCAAAGAATATGCGAGCCCATTGTCATATCAACTGTCACCACCTCTTATAAATCACCTGTCAAATCAACTATCATTATTTTTTTATCTTTTTAAATCATTATCCATACTTTATTCGCATTTTATCCAAACAACAAAACATTTATTCTTATATTTATGAATAAGAATAATTCAAAACATAACCAAACACAAAATCACTTTATCCTTATTTATACTTACTTATGCTCGGATAAATATACCCAAGAATAAAACATATCCCCATTCCAAACGGGTGCTTAGGTAGAATAAAATATCTCAATTTTCATTTAAAAAATCAGGACAATTGTCCGTACTTCATCCGATTATTTTTTAAACCAATGAGATAAGTTATCATCTCCATCACTTATTCTCACAGTTACTCTTTATCTCACAACTTATCCTCTTGTCAAACTATTTACAACCCCATTTACCTTTACTAATAAATAAAGTTATGAATCTCATTATAATTTTTTTTACATTTTATTGGAGATATTTTATTCTATTTTATAAAAATACATTCTATATTAAAAAAATAAAAAAGTTGTGGCTGACTAATAAGTGAAACATTTTCCTCATCTCTCCCTCAACCTGTCTTCCAAGCAAAAGATGAAGGGCCATGAAAATGGAAACAGATGATGACTAATCAATTTTTTTTTTTTAATGTTTTGACTACAAACAAATACTTCGCTGTGCTCCAACGTCACGGGGCGCGCCACGGACCGTTCCATTTGGCTTTCTTTTCTTCTCTTCTTTTGGATTCGTTTCGGCTTTTTTGAACCCAAACACGTGACAGTCACACCAAACTTTTTAAAACAAAACAATAATATATACAATAATGTATTTATACATTCATGAGAAGCTGCTGGTGAAGTGTATCTTTGTCTTGTGTCGTCCATTGGCTGAGTTCACCGTTGCGGTGTGTTGGGGGCCAAGGCACATGTACTATGTCTGATATGTGTCTCACTTAAAGCCATGGCAAAGACAATAAATGTGGCACAGCCCAGGGTGTGAATGCCACCTTGCTTCTTTCTTTTTCCCACAAGAATCATACTGGAATCAACCTGGATGAGGTTACTCCAACTTTTCATTGTTCTCACGTTGTTATTAAACCTTTTTTTTAAGAGAAAGTTGTTATTAAACTCACCCCAATCAATTTTGTAAACTCAAAATCAAATCCCTTTCTATATATACTTGAGTGATAATATGCAGTTCATACGGTCTATGTGATCGTGTGTATATACGTTATTTAAAGGGATATATGTATCAGTAAAAAAAATATATACCTCATTGAATGTATTTTTATTTTAATGAGTTTATGTAATACTTCAATGAAGTGTTTTCTTTATTAACGCATATACTTCTTTAAATGACGTAAAATACATTCACTAAAATATATGTTTTTCTTATCGACGCATATATCATTTTAAAGGATGTACATATTCAATTCGCACGGACCACACTATAAACATATTCATTTTGAAGTGTAGGTGAAGGGGGAGGCTCAACTAAGACGAGGTCAGGGTGGTGGGAATAGAGGAGGTGGTGACAATGGTACAATAGTGATAGGGGATGGTAAGGGAGGTGGATATGATGGTGGATGTGAAAAGACAGATAAGCGATTGCGCGGTATATCAATAAGTCACGGGTCGACTCCGATCAGATCCGAACCCGACCTAATAAAAGGCATAAGTATAACTACCCAATCCAAAGGACCAGATAATCAAAACAAATTGGGTTTGAGTCCACCCGGACCTGATCTTATGGACCCGAGACCTGATTGACGCAACCCAAATACTGTGATTTTTTTTATATTTATGATTCAACCTAACACTCATGATCCAAATCAACATTTATAACTAAATACTGAATAATCATTTAAATTTTTAAACATTTAAAATATTTTTACTTCATATGAAAACAGATTAATCCAAACCGTATTCCAAATGTTCTCTCATAAAATATTAAAAAATCAAAATAGTGAATAACTATTTATAATATACTAGACCTATTTATTCAAACTCATCATGTAAAAATAGAAATGAAAAAAAAAAATTCAACTAAGAAAAGTGTGGTTTTCACCACCTCAATGTGCAGTGCTCTCTCACTAAATCAAAACTCTCTTTACATTCTTTTCTCCTCTCCTTTCCCTTTCTCAAGCCCTTTATTTTCTTCCCCCAAAATAGAAGGCAAGAAAAAAAAAAAACAAATGAAGCTGCCTTAAGAAGTTCATCGACCTCTCCAGGTCCGACCTAGGCCTATTAATGGATCGACCCGACCCGACTCGAGACCTGAAATACATCCGAGCCAAAAAGACCGACAATCAAATGGGTTGGGTCCGGGTCCACCCTAACCCGACCTGGACTCGACCAGTCGACATGCCTAGTTGGAGGTGGACGTGAAAGTGGGGTAGGGTTAATGTTTCTGAAATAAATATTTTCTCATATTTTTTGAGGGGTGTCTCGGTATATATTTCATCTACGGACCCACCCCTATCTCTCTTATGTGGCCCCTTTATTTATTTTTTATTTTCTTTTATCTCTTCTTCTCTCACCTCATATTCAAATATGTAACTCTCACTTTTGAATATAAGTATTGGTAGCAATGTCTATCTTTTTCAAATAAATAAATAAATAAATAGAGGTGAAAATAAACACACCCAATCATAAAACAAATTATAATAATATATTTGGAAACGAAATTGAAAGAATATTTAAAATGCAATCTGTTTTGATTCAAACCCATTTTCAGCCCCTAGCCATTTTAACTTTTAAGAAAGAGATTTTTTTTTTTTTGAAAAAAAGAAAAAAAATCATATTACCAAGGGACGGAGCTGAAACGTTCTTCTATTCATTGCTAATACATTTTTTATTAACACATTATAAGCTTGTTTTTAAAAATGCATAGTGATTATAAGCTTGTTTTTAAATAATACATTTGAAAAATGCATAGTGATTAAAGTTCGTGTGGTATAAGTCATAAAAGAAATGCAACCAATGTTTCTCTACCCTAAAAAAAAGAGAAGTAACAGTTAACAAATCTAGCTAACCTACCCAATCAGTCCCTCTGTACTTCCAGGCTGCCACTGCCAGAGAAACAGCTAACTAAAAGAAAAACCAATTCTTTAGATGAAGCTTCTAATAAACTATTAATGAAGCACCACACGTGCTCATGATTAAAAAAAGAGGAAATGGTCCTGCACATGTTTGGCTAATGAATAATATCCTTACATAACAATATAAAATACATTTTCACACATTATATTTCAAAGCCCAATGGATTTTAATGTATCACAAAAAGAGTATATAAAAAGAAGAACAATGAATAATTATTCTTCAGCTTCATAGATAATTATATATTTTTCACAACATTATAAACAGTCTTACATGTAGTCCTTATATATTTAAAGTGTATATTTTATATAAAAATATATACTTTTATTAAAAAAAATTTACATGCTCCAATGAATTACATATACTCACGCACAAAAAAATGATGAAACATGATTAAATATATAACTTCATCCAAGGATAGCATGTAACAAGTTCGTAGATTAGCAATGTAACAAGTTCATATATTTTAAATAATTTGATTTGGGGTATGGTTTATAGGTCTGAGCTGGACCAGCCTGACATATAACTGGCCTTACGTAGGGGCCACGAACTAGGATTCCAATTCAAGCATGGCTCATGCAATGTTGTACTAGCCTAATATAAGTCATTATTGTATAAAATAGTAACATGAGACATAGGGACAATAAAGAACAAAAACAAGCTCACGAGTGAGTACTGTATCAGATGTTGCTATTTCTGTAATAAAGAGCTAATCCTCTTTACTGATGAGGGTTAAAATAATAATAAGCCTATGAAGATGGTTTTATTAGTTCTTTTGCTTTATTCCCACCAAACATGTTAAACAATCTCATACTAGTCTCCTTGGATATTAAAGGAAATCCTGTTTGTAGTAGTACAACTACAACGTCCCCAAATGGACAAGCATATCAAGACATTTGAAAGAGCAAAAAGTAGTAGGAAATGCTAATAAAGTGCTCAAAAGAATACCTTTTTAATGAATTAATAGTGGGTCATAGTGGAGATATAAAAGGGCAAAGGATGACCTGATGCACTTTTTAATAATATTTTACGTACATCTGTAGATGAAAAATATTATGGATCCTAATCCACATCTCATGTGGACTAGTTTGAGGACCAAAAATGATATTCTAATAAATTAGATATATATTTTCAACGTATTTGTTATCAACTGATATTAGAATACCACATCAACTTTCCATAGAGACTACTACTATACCACTGCCACAGGAGACCTCTCACAATTCACAAACATTCAATACCATGAACTTACCAATATGTGAGCCCTGAAAATGCAGTGGACCATAAAAAATGTTGATGTTTTTCCAGCAATACCATGCAATCTGCAACCACAAGAATCACAAAGCAATTTCACTTTTTTTTTTTTTTGGAGCCAACAAAGCAAGCTCACGCGCCCGCGTGTGCTTAGGCGATTTGGTGAATGTGTAATGAGGTGGTGTTCAAGGGGGTCACTTTTTAGTTTTTAATTCGAGAATGCATAGGAGAGAGTCATCTCATACATCAAAGAGTGAGGTGCGGGACTGGAGGGTGCAACCCGAGTTCATGTGGGCGAAAATAGTTTGAATATCATATAATAAGAGGTTAAATCTGTGAGTTTAAGTAGATCATTTATTCACCTAACTCTGTTATTCTTGGGGTGTCGATGAGGGTCATCCACCAACTCTGTTATCTTTGGGGTGTTGATGGGGTCATCCACCACACTTTTGTATTTTATTTGTTTTTTTTTTCTTTTTTTTTCTTCTTGTAACGCCTATTCAAACATTGTCTATTTTAATCTTTTGAAATAGATATGCTCATATTTTCTCAAAAAAAAAAAAAAAGCAAGCTCACATTTGCTTTATATGTTTAAAAGAATCTAAACTAATGAAAACTCCCAAACAAAATGGAATCATCTTATCTATATATATATTAACAATCATTTTGTACCATTAAAAAAAAAAAAAAAAAACTGGCAGTCCCCTGCCATAGCTACTACAAAGGTACAAATATACATTTATTATAAGCATTCCCATCCTTCAGAGACAATTACTGGGACATCTTGTCTCAGAAAATAAATAAATTTTCCTTTTTAAGTTGTTTTCAAACGCTGTCCCTGCACATTTGGGATGCTTCTGAAAAACAATTTACATGTGTTCAGACTAGTAAGAAGTTGTTTCTGGATTTCATTATTTTTTGTTGGGAGTGAAACAATTGTTTCTCAACACTTCAAAGGGTCAAATGACCCCTAACGCTAAGCCAAACGAACCCTAAGTTTCATAACCCTAAGGTTTAATTAAGCCATATAGAGTTAAATGAGCACCCAATGAAGACAAGCCATACAAGTGGTGCAGTTTTATGTCATGTGGAGGAAGAAACCACGGAGCATTTATTCATTCGGTGTCCGACGGTACATACGATGTGGGGGTGGGTGGCAGCAGCGATGACAGTTAAGATGAATTTGAACACCATATAGGGGACGTTGCTAGCTGGAAAGAGACTGAGGCAGAAGGGGGATAGAAGTGTGAAAGCAAAGATATCTCGATTTTCGTGTGAGCAGTTGCGTGGGCTATATGGCTTAACATGAAACGAGGTGATATTCAATGAGGTTATGCTTTATGTAGGGAAATATTTGAGAATCAATGATCCGTGTTATCGACGGGAGATTTTGTAGGAGCTTCTTCTGTTACGTATTCAGGGTCGCTTTTGGGAGGCCAGCAGATATACCTCTACTACTAGTCTACTACACCCTAGACTGGTGCAGGTGGCTTAGGGATTTTTTTTTCTTGACTTTTGTATTTGGGCATGCACTTTATCTTTATAAAATTGGGATAGGATGTCAAATTCTTTTTTTTTTTAAAAAAAAAACTGTCTAATTTGGTAAGGGAATATAAATATAAAAAATGAAGAATAAGTGACAGAATAAACGGTTACAAATTAGAATAAAGTGAGAACAATTGTCCCTTATTTTGAATGAGATTGAGGTTTATTGCTCTGCATAAAGAGTAGAAAAACATTTATCCTTTTTTATCTCAATTGTGACAAATTTGAATAAAAACAAATTCAATAGACTTTGACTTTTTGAAATTGGGATAACTTATCTTTAAAATCATATCCCTTTGTCAAACTAAAGTCCAAGTAAAAAACTAAGAGAATTTACAGACTGAGATTTCCATACGATGGGTTTCTAGCTTTTGCTAGAACACACATTACCATGCCAATAGGCACAGACAAGGATTATATTTATCAAATATTAAAATTCCATATCATGCAGGGCTTGAATCAATATAGAGGGCCTGGATTCACTTTTCAATCCACAGGGAATCTTCATTATGGGAAACAAGTTTTTTATTTTCACATAGTAGGGTTGATTTGCTCAAAACTTTGTCCAGGACTAAAACATGTAGACTGCACAAAACAACTTTCCAATTCAACTATAAAATTAACTGTCTCAGTATATCAAGATAAGAAAATAAAATTTTACCAAAAATGTCGGATCAGACAGGCTTCAGATCCCTGGTTTTGATCAGTTTCCAAGAACTTTTCGTTTTTTGGCAGTGTTCATGTAAGGTCTTATGACCCACTTGTTTTGAGCTTCACTCTGATCAACTGTTCCCAACTTGATCTGGCAAACAATGGGAATAAGATAGGACGTACATCAGACCATGTGCATCAATTTCCATAAAAATAATACAATCGCCATTGAAATCAGAACTACCTGATATAGCCGCAACTCGAAATGAGGACCGACCTCCTCATTCAATAGATTTGGGACCCCCAGGTTTCTCGTAGACGTGATGCCTAACCAGTTCAGTGATAATTAGCGAAGTCAGTGTCATTCACAGCTGAGCTATATTAAAGTAATAAACCTATGTACTTCCATTTAAGCAAACAAATAATCAAAGCATGAAGGCCTTTAAAAACATGATACTTTACCAATTACCATCTCTTTTTCGGGAAAATTAATTGAATGCCATGACATTAAAAAAAAATTCCATAAACCCACTGACTATATAAACAAGCACCAGTGTGACAGAGAATATTGGATTCAATAATATGACATTATTTGAGCTTAAATACGAAGAATATATAGTTAATTTAATAAGAACTAAGGTGTTATCTCAATTAATACCACAATTATAAGACGAAATGGTAGCTTTCTTATTGGAAGACATCAGAAAGGGAAGTCTGTGATCCTCCTGAGATGCACCCTTCTTCTTCTTCTTCTTCTATGACCCCTATAAAAACTCACGTTCACCATAATATCCCTATTAGATTAGACTTTTGACTGCACAAATCGGAAGTTGATACCTACATAAAAATTGAAAACTAATAGGAGGCTTCACTTGCTTGCTCCAGAGCATGTCTCTAAGCCCTACTTAAGTATTTTTTAACAAGGAAGAAAGAAGTTGACCATAAAGCATGCACCCCACAATTTTAGTACATACAGTTAGCTCAATGATTTGTGCACACAGTATCTGCAAAGAGCAAACATGAAGGACTAACTGACCTGAACGAGATATAATCAGATTGTTTAGTGAATGTGATCATTCGTTTTGAGTCAGGCTTGGGTACTAGAAAGAGATGCTTTAAAATATTTGCAGGTCTCTCACCAAGCTGCCATCAGATTAACACATCACAATCCCGTTGAACTTTAAACATGCAATGAATCACAAGAAAAATTGAACAAATGCTTTTTGCAGGAGATAGACATGATAAACATACAAAGAAAATCTTATCACATCTTACTCAGTTTAGCTATAAAACTACAGTTCAAGAAGAACATATGTAATTAGTAGAAGATGGAGGAAAGGAACATCAGCACAAATTTTATAAGAATACGGCACACCCACACAAAGGCAGTGGTTGAAGAAATGGACCATTATCAGTTTAACCTGGGCACTTTAATTTTTTAAAAAACTTTTCTGTTGGACATTAAAATACTTGGATGACACTTTGACTCAAGAATATGTTTTTTGAAGAACTGGTTGGATTCAATCTTAAATGTTTTTTTTTTTTTTGGAACAATGATAGGAACTTTTATTGATTAAAAGCCCCCAAACAAGTGGATACGAGGGATCTCCAATACAATAATTAGGAAAAAAAAATAGAAAAGGATCAAGCTTTGGAAAGAAATAATACACAAAGACTAATTCCTCGCAAACCAAGAGTGGCCCATAATAGATGAAGGATTATCCAATAGAGAATCATCATCACCCAATCTCTAAGCGTATACGAAATGAACGCCCAAGTGTTCTCCACATACACCCTCTTCTTTTGAAAGACTCCTTCATTCCGAGTCAACCAAATACACCAACAAACTGCATTAGGGATTAGCCATTGAAATTTAACTTCGTTGCTACGACCACCTTTCTTCCTGCGTTGACGGAATATATTCCACATCTCATCGATATTGAGGAAGTTCATTCTTAAATATCGGATATGACATTTATTATTTTTTGAAGGAAATATATGGAACTTATTATACATTGCATTTATAGATTCATGGCTCTCCATGTAATCAGGGGACTCACCTTGCATGGAAAAATAATGTCTCTACCATGAACTAGCTCTATCTCACAGCAACAGGATGTTCCAAATAATAGAAAATTCCTTTAAATGTTTGAATTCAATGATTTTCTTGAAAAGGAGCTTTAAATGTACAGGAACAGTAAACAACAACACAATTAATTACTATAACTTGATCCCTTTATCCATTACAATTTTCACGTTAGTAGACTACAAAAGCACCAAGGACCCGACATGAGAGGATTTCCACCAATCCTTCTCTTGTAGAAAAAGCAAACATCTTGAATGGTCAATATTCACCCAGAAACAAATAAAAAAATAAAATCATCACCTTCCAACTGTTAATATTATGTAGATACAATAAGCACAGTCTAAAGAAAACCGACCAAACCTAGGAGTAGGCAATGTTGAAAGGGTATTCATATCACTCACAATTGTATTTTGAAACCATTCTAAAGAAATTATTGACATACAAATAATGATATCAGGGCAAGCTACAAAACACAAACTAACATATGGGGCGGACTATGGAAATCAGTATATACACTACATGAAATAAAATGCCTAAGAGTAGAGAAGAGATGAAAATGTTTCATACATTTTTGTTAAGGAAGAGAAGGGTAGGGAAATTAATATTTCAATACGTTGGTTGAAAAATTATTAAGTAAAATTATTAAGAATGAGGTGAGGGTAAGCCTCAGACATTGTTCCAATGGCTTTCTTATCTTAAATATCATGACGTGTCACCTGCGCATTAACGATGAATTAAGATCCTTAAAGCTGAACTTAATGATCGCACATTCAAACCCACAAAAATGATCCAATCCATATATCACATTGAGCAATCCAAAGTAAGCAGTTAGTCTAAACGATAAATGACAAACAATCAAACCATCTGACTCACCACGATGCTCATGCACCAAGATAACATCATTGAAGTCATGTGCATGACAAGTTTCTATAATTTCAGAGAGAACCTGAAACCAAGTTATAGACAGGTAATATTAAATTATTAATAGGTCAGTAGGTCTGAACCCACTTACACTGAACATTATTGAACTAATACTATGAGTAACAGTTTCATCAATGAGCTGAAGGATAGCATCATCTGATAACTAACCTGACCACCTCGATTCATCTTTTGTGCATTGGGAAAGACCAATTTCAACTCCTAAGGAAGAAAAAAGAAACAGGCCAAAGAATTGTAACTAAAATGAATGGACAGCCCAGGTTTTATCAAAATACCAGTATTTCACAGGTTCTGGTGTATGGAAAGGGAGAATTGCCAACCTTAACAAAATGGGTCAGTGGGGCACTTGGATTTCGAGATGTAGTCAACAGAATCTTTGGGTCCTTTTTGCATAAGCATACTCATCATCGATGTGAGTCTTTGGTACTAAATCCACAAACAAGAAAAAGAGATAAAAATTCAGCGAATACTTTCATCAAGTGCAAAATAGCATTTCACGATAGTGTGCATCATAGGTTCAGAACATTATTATTTTATGCAATACTTATTTAGGAAATTGACCTAAACAGTTCTCAAGGTTTCCTTTTGTTTATTAATAATCAAGATCTACTAGTAAACAAAGCAAGAAGATGAGATTCAGGCCAGTTGAGAGGAGAGAGATATAAAAGTTAGTTTTCTTAATAAAGTTTGTGTTTTAGTAAGAGTTCAATTCTTGATAGCATTTGTCATCAAAGCTGTAGATCCCAACAACTAAACACACTTATATTGAGCATTTTGAGTTTCCTGATGGTTTTTCTTTTCTACAAAATAAATTTAGATAAAAGTAGATTTTATAGTAACCAACCACATAAAGCATTTATATAACAATTTTATGACAACTAATTAGAATTGCTATATGAGGAACCATCAGCTTGTTGTAGGGGAAGGATCACCAAATCAATCCCCCTATGAATATCATGAATAATGGATTGGATTGTCTGGGTCAAAGCCCACATAGGTCTCACAATTCAGTCAACAAGTTCATAATTGACCAAGTGCACCTTGAAAAAAAAAAAAACTAAGAATCATAAGTTATCATAACCTGCATCTAGATGTTCCAAAATCAAAGTTAACCACGCCCTTTGAATTCAAACCACTTCCATTCAGTTTTGCCCCAGTTGGGCAAGGCATGAAAAAAAAAATCAAACATGACATTAGGAAGTGACAGTTCTGAATCAAAAACAATGTTCGGTTCCATGTCTAACATAAATTGATGGTAACATCATGTGCGAGTTGTGTATGACACACGAAGAATCCTCAGATCACCTCTTCCAATGCACAATTTTAGTACTATGTCTGATGTGGAATAGAGTGACAGGCATGTTTAGGGCTCATTGCTCGTTACAAAATGTAATTGACATGCGGTGGTGGTTTAAGTCTAAAAGGAAAACAGGAAATTGTAGCAAGCGCTTCATATTCATTATGCTCATTCCTCACGCTCATAGTTACAAAGTTTGTGTGTTATAGATATTTGGCAAGGATTCCATTCGATATGGAGTACATTCGTAAATCATACAGTGTAAGTACAGTAAAAACTTCTATAACGGGTTACAATTTTGAATTATGGAAAAATCTAGATCCAAATTGAATACCTAGATTGCCATGAGCCGTACATAGATCACCGATGGCCTTTTGCTTTGTGGGGCTGCTGTTAGGCTTTGTGTGGCCCGATTGATTGCCTTTTATTCTTTTTATCCTTTCTTTTTTGTCTTTTTATGATTATTATTTTTGGTATAAATCGAAGATCCCTCATCTCCGGCTATTCAAGCGAAAATTTTCCCTTAATGAATTGTTACAAACTCCATTAAAAAAAAAAAGAATACCTAGAATTCTACAAATACCAAATGCACAGTTCCACAAACAGAAATATATTCAACCTATTGGTACAGGAGGTATCCACTCACTCAACTTTTTGAAAATAACCCCTTGAAGAAAAAAATTTCAGTTTTGGCCCTAGAGCCAGTTTATTTGCAAAACAACCCGGTGGTTTTTTTCGTGTGTGGACAGGTCTCTCTTTGGAGACATGATTACGGATCACGTCTCCCGGGAGACCGATCCCCCTAAGCACGCGAGGGGGGAGAGGGGGGGGGATCAGCGGAGACATAATTGATAATCACATCTCCACCGTGGCATGTGTTGGACTGGTCAGCATGCCACGTGGACGCGTTGGAGTCAAAACATGCCCAGGGCCAATTTTGCAAATAATTTGGCCTTGGGGCCAAAACTGAAAAAAGAAATTCAAAGGGGTTATTTTAAAAGCATTTCCCTTCTTTTTTGTCTTTTTATAATTATTATTTTTGGTCTAATATCCCCGGTTAATTCGAGGGACAATTTTCCATTGTTACAATCCTCATTAAAATAAAATAAATGAATAAATGAGTATCCAGAATTCTAAAGATACCAAATGCACAGTCCAACAAACAGAAATATATTCAACCCATTGGTACAGGAGATATCCACTCACCAAACTTTTTGGACATTCAAAAAAGTTCAGAGTACTATGCATTATGTTGGAATATATGGCTTATTCAAAAGAATAAATAAAATAAAAGGACACACCTGCTGTCAGATCGTCTCTTTCCGGAGCGCCGTCTCCTCATTCCGGAGCTCCGTCGGTATCGGCTTCCCCTCTATCCAACCAACAAAACCTCAAACACATCAATAAAAAGTCTACGAGAGACAACGAGATGTGATTTTTTATTATTTATTTTTCAAGTTAAACCTTCAAGAGCTTTCTCTGATCTTCCGCTTCTTCTCGTATAGCAACCTCTCCTTCCCTTCCAAGCTCTTCCTGTAGAGGTACTCCCTCCTCAGGCGCGCATGTCCCTCCTCAACATCTCTTCTCGTTTGGCCCTGTGTCTTGTGATGGTGATCACGAAGGCAAGCGGACGTAGAGAATCACAAATACCCAATTGCATTCTCAATATATAAAAAATCACATTAAAAGATTAGAAAAAATCATAGAAGCCAACAATGAGTATACATCACTATTTCAAAAGCTACACAACATCACCCACTCTCCTCAACCTCCCCCCAACACCAAAAGCATGCATCCCACTCTCCCCCTCCACCCAACTACACCCAGTCTCCTTCCTCACCCCTCTCACCCTCATCAACTCCCTCACCTCATCCGCCTCCCTCCACCTCCCCGCCTCCGCGTACATGTTCGACGTCAACACATAGTACCCCCCGTGCCCCGGCCTCAGCTCCAACAACCTCTCTGCCGCCCACCTCCCCACCTCCACCTCCCCATGCACCCGGCACGCCCCGACCAATGCTCCCCACACGTTCCAATCCGCCTCGAACGGCATCCCCCGCACCAGCTCCGCCGCCTCCCCCACAAGCCCCGCGCGCCCGAGGAGGTCGACCATGCACGCGAAGTGCGTCTGCGTCGGCGCGACCACGCCCTCCGACACCATCTGCGCGAAGTACTTCTTCCCCTCCTCGACGAGCCCCCCATGGCTACACGCGCACAACACCGCGGTGTACGATACGTGGTCGTACTCGACCGCCCCGCCCTCCATCGCATCGAACAATTCGATCGCGGCGTCCAGTTCGCCTCGCATGCCATACCCCAGTATCATCGCGTTGTGCGACGCGACGTCTTTGGCGGGCATTCGGTCGAAGACCCGCCTCGCGAGGTCGATGCGCCCGCACTTGATGTACATGTCCAAGATCGAGTTCGCTACGAAGAGGTGCGTGTTGTTGCGCAGCTTACGCATGCACGCGCAATGGATTTCCTTCCCTTGCTTGATCGCGGGGAGATTCGCGCATGCCGAGAGCGCGCCAACCAGGGAAATGTTGTCGTAGACGATCCCCGCGAGACCCATTTCAGAGAACAGGCGGAGGGCCTCCAAGCAATGCTGGCTATGCGCGTACGCGGTGATGATGGCGTTGTATGACACTTGGTCTCTCTCTGAGACGTTGAAAATGTGTCTCGCGAGGTCTAACCGACCGCACTTTGCGTACATGTCGATGAGCGCGTTCGAGACGAGCTGGTCGAAACAGGATCCGTCGCGTAGCGACCTCGCGTGGATTTGCATGCCTTGTTTTATAGACGATACACGCGCACAAGCGGGCAATACGTTCGTGAAGGTGATCGAGTTTGGGCGTTCTCCATGGCTCTGCATCTCTTTCACGAGCGCCATGGCTTTCAATTCGGCCCCGTTTTGGGCAAAGTTTCCGATCATCGCGTTCCATGAAACAACATTCCTCGAGTTCATTTGGGCGAACACACTTGACGCCTTGTCTAGACGCCCCGATTTCCCATACAAATCGATGAGTGAATTGTTGACGAACACATCGCACGTCGCGCCCCTCCTTATACTGTGCGCATGGACTTCCTTGCCTGTATTGAAAAGATTCAACTCGACCAAGGCGGGCAACAGCATAGAAACCGTGATCGAATTCGGCTCAACATCCGCTTTGAGCATCCCCTGCAAAACACTCAAACAGTCACTGTAACACCCGGCATTTACGTACGCGCCCATGATCGAATTCCACGAAACGTCACTCTTCTCCGACATACCGCGAAAAACCCGAACCGAGGACCCCAAATCCCCGCATTTCCCGTACATATCGATCAAACTGTTCCCAACCCACACGTGCGAATCCAACCCAACCTTCAAAGCAAACCTGTGAATCCCCCGCCCGAAGAACCCATAATCACCCGCGGCGCAAACACGTAGAATGCTAACTAAACTAACCGAATTTGCCGCCAAACCCGACCGCATCAGCCCCAAGAACGATTCAAGCGATTCTCTCAAGAACCCATTATCTGAAAACACCGAAATGATCGAATTCCAAGACACAACATCTCTCTCACGCATTTCATCGAACACCCTCCACGAATCCCTTAAATCCCCCGCTGCGCCATAGAACGACAACAACGTGTTGCCGACGAAGACGTCGCCAGTGAAACCCAGCTTCAGAGCCGACGCGTGCGCCTCCCTCCCCTTGCGGACCGCCGCCTCGGAATCCGCGCACGCCTTGAGGAGGAAAGGGAAGGTGCGGTCGTCGGGACGGACGCCCGCGCGGACCATGTCGTTGTAGGCGCGGAAGGCGTGGGCGTGGGCGCGGGAGTTGGCGCGGGCCCTGACGAGGGTGTTCCAGAGGAAGGCGGAGCGGCGGAGGTGGGGAGGGGAGAGGGTGAAGAGGGTTTGGGAGGTGGAGGAGGAGTAGGAGAGGATGAGAGCGGCGGTGACGGTGAGACTGTGGCGGAGGCCGAGGAGGACGGCGCGGGCGTGGGCGGACTTGGTTTGGGGGAGGGTCTTGGCGGAGGAGATGAGGGAGAGGGTTTGGGAGATTGGGTCAGGGGGAGGGTGGGGAGGGGTGGGGGTCTGCATGTGAGGGTGGTGGTCTGGTTCATAGGGTGGAGGGGTTTGCTTGGAGTTTTTATTTTATGAGACCCTTGAGTGTAAAATGGGGAGATTTTCGTAGATAAAAAGTTTTTTTTTTCTTGGTAATTTTGTTTATGTATGCAATTTTTTAATCAAATTTTCTCCAACAAACAGTGGCGAGATTCAAACCGATCACCCCTCGGTAAAAAGGATACATCTACCCACTTGTTAAGAGATAGAAAATTCATGTTTATGAATTTTTAGATAGTGGGTTATTCAATTAAGACATTGTTCGTGGATAAAAAATTAAACGTTATTTGATTGAAACATCAATTTGTAGATAAAAAGTCAAGCATTATTTGATTGAAACATCAATTTGTTGATAAAAAGTTAAGCATAATTTGATTGAAACTTTTCATTGTAGACAT
Organism: Acorus gramineus; assembly: GCA_030737835.1. Classification (NCBI taxonomy): domain Eukaryota; kingdom Viridiplantae; phylum Streptophyta; class Magnoliopsida; order Acorales; family Acoraceae; genus Acorus; species Acorus gramineus. The sequence continues at coordinate 20,785,162 of CM060848.1, read as the reverse complement.
AATATCATGTGCTATTTAATTTCAACAAGATTTGTGAATATTTTTAATAAGTGAATGACTATTGTGGACTTTAGATAAAAATATAAATGAAAAAATCATTTCAAAATCCTACCAAAATGGGATGAGATTCTTATTAACTTTAATTCTAGTATTATGAACATCCTTTTTTTCTACAAAACACCCCTTTTTTTACTTTTTTTAATTTTATGTAGTTTTTTATAATTTTTTTTTTTATAAATGTTGATCATCTCATGTCTTTCATATTTATTCCATTTTTTTTTTATGATTTCTCTATTTTTTTTTTAAATATGAATTTTATTTTTTATTTTTTATGAATGTTAATATGTATGAAATATTGATGTCATCTCATATGTTACTTGAGAATGATATATTTGTTTGTGTTCCAATCAATCATTTTTATTATTGTTTATTATATAATATATGCCTATATCCACCAATATTTTTAAAGACATATATACCTGTAAAAGTTTATCAAAGTCAATAAAAATACATTTATTAAAGTATGTAAAAATCTATAAAAGTCAATAAAACCTCATTTATGAAAGTTTGTAAAGTTTATCAGTTAAATAATATCCACATAAATTTATCAAAGTGTCAATCGACTACCCCAGGTTTTGATTCGAAGATGATGATTATATGTCAAAGTCACTATCATATTTCATTAGATTAAAAAAAATTATAGTAGTATGTGTTAATATATGTTTTAATTAATGAATGAATGATTTTTTACTCTTTGAACACGTATTATCAATCCAAACATGTATTGGTGTGAAATTTTTTTTTCACTAGTTATTGTCAATTTTTAATAAGTTACTAACACGTGGCGTAAAGTAAAAATAATTATCTGATCAATCTCTCTTGGGATATACATGTATCAACATGTTATGCATCAATATGATTTATACTAGTAAAATCGAATGAGTAAAATAACATAATTTTAAAAAAATTTAAAATACTAATATTATCTTATTCTAATTTACTGTTTTACTGTGACGTAGTTATGTCCAACTATTCTTTGCCTTATTCACGTTATCGCATTTGTTGTTCTATCTAAAACACGGCTAAACGCGTTACAATGTACCTATCCGTACTTTTTTTTGGTAAACGTTCCGTACATTTAGCAACTCCTCACACGTATTTATTTATTTATTTTTTTGGTGTAACTCCTCACACGTTATTTTGACCAATCACCAAAACGTGACGTCTCCATACAACATGAATCTTGCCATCATTTGATTATTATTTGGGGGAACAAAATGAAGACTTGCCACCGATTTTTTTTGGAATAAGCCCTAGGATAAATTCGGATAACTCAGGATAAAGGTTTTGATGTGTTTGAAAACCCTGGATAACCTCTAATAAAGTATGTCAGAATAAACTAGTATAAGATGGTATATGAATTCCAATCAACCTTTGGATTAAAGTTATCCTAGGTTATTCCACTCAAAGAATATGTGGGTTCACTGTCAAATTAACTGTCATCATCTCTTATAAATCATATGTCAAATCAACTATCATTATATTTTTTCCTTTTATAAATCCTTATCCATACTTTATTCACATTTTATCAAAATAACAAAACATTTATTCTTACGTTTACCAACGAGAATCATTAAAAACACAACCAAACACAAAATCATTTTATCTTTATTTATACTCATTTATGCTTGGATAAATGTATACCCTGTCATAAATCCTATCCCTGTTTCACACGGAGGCCTAGGTGAACAGTGAACCCAGTGAAGGGTTATGGAGCCTTAACCAAGTTGATAAAATAAATAAATAATCAATCAAACATTTCCATTCAAAATGATTTCCCAAGGTGATTTAGCTGACGTAAATGCTATCCTATATGATACATGTCCTTATAAGGTCATGTTGCGCGCGTAATCTATACTCAGAATGAATTGAATTATATAAGCTATTTTATATCATAATTGAAAGATAAACAAGTTAAGAGTCTTATTATTATGAGCAATTCTTTTAAAACAAAAAAAATTCTTAATAATTGGGATTCTATTATGTATATTTTATATTTTTTTTAAAAAAATGTATTATTGTATTTCACCGTATACTTATTTTTCATATAACAGTTTCTTTTACAACTCGAAACATACCCTCATATACCTCTTTAGTAATTTAATAGTAATCTAACAATGTATATATATACCTTCGTAGATAAGATAAATACCTTGTTAATTTTATTTAACATTTACTCAAAATAAGTACATTAAATTTGAAATAATGCAGTGTTTACTATTTTAAAAAGTTAAAGCATATGATAAATGCATTTGGGACTATACCTAATATTAAGTGAAGATCTACTAAAGTTATATTAAAAAAAATAAAAAAACATTTATTCATTTTCTTTGAGGGACATTAATTTTTGGAAAGTTTTAGACTCAATCATTTTTATCAACCAAAATTAAGACAAAAAAAAATTCATCACTACCTTCAATAAAAATATACACAGTCAACCATATAATCTAATTTTCAACCACCACCCGTTAAAATAATCAATTACCAAACCTTCTAAAACAATCTAATCAATAAAATAAAACTCACATGAAAATATTAAAAATATATTTATTTTCACATGTAAAGAAAAAGTGATACATATATATCCAAAACTAATAAGAAAAGAAACAGAACAAATTTCAATTAAAAAGCAAGACATCCATCAATAATTTTATAGGATCAAATGAGTCCGATTCCATTTATAATTTTGGTATTTCTTAATGTGACTAAAATATTTATATTTTATAATTGTATGGATATCTTGATGGTCTAAAAAATCATTGAATGAAATTTGAAGTCCGGTGAGTCAATTTTTGAGATTAGGGACTTATTTATAAATTTTGAAATTTGAATCAAGGACTCATTTGTAACACATATATGTTCTAATTGTGAAACTGGTAGAACCTAAGGGTGGATCTATAGAAAGCCCACGAAAAGACAAAAGTAGCCGTTTTCTGTCAGAGCCCTGGTTATAAACATCAGGGACTTGTTTATAACACATATAGGGTTGTTTTGTAAAAAATGTATAACCGGGGGGGGGGGGGATCTAAACAATACCCCTAGTGCAATTACGAAAATGCCCCCGGTACGCACATTTGCTCGCGCTTTTATAGAAGAGTACAGATATGTAATTATGTATTACTAGTTTAGGCAACCCGTCATAATTCATAAAAAGGTACTCATAATGTATTAAAGCTGTGTACCCCTTGATGCAAGCGTTACAGTTATTCGGAAAAGGTTTGTATTTATTCTGAATTCGGATAAAAATATATTCAAATAGCTAGGATGTTGTAAAAATAACACGAGATAATCTATCTACTTTGAAAAATAACTAATATATGTATATATATATTGGTAAGTATATACAATTATATATGTTTGTATTATATATTATATAAATTCAAATATCTTTTATAATTAATTATAAAATTTAAATAACAATAACAATTGCATTAACATTCTATGATGCCTAGAAGTCTTTGGATATTTATTACAATATTCAACTTTTTTGAGATCGCCATCTCTACTATCTAATTAATATAACTTTGAAAAAGTTAAAAGCGTTTATGTTTGCAAACAGTTATAAAAAAATATTTAATTAAAAATTTGCTTCAGCTTTAATACAAAAATATGATTTTTAAAAACAAAAAAAATGAATTTTCTAGAAATTTTATTTTATTAAACTAATTTTTATACAAAATCATACATCACCGGTGTTATATATATATATATATAGTGAAATGATAAGATGCGGTCACCATACCCTCTTCCTTAGGTGTGGTCACCATGTCATTACCATCCGATTAAATGGATTTTAATCACACGGTTAAAATAATTACCCCATAAAATCATATATATCCCTATAAATTGTGATCCCTCTTTTTTCTCCACACAATCTCCCTATTTTTCTATTGTGATTTTTTTTAAGAATATCTTCTCACCATTCGATTAAATGCACTCCAATTGTACGGTGATTATAAGGTGACTGCATATTAAAATGAGGTATGATGTTCACACCATATCACCTCTCTCTCTCTATATATATATATATATAAAATAATGATTTAAAAAAAATTAATTAAGGGTCTCTGGTCTCTGTGATCACCCATCTATTTTTTTAGGCCACTGAAAAAGTTTTAAATTTTTTTTAGGTTCTTAAGGCTTTGAAAAATTATCTTTAGGTCCCTCTAATCGGATGTTGTTAAAAAATATCGAAAATCTCATCGTCCAATTATGCGAAGGTTAACAATATACCGAGGAGTGTCAACAGTGTAGTGTACTAGAGATACTTAACAAAGTACTAAAGAGTGTTATCAATGTACTGAAGATATTTAACAATGTATAGTGTACTAAAATAATTAGACATGAGCATTTTTAGTATTTTTAAACGACATCGAGAGACTTAAAGATAATTTATTACTGTTTTAAGACTTAAAATTTTTTGAAAAATTCAAGGAATCTTAAAATAATAGAAAGTTGAACACAAGTCACCTCATTAATTTCCCAAATAATTTTTGATAGGTCCTTCCAAAACAATGACACCAGCACAAATGAAAAACCGGATCCAGTCTTGACTAGATCCGATCAGTTCGGTCAGTAAAGAACTAGACGACATGAAAATCGAACTGCACAACGTAAAAATCAAATTGTGTCACTTATAAATCAGTTCGGTCAGTATTGAACTGCACAACGTGAAAATCAAACTGTGTCACTTATAAATCGAACTGCACAATCAATTGTTGAGTATATATTTCACTCTCTTATTGGATATTACTTAAGAATTCATATTTTCTCTAATAATTAATTGAATCTAATAGGAAAGTAAAATATATATCCAACAATTGATTTTGTAGTTTGATTTATAAGTGACACAGTTTGATTTTTACGTTGTGCAATATTAATACTGACAGAACTGATCGAATCCAGTTATGACTGGATCCGGTCCCGCATGAATGCGTTTCACCGCGTGTGGGAGAATAAGAACACTGTTGCCAAAATTTCCCACTTTTCTTCGATCTTTTGAATAAAATAAAATAAAATAAAAATGGAAACCCCACGAACGTCAAACGCAGCTTAATTAATACCTTTCCCAACTCCACCACCCACCACCACCATCGCCAACCATCCAGTGCCGTCGATTCTGATACCGCCCGACTTTTTTTATTTTTATTTTTAAAATCTCTCCAATCGAAGCCGAAAGCGATTACGAAAAGCAGTAAACCATGGAAGAACGGACCGCTCAATCGCTGGTCCACCGCCTGAGCTCCGCCTCGGACCCCACCTCCCTCTCCGAGGCCCTCGCCGAACTCCGCCTCCTCTCCAAGCACGACCCCGACATCCGCCCACTCCTCATCTCCGCCGGCGCCGTCCCCCTCCTCCTCTCCTCCCTCTCCTCCTCCGTCTCCGACCAAGAGAACGCCGTCGCCGCCCTCCTCAACCTCTCCATCTCCTCCCGTGCTTCCCTCATGTCCTCCCCCGGCCTCCTCGATGGCCTCTCCCACGTCCTCCGCCACGGCCTCTCCCCTCCCGCCGTCCAATCCTCCGCCGCCGCCCTCTTCAGCCTCCTCACCGTCGAGGACTACCGCCCCGTCATCGGTTCCCGTCGCGACATCGTCTCCGCCCTCATCGACCTCATCAGACCACAAAACCCTAAAAACACCACCAGATCCGTCAAGGACGCCCTCAAAGCCCTCTTCGGGATCGCCCTCCACCCCCCCAATCGGTCGTCCATGGTCGGATCCGGCGCCGTCCCCGCCCTATTCGACCTGATCATGAAGGACGGTCGGATCGGCGTCGTGGAGGATTCGACGGCGGTGATCGCCCAGGTCGCCGGGTGCGAGGAGAGCGTCGGAGCCTTCCGGGAGGTGTTCGGGGTGGTCATCCTCGTCGATCTGGTGGACCCCGCGGAGGGGGGGTCCAGCGCTCGGACGAGGGAGAACGCGGCGTCGGCGCTGCTTAATCTGGCGAGATTCGGAGGGGAGGGGGTGGTGAAGGAGATCCGTCGGATCGATGGGTCGATGGGGAGAATCACCGATCTGATGGAGAACGGGAGCGCGCGTGCCAAGGCGAAGGCGGGGCAGCTGATTGATGTGTTGCTGATGAGCAGCGACGGTTGGGATCGCTGGGACTGTACGTATGGTGTCTCTTGCTCTTCTTCAATGGATTCTTCTCCTCATGTTTCTTCACAATAATAGTGGTTTCTCTCGTTCTAATTTGATCATGTTTGGAATTGTTTTGTTGTGTTGTGTTATAGATTGACAATACATGTACATACGATGAGAGGGGTTTATAATCATGATTTTTATGGATATAACATCTGCTGATTGTCTATATTTTTCTTTTATGAAGTACATTGGATCATAAAAACTTGTTCTTAAAATCCTACCAAAATGGTGGCGTATTGATTTCCCACTATTTTTCCTATTTGTCTAGATTTTGAATGCAATAGGGCTCACATTTTTTGGTTATCAAATGAGAGCCCTATTTTTTGGCAATATGTTAAGCTATTCGTAGTCAATATCCAGACCTACTTATATAAAAAAAAAATTAGAGGCCTTGATGTATTTGGGGGTCTTAGACAATTGTCTAATTTGCCTAACAAAAAAGATGACCCTGATGTATACATCACATATTATAAAAACATATATCTCATTGGATGATGTATATATGATTTTTAAAAATATGAAAACATAGGAGGACTACGATACTGCGACACAAAGTGTAACATTTTTCATTTCCGAAAGGTTTTAGGCCTTATTATGCAAGTTTATTGTTTTCTCCATGGTTCTAATTATGTATTAATCCTTTAGTTTTTCTCATCTGTTTTGAGGAGGTTTCTGATTTTGACTTCCCTACATAAACAATCTCAAGTATGGATGGTGTATTATTTATTGTTGGTTGGATTTGAAACAGAGGAGGTTGGTGTTAAATAAATAACTTTTCAATACAGTAGGTGATTCTATCCAGGGAAGCAAAAGACAACCTACATGGTTTTCCAGACTTTTCTAAAAGATGGGTTGACTGCCATACCATATATCTTGATGAATTTTAGCGGATTGTTTTAACCCATGCTTCTTTAATATTTTCACCATTTAGTACGTGTGATGTGTCATATCCTTTTTATAACATATAGATTCTCCTATTGACACCATTTGTGGCTATAGCCCCAAAAGAGTCATGGATTTCATTCAACTCTTTTAATATTATAAGTTTTCTCATGTCATTAATAAACAATAGTCATAGTTGGTGTACCCTTTAATCTGGAGAGAACAACCCTTTTTACTGAGTCCATATCATGTCTCATTTCTCATTGTGTATATATAGGGAGGGGATCCAGCTTTTATATGTTTGTTAATTTCCCATTTGATACTTTTTTTTTTTTTAATGTGGTTTCACCTTCAAATTCTGTAATTCAGCTCTCCTTGAGCCCGTGGCCATTTTCATCCACCGGGAATGCTTAAATGAGAGATTCTGGAAATGAAAAACAATTCTCAAAGCATGAAAATCAATGTCAGATGATCCCCTATCAGGTGAGGGTCCATCCAATTATCTCAAACCTGTGTGGAGGCTGACGGGTTATATCATAGTGGGTTTCCTTCACTATCACACTGAATATCATTGCCAATCATGACGCATCGAGTTGAACAATACCTTGAAATTTTGGAAACTTTTGTAGTTTTCGTCTCCCTTTATGTCTCTTTCATGTGTTTTTTTTTTCCTCGTGCTGGGACAGTCATGTGTGAAAAGTCTGAAAAGTCTGACAGATGGGTTCCCATACGTTTTAGCCCGGTTTAAAATAAGAATAAGATTTATTATTGAATATGTATTTATTTAAACATAAATGAGTATAAATAAAAATAAAATAATTTTACGTTTGATTGTGTTTTAAATTATTCTCGTTGATAAATGTAAGAATAAATGTTTTGTTGTTTGAGTAAAATGTAAATAAAGTATGGATAAAGATTTATAAAAGGTGAAAAAATAATGATCGTTGATTTGACAGGTGATTTATAAGAGGTGATGATAGTTAATTTAACAGTGGGTCCACATATTATTTGGGTGGAATAACCTAGGATAACTTTAATTTCATGGGTTGATTGGAATTCATATACCACTTAATACCAGTTTATTTGGGCATATTTTATCTTGGGTTTTCAAACACCCTTTATCCCTTATTTGAGGTTATTCGGGGTTATTTGGAGGCTTATTCCCAAAATAAATGGGGGCTTAATGTTTTAAAAATAGTGAACAACGTCAATACGTTTACGTTTTAATAAAAAATGTATATCGTTTCATTTTGAATTGAATGGACTTATTTTTAGGAAATATAAAAGAATTATTGACGTATTTATCTTACTATTGGTTTGCCATTATTTAAAAGGGTATTGTTACATTCAGTTTTTGTTATAGTCTATAATACAATTTTAAATGCATAGTTAGAAATTCAGTGAAATATATGAATCTTTACATAATGAAATATATGCATTATTAAACTTTCTTTTAACATTTATTAAAAATAGGTTTATTAAATTCAATAGCATATACATTAAAAATAGGTTTAAAAATAGATATATACATTTTTTTTATTAAAGCATATATGTTGTTAGATAATATTTACTATTTAAAAAAAAATATAAATATATGTGGTCTGCGTTTTGGACCATAAAAGTGTCTAATACATGCATTTATGTGTTCTTTACTTGTAGCTTTGTGAGTAGGCATGTCAATGGGTCAAGTCTGGGCCGGGTCGGGTCGGGGTGGATCCGGACCCGACCGGTGTGATTGTCGGGTCCATATCGAGTCTTGGCTTAGGTCGGGTCGGGTCGACCCATTAACAAGCTCAAGTCAGGCAAAGAGAGGTCAATGAATTTCTTAAGGGTGTACAATGGCTTCATTTTTTTTCTTTTTAGTAAAATGTAGTGTATTATAAATATTTCTTTACTATTTTAATTTTTTAATGTTTCATGAGAAAACATTTGAAATATGATTTATATTATTATGGTTTAACGTGAGTTCAAAAGTTTGTAAAAATATTTCAAATGCTTAAAATTTTAAATGATTATTCAATATCTAGTTATAAATAATTAGTTGAATCATGAGTATTGGGTTGGATTATAAATATATAAAAAAATCATATAGTATTTGGGTTGGGTCAATTAGGTCCATCAGGTCGGATTAGGGTGGGCTTAGACCCGATCCATTTTGAATTTCAGATCCTTCGAATTGGGTATTTAAGTCTTTTATCAGATCGACCATGTTGACCCATGACCCATTGACGGAGCTATTTCCGTGCAATCCAATCTTGCTGATGAAGTAATGCTTATTATTTTTTTGTGTGAGGGTTATATGCTATTCATTAGATCATGGACTTTACTTTACCGGAGTCTTTATTATAAGAAACAATAATGTTAATATATGCAGTTTTTATATACAACCCCATTGTGGTCCATTTTAATAACTTTGTTAGGTAAAACATATAATTTCTTGTTTTCTTTCTATGGGGTTCTATGCAATTTATTAGACTATGTAATTTATGTTTTTTTTATAAATTTATTATGAAACATGTTAAAAAAAAAAATTCAAAACACGTGCCTACGCTATAAGCGGGATTGAATCCGGTCAGTTCCGTCAGTATCGAATTGGATGACGTGAAAATCGAACTGCACCACTTATAAATCGAATTGCACAATCAATTGTTGGGTATATATTTCACTCTCCTATTAGATACTGATGATACTTAGGAATTCAATTTTTTTTCAGTAGCTGATTGGATCTAATAAGAGAGTGAAATATATAACCAATAATTGGTTGTGTAGTTTGATTTATAAGTGGTGCAGTTCAATTTTCACGTCATCCAGTTCGATACTGATCTGAATCCGGTCTCGCAATAAGCATGCTTGTCCCAAGCATTATCCTACCCAAAATATTTATGTAGCTGTGGTGGTACCTTGTTATCCTCAATGGTTATAGTACAACGATTCAGAGCTTGCATTTATTAAGGATTTGTCTTGGGTTCGAGTATTGATATTGTGTCATATCTCCTGTTTTTTAGATGAAATTCGAAAAGAATTTTCTATGAGATCAGAGATAAATAGGGGAGGGTAACCTCAGCTTGACTGTAAGGTGATACCTGGTTTTCATATTTATTGCTACCGCACCAAACTTCAATTATTTTATTCAGACAATTGAACCTGTCAAACATATTTGCCATGTTCAATCTTTCAAACTCAATTCAAAACATCAAGTTAGTCAAACTTCCAGTCTTTCAAACATTGTAAAATTTGTCCTCGTCACTTCATCAGCCTGCTACGGTGGTGGAGGAATACATGCACCTGGATCTTGAGAGCTAGTTCCGTGAAGCAGATATCCATGTTGTTATGTGTCCCGTAGTTGTTTTTAGGGTGAGTTTGGTTGCGCGATTACACGGCCTTTACGATTGTAGAAAATTATATACAATTATGCAATCAAACAGTTTTACTGTTGAAGCTCTATGTGCACAGATTTCAAGAAATGATGTGTAGAAACCGCGATTTCCAAAAGCTGGGGGAAGTGGGCTTTCTGCAGAAACAGTTTTAAAACTCAGATTTCTGCAGAATCAGTTTTACAATCGCGCAACCAAACACACCCTTAGTCTACTTTTTATCAGGGAGTACAAGACTAGAGAAAAATATGATTTTGAATAAAATAGTTTCAATAAATTCAATCTTAAAAAGTACATTTTCTTTACTTCTTAAAAAACATATATTTTATAATTAAAGTTGTAACAAAATTTTTAATTAAACTTGATTTTGTAAAAGTGTTTGGATATACGTTTTGGTTTTCCGGTTTTTTAAAAAGTAAAAACACACTTAAATGCGTGTTTCCAAACACCACCTAGCGGTCCTAGCATTCATCCAGCTTTTTTTATTTTTCATTCAATTGCATGGAAAATGATACAGTCAACCCTGTTTGGAGTCAGTTGAACAATATACAATATATGTCATACTTACTATATTGCAAAAAATATATGCATTCAATTCATTTGATGATGTATTTTATTTTTTTATAAAAGAATGTAATTCATTAGCTAAGTATGTATTTCCAAAAAAAAATCAATACATGTGGTGATGGAGGGCTGATTATGCAGATGGAATCACTAGAAGAGGTATACCAAATAAATTATAAATCAAGAGTCACGATCTCTCAGAACCGCACAAAATTTTACATGAAGAAAAATGATGAGGAGATCTTTTGGAATAGTTGTTATACAACTTACAATGCTTAGTTTTAAAAAGGGTTAAAGACATCTAAGTCCCTACAAACATGGAAAAACCCATATAAGTCCCTACTAAAATTAGGACAGACGTACGAGTCCCTGAAAACCCAGAAAAACCCAATTATCATCCCTGAGTTAAATTTCCATCCAAACTTAACGGAATATTCCCAGAATATTATGTCACATATAATTGTGTTGACATTGAAGTCCTTATAAACAGTCATAAAGACAAATTAGTCCCTGTAAAAGATAAAATTACCCCTGAAAGACTTTTACATTAAATTGTGTACACATTGCAATCCCTGTAAACAATCATAAAGACAAATTAGTCCTTGCAAAAGATAAAATTGCCCCTGAAAGATTTTTACATTTAATTGGATAGATATTACAGTCCTTATAAATAATCGGAAAGACAAATTGGTACATGTAAAAGATAAAAATGCCCCTGAAGAATTTTTACATTTAATTGTGTAGAAATTGCAGTATTTTAGAGGGTATTTAATTTTTAAATTGCAATGTCTGCACAATTAAATGTAAAAATCCTTCGAGGGTATTTTTGTCTTTTAGAGGGACCTATTTGTCTTTACGATTGTTTATAAGAACTGTAATGTCTATTCAATTATATGTAAAAGTCTTTCAAGGGCAATTTTGTCTTTTGCGGGGGCTAATTTGTCTTTCTGATTATTTATAGGGACTACAATATATACACAATTTAATGTAAAAGTCTTTTAGGGGCAATTTTATCTTTTGCAGGGACTAATTTGTCTTTATGACTGTTTATAAGGACTTCAATGTCTAAGGGGTGCAACTCGGGCGGGTTGGGTCGGGTTCGGGTCGGGTTCGGCTTTAACCCACATTGCACAGAGCCCAACCCGAACCCGAGCCCGAACCCGACCTCAACCCGAAGGGTTCAACCCGAACCCGAACCCGACCTCAACCCGCGGGTTCGGGTCGGGTTCGGGTTGAATTCGGGCTCGGGTCGGGCTCGGGTTGGGCTCGGGTCGGGTTCGGGTTTAATACTTAAAAGATCATAAAAATTATTTAATAAACAACACAATAAACTCTAATTAATTAAATGTATATTCACCACAAAAAAAACTTACAAAATCCAAATAGTTTATGAATACATATTCTAAATTTTAAATAAGCTAAACATAACTTCATCGTTTTTCAACAAAAATATAAAAAAAAACATTTATCAATTCGGGTTCGGGTTGAGCCCGCGTAACCCGACCCCCCAACCCAAACCCAACCCGAATTGGGTTCGGGTTAGTTCGGGTTCGGGTCTGGTTGAACCCAGCAGAGAAAAACCTCAACCCAAACCCGCCCATGAACCGGGTTGGGTCGGGTTCAACCCGCCCAAGTTGCACCCCTACTACACAATTATATGTGATGGAATATTCTAGGAATATTCCGTTACATTTGGATGGAAATTTAATTCAGGGATGATAATTGGGTTTTTCTGAGTTTTCAGGGACTCGTACGTCTGTCCTAATTTTAGTATGGACTTATATGGGTTTTCCCATGTTTGTAGGGACTTAGATGTCTTTAACCCTTTTAAAAATTCCTTTATTTAGGCCCTCAAATTAGCAAATTTAATATTTTTAGTAATTTTTTTATTTGAGATATCTCTATTATAACATATCGGAATTGATCATTATTAATTTCTATGATCATTTAGGATCTCATAGAATAAAAAAAAATAGTTTTTGAATTTTTCTAGTTTTAATATTTTTTAAAATTTTATGTTATTAGTATAAGTAACTAAGTAAGAGACTTGTAATTTAAGAATTTTTTTTTTATTAATAATTTTTTGAATTTCCTCTCTGTTGAGATTTTGTTCCTTGTGGATTTAAGGAGTTTATGAGATCTCAATGTTAGTTGAATATTTCTATAATTTTTCACTGTGTTAGCTGGTATCAGAGTGAGGATTGTTTGGGGCTTTGATGGAAAATAACGAAGGGGGGACCGAATAGCCTGATTACATTGGTTGTGGGTTGGAGGATCCACGGAAGGCGTTAGAATCAAACAATCAACTATGAGAGATCCGCAAAATGATTGATAGCCTGAACTTCAACGCCAATAACAGACCTCCTAAAGGTAATAGGAGACGTGCTGAGGGATTTGCCCAAGGACAACCTGTTACTTTGAACGTGATTTGATATCATATTCATTATCAATATGATGATGAGGAAAATTCGGATGACAAAGGTTCACGAATATCAGCTGAGGAGGCGGAATACGGAATACAATGATTATCGATTGAAAGTGGATATTCCGTATTTCAATGGTAATATGCAGATCAAGGATTTCCTTAATTGGATCTGGGAGGTTGAGAGATTCTTTGAGATGATGAAGGTTCTAGAAGAGAAAATAGTCAGATTGGTGGCGTTTCAATTGAAGAGTGGTGCTGCAGCATATTGGACCAACTTTAGAGAATTCGATAACAATGAGGAAGAACACATGTTCATACGTGAAGGAGTATGAAACAGCTCCCCTATGGATCAATTTCCTCCATCAGATTGTGGATGATATTTATCCCAATTGTATCAAAATTGTCTCCAAGCTGTAATAGTGGAATCATTACTGGAAATGTCAAAAGCGCAAAAGGCGACAAGAGCAAGTCCTACACAAGGGATGATTCGAGGGTTAATCCTTATAATATGCCATCATCAGGGAAGTGCTATGATTGCAATGAACCAGATTTTTGCTCAAATCAAAATCACCAAGAGAGCGAAATTCTGGATGAATCAAAAGTTGATGGTGTATATAATGGCGCCGAGTTCACAGAAGAAGAAGAGCGGGTCAACTTTTTCATCAAACCAGATATTGATGAAGATAGGACTAGCAAAGAAGCAGTGGATGCTGTATTCTCTATTGATTTTTTAGAGGTTATTGGTGGAAAATAAGATGAGTTATTTTCCTTAACGGTGACACAAAAAATTGAAAAGCCCTTGTGTTGTAGACTCTATGCACAATTGACAAGAGCGTTTTTGATGTTATCATCGAAAACATTAATGATGAAAACATTTCAACTATAAAGAAGTTTAGGCTACAAATCGATGTATATCTAACTTAATTTCTACATGATCGATTTAATTGAGAAGGAATTTGAAGTCAAGAATACGTTTATCTGTTTCTCAAAGGTACAGTACAAGGAAACATCAATTGAGGGGCAAAATAATTCGAGGACGAGTTCTTTTGAAGAAGAAGAGTTTGATATAGGACATATTATTTAGATGGAACCACCAGAAGTGATCCACCAAATAAATTACAAATCAAGAATCACGATCTTGGAATCGTAGAAAATTATACACAGAGAAAGATAACGAGAAGATCTTCTCGATTAGTTGTTACACAACTAATAATGCTTAGTTTTTCAAAATTTCTTTATTTTGGCCCTCAAATTAGTGAATTTACTATTTTTTTTATAACTTTTATTTGATATATCTCTATCATGACAGATATTAACATTGGTTGGAGCTCATAAGCTCTTTGAATCCACAAAGATTAATACCCCAAAAGGGAGGAAATTTAAAATATTATTGATAATAAGCTATTTTTCTTATATTACTAGTCTCCTATTTGTACTAATAACAGAAAATTTAAAGAAATATTGAATTTTGAAAACTAATTTTTTCTGAATTCATGAGATCCTAATTGATCATTGGAATTTGTAGAGGTAAATTATGATCTATCACGATATAGATATCTCAAATATAAAAAATTACAAAAAATAATAAATTCGCTAATTTGAGGACCTAAATAAAATAATTTTTAAAAATTAAACATCATTAGTTGTATAACAACTATTCCAGAAGATCTCCTTGTTATCTTTCTCCATGTAAAATTTCTTATGATTCTGAAATCGTAACCCTTGATTTGTAATTTATTTGATAGACCTCTTCTGATAGTCCGATATGCATAATCTGTCCTACATCAAGAGAGTGTTAGCCGATTTTTCCAAAGATTGGTTATGTGACTTCTGTCTTACACAATGATGCACACACTTCCCAAATACTTGTTGGAGCTCATTCGGTTGAACGAATTTGCTCTTTCATGTAACAGAGTAGCAAGGGAGAAGGTAATGCGTGTGACTTGTGGGGCATGAGTCGAAATCTTTTCTACCCATTTCGTTTGCACTTGGCCTCAATGTCCTTCTCCTCTCTATTGCATTTTTGTTGTTTTGTTTTGTTACATTTTAGCACTTCTCTCTTCACGTTGTTACGGACATTCTCTGATATGAAAGTTTTTGATATAGAAATACTCAAAATTTACTAAAAAAAAGAAAGTACTTGTTGGAGCTCATCAAGCTGAAATTATTGCTTGTACTCGGTTGGCATAAATAACGTGTGAACACACAGGATTGAACTGAGGCCTGTTAGAAAACGATTATGAGAGTTAGCTTTTTTCTAAAAATTGGGTTTGTTACAGGAAGTTGTGTCTTTACATATTATAAAAATGTTAGTTTTTAAATAATTTTTTTATAAAAATGTAAATGCAGCTTTTAATTAAATTATAACTTTTTTTTTTTTTGTTTGGAAATTTAATTTCCTACAAATCCAAAATGTTCTCTAAATCTGTTTCTAAACTGGATCTTAAATGAGCTATACATCCACTATAAATTCTCATCCAACGAAGGACACCAGACCAAGAAAACACATACATTCAAGGGCGGAGCCACCATGGGCTCAGTGGGAGCAGCTTGGCGCAAGGTGTATTAGAAATTGGGGCCCACACATTCCACCCCCAACTCATTTATCATTACAATTTTAATTGGTTTGTCCATGTTAACAAGTAGTTTTATTTGTTATTTATTAGTTTTAAGTAATTTAGCATAGCATAATGTTTAACTCTATCCACCCACAATATATATGTAATAATTCTTTTAGCATATAATGTTTTTCATGATACAGTACTTTATCAACACTCCCATAAAAATAATTATGGAACTCTCAAATAAAAATCCAATACACTTGCGACGAAATAGTAATTCGCACAAACAAAAATCCGATACTGTGTGTTTTATCAAACTTTTTATAGAAGTCTGTTGGCTGATGAATTGTTTTGATAATCAATCTTTTTTTAAAAAAAAAAAATTGTGTAGTTGCCCCCACTTAATTTTTGCAAACCAAATGTGATTTAGGTGCGTTTGATTGTACGATTGTACAATTTTTTTTATTTGCAAGAAGCTATTTTTATAATCGTGCAATCCAGGGGCAGACCTAAAGGTTGGCTCGGTCGGGCTACAGCTCGGCCTAATTTTTTTTTTATTATTTGTTATATATATTGAGATAATATTACATACATACTTTTTTTTAATCATAATTTCAGTTTGCACGTGTTTTGACTTTTTTTAAAAAAAATATATACTTCATTTAATGAGATACATGCTTTTATAAAAAAAAATTAAGCATATACTCTAATAAATTGCACGAATACATTTATAGAAAATATGTAAAATTTCTATCAAAACATATATCTCGTTATTGTAAATATATACTCCGGTGATTTTCTATCGACACATATAGGACTGAAATTGAGTTTGAAAAAAAATGATACGTTCAACCCCTTCTACATCCCCATTTGCAATCCACACAGTTTTTCTTTTAAAAAAAAAATTATACAATCTCCTATTGAAATACATGTTGTTATATGAAGTGATATATAAACTGAGATATACTAGTTTAGTTTTTTTAATTATGAATAAATAATTTTTTATTCCATACACTATAATACCACATACTATGATATGCAGTATATAATACGTTATCACAATGTATGAGGTTATAAAAAAGATTGAATGTCTTTTGTATATAACATTATTTGATATATAAAATAATTACATCAAATATAAGAATAAAAAATTCTTCTATATTAATATTTAATATAGCCCACCTAAAAATATTGTTCTGGATCCGCCCCCTGATGCAATCAAACAATTTTACTGTAACAGCTTCCCGTAGACAGATGTAATTTCCAAAAGTTGAAGGGAGTGAGCTTCCAGCATAATAATTTTAAAAGCCAGATTCTCATATAATTAGTTTTGCAATCGCGCAACCAAACACACCTTAGTTGGGTGAATATTTGACTGATTTTATTAAAATAAGATATGATATGATTATATTGTTTGGCATGAATCTTTATGAAAATGTTACGTAGTATTTCATTTTTGACTTTTTATCCCCCTTTTGATACGTGGATAGTTTATCCAAGATATATAAATAATTAGATAGGGATAAATGGAATTAAATTATTTCTATTAGGTATATTTATTTGATTTAATAAAAATTTTGTTTTATATTTTTTCTTAATTAATATATAAATATAATTTTAAATGGATAAATATGAATAAATTATATATGCATACTCTAAATATAACTATCAAAATTTCTTCTACCTTATCAATGTTCTTACAAGATGTTAATTCAATATATATATTATTCACGATTAAGCATATTCATCCACATCCATATTTTCTATCAGGTGTCACAATGTGTGAATCTTGATCCTCATCATCAGTTCGAGCATTGTTTATTTTGATTCTCTATTAAAATTAAAATACCCACAGTTTATTAAACGAAATCTATCATTCTTTTTGCTTGAACTGTTAAACAAACATGAATTAAAATTTTTTAACATGTAAGACAATTGAAAGAATTTAAATTAAATGAAAGTAAATATTATTCACACGCACTAGACCAAATTCCTGACTCCAGTACTGTATACATCTAAATTTACCACGTGGATCCATTCCAATATTTTTTTCTATTTCGTGCAGGTAACCCGATTTAACTCGGTCCCAATATTAATATGTTGGCATAACCACGTCAAAATAACATGTGTGTATTCACTATAAACAAAAAAAATTTGAACACATAAGAAGTGACATATACACTAGCTTCATTTGAAAATAAAAAAATTATTGTTATTCCCGACTTTTACAGCAACTCCAACAACATTCTATATCTTCAAATTTGGATGGCGGTGTGCTTCAAACACCCTCCAAATTTAAAGATTTGAATTTGACTCTCCAAATCATTTTTTCACTTTTTATTTTATGCACTAATTACTTCAACTTAATATATATTTAAATCATCAATACTATCATCGGAAAGGTCTCATGGAAACCTTTAAAATTAGACTAATATTAAATTATTTTACAATTAATTTTAAATAAATTCTCATACGTTTGTTTATTCAAGAATTATGCTATTTTATTCAATTAAAAAATTATTAATGTAAAATTAACTTCAAAACCATTTAATGTTAAACTCATTTTAAAAGTCTTAATGAGATTTTTTCAATGGAATAATTTTTTTGTATATAAATGAAGTAATATTGATAATATTTATTAATAAGTTTTCATATAATTTTAAAAATGATAAAAAAAATGAGGGGGGATGGTTGAAGTGTAACCCCTTCTAAAAAAGAATTTTCTTTAAAAAATGAATGGTCAACCATACATATTTGGAGACTTGAGTTGGAGATGTTTTTAACTCACCTTAACTCAAGACTGGGGACACCAAACTCATGATGCACCCCCACAAGTTGCATGACACACAATGATGACGTGTCAGTGTACAAGATAAGTGATGTAGCATCTATTTTGTAGTCTCAAATGTCTCATTATCTAACTGCACACATTACGATGGATATTTGAAATATATATATATATATACAAAAATATATATTTTATTAGTGGATATACACTATTTTAAAATAAATAAAAAATAGTGTGGATTGCATTTACAATTGAAAACGGATTGGGGATTGGGATAATTACATTTTTCAATTCATTAAGTTGCGTAAAAAATACATGATTCGTGACATTATTATGCGAGTTGGCTAAGGATGCGTTTGATTGCGCGATTGTAAAACTGAATCTGTAGGAATCCGAGTTTTAAAACTGATTCTATAGAAAACTCACCCCTCTCAGCTTTTGAATACTATTTGCCTGAAGTTTGTTTATAAAAAGTTATTATAATAAAACTGTTTAATTGTACAACTATAAAATTAATATATTATGAATGTAAAAACTATTCAATTGTGCACTAAATACACGCTGTGGAAGATATTTTTCTTTTCCGTGACATTCCCTTGATAAGATCACAACCCGGGATCAGAAGTGATTGTTGGGTAAAAGACAAAAGCCTCTTCACACACAAGCAGTGAAAACAAGAAAGTCCAATGTGTCATTGGAATTCAGTGGTCACTTCCAAACCAGAGAGATATATCCCTCCCATGCAAATCGAAACAACCAATAAAATCTCTTCACAGAAACTCAACATTTCATATACACTCCCCCCACCCACACTTCAAAACATTCACCATTTTAAGAGTGTGTGAGAGACAGTGAGAGTGAGTGAGTGAGAGAGATGGATGAGTATGTGCTTCTGGTCCTCTTAATATGGACAGTGTTGTTGCTAACTCTGCCTCTGTTGGTGCCTCCATTGCCGCCTCCGCCGTCGCTTCTCCTCCTCGTCCCGGTCTTTATAATGGGCTTCTTTTTCTTCTTCGTCGCCTTCCCTTCGATTTTTCTTGGTAGATGAAGAGCTGGACTTCGATCTTCTTCGATCGACAACCAAAAAACAAAAAGAAGGGCAAAGACTATCTTGGAAGTCAGTTTTTCAGTTAAAACAATGTATTTGACTTTTTTTTCTTCTTATGATAAACTATGTATTTGACTTTTTTTTCTTATGATAAACTATGTATTTGACTTTTTCATTTTCAAAAGCTGAGACTGTGGATGGTGTCAGAAATGAGTTCAATCCATGCAGAATCTTCATTTTTTTTTTTTAATTTTTTTTAATTTTTTGGCAATGTTGCTTAAGAGCAAACTTTTTTTAAAAAAAATAAGAAATAAAAAATAGAAGGGTTTGTTTTGCGCGCAAAATGCAAATCACCGTGGGCTCAATTTGGACGGGTTGTATTGTTGGACCGGGCTTTTTGGATGGTACGAATAAGAGTACTGGTATACTTAATTTTTTTATCGTTTAAATTACAGTCTTATTATATATCTTGTTATAGATACAATATCTTCTTAGACGATGTACCCATTATTATCAGTGTATTGTAATTAATTATATTTTTAAGTCCCTACAAACCATCATATTTAATGATCGATTCCTCCCTTCTTCGTATTTAGGTTTTAGTCCCCAGATTTAAATGATAGTTCCTTTTTAGTCCCTGAGAAGGACCTATCCATAAATTATTTAATTTACTTTTTAGTTCCTATGAGGGATCTGTTCATGAATTATCTTTTAAATCGGGGGACTAAAACCTAAATACGAAGAAGGGAGGGATCCATCACTAAATATGATGAATAATTAATTATATTTTTTTTTATAGAGCATATTTTCGTCATAGAAATATGTACTAAAAATAAAAATCAAACCACATGAGTACTACTATATGTGAGACTAATTAAAAGAGAGAGAGTCGTTCACATATTGATGCAGGAAAATTTTATTTTACGAAATTAGGGAGGGCTGGTTTGTCAATGATGCTCCGGAATGAAAACATGAATTGAGGGTTTTATATACAGTTTTTCTGGTTCTGTAACAAGAATGAACGGCAAACTGAGTGTCTATCAGTGACTTTTTAACATTAGAAAATGAGGCATTAAATCAGCTTATACCAGTTGGTTATTGATCGTATTTCTTTTTAAAATTTTGGTTTGGAAAATTTTGATTAGAAGTAGTGTTTTCCCAAGCACACCTGTCGAAGCACGATTTTCAAGCAGCTTTGAAACAAATTTGTTGCTCACGTATAATCCGATAGGATAATGTTAGGTGCAGTTTTATTTTTCAATTAACATAATGTTACGTACACACCGATATTATTTTTCTCCATTAACATAAGTTTCCCAACTGATTAGGTAAAAATGGATTTTTTGACATTCAAAACACCCATAATTTTATACATTTTTCCCCGCTCTCAAAAAAACAGTTGTAGAATGGAAGAAAGCTTGTATCATTGTATTCTGATTTATTGGTTGGATGATAGAAGGGATTAAGGGAAAGAAAGACATTGTTTAACAAATTGAAAGCAGGTGATATCTTGGATTTTTTTATTTATAAAGTTGATGACATTTTATTAACATGAAAATTAATACTCAACCCTTTTGATCACTCAATTTGAATTTTTAAACCCAGAGAGTAAAATAGAGTTAGGGCTTATTTGAAAACGGGTTTGGACAGCTTTTGAATTAGTAGAAAACTGATTTTTTTAAAATCATTTTTAAAAAGAATTATTGAGACAAAAAACTACATATAGATTTATGTAAAAAAAAATGCCTAAAACCTGAGTGTTTCAAAAACTGTGAAGATGCAGTTTTCTATAAAATCAATTTTAAACTCAACTTATATTCAAAATTAGTTTTATAATTATGTAACTAAATACAGCCTTAATATACCTCGAGACAAGCACACTCCATGATTAAATTGGACATCACACGCATATAAGTGTATCTCAACAACGTATAATATGACAAAAAAAAATATAAATTTGGAATAACAAAAACAACAAAATTAATCTAATACGGCGGAATAACTAAAGGAAAATGTTAAACAACGTTCAATCATTGAGTTTTTTTTATCATAAACTAGTGAAAAGTTAGATCTGAAAATCAAAAACAAAAAAAAAGTGTTAAACTTGTGTCTGAAAATTTTCAGTTTTTTAAATATCAAATCCACCCACGTGCATGTTCAAACGGAACTCAAAAAATTCTTTTAAAATTTTTGATATTACAAGACTGGATTCAAAGAACTGACCACATCATCATCATCCAACTTGGTATGAGAATACTTTCTCATCATTGTTCAGCATTTGCAGGACCAGTATACTGCTACTGTTGTTTGTTTCCTCTTTCACAAGTTGGGTCATTAATAATTCAACATTATTTTTTCTTGTTAGGTTCCCCGGTACTTGCATGTAAACATTAGCCTTGCATGGGTTCACTGCTTTCTCTTTTTTCCTTGGTTGGTGCCATGTGTATATATGTAACATCAGTGTTGACTTGTCAGGCTATTTTGAGATATTTTCATTGTCTACATTGAACCTATGAATGTAAATGCATGGGGTTGGTGACACAGTTCGCACTTGTCTTGATATTTATTAGGAATGGTATATTTCATGTAAGAGAACACGAAATAATATTTATAAAAAAAAAATGAATTTAACATACATTTTAACAAATTATACAGGCATATTTATATATAAATTAAAAATATTATATGCGTTATATCTAGCAAAATATATGTCGGGCCAGTGAAATGAGGCTGCCCATAGCATTGTCTGCTATGAATTGGAAAATAAAATCCAAGCCAATGGTTTTTTTATAAGAAAAATAAAATTAAATGGGCTGATTTACAATATTGCCTCCATGTAGCAGATATGGAAAACGAAGAGAGTATGCATGCCTAGCAAGGGAGCATAAGTTCATAACTCCCGACTTGGTGCACAATACAATATGGTGGATAAGCTTTTCTCCATCTTCGTCAAATTTTTGTTTTCGGAAGTTTGAAAATTGTGAATCTTTTGAGAGTTTCAGTGAAGACCGAGAGAAAATGTGAAAGAGAGAGGGACTTTGAGTGGTAGGGTTAGGTGTTTAGGGGTGGGGGTAGGAAAGTCATTTTAGCTTCTAGGGTTAAGAAATTGATCATGATTTAAGAAGGGTTTCGAATGGTGACTATCAGAGGAGAGGTACATTTGCACGATTTATAGCGCTATAATATGAGAATTTTTGCAATGACGGAATTGAGTGTATTTCCATAATAACGGGTTTTAATAGTAGTGTATATATATATATGCAAAAAAACCTTAAAAATAAAAGCCCTATAAGCTAAAAAATAATAATAATAATTAAATTGTTTCACAAATTTAATAGCTATGTTTTCTTGTTGATCAAGAGGCTGTAGGGAGTTTAGACTTTGGATCCTCAATAACAGATGTTCGATCGCTATAAGATCCAAAATCCAAATTTAATTACCAAAAAAAAATTCTATTACCTAACTTTTATTTTATTTATGAAATATAGGTTTCTTTAAACTTCTGTTATAAAAACAACAATTTTTTTAAAAAAATTATGTTAAAAGATTTAAAATTTAAAAAATAATAAAATATTTCAATATATATTTAAGAGTAATGGGAAATCTATTTTTATTTAAAAAAAAATAACAAAGACAAATAATAATAGAGAGAGTTCGATGCATTCAGTCCATTATACAATCAAGTTTGTCAACACCATGTAGCAAACATTGCATATATATGAAACCACTTAATATAATATATATTTCAATAAAAAAAACATAAAAAATATACAATTATTTCTTATCGTACTTCATTTTCATAAATAAAAGAATTTTTTTTATTAATCAAATATGTGATCGGAAAAATCACAACATCTTTGTAGCATGAAAATGTGATTTGTAAAATGATTATATTGTGCATAATATTTTTCATAAAACATGATTTAATTTTCATATTTTTATGAAGTTTGATATGCTAACCCCCAAATATCATCATAAAATCGCCTCCGAATCACATTTATTTAAATGTTATATACATTTATACAATACGAAAAATTCTATATAAATGTATATAACCTCAAATAAAAAGCACATAGACATATTTGCATCCCAGATGTATCAATTTTTTTCACTGAATATAATAAAAATATACAATTTAATATAAACTTATTATATATTATGCTGATGATTATAGATTCCAAAGCCTAAACAATTTAATTATGGTATTTTTAGTTTTAAATGCATGTAAACATGTTATTTAGGGATCAATCCCTTCCTTCTTCATATTTTTTTTAAGTCCCCACATTTAACCACCTATTTGATTTTAGTCCATCCGTCAAACGTTCGTCCATACACAGTTAAATTGTGAAATGTGATTTTATTTTTAAGTCTATATAAACTATTTATTTAGTGATCAGTCTCTATGTTCTTCATATTTCATTTTAAGTCCCTAATTTCAAACATTTTTTTTCTTATTAGTCCATTGACAAAAATAAAAACATGTGTAGTCTGAGTTTTGAATTGTAAAAATGATTGAGTCTAACATTTTTCTATGGAAAATGATATATCCAGCATCCCGTGCAGCCCCAATTGCAGTGCATACTATTTTTTTTTAAAAAAAATCATGCAGTCTTCCATTGATGTTTATGTTCTTATATGAATTGAAATATATATTGAGATACACTAGTGTATTTTTTTTTAGTTGAAAAAATGATAAAAAAATGTTTTTGGTATATCTATGTGATTCTTAAGTAGATTTTGATTATAAATTTGATTTATTTAATAAATATAATCATACAAATTTATTGGATAATTATTTAAATATAAAAAATGTAATAATTTAAATTTATAATCAAAATCTACTTAAGAATCACATAGATATATCAAAAACTGCGTTTTCATGGTGTATGTAGTTCTATTATAGTGTATGGCGCAAATTTTTTATATCATTTTTTCAACTAAAGAAAATACACTAGCATATCTCAATATATATTTTAATTCATATAACAACAGAAACTTCAATAGATGAGTGCATATTTTTTTTTAAAAAAAAATGATACGCACTACAGTTGGAGCTGCACGAGAGACTGAACATATCATTTTCCATTGAAAAATGTTAGACTTGATTATTTTTACATTTTAAAACTTAGGCTACACATGTTTTTATTTTTGTCCATAGATTAATAAGAAGAAAATGTTTAAAATTAGAGATTTAAAATTAAATATAAAGAAGGAAGGGACTGATAACTAAATAACATAATTTATAGGAATTAAAAAATAAAATCATATTTTACAAATTATCTGAGTATGGACAGAGATACTAAAAATTAAATAAGCGATTAAATGTAAGAATTTTAAAAAAATATAAAAAAAAAATCAATCTTTAAATGAACTTGTGTACGTGGATTTAAAAATAAAAATCCGTTTAATGATACACATAGACCGATGCAATCCCCACTTGCATTGGATGGTGTGGGCGACAGCCAATGCACAGATAAAAAGAGTCAACTATCCACCTGATGATTAATAATAGCAGTAATGGTAATAAATTTTGTATTAAAAAATACAACTTTCCAGCAAATGAAAGAGTATTGTAATTCTGAATTCAGTGTTTGTGGTCTCCTCTTCAACAGTTGATCAGGAGAATCATCTGCAACTTTTTGTCAGGTTTTTGGGGCCCTAAATATGCTTTTGTCACCTGTGGGATTAAATAAATTTTTTTGGTACATGGTCCCTTGCATAAAATCGATTACATACAATGGATCTGATAATATATTATTATTAGTATTAAAAAGAGGTTACAAATGTGAAGCATAATAAGCTCATGAAACCTGCTAGCCCAAAGGTCTACGACTGTGTATGGTACGGGAGATGTCCCGTATCACTGAGGTCATAGTTTAAATCATAGTATGAAAAATGACATAAATTATTTTAAAATGAATAATTATTTTAATAAAATAAGACGTACATTCTCTGATTCTCTAGATTTTGAGTCATTCATGATGTGAAATGAATTTTATAATGAAATATTTATAACTTAGTTAATCGTAAAAAAGTAACGAATGAAATATTAATAAAATATAAAAAAATATTTAAAATGTGAATCTTTTAAAGATAACGACAGTTAATTTAACGTCCGGTTTTTTTGTTTTAAAGATTTCAAATTTATTTAAAAAATAACATTGTTTTTGGAGCACCACATATACATATCCTAATTCAACCGTTTTATTTCAATCTCTACTTTATCTTAAGACCACAACATGTTGTTATCAACCAATATAAAAAATATTTTAAACAATTAAGAACAAATGTTAAATTAACAAAAAAATATATAAATATTAATTAATAATATTTTAAAATTTACTATTTAGATCAATGCTAAACATATTCAATATTCGCTTGATTTTAAACATCTCGACAATAGATTTCCAACTGCATTGACCTTACAAGAATTGAATTTACATAATAAAAAGTATAGTTAATTTTAAAAAATTAAAAAATGAAATTCCAAATTTGGTAAGGGAGATGAGATCTTCATTTGGAGGGACAAAAATATGCTGCTCCTATACATAAATAGGAGTAACGCTGCTCCTAGAGCCAAAATGCGCCATCAGCGGACCAAAGGTTAGACAGAAAATTAAAATAAAAAGTGATTCACAAACTTGTTTTTTTTTTAGAAAAAACAAATCTAAATAACCCTGTGTAAACTATCTGAAATCTATATAACCTCTTTATTTTTTTTTAAATCTATATTTTCTTTGAAAACATCAATGTAAATCCAAATAGCTATCTGAATTAAAATTTCACTGATAGATTAAAATCATTATATTCTGGTTAACTCTAATAAAATTAATAAAACAAAATATTCACATAATATTCTTTATCTGTCAATGAAAGCTTAACTCAAGGGCTATTTGGATTTATATAGATGTTTTCAGAGGATTATACCGACTTTAAAAAAAACCAAGAGGTTTTATGGATTTCAGTCAATTTTACAGGGGGTTATTTGAATTTTTCCCTTTTTTTTAGGGCTGTTACACAGTTTTTATTGCAACTCCAATTCCATTCCATATGCGTCGATAGAAAATTATCAAAGCATATAATCACCTTAGTAAGGTATATGATTCGATAAATATTTTTTATATTTTTTATAAATACATCTATACAATTTATTAGAACATATGTTTCATTTTTTTTTATAAAAATACTTATTTCATTAAATAAAGTATACTATTTTAAAAAAATTCAAAACACTTGTAAACTGAATTTTGGAATGAAAAATAGACTGGATGTAACATTATCCTCCTCTTCTTTTTTTTTACTCTTTCTCTCATCTCTTTCTTCTGGAGGAAGGCAGAGGGTCATTGTCGAATTTGATTCATAGGGGATCGGAGAATCCATGTTATGCAACTCATGGGATCAACCCATTACAACAATATTGGGTTTTTGTTTTTGATGAAATAATAGAAATGCGTCTTAATTTTATTTAAACCAAAGCGAGCATGCCCAAAACAGTAAAATAGATAGATGAGGGGTCTATCTAGAAGAGCTACAAAAACCTTCTCTTCGATCACAATTTTATCTTTAATATACAAAATTTTGCTTGCCCCTGCACAAGCAACCCCCAATCTCTAATAAAATTATATTGCCCCCAATATAATTTTGCCCCCGCACAAGCAAACCCTCAACCCCCCATATTATCATTATTATTATTACGGAGGGATCCCCATAGCTAACCCTACAACTGAATTTGGTAAGCTACCTTCAAACCCACAAAAATACTTAATTTTTTTTATTATTTTAATATTATGGTAAGATTCTCATCTCATCTCAGTTAGATTTTAAAATTGTTCTCACCAACCTATATCTTAACGTAGTTTCCTAAAAGTTCAAACAAATCTTCAAATTTATTATAAAATAAATATGACAGCTGATACACACAATCTCTATTATAGTTTAACGTGCAGTCTCATATAATACTGTACATATCCAACTTATTTATTTTTCTCATTAAATAAAATGTATATTTCATTAAAATTTTTGACATTTTGTAAAATAGAGCCATACCATCCGTTGGATTATATTTTATTTTTTAAAAAATACTTATGTTGTTACACAAAATATACTATTAAAAAAATCAAAACAGGTGCAACGACGTACGGGGACTGTAAACCAGTTTGTATTTAACATTTTTCAAAATGTATGCATCATCTTCAACCCAAGAAGGTGGTTTTCATGAGTAGCAAAAATAGGATATACTCAGGTAATCTTTTTGCTATTATCCAACATATATTATGCAATACAATGCAATTGAATGGAAAAAATAGAACCGGTAACAAAATTTAGGATACCAATGCACTCACACCATTTTGAGTCTCGTTTATATTATATTTGTTTCAGTATTAATGCAGTATTATGATATTTTAATTTTATAAAAAAATATAAAAATATATGAATTTAATCCTATTTAACCTATAATTCATTTTTTATAAAAGAATTATTTTAACAGATAAATGTATTATAATTTAAAAAATAATACCAGCATGCAAATCAGATGGTAAAAAAGATTGCATATAATACTTCTCCAAATTTCATTAAGACACCCAAATAAAAGGGGAAATCAATTAGAGGTACGTGTAGTCATCGTGAATTATTTTTAGGTTTGTGAAATTTTTTAATTTGTTTTTAAGTTAATGAAGATGTGAAAAATTATTTTTAAATCCCTAAAACGTAATCTCATTACTGTGCCGGTTAAAAATATCAAAAATATTCATATTTATTTATTTTTTAACATTTTTTAATATATTATTAAGTATCCTTAATATACTATAATATTTTTTAATATATTATTAACTTTTACAAAATGTTGACGTATGACAAAGATCATTTTTAATATAGTTTAAGAACATACGTTTTTAATTATTTAAAAATAATTTTTTACCATTTTAAGACCCAGAAGAAAATGAAAACTTCCGTGAACTTAAAAATATTTTATCGGTGATCGCATGATCACCTAATTAATTTCCAAAAAAACAAATAAAAAACTGTCATTATCAACAACAACCGTCCATTTCGCAAAACAGACGGCAATCAGATCATTAAAACTCATCTGCATGTGCACAGCGCCTCGGGATTCGCGCTCCGTCCTACGTGGAGGCGGAGCCGGAAGGAGAGAAAACGAGGGAGAGGAGGACGGCCATCATCAACAGAGGGAGGAGGAGGAGCAGAAGAGGCGGCGGAGGTAGCGGCGGCACCACGAGCGGGAGGAGGAGGAGAGCCGCCGCGAGAGTCACCAGCATGAGCGCCGTCGCCGCCCCAAAATATCTTAGCATCGCTTCTTTTGTGGGCTTTTAATATCATGTGATGGTGAATTGGTGGTGGTGGTTGATGATGAGCAAGCAATCCCCTCGGTCAATGAAATTTTTTTTTTTTAAATGTTGAGTGGGATGTGAATGTTTATTGCTCATGGTTTGGGATTTCGTCATGATTTCCCTATCTATTTTAAACAGGGCTTGAACTGTGACGGACGGGTCTGGTTGGAGCTTCTGCGTAATCAAATTTTAAAACTCCAATCAATTTTGTAATAGCACAATCAAATGGATCTTTAAACTCAACTCTATCTAGGCTTATTTTGTTTAATATAAAAATAATTGAAATAAAGTGATGACAGTTATTCCACTTTTAAAATAAAAATAATTATTTTTTATTTCATCTGAAGATTGAAATAATATTTATCTTTATTTTTTATCTCAATTTTGACAAATGAAAATAATGACAAAATTGATAGAATTATTATTTCCAAAAATTAGAATAACTTATCATCAAAACCTTAAGCCCCCGTTTGGAATGGGAATAAGAATTATTCTTGGGTATACATTTATTCTGACATAAGTGAGTATAAATAAGGATAAAGTAATTTTGTGTTTGGTTATGTTTTGAATTATTCTCGTTAGTGAACGTCAGAATAAATGTTTTGTTGTTTGATAAAATGTAAATAAAGTTTGAATAAAGATTTATAAAAGATGAAAAAATAATGATAGTTTACATGTGATTTATAAAAGACGATGAAAGTTGATTTGACAATTGGCCCACATATTCTTAGGGTGGAATATCCTATGATAACTTTAATTCTAGAGGTTGGTTGGAGTCCATATACCACATTATACCAGTTTATTCTGTCATACTTTATCCCTGGGTATTCTGTGTTCCAAACACCTAAAATTCCTTATTCCCTTTTATACCAGGTTATCCAAGGGGTTATTCCCATGTGAAACGAGGGCTAACATAGTTGGTTATAGGATTAAGATTTTAAGGATAAATTGTCCTAATTTTAGAGAATAAATAATTCATCAGTTTTGTTTATATTCATATTCGTAAAGATTGAGACAAAAGGTGTTGATAAATGTTAGTCAAACTTTTAGATGAAATAAAAAATCCGTATTTTTATTTTATAATCATGATAATTGTCTACATTTTATATCTAATTTTTTTTTATACCAAACCTTATAAATTGCCCTTCCTCACATATCCTCACAATTATTCTTTATTCCATCACTTATCTCTTTATCAAATTAGACAGAATAGAATAAATTCAATTTGCGTGTGATTTAGGATGAGGGGTTTTAGACATACGGATCACACGTGTAAGAGATAATGAGATTAAAATGAGACCGTAGAGAAAGAATACAAAAGTGCAAATATAAAATGATAAAGTTTATGAATAAAAATAAATTATAAAATTAAAATTCGCCTTGAATAATAGTTCAAATTTGACCAGAACACCTTAATCTATATGTGTTCCAGTTACTTGACCCATATCTAAATCAAATCTGAATTGGGTTAGGTTGTTCACTAAAATTTTAATCCACCAATATAAGGTTTTCAGGTAGGGAATTTGGTTTGTTGATCAAATTAATTCAGTATAGACGTGGCTGTGAACTTAATCCAGTTGCTATATATGGCGTCAATTATGACTTTTTTTTTTTGTTGAAAAAAATGCATTAAAAAATCTTATAAGATAAAAAATATTTCAACTTTAATTCTTGTTTATGTTTGCTTTGCTTCTACAGTAAGAATGAATAATGATCAACTTGTAAAGACGTGGTTTAGATATCATTAATTTGTGAAGAGTACACTGTTAAACTTGGTCAAAATGCCCGAAATCACAATTTTCATACTTTGTTTAAGGGGGCATTCGATAACGCATTTGGATATGTTTCTGTTTTTTAATAAAGCGAAAAAAACAAACAAACATGTTAACAAACATTTCCTAGATTGCAAACTTAATTAAAAAGTTATTTACGGCTTTTTGAACAACTGTTGTTAAAAAAACACAGAAAATGTGTTTTCTAGGAATCAAGTTTATTTAAGTTATTTCATTTAAAATCTTATTTCTCAAACATGTTTTCATATGCTACCTAAAAAAGGAATAAGACCATAAGACATGGTAAAAGAGATTGTGATTCGTTTCATATAGATAAAAGGATTGATAATCTTTGTTTGCAACAATTAGAGAATGTCATGTTCACAGTACAAAAACGTTTTAATTGGGTATGAGCAAAATTTATTAAATATAACCATAAAGTAAGGGCTTCATATGAAATGATTTTTTTGTCAATAATGTGACAATTTGTTAGTGGCTGACACATGATTCAACACAGAGGATTCGGTCTCTTTGACGAAGGTTTATGATATTTATGCATCATGTGGTTTACATGTTGGACTCGATCAAAACGTATAACTCAAATATTCGTACTTATTAGTCATATGCATGGGGAGAGATGAGATATTCAGTGACAAGCTTATTGATGCATCATGTAGATGGGTACATTACCCTTAAAAGGTATATATGTGATACACAACCTCATAAATGATAATGTGCTCGTCTAAATGGCAATATGGCGCTCCACCGGATTGTCATAAGAGATTTTGGGTCCGTTTGAAAACACAGATTAAAAAGTAGTTTTTGAAATAAAATTGTTTTTTAAGATGATTTTAGACTTTGATTTTTTTAGGATGTTTTTTTTTAATTCAGGAATCAATATTTAAAAAGAGTTTAATGTTTGCTAGAGAAAGCTGCTTTTCAATTTAAAAAATCGATTCCGATAAAAAAATGTTGTTTTTAAGCTTTTCAAAACACAGATTTCGAGGAAAAAATTAAGTCCGTTTGGAAACACAGATTGAAAAGTAGTTTTTGAAATAAAGCTGCTTTTTAAGATAATTTTAAACATTGACTTTTTTAGAATGCTTTTTTTAAAATCAGGAATCAATATTTGAAAGGAGTTTAATGTTTGGCAGAGAAAGTTGTTTTTCAATTCAAAAAATCGATTCCGATAAAAAAACGTTGTTTCTGAGCTTTTTAAAACACAGATTTCGAGGAAAAAATTAAAAGGAATCCAGCTTCCGATTCTGCAAAAAGCTACCCCGTTTGGCTGCACGCTTTTAGCTTTTCAGCTTTTCAAAAAGTAAAAGCGCGCCGAATCGCGCAACCAAACGGGGAAAAGGAATTCAGCTTCCGATTCTGTAAAAAAACTGTCTCGTTTAATTGTACGATTTTAACTTTTAATTTTTTAAAAAGTAAAAACACGTTCAAACGCGCAACCAAACAGAGCTATTATGGTAGAGAGTGCTATTAGAAAATAAAGAATATAATTGGATAAGACTAAATTTTAAAGATATGAATTGGTTGTTGAGATTTGTACCTTATAATATATGGCTCTATAAATAGCATCAAATGCAATCACTTTGTCATGAGAAAGATTATCTCTAAAATGTATATTTTTGTGTTTTTATGTTTTTTTTTATTTATCATCTTTTTTTAAGAAGATCTTTTTATTATCTTCTATGTTTTTTTTTTTTAATTTTTAACAGGTGAAACATTTTAATATGTGTTTGTGTGTAAACTAATAAGAACAAATCTACCACTTCCACATAATATTGCTCCTCATAGATGTCTAACATTGATTTCTCAAGCTTTTCCTTATGCATAAGAGTTGTGGGTGATCAGGTGCATCGTGTGCTTCAAAAAGATATTTAAAAATATAAATATTTATTGTCATTATAAACCTTTGTCGACTACTAAAAAAAAAAAAAAAATTGATTACTTTAATTCAAATTTCTTTTTATATATATAAAATTTCAATTTAGATAAGCTATGGGGAAAATAAAACTCAAAAAAACTTTACCTGGTCTGTCAAAAAGTAACCACGACAACATATGATTAGCAGGGTGCATGTCCTGGCAGAGGCCCTTTAGACTTATAAAACAATGCATGTTGGAACATCTTCAATCATATATCTAAAATTTATTTAAATTTAAATATAAGTATAAATCATTCAAAAATATTTTTAACCATTATTCATATCTATATCAAATCAAATTTTTCTTAAATTTTTATCTAAATTTTTAACTGTTTTTTTTTTTTTATCTCTACATTTTCTTTCAATATTATTTTTTTCTTAAACTCCAATTTCAATTTTAAATGAATTAGATTAAATCTCTCAACCCTTTATTATAACTCTTTTTTTTTAATGGATAATTATGATTTTTATCTTTGAATATCTTAAAAATAAATAAATTAAATGACAAATATAATTGGAGAAATGACTTTTAAAATGTTTTTTAAAAAAAATTAGGAGAAGATGTAAATTTTTTAAAAATTTTAAGTAAAACACATAGGGATAATTAAAGATAGATAATATTAAATTAATTTTTTATAAAAAAATTTAATTAAAATTTGAAAAAAAAAATTGAGTAAGTACTCGAGATAGCCAACTTGCACCTGTAAATCCAATAGGAGGGGGAGGGTTCATGATGATTAGGTCTTCGTTTGTCCTCGTAACCGAATAAAAAGACTTTAAAAAAGCATGGTTGGAGGCGTGGAAATCAATGAAGTTTCAGATACAATGGACTTGTCCAAGGGCCAATTCATCTCAATCAGTGTCGCAGGTTTGGTACAAATACAATGGATCTCACCTGTATCGGTTAATCGGAATACGGATCAAATAAGCTTATATGTATTCGTATTTAAATTTAATATTTAAAAAAATATCTATATTAGATATTCGATGGATATTTCAAAACTTATATCCGTATCCAATTTGAAAATTCAGATACGGATTTAGATAATATTTAAAATATTTGAAATAAATTAAAATATAAAAAATTTATAAAATCTTAAGTCCTAACATGATTAAATAGGTATCCACTAAAGACATAAAAACACAAATCTTAATATAGTTAAATAAGTATTCAACATGGTTAAATAGGTTTGTGTTTTTTCCTATATCATGAGCCATTGGATTTTCATCTAAGGGTTGAAACTAATTATAACATATATAAATAAAATAACAGTTCGGATACGGATATTGTTCCGATCCAAAAATTTTCGGATACAGATTATTTGGTTCAAATACGGATATGAATTTTTGGATATCGGATATTTTTTGCATTTCTAGATACAGATTCGAATCGAATACGGATATTTTTTTAAATAATTGACAGGCTTAATGTCACCCTTTCAAGTCTCCATCCCAACATTTTTTTTCATTCCCAACCAAAGGATGAAAGCATGCCCACAATCAGCCCTGCATCCACTAACAAGGGGAGAGAGTAAATCACTGATAAAACAAATATGTTACAGTTGTTAGAATAGTTTCACATTCAAAAAAAGAAAAATAAATTTTTACTGTATATTAACCGGTTTTTAAACATCTCTAATGTGATTCTTCATTTTAGAGAATATGTATATCTAACTCCATTTTCAGAGGATTTAAATATAATTAAATACGAACGTACTTTTGGAGGACCATTTAAAATACTACTACTATTCAACATCTAGCTCTATTTTTATTTAATCATGTTTCTTCTATAGCACGAGATTTATTTTTCAAAAAATAAAAATAGTGACTGCATTTGTAGCTAAAAACAAGATTTTAGACTAACATTCTTCAAATATGGGAAATTTCTACTTGAAAAAACACCACAACGACATCCACCGAATTATATTTTAATTATTCTTATATATAAAAGTAGATTCCTTAATTTTATTCAGAAAATAATTGCCACACTTTTATTACATAAATTACAAATATATTTCTTGAAAGCTCTTTGGTAAAGGAATAAGTTGTAGGAAAGATGACAATCGTGAGACGAGAATAAGTAGGATTTTTCGTTTGGTAAAAAAATAATTAAAAATAAAATATAGACAACTATTCTAATTTTAAAATGAAAATGAATATTTTTTATTCCATCTAAAAATTGAATAACAATTATTCTCATTTTTTATCTTCATTTAAAAAAACTTAAATAAAAATAAAATTGATAAATTTTTTATCTCATAAAATTTAAAAAAATTATCTTTAAAACCAACCAAAGATATCCAACTGAACCCCCACCGACCCCACTCCACTCAGTCCACTCTTCGAATTTATAAGTGAAACAAATTAATAATCTTATTTTTTTAAAAAAATTATTTTATTTTAAACTATTATTTAGAATTGTTCTATCTGATCTGTTTTTTTAGTAAAGCAAATGCAAACCTACACTCGCGGATATCTATTAAAGGACTACACATTTGGGAGAAAACAAAATTCCCAGTATTTTTTAATTTTCATTTAAAAACTTATTAAAACATTTTTTTATAAAAATATTTTAAATTTCCAACACTAAAACAATGTTTGGTTTCACTTAATAAAAGCGATTCCACTTAATAAAAGCGATTCCACTCTTAATTAAAAAAAAAGCTAAAAAGTGTTGTCAAACTCATTTTAAAAAGCTGACTTAATTAAAAAGTTACTTTCAGCTTTTAGAGTAAAAATGTTGATTTAAAAAAAATGAAAAAAATTTGTTTTTCAGGAATCAATTCTATTTAAACCACTTTATTTAAAATCTTATTTTTCATACGTGTTTCCAAACGGACCTTAAGCATGGTTTATAAAATAAATAGAGTGTTGTTATACCAGCGTTTTTTTTTCAGCCTCAATTTCAATCTTACATGCATCGATAAAAAATTAACAAAGTATACATTCATGATAACAAGGTATAGGAACTGATAAATTTTTTTAATATGTTTTATAAATATATTTATGTAATTTATTAAAGGGTTAAAGACATCTAAGTCCCTACAAACATGGGAAAACCCATATAAGTCCCTACTAAAATTAGGACAGACGTACGAGTCCTTGAAAACTCAGAAAAACTCAATTATCATCCCTGAGTTAAATTTCCATCCAAACTTAACGGAATATTCCCTAAATATTCTATCACATATAATTGTGTAAACATTGAAGTCCTTATAAACAGTCATAAAGATAAATTAGTCCCTGCAAAAGACAAAATTACCCCTGAAAGACTTTTACATTAAATTGTGTACACATTGCAGTCCCTGTAAACAATCATAAAGACAAATTAGTCCTTGCAAAAGATAAAAATGCCCCTGAAGAATTTTACATTTAATTGTGTAGAAATTGCAGTATTTTAGAGGGTATTTAATTTTTAAATTGCAATGTCTACACAATTAAATGTAAAAATCCTTCAAATGTATTTTTGTCTTTTAGAGGGACCAATTTGCCTTTACGATTGTTTATAAGGACTGTAATGTCTATTCAATTATATGTAAAAGTCTTTCAAGGGTAATTTTGTCTTTTGCGGGGACTAATTTGTTTTTATGATTATTTATAGGAACTACAATATATACACAATTTAATGTAAAAGTCTTTTAGGGGCAATTTTATCTTTTGCAGGGACTAATTTGTCTTTATGACTGTTTATAAGGACTTCAATGTCTACACAATTATATGTGATGGAATATTCTAAGAATATTCCGTTACATTTGGATGGAAATTTAACTCAGGGATGATAATTGGGTTTTTCTGAGTTTTCAGAGACTCGTACGTCTGTCCTAATTTTAGTAGGGACTTATATGGGTTTTTTCATGTTTGTAGGGACTTAGATGTCTTTAACCCTTTATTAAAATATATATTTTATTTTTTTTATAAAAATTTATATTTATTAGATAAAATATATTATTTTTAAAAAATTTAAAACATGTGTTAGACCGGTACAGTGCCTCGAAGCAAGCATGGCCGGATGTAACATTATCTAAATAAAATACGGTTCAAAGAATGATTGATTTAAGACCCACTAAGTGGGGGGGGGGGGGGGGGGGGGGGGGGGGGACACGCATTCAACACGATGTAATGTAACCCCCTCTCACCTATCTCCACAACTTTAAAATTTTTAATCAATCAATATTAAAACCAATGAAACAGACATAAAGAAAGAGAAAAAAAACAACCTCCTTTTGCCGAAAGTGTGGCACAAAAGGCTCATTCTCCAGTCTTTCTCACTTCTTCTCTGCTATCTCTCTCTTTATATCTCTGTGAAGACTGTGTTTGATTGACTCAGAATCATTGTAAGTTCATGCTTTATGTGATTTTATTGATTGCTTTCTTGAATTATGTTGGTTTTTTTAAATCTTTATATGTTTGGGGTTATGGGTTTGTTGATTCTATCTGAGGACTGTGTTTGATTGACTCAAAATCATAGTAAGTACATGCTTTGTGTGTGATTTTTATTGATTGTTTTCTTGAAGTGGATGCTGTTTCTTGAATTATTTTAATTTTTTGAAAATCTTGATATGTTTGGGGTCATGGGTTTGTTGGGGGTGATAGTGGGGGAAGGGTTGACAAATTTTGAGGAACCCAACATAGATATTGGGTGTCTAGTTTGGTTGATGAGATTTTTCTTTGGTTGGTTGGTTGGTGGTTTTTTTTTTTTTCGGTTTTAGTGATACCCATCAAATTGAAATAGTTGGTGCAGATTGGTGGGAGCAACAATTTTGAGGAATCGTGTATGAAATCAAATTCGAGCAACTTTCGGTTTATAATTGAGTTGATGTTAGTTATAGATCATGTTTATTATTTAGAACTTGTTAGAGTAATTTTGATGATGTTATTCGGATTTTGCAATGCGATATCCAATTTGTAGTTGGAGAACACAATCTGGGATTTAGATGAAACTCAACATGCAAAACTTTATTGATCACCCATCACTTGGTTATACGAAAAATATGCAATATGAACGGTGAAGTTTTGTCTACAAACTAAAGCTTGGACATGGAAATTAAGTTTCTATTATTTGATTCAGTGTGAATAATTTTTTGTTGTATTTTTTTTTATTGCTTTCTGTCTGATTTATGCACAAATTATACAGGCATCATCATGATATTAGTGTTGATACACCTAAAATGTATTCTTTTGTGGAGATAGATTAATCAGTACTTCAAAAGAGGTTAAATGAAGACCTTTTAGATCAAGATTTGGCTTCTTCATTTTTAGTGAAAGCTTGAATTTGTTTTTGGGTTTCTTTTCCATTCTTGACAAACTTTGGCTGTCAATGAAAGTCGTGGCTATGATACATGTTAGTTTGCAGATTGAGCTACCCGAGACTTTTGAATTTGAATTTGAGTTTTTGAGTTCGACTGTATATAGTTTTCTTCACAAAACCTTAATGGATCCCTCTGCAATAAATTGGAAGTAGATTATATATTTTTGCAGCTTTATGTCACATTTTTTTTGGTTTTGTTGGATTGTACCTATGGTTGAAGTTACCATAACATGGTAGATGAGACAATGTTTGTCTGTTGATCAAGAATAAGCTTTGGAACATATCTTTTCTATCAAGACAGTGTGGTTTCATAACAGATAAATATGAGCTATTTGTAATTGTTTCCACTGGAAGAATTTGTTTAGATTTTGGAAATACCATGATTTTTTTTATGGAAGGCAGGGCAGTATTTCATTAATAATATGGTTGTCTAAATACTGTAATATAATTTGTCAACAGAGCTGGTCTTGTTCTTGTATCATGTTTCTTTTCCCTTCCAATCTTTTATCCTAGGTTAATGTGTATTTCCAAGGAGGGAAGCACGTTAATAAATTGAATGAGATCATTATCTAAGGAGAAGTTTAGGGACAGATGAGAGAGTTTCCAAAACCATAGCTAAAATCCGGGGAAGGGAAACAGATTTCAAATACAATGATTAAAGGCTGAATTTTTTAACTTGCAATGCTCAGGCAGCAGAAAAGAGTGATAACAGACCATCTATGGCAATGACTGCTTACAATAATTTATCGATAAATTATGTTATTGATAAATCCAAACATGAACTCCAAACATGAACTGTCGGGAATCAGAATCTGGTTGAGTTGAGATGAGTTGGATATAAACTGTACAATGTAACATAGTACATACTTCGCTTGATATTCAATTGTTTCTTAAAAGTTCTTATTTTTTTGTAGTTTGGTTGAAAATAGGCTGTCTTGTGGTGGCAAGACCTAGCTAACTGTTATGAGAAAAATCCCAATAGTTTTCTTTCATGTTTTAGACATGTTTAAATTTTTTCTCCCTTGTGAAGTAGAAACTTTATCAACAGTTAAAAAAAAAAAGTCAGCCCTGTACACCACCAGTGTTACTGCACAGTTATTTAGAGTTGAATTGAATTCGAGTAAGTTTTGACATATAAACATGTCATGTTGCAGAACGCCAAAATCTTGACTGTGTACGTACCTGTGATTTTTGAAGCTACAAGTAGATGTTAAGGAGACAATGCAGTTATACCACCATCCATACTCTTTGGACAGCCAGAAAGTGCGGCTCGCATTGGAAGAAAAAGGCATTGACTATACATCATACCATGTCAATCCTCTAACAGGCAAGAACATGGACTCGAAATTCTTCCGGATGAATCCATCTGGAAAACTGCCTGTCTTCCAGAATGGTTCTCATACAATATTTGAAACCCTTGAAATAATCAGGTAAGATTTGTTTATTCACAAGAATAGTTTTAATATTTCAAAATTTGTTTCCCTAAACATTCTCCTTAAAGACTTGTGGGGCTTGTTTGGTCTTTGCACAACATTGTTTGATGTTATACTTGTTTTCAATTGCATTTGCATCTGTCTTATGCCTATCTAGAATTCCAGATGAGATAAAAGGAGGAGCATTTTTTTTTCCCCAGTAAAAAGGAGACCGAAAACTATATGCCTTAAAATTATACTTTGTCGAACATGGAAGTCGGATGTGGTCTTGTATGGTGGACTACATGTTCTAAGACAGAACTACATTTTAATGTAGATAACTTTAATTTCTTGATGTAAGGTTTAATCTGTGGTTTGTGGAATTTCTATATATGATTTATTCTCTAATCCGCTCTATGGCATGTTTGGTTAGGGATTAAGGGGGGAATAACCAAGGATAAGATGGAATAGGGGGTTTAAGGCTGTTTGGATAACTGAAATAAATGAGAATCTGTTTGTATGCCAGAATTAACTGATATAAAATGGTATATGGATTCCAGCCAACCTTTGGAATTAAGTTATTCTAGGTTATTCAAACAAAAAAATTATGTATGCCTACTGTCAAATTAACTGTTATCACTTCTTATAAATCAACTGGGGGGGTTGGGGGGGAGCCACAATAATTCCAACTTTCTTGCATAAGTGCTCTAATTTTTATTGAGTGAGATATGAATGTAATTCTGAATTCATACCTGTTAATAATCTGGACACCATTGTTGTAATTTACTTATGGGCACTGAATTACCAGACAATCAAACATTTTCTCATGTTTAATATTTTGATCATCATGGGAGATGGGTTCTAGAAATTTAACTATCTTCTTATTTTTGGAATGGATGTTTTTCAAGTAAAAAAAAATTTATAAGTTATGTGCACTAATTTTGCAGGTATATAGAGAGAGTCTCAATTGTGTCTTCTGGTGAGGCCATTGCAGCCAACACCGACAATGTCACTAAATGGATGGATAAAATAGAGAGTTGGAACCCCAAGATGTTCACCCTTTCCCACATCCCCGAGAGGTACCGCCTCTTCGTTTCGAAATTCGTGAGACGGGTGGTGATTTCCCGGATGGCCGAGTCCCCAGACCTTGCTAGCGTGTATCACGCAAAGCTCCGGGTCGCCTATGAAACAGAAGAGAAGTTGAAGGACCAGGAAATCATAAGACTGAGTGAGGAGAAACTATTGGGACTTCTTGATGAGGTGGAGACACAGCTGAGTGTGACGACCTATTTGGCTGGGGAAGAGTTCACTCTGGTCGACGTGATGTTCATCCCTATATTGTCAAGGCTATCTCTTTTGAACTTGGAAGATGAATATATCGCTGGCAGGCCTAGAATCGCAGAATACTATAAGACTGTGCAGACGAGGCCTAGTTATAAAGTTGTGATCGGGAAGTATTTCTCGGGGTGGAGGAAGTATAATACATTGTTCAAGACATCTTGCTTTGTTTGCATAAGGTACTTGTTTCGACGGTATTGATAAACAAAATCACATTGCACAGGAATTGTACATGAAGAGATTTGAAGGACAACACACAGGATAGCATGGGCATATTCTCTGGTAAGATTAACTTGCTTTACATTTTAGTTGAACATTTGTTTGTGCCATATGTTCTTCCTTGTAAAAACATGTTTGTGTGATACCAATATTGTTAGAGAGAGGTTTGTGTGCCTCATAAAGGGCTTTCATTGTAAGATTTTTGTAATAGAGTTTGCTGAATAGGTTGGTTGAAATGAAATCACGGTGTATTTGGTTTTTTGGTAAAGGAGTATATAAGATTTTTAGTGTATATTTTATGATTTTTTTTTCTTCGTAAACTTATGTTTGAAATATACATTAAAATAATTAAAATGTGAGAAGTACATATACGAGTGCAGTTAACATTATTCTAAGAAAAATGTTATATTTAATCATTCCGTGCAATATCTTTTGCAGAGCACACATGTGTGTGTGCACGCGCGCGCTTATCTAAAAATATATAATTGAATTAGTTAATTGCATATATTTTTGTGTTTTTGTTTTGTGATAGTTTATATTGGCATAGAAAAATACATATCTCCGTTGGTCAATTATATATAATATGACCACTAATTCAATAAAAAGGTACCGAAGTTACAAAAAAGAGGTGAAAAACACATCCCTTGAAAGAGGAACTGACTTAAAAGAAAAAAAAAGGTGACACAGCTATCAAATTTTATTCTCGCAGAATGATTTTTTAAAAAAAATCTATTTTCCATTATTCTTGGGATATTCCTTATCCGGATGAGGTTGAACTGCAATGGTGCAGCACCATTAACTCTTAGGGTCTGTTTGGAAACATAGATTGAAAAATAGCTTTTAGAATAAAGCTATTTTTTAAGATGATTTTAGACCTTGACTTTTTTAGGATGTTTTTTTTTTAATTCAGGAATCAATATTTGAAAGGAGTTTAATGTTTGGGAGAAAAAGCTGTTTTTCAATTCAAAAAATCGATTCCGATAAAAAAATGTTGTTTTTGAGCTTTTCAAAACACAGATTTTGAAGGAAAAATTAAAAAAAATCCAGCTTCTGATTCTGAAAAAAGCTGTATCGTTTGGCTGCACGATTTTAGCTTTTCAGTTTTTTAAAAAGTAAAAGCGCATCCAAACACGCAATCAAACGGGACCTCAATGACAATATAATTGAGAGCCACAAATTTTAGCAAAGCAAGTTCAGACTGTGATAACCAGATTGTCAATCAGTTACATTTCATCATCACTTATAAGAAAGTGGGTTTAACAGATCACAACAATGTGGCCAATTCAGTGACTCATAACCACCAATGACGTTTCCTTTGGGCAGAAGCCTTTGTGGTCCAGAAGAAGCTGAATTAGGTAGGTGGGAGAAGAATGGTTGGTTCTGGTTGCTTTCATCATTCAAGATCTATATTTGATCCATAACATGGGGATCATGGGTTCAGTCTCTTATAAGCAATACCAAGTCTATAATTGAGCAGAAGTTTGTATTCATGTTGTATAGCAAGTTGTTGTCAACGACTTCATAGTTCAAAATCAAGTAAAAAATTTATTGATGAGTTTCAGTTCTTGGTATTCAGCTTGGAAATAGAGTGAGGTCAAGTTTGGAACCAATTAACAAACACATTTTACTTTTGTAAAATTAGTTTTTAGATAATTGGAATCAGTAGTAGACTGGTATTTCTATACTTCTTGGTTTCAGATTTTTATTTTTTTATGTTTTAAAAGCCAGTGAAACAGCCTTACAATAAAAAAAAAAGCTGGTTGAAAGTAATTTTCCAGAAGTGATTATCTTAATTAGGTTAGCACGTATGACTCTGAAGAGCTTGAACATGGACCTATGGTCAAAATTAGGGTGAGGAGCTTGAACATGGACCTGTGGTCAAAATTAGGGTTGCAACTTGGACGGATTGAGTTCAGGTTGACCCTAACCCAAACCCAACCTGAATTCTAAACTACTCAACTCTAATCCGACCTAACCCGAATTGGACCAACCCGAACTCAACCCGACTCAATCCGAATTGGACTAACCCAACCCCAACCCGATTTTCAACCCGAATTGGACCAACTTGACCCAACCCGAATTTCTAACATGATGTGCAAATTAAATAAATCAACCCGACTTAACTTATAAGATTAGCTAGGTTTACCTAAAATTTTGACTACCAATATTAAAAGCTACAGAATGAACGGCCATAATATTTTTTTAACTATTAGTTTACGGGTTCGGATTAGGTCGGGTTGTGAGTGAGGCCAACCCGAACTTAACCCGATTTGTGAGTCAATCTGAATTGGTCAACCTGAACCCGATTTGATCAACCCAACCCATGTAAAAATCGGGTTCAACCCGTCGGATTCTGGTTGAACCCGACCCAAGTTGCAGCCCTAGTCAAAATGACTGGTTTTTAAATAGTGTGGAAAGAGCCAACTCAGTAGAGATAGGGAGTGCAACGTGGGTGGATTGAACCACACTGAACCAATATTTTGGGCGGGTTAGGTTGGGCCAAAATCTGAACCCAAGTAACCTTGAACCAATTTGGGTTGAGGGGTCTGGTTACATGGGCTCAACCTGAACCCAATATATAAAGTGGTAAATTTTAAAGTCCAGTTTAGATTTTAATTTATAAATTCCGATATGTATTTCATTTATTCACATTTTCATTTTTATTATATCCTTCATCGAGGTGTTTTTTTAAGTTCAAATAGTTTAGAATAACACTTTTTGAAAACCATGGATGAATCCAACCCAAATAAAAATCTGAATCCAAATGAAATTGGATGGATTGGATTCGAGTTGATCGTTCTGGGTCTGAGGCTCGGATTAGGTTGTGTCTGTGTTGAGCTCTGGCCCGACCCAATCCGCATAGAAATGCATGGTTCTTGCACTTGTAAGTCATACACCAAGACCCCCCATTCCCCTCAAAATCAACAAAAGCAAAAGATGAATTGTTTCAATGAGGCTGCCTTCAAATTAGAAGTAAGGAGATAATACAATGAAGTTACCAATGTGATCAAATGGTGGAGAGAACTGCAAGGCCTTATTTAGAGCTTCAAAAAAGTATTTCCATGAAGAACAGGTCAAGTCTGTAAATACTGAATATCAGAGTTAAAATACATAAGTTTTGTCAACGTGTTATAGTAAATAATTTCCCAGATCAATCATATGTTCCATTGTTTTAGCAATCATGGAGGTGGATGAGGCTCACAGGTGTTGACCATTGGACTAATCACTTTAAAAAAATGTAGTTATAAAAACTTCTAATCCCACCAAATCTGATTCTTATTCACATAATTGTTCTAAGATAGATGCATTTTCACACTTCTATGAATATGTTAATCCATTTCTTCCACCAATCTCCAGACACACTCACATGCCTCATAAA
Organism: Acorus gramineus; assembly: GCA_030737835.1. Taxonomy (NCBI): domain Eukaryota; kingdom Viridiplantae; phylum Streptophyta; class Magnoliopsida; order Acorales; family Acoraceae; genus Acorus; species Acorus gramineus. Next base: position 20,740,603 of record CM060848.1, on the reverse strand, counting down.
ATTCAATCACAAACAAAAGAATTATTACAAGAAAAATAGAACAAGATCTAGCATTGCATGTTACCCCTCATTAAGAGAAACAATAGGATCCTCAAACAGCGAAAACAAGATCAAAACCAATAAAATCATAAGCATAATCAACAAAAAAAGGTAACAAAAAAAGCACCCCATCTAAGCAAAAGAATGAATGTGTACATTATATTAAGATTAACAGTGTCACCATATCAGAGAACATCAAGGACCAACACTTGAAAATTCACTAACATAATCAACAAAACAATGTAACAAAAAAAAAAAAAAAAACACCTCATCTGAACAAAAGAATGAATGTGTACATGAGATTAAGATTAACAGTGTCAACATATCAAACAACATCAAGAACCAACACTTCAAAATTCATCATATTCACAAAGTACCTCAGTCAACCAGCCTCCTCTGCTTCAAAACCATCAAGTACTCATAAGCTCGAACCAGTCTCTTCCCAAACCTCTTCAGATCCAAATTCACATTCTGCCCATCCAAATACACTCTCTTCGTCATCTCCCACCCCTTCGCATTGACACTCTCCGGGTTGCGAAGAACCGGATCATCCTTCGCGTACTCCCCGTACAAAGAACTCTCCTTGGGCTGTATTTTATACGCCATATACCGTAGACCCATCTTCACCGCGGGATCCCCATAGTAATTCGAAGCCGCCCAATCCGTCCCGAGTGGCACAACCTGTATGAAAACCGTCCCCGGCCTCATAAACAAGAAGTGTGTCATCGCCGCCCCATGGACTCCGATCATAGCGTTGCTCGAATTCAATGCCCTGTATATCTTCGCGAGCTCTGTTGTCCTCTCGGGCCTCAAAATCACAACTTTGAATCCTATTCTCTCACCCAATGCCGCCAATTCTCTCTCATTCGTGATCGCCCGCGACCCGTTCCGCGAAATGATCGTCAGCTTTGGTTTCGTGAGAAGCAGAGGCGCCGGAGATTGGGTTTGGGTCTGCTCTTCCTGAACCAGTGATTGCACTCTGGGTTTGTATGCCTCGTCGAGGAGCGCGCGAAAGTCGAGAATGCTTGTGCGATTGTCACGCATCCGTTTCGGGTCCACGGAGAGCTCGTCGTGGATTTGAAGCCCGACGATCGCCTCCGGGAAGCAATGCGTCCGGTTGTAGCCGCTGAAATCGATCAGTGGGTAGTCCGAGAGGCGCGAGACGACGTCGCCGTACTTGGTGACCCACCAACTGTGGTACTCGACGATCACGAACACGACCTTCTTGTTGAATTGTCTCGAAGTGATGAAGAGAGGGACAATCCCGTCGTTGAATTCGTGGTAGACGTTCCCGGTGTACCCGCCCGTGGAGAAGACAACGGCGGGGACTTCGTGGACCACATCGCATCGACGGCTCCGATTGTTGTCCCCCGACGAGACGAGCTTCAGCTCGTCAATGGTGCTCATCACGCTCGTCTCCCACTTGCGCGTGTAAGGCCTGATAAGCTCGGATTGGGTGCTGCGGTTCCCCATTGAAGGGTCATGGAGGACTATCGAAGCTGAAGCGGAGTCGGTCCTCACATCGCCTCGCATGTAACAGACGTCGGAGCGGAAGCCGGTCCGGTCGCAGCAGATGGTGTTGTTGGCCGCCGATGAACATTGGGTCGGCGACCGATTGGCGCCGAAGAGCCCCTCGATGTCGAAATCGTCGGCTCCGATTGAGTCTGCACCATAAAAAGATCAGTTTTTGAGCTTTGTTTGGGATACCCAAGTGCAACAGAGAGAAGGGAACTACTTACAGAAGAAGCCGAGGATGCGGGGGGCGAAGGAGAGGGAGACGCAGAGGGCGACGAAGAGGAAGAAGAGGCGGAAGAGCTTGGGCTTGGATTTCCTGATGTTGGGGCAGTAGTGGTCCATGAAGAGGAGGTGGTGGTCATGGTGGTGGGGCTTGATGGATTGTTGGGTCTCTAAAGAGGGGGCGTTTGAGAAGGGTTTTGCTTCCTCTCCGTTTTTTGGTTGCTGGTGAATCAAATGGTGCTTCACCATCTTCAACTCCTGAAGAGTTCTTCAAGCTTCGTTGGGTTTGGATTGCTTGGAAGGAAAAAGGCAAAAGAGGAAGAGAAAAGAAGGGATTTTTTGTTGTTGTGGTGCTTTGAGTGTTGGAAGGGTTTTTGAAGAAGTGGGTGTCTTATTGGATTGATTGGGTTGCTTTTCTTTTGATCGAGAAGGGATATAAAATAAAGAGAAAACGTGTATGGCTTTGGGTCGTATTCAAATGGAGGATATGGTTTGACTAGAGAGGAAGGGATTTGGGGAAGGTTTTGCGAGGCTGGATGAGCTGGGCTGTTTTGAAACATACTTTTTTGTCGTCCGTCTCATACAACTCGAGGTTTCTAGGAAGGAAGATTGATGGTTACATATTTTACAGTCTCATCTCATTAAAATAAATTTATATACTTATAAATTGATATTATTATATAATATATATTTTATTTTTATTTTTTATTTTATAAAAATGTATATCTTATAAACAAAAATATGAAAAATTGAGGGATGGGACAAGTGTGAAAGTTTTTTTTGAGAAGCATGAGAATGAGCGTTAGGTTATATTTTCTTTTTAAAAAATTACATAAACATGTATTTTACCATAGATAAAATCTGGTGTAAAATAAGATTTTTTTTCTAAAATGGTTATTAGATTTATTCTTACAAGATGTAATTATCATGATTTATAATGATGAAATTTTTTTTGTTGACTTTGGATAGATGATGCTACACAAACAATGATAAGCCCCGTTTTGAATATGGAATAGGCCATGGAATAACCCGGAATAAAGCTGAATAAATAATTTTTGATGTTTAGATGCAATAAATACTCTAGGATAACGTATGTAAAAATAAATTGGTATATGGAGTACAACCAACCTTTAGAATAAGTTATCCCAGGTTATTCCACTCACACGATCAAATTAACTGTCATCAACTCTTATAAATTATTTGTCAAATCAATTATCATCATTTTTTTTACATTTTATAAATCTTTATCTACACATTTTTCAAATTTTGTTCAAACAACAAAAATTTTATTATTACGTTTCCTAACAAGAATAATTTAAAAAACAAGCAAGCACAAAATCGCTTATTTATTGTTATACCTTATTTATGATGGTAGAACTATATATCCCAAAACAAATCTTATTATGTATCTAAATAGTTTGAAAAAATTTCATATGTACATAATCACTAAAACAACCACGTGGATAAAATAATATTAAAAACTCTAATTTTTAAATACTCTATTTAAGAATTATTTTCCATAATTTTTTGTTCCATTGTTGATAATAATGATAATAAGCCAAAACATAGAAAAATCTCGTCCACAAACAACCACCAACAAACCGTGTTTTTGGTACATAATCTTTTTTTTTATTGTTTTCAAGTCTCTAAGAATATTTTACTTATAAACCTGTGATTTATATTTTCTGTCAAGAAAAAAAATCTCTTCGCTGTGACCAAAATGCCTCTGATAAATGGAAAGGCCAGAATCCTACAATTATCTTATTTTGATTCAATCTGAAGAGTGATCAGCTGAATTATTTTGAATATAATCGAAATTGCTTCAAATTAAAATAAACGAAATTTAGAGGAGCTTAATAAGTAGTTGAAACGGTCAGAGGTACTAATTTTTTAATAAAAAAAAATACAAGGATGCAGAGACATAAAAACCCATTGTATTTGAATTAAACGTGGCTTCTGTAACGCCACGCCACTTTTTGAATACTGCATCTGTAATGATTGAGTCATCCATGTTTTGAATCTGGGTGAATTATCTAAATACCCCCGAACCAACTACCTTATTTTTTCTATGCCCATGAACGCTACTTAATTTTTTTTTTACCCCTACAGTGTTGTTCTTTTTTTTTTTTCTTCTACCCCTCACCAATACCATCTCATACTTTATTACTTAAACTACTCTTCCTCCATTTCTTTTCCCCATCTCCCCTAAATTGATTCATCTCTTTCCAAAAACTAGTAAATCTAAACTATCATTCCCTCCAATTTTTTTCCACATCCCCCCAAATTGATTAATCTCCCCTTAAAAACCATCAAACACAAACCACTCTTCCCTCCATTTCTGCTCTATCTCAAATTGAATCATCTCCCCCACAAAAACCCTAAAACAATATAAAAAAAAGATTTCTCTCTCCCAGACCCTTCTCTCTACCCGGCGAACCTCGTGACCTTCTCCTTGAAGACACCCGCGATACACAGAGAAACGAAGGACCTTAAACCCCTCCCTAACCCAGAAACAAAGATCAAGGTTCAAGCTCCTTATTTTTATTTCTTTGGATTTTTTTAAATGTGGATTTTGTTGGCTTGAAATTTTTTTAAAACCTTGGATGATTGGGTGATCAGTGATATCAGTGGTCTCAGGTATCAGTGGTCCTCATATTTGAATTTTTTAAACCTTTGAAATTTCTTAAACGTTTTTTTTTTTGTCTAAGGTAACAGTGGTCCTCGTATTAGTTTTTTGCGTTTAATTTTATTTTTTTTTTCCATTTTTTAGGTATTATCAAAAGAAATATGCTGGTTTATATCAAAGGGTATGTTCCTTTTTTTTAAAAAAAAAAAAAAATCTTGTTTGTATTTATTTAAATGTAGACGTTAGTTTTCTTTGATGATTTAGTGATGTTTGAAAAAAAAACCATTTTTGTTTGAGGTTTCATTGGTCCTCCTAACTTTTTGTGCTTGATTTGATTTTTGTCTATTATATATGCCTTTATAAAGCAAATTGTTTATAAATATTATGTAATTGACAATTTACTTATCTATAAATTGGTATTACATTTATGTAAAATTGTATATCATTAATTTAATTCTATAGATGATATTACATTTTTGTTTTGTAAATGGTGCATGGTTTATGTCATTGGACATTACATTTGTAGTTTCTATTATAATTGTTATGTGAATAATAGCTTCTGTTGTAATTGGGTCTTACATTGGTAGTTGTTATGCTGCAGTTGTTACATTGATATATATTCTGTAATATTGTAGTTTTTGTTGTATTGTTGTTATGAGAATGATTATTGTAAATCATTGATTACATGATGTAATTGTTTATAAAGTTTTTATAATTGGTCATTTACATATCTGTAACTTGATATTATATTGTTGTAATTGTTCATTACATTTATGTAAAGTTGTATGTCATTAGTTTAATTTCATTGGTGATTTTGTAATTAGTTATATATTGTTTTATTTTATGTAATTGCTAAATATTTTTATGAAAACATTATAGTTGTTAAAATTTATATGTTTCAAGTTCAGATTCATGCTATTACTAATGTAGTTCATATTGCTAAATAAAAATTTGTTTTGGTGTTTGATTGATTGTTACATCTTTAATGTAGCTTTGAAAGTGTGTTTTTCATGTGAAGTACGTTGAATGTCAAGTTCGAAGACCTCTTATCAATGCTTCTTTGATAAAAGATGTGAAACTTAAACACTTTTAAATATGAAAAAAATTCAAATAACCCCCTGTAATATGTTTAAAATCAATATAACCCCCTGATTTTTTTTAAAGTTCATATAACCTCTTAAAAATACTATGTAAATCTAAATAACCCCCTAATTAAGAACACAGTATAACAAAAACCCCAACAAATTGTTTAAAATGAGAAAAAATTTCTGTAAATGACGATTTTATTATTTCAGATAAATTATAAAACTCTATTTGAATGTGTAAAATCGTCATTTGCAAATGATTTTTTACATTTTTAATACATTGTGGGTTTTTTTTAATATATTATGCTTTCAACTAGAACTAACCAAATAGAAAATTTGTAGAATAATCCAAATTTGTTATCAAAAATTTATCTCAGGGGTTATTTTGGATTTACACGTGTTTTTAGGGGGTCATATGAATTTCAATAAAAGACAGGGGTTTATATGGATTTAGGAAGTTTACAGGGGGCTAGATGCAATTGTTCCCTTTAAATATACTTCAACAAAGCTAGTGTGACATGCATCCGTGATCTCGGCCTATAGGAGCCATTCAATCCGCTAAAGCATGCATCACGTAAAACAATATATAAAATATAAATGTTTCATCATATAATAAACTTAAAATATTTTTAAATTGTCCGCGTTTAAGATCGTCTTTAATTAAATAAATGAAAAAATCCATACAACCCCTGAAATCCGACTGATATCCATGTAAACCCTTCGATTTTTCTTAAAATCTATATAATCCTCTAAAAACATCTAGTAAATCCAAATAACCATATGAATAAAAATTTTATTAATAGATGATGAATATTTTGTGCATATTTCGTTTAGTTAACTCTGATTGAAAACATGATATTTTAAAAATCCTATAAAAATGACGATTTTATCCTCTCTGAATATATTATAAAACTCTATCTGGAGTGATAAAATCGTCATTTATAGAAGATTTTTCACATTTTTAACACATTATAGATTTTTTGATATACTATGTTTTTAACCAGAGTTAATCAAACATAATATTCATAAAATATTCATCATTTCTTACTTATTCTAAACTTTATTCTCGAACAAACGGGGGCATAGGGTTTAGACTGAAAACGAGGGTAAAACATTCTTTTTATCATGTTGGGTTAAGTTAACTATATATAACATTTAACAAGGTGATGATAGGCGCCAATGTAAAATAAACACATAAAAGACAGGGGTTATATAGATATTAAAAAAAAAAACTGAATAAACGATGTGATTTACATTTTTCTTAGGGGATTATATACAATTTTTCTTCGTTTTTATTCTTTTGCCAGGGTACACTGTACACAGCACACCTCATGACAAACAAACAGAATAGACCTGATCAAGTCTAGACTGGGGCCCACAAAGTACTACTTTTTCTAATGTGGGCCTTCTGTTCAACAGAGGCCTTTCTGAAAAGGATAGTGTACAGGCCCCCACCAACTTATACGTCAGTTTCACTCGTGAAGCATCATAGTTTGACGTCCACTGCAACTAGGCCTGTCAACGGGTCGGGTCCGGGTCGGGTCGGGGTGGACCCGGACCCGACCCGTGACAGGACCCGGCGGGTCCGGGTCCAACCCAGGACCCGGCGGGTCCGGAGAAATGTGGACCCGGACCCGGACCCGTCGGACCCGGGTCGGGTCCGGGTCCGACCCGACCCGGATGGTTGGGTAAAAAAAAAAAAAAAAAAAGAGAGAAGAGCTCATGTATTTGTTTGTCTTATCATTTTATTTGAAATTTTTTGTAATAAAACATTATTGTTAATGAGACTATGTTTGAATATAATTTTATACAATTCAAAAGAAGTAAATGAATTATTAAACAACATCCAAAACAATAATCACTAACATAAAAAACATATTAACCTAAATAATAAACATAACTAACCTAAACAACATTCAAAACAATAAACACTAACATATTAACCTAAATAATAAACATAAATCATGCAACAAACTAATTAATCATACAAATTCAAATGCTAATAAATTAATTGTCCAAAACAAACCGATTTATAGGCTTGTTATGATTATGATTTATGAACTTGTAAATACAAAAATAAGTTAAGTAAGAAATAAAATTATGTATCAACTAATACTAATGGTCTTATAATATATGAACATATATTAAAAAAAACAGTCGGGTCCAACGGGTCCAACGGGTCGGGGCGGGGTGGACCCGGACCCGACCCGTTTGTTTGTTCGGGTCCACCGGGTCGGGTCCAACTCGGGTCGGGTCCAAATCGGGTCGGGTATATTACACGTGTAATCGGGTCCGGGTCGGGTCGGGTCCGGGTCTGGACCCGACCCGTTGACAGGCCTAACTGCAACGGTCCCGATCCGTTGGTCTTCAAAGTTCAATGTTCACATTTTATATCTCTATCTGGATTTCTATACTATATATTATTATATATTATTGTATAAAAATCTCTTAATAACAAAAACGTTCATTTGACTATTTTACCACTATCAATCCTTTTAATCCCATAACAATCCATACTTCTTCAATCCCAAGAGACAACTCTTTTTTCTAAGGTGATTCCTATTTTATCATTTCAATTTTTAAATAAATAAATATAAATAGATGTAATTAATATTATTTTTTAAGGTGATTCCTTTTTTGTTACTCCAAAAATTTAAATAATTTTAAAGAAATAGATGTAATTAATATTGTTATTTTTTCTAAGGTGATCCCTATTTTATTACTTCAAATTTTAAATGAAAATATATAAATAAATGTAATTATTATTATTAATGCTACCACTCATTTCATTTTTTTAAATTAGAATATTGTAATGATATAAAGACAACACAATTACAATAATATTTCCCTCTCCTTCTTTTTAAATAGATGTAATGTAATTAATATTGGTTTTTTAAGGTGATTCTTATTTTATTGCTCCAAAAATTTAAATAATTTTAAAGAAATAGATGTAATTAATTTTTTTTTTCTCCTAAGGTGATCCCTATTTTATTACTTCAAAATTTTAAATGAATATCTATCTCTATTTATACTATCTTTAAAAGTCCATTAACCTGAAAAATATTTTACGGATACTTATATCCTTTTGAATTAGGTAATAACATCCTTGTCCTAAATAATTAACAGCTTTACCCGTTTCAATCCATAAAAATCTATTCTTATACCTTTCATTTTTTTTCGCTCGGCTACCTTTCATCTTCTCTTCGTTTAAAATCACCTTTTCAACTTCTTTGGTTTAATTAATATTCTCCTCATCAATCACATTGCAATCACATTCAATCAATCACATTTAAAGATTCCATTAGAAGCTCCGGAAGGTTTTTTTTATTTTTATTGAAAGGTAGGTAAGAGTCTTTTCATTAAAAACTAAAGCCCAATAAAATAGACACGGTTAAAGAGTCATTGTTAAGAGAATATTATATCTTTATTGTCATTATTGTGATATTATTAGTTTCCTAGTTTTCTTAGTTTCCTTTTCTGGTATTTTAGGTTTTCCTCTATGTATTTATAAATAGAGCATTTGACTCCTCTAATACAACAACAAGAATTCCCTTTTCTTTATTCTAACATGGTATCAGAGCCACCTCTAAAACCTTAGATCTATAAAAAAAAAAAGTTTTATTTCTTCTTCCCCGCTCCGATTGAAGAGTCTTCAATCGGGGCGGGGAGGACTTTTGGTACCCATAATTTTTCTTTTCGTTGTCCTACGCTTCCACACTGCCAGCCCTGCCGACGTGCCTTGCCAATGTGCCTTGCTCGCCCTGCCGTGCCCTGCCGACGGACCTGCCAACCCTGCCGTCGTGCCCTGCCATGCCCTGCCGACGTGCCCTGCCAGCCCTGCCATTGTGCCCTGCCAGCCCAGACATCTCTCGCGCATCTCCCTACGGCATCGACCGCCCTATCGCGCTCTCATGCAATCTCGCGACTCCCCTTGCACACCTCTGTGCAACTCTCTATCGCCAGCCTCCGCCACCTTCTCATTTTTCTGCAAACTCTAAGGGTTCTACCATTCAGAGTTTGGAAGGGGGTGTTAAAGAGTCATTATTAGGAGAATATTATATCTTTATTGTCATTATTGTGATATTATTAGTTTCCTAGTTTTCTTAGTTTCCTTTTCTGGTATTTTAGGTTTTCCTCTATGTATATATAAATAAAGCATTTGGCTCCTCTAATACAAAAACAAGAATTTTTTTTTCTTTATTCTAACAGACACAAAGCTAGCTAAGGGGCAACCCAACTAGGCATTCCATATAACCAAAAAGTTACAACAAAAGTGGAATAGCAGAAGATAATTTTGTCAACTCCAAAACTCTAAATGAACAACTGAAACTATCCATCAATGAGTATAATTTATCCCTATCAAAACTAATATTCGCTCCCACACAAGCCCGACCCCAAGATTTGATGAAGTACACTGCAAATTCTTAAACATTTTCCGAGTACACTCTAGTATTGCAAAAGACCCTGCTATTACGAGCCAACCAGAGAGCCCATACTACCGCCGGGACTAGAGATTGAGACACCTTTGCCCGTGAACTTCTGTCTCCCGTCGACTTTAGCTTACGATTGGTTTTCCAAAGCCCCTGAAGAGATAGAGACTGTAGATTGAAATCCACTGCCACCTTCAATAAATCCCATAGTATCATGGCAACAGAACAAGTCACAAACAAGTGCTCTGGAGTCTCCACGTCCGTCTCGCACATAGGACGAAAAGTGTCCGTCTAAAGAGACCACTTTGCTTTATATGTTTTGGTGAGCACTCTTTCTTGAAACATGAGCTAAGCAAAGATTTTCACCTTCAATGGAATTTTAGGACCCCAAAATTTCACGCCACTTCATCGCCGTCGACTTCAAATGGGGATGATCCCTTCTTAATCAACTGTTACAACATCGAACCAAGAACCCTGACATGGTTGTGGACTCCAAATTGTTTCATCTGGAAGATCATTAATTTCAGAAGCCCCATAAGTTGGTATAGGGTTAATACTTCTTTTATCTTTTTTGTTGTTTTCGTAATTGCTCCCCAAAATTAAAGAGATGGTTACGGTTCCCATTTTTGGATTCCCTTTTTTTTCTTCATTTGAATTGTTCAATCGTCCATATCAATCGGGATTTGTTACAACCTGTTGGCATCATAAAAGGATCTACACAACAACCATAAAGCAGAGAGGATGAGTAATTGAAGAATGTTTGTTCAGATTCCAAGCTTCATGTATAAGATCAAGAAAAATAGAGATGATGACAACCTTCATGAGAAGCATATGTGACTGTGTACTCATGTCTATGCATTCTCAACATCTCCGAATGGAACTGATAAGGAAAATGTTAGACTCAATTACATTCACTAACTAAAACTCAGATTTCACATGTTTTTATTTTTTTAAAAATAATAAACATCATCTAATGAGGTATATACTTTGATAAAAAGTGTATATCGTTTCATTTCAAATTGAATGAACTAATTTTTAGTAAATGCAAAAAAATATTTAATATAGTATATATAACATCTAACAAGGTATACGCTTCAATGGATTTCTAACATGGTATATAAGACTGTGTTTTGGATTGAGAAAAAAACTTAAGTGTAATAATCCTCTCAAACCCTTCAACCATCCCTAAGAAAGTTGTTGGATATGTTGTTAAAACACCATTAAAACAGATCTTTGAAGGAATTTTAGTCATTGCTTTGTGTTCGAACGATTTGATTATCATTTTTGTCAATGTCGGCGATTCATGTTTAATTTTTTTAAAAAAAAGCTTATTCACTGGTGGAATATCAATTCTTTTTGGGTTGTGCAATAAATATAAATTGAACGGTTATGAAACTGAAATCATTTAACTTGTCATGTATTAAGTTGCATCATTGGATTTCCATGTGGATTGGAATGTCAATCATGTAAACCTTTGCTAAGAATATGATTTAAAAAACAAGATTGAGATTCCAAATTCTAACAATGTGTTTGATAATGTATGGAATACAATATAAAAAATATATATTTTAAAAAATACTCAATATATATATATATATATCGTCGATCGTGCGATCGACGTTCTCGCGATCGCACGGTCGACGTTTTAAAAAAATAAATAAAAAATAAAAATAAAAACACCTCGGGAGACTGTCTCCCGAGGTGGTCGCAGTCGCCGGGGTCGACGGTGGTCGCAGTCGTCGGGGTCCGTGCGGTCGTCGACGGAGTTGCAGTCGCCGGGGTCCGTGAGGTCGCCGATTTGGTCAGATCCGACCAAATATGTGTGTGAGCGAGACGGGGGTCCGTGCGGTCGTCGTCGACGGGGGTCGCGGTCGTCGTCGACGGGGGTCGCGGTCGTCGTCGACGGGGATCGACGAGAGAGAGAGAGAGTGGTTTCGAGAGAGAGAGAGAGAGAGAGAGAGAGAGAGAGATTGAGAGAGAGAGAGAGAGACAGCGAGAGAGAGAGATTTTTTTTTTTTCGTTTTGTTTTTTTTTTAAAAAAAAAACGTCAACCGTTCGATCGCGAGAACGTCGATCGCACGGTCGACGTTAGAGGCGCACGAGGGGTGCACCGTGCGCACGGTCGCACCCCATCGACGACCCTATATATATATATATATATATATTCTCTGTTTGGATATATAAGAAGACGAAGAATATGAATAAAAATATCTTTTTTTTTTCAAATAGGCATTAATATCTCTTGTAGGTTTCTCAATCTCCCTAATCCATTTTAAAATTCATCTAAACAACTTTTTGACCAGACACCCAATACTCTAATCCAAATAGACCTAAGATTACAATGGATTGATCGCCAAGATTAATACATATTTTAACTTAACAATAAAGTGCTATTTAAAATGAATTACGAGCATTTCCGCAAACAAAAAAAAAATTGGATGCCTTAACTAACACAGTGGATTCATCAATATTTGGTTTGTTACAATCGAACCCACCAGCCACAATTATCATGATAATTTTCTTCATAGAACAATAACTTTTAATAATATAATACATCTTACAAATAAAATCCAATTCATTACATTGTTACTAAGTAACGCAACTAAATTACTTCGTACCAATGTATTGAACTGTTTTATGTGTATTTGCACATTTTTACCCTTAACAAATTTCTGAAATCTCATCCCCATCCAAATGAAACAATTTATTCCCTGATTTCTTCCTCTTCATCTCCTCTCTTTGAATTCAAAGACAATGTGTCTTCTGCCTTCCATTCCTTCTCTTTCCATCTCTCAACTCGTCTCATCATCTTCCCAAATCGTTCACCTTCTGCAACTAGATCCCCTCCAAACAAATATCCAAAACAGAGAAAGAGAGAAGGCCATGAGAGAGGAGACTCTCATCATCCGCTTTGGAATCTCTGTGCAAGAGCCTGATCCTAGGTTTGTGGATGAGCGGGCAGAGAGATGCATTGTCACACTTGCTAGAGAAGGTGGCAGGATATGGTTTTCTCTTTCATATGATTTTAACTTCGCTTTTGATGCGATATGCTACCTTGAGTGCTCAAGAACATCTAACTTGACCATGGTATTTACAGATGATTTTTTTTTTTTTTTTTTTTGATCATCTTATCTTACATCGTGAAATGATGCATAAAGTTTAATAAATGCTTCATTGCTGTGCAAATGACACATATGAAGAATTAGTATATTCTTTATTTCTCATATTGAATGGTGATTGGTGAGAGAGTCGATGTTATATCATTTTGCGGGTTAACTTCCATAATTTCTTTAAACTCAAAAAAAAAAAAAAAAACTTCCATGATTTCTTTGGATCATGTTTATCATCGACCAAGAACATTTTTCTTCATTAAAATCTGTAAACTATTTCCCTGTAGTTCCCTCAATTGGTAGATTTTTTTAGAGCAACATGGCATGTTGTTGAAGCCCCCTTGATAAAAGGAATAGTCAATCAGATTACAGGTATATGAATGATTTTATACTGAGCAAAATTTTTTAGAGAGGACAAAGATTGGATTCTGATCTATTGAAAGGTTACACATCTTTTTATTTAATATACTTCTCATAGTCCTGCTGTATTCTGGACCATTTAGATGACAACAATAGAGAAATTTTCATGGATAGCAACTCATATCTTGCGAACTGGTCTTTAAACCTTTATTCACCAAGGATTGGGAATCACTGTTGTGGGGCTGGGTTTATCTGTTTTAGAAATGGCTGAATGGTTATTGTTAATTTCAGACAACTACTCATTTTAAATTTCTTTTTCACATCATCATTACTTCAATTGCATAAGAAAATTTATCGTTTTCATTTCATTTCATTCTCCTCTCACAATTGGAAATTATATATTCCCAAGATCCTAATGAATTTTTCTATTTAGGAAAATTGTCTTGTCCTTTAAAAAATATATGTTTTTGCTTTTCAGATTATAAAATATAAATTCTCACACTTTCAAATTCATTCTACTATGCTTCTTTGCTTCAACATTAAATAGTTTAATTAGGTATCAGACTATCTTCTACTCTGTGCTCAGAGACACCATTTTATCTAAGATATCACAATCGAGGTGCTACTAGCCTTTTTTTTTTCCTTTCCTTTAGAAGTAAAAGAAATAGAAAGTCGTTCTCTTTTATGAGAGAAGGCAAATTCATTCTCAGATTATAAAATATAAATTCTCACACTTTCAAATTCATTCTACTATGCTGCTTTGCTTCAAGCTTAAATAGTTTAATTAGGTATCAGACTGTCTTCTACTCTGTGCTCGGAGACACCATTTTATCTAAGATATCACAATCGAGGTGCTACTAGCTTTTTTTTTTTTTTTTCCTTTTCTTTAGAAGGCAAAGAAATAGAAAGTCGTTCTCTTTTATGAGAGGAGGCAAATAATCTTCTATATTATTAGAAGAGTACCACTGCTGCCAGTGAGATTATTTAGGTATGATCATAGTTGTCTGGGCGGCTAAGCGAGCCTAGGCGGTGGCCAACCGCCTAGCCGCCTAGGCGTGCTTAGGCGCGCCTAGGCGGCGCTTAATTAAGATTTTATAATTGAAATTGGTAATTATATTAAAATTATTTATCTGCTTATCCATTTTTTAATTTTTCTATGAATATTACTTAAAATGAAGAATGCTATTTATAAATAAATAACACATGGATGTAATTTATTGGTGCATGTCCATTTTAAAAAAATTAATATAATCTAACCCTAGTGGCATTAAAGAAGAAGAAAAGGGGAAAGAGTTTGGAGAAGAATGAGATAAGAGTTCAAAAATTTTGAAGAGAGATAGGAGGGAGAGACAAAAAATCAATGGAGACTCACTTGGGATTGGGAGAATTCACTACACCGTTGACCGGCAGAGTAAGTGATGTTTCAATCTTTCGATTGTGTTTTTTTTGTCTTTTATTTTTTTAGGTTAGGCGAGGGATTGGGCGGGCTAGGCGTGATTTAGGGGGGTAGGCGGGCCCAGGCGCCCGCCTAATTAACATGCTATTAGGCGGGCGATCGCCTAGGTCCATCTGGACCGCCTAGGCGTCGCCCAGACAACTATGGGTATGATCATACCAAGTATAATTCCCTTACTTTTTACTAAAATTATAATTCATGTATAGAATTTCACCTTTAATCCAATTCCAAAATTCCACTAACCCCATTTTACAAGATCTTCACTCACTAAAAACAGAGGTTGAATGCTACTCTTCAAGGGACTTGTTTTGAGTTAATTCTTAATTCTTCTTTTGGTGCAAAGGGTGTGACTTTTTTAATTGGAAATTTTATTGCTCTATTTATTTTCTGTAATCACAGTAGAAATTCAGAGGGGCATGTGTAATTCATTTTTTAAGTTCACAAATTAAAAGAGAGTTTAGATCAATGTTAAGCATTGGGCTCCCAAGCAAATTGATTATATTATTTGTTCCCTTTTGATTCAGATATATGTTGCTATTTGAAATTCAGTGATGATGTTTTTCCTTGAGTGTTAACATATAGACCTCCTCTTCTTTTTAGCACCTTCTACATATCTCAGTTAAGATTGTTGCAATATATAATTGTTTTTTTGAGTTTCATTTCAGACTCCATTGAGACCTACTACATGCTTCACCAGCTTTGTGATCTGAAAAGACAAATATTGAGATGTAAATATCACTTTCTGTTACTTTTTCCCTCTTCATTATCATTATAATCTCCATGCAGGAACAAGTGTTGCAGGAAGTTAATATCATTAAAAAGAGAGTTGCCATCAATTATTAGATGCTATAATAACGGAGCAACTTGTAGTCATGTAGGGATAAAACTAGAATACCTTCATAAAACTAGAATCTTCAATGATTTGTATACGAAATGCATTAATATGTGATGCTTTTCTATTGGGATATTATGCAAAATGTGGAGCACTAGGCATCGACCACTTATTTTCTTAAAAATAAAAATATAATCATTATATACTGTAGTCATGTAATGAAACCTGAATAGTCTTGTGATCTACAGCCAAAGAGCAGGAAGGAAATTCTTTTGGAATATGTCAGGAATGTTCAACTTATGGAGTTGTTTGTAGGAAGAACAAACCACATGTGATAGATTGATGCCTCACGTTTCACTATTTATTACAAAAAATGTGTAATCTTTCTTAGATAAGCAAAAATGGATTATTTTCCTGACAAAGATATGTTGAATGTGTATACTTGCTATCATAGTGGTGTTGGCATATAGTTTCATTGATCAGTTAGCATATGTTTATCAAAAATACCTTCATCGTTTCTGGAAGGATGGGGATGCAATGTGCCTCGCTGTGACCAATATAATTCGAACACACCCTCAATGTTCTGCAATAACTTTTACCATTGTGACTCTTTTTACATAATTCTGCACATTTTTTTCTCCTTTATGGTCTTTTTTACTTCATATAAGTAAACTTTAAATCTGTATATATATCCATGTCACACTTGTTCTTTTTTGCTACTCACACTTCTACTTTTTTTGCATTTTTGTTTTTAGTTATTTACGTTTTTGGATTCACACTTTTCCAAAAATGGATTTTTTTTGTTCAAAATAATCTCATAAGGCTATTAGATGTTATTTTGATTCATGTTATTTTCATACTTCGTTGTCCTCATGCTGGTTTGGTGAAAATCCTGCACAGCTTATGCACTATGTTACAATGATGGGTCACATGCTTAGAAATGCACAATATCATATGGAATTGCAATGAGGATTGGGGTAGGTTGCTCTCCCAGATGTTTAGGACAGGAAAGTTGTTTTTCCCCTGCTCATAGTAGTCACTCAAATTTGTGCACAAAAATCTGTTATTAGCCTTTCATATGCTCCATGCATGTCTTCTATGTACATGGATGTCAGTGGGCTCACGTCCACTACATGGGCTATGTGACATCCACTATTGTTAGATTGAGAATCATCACTTATAAGCTTGGAAGTCTATTTTTCTCATGTGCTTTTTTGCTCTTACTTTTTTATGAATCTCTTGCGTTGATTTTTGTTTAGACATTGCAAGCAGAGCAAGGGATTAACTAAATGAATTTATATTTTAGAGTCATCTTGTTCACATTCAACAGCCTATACTTTTTCATGGAAATCATGATCAGTGCCCAGCAGAACAGGCAGTTGATTACTTCTAGACTCTCATATTTATTTATATGTGGTCCTATACTTTGTTATACTTATCTTGTGATTAATTAATGTTTAAAAATGATTCACAGTACTTTATTGCTGCAATTATTTTGAGAGAGTTATAGTTTTGGGTAGTTCTTCATGCCCATCCTTTTTTAAAATTTGAATGTTCAAGTGGAGTGTTTCTTGTGATGTTTTGTGATTTTTTATTTTTTTAGGGGAGCACCAATGGAAATTTTTAGGTGGTTATTATGGGCGTCATGTTGATAGATATTTTGCCCCAGAAAAGTTTTATAGGGCAATTTATGATGTGTAGTATTTTTTCAACATAATATATACAACAGTAGTTGACATTTTATTCTTATTATATTTTCCTTTTTTTCTTTTTGTTTTTACTATAATTATCCAACTTATGGTTAATTTCTACGCGGGTAGGCTTCTCAAGATGCTCAAATTTTCATTGGCAAGGAAAATGTGTTGAAGGTGTCATATAGTTGTATAATATATATTGTTTCTTCATAGTGATAGGGAGTTTTTTTTTGTATTCCTCATATTTATTTCTTTTTACTTTGCATTCCTCATATTTACTTATTTAGGTTTTTCAATAAATTCTTCAATGTCTTAATTACACGTATAGATTTTTTCTATGTGCATCTGCACATACACAACAACACACAACAACTAGTATAGAAAAAAATAAGCCACACATAATATATTGGAGCCAAAATAAAAAAAATTGAATCGCAACTTAGATTCTGTTTGGATTGTGCTGATATCTGTTCTTGTCTGTGTTCATCTTCATATTGAATTTGGCAATGTAAATTTATATAGTAAGTATGTTTTTTGGGATTTTTGCGTACCCTTAAAAAAATCTCATTTTGTCAAAATACTCTTGGTCAATGTTGGTTCCAGCAATACCCTTTTGAAAGATATCATGCACAACTCAGTGGACAGTGGACATTGAAAGATGTCAAAATACTCTTGGGCATTTATAAACAATTTAAACCTTTTGAGAGGTATTAGTGGACAGTTTTAAGAGGGGTATTTTAACAATAGATTTTTTTTAGGGTTATATATTCAAAAAATCCTTTTTTTGTGGGATTATGGCTACTAATTTTATCGCTTTTTATAAATCTCATCCTTATAAAATAGAGTTTCCACTTGCATACTCCTTAGGGATTCAATAATTTCAAATAAACCCCTCTTATAAATCATATGATACCAATGTGTTGTCAGACAAGGAATCAAGACCCACTTTAAGATGTCAGTAACGACCACCCAAACAAGTATTCAAACAAAAACGACTTCGGTTTAAGTATTAGCACATTATGTCTTAACCCAAGAGATCCGGGGGCATAACTCTTAAGCATAATATCAAATGCTTCAATATTCTTAAGAGAAAAAAAATGGTGCTTTAGGTTCATTATATCTGCTACTTAAAATCTCACCAGTCTGGCTAAAAGAAAATTTAATCAACCTGTAAAATTAAACAAGAATTTAATTCAGACAGAGAACCAGATTCATTATGGAGCCATCAAAGTGTTTGTACAGTAAGGCAAGTAGAGAATTAAATCTTCTAACAAGCCTTACAAGGAGCTCTACCAACTCTGAATAAATATTTTGATGCAGAAACCAGGTGATACAAGGTGTATGCGCCCGCGCCCCTTGTGACATTGCATCATATTTTTTCTTTTACCAAAACTTGGCTCAATCAGCAACCCATTTGGACCATGGAAGGTGAAAAAAAACTGGTCACAAGAACTGTGAAAAACTTGGTGAAAATGGAGGAGAATCGTATATGAAATAGGTAGAACACTATGATACAAATGCCTATAATGTTAACATTAGTCCTTTAACATCCATGTATTCTATTGGCTTCAAGAAGAAGCATGAGAAACTTGAGGAATTTTGAACTTTCTAGATTCACAACCATCTCTTTGGAGCTTTAACAGATGCCTGGACTGCTGGAGGAGTTCTCAAAGCTTGGTTTTCATCAGGATCTGCAGAGTAATAAAGTAGAGTGCAAGACAAACTCAGTAAGATAAATGTTCTAAAAAAATGTTGATAGAGCAAAATTGACTTGTTAAAAAATGGCTGATATTTTGATGGCGAGGCTTTTTGGTCATTCAATGTCTTTTGTTAGCTAAATTCAGTTGAAAGAAATCTGCTTGTATTGGTGAGTTGCTTCTTTTGTTTTTTCATAATAATGCAATGTCTTCTAATTATAATTTAATTCATCATGTTTCAAAGTGGCTCATCTGTCCTAAGTCACAATGTAATGATACATGATGGTTAATTAACAAATGTTCTTGCTTCATAATAAAAATGGATTCACTTCAACAATGCATAAAAATCATGGTTCACCACAATTTCCTAACACTTGAGCATTTTCAAAAAGTCTAACCGATTAAGCTGTTGATGATGACTGATGATGACTAATAATATTTGCAAATGAAAATATGCTAAACTTGTTATGGGTCATACAACTGAGTTATATTATTATTATATTTTGGAACAGAGAAGACATGAAATTGGGTTTGTCAAACAAAAGGAATTGTCATTAAGGTTATTACTCACAGGGAACAATTGACCTCCCTCCAAGGGATGATCTTCGATTTGCTCGTGATATGGAAGTCTGAACATTGGTCAAGGACTGCCTCCTCAGAGCCCGGGCATTGTCTGTGGTGGGTGACTTCACATCAACTTCACTTCTCCCTTTCATGGAAGATAATTTTTCTGGTGTACGTTGATGGTTCCTAAAAGTACAAAAATTAAGTTTTTATACCATGTAGAGGAATATTATTAATCCAGTAGCATTGCAAGATAACAAATCACATTTGTATGGAGAAGCTTACCTTCTGTCAGACCCATTAATCATCTTCCCTATTGTTTGGAGTGATTTTCTTATGTGAGATCCTTTGCTTCTAACAGTAGTGGAACTTGGAAGTTGAATTGTGTTGGTTACATGAGGCTCATTTGAAGAGAGAGCCTCATCCACTTTATTCAAAGGCTCAGGTGTTTTTGGTAGTGGAAGAGATGTTCTTGTCCTCCTCACAATCTTTGAGGCTTGGCTCTCACTAGCTAGATTGTTCCCACTCTCCAAGCCCGTATCTAAATCATGACATCTTGTCTGAACCTGCATGGAGTCGACAAAAAACAGAAAAGAATGGAACTAATACATGTAAGCAGAAAGTCAATAATTGAGGGCAGATAAACTAATGAAGTTTCGTACATCCAGTTTCTGATTCTGTGTTTGATCCTTGTTCGCAGAATAGGTGCCTTCCAAGCTCAATCTTCTAAAACGGACTGGAGTGTATTCCACTTCAGCCTTTGGTCTCACAAGAGGGGTTTTAAGTAACTGCTCATTTTTAGGCAGACTATAATTCTCAATGCTCAACCTTCGAGGCCGCAGACTGCGCTCAGTTGTTAATGTCAAATTCTCAGGCCTTGTTTCCCTGAATTTACGTGATTGCAATGTACCTTCCCCTTCCTTGATAGCCAATGCCTGTTTTAGGCTATCTACCTATAAGCAAGCAGCTAATGTCAAATGCCGATTTCATACATAATGTGCAATAGCATGTATAAATCCCATACATATATGTGCTCTGCATAAGTTGAAGAAGATGGGGCTTCCTTTAGGAAATACCAATGTTTTACAACTACTGATATGGAGGATGGACAATAATGGACCAAATTCTGCAACTCAAGTAAAGAGCATGCCAACACAGTAAGATATAGGAAGATAAAAAGCATTTGTGTGAATCAGCTATTCAGTCTTATCCCTCCAACAATCTATTCTCAAACGCAATGATGTAATCAGCGTGTTGAATTGTGCCTCACACTGATGTAATCAGTGTGTTGTTCGTTAAGGCACCAGATCCAACCGTCCCATTGGACAATGAAAATGCAGGATACATTGTTGTGGCAGTTCATATCATTGTATTGTTGAAGATATTAAAAAAATAAGAGTTATATTATAAGAGATACTGCAAAAAAAAAGAGTAGTTGACGAGTTCAGGAGCAGATATCCAAAAACCATTACTTGTTCTTTGAGTTCCCGAATTTCGTTGCTTTCTTTGTTCACATGAGCAGTCCCAAGTTCAACGGAGGAGACTCTCTGAGCAAATTTCAGCGTGCTTATTGTTTCCCCGTAAAAATCGGCTTCTGGGCTCACATGTGCAAGCATCAAAACTTTAGCCTTCCCACCTAATGAAAAATTTCATGGATGAAATCAGTTAATACATTTTTATTATTCCCAATTTAATGCACAACTTAAAGTAAAAAGTAAATGCAATAAAAAATCAAGTCTCAGATAACAACCTAAAGAATCTTGAAGCAATTGTGTAAGTTTGCTATTGCGGTAAGGTATGTGTGAGCTCTTCTGACCCAAAGCTGAAATAACATCTCCCAAACAGGAAAGAGACTTATTGATATGTTGTGCCTCTTTCAATCTATCTCCAGTAACTTCTGATTTATCAACCCTCTCACTTCCAGCAAGATCAACTAAATGCAAACAGCTACGAAGTGTGCTTCCTGATATTTCTTGGCCTTGCACATGTACTATCAAGACACTGAAAATGATCATCAGAGACCCAAAAAAATTAACATTATCATCAGATGAAAAATAACAAGTTTGGTAATGAATGCATATAAATATTTGCTAAATTTATTCAACACTATTTATACAATTTTTAAACACGGAAATTGGAAGACCTGTGGGAGCGGCTACTCCTGTCATTGATTGCAGTTGAGCTCACAGAGCGGTTCTTCTCACCCAGTTCCATTAGATTGAGAACATCCATTGTGGATTCCACAAGGTGCATACTTCCATCCGGAAGGCAAATACCACCATTGCCCAAACAAGACCGAATCTCTAATCTGTTAGTATTTTTAAGTTAAAGAATTCCTGAAGAACTTGATATTTATAGAGTTAACAAAAAAAAACAAAATTTATAACTCATATAGGATATTTATTGGATGATGAATCATCTGGCAGAAGGTCCCTGACTTGTTCATTATATATTTCAACCATCTGAACTCGGACCTCATATCTTACAGTATTCTTTCTCACAGAAGATATCTCAAAAAGATCACTCATTGCCATATAGTTGATACCCATATCCTTAATCTCCCCATTTAATGGACCACACTGTATAGATGGAGACAAACATCAGGAATTGAAACTTATAGAAACATGAACTTCCTTGCAGCTATATTTAATAGTATGCCTACCATGGTATGTGTTTTGCCGGATCCCGTCTGACCATATGCAAAAATGCATACATTATAACCATCCATAACAGACCTAATCAGAGTTTGAGTGTCTTTGTAAACCTCTTCTGGAAAATTTAAAATCTTTAAATAAGAATCAGGAGATTTTTAGTCATTATAAAATTTGAAACAATCAAAACATAGTGAAAACTTACCTTGGGTAGCAGTTGGACCAAAGATCTTATTAAATTGGAAACTTTTTCTAGATGGCTTAAGCGGATCAACAATCATCAGTGAGCCATCACTCCCAATGAAATCAATCACACTTCTTACTCCAGCATTAAAACTTGGCCTGATTCTGCAGTATACTTTTATGTTGCCTGCAGAAAAATGCAATAAGTTGCATGTATAAACATTATTTTAAAAAGTTTAATAGAGTGAAAAATACCTTTCAAATCCTGAAGCATGTTATACAATTTCCTATTTTCTTTTACAGCGACATGGTAACCACGAGCGGTAGCAGAAAAACTGCAAATTTCGCCACCTGAAACAATGGTCAGGGAGGAAAATTATTTTTTGTTAAATTCACAAGTAAGCACTATTTCCATTAGAATCTTCTGAGCTTATAAAATCATCTATATAATTTTATGACAACTGCCTCAAGTACAGCAAAAAGAAATCTAAGTTACCATCTATTACATCATGATGTTATTTTTAGCTTTAATGGAATTTGGGGTATGCAGTAAAGTAATACAATTTTCATTAAAAGAAACATTGGCTGCAAATAACCTGATATGGATTTTTACTATTGAAAAATGTTTTAAAATAATATATTATGTTTACATATTAATGTTCATAAATAAGAAATATATTGTACATAAGCCACGTTATCCAAGTAGAGAAGTTTCATTTGAATAGTACAAGATCAAATACATTGGCATTGCCTATGTCATGAATTACAATTTAAATTGGCTGCAAATAACTTGAGACGGATTTTTATCTTCAAATAATCATTAAAAAATTTTTTTTATTGGTGAATATTAATAAATAAGGAATATATTATACCCAAACCAATTTTCGCAGTAGAGACATGTCATTGAGCTGTACAAGATCAAATACATTGCATTGCAAGTACTTGGATGAAGCCAAGATTTCACACAATAAACCCAAATACCTAGACTGAAGCGCAGTACTGCAATGTGTCAAATGAACTCAAAAGTTTTATCCTAAATCCAGAACTTGTTTTGAATGCACAACATATGCAGCTTTCTTCAGTCACCTAGAATGTTAGAATATCATACAATCTTGAATGTGGATTTTTGTTTTTAAAAACAGAACATGTCATTCAAATTTCAATTTTAGGCTTAAGCATGCACATATATGTAGTGGGAGATGCTCGAGGAAATTCCATGTGTATACGCTAACACAGATTTAACCTCAAGGATACATTAAAAAAAAATCAAGAATGTATAAAATTTATCAAACAGTTCATTATCATCTATGTAATTCCGTAACATAAAATTTCAATTTGGAGATTGCATCTGCTTGATTCAAGATTGGACATACTGAGTTGTGTCAAGTCAGACTGCAGTTGAAATTGTAATGCTTCAAATTCTTTCTTTGTCCCCGATAACAATGCCTTGAGTTCCTGCAAAGCAAAAGAATAAGAAATATTCTAATAACCTCAAATATTTATTATTAGAAAATTTCAATAAGCTAGATGTATGTAAGCAAAAATATAAATTGGTTGTTATGATATTTGAAGATGTCAACGTTCATAGAGGAAACTTTTTTTTTTTTTACTCGTGAACAATCTACATGTATATGATATGCAGTTAGCGAATATCATACTTTTTTGCTTAATTTCATATCATATTTGTTTTCCTTAATAAATCATTAAATCTTTGGATGCATAAGGTTTAATTAATTTTCTTTATCTTGCTAAGACTGTTCACAATTAACAGGTTATATAAGGCGACTGATATTAGAAAAAATCCAATAGGACCAATACTATCTTTTTCCTTTTACCAAGCCAACTTGGCATTATGAACTTTCTGCATATTTAAATACCAGGGTAATCATAAACAACACAATTAATTTTTAAAATTCATCCAACAATATGTAAAGTCCAAGAAGAGAAAGAAAATAGAAACTTACTTTAAGTTCCTTTTCATGCGTCTCCAATAGGCGCATGCGATTAATATTGCCCTTCCCTGTATCTGTTTTGAAATGCTGCATGTAAATGAAATTTATACACGTGAGCCGATAGTTCTGGAGAATTAGAATCAAGTAAATAAAAATTGCTCATTGATTGAATGATCTTCTATGGCAATGGCAATTTTTTCCATAAAAATACACATTTATTTTCTAACATTTTTTTTCCCTTATAGCAACCATTAATGATAAAATAGAATAAAAAATAGTTAAATAATTATCAGTCCATCTCAAGGAAAGGTAAAAATGCATTTCAAGTCATATAACATCTACCCATTGTATTAAATGCAAACCTGACCACATTTTATAATTACCAAATATGTCAGTACTATATTAATAATCAGATAAAACACACACAAAAAGCGATAATCTAAAGCCTTGTTCTTTGAAAGGAAAATACAGCCCACTAACCTCAAGATATTCACCTAAACAATCCTCTTCCAGACAGCTTGACATGATCTTATAAAAAAATTTGACCCGATCCTACAATTCACAACAAAAAATCAACTTTTCTATTCTATTTAAAAGCAGTTACCAAATTCAACAGAAAGTGAATGGTCACCTGGTTCCCGTTACGGAGTAAGTGAAGAAGGTTATGATCAACATTTTCTTTCGAGTCAAACAAATTATCAACAAGTGATTTCACTACAGCGTCTGTCTGATCTGAAATGGCAAGTAAGTAATAACCATGAAGCCAACCAAGAAGAACATATATTTTCAAATCCAAATGAAGATGAATAATTACCTTCACCCTTCAAAATTTCTTGGGTGGCACCCGATAGGTCCAAACGCCGGCGAGAGTCCACTGGAGTAGGGATGGCCTGTGAATGGGCCCTTCCAATCATGTGGGGCACAATCGGCGATCTCAAGTGCTTCCAAGCTCCTATTCCCCCAACACACTCTCCACCACATTGTCGCCATTCCTGATAGGCCTTAAGGCCTAGAACGCAATCGACAATCTTGGTTGTCGACCCAGCATCCAATGCATCCTACAAAGAAAACCTAATAAAAAACCCACCCAAAAAATTCAAGTTTAATTAACGCATACCCTTTCAAGATCAGAAGCCTCGAAGACTGGGAGCTTCAGTTCCTCGACCGCCACCAGAAAGTTCCGCACGTTTTCAAAGTACTGATAAGCCGGTAAAGGCTGAGACTCTCCAACAACACCTTGCACCGGATTCTCAATCACCTTAAAAAACCCAATCAAAAACCAATCTTTCATAAACAAAACCCCAAAAAAAAGTGCAAAATAAGCTCAAAAAACAAACAAAAACTCCACCTTTGAAACCGCGCCGAGTTGGATCTTGTTCACGGCGTTGCAGAGGACGAGGCCGCTCCTCAAGCAGGCGACGAACTCCCTCTCCGACGGCCACGCCGGGATCCCCAGCGGTCCCACCGTCGATTCCAGCCATCGTACGGCCTGGGATCTCCGAGCAGCTACAGAGATCAAGTTCAAGAAACGCTTCAAAACACTAAAAATCGCATCTTTGAATGGAAAATCTGAGAGAGAGAGAGAGAGAGGACCCGCTTCTTCAGCTTTTCTTGCTACTCTAGAGGGGTCCGCCATTAAAGACCTGCTCTTTTGAGCTTCTTTGAAGGGTGAGAGACTGATTTAGGGTTTCAGGTTTTCTTTTCTTTCTATTTTTTGGGGGGAGGGAGAGGAGGGCCGTTTGTGAATTTGAATTCGAATCTTTTCGGGTGACGTGACGGGTGCGTGATCGACCGTTCGATCGTCTGTACGCGATCGAGGGACGGACGAGATTTCGCAGAGGTTCGAATTAGAGATCATCTCGAGATCCTGTTGAGCGTTGAGAGCTTTTTGGCATCCAATGTCCCTCTCTTCTTATTAATTGACGTCCGTGTCCTTTTCGGACTTTGAAAACGCTAATAAATGAGTTGTGACCGTACGATTGAGCGGTTTAAATATGTTGGAGATTTAAAATTCCGTGAATCCCGTGACTATATTCACTTGTGGAGTTGTGCGTACTTATATAAAATATGGTTTTTATGTATATGTCTAGGAAAATATTGTCGCCCAAAGTCAAGACAGTAAACAAAAGTTTAGGTAAATACTGTGACTCAATTTGTATCATCACGAGGCATTGAGGTATGGGTATTCTCACTCACCTCCATCATAATATTTACTCCATCCATTCTGATGGGTGGAACTAATTTACAACAGTCCTTGGTCGATGTCAACTATTCAAGGTTCCGATACAAAAGGAGTCAACCTCATCACACAATGACACAACTACTAATGTCGTTTTCCTAGAGCACGAACATCTTCTCAAGACACTTTATAAAGTATGTTCTCACCTAATAAAGTCATTTTATCTTCATCACCATCTTTTTTACACCACCACCTGTCATTTGATTTTTATCTAAGTCCACTACCTTATAAAAATATTTTACTTTAGAAACACCAGTCTCATCACCCTTCATCATTTCTAAAACATACATCTCTAAAAAAATGGATTAAAAAAATAGATCTTTTCTTGTCTTGGCGTCGGTCCACTTGATGACAGTTTTAGAGATATAAAAATAGATCAATACCTATATATTTTTATTAATGATGATCTCATGAGTATTATGGTTCTTCTAACTCTTATTGTAGGAAGTTAGAGTTTTTTTTTTTTTTTTTAGAGAGAAAGGGTTTTATAGAAAAAGTCTACTGTTTTGAAGAGAAATGTAGTGTGTTGGATCTATTTGAATGTATTAGGTATGAAAGTTAGGGTTGTGATTGCATTTATTTGGTTCACAAATTAACTATGACATATTAGTCAAATTTCTTAGGTTTGTATATTTTTGGTATTGTTGGCATGTTGTTGTTGTTATTATTATTATTACTGCAAGGTCCAACGCAGAGACATCTAGGTCCCGCAAGCCTTAGCCGTGGTGGTGAGAGGATATCACCCATCTCTCAAGGATTTCAGCTTCAAATCCTACTGAGCAGAAGTTTGAGAAAAAATATGGCATGTAGCCCTAAGAGCTAGATCTTGTAGGTTTTGTCCTATCATTTGTTTTAGGCACATGTTGATCAATGTTTGCCTAATAATCATAGTAATTCATCACTATATTATATTCAAAAGTGTGTTGCCCTATCTGGGTCCTTAAACAAAAAAATATATGTTGGGACATTCGAGCATGTCATGGAGCTATGGTGCTAAAGGCATTCTCTGATACGTGCTATCGCTCAACTCACTATGTGAGTTGAATTTGGTGGGATGCCTTTGAAGTTCCACTTATTTCAGGATTTTCACGTGCCATAACATGGAAGAGTACCATTTTCAGGAGCGTGTGCAAATATATATTTACATAAACAGTTTCTTTTACTTCTCCTTGTGCCATATAAATTGTCGATCAACTGTCATAATAATTTTTTTTTTGTTTTTATAATTCTTTATCAATAATATAGGTTAAAATATGGTAACTATTCTTTGGTACTGAAATTATTTATTTAAGATTATTTATGTCCACGAATTCAAATATTTTTTCAATGTCAATTTAATAAAATTGTCTCACGTAACAATATTTATATACATTAAAAAACATATCTCTAACGTTTATTCGTAAACACAAAAAGCCTAATCACAAAAATATGACTTCTATGTTTTTTAAGAAAAACATAATTTGACTTCTTTTATTTTCATAGATTATCATATAACGCAATATAACTATCAAATGTGAATAACTTAACTCTACAAGAGAGCTTAGATACTGTTTGGCAACTGCTCAGAAGTATTTCTGAACGAATTCTCCTTCTACAGAATGAGAATTCGTTGGCATTTGGGAACTCGAGAACTAACACTTCTCCTTCTGCAAAAGGAGAAAAACTCCTCTTTCCAAAAGGAGAAAATAACTTCTTGTATGGAACGAGTTTTTTCACTTCTGTAGAAGCTATAAAAATTTTTTTAACAAAAATACCCTTATAAAATTTTATAAATTCCCAAAAAACCATTTTTAGTTATTATTAATAACAAATTTTCTCTCATCTCTTTCATTATAAATTGTTAGTTTTTTTTTACTATGTGAATTTGATTGAGTAACTATATATAAAAAACTATATATAAAAAATACTTCACATATTAATATTTTTAAACATATCAGAGTAATTGAGATATTGCTCTCTCGTTTATTATTGACCTTCGACGCATGTATTAATGCATAGGCATGTTGGGATATAACATAATATTATAACAAACTCATAATATTATAAGAAACTGACCGACGCAGGTTATTAATGCATGAGCATGTTGAGATCTCCAATCTCATAATAAACTCACCAAGCTAATGATATTTATTTGAGAGTTATTTGAGCCATTGTGTTATTTTTTAAGAATGAATCTTAATAACAATGTCTTTATTTAATAAAATTATTATTATTTTAATAATATTCTTTTATATAATTTTATTATTAATGTGTTGTAGGTAAATATTATTAAATATTATTGTAGTTATGTATGTGTTTTGGTCATTTGACTATTCAGTTGATTATATTTATTTATTTATTTATATTGATCTATTACAATAATTGTATAAAATATGGTCAAGGGTATTTTAGACAATTCATGTAAAATTATTATAAAATTACTTATTGAAAACATTCATCAATATGTGCTTCTTCTACTCTAAATACAAGAAGTTCATTCTTTAGAAGTAACTTCTTCAATAAGGAACTTCTAGACAAAGTGTCAAATTATACCTTATCTTAGTGCACTAAAATCACTATTGAAGGATGTACGACAATAATACTATATTTACAAGGGTTCATTATGTAAAAACCCCAACGTATAACCACAAAAAAAACCATGTACGACGAGCTCTCTGTCGCCCCTTTTCGAAAAGATCGGTTGAACAATTGAATGATGAGCGCAACGTCGTCGAGGATATCGACGAGCTTCCGATCCGTGAAGCGCCGGAGAGTCACGAATCCGATCAGAGCCCGAGCAGAGTCCAAGCCGACGGAGGCGGCGAAGTTCTCTTCGCGGTGGTTGGTGTACCTGATCGCGTCGTCTCAGATTCCGAGGACCTACGTCGGCGTCACCACGGATTTCCCTCGCAGGTTCGTTTTAGGTTTCACGAGTTCGATCCCCGAATTTTTTTTTATTTCTTGGTTTTTTAAGGATTGGGTCGTCTTTTATTGTCTTGAATTCATCAAAGAAAGGATTTTTTTGGGGGGGAAAGGTTGAAACAACACAATGGGGAATTGAAGGGCGGAGCGAAGGCGTCGCGCGCAGGGAGGCCGTGGATCTGCGCGTGCATCGTCCGTGGATTCGAGAACCGCAGCAAAGGTGAAATTTTGAATCGATGGTGTTGAATTTTTTGATTGATGTTGTGTTTCGTCGGAATTGTTTATGGGATGTGAGAAAAATCTGAATCAGTGGTACAAATATTGCTTTTCTATGGAAGAAAATTGGATATGTTTCTTAATTGTTGCGCTCAGTATTGGGAGGGTTATGATTGTATGATTAGTGGGCGATGTGGTTATATTGGAACTGAACAACAAAATCTATAGCTTATCAAACATTAGGTCCACAGTGTTGATGGTTTTTTGACGGAAAAGTTAGAGCAATCATAGTATCATATTGGTAATTTGTTCCTCGAACTCGAGGAGACAAGTGATCTCTAAACAAAACAAAAGAAAGCTGAAAATTTAAATGAACAAAGGGCCAAACCTGGGTAGTATGTTGGATTTTGTTTGCTAGCATTCATCTTCGTGTGCTGCTTCTCTAGCTTATTTGTGACAAATATGGGGATTAATACTTGATTTCTTTGAGTTTGAGGGAGGAGTTTTGTTAATTGAGGAGTGATTTTGTGCTTGGAGGAGGGAAGCCCATTTTAGGACGCAAGAACTCTTGCATGGTTGGGTGACATGAGAAGTATTAGCTGGAATCTGAAACATGAAAAGGAAGTGATTGGCTGCTTCAGTCGCTACAGACTACAGCGAATATGAAATTTGCCAGTGTTCCAATTTCAGAGGTAGATGCATGTCCCTATGGTAGCATAATTGGCAAGGAATATCCCATGGTTAGCTGTTAAATTACTTGTCTGAAACTACCACATCTTGTCTTCTTTTTTTTCTTTTCCCGTATTGCATGTTCAGTTTTTTTTTCAGTTAAATAAGGAAACGGAAACTGTTGAAAGACCTCTATGGTAAACATTTCCTATATATTAGGCTCTTACATGCATTAATCATGCCTAGTACTGGCCATACTTGATCCTGCCTTCCAAAATGCTGGCTCCTCCACATTCAGTGGTTTCCAATTACAGAATGCGCTTCCTTAACGTGAGCTGTAGTGATTTATATATAACCCATGGGACGCCATTTATCTATGAGTTGCAAGTATGGTAAGTTAGATTCTGAGTTGTTGCTACTTGCTAGTATGGTAAGTGCGTTTGGAGTTATATGGTAAGTTTCTTCCCCCTATTTAATTCTTGCACAACATTGATGTAATTTAGTGAGGTGGAGTCTGCAGGCTTTCATTCCAAATGACCTAATGATGTATTTAACTTCTCGGTTCATATAATTCAGTTTCATATCCATGTGCTTGATTCACCGTCAATTTGATTCTTATTTATCATTGTCTCGCTGTGGAACTAACATGACTCTAGTATCCATAAGATGATATCATGATATGGGGTATCATTTTGTACACTACAAGGTTGGAAGGAAGCAGCATTCACTTAAACTTGAATCTTGATGTGTGAGCTAACAGACTTTAATGTAACTGTAGATTTTTAGACCCTCTTTGATGGATCAATGATGGCATATGCGTTGCTGGATCTAAGATTAAATCCTGTAATTTTGGTATTGAATACCTCACTTTAAGAGAACTGTTAGGGCTCCTCTTGTGATTGTGATACTGTAAAATGATATCTTCTTGTCAAGACAAAATATTATTACCGATGTTTTTTTTTCTCATCTTAATTTCATATTTAGTTCTTAAAAAAGATTGACTGTGAATGTCAATATGCCTGAAGCAATGTTCTGGAAGACGTTTTAAATACCTTGTGTACATCAAGCAATATATTATCCTAACAAGAAGAGTATGAAAAATTGCTCATGATTATTTGTAGCATTTATCATGTCGATTCACTGTTAATTATGCTTCTTTCCGGCCTTTTGTTCTTTAAATTGCTACCTGTGCAATCCATGGAGGGCTGATTCTAACTTGAGCATTTTGATGCATTCTAGCTTGTGAGTTTGAATTCAAATGGAAGAGCTTCTCTCGGAAATTGCCACGGAAACCTAAAGATGGCCTTTCAGAGGACCAAGGTTCTCTTGCATTGTTGAAACACAGGGAAGCTGCCTTAGGCCGGGTCAAGTGCCTGTTAGATTGCAGCCATCTGCAGATTGAGTGGCATGGCATTTGAAGTTTTTTTTGTTGTTATTGATTATTATAAATTTATAAACAGATTAATTCAAGATGTATAGGCAAAATATCTTCATCCCCACAGTTCATAAGATATGTATGGATAATAAGTTTCACATTTTTCAGGTGAGGAATGTTGTATTATTGACGTGACATGTTTGGATGTGTGTAATAAATATGAGACAATTTTTTCAAATTCATCTTTAAGGATATTTTGATCTGTTGACACAGATAAATGATAGCAATTCCAGCTTTGTATAAATGTATTATCAGAACAAAATTTATACTGATAAAATATACATGACGGACTTATCACCTTGAAGTTTCACAGTTGTATTGTTGTCCTAGATCTCTGAAAAGATTTTTTAACTTTTTAACCCTATCACGAAAGATACCCTGTTGGGGACACAATAGATGCAATTACGTTTACAACATCATTTTCAGCACATGTTTTGATTTAAAAAAAATAATTTACATCATCAAATGAAATATATAATCCACCAAAATTTCTAAACATTTATATACCTCGTTGGACAACGATCAAAGTATATGAGACTTGCAAGCAAGTTCAAAAGCAAGACTGTGTAACAACGCGCATCCAGTTATTATAAATCTCTACTCTCCATAGACAAAAGAAAGGGTCAATTATAAGAACTTCATAATACTAAATATGCTCCCATAGATCTCAAGAACGAATCCTCTTGGCCTTTTGGCCAAGTCTCGCATTTGCGTCCCACGAGCATCATTGCTATCACAACTATGATAAAATGTGTTTAGGGACAATCACAGTCCCAACATGTTATAAATTTTTTTGAAAGCATATAATTATGCATAAATGAAAAGAATCGCATACTTTTTTTTTCATTTTCCTTAACTAGTATATAATATACCAAGCTAGAACAACAAGAGGAATGGCTGTAATAATGATTGAGTGTATCAACACCCAACATTGACCCCGCATCAGCGTATAAGAGATCCACAGCACAACCATTAGGCATAGATTACCTGCATCTTTAGCAGTCATGATTATCATAGTAAAAATGCAATTGTTGCTTACAGTCCTTGTCCATAGATACATATCAACATCTTAAAACCTCCATCATCGCAGGTAGGGACTGACCTGCGATAAACATCGCTACAAAATGCACCTTCATAGCTAGCTATTGATCCAGGCTGAGTCGAGCCGTCAATTAATAAACACCAGTTAACATTCTTGCCACCCACGAAAAAAAAGCAAGTGCAAAACCTTTGCATCACTTGAAACATTTGCAAAACCTGAAACATATTGGCAGGTGGGAGGACCCATTCAATTCCCAAAAATCTTTGATGTGCATTGAAATATTCATATTCATTAAAACTAAGGGTAAATAATGAAAAGCACCTTCATGTTGCTGATCTTGACCGAAATTTTTCGAAGTCTTTGTTTATGAATATCTGATTGGCAAAGACCACCAATTATGAAACCCTAGACCTCATATTGCTTGCAGTGATTAGTCGATAATTGGAGGGAGGCATTTCACTCAACTTCCCAAACCTCTTCTCGTAGTCATCCCAAATCTCCATCCTACATGACAGAAGCCAAGGAGTGGATCTAAATTAATCAGCACAATATATATCACTAGTCAAAGTCGAAATTCAAAATAATATAATTCAAAGATAATTATGGACAGACCAATATGCCAAGAATTGGTATGGCGCATATTCTCCATAAATTTCCTCCACATCTTTCTTCACTGTGAGGATGGTGCATTTTTTCTTGTGAACCTGTAAAGAACATCAGAATTTAAAAGGCCAAATTGAGCATGTATAAGAGGAAGCCACATTGAAAGAAAAGACCTGTTTTAAGTGTCTGACAGTTTCTGTATCAGCCGGGATCTTTTGGTAGAATCCCATGCACATGAGAATGTTAGCACACGTAAAAGCACCAATTCCTTTTATTTCCATCAATTGCTTGGTCAGTTTATCGTAATCAGATGGTGCTTCATTGCAGATTCCTTGGAGTTCATCCAGTCGAAGCCTACCATCAACGATACTTTGAGCAAGTTCCACTATACGTTTTGCTCTATAACCAAGACCACAACGTTTTTGCAAGAATTTGACATTAAGTGTTGCAAGTTCTTGTGGAGTTGGAAAATCACCCATCACTGGGTCCTCACACATGCTATACATATCTTCTTTAGAAGATGTAACATTTGTTTTTGGCTTCTTCTGTTGTTGCTGTTCAGGTGCCCCATCAGCATGCCCATCTGAGTTAATATCAATTACCGAGTCAGATTTGTTCTCCACGAACTTGCTTGCTAACTTTTTCACAATCTTCCCGCTTTTGGTTTTCTTTCTTTTCAGTTCTCGCTGTGGAGGTGTCCTTGGATGGAAGTCTTTGGCAGTTGAACATTGGAGAAAATTACCACTAAGTTCTAACTGAAGCTCGCAAAGCGCTCTGGACATTGATAAAGTCCTCAAAAACCTTTCAAGAATGAAAATAATGAAAGCTGGTTAACAAGTACAGACACACACACAAATGATTCCAAGAAATGTTTACAAGCCATTTACTCCTGGTTAGAACAACAATGCTATCAGTTGTTTTTTTTTCCATACAACTATCAAAGGGATCTCCAAAAACCGAACACACACTACTATTTAGTATAAAATGACAATGTGGGCCTTATTGATTCCAATAGCTCATTTAGATAGAAAAAATAGTTCAATTTCTCCAATGTGTTCCTCTTTATTACAATAGATTCAAGCAGTTGGATATTTCGCAATAGATTCACAATTTCATATCATTCACTATAGTGCTACAAGAAATACTATTAATAATTGCAAGCCACCTTAGAGAGCCTAAAAAGAAAAAAGGCCCCAAGAACATGACCTGACATGTCAAGGTAATGTCGAGTGAATTATATAATATGACTTCAATTTTTCTCCTTACATTTGCAATCAAAGTGTATGTTCCACTTTTGTATGTCACCTGTAGACAGGCCATGACAGATATAAAGTGGGTGTGAATTCTCTCTAGAGCATCTGTTTTAAACCTTCAGTTTATCCTTAACTTAGCAATAAAAAGACAACCAACAAAAAAAAAAACTTCAAAGCTTTCCATCATTGTTTCTTGTTCCCACCTACAACAAGTTTCATTGCTCCATTTGAGGAATAAACTTATATAAAAGGGTAAAATGCATTTGGACCCCTTGAAGTTTTTAAAACCCGTAGAAGCACCCCCTGAAATTCAAAAACATGCACTTACACGGTTGCACCCCCCTATCGTTAGATTTTCCATTAAGATGAGACAAAAATACTTTAAAATTACTATTTTAACCCTTTAATTAATTTTGTAAATTCCCAAAAAAGAGCCAAATTAACTTTGAATATGCGTTATATATATTAATTACTACAATAATAAAATCTTCGAATACATTTGGATCAATTTATTGTGAGAAATAACTGACACACAGTTAATTAAAAGGTGAAAATACGATAATGATTTAATTAAAATGGGTAAAATCGTACTTTTGTTCTATTTTAACAGAAAATCTAATGGCAGGGGGTGTAAGTGCATGTTTTAAAACTTTAGGGGGTGCTTTTGCAGGTTTCAAAGACTTCAGGGGGTCCAAATGCAATTTACCCTATATAAAAATATCACATCCTCTCTTATATGATAAACCATTCAATTTAAACTTATACCTTCCCAATTCTCTATAACCATATCCACTTTAATCAAAACAGATTTTTTTTCCCCTTGAAGCAAACCTTCTTTATCTTAATGGTTCAAGATAATCCATTAAACACTGTTTCATAAGTGGACTAGCATATAATATGCTAAACATATAGTTCCATCTCACATGGTGGTGATATCAATTGATGAATCCCAACAAACCAATTCAATCTATACCCATTTAAAACTTGGAAAAATAAAAACCATCTAAGAAAGTAAGAAACACATACAAAAAGTGTAATAAGAGAGACAAGACTGAACTGGCAGTTACAAAGGAGGATGCACTTCACCATGTCCTCAAACAGCGTCGGCGACCGGAACACCCTCCCAAACCCCCTCTCCCTCGCCGCGCCATGCACCTCATGGAACCCCCTGATCGCCCGGTCCTCGTAGTCCGAAATCCGAAGCATCCGACTCACCTGAGCCTATCAGAGACAGACACAAAGACAAACTCGTCCACAAACAATCATAGTTTAAAACATCGATCGATACATCAATATATGGATTGGACAATACATCGAAGACGTCATCGATATATCAAAAAATTATCAGCATATCAATGATATATCAATAGTTTACTCTAAATTTATCAAAAAAATGCACACATGAAATCTACACAATAATAATAATAAAAAAAATGGTTCTTTTCGATTTTCCAAAAAAAAAAAAAACAAAATCGTTTGAAGTCCCCAATCAATCGACGTATCGATTTGAAACCTAATGTTCAACAAAAACAAAATCTTTCAAGGCCGCTTGTTCTACCAGTATCGAATGTCGGTCGAGGTCGGAGAGAGGGCGAGCATGGACGGCGTCGACGGAGACGAGGAGGTGATGTTCGGAGGGTGGTGGGGGGAGGGAGAGGGTGACGTGGACGGTGGAGGAGGAGGAGGAGTCGGGGGGGAGGCGGAGGGGGCGGGAGAGGGTGCGGGAGAGTGGGTCCCACTTGTTGGGGGACATCATGAAGAGGCCGTGACTGCAGACGGAGTTCTCCAGGTCGAAGTCGTTGGGGACCTTCATCTTCAGCTCCCATCGCTGCTTCTTGTCGTCTTCGTCGGTGGTGGTGGTGTCCGCCTCCGGTTCTCTGAATGGTTTCATTTCTCCGATAACCCAATAGCGTGTTGTGGGAAGTCCAACAGTGAACGTTGATGGGACAGGAGTTTGAGTTTTTTTTTTTTTTTTGGTAACCGATGGAGATGGGAGGAAGGAAACTCGCCCCGTTTGGACAGATAAAATTAAGTTTTTTTTTTTTTTTTCTGATGTTTATAATATTCTAGGATAAATAAATAATTAAATTATGTTTTAGGGTTAAAGATGTTTGAGTTTCTTATAAACATCTATAAATTCATATAAATGTTTGTAAATTTGTGGTAAGATAATTACATCATTTGAAATATAGAAAATGTCTAATACATCTTTATTGTTAAATCATTTTTAACTTATCATGGTTAAAATTAATCATATGTGTGATTTTACTCTTATACCCTCTACAATGCACAACATGGTGATTAACATGAGTTTTTTTAACTTATGTAATTACTTCATCAAAATGTAAAATAAAAAATCTAAGTAATTTATATAGTATATTAAATACAATACATAAATAAAATTATCTTCAAAAGAAAAATGAAAGTGAAAATGAGTAGAAGCAAAATAATAATAATAATGAAGTAGTATGCAAAAATAACGTCAAAATCCACAAAAGAAAAAAAAAAGTGTAAATGAGTTTGATCAAGGACAAGATGCTCATTTAAAAGAATATTTATGTTTTTTCTATTCTTTTAGTGATTTATAAGAGTGTTTAATTTTACACAGATGTAATATTATGATAATATATCGTGAAATTGGATAAAAAAAAATTAATCTATGGACTAAATTGACTTACCATAACAGTTTAAAGGTCTATATGTTCTATATGTTCGACTTTAAATTTACAAAGACTTATATGTGTTTATGGATGTTTATAGGGACTCAAATGTCTTTAATCCTATTTTTTATTTGATTGTGTTTTTAATTATTTTTATTATGAAACATAATAATAATAATAATTTTTTTTTTACAACAAATAAATTTTAAATAAAATATAAATAAATTATATAAAAAAAAAATATTAGACGTACGGCTATTTGATTTATATGCACAGAGACATTCAAAAAAAATTCAGATAAAGTGATAAACCCCTGAAAATGACCAAAATGCCCCTATTTATACAAAACCAAACCGACTGTTTGCTCTTCTTGCCCAACCGTCCGATTTTGCTTCTTCCTCCTATCAATCCATTTTCAAATCGATGGGATTTTGGTTCATCCTTGTTTGTCTTTGTTTGATGCAATCAAATTGATTCCTCTGATCATTGGTTCATTTTTTCTTTCATTTTTTGCCTTCATTATTTTCCCTTCTTTTTTTCCTGCTTTCTTATGCCCATGAACTGTTTGATAAAAAGTTTGTTAAAATGTATGTTTGGTTATTTTTGTCTAATAAGTCTCATGGAGCCATTCGAGTTCCCTATGAAATACATAATGTTCTACAACAATTCATCAAAAACAGAAACCCAAAACATAACCTTCTCCGCGGAAGTAGTAAGAATGACGACACATATAAGTTTGCGAGTTCCACAACATGTACGCGTCGAAGATCCTATGCGACCTCCATAGTCAGATTCTGAACAGACATTCATTCTGAATTTAGTGGTTTAAAATTGGTCAACGATGTCCCCATCAGATCAATTAATTTCAACACTTCCTCACTGTTTCCATGAGTCAAAGTCTTCCTCTGAATCTTCATGGAAATGTGACACTAATGGGACCAGGTTCACATCTCCTCTCAGTATAATCTTTGCTAGTAGTAGAGATTGAAAAAATGAATCAAATTAAAGATACTTAAAAAGCTGAGGATGTTTGTGTTGTTGCTTGTTCAATTCCTTGGTGGGCTAACACTAGTCATAGCCTCCCAAGCACTGCCCGGATGCCAGGATAGTTGTGGCGCTCTGATGAGCGTCCCGTACCCATTCGGCATTGGAGAGAATTGCTCCAGAGAAGGCTTTGCCTTGGATTGCAGACAAACTGATCAAGGCCCGGTCCTATACTTATCGAAGGGCAACATGATCGAAGTAACGTATATCTCTCTCTCAAAGGCCCAGATGATCATCTCTTTTTCAGACGTGGGTCAGGACTGCTATGACAGGTCCGGGTCGCGGGTGACCAACTACCATCCTTCCTTGTCACTTAAGGATTCACCATATATATTCTCCAACACAGAGAACGCGTTCTTCGTCTTGGGCTGTGACACCTACGCGACCATCACTGATACATCAATAAATGCAAGTTTCCAGACGGGCTGCTCCTCCATCTGCAACGCCCAGAGCGTGCATATGCAGGTCATCAAGGCGTTGCCATGCAACGGGATCGGGTGCTGCCAATTGTCCATCCCAGGTGGTCTTCAGTCCTTCAAGATCACACTCAGCAGCTTCAAAAACCACACCTTAGTCTCTGAGTTCAACAACTGCAGCTATGCCTTCCTTGCTACTAACAATTGGTTCACTTTCATGGGCCTTTCTTTTGACTCTGGAGGCTTCGTTATGGGTAACGATAGTGTTCCTGTAGTGCTAGATTGGAGGATTAATGTAAATGGGACATGCAAAGAAGCTAAAACGACATCCGACTACGCTTGTAAGAGCCAGAACAGTTACTGCCATGATTACCCCAAAGGTGCTGGTTATTCCTGCATGTG
This sequence comes from Acorus gramineus, assembly GCA_030737835.1. NCBI lineage: Eukaryota > Viridiplantae > Streptophyta > Magnoliopsida > Acorales > Acoraceae > Acorus > Acorus gramineus. The sequence goes on along the minus strand of CM060848.1, from coordinate 20,701,307 downwards.
CAACACAGGGTACCAGGGAAATCCTTATCTTAGAGATGCTGATGGAGGATGCCAAGGTCTCCTCCTCTCTCACTCTGATCTCTCTCATGCAATTTTTTTTTTTCTTTTCAAGACATTAGACATGCATCTTGAAATATAACATCGGTCACTGCTTTCAACAGACATTGATGAGTGCAGAGATGAACTAACCAATTCGTGCAAAGGGATATGCATAAATACACCAGGAAGCTACAGCTGCGAGTGTCCAAAAGGAAAACGTAGTGACAATCCAAGGATGTATCCATGCAAAACTTTTTGGCCGGTGGGCATTGGTAAATCTTAATTTCTTCTTCCAATCAAAGATCTTAATTATTTTGCCTGTCAATACTTTTTTTTTTTTTTTAGTTTTATCTATAATTCAGTTTTGTGTTCCAACGGAATATATAGGTTTGAATAATCCATATCTTTCAGTATAAGTAGCATACTACATGCATGAGTTGTTCTAATGATTATTTAATACGAAGTTTCGAACCCCTGAAATGGTAGGCATTCTTATTTTTCTCATGTACATATCCAAAGAATGATATTTGAAAAAAAAATGGTTTAGTATTCAAGATAAAAATAAATTTACAGTAAGCGAGAGGATCTATTTTTAGTTCCTCTCATATATATTTGGTCATGCTATTGATGAATTCCATAAATATAAATTCGGTCATGTTAGTCATGGAAAAAATTGAGCTATTATATCAAAAGAAAAGAAAATCTGAAAGCCAAGTTTCTTTTAGAGAGAGAAATTAAAACTTTAATATATATATCACAAGACTTCATAGCTCCCTTTTGTGAATATTATTCATAGCAATGCCCTATGTGTTTTATATAGTTCTTCACAAAATAATAATCCCTTCATGTATGTATATATCCCTCTTGCAGTCGTCTTGATCGCCATAAGCATCACAATAGGGATCATTTTGCTCCTCGGGCGTTGTGTACTGTTCTATAAAACATCAAAGGTAAAGTCGCAGAAGATGCTCAAACGAAAATACTTCCTCCAAAATCGAGGTTTACTACTCCAACATCTAATATCTTCCGCTGAGGATTCAACCGAGCAAACCAAGATCTTCACTCTAACAGAGCTTGAAAAAGCAACAAACAATTTTGATGAGACGAGGATACTAGGTCGCGGAGGCCATGGCACCGTCTACAAAGGCCTTTTATCGGATCAAAGGATCGTCGCCATCAAGAAATCCAAAATCACAAATAGTGGTGAAATTGATCAATTCATAAATGAGGTCGCCACTCTTTCTCGAATCAACCATAGAAATATCGTGAAGCTCTATGGATGTTGCCTAGAGACTGAAGTTCCTTTACTCGTCTACGAGTTCATATCCAATGGAATGCTTTCCAACCACATTCACTCTGAAGACCACCCTCTATCCTGGGAAGATCGTTTAAGGATCGCAACGGAAAGTGCTGGAGCACTGTCTTACCTTCACTCTGCAGCTTCCATGACGATCTTTCATAGAGACGTCAAGTGATCTAACATATTATTAGATGACCACTACACGGCCAAAGTGGCTGATTTTGGAACTTCAAGATTCGTGCCGCTTAATGACACACACGTATCCACGGCAGTCCAAGGGACTTTTGGATACCTGGATCCTGAATATTTTCTCACAGGCAGGTTGACTGACAAGAGCGACGTCTACAGCTTTGGAGTGATCCTCGTGGAGCTACTGACAGGGAAAAAGCCGCTCTCCATCTACGAGGATAGGAATCTATTGACTCATTTTATATTGTTACTGAAAGAGAACCGCCTCACTCAAATCATAGAGGACCGAGTCATGAAAGAGGGAACAAAGGAGCAAATCCAAGTGGTAGCGGAGCTTGCGGAGGCGTGCATGAGAATGAATGGGGAGGAGAGACCGACGATGAAGGAAGTGGAAGCAGGGCTTGATGGGTTGAGGCGTCCCAAGAAACAACACCAATGGGTTGCACATGATCGAGAAGAGACAGAGTGTTTGCTGAAGGGTGCCTTTGCTGGGCAGGCTCGGGATAATGGTGATACAAGCACACAATCTAGTTTACAGAGGCAATTCATGGAATCTGTAGGATTTCCTAGGTGAATGTTATGCCATTCTAGTTTGGATTTGTTCATGTTGTAGCCTTGTTAAGATGACACGAATAATGTTGATGGCTTCTTATTTTATAGAAGAAAGCATTGTCTCTAATGACACAAGCTAGTTACAATATGTACTGTGTTTGAAATAAGTTTAGATTAAATATGATTATTCTAAAAAGAGAATAGGTGTACTGTGTTTTAGCTGATGGTGTAATTATGGTAAACTTGTTATTATATAAAGAGAATAGGTGTTGTTACTTAGATGTAGCGTTTGGGTCATCTGAACTGATAACTTAATTGTGCCAATAATCTAAACATGTGATGTTCTCTGCTCCTAGCCGTACAGTTTTAAAAACGCGTAATAAGATCTCTGCGCACCACATTGGACATCCTCCATGAATAAAGAGTGTTGATACGCGTATTATATTTTGCAGCCCATATGCTATAATAACATAATATATAGTGTATTATCATAGTATATATTGTATTATTATTATAGTATATATTGCAATCTGTTTTTTTTCATTTTTTCACTATGATAAAAAAATATATTAATGTATCTCAATATATACTTCATTTTATATAATAGTATGCATTTCAAATGGTGAGTGTATGATTTTATAAAAAAAGAAAAATGAGATAGACTACAATTGAGGCTGCGTTGTTACAAGTAATCCACATGGACAGTTCATATACTTAGGTGAATGTATAAACATTCTTAGGTAAGGTATAAATCTCATTAATTTTTTTCATTTATTTGTAATGTGTTCATTCAATTTGAATTGGATGAATATACACTTTTATTAAACATATACCTCCTTAAAAGAGATTTATTATTTTTAAAAAATAAAACATTTGCAAACTATTCGTGGAACTGTCTACGGGACTATTCTAACCGTATTGTTTCATAAAAATTATTGCTAACCAACTTTTTTTTAATTTATAAAAACTATGCTCAACTAACTTTTTCATAAAAAAATGTTTTTCTAGCTTTTAATATAGATTAACCAAAAAAAAAAAACCCATCCTTTTAAAATTGATTATATGAAAAAAGATTAAAGTAAGATCATTTTGATAAATGATTTCAAATTAATGGGGCAAATGAGTAACTTCTAACTAAGTATGTCAACGGGTTAGGTCCGAACCGAGTCAGGGTGGATCAGGCCCTACTAGGACTTGGGTCTGCTGGACTCGGGTCCCATCCAGGATCCAATGGACCCAAGACATTACCGTCTCGGGTCCGGATAGGGCAGACCCGGGTCGGACACCGAGTCAACCCAGGTGAACAGATGCAAAAAAAACTGTAAAAATATAAAAAATCTGATTTATAAATAACAATAATCTACACAAACCTGTAGAATCAATCCTAAAAATCTTTAAAACATGCACAAAACCAATATAATCAGCCCTAAAAATATATCATGCATCATAACGAAATGTCCACATTGACATACTAATTCAAAGTTGCGGCCTTGCAGGCCTGGGGCGGCGTCACGCGTCGGATGAGTGAGAAAGAGATGGGGGGGAGGAGATGTGGTCGGCGTCGAGTATTTTAGGCCTTTTTGGTGGTTAGGGTTTTGTTTGGCGGCGTCAAAAACACTCGGGGTATATATGTTAACATTGTTAGGAAAATGTTAGATTCAGTCATTTTTACCGATTAAAACTCTGACCGCACATGTTTTCATTTTTTTTAAATAGTAAACATCACTTAATGAGATATATGTTTTAATAAAAAGTGTATATCGATCAATTTCAAATTGAATGGACCCACTATTAGTAAGTGTAAGAAAAAATAGCGAGGTATTTATTTTGTCCAATAAGGTATATGATCCACTGAATTTGTAACGAGGTATATAGAACTGTAAGAGTGTAACAACAACACTCATATTGTCAGGGTTTCGTTTCGTTGGGTGAATGATTTAGTGGGCTTGGGATTAGAAAATATAGGTTGGGCAAATGATTTAGTGCTGCTACACTCAGTTTTTTTCTCAATCCAAAACACAGACCTATATACCATATTACAGATTCAGTGAACCATATACCTTGTTAGATGATGTATATACATGACTAAGTTTTTCTTACAGTTACTAAAAATGGATTTATTCAACTCAAAATGGAGCGATATGTATTTTTTATCAAAGCATATACCTCATTAGATGATATTTACTATTTAAAAAAAAATAAAAACATATAAGGTCTGAGTTTTGGTTGGTGAATGTGACTGAGTGTATCATTTTCCTAGGTTGGGTAGTCTAGGTTGAGTTGGGTTATAAAAAAAGGAAAATGTTAGACTCAGTCACATTCACCAATCAAAACTCAGACTTCACAAGTTTTTATTTTTTTTTAAATAGTAAGCATCATCTAATGAGGTATATGCTTTGATAAAGTATATATCACTCCATTTCGAGTTGAATGAACCCATTTTTAGTAAGTGTAAAAAATATATTTAATGAGGTATATACAACATCTAACGAGATATATGTTTCACTGGATTTCTAACGTGGTATATAGGACTGTGTTTTAGACTGAGAAAAAATAAGTGTAACAACACTCTAAAAAAAAGGAAAATGATATGTCCAACCCCCCTGTGCAGCCCCAATTGCAGTTCATATCAATTTTTTTTTAAAAAAAATCATACAATCTCTCATTAAAGTATATGTAGTTATATAAAATGAAGTCTATACTGAAATACATTAGTGTATTTTTTTCGTTGAAAAAATGATAAATTTTTTTACACCATAACTATGATAGAATCTCATAACTATGATAACGCAATTTATACTACGTTATTATAGTGTATGAGGTTGCAAAATGGGCTGTAAAAAGGACTGAGCGTATGAGCGCTCAATAAAAAAATAAAAGGGTATGATTGGTTACTAGGTTAGGCCAAGAAATAAAATAGGATCAGGTCCACAGGATCGGATGGGGATAGACAAAGACCCACCTCATTTGAATGGTCGGGTCCTTAGCGTTGGGTCAATAACGGTTAACATTTACATATATTGGTCTGTCATGTCTTCGACAAATCAATAAACATTGTATATATGAAGAAAGAGATGAATAATTGAATGGCCATAATGGGAATCCTGGATTCACAATAGAAATAACTTCTCCAATCCCAATCATTGAATGGCCATAATGGGAATCCTGGATTCACAATAGAAATAACTTCTCCAATCCCAAGCCCCAAAGGTTTTGGCTAAATTTGCCAGAAGAAAGCAGAGCTCTAAATTCACTTAACAGCTACTAGATGACCATATTAGGGGATGATGTGTTCAAAGAATGATATATATAATGAACATGGATGTACAGTGAATCGGCACTCCCATGTCATAGGATCAAGAGGCACCACTCTTCAAAAAATAAAAATGTACATGTTTTTTTTCTCTTTTGAAAAAGATAGATTCTTATCACCATCACTTTCATTTCAAAATATGATTACAAGTCTGAATTGGGAATGAGGAAAAACAAAAAAATGTAAAATAAAAATAGTACAATCAAACACACAAAAAGGAGGACGACATTCTCATCAATGGACTCGGGTAGATTCGTAGATGAGATATCTATCACAAACACCTTGGCCCCCGATGAGGAACCTCAAACCGCGACCTGATCTGTTTGCTGGATAGCAATACACTTCACACCCCCGGATATACAATACATCCTCAATCTTTGATCAAGAGAGCAGTTGATTCTCACATATTATTGACGTAAACTCTCACATCTTTAAAGATGACATCATTCATCGCCCTTCAAATGGTCCGCATAACCGTTGGGACCACCGAACGAGGGATGATTTTGGCTAGTTTCGAAGCTCCCATGCATCTCATCGCCCACATCTCCTCGAGCGTTTGGAATGAAGAAGGGAGGGATGTGGTGTGCCCCACCTAGAACCGTAGAGCCCACGCAATGCGACATATGTGTAAGACTGTCTAGGGTTCCTCCTGCATAGAGCGCAGTAGACCGAGTCGGTGTTCCTCCACTTCGATCAGTAGTACCCCTTATGTAAACACGAGTTTTTATGATTTTTTTTAAATAAAAGATTTAAAAAAACACGTAGAATTAATTTTCCAAAACAAAATCATCTCATAAATAACCATGTTGACAAAATAAAAAAAAAATAGCAAAACCACGTCAACGATAACGGAATTCACGTCCACAAATGGACATGCAGCCAAAATCATGAAGTAAATAAAGACCAAAGTAATCATTTCACGCTGATTGTGTCAAGTAACGGTTTTTCACTTTGTCTAGTACTCCATCGCAACGGTTGACCGGAACATTCGCCATGTGACCCTTCTTTTTTTAATAACAAACGATGACTTTTGACTTTTCAACTCCACTCACCGCCCACACCTGTATGGTTCTTTTGTATCCAGCCCCTACAAGAACCTAGATATTTTAAAACCACCCTTGAAAAGTTGTTGATGTCTGTCTTTTTTAATACCCTTCATTTTTCTTTTTCTTTTCTAAAACGATAAAACGTAGTAAAAGCTGAAAGCGAGGGGTGTAAAATTAGAAAAAATAAAAATAAAATTGAACGCAATGTTATTTCTAATCCTTTTTAGAGGCATGTCTTTGATCAAGTTAGATTATTTACAACTAAAATAGTATCAAAGTGCATGGTGGTGATGCAAATGAGTTTTTATTGATTTAAATAAAATATATGGATTGCAAATTTTACGATCTAAGATAAAAATCCATTTCATTGTCATCTTTAGTTGAAAATTATGGTCAGTCTTAACAATTATATAATAAAATCTTGTACCTAAATTAATGACTCATCTTTTGTAAGTAATGGAGATGAGAATTGGAATGTGCCGCTAAAAGAATCTACTAAGAGTGCGTTTTATTTTTGGGATTTTATCTTTAAAAAAAAACTAAAAGCTGTTATCAAACGGATCAACTTACATGCATCATCATTGCTAAATTTTATCAAAGGACCGTACATCCAAATATGTGTTTCATAAAACAACTTATATTTTAAACAACCGTGTATAATAAAACAATTAAAAGCTAAAAACTGTTTTTCAAACTATGTTTCCAAACACACACTAAAGATAAAAATGTGTTGTCAAGAATATAGATGGTCATATCTAAAATGGATCGTACATGGATAGACTCGACGACTCTCGTAGGGCTAATTCGGTAAAGTGATAAATGGTGGAATAAAGGGTAATTGTTAGGATAAGTGGAGGACTGAACAACTTATCCCGTTTGGTATAAAAATTATCATGATAAAAAATGCAGACAACTGTCCTGATTTTGAAATAAAATGAGGATTTTTTTATTCCACCTAAATAATGGAATAACATTTATCCTCATTTTTTGTTCTAATTTTTTACAAATGTAAATGAGAACAAAATTGATAGATTTTTTGTATTTTCTAAAATTAAAAATTTTATCCTTAAAATTTTAACCCTTTGTCAAACTAAGCCTTTAGGTTTCCTCATCCGGAATCCTGGGAAAGAGGATCAAGATGGTCCTTGCTAACAATATGTAAAAAAACCGAAAATCAAATATATATTTTTAGAGGTGTGTATTTGAAAATGTCACAGGTACGCCTCGTCTCCCCCAATAAATACCCGAGACACCCCCACCCAAATAAACTCGTCCCCGTCTCTCGACCGTGTCTTTAGAAATCCTCGGCCACATCACCACACCAACGACTTCGGCTCTCCAACGGTCGAGATCGGCGACCACTTCGCCATGTCTGATCAGACCACTCAAGTATGAAATCCTGTAGAAATCAGTCCTCTTAGCTTCCGATTCTTGTTAGATTCTGTTCTTTTGGTTCGTAGTGTTTGATTTCGGATGTGATTGAGGAATTCTTGACTCTGAGACCTATTTGACTTCAGTTGCATCTTTGTTGATTTTGTTGGAGGTATCGGTCATAAGTGAATTAGGACAGCTTTTAGTTTTATTGGTTTGGAGAATGTTGTAAAAATTCCTTGGATGTGCATCACCTTCTTCCTCGCTTTCTGAATTATTTGCCTATGGATGTAGTTTTTTTCAATGTTTTAAAAATCGAACCTTTCATTGAACTGGAAAAGAAAACGGGTTAAGGTCACTGATTCAACCGCTGAGTTATTGGATTTGAACCACAACATTATCATGACATAATAAATATATTTATTATTATTATTATTAAAATAAGAAAATTCATGGAAAATTGAAATGTTTTTAAAAAAGTCTTTGCACGATTATGAAATCTTTTTTTTTTTTTTGAAGAATGGTGATCCCCAGGATTTGATCCATGACCTCTTTCACATAGGTGGGAGGTGTTTGTCGACTTAACCAAATCTGGTTTGCATGATTATGAAATCTTGAATCTTAATGTTTTAAGCTTTTACTTAACATTATAGCATGATTTTATTGTATATAAAATTTAAATTTTTGTGGTTAGATTTAATATTTTAATAAGTAATTTATCGCATTCTCAAAATTGTCGGTTCAATAGGTGGATTGATTGGTTTTTACCTGTTTTTCATACCATTGGATTTTGATAATAAACCGAACCGGAATTAAAAATGTGGGTGCAGGTTTAACCAGTTCAACTAGCCGGGTTGGATCGGGTTTTAAAACATTGATTTTTTTTCCTTGATGTAAACTCAGCATGTGCTGGTTCCATAGGATAATTTCTTTCTACTCTGAATTTACCTTATAAATTTTTTATTACTTGACAACAGGTATCTAGCAATAAAGAGAAAGTGAATGTAGTTGGCACACATCTTCAGAATAATGGTTATCATGATTCTTTGCCTCCATATGATTCGGAAAAGATGATTAAGGAGTTCCTTAGGCAACCACCTAGCAAGGCAGTTGATGAGAATCTTTTAGAGTTCTCAGAGGCTATGAGAAGTAAGATTGTATATTTTAGTTGAAGTAGTTTTCATGGTTCTCAGTACCAGTTTTTTAAGACAAGTAATTGCTTGTCAACCATATGAACTGCAAATTTTTATTTGCTTCTATGTCCAAATCTTTTTCTTGTTTTTTTTTTACCTCTAATCATTGCATATACCATTTTTTTTATTTTAGCTGTTGCAAAGGCTTTAAGACGAGTTTCTGAAGGAAAGGCTTCTGCCCAAGCAGAGGCAGCAGAATGGAAGCGAAAGTACGAATTAGAGCGAGAAAGAAATTTGCAGCAAAAACACAAAGGTTTTATATTGACTCCATGACACGTATGATGAAAAGTGCCTCCTCTTTTGCAGTGTTTTCACATCGTTTTCAAAATAATCCTTTTATCATTCTCTAGTAGAAGTTTATAATGATTGATTTATACTCTTTTGGTTTCTGACATAAAGTTCATGAAAATGAGCAAACTTCATTACCGGCAAATGAGAATTAGGAGTCGTGATGCGGATAATGATAAAAGTGAATTAGTGATTAATGTTGATTCCATCTTTAATATGTCTTTGTTATTCCTATGATAGTGGTGGCTCTGTTGGCTGCATCTGTGGCAATTACCATCACTGCTGCCATTTATCTGCAACTTTTTTAGCCTCTCTTATGATTGATCTACTTCTACCTTATTTGATGTAACTGGATACATAGGCATTAAAAGCTCTAATAGGCTAGATCTATTTTTACCTTATTTGATGTAACTGGATGTATTGGCATTAAAAGCTCTGATAAGCTAATCATACCTGTCATGAGCCACCAATTCTCCTATCACCTTTCCTTCAGAGCCACATCATGATGAAATTCGATTATATGATATATCTTTCCATATTTTGAGGGCCATGGTGGTGAAATTAGCATGCAAAGTTGTTTATAGCATGCAAATATTTGAATTGATGATATCCATTATAGGATTGACATCATGTATATTTCTATTCTTACAGAGTTACCTGCCAGCCGTTTCAGTTGATGAAATGGTTTCTTTTATAGATAACTGACTCAATTACATATCGGTGGTTCAAATATCATCATTGTGCGTTGTAGGTGAAGTGACAGAAGGATTACTGAATCACTCTGATCAAGAAAATTCTTCCATTGAGCAAACTGACAAGTGCTGTGGGAAGCATGGGATTTGCTCACATGAGGTTCTTCGGGATGACGTGATGGTTTCAAAGACAAAGTTTATTCACGATCTGGCTATGAGGAAGGTGTGCATCATCATATGTCTAGGCTTATCTTCCTCTTTATAAAACATACTTCATTACTTCTATGTTCTGGGTATACCTGAATGTTCATCAATAGTGTGTGTGAGTCAAGTATGCCTACTAACTCATTGAATTCATAGAGGCTCCAAGAAACCAAGAAACCTGAAACAGATTACAAGTAAGGAAAATAAATCTGCTCTGAAGAGTGGCCTCTAAGATGTCCTATTTTAGCTTGCAGAGTCAAAGTTAAATTCTATTTGAGCACAATCTGTCCTTATGGCTGTCTCAAATAAATACCAGGATATCAGTATTCAGAAAACCCAATTTTCCACTGAATGAGTTATAACCTATAAAAAATTAGGCTTTGGTCCTCTTGAGTTCTGACCCAATTTATGGTTTCTTTGATGCTAATGGATTGCATTGTGTGTTACTTACAGAACTTCCCTTGTGTTTGAAAAGTAAATCTGTTAACCCATCTGAGCTGGAAGGGGTTTGAAATTGCTGTTCAAGGTGATGCGGTTGTGGGATTTTCCTAACCAACTTGAGAGTTTTCTTAGTACAATTGTTCAGCCAGGCTTTATATGTTTTGATGTGTTGCATCACCTGCACCGATGATATGAGTTTCACCTCTATTTCATTTATTCTGGCATTGGTAAACATTGCACATGATTTGAAATTATTTATCATAGAGGATGAAATTTGGCATTCATTCTCAAAAGCTCCGGTTCATTGTTTTTGGTTTCCATGATAAGGCTTAGGGTAATAAAGGTTTCAAGAGACACTGTTCTCGATGTTCTAGCCATTAATAATGAGATTGCAAGGCTTCTATAAAAGTAGATTTGTGATGGAAGATTCCATTGCATAGCTAGTTTTGAATGCATATCTGTTTTTGATACAACAAATTAAAGAAATTGGGTTACTTTCTTCACCCTCTATTTTTTTTATTTTTTTTTTCATTTTATCAACTATCTCGTTGCTGTTGTGAGAGGTTTATTCAATGAAACGAAATCATGTGTAAGCCATATAAAAGAATCTTATCTTCATAAGCTTGCTTGTTCTTCTTCGTGCAAATGAAGAGTTTGTATCACTATTTTCTCATCAATCTTAGCAAATCTTTTGTGCACTTTGGAATGTAAACTTAAAAGCTAAGCAATCAATATTTTTCATTGACTTTCTAGACTAAAAAGTGACATGTATCTGAGAGCTTTAACATGGATGATATATTGCTCAAAGTCAGAAGACATGTCCTTGTTTGAAAAAGCTTTCGGGTTTGCATCCTTATGTTGTCACACCAATTATCAGCACCTGACGCCAGATATTCATGCTGTTAACTTTAGACCACTGGATAACATTTTCCTGATGCTACACATAAAAGCTTTATAAATTTATATTTTGTTTTTAATGAAGTCAATCCACTACTCTCCTCATTAACCAATGTATCTGAGAGGCAGATAGTCATAGTCATCTATTTTCTTGTTCATGTTGGATGCTGTAAATTTGGAAATTTGGTTACATTACTGGATTAACTGACCCCTGTTGTACTGAGTATTGTTATCTTTCTTCCTCATCTTGTTCTGGAGACAGATATGTTCATCTCGCATTATGTTGGACAATATCTTTTCTGTCCAATCTCTGAGTTTTCTGTATTATTTCCATAACCTCTGTTTTATTGTATACATTGGACCACTTTTTGTTATAAGCTAGATTATACTCCTCTATAATTTGTTTGTGATTTCCTAAAACTTTAATGAAACTCTTCATCTGGGCAGGCACCATTTAAGCTACTATGGGGATGCAATGGCGGAAAGAATGGCCAGCACAAGCATGATATTGTCTCTTTTGAGAAAGGAAACATTACGGCAGCAGCACGCAGCAGTAAACAGGTACCGGATTATGAAGTGGTGTGTGCGGTTTGGTTAGTGCTTGCATGTGAAACTGTTATATTTCTTTTAATATGCAAAACTAATAATTGAGTTTATCGTTGATGGACAACTTTTACCATTGACTTCTCATTAACCTTTTCACTTCCTGGTATGTCTATTTAATGTTTTTTTAATGCCCTCAGATATCATTGAAATGGGAGTCACATCCACAAACTGTACTGATTTTGACCAAACCAAATTCAACTTCTGTTCGTGTTCTATGTGCAGAAATGGTCAGGTGATTGTAAGAGTAGTCATTTCATAATTTCTTGTTCTAGACTGAAAGAGTACCTTTTGACATTGTAGGCTATTTTGTTATTTGAAACACAGTCCAGAGAAATTCAAAGCTGATGATTTATGATGTCGGAAAAAATCTAGAATAGTTTCCTAAATATATTGCTTGTTCTGAAGCATAAATTACTCTTGACAAAGTATTCATTATGATTTCATCCAAAGAGAAATTGCTTGGACATTTTTAAGTTATAGTTGGATTTATGCTGTCAAAACAATACTATTACGCACTATGTTTTTTTATGGATCCATTTTTAGTGAAAAAATGATTGGTGAGTTAGTGACCGGCGAGATGGCATGCTATGGTAATACCAGTTGACTTTTTGTGAAATTTACCTCCTTGGATACTTGGTTGACTCCAGTGAACTTTTTTTTTTTTTGAAGAAAAGGTCGGCATTCGCCCTTGTATTAGATAGAAGAAAAGGTTGACTCCAGTGAACTTTGGAAGAAGTTTAGAAGAGGAAGGAAGAAATCACAATAACATAAATTCCTCTCAGTCTGCAATGTAATGCCACCTATGCTGATGCAACTAAGATGTGGACGAGATAATTGAGTTCAATTGAACGATGTAAAATTATTAAAGAGACAGACATTACTTGGGGCGATTCAGTGGCCACTTACTATTGTTATATGAATCTTTTATTGGCTAATTGATGTAGACCTGTGTAGCAAGTTCAAAGTGTGTATTATAGATAACCAAATTTGATTAATTTAGAATCTCTAATTATTTGGACCCTGTCAGGTACCTGACAGAGAGGAAAGTAGCTAAGAGTGGGTCTATGGGTTCTTTTATTTCTGATATAAGATAAGAGCTTCCGGCTTTCAGTTTGCTTGAAAGCCTTTTCGTAAAGTGAAGAGGTTTCGTAGGCACAGGAAAATCATCTTTTTTTTTTAGTAGCAAAAACAAAGCTCTCTGTGACTATTTTTCTTTCAGGTCCTTATTAATCATAAAAAAAATTAGTGTCTTTAACCATTTTCTTTGGTTTTAATTATTAGCCTTACTCTGGTTTTATCTTCTCCAATAGGTGGCTTAAAGACATTAAAAAAATAGATGTAATTGTTGAACCTCGAGTGAAAGCTGAACTTTTGGCAGAAAATTCTTACTTCAACTTTGTGCGAACTTGGGAAGATGGTAAGCAGACATTAACAATTATTATGCTTTACATATTGCAATTTTATTGTTTTCAATACTGTCTTATTTCCATTGTTGTATACTGTTTTTGCATTGCTTAAAACAGAAATGATTGTTAAATATAAATGATAAAGCTTTTTCCCATGAATCTGCATTGGCTTGAAGAAGATTTGACAAAGTTTTCTAACCGGCTGTCAACCTTATGTCAACCCCCCCAAAGATTTAGAATAGAAATAATTGTTCATTTCTATTAGTTTTTGGTTTACTTGGAATCTCTAGTTCATTCTTGTTTATACATTATCCTGTGCAATTAAACTGCCTTCTAACTTTTGCAGTTTTTACCACTAAACTATTAAAATTGAAGTTTGTCATTACACTTTTTTTTTTGTCTTTTTACCTATTTGATGGGTTATACCACTTTAGTTTTATTATGGATTTTTGGTTAATTTCTGGAATAAATAAGTATAATCATTTTTCATTTTGAAGAAACAAAAAGAAAAAAGAAGAAAAGAAAAAAGAAAGCAAGAAAAAGATGTGATTGCAATTGATTAATGGATTCTTGAAGAATAAGTAGTAAATTAATTGACCATGGAGAAAAATACAATAGTAGTGGAACAATTATCTCTACACAACTTATTTATTATTCATCATCTTGCAGCTCATTAATATTATTAAGAAAAATCTGAAATTAAAAGATCACGATAACATATCAAAGTCAATATTTTCATCAATTCATGGGTCTTTATGTGTATGATTAGAAAGCTCTCCATCACATGGAATGCACCACATACTTTTGGTGGGCGTGAATGCGTGATCATTATCTGGATTCTATTTTGTTTGGAAAAATAGATCCAAGGACAACATGCTAACTTTAAAGCATCATGGAACTTGGGATTGTTGGATTCAATGTATCATAAATCTGAGGATGTAAAATTTCATGTCTGCAGTTCAAATCCTGTTAGAACAGAGAATTTGTAGCGTGTGATAGGTGGATTTTTTCCATTGTCATTTTATTAGTTGATTGTGGAAAGGAAATATGACATGAAAAATTAGATGCTTATAATCCACACTTACAGACAGTAAAAAAAATCACTAGCTTTTCTAGTGCCATATGCAGGCATTGTAGGTTATCTATCTTTGTTGCATTGAATGATAGGCTTGGAATCCATCATATTTGTGGTCCTTAGGTCTTTTATGATTTTCAGATGTTATATGTTGCTCTGTAAGAAGACCATCATCTCATGTTATCTTCATCATGAAAAATATGCATTGTAAACTTGTAGTTGTAAAATTTTGTCTAGCATCTTAATTTAATATATTATATGGCATAGTTCTTTCTTGTATCTTCTACTGACTTAAGAAATGAATCAGATGACGAAATATTGCTCCTTCACACAAAAGTTGATCTTATAATAACACTTGGTGGAGATGGCACCGTTCTTTGGGTATGTAGTTTCGTTCTTTGCTTAAGCTAGTTTTCTCTTATTACTCTTTCAGTTGAATGAATTGAAAAATGCATTCCCCTGTTGCATGTTACCTCTTGTATTTCAATTTTCGGAACATACCATAGCATACTAGTTATGGATGATCTTTTAATTTGATCTGCTTCTGAACCGTCTTTATGAAAGAGGTCAAGGGATCAAATCCTGGGGAACACCATTCAAAAAAAATATAGCTAATAGTTCGGTGCTTGAAACTACTAATTACTTTTTACATCAGGATGCTTGTGTTCTTTAACACTATTGTGTACCTAACAATTTTATTTCTATTTGTAGGCAGCATCAATGTTTAAAGGACCAATTCCTCCTGTTGTCCCATTTTCCCTAGGATCATTGGGATTCATGACCCCTTTCCGTATCCTTGAATTTTCTGATTTGTTTCTTTATTTTGGAATACTATTTATTGTTTGAATGATGTTTTCTTTTTTGATAGACAGAAGAAGATGTGTTTAAATATTGCATGTTTCATGTTCCTTATAATAAAGCAGGCATCACCTTTGATTTGAGAGAGGTTGACTTTCTTGTTCTTGTGGAACTTTGTTATAGGTCTTTTTGAACTTATTACCTACCCAACGTAATTTATGTTCGTCAGACAATAATTCTTTTTTGATATAGTAAATTCTCGGATTTTATCAAAAGCATGGGTTATATTTTAAATTACTGATCAGTAGATAGAAGTGCTCACCTGGAGTATGTGGTGTTACTGGTAAAGCCATTTATTAATCTGCCAGTCATCAAAATCAAATATTCCTTGTGGAATTTCGCCAAATGGAATAACTGAAGCATGCTTATGTTTGCACATTTAAATGATGGTATATATGCACACACTGACGCACCAATGGAAGCCTTTTTTCCCCATAAAATTCATTTAATAGTGTACATTACAGACAATATTAAGTTCCAGTCAAGAAACATATAGTCTGAATTCTTAGCAAGCCTGCCCATTCTATAATACAACTAGACAATTGAACTTGTTTTAATGCTGTCCGTGCTCTTATTTAACATATTGTTCTGAATGCATCTTTGCACTGAAAACCTCAAATGTGCAAGCATTTAAGAAAGATCAATTTTTTATGTTAATTGTTGAATCTCATTGGAGGTGTTCTTATCACCTGGAGAAGTGAGAAGCAGTTACTTTCAGGTTTGGCGAGGTCTATTACTGAAATCAGATGCAAAGCTATGGCTTTTTTGTAATTGGAAATAAGTCTGGTTGATGAGGTCCATTACTGAAATCAGATGCAAAGCTATGCCTTTTTTGTAACTGCAGATAAGTTCAACTAAGAAACTTGATGAGATGACTTCACCTTCCATCAAGAGATCCACTGGGTAGTCCCCATGATATTCAGGTCGAAAAAAACTATTAACCTAGTTCCTTAGATGGAAATCTTATTACGAACTAAGAAAGAAAAAGTTACACTATAAAAAAAGAGGCAGTATCCTAGTTAGGAAATGGAAATTGTTTGTCCTTAATGATTGTTTTGTCATCTCCCATAATTTTTAATCCCCTTATAAATCTATAAATTTCTCTGAGGTGATCTTTAATGGATGTTAGAAAGCGAACTTTACAGGGACAGCCTTGATACTATTTTGAGGGGACCAATTAGCATCACATTGCGCCATCGACTGCAATGCCATGTTATTCGAGAATCTGCCAAAGATGAATTAGACACTGAGGATCCCATTCTAGTATTGAATGAAGTTACAATTGATCGTGGGATGTCATCATATCTCACTTTCCTCGAATGCTATTGCGACAACTCATTTGTAACATGCGTGCAAGGGGATGGGTTGATATTGTCAACAACGTCTGGAAGCACTGCATATTCATTAGCTGCAGGAGGATCAATGGTGCATCCACAGGCATGTTATGAACCTAAATCTACTGCAATTTTTTGTTAGATGCATGCTTTTACATATTTTGGGTGACATTATTATAGCTTTTGTTATTGTACAAGAGTTTGCATGAGCATGCCCCTAAACACTCATCCATCAGTCATCAAAATGAACATGACATTTCATCATTGATGTTTAACAAGAGTTACATGAAAACTTACCCCATTGCCTCCCAAAACACATTAGCATCAACATTATGCATATTTCAAAGGTGCATCCACAGGCATATTTTGATCCTTCATCTGATGCAATTCTTTAATTGAATTTTTTTTGTACATTTATTGAGTGACAAACTTTTGTAGTTCTTAATGTTGCACAACAATTTTCATGAAAACGCTATCCTCTCAATACTCATCAACATAAACATCATAGCATATTTCCAGATGGCGTGTATTTGGAATTAAATCCCCATCATGCCATGGATTTTTTACTGATAATTTTCCCCTTACTTTATTTTCATCCTAGCATCTCCATTCTCTGGTTACCGAATCCTCTATGTTATAAATTAATTTGTGTTTCTGAGCATGCAATTTTCATGGAAAGTTTAATACCCATTTAAATTACATCTCATTGAACATTACACGTCTTATTCAATAATTCTTGTATTCAATGAATTAAACATGTACTAAAATCTAATAGGTATTTTTATTTCTGCAACATAACCAAATCAAAAAAAGAAAAAAAAGCCATGAACATGTTTTGCCACTACAGTTTTAATGTCAGTTTTTTACGGTTTTGCATGAACTCAATTGTTATAACTAGAACTTACATTTTTTATAATTTTTTTGATGTTTTGGCATCATTGGATGATCATGGATTTGATCTCACATATGTGATTTTCCATGTCGGAGTTAATTTTTTCTATTGTTACAGTTTTTTAAAAAAAACTTTTTTCAAATCTACCAACATAACTCATAACCACGCGCACATTCTCTTAATCACATCCACATTACCATTGTCCAAGAAATGAAATGTCACTCTGTTAAAGGTTTGATGTAGACACGCAATTTATGCTTTACTCTTCATGTGGGTCATGAATCCATAAATGATTCCCATGGATAAACATGATATTTGATTAGATTTAACACATAATTTCACATCACCGATTCATTTGTGGTCTTATATTCTTGAAGGGAAAAAAAAGAAAAAAAAAACTTTCCACCACCTTCATCTATATGTTTTGTGCCTTTTTTTCCTCCTTACATTGCCTGCTTAGGGTCAGTTCAACTGTATGCAGGTACCAGGCATACTCTTCACGCCGATCTGCCCACATTCTTTATCATTCAGGCCTCTGATATTGCCCGAGCATGTGACACTGCGGGTCCAGGTTCCATTCAACAGCAGAGGCCATGCATGGGCATCTTTTGATGGGAAGGACAGGAAACAACTCTCAGCAGGCGATGCACTCATCTGCAGTATGGCACCTTGGCCCGTCCCGACTGCATGCCTAGTGGACTCCACCAACGACTTCCTGCGCAGCATCCATGAAGGGCTCCACTGGAACTTGAGAAAACCGCAGTCGTCAGATGGCCCTCGTGATCATTAGCTGTTTGTGACGTTATTTATATTCTATACAGATGTTCTATGTCCAAGAATTGGTTCAGCTCCGGCTGATCCGATATTGCGATATGATAGAGGAGCAGCGGAAGCGTAAATATATAGAGAACCTTTTATATCTAGTGTGGGAATCCATATTTGTGAGTAATGGATATAAGATATGCTTCACATCTAATTGTCCCCAGTGGAAGAGAAGCAACTTCTGTTTGGAGCTTGTGATCACCAGATGGCTATCTGCTCAACTATCATGCATTGTAGAGAAGGAATTGTTCAATGGGAGACCCACCTCTATATGTTGTTGTATATTTATATCATACGAAAGGACAAAAATATTATGAAGCAATTGTTGTTTAAGTATAATAAGTTGATTTTGTTACCTTTTCACTCGGATGTTGTTTGTTGTCATTCATTTTGACATTCGTTAATATTTCAATTGTTTCCATGTAGAATGCTTATCAGTTATAACTTATAAGCATGTCATTCGGACTTAAACGGGCACCCGGGACCCAGACACCCGGGACCAGGCCGGGCCGGCCCAGGCCCGGGCCTTATCCACGGGCCTGCCGGCCTTCGGGCCTCTTAATTGTTGGGGGGGAACCTATGGGTCAGCCAGAACAGGTCCGGTTTGGGGTGGCCCGTTAACGGATCAGGTGGGTGGGGTTTGTTGACTTCGAACCAAATGCTGATTCCTAATTCGGGTTACATTTTGAATGCAAAAGTAATAGTAAAGTACATTTAAAAATACAATTTGAAAAATAGCTTTAAGCTTTATACACATTTTTTTTTATGATGTAATGATGAGTGTTGCTTTTTAATTCATCAAGGAATCACATTTGTTGTTGATAATAAAAATTGTTTTTGTTGGAATAAACACAGTTTTCAATGTACCTTTTTTTAGAGGCATTGATAGAATAATTTTATATTTGAAACTTAGATTAGATATTATAAGATAAAAATATTTTTTTGAACAATCATTTAAATCAATTTTAATGTGCGAATATGTATTTTAAAAGATCTAAATGTAAGCACATTTACACAATATCGATTCATGTTCAGTCCACCTCGTATCAACGGTCCAGATCTCATCACCCTGTCCTTTTAAAAAAAAAAACCCTTAAACCTAGCATCCGCCGTCAATAGAGTGGGCTGAGAGAGAGAGAGAGAGAGAGAGAGAGAGAGCCAACGAATCCCCAACCCTCCTTTTCCACTTCTCATGGAGACGCAGCCGCCGCCGGTGGAAGAGATGTCCGCAGTCACCCTGACCTCCGACGGACCTCCGTCTCCCTCCGGCCCCCGTCGGACCCTGATCCGCTCGATCGTGGCTCGTCCGGACGGCGGACTCGGCCTGGTAGGCTCGAAGGTCACCGTCGGCGGGATGGTGAAGACGGGGAGGGAGCAAGGGAAGGGGAGCTTCGCCTTCCTGGAGCTCAACGACGGGTCCTACCTCGACAGCCTCCAGGTCATCGTCGACTCGTCGGTGGCCGATCTCGGGCGGCTCGTGCCGACTGGGACGAGCGTTCTCGTCGAGGGGGAGCTTAAGAAGACCCCCGATGGGACGAAACAGCCCGTCGAGTTGCGCGTCCAGAGGGTCCTCGACGTCGGGTCCGTCGATCCTTCGAAGTATCCGATCCCCAAGACAAAGCTCACTCTCGAGTTTTTGAGGGATTTCGTGCACCTCCGAGCGCGGACGAACACGGTAATTGTGAAAAAAACTGGACTTTTGTTTCACTTTTTTTTTTATGTCTTATTTGTGATTTATTGAGAGAATCATGAATATGATATTCTTAGAATCTATTACATTTGTTGTTTATAAATGTTCTTTTTATGGATGATGTGTTTGTTTTTTATTCTGTTTTTTATTTTTATTTTTAATTTGTAAGGCAATTTGGGCATTTAAGGTAATATATCAGAAGTGCCAATTATTTCATAGATGGATGTATGTCTGAATGATCTGATCATGTTTTGTAAGTTGAGATTTTATGCTTCCGATCATAGTTGTCTGGGCGGCTAGGCGAGCCTAGGCGGTGGCGACGCTTAATTAACTAATTAAGATTTTATTATTTAAATTGATAATTATATTAAAGTTATTTATCTGCTTATTCATTTTTTAATTTTTTCAGAAATATTATTTAAAATGAAGAATGCTATTTATAAATAAAAACACGTGGATGTAATTTATTGGTACATGTCCATTTCAACAAAATTAATATAATCTAACCCTAGTGACATTAAAGAATGAGAAAAGGGGGAAGAGATTGAGGGAGAATGAGATGAGAGTTCAAAAATTTTGAGGAGAGATAGGAGGAAGAGACAAAAATCAATAGAGACTCACTTGGGACCGAGAGAATTTGTTGCACCGTTGGCCGGCATGGTAGGTGATGTTTCAATCTTTCGATTGTGTTTTTTTTTCTTTTATTTTTTTAGGTTAGGTGAAGGATTGTGCGAGCTAGGCGTGATTTAGGGGGTAGGTGGGCCAGGGCGCCCGCTTAATTAACATGCTATTAGGCGGGCTATTGCCTAGGTCCATCTGGACCGCCTAGGCGGCGCCTAGGCGATGCCCAGACAACTATGCTTCCGATCAATGTCATATCCATAAACTGTTCACCCCAATAAACTCAGCACCTCTAAAACTCAAAACTGTTTAGTAAATTTGAAAGTCGATTTCAAACCTTTTTAAAACCCTAAAATCCATTCAAAGATACCCTCATTAAAGACAGAATTTTATGTGGAAGTTAATTTAGTTATACCTCATTTGCTTATCACTTATTATTACTTCTGAGTACCGGTACTCAAAAGAAGAAAAGTTTTATAAATTGAGAAGTGTTATATGTTGCTGTTTAAGTTTTCTATCCCGAGGTCTTTCCATTAAAATGCATCTTGTGAAGTGCAAGTAACTGTAATCACTATCATTTTTTTTTCACGGGTAAATTTTTTTTCATGAAGTTCAATAAGAGTCAGGACACTACAGCCTACAACACTATAGAACATGTGGAGGTTGTTTTCATTGTTAATTTATTTTGCCACCTGTTATTGGTGGGTTCTGTATCAAGTTGCAGAAATGTTGTGATCAATTTACATTTTGTGACAGAAAACGTGGAAAGTGGATGCACGGTTAATTTTGTTTTGTAACCCAATATTTTGATATTTTTATCTAAGGTTGACAGTCACTAGCTTATCACCTTTAGCTTACTGTTTTATTGTCTTGATTTCTTCGGTAGATGCTTTCCAGAAAGCCCATGTTGATGGGATGCCTAGCTGAGCTGTTTTTTTCTCCCTGCATGCTTATGCAGTATATTAGGGTGCAAAAATAATTGTGGTCAACACAAGGAATCTGCCTTTCCCATAGATTGTGACAGGAATAGTTTACTGGAGCAGCATGTTGGTGGTTTTATGACCATTAGGTTCATTAGTGTTTGGCTAATCATTTTTTATGTGTTTCTTTGGGACCTTTTATTTTCCAGATATTTGTTCTTGTTCAAACATTATGTAGACCATTATTCATGGTTGTAAAATTTTCAGCAGCATTTTATTTCCTAGTTTAATGGTTCTTGTCAATCGCCTTCCTCTGTTCTCCTATCCCAGATATCTGCTGTCACTAGAATCAGAGATGAACTTGCATTTGCTACCCACACTTTTTTCCGGGAGAATGGATTTCGTTATGTACACACTCCTATCATCACAACGAGCGATTGTGAGGGTGCCGGTGAAATGTTTCAAGTGACGGCAATGTTCAGTGATGCAGAGAAGCTGGAAAAAGAGCTCAAAGAAAACCCTCCACCATCAGAAGATGAAATAGAAGCAGCCAAGCTTCTCGTCAAGGAGAAGGGAGAGGCAGTCTCACATTTAAAATCCATTAAGGCAAGCAAAGCCGATATTGGAGCTTCTGTTTCACTGCTTACGAGTGCGAAAGAAAATCTTGCAAGGCTGGAGGAAAGGTTTAAACTTAAAGCTGGCATTGCTCAGAAGGATGGGAAGATTGATTATTCCCGTGATTTTTTTGGGCGCCAGGCATTTCTAACCGTCTCCGGGCAACTTCAGGTTGAAACTTATGCTTGTGCCCTTGGTAATGTTTATACATTTGGGCCAACTTTTCGAGCTGAACATTCTCACACATCAAGGCATCTGGCAGAATTTTGGATGATAGAGCCAGAGATTGCCTTCGCTGATTTGCAGGTATTTTGCATGTCTCATTTTGTTGTATTTCATTGCTATCAATTTCATGTTTGAATAGGGCAGGGTCTATTGCCAATAAATTCCCAATGCGATGTAGGTTCGCTGTCACTTTAAAAAAAAAAAAGAACAAAAAAAGTAAAGTTGCTGCCAGTTTGTCCTGTTCATGTGAAACTTTCATTTTTATGATTTTGATGTGTATGCTTGGTTCTGCTTAACCAGTTCTTGTGGTTTTAGTAAATAGTAAGAGCTTTTCCGTCATTTGATTTGCAATGCCAAACATATTCCATGATTTGCATATGTACGCAGTCCTCTATTTACCACTTTTTGTCACCTTTTGACTATTATTCTTCTTGTTGAACTAAAGGTTGGAGCGCGGGGAAAAACATTTTATGAAACACGATCCATTCAATGCCCACTTGAATCTACTCTATTAGAAAAAGCACATCCTGGTTAATCACTAAAATAGAGGCACACCCACAATATGTTTCCTGATGCTCTTTAACATTCTTCCTGTCCCTCACTTTCTCCACATGTGAAGTTAAATCACCTTCTGAATTTAATTTGTTTATAACATGCTCAGAAATTATTGTTTTTGCTCATCTATTGTTCTATCTGAAATGTGTGCATCAGTGTCTTTAATCTTTATCTCCACTGATGTTCAAATCGGGATGACCGATCACTGATGTACGGGCTAGAAATGTGTGGTCAATAGTGTGCACCATGCAAATTTTTTAAAGAAGTTGCACTTTACATAAAAGTCATTGATGAACATATTCATCATGTAATCGTCCTCAAGGCCATTGTACGGAAAATGCTTTCATTATTTTACAGCATTTTCATGAATGAAAATTAATTTCGTTGGGAAATTTTCACAATTACATGCTTTTCTTCTTATATTGCGATTTTTTATTTTGTTCACTAATTTTCTATGTTGTGCTATGATTTCAACTCATTCCAGGTGTATTATGATGAATTTCATTAAATTTATGAGATGCCAACTGATCCAGAAAGATTAGCTTTGATGTTAATTGTCAGAGATTGATGACTCTGCATGTTGAATGCTATTGTCTGAAAGTAGTCTTCTGTGGTTGTAGCTTGTTTGATATTATTCTCTCTTGGCGAGCTTCAGTTAATTCTGTGCTCTCTTTATCAATACTTGATCTCAAATTCTTTCCAATTAGAAACAGAAGGAAAATTTATCCATATTGTTAAAATATATTTATTGCAAATTCCATCGTATCTAAAGTTCCTGTACACTTTGCAGGAAGACATGTATTATGCAGAAAGTTATGTTAGGTTTCTCTGTCAATGGTTGCTTGACCATTGCTTTCGAGATATGGAATTCATGGTAAAGAACTATGATAAAACAGCCATAGATCGTCTACGGCTGGTTGCATCAACACCCTTTAAGCGAATTTCCTATACAGAAGCAATAAAGCTTCTAGAAAGTGTTACAGACAAAAAGTTTGAGAATAAGGTCCAATGGGGGATCGATCTAGCATCTGAGCATGAGAGGTAAACAATATGCTATGAAGATAACTTTTCTATACATATTTTTAATGTCATGTTTTTGTTTTGGATATAACTTTATCCCCTGATGAAGGTATCTGACTGAAGTGGTATTCAAAAAGCCTGTAATTGTATATAACTATCCAAAAGGAATCAAAGCATTTTACATGAGGCTCAATGATGATGATAAGACGGTGGCTGCTATGGATGTCCTTGTTCCCAAGGTGTGCTTTCTCCCCCTCTTTTACCTGATTTTAAACACTGTCCCTGAAAAAGATTTAACATTACAGTTGGATGTTTTTAGCTTTATGTACTGTAACTTTGCATGAAGCCAGCGTAGATATCGGGTCACTAAATATATTGAGAATAGAAATATAGAACTTATTTGTTTTGACTGCACTACTCAATTCTTTTTTCCCTTTTTACAGGTTGGAGAGTTGATTGGCGGTAGCCAAAGGGAGGAACGGTATGATATCCTTGTGCGAAGGTAATAATATTCAACATAACTTTCCTGGTTATTTTTGCAGATACTGAAATTGCTTCTGTATCTATTTGCAATTAACAAACTGATAAGTCTAGAGACACATGCTTGTACAAAGTGATTTAATTTTACAGTCCATTTTTGTTTTGATATATTGCAGAACTATACTTTGGTGCATATTCTTTTGTTTTCTGTTAAGAAAAGAGTTCTCTTACTGCTGTTGTAAAATATGATGAAATAGCCCCATATCAACTTTCTTTTAGCTAACAATAAATGTGGTGACACGGGACACATTTCTCAAACAGATATGGTGAAACAGAATTATACAATCACAAATACGGATAGGCACATTTGTATATCAATAATATATTAGATTTTAGTTATAACCAGTCTTACATATACTCGTACATTTGCTGAAGAAAAATAACATGTGATATGACTCTTTAAGCAGTTCTATTAGGATGTTGGAAAGTCTTAATGCCATTCTTGTGGAAGCCTATAGTACAAGTTCAAGTTCAAGTTTGTAATTTTGTTTGCTTTTAGTACATGAAAAGTGTAGAAGCACCATCACACAGATCATTTTTCACAATCATGTGAACCAATAACAGTAGCTCCCACTTATATCCTTTGCTTCGTAGGAGATTAAGCTTTTACATCTGTTGGTGACACAAGACCTTCCCCGATGTTTGAACATTGCTTTTCTGTGTGCTCCTCATTGCTTGCATGCTAATTGTATACTTTGTGTGAGGTGTTATTAATTTTGATATAATCAGATGGGATGTAACACACACTAGAATTGTTTAGATATAAGCCAGATATTCAATTTAAATTTTGCTGTGAGCATGTCTCCATATTCAAGACCCCACCTTGATTGTGTAATGCATCAGTTTTTTTTTTTAAAGCTGTTGAATCTTTGTTTTTTGAGATGTGATATTGGTCTGTTAATTTCTGATGGGTGTTAAAACCACTGTAGGATACAAGAGGCAGAACTGCCCTTGGAACCTTATGAGTGGTACCTTGACTTGAGGCGCTACGGGACCCTCAAACACAGCGGATTTGGGTTGGGATTTGAACGAATGATTCTTTTCGCAACAGGGCTTGACAACATCAGAGACGTCATACCCTTCCCCAGATATCCTGGGAGGGCAGATCTTTAAACTAGTCCTTCTAGCCATTCCACTTGCAGAATGTGGTTTGATATAACTTATCCATCATGAATTCACCATGAGCCTCTCCATGATAGGGATATCAGCTATTAAATGTATGCTCATCTATTGTTTCCTGTGACCATTATTGTTATTTTAGAAAGATTAATAACATTTTGTATTGACATACAAATACCATTTGCAAACACATGGTTTGTTTGTTTTTCTTTCTGTGAAGACTTACAGTTTAGCTTTCATGGTTTATAATCCATATAAATTGTTGTAATGTGCAAATATTTGACTATCAACATTCTTTCCTTTTTTCTTTTTTTTTTGTCTAAATGTGTTTCAGGTTCTACAGCTGACAATTACACAGTGATTTGTGCATGGATGGACTCTTATTCAAAGGGCATTGGAAGTTTGCAAAATAATAATAATATAATAATAAAAAATAAATAAATAGAAAAATCCAGGTTGGTTGATTTTGAGTGAACCACACAGGAAGCTCTCTCCATTAGTAGCTTAGGCGCAAATATTGTCCTTTATACACTTCCAACCTCTGTTTCAGAGTCAAATTCATGGCAAGTAGACCAAAGGTGGCATATTTTTGGAGATGAATGTTAAAAGGCCCTATCACCACAAAATAAAATAAAGCATAGAATAAATCAACCAAGTTGATTGCGATGAAGAATTTGAAGCATCAAATGTGATGGAATGTAATATAAATGAATTAGATTTAGACTTGCAATGTCAACTGATAGCATTCTAACATGAATGGGAATGCTCGCGAAGACCTAGGTTGAGGGTAGTTCCCCAACCCAAATTTTTGTATGGGTATTTTTGTAATTTTTTTTATTTTTACACAATTTATTTAGTTGAAAGGGTGAAGAGAGATTATTTTTATGTGAAAGACTTTCGTATATAAGGTTCTCTTCTATTGAGATCTAACTTTAAATGTATCGTTACGTGGAAATGAATATTACTATTTTCATTATTAATTTGACATGAAAAAATTAAACCATCATGTTAAAAAAGACCATGTGAAAGTTCAAGTGTTACAAAGATTGATAATTTGGAGACTATAATGGAATCCAACACCATTTAAATAAAGAATATAAGACTCTTAAACCATTATATATTATTATTATTATCCATTTATAATTTTTTTTTTTCAATTCATACTCGTAATCACGTTTTGTTTTTAAATAAAAGTGTTGGGTGATAAAATTCTACCTTTTTCAAAACAAAATAAAAAAATAAAAAAAAAAAAGGAAAAAACTCATATTCACACCATGGGAGTTCGAAAAAGCCACTAACAAATTTGATAAGACGATGGTGGTTGGGTGTAGATGTCATGATCGTGTTAATAAAGGCCTTCTATCAAACCAGAAGAGGGTCGTCGCCATTAAAAAGTTTAAAGTTGTGACTGGCAATGAAATCAATCAATTCATAAAGGAGGCCACAATTCTCTCTCGCATCAACTACAAGAATGTGGTGAAGCTATATGAGTGTTGTCTAAAAACTGAAGTTACCTTGTTTGTTTAATAAGAGTCCTTATCGAACGGGATGCTCTCAATTCACATTCTAAGGATTGCAACAAAAGGAGCATTCTCTTAACGATTTTCCACATAAGTCATTCAACATATTATTAGATGACAATTATAAATTCGTACCCATTAATTATACCCATGTATCTAATGCGCGATCCAAGAGACCTTTGGTTACTTAGATCCCGAGTACTTGAGCACAGGAAGAAAAAATTGACAGATAAGAACGATGTCAACAGATTTGGTGTGAACCCCATGGAGCTACAGACTGAAAAAAGATCCCTCTCTAATTTTATCTTGTTGTTGAAAGAGAATCACCTTTCTGAAATAATAATGGAGGATCGCATAGCAAAAGGGGGAGGAAAAGAACAAATCCAAGTGGCAGTTGAGCTCGCAGAATCATGCCTGAGGGATGTAAGGTTGAAACTATGAGATTCTTAAAATCTTATGTTTCAAATTCAGCTTTTGAAAAGCTATGTTTTATTAGATTTTCAACCACAAGATTTTTTAGCATAAAAAGAAAGATTGTGGTTTGAAAAGCTAAACGCTGAAAATGTGTTAGGATCTGAGTTTCAAGATTTTTAGCTTTTGAAACGCAGAATCCACCTAAACTCGTATCTAAACGAATCCTGAGAGAAAAAAGGGAAACGTGACCTACAATGAAGGAAATGGTGGGTTGTCCGTGACAGGGAAGAGACAGAGCTTGTTAGAGAATGTCCTTCCTCAACAGGCTTGGGATTTTGATGATACAAGCAGACACTATAATTTGGAGATGGAAGCAGTCTGTTTTCCTTGTTCACACACACACACAGTTATATTAGAATGTGCTTGTAAAGTCAATTAAGCCTGATGCATTGTTATTTAGATGAGGCAATTATGGTTGCTTACATTATAGAGTCAATATATGTAATAACATATATTTTGTGTGATCTCCACTTAGTTCATTCAGATATGCACTCTTTTTTTTTCTTCTTTTTTGTGAAGGTCTGTATATGATGATGCTCACTGAATCTAATTCAAGCAAAAATTGGACCCCACAAAACTTGTATTTGCTTCAGGTCCTCAGCTGATGAAGAATTGAACCATGAAATCTCTGCATCTCATCCATACATCCCAAAATAAGATTTTACGGAGTGTTCAAAATTTACAGAGACAGAATCAAGGTCCAAGAGATACTAGCACTCCATAAAGGAGAAAATAAGACAGACTAGAAGAAGCTAATCAGCAGCAACATCAGATGCTGCTTACCAAATTAAAAAAAAACAAACAGGTGCTAGGAAAGATAAGACCCTAACAATCAGCTCATCAAGAAGAAGATGCCACCTTTTCAGCCATTGCACATAATCCCATTATCACTCACCTCATCTTTGGCCTCTTGGAGGGGGGGAAAGACCTCTTGTCCCTCTTGTCGAGTTGGGGCGCCCGCGCCTTACCGAACGCCTTCATCTTCCTCCGCTGACGCTCCTCCTCACTGTCCGACTCGTCCCCCTTCTCCCGATCCGCGTTGCTCGCCTCCCTCTCGAGCTCCTCCCACGTCTTCCCCTTCTCCTCCTCCGAATCCTCATCCGTGTCTTCCTCCTCCTCCTCTTCCGATTCTACCAGCGACTCACTGTCCTCGTCCTCTTCGGATACGGAATCCGACTGCACGTCGGACGGCTCGTACCCCTGGTCAGACTCCTCCGAGTTCTCCGAATCTGTGTCGCTCACCTCCAAGTTGAGGAACTCCCACCCACCATCCTGGATGAACTTCTCCGGGTCGTCAGTGATGGTCTTCAGGATGGGTCGCCAGTTGAGGTTCAGCCTGCTCTCATAGTACTTGAGATCGGTCGTGTCGAGCCACTCCTTGATGCCGTCCAGTGACGTGGACGGGATTGAGTCTATGCGGAGGACGTCCCGCTTGAAGTCCTTGAAGACGATCGTCATATCAAAGTTCTTCTGCCCCAGCCCAACCCTCTCGAGGTTGACGATCTCAATCTCACTTAGCGTGATGACGAGGAAGGGCGTCTCAATCAGCTCCACGAGGCAGCTCGAGGTGGGGACGATGAAGGCGGAGGACTTGTGGGGGACGCCATGGAAGCCGAGCTCGCGGAGGGGCTGATCGAACTCTAAGTCGAGCCCTTTGAACTGGGGGCTCTGGCCCCAGAGATCATGAACCCGGTTGACAAACGACAAAAAGTCCGTGTTGATCTTGTTCTTGCGTTCACGTTCACGACGCTCCTCCAGAAGCTCGTCATCTTCCTTGAGAGACCTCCTCCCACCACCCAATGTCTGCACCATATCCATCACCTCCACGTAGAACTGGACGTCCTTTGTCTTCTTGTTGCCCACCATGATGTGGTTGTGGAGGTGGAAGTGCAATAGTGTGATCATCTCCTTCTCTGAAGGCTGGAAGAATGCATGCTTGATGTTCCCATATAATATGTCTACCCTCTCGTCGGACCGAGAGGTCGAGTAGCGGAACCCATTCACATGGGCTGTGAGGGAGCCTGGAAGCTTCCTCCCACGGCCAGGGAACGGGGGACGGATCCACAGTTCACGGAGCTCGATATTTTTGTGCTTGTTGCTGCTGAGCTGAAGCTTCTCCTGGGTGACCAAAGTCGCCCGCTCGGCCCTCTCGGATTCTCTCGAGGTGACCTGCCTGCGGAGATTCTTGGTCTGCTGCACCATATCACTAATGTGTTTTGCATCCTTGGACAGGAACGTCACCTCCTTAAGGTATATGCAGCTCTGGAACTTGAGCGTGCTGGCGTCGTGGGGGTTGAATGGCGTCCCTGGTACGGTGAAGACAATGCGGATGGAGCTGGTCCGGTTGTCTGAGTTACTCGTGATGGTCTTAATGGTGGCCACGTGGAAGGGGACAGTGCTTCCCGACACGGGGAGGAGGATAGCCTCGTTCTTCTGGTCAACCTGTATCATGGGATCCCTCACGGCGGGCAAGTCGGTGACGTTCTTGTACGCAACCAGGTCGCTTGAGGCCCTCGCAGCCCCCCGCGAATCACCGGCGGCAAGCCTGCCACCAGCAAGCCTCCGAGCAGTCTCCTCGTTCTTTTGCCGGGCCAGTTCCGCTTGGTGCTGCCTGCGGAGCTCCTCCTTTGACATCTCGTTGTTGTCGGACCTCAGAGTTGCCTTTGACGCGAATGGCTCCACCCCATTTCCCATCGAGGGTTTCACCGCGGTACCCTCCTCTTCTTCCTCATCCTCATTGAAAGAATATGCAACATCCTTCACAGCCTTGGAGCTGATTGAGGTCACAACCTCTGGTTTCTTATCTGGGTTCTTCTCGGATATGACAACCGTATCGGCAATAAGGAGAGAGAACTTCTCAGTCTTGGGGTTCTTGGTCTGCGACTGCAGGTTCTGAAAACCAAGCGACACGTTGAACACCATTCCCGCCTTCAGCACTCGGTCATTCTTGGCGTTCAGGCTCAGCCCAGACTCACGAAATTCCAGGCCGATCCCTGTGCCAGCTGACTTAGTGAGGTGAGGGAGGAGCTCTGGAGATTCTCTCTCGACTATTGAGATGGCTGCCTGGTAAGCTGCAGCGGTCTTGTTCCCCGGTTTCAGAGCACTTATGGCAGCTTCATGGGCCTTAAGAAGGACCTCATAGGATTTACTCTGCATCACATTCGCATCAATCAAGAATGTCCTGCCCAAGTTGGAGCAATAGCTGTTGTACCGTGAACCTATCGCGCATATGATCACACTGGTGGAGTCGTAGTAAAGGTTCTCATCATTGCTTGATGCGCTCGGTTTCAGGTCGAATTCACCACCACTCTGGAAAATCGGAGGGTAGCAGATATCTACATTCTCTGCCCTCAGCTTCACCTTGACCTGTGAAGGGTCAAGTATCGCCTTCTCCGTGTCATCCATCAAAGACGAATGGGAGACTTTCTTTTCTTCATCAATAACTTTCTCAAGCTTTGGAACCACAAAGTACTTCATCACTGAGGAGATGAGGAAAGCAGCCTTCTTCACATTTGTAAGCTCGGTTTCATCCTTTACGGCAAACAGCTCCGCAAACCCATTTGTAACATCATTAAGCTGGATATTCGAACCCTTCAGCTTCTCTGACCACATTTCCAAAAGTTTCCCCTCAGGTGCTTCCTTTGCAATGTAACCCATGACAGGATCATCAGATTTGGATTGCGTGCTAACAACCCGCAAGATCTCATCCATTAGACCTGCCCCATCATCGCCCCTAGCCTTGACATGCACTACAATGTCGGTGCCTACAGCATCCTTGGCAGACCTTCTGAGGGTTTCGAGAAGAGAGGCCTTCTTCTGGCTACATAGGAAATGGATCTGCTTGTTCATGAAAACCATGATGGTCTCGGGGAACTCATATCCAAGAAGCCATATGTTCAGCGCTGAGGATTTGAGATACCGCAGGTCTTCAGAAGGTGGTGGTGTTGCCACCGCGAGAGCATCCGAACCACCCCAGAGATCGACCTTGTGCTCCTTCCAGTGAGTATAAAACCTTTGCAATCTCTGGACAAAATTTTCTTGATTGATCGAGTAGTCACTGGAGGATCCAGAGGCTTTCCCATCAGACTGTTTTCCATTGCGGTGTTCAGCCATAGTGATCTAAAGACTGCAACCTATCGATACGGCAAAAGATTGATTAGTTTCATTCACACAAATCAACATTTTCTAAAAATATCCAACACTGATAATAATAGATATATATACCATTAAATTCTAGCTCAGACATGATCAAATTATGACAACTAAAATCAGACCAATAAATCATATTTTTTAAAATCTTATCCATATAATAATCACCTCAAAAAAGTATGATGAAATAGATACGGGTCTAGCAGAATGGAATGCCTCCATGTTAAATACCTTAGTCTCCCACCGCACTCTTGCAGCCTCACTCAAGCCTGGAATCCTCTCATACAAAAATTTGAGAAGAGATTGGCTGGTTGGCGCGATGAATCTGTTAGCCTGAGCGGCAGATTATTCAAAAGAATCGAGAAAAATGTGACTGAAGCTAAAAAGGAAATCATGCAAATCATCCCTAATTCTGTTTGCTGATCATTCTAACTGACTAAAACCGAGCCTATTTTTTGGGGAAAGTGTACATGGAGTGGAATAATTCCTACCTGAAGACTTAGAGCAAAAGTATTCTTGTTTGGGGGGGAATCTACTGACCTGGTTGAGTGTGGTGGATTTCTCATTTCTTAACAAGGATCATACTGATTTAGGCAGGTCCTTGAGGTCAGCTTGTATTTCTTTCTTTGGTTTTGTTAGAGAAATGATCTTGATATTCCCCATTGCTATTTGATATAAATATATTAGGGAGGTGCTCCCACCTTTGTTCTAAAATTTAAAAAAAACATAGATCACTATAAATGCATAATCCTCAGATGTGAAGTATCCATTTAAACATTGCATATGTCTCTTTTTGCAACGCTAAAAGTATAAATTGCTTTGATCAAACCTTAAAAAAGAAGGGACAAATTGAGGTAATCCACATCCTCAAGTCATAAGGATACTTCTCCCTAATATCACTAACAGCTTTATGCCTGTCAATTTTAACTGGCATGTCAGGCAATTTACAACATTTCCATAACTTAGCTTCACCTGGCGATGAGTGTCAAACCAATGCATTCACATGGGGAGAGGGGCGGGGGATGTCTCTAACAATGCAACAGGCACACCGCACAGGTAGGACGTCAAACAATGTTTCTTTCATCCAACTAGACCATCCAAAACAATAATGGGTGGATTTTTTAATTTAAGAGAACAGAAATGACATAGGGAGGGAGTTTCAATTCAACAAGAAAAACAAAATCTGCAGAAGAAGAATACAACCACACTCTATCGTTTTGTGCGTGCAGAACAAATTCAATAAACTTAGTATAAAAGAAAAGCATACAGATTGAGCGTAACATAGATGCAGTAAGCAAAATCAAAGCAATCATACAGATTGAGATTTGAGCATAACATAGATGCAGTAAGCAAAATCAAAGCAATCATACAGATTGAGATTTGAGCATAACATAGATGCAGTAAGCAAAATCAAAGAAAATAGCCAAATACATATCTAACAGACAGCAATCCAAAAATAAGTAGGCCAAATCAAACCCCCATTTATTTATTTTTCTTTTTAACAAATGGAACAAACCCAACACTAGGTCAAATGAAGTTATGATGCATTTACAATGCAGTCCACATCTGGGCTGGTAAGGAAAATAAGAGCATAGACCATTAAAGCTAGATCTAGAAAACTATCCAACCCTCAAAAGTCTGAAGAAATCACAAGAGCACAAGTAATTAGTACAAACAACCTTCAACCTACCTTACAAGCGAAAAAAGGTTTCGAACAACAAAATGATATAGAAAAATGAAGTGCACCAGCATAAATCTACTAAAGCTCTAGAATACTAACCAACCTTCAAAATTCTAAAGAATTCACAAGAGATCAAGTAATTAGTACAAACAACCTTCTATCTACTTTCCAGGCGGGGAAAAGGTTTGGAAGAACAAAATGATACAGAAAATGAAGTGAACCAACTTCACACTGACCTTTGAAATGTGAATCAATAAGACCTTTGAGGAGAGCCCCAGAGGAAGAAATGTGTCATATAATCTAAAGATAGCCTGAACAATAACACAAAATATTCATTGTCAACTAATAAACTGAAATCAATCAGCACAAGACGCATATACGTGAGTAGAACCACAACTACACTAAACCTAGCAAATTCATCGATTCAAGATTGTCAAACTATAACCCAAACCCTAGAAATGAAACACTACTAAACACATAAATGTTATTGCTGAACAGTCCTCCCTTTCACCTTCACCAAAAAAAAACCCTAAGTTTAACATAGAGCTCATATGATCGAATTTCCTCCGGATTCTGAGTTTCTAAACAACAAAAATAAATTATTTCAATCACTTCTCCAAAATCACAAATTCCAACATATAGTGAAATTGGAAAGCGGGGGAGCACATGAAATCCTAGAAACCCCAAATTGGGGAAAAACGGACCACCTCTCGATCCCAACAAAACACCAGAAATACAGAACAATCATCAAAATAAACACCCAAAAATCAAAACCCAATTAACTAATTACACTAAAGAGAGCAAAATAATCCAAAAAATGACAAATCTAAGAGCATACCGGATCGGGAAACCTAACCAGGCCCAGCCAGACTTCGTCAGTCGCTCCTCCTCCGAATCGATTACACCGACGTATTCGAAAACTCCCAAAGAGAAACCCTAATCGAGTGACGAATAACGACAAGGGATGTGTGAGAGAGATCGAGAGAGGAGGAGAGCGTGAGAGGGGAAGCTCGAAATGGAGCGAGAGAGGGGAAGCGAGAGAGAGAGGCGAGCGAGACTGTCTTTATATGGGGAAACGTAGAATACCGAAACTACCCCCGACGCTTTGGTCTGTTTGTAGGGTCACGCATGGACTTTCTCATAGGATTGGACGGGTCTGAAGAGGAACGTGACCCGACCCGATATATCAATGTTTGGATCGAATCAGAGCTGAATAGGTGTGACTTAGGGATATTTCTCGTTAATAACAATTCATGCTGAATAGATAAATTTTTATTTGGTTGCATTTTCTATTATTCTTATTGAAAAATATAAAAAGTAATTTTTTTATTATTTGGTTCATCTTTGATAAAATAAGAATAAGTAATAGATGAAAGATGGATAAGATTTATTATTTTTTAAATGACAATTATATCCCTGTATAAATTATTTGTTGAGATATGTGTATGTGATATGGTAGATATGACAGTTTTTGAAATGTGTGTATAGAGTGTTAAGTGAGATAAATTTTTAAAAATGACAGAAATGAGTATTTTACTATTTTTATCCATTGACATAAACAAGCTCTGGATAAGCAATTTCGGTATTTTCTGATAATAATTATCAGACCTTATCTTAGCTTATCCAGACATAGTTATCAAGGTTTGTTCTAGCAAAACGAACGACTTTTTTTTGCTATTCTCTTATATTCTTCCATGTTCCTTACTTATATTCCACTCCAAATAGGGGGTAATAGAGTATATACTCCGATTAAATAAAAACTAGTGCACGATGTGCGTATAATTTTTTTTAAAAAAAAGCTACTCTTATAAAATTTATTATGAAATCACATAAAAAAATATGGGTTAAATACATTCAAGTTCTCGCAAACATGGGTAATCCTATATAAGTCTTTATCAAAGTTGAGGCAAGCATACAGGTCCTTAAAAACTTACAAAAACCCATATACATCTCTGGTTTCAACAAAAATTAATCCTAACTCAACCTACCCTACTTAACTTTAACATATAACCATGAAATAATTAAATTATCCTCAAAATTTTAACAGTTTTCAAACAATATCTCAATGGAAATGAAAAAACATAAAAAGTTTTACAAGGATAATTTGATGTTTGCGTGGATTAATTTATTTTTATGATTGTTTATGGAGACTATAATGTTTATACAATTACACGGTGATAAAATATTCTCTCAAATTTGAATGAAAATTTAATCCAATGATGATAATTAGGTTTTTGTGAGTTTTTAAGGACTCATGTATCTGCCTCGATTTTGATAGGGACTTATACGAAATTACTCATGTTTGTAGGGATGTAGATGTTTTTAACTCAAAAAAAATATGTAACAATTGAAAATAAGTTTTTTGCATGTATCCCTCAATCAACCTTATATTGTCAAAATAACTTAATTGAAATTCTAAAACTAACAATATCTCTCGAATGGATACAAGTTAAATCTTTTTTTATGGTATTATTGTAAATAACAAATCACTAGGGATATTTTACTAAAATGTGATTTTTAGAGGTATATATAAAAAAAAAAAAAAGATTTGATAGATATATTATGGATGATATTATCCAATTTATATATAGATAGATACAAAAAATGAAGAGTTAAATTATTTTTAAAATTCTTAAAAAATTCATAAATTTTAAATATAACTCCGATTTGGGAGATCAATAGCTTATTGGAAAGAGTTTTTTTGATATATACTTATGAATATGAAATAGAATTTTTTTTTTAAATGACTATTTCATGATGAAAAATGAAATCAAACATTAAAATCATATTTGATCTGAACTTAGTTATTTATCACCTATATTTCATGATTTCATCAATCTAATATAGATAGATATATTCAATTAAAAAAAATGCATCCAATAAATTTCTTATTTTTGTGAAGGTATGTATTTTGTTAAACAATTACACATCTTATGAAAAAAATTCAAAATGTTTTTGGACTATAAAAGCCACTATTGGGATGTTTTTAAAATAGGAGTTAGGAACCGTTTGATATGAGTTAGGTCGGACTTAGATAGCATTTGATAACACAGTTTGATTTTCTTTTTGTTTTCGAATTTTTAAGAGATATACTTCTTATGATTTTTTAAATAATTTTGAAATGACATTTATAACTGAAAAGCCGGATTCAGATTTTCAATTAATCATTTACGTTTAAAAACACATTTGTGGATTTTTTATTCCTATCACACCAACATGTTTCTAAACACCCTCTCAGCAGACGAGCTTGCATATTGACTTGAATGTGGTGGCTCTTATTGGTAAGGGTTCTCATGATCTATTTCTATTCAAATTCAAATTGCATTCAAGTTTTTCACCAAAAAAAATAAAGCATATATACTTAATTAAATTAAATGCATGCATGTTTACATTTTTTTTTTATGTGAATTGTCATATTCTATAAATTTAATGTAATAAATTGAAACTGCAGGAATGACTATGAGTATATCAAACCTATCTTAAACTATTGAAAATACTACAACTAACTGTAATGATATAGATAAGTGTTGTGTTTGTCTCATTTGAATTCGCGTTTGAGTGGATTTTACATTCAAACATATTTCTTTTGAGAATAAAAAAAAAACCCAACAATAAACAGGAGAATATGAAATGCAAGAAGAATATTAACATTTCATTGGAGGGATCTGATTAGTGGGAATGATATGCAACCATTTTCTTTTTCCTTTTAAACTAAGAAAATCTTTTTTGGATTCCAAAAAGAGAATGTGATATATTCTTCTTTCTTATTTTTAAGGAAGCTTTGTTGCTATTTCACTTCGCAGTGTTAATTTACTTGTGTTAATCATGTGTAACCCTAAGTTTCAACTTCCAAGCCATTGATTTTCAGCATGAACATAAGCTCCATATAAAGTAGAATAAAGATACCACCTAACCTCATTTTTAGGCCCCATGTATATACCATTATATCAAAGACCTGCATAATGAATTTATCTACATATTAATACAAACATGAAAATGTTAGTCATTCCTATTATCACTTTTACAAACCACACACACGTTGTAGTTTTTTTTTTGGCCAGATATACTTGGATCATGAAGTGCATATATACTATAAAAAAGCAAGAATGATATACATACTCAATGAATTAAATACATACATTTTTACTTGGATCATGAATTAAATGATATACTTGGATCATGAAGCGCATACTATAAAAAAAAGCAAGAATGATATACATAATCAATGAATTAGATACATACATTTTTTTCGTTTTTCATAATAAATTAAATACTAAGATAATAGAGTATAAGTGATTTCATATACTATGTTGCGTGACGTGGCACCTGTAGAAATAACAGCAGAAGTTATAAATGGAATAGCCAATCTCAAACTAAGATCAGATCACCCTTGAATAACATCAAGTAAAACTGTGAGTCTTATAAAAAATAATTGACTCTATAAAATCAGCTATCCATCCAAGGGCAATGTCAACATGATCAGAGACATTTTAGAGATGCAAATCAATTGAAGAAACACCTGGAGTTCTTCATTTGTGAGGGATAACACTAGAAAAATATTTGCAATCCCTCCCCCACCCCACCCAAAAAAAGAAAAAATAAAAAAACTGTTAGTTTTTTCTATCATTGGATGTACCGTTTTCTGTGATTCCATCAACCCCGCCATCGTAGGGAACTTCGATCATGGGTTTAGGAACAGGACGACCATCAAAGTCTTGAGGGAAAAATTCAAAATCTGGCCCGAAATTGAACTTCACCTCACAGTTGGGCTGGTTTGGAAGTGTGTACATTGAAGCCGCCGGGTAGTAACGACCACCAAACAAATCTTTGAATGCTACACCTTGACATAATCCGTTATTGAAGAACGATATTTCACTTCCTGCAAAAACATTTGTGGTTGTCAGATCACAAATGCCATCAATCAGAATGAACAAAGATTTTCAGTGTTTCTATGATAAAAATAGCATCAAACACAACATCCCAACATCTTCAACATATCTCTGATTAAGAAGCCAGATAACCATTTATATGTCTGACGTAGAACCACATGATGAAGAATGAAATTAATTCAACACCCATTCAGATTTATTATCATAGATGAAGTTGGCATCTAAGAAACAATAATAGAATTTACATAGTAATAGAAATCTGGCACGCAAGTTTGGAAAACTGATCAAGAGGAAATGGACATCATACTTGGAAAAAACTGTGCATGCCATTGGATTAACCACCAAATTGTTTACCTAATTCCATGCCCTACACTATATTTAGTGAGACGGAAAACCAACTCAATCATAAATTTAATTCAAAATTGCTTCGTAAAGAGTCATCTTCCACCACTGAAAATAAACACAATAGGAACACCTTTATCAAAACAACTGCTGTAGCCCTTGGGAAGCATATCAGCAAATGAAACAGACGTGCAAGAAATAGTACGAAAAGGAGAGAGAATTTGAGCAACGAATGTCCAGACCCACATTGCTCCCCAAGTTGGAGAAAATTTGGAATTAGAGAAGGGAAAAGGGTTGGGTTTACATGTAGGTGATTAGCAAAAACCATCAGACACCAGATGTAACCCAGAAGCATAGAAATAAAGTGAAGGCCAGTGTATAATTTCTATATACCCAAAAATGATATTCCATTGGGCAGACACCTTTCCCTGATTGCCACAAAAACCAATTCCTATATATGGAAATACTATCAACCGAAAAAAAATTAAAAACTATTGTTGAAGACCATAGGACTTCGAAAGAAAAACCATAATACGGAATTAAAAAGAACATCTGAGGAACACACAAATTTTCAAACCCTTCAAGACCTAAGACCCATCCCACCCCCCTCCCCCCCTTCTCTCTTTTATTGAAAGAAGGGTGTACTTCACTATTTCATTAAAAAAAAATGTACAAGCAGAAAAAAATATAAAAGAAAAAGAGTGGGACATCAGAAATGTTGCCAGTTGCCAGTTGCCACATATAAAATCTCACTCTATATAAAATGACTCCTCCCCCATAAGACCCATCCTAAGTTTAATGCCTAAATAACCCACACTTAACCAAACCACTGTAAATACAATTCTAAAAAAATTTAGTAAGATTTTCACCCTCTCTCTCTCTTTTATAATTGCCCATTCTCATAATATGTTGATCCTGTGGCAATATACCTAGTTCTATAATAAAATGTGGCCCAACAAGCCATATTCCCTTTTATATGGAAAATGTGTGGAGTAACTCTTATGGTTTATGAACTGTGGTTATTATTATTTATTTTGAATCTTTCTTGGGTGGGGGTGGGGATAAGATGTACAAGGGCCTGAATATATTTACATCACGGGGGAGGATAATCTTATAATTAGAGTAAAAAAACTAAAGCATCCTGCCCCAACCTTTGTGATTTTGTTTTCCTTCGCTTAATTTATAGCAGACTCCTTATCAAGATGACACACAAAACAATACAAAGAAAGAGAAAAAGAAAATTACACTGACAAAGCAGTAATAGGATAAATGATGCAACCTTCAACCTTGTCCGATCTATGTACCCAAATAGCAACCATTCTATATTTGATTCCCTGTCTATGTTACTTAATTCTAAATCAGTATACCATTTTGAGGTTACCACTCACTCACAACCAGGCCTATCAACGGGTCCGGGTGGACCCGGACCCAACCCGTTTGATTGTCAGGTCCTTCGGGTTGGGTCTATATTGGGTCTCGGGTCGGGTCGACCCATTAACAGGCCTAGGACAGACAAAGAG
The DNA here is from genome assembly GCA_030737835.1 of Acorus gramineus. Taxonomy (NCBI): domain Eukaryota; kingdom Viridiplantae; phylum Streptophyta; class Magnoliopsida; order Acorales; family Acoraceae; genus Acorus; species Acorus gramineus. Next base: position 20,660,909 of record CM060848.1, on the reverse strand, counting down.
AGGTCGAGGAACTTCTTAAGAGCTTCCAATGGCTTCATTTTTTTTTATTAGGGTCTAGTGTATTATAAATAGTTCTTCACTATTTTGATTTGTTAATGTTTTATGAGGGAACATTTGGAATACGATTTAGATTATTATACTTTTACGTGAACTTAACAGGTTCTAAAAATATTTTAAATGCTTAAAATTTTAAATGATTATTTAGTTATAAATATTGGGTTGGATCATGAGGGTTGGGTTAGATTATAAATAAAAAAACATCACATAGTATTTGGGTAGTGTCAATCGGGTCCATATGATCAGGTCAGGGTGGACCCAGACCTAACCCGTTTTGATTGTTGGGTCTTTCAGGTCCAGTATTTACGCCTTTTATCGTGTCGGGTTCGAGTCAGGTCCGGGTTGACCCGCAACCCATTGACAGGCCTACTTACAAGCTTATCTATTTGCACATCCCATCTGCACTTTGTTTTACAGTACTTGTCCGGTCTGCATATCCAGCAATATACATAAACATCTGATTTACTCTTATATTTATAAACTAATATTCCAGGTCTTACTAGCTACCAACTTAAAGGGCAGTCCATCTTATAAAGCTTATCTCTAGCTTAATTGACATGCAATTTAAAAAAACACTACAAGCACACATCAATACTTCATCTACCAATGCCTACTCTTAGTAGAAGCAATGCCACTGTGCCCAATCTTTTGTATTGTTCTACCATGATATCCAAGTAATTTCTTAGGGAATTTCATGGACATTTAACTAAGAATTCCACTAAGCCACATTTGCCACTGTTACAGGATTCCATATATGAGAATTACAAAGAATCAAAGATCTAATCCATTGGTCCAATATCTTCTTGTAAGACCTAGATACCTATCCTCTATTTTTTTTACCAGTATAACTAAATGATCTCTTTGATGTCTTTAATAAAAATTCAACCAAAGGCCTTATGAATGCAAAGAAAGAAAATTGCATGGTCCATAAGCACATGTTTAATCATTCTTCAACCAGCTGAATATTTATGCTCAACCAAAAAAATTCCAACATCAATTTAAATAATAACACATTCTTTGGGAATTTTCATGGACAAATAACTAAGGATTCCACTAAGCCACCTTTGCCACTGTTACTGAATTCTATGTATGAGAATTACAAAGATCTAATCCACTCCAATACCTTCTTGTTAGACCAAGATACCTATCCTTTTGTATTTTTTAACCAATATAACTAAATGATCTCTTTGGTGTTTTTAATGGGAATTTAATCAAAGGCTATATGAATGCGAAGTCGCGAAGAAAGAAATATGCATGGTCCACAAGCATCTTTAAATCATTCCTCAATCAGATGAATATTTATATGTCACCAACTATTCCAACGTCAAGTTAAATAATAAGAACACATCATACACCCTCTAAAAAAGCCCAAGCTAAGTCACGGGCAGCAATGCACATAATATACAGTTGGTGTGAAAGTGAAAATTAAACTGCCACAAGTAAAAACTACTTAAAAAAAACACAAGTAAAAACTAAAAATATATTAATAAAAATTCGCAAAATTCAAACAATGTTCATCACAGACCAACTCCATTCACAACAATACCCCACACTGCCCCGCAAGAGAAAATGAAGCCAAAGAGAACTTAATGGGATAGGTAGAGGCACAAGTAGCAGCAGTTGAACCTCTTGCTTCCCCCCCACCCCCAGCGCGAATGCTCTGATCCCCACCTGGCCATACCCAATAGGGTCTAGGGCACATCACACCATTTGGATGGGTGATGGCCACATAACAATTCAGAATATCTAAAGGCTCATATCAATGACAAATATTGTGAATAGAATTTAAAATTAAAACCCATTGAAAAGCAGATAAAGGCATGGAAAAGACATGCCTAACCACCCCCGCGATCAATTGAATCAAACACCAAGATTCCATTTGGAACCAATTTTCAGACCCATTCCCCAAAAAAAAGTGCTTTGCAGTTTTTGGCTTATGTCTTTTGGAATTTTGGTTCTGACTCTTTATGTAAAAACTAAAAACACACCAAAGCCCAATCTTGAAGAAAAACTAGGACAATGAGCTTTTCCCCAAAATCCTTTCGTTCCAATTAATTTCAATCAAAATATTTTTTCATCAACCGAATCCATACAGAAACCAACAAATCAACTAAACACAACCATTCACAAAAGACAGAAACAACAACACTAAAATCAATCAAATCAAACCCAAATGGCACTCACCGGGCACAACTTTGGGGGGGTTATCCTTTCCGTCGTCCGAGTACAGATACCTCTGCCCCTTGATCCAAACTGTCTGAGGCGGCTTCGGTGCAAACGAATTCCCCTCCGGCAAACTGATATAAAACCCAACCACATCCCCTTCCCTATACCCATCCTCCCCATACCTCTCCCTCAGAGCCTTATGCACCTTGCTCCCATCAATGTCTCTATATCCAAAACTATTCGCATCGTACCCAACCGGCGCCTGCAAGTCCCCCTTCCCTGTGGCCCACCCGAGCCGTGTGTGTCCCGTCTCCCCCAACCGGACAATCTTAATCTCAAAGTACCACGCCCCATCCGATACCCCCCTCGTCGCCCGCACCATCCGGTACCCCTTCGTACTCCCCGCCGACATTCGGTCCTCGCTCAGCTCGACCTTCTCCGCCTTATACACCTTCGAGAGGCATATCGTCTGCTCGGGAGAGTCGTCCAGCCGGTCCGGGACCCTCGGGGCCGACGTGATCCAAGCCATGTCGGGGACGACCGAAGTGTGGTTTTGGTGGTTGGAGCCGTTCGAGATGTGGTTTCCATTGTTGTTGTGGTTGTTGTTGTTGTTGTTGTTGCTTGATTTGATCTTCTTCTTCCCCTTCCGGGAGGTCGGCTTGCTCCACACGTTGTTCGACTTCTTCTTCGGCTTCTTCGTCGCCGGCGCCGGCTGGGGAGGGTCGAGGCATGCCGAGAGGGACTTGTGCTTCTTCCGTGGCGTGGATTCCTCGAATTCCTCGTCGTCATTGGTGGTGGTCGTCGTCGTCGTGTCTCCGTTGTTATTGCTGTTGTGTTTCTCCTGTTCTTCTTCTTCTTCTTCTTCGGATTTGGGGATTGTTAATTGTTGTTGTTGTTGTTGTTCGGGGTTTTCATCGCGGATTAGGGTTTCGGATTTGGGATCTTCAACGCAGCATTGTTGGGGTGGTTCTTTTGGGGCGTTGTCGATGGATTCGTCGTCGGCTCCATAGGTGGCTTTCAAGCACTCCATTGTTGATTCAGAGAGGTGAAGAGAGAAGTGGGTTTGGCGCGAGCGATGTGAAGAAGAAGACGAACGGGCGAGGAAGCGATGGGAGTGATCAGGGCCGTTGATGGCATCAAAGCTTTCGTTTGCTTAATCGTTTGTTATGGTTGTGTTTTTGTTTCGGATCTAGATAATCTTAACACATTTTGACAAAGTTTTAACTTTTTGGGAAAATTAGTTCGGGGTCCCTAAATTTTTTTATGTTTTTTTAGGTCCCTAAAACGGTGCAAAATTATCTTTAGGTCTCTGAGGTCGGATGCTTTTCAAAAATACCCTCTGCACAATTATTTTAATACACTGTTAACACTCTCCGGTACATTGTTAAATATCTCTAGTATACTGTTAAGACTCATCAGTACATTCTTAATTTTCGCATGAAACGCCCCGTTCAATTATTTCAGTACATTGTAAACATTTTCTAGTACATGATTAACCTTTGCATAATTGGGTGAGGGCATTTTCAATAATTTTGAGCAATATCCGATTAGAGGGACCTAAAGATAATTTTTCAATGATTTAAGGATTTAAAATAATTTAAAAATTTTAAGGGACCAAAAACTAATAGATCGGTGATCACGTAAACCTCTAATTAATTTATCCTTTAACTTTTGAGGTCCTTTGGAATGTTTGAAAAATTGAATACTTTGCTTAACAAAAAAACAATGAATGAGTTAAAGATGATTCAATTGTTCGGTCTATCGGATTTGAACTGTAATATTATCGTGATAAAATAAAAGTATTAATTATTATTATTATTAAATAATATTTTCAAAAATATAAAATATTTTAAAAATCTTTGCACAATTATTGGATCTTCATGTTAATACTTTTCTTTACTTAAACATCATTACTCTATTTTTTTAAATAAAATATAAAAAAAATTTAGATTTTATATTTTAACAAACAATTAATGACATTTTCTATGAATTAAATTATTGGTTGGTGTAATCAACCCATTGTTGGTTCTCAAAAACCGTCAGTTCAACCGATAGATTGATTGTGTTTTATTGGTTAATTTTCCACATGATTAGATTTTAGGATTAACCAAATCGAAATTTAAAGCGGGTGGAGAATTAATCAGTTCAACCGGCTCGGTCGGGTTAAGTTTTAAAACAATTTTTCTATGAAAGTGTTACTCACCCCCACTCCTAGTATTTCAGACCAGTCCATTTTTATATATATATATATATCAAAAAATAAAGCACATATTTAGAATTGTACTTGCTTATTTACAAAGTATGTAAAAAAAATTCTGACATAGTAATGAAATATATAAGATTGCAATTTGCAACATGTGAGTGTAACAACACGTTTTAGTGTCGTCATTAAATGCGCAGTTTTTGTTATTTTGCTTTTTTTTTTTAATAATGTGTTCACTCTTGTTATATATTTTTAATCTTATAAGTTTTGAAATCGGATACATCTGAATGAATGTGCTGGGGTGAGAGTGGGGAAATAACATACTTGATTTAACGAAGTGGAAAATGTAATTGGATGTACATATGAATACTCAACATCTTAACTATTTTTGTTCCACAAAGAAAGAAAAAAAAAACCATCTTAACTATTTTTAGTGACCCAAATTGATTTTGTATTAATAACAGAAAGGACATGTAGTATCATTTTATCAGATCTAGTATCGAGACAATTGTTAAAGGGAATTTGATTTTGATAAATTAGTTTCTAGATAATCAATTCTAAGTGTATATATGAATTTCAAATTTTTTATTTTTTATTTCAAAGGACATGTAGATCCCACTCAAGGTAAAATGTTTTATGTGGCTATTCGTCACCAAGGAGCGACGGGCAAAGTGGCGACCGATGGAACCACAGGACTGTGTTTTGTGCCATGGGTTATCAGAAACAATGCTCCATCTATTTTGTGAGTCCCGATCATTGCAAGGATATGACAGTGAGTTGAATGCATCACGAACGTGTGTTGCGGCCTCAACTCACTACATGACTTTTGGGAGATGGCAGCTCGCCTAAAGAGGAAGGGCGACAAAAGCAAGTCGGGCAAGATAATGCTTTCGATTGTCCCGACATGTGTATGGGCGATTTGGCGAGCAAGAAACGAAGTCGTGTTCGAAGGGGTCACCTTTTATTTCAAAAATGTATGAGAGAGAGTGATCTCATGCATCAAGGAATGGGGTGTGGGAATGATAGGGGTTGCTCGCGTTCACGTGGACAAAACTATTTTGAGAATCACGGAATAAGATGATAAGGTACGAGTTTGGATAGATCCCTTATCAACCCGACTTTGCACCCATTTTTCTTTGGGGTGTTGATGAGGATCATCCACCGCACCCCCCCCCCCCCCTCCCTTATTTTTTTTCCTTTGTGTTTTACTCATTTTCATCATCTTCCTGTAAACCCAATTTCGTCTGTTTCTTGAAATAGATATGTCTACATTTGATTAAAAAAAAAAACACCCAATCCTTTTTATAGTTTATAGTGCAGACCACGTATGTTTTTATTTTTAAAAAATATTAAAAATCGTGTAATAAAATATATGATTTGATAAAAAATGAATCGCTTTATTTTAAATTGAACAAATTTATTTTTAATAAATATAATTTTTTTTAATAAGAGATATAAATCGTTCATATGTTTTACTTGATTTATAAAAAGATATATATAACACGGTAAGAATAACGGCGCTCATATGAAAACGACCAGCCAGTGTAATTCCCGACTTCCATCCGACCGTCAACCAACCAAATCAACGGATAAAAATCGACGCACGCGAACCACCAATGAAACACGAACACATGTCCAAGACATGTATCCCCTATTTTTATTGGGCTTAAATTCCGTCTCGATGAGATCATCGCAAGCACTCCATTCATTTTCTCTTGTCCGTGTTGTATGGTTGGTAAGCCATGGCGGTCAGGATAGGCATGGGAGCCGTGCCAGCTACGCCTCCGCCGCCCCCCGCCGTCGCCGCCTCTTCTCAGCCCCTCTCCGCCGCCCTCCTCTTCATGTCCTCCTCCCGCCTCCGCCGACTCCATCTCCCCCTCCTCTCTCCGTCTCACGGCGTCCGCCGCCGCAGCCGCAGCCAAGCCGTCGCTTCTTCCAGTGCCGTCAGGTCTTCTTCCGTGGAGGCCCCGGTGACTTCAGGTTGATCATCTCTCTGTATTGATACCTGAAAATGGAAGCTTGTTGTTGAACCGCGGTTTCTGTTATTTTTAGTCTTAACGGTACTAAATCTCTGGCTTGATTTGTTGTTTCGGTTCGATCATTTGTGAATGCACAGTTATCTCTGAATTTGATGATGTATTGATGTGACTGCATCAGTTGATTTGAATGTTTATTCCTTCTCTAGTGCTGTTATTGTAATTGGTCATCTCTTTTTGCTTCTTAAATGTCTCTCTTTATCTTTTCTATATTGCCTGTAGATTGGATGCTGTTTGCGTAGCCTTGTTTTGTTCGGAATAAGAATAAAATGGACTGGAATAGCTATTCTGAAAGGGAACAGTGATGCAAATAAGGATGCTTTAAATAATAATATGGTCTTCAATATTCCAGTTCTGAGCAACCCATCTATGAAGTCGTCCATCACTCCAAGGGTGATCTGATTCAAATTTAAATTGAAAATTCAAATCGAACTGTCTTTCAAAAAAAAAAAAAAATTCAAATCGAATCTATATTTTGGCGAGCGTTTTGTGCAAGAAAGTTACTGAGAAGATACAGATTTGCAAGCACTTCTGATGCCTATAAATACCGCCCCATCCAATTTTAAAATTCATATTGAATTCTTTTGTGTTTTGTATTGGTGAAGCTTGTGATCTCCCAATCTATCTAGTTTCCACCACAATTTTGATTAGCATCAACAACCATTCCTGTTTGTGTTTCGTGTTTTGCTAAATTGGGATAAGCATGATAATTGCATGGATGAAAAGTCAAATCGTACGTTCTGATTTTGCATGTGGGTACTTTGTGAATTTGTGATTTTGTGTGTTGTGATAAATTGTGTGTTTTTACGTCTGCATTTCTGTTTTGCTTCTTTGTTTGTTATGAAGATTGTTAATGCCAGTATATGGTATGGGCATGTAGTTAAGCCTGTCAATTATCCGAAAAAATATCCATATCCGATCTGAATTCGTATAAAAAAATGCAGAAAATATCCGATATCCGCAAATCCGTATCCAAAGCAAATAATCCGTATCCGAAAATTTTCAGATCGGATCGGATATAGGCTATATCCGATCCGAACAATATCCGTATCCGAACTGTTATTTTATTTATATATGTTAGAATTAGTTTCAACCCTTAGATGAAAATCCAATGGCTCATGATCTACGGCAAAACACAAACCTATTTAACTATGTTGAATACTTATTTAACTATATTAAGATTTGTGTTTTTATGTCTTTAGTGGATACCTATTTAACTATGTTAGGACTTAAGATTTTATAAATTTTTTATATTTTAATCTGGTTTGGATATTTCGGATATCGGATACGGATATTTTTTCGGATATCCATATGGACCTATCCGATCTGTATCCGTTTGATTGACAGGCCTACATGTAGTCGCATAATGCACTACAAGTTTTGACTATAAAGAATGCTTCCTGCAGGACCTGCTGGGGGAGTTGAGAATTTGGTGATTATAGGCTCTGGACCAGCTGGGTACACAGCAGCAATCTATGCAGCTCGTGCAAATCTGAAGCCTGTTGTGTTCGAAGGCTTCCAAGAAGGAGGTGTTCCAGGAGGGCAATTGATGACAACCACTGACGTTGAAAATTTTCCTGGGTTTCCTGATGGAATAAGTGGTCCAGATTTGATGGATAGGTAACAGATTAAATAAACTTCATCAAACTGTTATTTTCCTTGCTTCACTTAAGAACCATGCTTTTCTTTCTTCTTTCCATCACATTATAATGTTATACATTGCCACCCAGTGCTTTTTCTTTTCTGGAAAAATGCATCATGGTTGTAAAATATGGGAATTTGATTACAAGTAAATTAGTACTGTGCTTGGACAAAATAGGATCTAATCAGTGTAACTCTAGGTCATACCCCCCATGTACATAGCTCTTAATTTTTGGCCCTGAGGTGCGGCTCTCATGACACTATTTTAATGTATCTCTACCTGCTATCTAATGTTGAATAGTTATTTTTAGTACTGCTAATTTGAATTGCTCTAGGTAGCATTACTATATATGGATATCTCCAATTGTAACACACAATGGTGAGAGAGTTGAGGTTGTATTGCGGCACATGCAACAACTATGCTTAAAGAAGAAAAAACATGTTTGCAATCCCAGTGATACCCCCTGGTTTTCTCCAGTTTTTGACAATACCACATGTTTTTTTTTATGGGTAGTACCATCCCACATGTTTTGTGCACTCCACCAAACATTTAGCTTTTTCGTCACCCAACTTCATTATGTATATTGACCAGGATGCGCCGGCAAGCAGAACGCTGGGGGGCCGAGCTTTTCCAGGAAGATGTGGAATACGTCAACGTGAAGAGCAGTCCCTTCACTGTCAGGAGTAGTGAACGAGAGGTAATGGTCTTTTGTTATTTGGAAATAGCTGAAAGTAATTTTATAATAATACCGGTGTAACTGTGATCCTTCATCACCTTTCTCAAAAAATTAATCATTGATCCTCTTAGACCTTTTTTTAAACACAATTGTGTAGAATGATTGTTTATCATGTGCCATTATGTGCTTAGGTGGTTCTTACTAGTAGATGTATATTCTTCGTTCCAAAAATTATGTTATTAATTAAATTGTTGGTGTGTGGTCATGTCTGAATAATAATCTTTTGAGAGAAGCCATGTCAGACACTTTGAAGATGTCGCATAAGTAAATACAAGTCCATGTCCTTATGCAGCAATCAGCCACACTTTTTCTATGAAAGATCTCTGGTTAGGTTCAACTAACTCATGTGTTTGATATCTTTGACCATGATGATAATATACTCTCCCCTAGGGGTGCAACTCGGGCGGGTTGGGTCGGGTTCGGGTTTAACCCACATTGCACAAAGCCCAACCCGAACCCGAGCCTGAACCCGGCCTCAACCCGAACCCGAACCCGACCTCAACCCGCGGGTTCGGGTCGAGTTCAGGTTGAATTCGGGCTCAGGTCAGGCTCGGGTTGGACTCGGGTTTAATACTTAAAAGATCATAAAAATTATTTAATAAACAACACAATAATCTCTAATTAATTAAATGTATATTCACCACAAAAAAAACTTACAAATCCAAATAGTTTATGAATACATATTCTAAATTTTAATTAAGCCAAACATAACTTCATCGCTTTTCAACAAAAATATAAAAAAAGCTTTCACCAATTCGGGTTCGGGTTGAGCCCGCATAACCCGACCCCCCAACCCGAACCTGACCCGAATTGGGTTCGGGTTAGTTCGGGTTTGGGTCGGGTTGAACCCGACAGAGAAAAACCTCAACCCAAACCCGCCCATGAACCGGGTTGGGTCGGGTTCAACCCGCCCAAGTTGCACCCCTACTCTGCCTAGAGTAATTGTACTTGACAACCTCCGAGAACTCGAACTATGACCACCTTTCTGAAATTGCTGCACAACGAACCTCGAGATTACTTCATTCATAAATCATAAATTTCTACATGCCCATCTTTACTGGTTCACCTTGGGCAACAAACCTAGATGGTTGCCGCACATATGTTTTTGATTTTACATCACCGTTCTTTTATATTAAGTTGTGGTAAATGCCACCTCGTGGGTTGCAGCTACTTAGGTAGCTTTTGGAAATGGATTTGTAAAGGAGCTTTCACTTGAAGCTGCTTTTGAAATTAGATTCCCCCCAGAAACATATTTTTGTTCAACTCCTGAGAAACTCCTTTTTTTCTTTTATATAACTAAAGACTTTTTTTTTTCCTTCACGTTTAGTTTACATATGATTCCTGCAAAAGGAAATTCATCCGACATCCAAATGTTTCCAAATGCTACCTTAGTGAATCATGTAGTTGAAGAGAGTTAAGCTTACCCCCGAGGTTGAAATGTACAGTGTACTCTTTTACAACAAGTTTTGCCTTGAGTTGCTTAACCATAAGCATCTTTATTCCGGTGTATATCATTTTCTTGCTGCAAAAGCCAGACTGTTCTGCACTTCTTCTTAGTTTTCAGCACATTCAAAAAGTCTAAAGTAGATTGTCACGTGTCCTGTTATTTTTCTCTTAAACCTCTATGAAAATTGGTTTCTTATTAAGTAGCATGTATATGCAATTAATGAATGACATTCTATTCACTAAATTAATATAATTTCCTTCATATTGAAAAAGGGTTCATTGGGAATTCAATAATTGATTATTTCTAAAAAATATTTCAGGTGAAGTGCCATACTCTTATTTTGGCCACAGGAGCTACTGCAAAAAGGCTCAGATTGCCTCGTGAAGATGAATTTTGGAGTAGGGGAATAAGCGCTTGTGCAATTTGCGATGGTGCATCGCCACTGTTTAAAGGTCAAGATCTTGCAGTTGTTGGTGGGGGTGATACAGCTACAGAGGAGGCATTATATCTTACCAAATATGCTCGGCACGTGCATTTACTTGTGCGAGGAAGTCAACTACGTGCATCCAGAGCCATGCAAGATAGGTGAGTAAAAGTGAAATGAACTCAGATTCTTGTGTCTTATGTGCTTTCCCTCACTTAATGAAAACACTTGATGGTCAATGTTGGCACTCCGAAAGAGGGAACATGTACTTGATTGGAAACATTCATGTAGGATCCATTAAAAATATTGCAAAAGAAGAAACCATTTGAGAATAATTACAGTTACCTGTGGGTGAAAGTAGACTCAATATCTGATGTTATCCTATTAAACTGATGCACACTCTTCTTATAGAAAGCATATGAAGTGATGCTCAATAGCTCACCTGTCTGTGACAGACGGGCAAAATTTATTGGCATCCAAAAAATAAATCAGTCAAAACACTCAAGACTCCTTAAAACGGGTTATCTGTGAAAATTATGAAACCGATACGATAATATTTTTGGAGTGCTTGATCCATGTTGAAATTCTACATTCATTTGTTATATCACATGCGCCTGAATTAGGTTAGTCTGCTAATTTGCTTAGATATACGATTACGTAAACTATTATCATCTTTAGATACATTTTAGCAAAAAATTTAGTGAACTAGATATAGATGCTTTATTGTTTTGTTGAGTGAATCAATTTTTTGTAAAAGTTAATTGAGAATATAGATTTTCAACTCCCTGGATGTTTGTTTAACAGGTTGATTATGGCGAATTTTCAGAGTATTCAACAATGCAAATATTACCGTGCACTTCAATACAGAAGCTGTGGATGCGGTTAGCAATAACAAAGGCCAGATGTCTGGGCTTCAACTCAAGAAACTTGATACAGGAGACGAATCAATTTTAGATGTTAGAGGCCTATTTTATGGTATTGGACATACTCCGAACAGCCGCTTGTTAGAAGGCCAGATAGAACTTGATACTTCAGGCTATGTGTTAGTGAAAGAGGGTTCAGCCAAAACTTCTGTTGAAGGTGTATTTGCAGCTGGAGATGTACAGGTAACGCTGTTCCCTCTCTGCCTTTCCTTTTGGTATTTGATTCGACCAGATGATTTATTTTCTTGTATCATGTTGTCCAAGAGCAACATATCCATTGATCTTAAGATATGCTATGTGGATTTAACTGTTATCAGACAAGAAACTTTGCATTTACTGAAAGTGAGTCCATCCAGGTTTTCGTTGTTAAAACATTGGAAAATTCAAATATTTCATATAGCATGATCCATCATGTTTTGATATTACTTTATTGGGAAAAATCCATACAACCCCCCGTAAACTAACTGAAATCCATGTAACCCCCTGACTTTTCTTGAAATCCATATAACCCCCCTGAAAACATCTAGTAAATCTAAATACCCCCTTAAATAAAATTTCCGTTGACAGATGATGAACATTTTGTGAATATTCTGTTTGGTTAACCTTAGATGAAAACACATTATACAAAAAAAAAGCCTACAATGTGTTAAACATGTAGAAAATCCTTTGTAAACGACGATTTTACCCCTCCCGATAGGGTTTTATAATCTATTTAGAGGGGTAAAATCGTCATTTTCATAGGATTTTTCACATTTTTAACACATTGTAGGAGGTTTTTAGTATATTGTGTTTTTAGCCAAGGTTAACCAAATAAAATATTCACAAAATATTCATCATCTGTCAACAAAAATTTCATTCAAGTGGTTATTTGGATTTACTAGATGTTTTGAAGGGGTTATATGGATTTCAAGAAAAGTCAGGGGGTTTTATGGATTTCAACCAGTTTACAGGGGGTTAATTGGATTTTTCCCTACTTTGTTTTAAAGTTGGTTCTCAACCTCCCACCAACTTCCTGTGACTAGGTGCCAGATTCCCGAGAGATGAGTTGGGAGTAGGAGAGAAGCCTTAAATGTTCTTGTATGAGCCCATTTAGTGGGTAGAAAAATGTTATTGTTTGGAAGCCCATGAAACTAGGAAGTAACTTTCTGATTTACCATTCTGTGTGGGGTTTTCTTCTTCTTCTTCTTTTTTTCCCCCTTTTTACTCTTGTTTGGAGATCCTCATCTCCTTCTCTGGGGGCATATTTTATTAATGTGATTGTTCCTAACATTCCTTTTAAAAAAAGGCTTTATGATTTATACCTAGTTAGTGATGTGGTTTATGTTCATTACTACTGAAAGTATTTGATTCTTGATGCACTTCTTCCTTGTACCATACCTTTTGATTTGATAAATCCTAAGATGTACGGATTATGTTGATAATCCATAATTGAGATTCTATTAGGAAGAGATTCATCTGACGTGGTGCCATGGAGACCACAAAAAAAAAGGTTGTTTGCAGAAGTAAAAAGGATGGAGCTCTTCAAATCTTAGACCTATGTAAGTCGCTTTTGAGAAAAGGAGAAGAGGAAACTTCTATTTGGGCTGACCTTAATGAAGGGAAATGTTACAAAGGTCTACCCAGATTCTCTATGGCTCCATGGACCAGCTATAATCACTCAAATATTTGGAATAGTTAGTTTTGCCAAAGTTTTCCTTGGGGATATCTGATAAACACAACATAAAAGATTAACATTGGCCCTTTGCAAGGTTGACACAAAAATCGAGAAATGGTCCAAAATTTTCATTTCAAAAAAAAAAAAAAAAAAAAAAATTGCCAAAGTTTTCTACTTGGCAGTAAGATTGAATGTGGTTGTGGTGTGGATGCTAAGTTCTTGCAGGATGGATCATGGAGGAGCATCTGCAGCTAGTTTTTCACTTTGTTTAATGTAGCAGTTAGTGAAATTAGGGTAATTACTGAATTGTCTCCAGAACGGGAGGATCTATAGTATGGAACATAAATCTAATAGACGTGGGCCCTTTGTAAAATTTAAATTGAAATTTTCCATTTTTCCATTCAGCTTTTTGTCAGTTTCTCCTGATACTTTAATTCTTTGATTTTCAAGGGTTTCAACCTTTACAGTGGAAAACATCCCTTAAAATATGTAAATGTTAAAAATGATCCATGAAAGTTATTTTAAAAGGTGCACTCTGCAAGAAACAAGTTTGGAATAGGACTGTAAATTGTAATTGACCAACCTTAACATCTTCATGCAGAAAATTATAATTTTATGCACTGATTTGTATTCTATCATGTAAATATTAAAAACATCAATTGATTTTTATTCACTACATATGTTTTTTTCCTTCAGATACAATCAAGTGATAAAGGAACTGAATGTATGCTAATTAAAAAAGGAGTTTCAACTTTCAACTTAAATATCATCTCCTCCCCCCCCCCCCCCCCCCCCCCCGTCTCGCCTCTTTCTTCATCTTAGAAACCCCACTTATTTGTGGTCTTGTAGTTCTGTTAGTGGTTCCTTGTGTGGTAGCCACGGTGACCATTATCATGCATTATAATAGTAGCACAGCTTCAGTTCTACTAATTGACTCAAGTGCACGTCTAATAAAAAAATTATGCTTCATAAATAATCATTACATTATTTTCAGTAATCTTATTCAAATCTAGTGTTGTGTCAATAGGATCATGAATGGAGACAAGCTGTAACTGCAGCTGGATCTGGATGTGTGGCTGCCTTATCTGTTGAAAGATACCTTGTGGGAAATGATCTTCTTGTTGAATTTCATCAGGTATTATTCTTTACTGTGATGATCTTTTGGATGTGCTTCATCATGGTTGTAGTCTTGGGCATGACTGCAAGCTATCATTTATTTTTGTTGTTCTACTGATGTATATCATGTATATGCTTATAGCGTAATTGTGTTTGTTTCATGACTAAGTTCATATGGACAAAATTTGGAATTTTTAGACCCTCCTTTTGACCATATTGCCCATTCCTGTTCCTTATAGGTTCCATTGCTGGCTGAAATAATTGTTAATGTGAGGCGGTTTTGACATATTTAGTGGCACAGATGTAAAAATTTAGTCATGCTGCAGATGTTCTCACATCCCTGCATTGTTACTTACCTCTTGCCTAACAGAAAACCTCAGACAATTTGGCATTTTTCGTTTTCTTATTCGTTGTTGTCAACAGCCCCAAACTGAAGTACCAAAGAAAGAAATGCCAGACAAGGATGTGGAAATGGGTTTTGACATTACACTAACAAAGCACAAAGGCCAGGTAATACAATGATAATGTTTTTTGCCCGTTATAAAAAAAAAATTTCTATTGTTGACTGTTTACTTTTGATGCCTTGCTCATCTATGTTGTTGGCAATGTGAGTTTTCATTATTTACTTCTCATGCTGTCTTGATTTCTGCAGTATGCATTACGGAAACTGTATCATGAAAGCCCAAGGCTTATCTGTGTGTTATATACATCACCAACTTGTGGCCCATGTAGGACCCTGAAACCGATATTGAGCAAGGTATCTTAAGTCCATTACTTATTTTTTCTTTTTTTATATTGGAGGTGGTCTTTTTTCTTATTTGACTATGTAAAATCTTGGTAAGCATAAGGTGGTTATATGAAACAGTGCTTTGGAATACTTTATATTTTCTAATGCTTCACTTATTCAGATATTCTCTTGGAAGTAATCAATTTTCTCTTAATTTCTTCATGTAATTTTATGCTGTAATGATTTCATTCTAATTGAATGGCTTGTTGACTGAGATTGTTCTAGATAGGTTATCATGAGCTAAGAGCATGAGGGACATCAAAGTGTAAACCAAATAGGCTAATGCATTGTGTGTAAAAGGTGAAATATGGGAAGAACAAACAGTCTCACGATCACGAAGTTGACCTGAAGGTTTCAGTCCATGAACTGTCCTCTAGACTTTCAAAGTCATATACCTTACAACATTATTTAGCAAGCTTAACATGACGGGATCCAGTGTCATATAACTAGAGCAGTATCTATGGCTTTTAGACTCTATACCATATCTGAATACATCAGCAAACGAACTTAAATTTGTAGTTTTCTTTAAATATTCTTATATGAGTCAATAGAGTTTTTATTTACAATGATTTTAACACACTGTTCATTGTTAGTTTATTCAGTTTTGTATAGATTTTTTTTTCTTTCAAACTCACTGTCCAAAATCTGTCTGACATTTTCGTGATGATTTTCCTCTTCTTACATCAGGTGATAGATGAATTCGATAAGAATGTGCACTACGTTGAAATCGACATAGAAGAAGACCCTGAAATTGCGGAGGCAGCAGGGATAATGGGCACTCCCTGTGTGCAGTTCTTCAAAGCCAAGGAAATGCTAAGGTTAGTTGCCTTCTTTATTTTCTCTATATCTATGCGAAATAATCATATGCTTTCCCGCATTTGTGCTCATTCTTTTTGCAGTTTTCATCTTACACCCCATTTGGAAACAAATTTCAAAATCATCTTTTCCTAAAATCTACTGTCAACCAGCTTTTTCATAAAAATTGTTTTATTGAGTTTTAACACAAATCAAAATATGAAACAAAAGCTAAAGTTAAAATAAAAAGTTTGAAATCGATTATCTGAAAACTGATTTTCCACAAGTAGAATCATTGGTTCCAAACGGGGCCTTAGCTAAAACTCTAAGATTTACTTCTGGACTGTAATCTAGAAACTCACATTATTTCTTGTGCTGGTGGGTGACCAACCTTTCCTCATTGAATACACAGGACAATAGCAGGTGTGAAAATGAAGAGAGAATATGGAGAGTTCATTGAGTCAAACAAGTGAGTTTAGTCATTATGCTTATTGGCAAAGTGGCTTCTCCATTTGTTTTCGAATTCAATTTTGTTCTTTAGGGACTGGTGCGGCGAATAGACACCATTGTTGTTTATGATGTGAAGAACACATGTAATTTCATGTAACAAATAATTGTACATTCATATTCTTGGATGCATTTTTAGATGAGTATCACCATTTAATATACTACTAAGAAAAAAATACAATGTTACTTGTGAGATCTTGATTCATTGATTACTGTTTTCTTTGGGTTACTGATTTATTTTATTTCCCTATTTCATATGTTTGTTCTGTGATCTAAAAAAAAATTGTGAAAAACATTGGTTCATCATGAGAACTTTCTTTTTAATTCTCTGTCATGATCCGCTCCAAACCATGGTAGGTTTTTTCAAGAATTAAGATGCACAGATTGGAACAAGTTCTATAAACATGTAAATCACTGGGAAAAAAAATGTGAAGCCCAATAATTCATATTAGTCAATTTTGTGGTCTATAAGATGTTTTGAATTTAAAAAAAAATATATACGTGTATAATAAAGTACGCACTTATAAAAAAAATAAAGTTTATATTTGGTCAAATTGAATGTTTAAGGCTTAATGTTTATATTTGTGAGGAATAACCAGCAATAAGATAGAATAAGAGGTTTAAGGCTGTTTAGATAGCTGCAATGAATGAAAATTTGTATGTTAGAATAAACTTGTATAAAATAGTATATGAATTTTAACAAACCTTTCGAATTAAGTTTTTTCAAGTTATTCAACTCAGAAGAATATGTGAATCCATTATCAAATTGAATTGTCATCACCTCTTCGGCCTAATTTGACATTGGGAGAAGGGGTTGGGATAAGAAAATAATTGATTAAATTACATGTTATCTTATACGGCATAAGAAAAAAAAGGGATAAAACATGAACAATTGTCTGTATTTTGAGAGAAAAAGTGGAGATATTTTGTTCTAGGTAAAAGGTGGAATATGCTTTATCCCTATTTTTTAATCTCATTTTATAAAACATGGATAACATTTATGACTGCCCTTCCTGAAAATACAAAACAAAAAACTTCATAAAACTAAAACTAACAATATTAATGCCCCTTTAATAGAAATTGTAGACTTGATGTTTTTCAATTTTTTTTTGAAGTTATCTCATATTTTACATTATGTGATCCAAATGCAAAATTAAGGATAAGAACACAAAAAAATAGGGATAACAAAATGCATTACCAAATGTAAATATAGATAAAAATAATAGTCTTTTTATCCTCATAAATTAGGCTAATTTATCCTAAATATTTATCCATTTACCAAACTAGGCCTCATAAATCAACCATCAAATCAATTGTCATCATTTTTTCAAGTTTTAGGCATAGTTTGGCATGGGGATAAGGGGTTAGGATAAAAAAATAACTGGGTTAAATTACATGTTATCCCATATGGCATAAGAAAAAAATGATAAAGTATGGACAATTGTCTACATTTTTTTTAAAAAAGGGGGATGTTTTGTTTTGGGTAAGAGGTGGAACAAACTTTAATCCCATTTTGTAAAACAAGGACAATTTTTATGACTGCCCTTCTCCGTAAAAGACAAAAACAAAAAAAAACTCCTAGAAACCTACAATATTAATGCTCAATTAATAGATAGTAAGGTTGAACTTGGTATTTTTTTTTTTTAAGTTATCCAATATTTTAGACAATGTGATCCAAATATAAAATTCAGGATAAGAACATAAAAAATGAGGATAATAAAAAACATTATTAAATGTAAATGTGGATAAAAATAATTATTTTTTTTATCCTTTTAAATTAAGCTAACTTATCCTAAATATTTATCCTTTTATCAAACTAGGCCTTAGAAACCTTTATCCACACTTTATTCACATTTTATTTAAACAATAAAAAATTTATTATTATGTTTTTTAACTAGATTAAATCAAAACACAACTAAACAAAAATTCATTTTAATTTTATTTATTTTAAAATAGTCATAAATGCGAGAATAACTTAATTATCTATCGACACTTTGACTTAATTATCTATCGACACTTCGACGGAAATGGGAATTAATAGGGTAGTGGGTAAAATAAAAGGGGGAGGTGGGTATATCCGTCTCCCTCTTCAAAACTAGGGTTTTAGAGGGGTCTCTCTCTTTCTAATGGCCTCCACGTCATTCGCTCGCCTCCTCCTACGCCGCACCACCTCCTCGAAAACCTTTCCGAAATGCCTTCCCTTCCACCTCCCCCAACCAACCAGACTCTTCTCCACCACCTCTATCGAAACCACCCCAGTCGCCGAAGAACCCACCACACTCTCCGATCGTCTGAGCTTCATCTTCGACCAGATGGACGCTATCGAGCGCGACCGCGGCGAGAAAGATGAGGCCTTGCAGCGAATCCGATCCTGGCGCGAGAAGAAGAGGCAACAACAGGAGGAGGTCCAACAGAAGTCATTCCCAGAGGCGTCCGCACCCGCCGATTTGGTCCCGCCAGCGGCGGCGGCGGCGGCAGTAATGGAGACTTCAAAGGAGGTGGAGTTGGCCCACCCGTGGCCGGAGTGGATCGAACTGATGGAGAGGTTGGTCCGGCAGAACTATTTCCATTACGGGATGATGGATGGTGATCCTGCGATGGTGCCCAATGGGAAGCCGTTCGATATCACCAGGGACTGGAATGCTGTTCGGACCGCTTGCCTCAACTTGGGCCGTGATCGGTTTGATATATTGAGGTATGGCTTTTCTCTGTATCTTCTTTGCTGGGTCTGGAAGTTTTGAATTTTTTTGTTTATTTCCGTGTGGTTTGTGTTGTGGAAGATTATGTGGATAATATGATTTTTTTTTGAAAAAGTCAAATTGGGCAATCGCTGAATCATATAGGGGAAGCACTGAATTTCATGTTAGAACTGTTTGAAAGTCACTGCACTGACAATTTTTTTTAAGTGATGGGAAACTTCAGAGTTGATATCATTTGATTGCATTATATATGCGCAAATTTAATTTCATTGATACCTATTTGCCATTAATTTAAGAGTCATATTTTAGCAACAGTGTTGATTATACGATTGAGACATGCATGGAGTTTGTCTCATCAGAAGTTTGTCCTTCATTGTTGGTATGGGCGACTCATTATCTTTTTCAAGATTCATGTTAGAAGAGTTTTTGATGCATTTGCAAAGAAATTTAATATTCATTTTTGAATTCCACACTTTGATTTGCAACAATTTTTGTTTCTGCGATAATTTTACTGAGATGAATTGTCTTTTCAGGTATTTGTCACGACAAGATATTCAAATTTTAGTAGGTCATGGGTGCCCGAATTTGACTACACATGTGGTCTTCTCTGCAAAATTATTGAGGAAGTATGTCCGTTTGGATGAAGGTGATGTAAGTACAAAATTTTGGAGTTATGTTGCAATTGATTGCAGGCATTTCACGTGAGAGGTTTATTATGAGTAGAAATCCATGGAGGAATGTCTCTTTTTATCCCTTATTCTTATGTTTTTTATGACTGTTTTCAAAAAGTATCTCACCTCATTTTGATGACTATTATTCCACTCAAGTAATTTTTTTTTTCTGCAAAATATCCTGACAGATATTGTAGTTGGGGGTGCTTATTGCTTTTGTTACCTTTCCAAACCAGTTATAATCATTATTTATTGTACAGCTTGTTATTGTCATGACATTTATGAATAGAATTTTGACTTGGTACACATCACATCTAGAATAATCTATGCTTTGAAATAAATCTTTCATATGTGAAATGCTTGGTCTACCGCAAGATGTTGAGGGAAAATTAGGATATTGTAGGGCATATCAGTTCACAATGACATAAGGATATCTTATTTTAGAGAAGAATCGATTCATTGATAGGTGCATTATTGAGTGGGTCTTTATATATATGTACATTTTCAATTGATCAATGGCATATGGCAGCTGCAACATTGCACTACCAAAGTACTACAATGTAAACAAACATGCCCAAATATTACTGAATTTAAATAACATTTTGATCTATATAAATGTCAAAGGGGTTTTTTTTTCACACCTATGATTTTAATAATTATCTCTTCTAGATTTTACGATCCAATCAGTTTTCCAAAACATTTTTAAATATTTTTTTATCAACTTCTGCATTTTTTGTGTCCTGGCTAGTGTAATAAATACATGGACATGTATCATGTATGCTGGACATGGAACTTGTGATGTCGTCTCAACGTGGACGTGGTTCGGTGGTTGTTAGAAATGGATAACGTTATTTTGGGTATATAACCATAAAAGCGGACATGAAGAATACTCACCACGTAGTTTATTTGTTATATGAGAGCCAAGTGTTTTTTTTATTTTTTTTGTATTACTGTAGGAAGTAGGATCATATAGGATTATTTACTTTATTGTAGGACCTCATGTTATTAAGTTGTCAAAGCATAAGTTCTTCACAGTAAAACTGATCAATTGGGTAGTTCTAGTATGCCAATTCACCTTCACCATTCATAGACCATATCTCTAATGCAGAAAGCAGATATTGATACTGCTTGCTATCAAAGGAACTTTTCACAACGAAAAGATTTACAGTGGTCATACTGATTATGCTTTTGCCTGTGTGATCTAAATAAATATTTTTCTCAGAAAATTCATCACCTTGATAATTTATTTTCATCAGGTCCTGTCAGCATTTCATTATGTTTTCACATTTGCCCTTCCTTTTCAGGTATGCAGTTCATGCAGCCTAAGAAGCTCTTGTGAGCGAGGATATTTAGTCCCCCGTAAAGAGGAGGAGGCACGGACTCTTGATGTTATGCGCATCTTACTGACGTATGGCTTTGACCATATTAATGGGACTGTTCAAAATAAACCTCTCATGAAAAAGAAATCTGTCAAGACAGCAATTAGAAAATTGTTACAGGAGGTTGTCAAGTTGAGTGCAGTACCAATAGACCCCAATCTCCCTCCACCAATAATAACAAAAACCCCTCCAAAAGTCAAGCAACCACCTCCCCCACCCAGGAAAAGAGTTGGGCGAGATGACATTGAAATGAAGAAAGGGGATTGGCTCTGTACTAAGTATGTCTCTTTATCACCTTACATATTTCATTTACCGCTCTTGATGCTTCCGCCTATATTTTGTGTCTTTTTTCTGTAGAAGTTGAAAATTGTGTTACAGTTAGCTAATGATGTGTTGAAAATTATGTTACAGTTAGCTAATGATGTTATTGTTGGTCTTAGGTGTGATTTTATGAATTTTGCAAAGAATGTCATTTGCTTGCAATGTGATGCCAAACGTCCAAAGAGAGAGCTTCTTCCAGGAGAATGGGAGTGTCCCAAGTGGGTTATTGTGACAACTCTCTAATATATGTTTTTCATTGATTCTATGAGGTCTAACCACCATTTTTTTGTGTTTCTTTAGGTGCAACTTTTTGAACTACAGACGGAACATGGCATGCTTTCATTGTGATTGTAAACGACCACCGGATGAATTCACCGAGCACCATATGCAGGCAAAGCCTCGTGTTGCCCCGAGGCCAGGGCTGGAGAGGGCCACCAGAATGCCAAATGTTTCTGATGCTTGGAATTTTGATTTTGATGAAAATGAATCTGATGGTGCTGATGTTGCAGCTTTTGAATTTGCAGACTCTGCTAGAAAAGATAATGAATGTCCTATTGAGGAATATGAAGACATTGATTCACATGAATCTAGAAGATTACAAAGGATACAGGGAAGAGGAAGAATTTACACAGAACCTGATGAAAGAGAGCCCTCTCTACATTCTAGAAGAACAGGATTTGACGATTTTGATGATGAAGATGATGACATTGATAGCTACGAGATTGACTTACCGAGCAAGGATTCAAGACAGGAGGCTGATCAAAGGACATCCTTTGAAGTTAAGAGATCCAATGAATTTGAAAATTTAGATGATCATTCTGGCACCCATAATCGCACAGATTCCCGATCTTTCAATGGGTCATCCAGGCGTATGCCAGGAAGGGCATCCTATTCTGGGTCTGAGGATGATGACTTAGATTTTGACTCTGATGCAGAGCTCCCAGTTCATCCTAATTGGAAGTCTAGTCACATAACTGACTCTAGACAAGGCATGAGAACTGGTGGCAGGGTCTCTTATGGCACAGATGATGATTTGATGCTTAATTCTGATTCTGATGATGATATGGACCAAGGATCCAGGCATAAACAGAAAAGGAGGCATATGCAGCATGCAAGTGTCCGGAACAAGAGGGGTTTTGATTCTGAGAATGACTTTTCATTTGATTCAGAATCTGACGACGAGGATTTTCAATCGCAAAGAAATAAGCTAAGAGGAAGTAAAAGCGGATTTGGGGAAAGAGGAAATGCTTCAATGGGTCACAATCAATCTGATTCTCAGAGTTTCAGATCGAATGATAGAATGAGGGGCGGATTTGGGGAAAGAGGAAATGCTTCAATGGGTCACAATCAATCTGATTCTCAGAGTTTCAGATCGAATGATAGAATGAGGGGCGGATTTGGGGAAAGAGGAAATGCTTCAATAGGTCACAATCAATCTGATTGTCAGAGAGGTGGACACTTCAGATCGAATGATGGAATGAGGGGAAAAATGAACTCCTCTGGGGATCGATATGCTGAAAGGTCACTTAGAGGTCCTAAAAGGGATAACTATGCATCTCATGGGAGTGGCAGTGGTGGACGAGTGAATAACAGACAAGGTGGTTTTCCGGGCTTTGATAGGCGTAAGGGCTGGGATAGATCAGGTTTTAGGCAATAGGAGAGTGCTAGTTTGTACATTGACTCTTTGGATGATTTTAGAGGTTCTGGGGGTGATCGGCGACAGAGGTGCATCACAGAGAGATGTACATGCTTCCTTGAAGGCAGTCCTTTGTCTGCATTTTTGGAACCAATATAAAGTAAGCCGTATGTTTTATGAAGATCAGCTAAAGCATTGGCTCTCATGAATCGATGCCACTGATGTTGTTGCTAGATTTGGAATTCTTTAAGTATCCAGAATCAGTGTTGGAGAGTTTTGCAGTCTGTCAGGGATTCTTGTCGCTGCAAGGATTACATGAATGCTTTCTTGATTTCACTGCATGTTGATTGGGCTGATAAAGTTGGAGGTCTGAAGTCACGCAAAGGTCAGTGATCCTGATTTTCTCTAAATCTATCTGCTTTGTATATATATTTCCATTATACTACTATTATTAGTTGATTACATGTTTGATGCATATCATATTTAACTGGGTTTGTTTTCTACAGAATTCACAAAAATTCCAGCTAAACATGGATACTTTTGGTAAATGTTGTTTTTTTTCCCAAGAAGCAATTGCAACTATTAATTTTAATGTGGAATTTTGTGATAAATATAAGGTAAGTTTTATAAATATATTTGTATAAGGAGTGGTTTATAAATTTTATTTATGTAGGGTGTAAATCTAATTGCTACATAAGACATACTTTCATATGTTAATGGGGTGATCATCAATCGATTTTGTATTTCACATGCTCGAATGGATTTGTAGTTATATGTATGTTTTTTACTGTAATTGAATTAAGGAGTCCCTTTGAAAGTTTTCCGTATCTTTATGTTATTTAAAAGCTGAAAAAAGGAATCAATCTTAACAATTTTTCAGAAAAAAATCCTCAACTTCACTGGGAAGATGCCAAAATCAGCATTAGTCCCTCAAAAATAGAACAATCAATATAACATTATAACCCCATCTAATCTTTTGAAAATATTTTTAGTCCCCACATCAATACATGCTAGTTACCTTAGTTAAAATTCATTACACTGGAAATAATCTTTATATTTCTTCCTGCCTATCCCTCTACTCTCTGATTGGTGGCTGCCTGTTACCTTCAGTCACTTGATCTGATCCCCATCCTGGAACCACAACTGTGCGCTGGCAGAGGCAAGATCGTGGGTGACCCCAATCTAGGAGCAGCATCGGCTAGATTTGCAGATCAACTCCTTTGGGAACTCATTGTCTTTGGTGCGGTCAAACTGGAGTCGACACTAATGGTGAGACTCCCATCGAGGCGGGCAATGTACGGTGATTAAGGGATGTAAATATTGATCCAGCATGGGGATGGGGATGCCGCTGATGGTGGAGGGTGGTGGTGGAGAGAGCTGCCTGGAGTGCCCATGTGGTGGTGGTGGAGAATTATTTAAACTTTGGTAATTATTATGTCCCAAGTGTTGATCTATATTTGTTTGTAAATCGATGCAGTTGGTGGAATCTAGGAAAGCTTATGTAAAGAAATCATTACCTGTCTTCCTTTGTTCAAGTGGAGTGTGTCTGTCTCATGCTTTCCTTGAAAAAAATAGTTACACTGATGTACCAGCAAATTTGATAATTCTCATTTTCTAAAGTTTATTGCTTCCAATTCAAATGCTAATGTTCTAGACAGCATCGTACATTTACATTAATGAGATATCTTATTAGAAGTTTTTCACATTTTATATAAGTGGATTCGTGCATTTCATTATAATATATTTTTTATAAAAGTAAATATTTTATTAGATAAGATTATTGTTTTTAAATAATTTAAAACTTGATATGTACTTTATTTTTTATTTTATAAAAATACATACTATTTTTAAAAAAAATCAAAACGATTGAAGTATATAGTTCACACAAGTTTTTTTTATTTAAAAAACCATACTTTTTCATTGAAATATATAGTACATGCTAAGATTTATATAAAAAAAAATTTAAAAAATAATTTTTTTTATTCCATTAACTGTGACGAATTTCATACACAATGTATGAGGCTTTAAATGAGGTTGTAAAATGGCCTTAAGTATATAAACTCTCATAAAGCAAATAAGATTGGTTTTCTAAAAAATAAAAAAAAATAAGATTAGCAAAATGAACAAAAAAAAAAAACATCTCCAAATGTGGTCCATTTCTCCAAAAAAGAGGAGGGTTGAGTGATAATACTGATCCACAGATTTTGAGAATCCATAACATGAAGTTATGACTTGGTTAAACCATGTTTTTTTTTTAAGTATGATAAGTTCATGTATATAGTTTGAATTTATATAAAATTGGTACTATTGCATAGACGTAGTCAATACATTTTAAAAGAGTTAATATTGAATATGTTTAACATATATTTTTAAAACATTTTTTTATTTTTCCTTAACATTAATATTGATTTGATCCTATTATTATACTTTACACTTATGCACTAAAATATCATTTATTCTAACCGAATATTAGCACAACAAAAAAAAGTACATGAAAATATATAAAAAAAACAACAATGAACACAACAACACAAAATAGTTTGGATAGAGATATTTTAACCGGATACGAATACAAGTTTTTCGTATACAAATATAATTTTAGAATAACCAATAAGTTTACTGATTACCTGGTCCAGAACTGATAATATTAACTTTTACTAATTTTAAATTTCTTAATATTTCTTAATTATATGTACCATATCAAAAAAATAAGAGGGATATTTTAAATTGAAGTTTTATAAAAATATATATATATATAAATAGAATAGAGATAAAAATATAGATTTTTTTTTTAGTTGATAAATAAATAGTGAGATTCTAAACTTGCTTTTTAATTCTTTTAATATTTTTTTAGACTCTATTTGAGATATCTCCATTGGACAACCGCAGGTGATGACGCTGTAAAGCCATGAAAATCTTGGCACGATGAACTAGTGACGGCCTTGTGTATACTGTGTATTTTTGTTTGTTCATTAGTGTGAATTACAAAGCTTGGAGCAAAATTGATATTTAAATATTTACCTACGTCTTATTTATCTTCTAAGCCAAACACAAAAAAAATTATTATTATATTTTTTAATAAAAATAATTAAAAATGCAATCGGACATAAATTTATTTATTTTATGAGTATAATTATCTATACTACTAGTTATTTAATTTTGAATAATTTAATTCTTCTACCCCAACGGACAAAGACTTTAAATGGAGGTTTTAATGAGAAATTAAAGCTTCTCTTACACACTCACCAAGTCAAAATAGTATTGTTAAACTAGGTCTGTCAGGGTTGGGGCCGAGCCGGGTCAGGGTGGATCCGAACATGACCCATGACAGGACTCGACACGAGTCCAACCCAGGATGAGCGGGTCCTTGGAAATCGGACCCTGACCCGTCGACAGATTCAATAAAATACAAACTTTTTTGGTCTTCTGGTACTGAAGTGTTATATCTATCAACATACGATGTATTAGTCCAAAATGAGATGTTTGATAGAGTGTGAATGAGATGGCAGTTACGTTTCCATTTTCTTGAGCTTTCACTTTTAATGAAAAAGGCTCTCTCTAGCCTATCTTCAAATAATAATAAAAAAATTAAGTGTGAATGAATATTTTGATTATCAATGTGGACAATTTGACCTATGTCAACTTCACATATTTAAATTTTAACCAGAGCATTTGTCATTTCTATCTACTGTTTAAGAAGATTTTTGTAAAACAAACCACCAAGCTTCTCCTAGTATGATCCTCCCTATCATTTTTGAAGTTCAACTCTATGAATACACTATAATAATTGTGACCAATGTGTCTATATACGTACCCACGTACACATACAGGTGGTCAAGTCTAAATTTTATATTATTAATTTTTTCCATTAAAAAATTTAACAAAAAAGGGTTTTTTTAGTTTTAAGTCCCTGTAAACATGTTTATTTAAGGATTGATTCTTCTTTTCTTTATATTTCTTTTTAAGTCTTCAACCGTCTATTTGATTTTTAGTCCTTCCGTCAAACGTGTGTTCATACACCGTTAGTTAATAAAATGTAATTTTATTTTTAAGTCCCTATAAATTATGTTATTTAGTGATCAATCCCTCCCTTATTCATATTTTATTTTAAGCCCCCAACTGCAAACGTTTTTTTTCTTATTAGTCTCTAAACAAAATGTCTGTGTGGTTTTGTCAAGATTTTGATATTTGAAACTTCTATATAAAATGTTTGATGAAATATCTAAACCAAAACTACATTTGCATTGTTAGGCATTCAGTGACAATTGTTATTCAACACTGCAATATGCCCACCCAATCCGAGATTACATTATCTTATAGTTTTAATTATCTAATAGGATTGATTACATAAGCAAATTTTGAGAATTTTTTCATTATTGAATTTTAATTTAAATTATTTTTCTCTTGGTTGAAAATTGTGAAATATTAAATTAGATATTTGAGTGTGTTTAAAATTTTAAATTAAAAAATTTAGATGCCCATAAAAAAATTTGTATGCAGTTAATGAAAAAATTATCTTGCATGGTTCCAAACTTTTATTTATTTAGAGATTAGTGATTTTAGGAGAACTAACATATTTGTTTATATATTTATTTATTTAAATTTTAAACTACTATTATTTTAGTTTTTATTTATATATTTATTTATATTTAAATATCATTCACTAAAGGATTTGAGATTTTCTCTCACTGTTATAAAATCTTTGTTACGCCATTACACATTATAATTGATTTGAAGTATAAGATATGTTGAACCAGAAAATCAATATCAAAATAATTATTCATTTAGATATTTCACCAAACATCATGTATACAAGTTTCAAATATCAAAAGACTTACAAAATCATATAGATATTTTATTTAGGGATTAATAAGAAAAAAATATTTGAAGTTGGAGGACTTAAAATGAAATATGAAGAAGGGATTGATTAATCACTACATAACATAGTTTGCAGCGACTTTAAAATAAAAATCACATTTCACAAACTAACGGTATATGAACGGACGTTTGATGGATGGACTAAAAAAGAAATAGGCGGTTGAATTTAGGGACTTAAAAAGAAATATGATGAAGAGAGAGATTGATCTGTAAATATGCATGTTTAGAGGGACTTAAAACTAAAAATCCTAAAACCAAATCACAGTGGTTTGGTAGGGGAGACTGTCTTCCTTGAGGTCCTTGATCAATTCATGCAAAGTGCATATATTGGAAAATGGTCTTATGAGATGAGTCTTCAGAACTTTATCCAATCCTAGTGTAGGGCCCATTTTCTTGGCCCACCAAGGCTGAATGGACCGCAACGACCCATAACCCGAATAAATATGGTCCGTGACCTAGAGGACACGAATTTGACAAATCCCGACCCATCGGCCCGCTCAAATCCGATGGCAAACAGTGATCCAAGTTAGTATATTTCTTTGAATGTTTAATAAAGGGTCACCAACAATAGATTAGCTGAATATCAATTAATACATTCACTTGATTTGAAGTCATCATTAACTGATTCCCAAATCACGTAATATATCATGTATTCAATATATTAATTGACTGATCCTTAAAATCCCTACAAAATATATATATTTGACCAATGATAATCAATGGCTAATTGACAAATCCCCAAAATATATATTATTGATCTCCAAAATCAGGGATCTCTTCTCATCCATAGGATTGGGAAGAGATCCACCACTCGTCCAGGGCAACCTGACAGCACTATAAATAAAGAGGCAATTCTCTCTATTGACAGAAGTGAAATTATTTTTTCAAAACCCTAGTTTGACCACCATTACTGACCTGAGTGTCGGAGGGTCTTCTATAGGCCTCCACCTCCCTGTATCCTCAACGTTCAAGGAGGACGTTCAAGGAGAAGCGCTCATAGAGTGAGTGAGTGAGAGAGAGAGAGAGAGAGAGAGAGAGAGAATGAACGGATCCGATTACCTGAGTTCGGTAAACCAATTTTTCGGTCCTCCACCTAGGTATTATAACAGGTTACTCCTGTAATTTGGATCATCTAGACTTTGTTAATTGAAAAAGGACATAGATTTGATAATCAATAATATAACAAAAAAATTAACCTCCAAATTAAAATATGATAACTAAATCTTTCATTAACTGAAATTGTGTTTGATTAAAAATGTGATCATATTTTGGATCACTACGTGCAAAATAAAACTTTTCCACCCCCAACGAGTGAATCTCTTCAGTGCTCACACCCTCCTCACCCAACTTTTTTAAACAAAACCATATGAAAAAAAATGCGTGAACCGAGCTTTGGTTAAGTCGACAAACGCCTTCCACCTTCTCAAAAGAGTTTAAAGAATCAAATCCTCTCCTAGAGAGCACCATTATCCAAAAAAAAAAAGGAAATGATTTTTAAGTCCCCAAATCAGGGCCGTCAAAAGCCTCATGACCTAGCGTATGTGGAATTCCTTTTATACCCTCCTAAGCCAGCCGTTATTTCAAAAAATCAAACCAGCCCTCCTTTGACCTCCACCTCCACTTTTTTTTTTTTAAATTCAAATATATTTCAAATGTATTTGATAAACTACTTGCATTAGTTTATGTGAGTTTTTTCACATGTTTTTGTGATTTTATGTAATGTTATTTAATGAATGATTATTTTACTATTTTAGCTATATAATTCTAAGTTATATTTTATGCTTTATTTATCTGGTTGTTGGCCCCTTTTCTCATCTTTTTATGTCTTTTGTTTTTTAAAAAATTCAAATACATTTCAAATGTAACTAATAAACCACTTGCATTAGGTTATGTGAGTTTTTTTGCACATGTTTTTGTAATTTTATGTAATGTTATTTAATGAATGACTATTTTGCTATGTTAGCTATATAATTTTAATTTATATTTCGTGCTTCATGTATTTGGTTGTTTGGTTCTTTTTTTTTAAAAGGAAAACTTAATTAGGGGTCCTCACGGTTACCCTCATATTATTATTATGTCCCTAGTTTGTTTTGAGTTATTTTTAGGTCCCCATTGTTGAATCTCATTATTTCTAGGTCAAAAGTAACACTTTCCGTCTTTACCATATGTTTGTATACCAAAAATTCTCTTTCAACCTTTTTGTCCGGGTACATTTTTATTCTTTTCAGTGCACTGTTAGATCATATATAATGGTTGGGTACATTGTTAAATCTTTTCAGTACACTGTTACATATGAGAAATATGGTTTGGAAAAATGAAAATGTTCAAATGGCATTTTCAATATGCAAAATGAGGGTACAAATAGAAAGTGCTACCTTTGGACCTTGAAATAATGAGATTCAACAATAAAGACTAAAAAATAACTTGAAACAAACCAGGGATATAAAAATAATAGAGGGATGACTATGAGGACTTGTATTTAATTTTTTCTATTTTAAATTTAGATAAATTTATCAAAAGTTAATTACATTTGTGTAAAAAAATCAGATATATTGTTCCAGATATAGTTACATTATATGAAATCTACATATTGTTACATTCTGACTTTTCTAGCTGTGTCAGGCATACTTCTATAGCTCACTGTTAACAAAAATTCAGTTACATTACAAAATCAAGTTACATTCCAATCATATATTTTATATTATATGAAATCTACATACTAAAATTTAGATACAATCTTCAAGTTACAGTTACATTCTAAATTTACATATTAAAATTCAGATACCATTTTTCAAATTTAATTACATTCTAAATTCAAATACATTATATGAAATCTACATACTAAAATTCATATACAATCTACCTTCTAAATTTACATACTAAAATTCATATTCAATTTTTCAGATTTGCTTACATTTTAAATTCTGATACATTATATGAAATTTACATACTGAAATTCAGATACATTTTAACATTTTATACACCGACTTTTGCAGCTCGCGAAGACGCCGCGTGGAGGAGGCGATTGCCGTCGAAAGATCCGAGCTTGGTGGACCGGATGTGGTTGAGGAGGTCGCAGAAGGCGGCATCTTTGTAGAGGAGCCCCTCCGGGGTGGAGTTCACCCGTGCGAAGGAGGTTGAGGAGGACGGAAAAGCAGTCTGGGTTATGGTCAATGACCTGATCAAATGGCCTTTTTACAAAAAAATAAAATTACAAAAAATAAAAAATCTAAATGTCTTTTGATGAGAATCTTAACTTGGACCATCGAATATATGTAAGTGAGATTGATGGAAAGAGCCAAGAAGAAGGACTTTCAAAATGGACGAGGAGGTAATGCGATCACCATAAAAAAAAAAAAAAATCTTAAGCATTTCCTACTAAACATAAAAAAAAAAACCCATATATTTGGGACCTGAAAACGCCTCCCAATTGGTCTATAGATATCCCTATCAGACACTACGTGACGCGCATTTTTAAGTGGTGGTTACACATAAAGAAAACGTGTGTTTCAATGAATGATAGTTTTGTATTTTTTTTTCTTTGTTTTTTGTAAAAATTAAACAATCAACCCCAATAAAAAATTAACACATGATTTGGAGCTAATCAATGAGACTTAAATCTTAGAACATGGGTAGCATAACTAAATGACACTATTACACTCAATTTTTTTTTACAGTTCAAAATACAATCCTATATACATCGTTAAAAATCTAGTTAAACATATACTTCGTTAGTGATGCATGCACCTCACTAAAAATAAAATTTACACTTACTAAAAATTAATTAATTCAATTCAAAATAAAGAGATATATCCTTCTTATTAAAACATATATTTCATAAAATGATGTTTATTAAGTTTTGGACGAATGAAAGAGTCTAACATTTTTCAAAAAAAAAAAAAAAAAAAACCATCAATAAATTAAAAAAAAATCAAATATCTCCCCGTACGATATCTCACAATCCGATATCTTCCCCAACCAAAATCCTTACATTTCCATAACACAGAGTCCAAACTTTTTTATTCTCTCTCATCCCAATCTCCTCTATCTATATATACATGTGGTCTGCTTAAATTCTCTTTCTATCACTCACTTTGTGTTCTCTCTCTCTCTTTTTCTTTGATTTAAAACTCCAATGACCCCGCCAACATCAACAACTGCCTTTGCAGGGCAGTCCTACACATTCTTCCCCACAAAACCCATCAAAGGCGACGCCTTTGGAGGCTGGTCAGCTATACAGCCCCTCATAAAGCCCCCCACACAGAACCCACCATCACAAACAGAGACCAAGACCACCTTCCGGTTTGGGTCTCAACCCACTTCGACGATGAGCGAGGAGAGCCTCGCCATGTGCACGGAGGGCCTCGGCTGCGAGACCGGCGTCGTCTACGTCGACGAAGACATGTTGGGTACTCTCTCTTCTCCTCCATCTCCCCCTCCACCGCCGTTTCTGAGGCGGCAGAGGCCACCCAAGGTGGCGGAGAGGGAGTTCCCGCCGCCGATGAAGTCAATTGAGGCTGTGAAGTATGTCAAACACAGGGAGGGTGAGAGGCTTGTAGTGAAGGCCGTGCGAGCTTCGACCATGTTGAAGGCCGATCGGAGTGGGGGACGTGTTAGGCTCTGTTATTTGAAGTGCGTCGATGTTCCTCCTCCCGTTGAAGAAGAAGAAGAAGAAGAGGAGGAGGAGGACGACGAGGACGAAGAAGAGGAGGACATGAATGAAAATAATAAAAGTTGTGGAGAGGAGATTGGAATGGAGAATTATGGGAGAGTCTTGCCTTGGGAGAGGTTTTTAGTGGCAAGTACTTGATTCTTATTTTTATGTTTATTTTATTTTATTTTTATGTTTACTCTATTTTATTTTATGTTTATTTTTATGTTTATGTTTATTTTTGAGTTACAACAACAGATAGACTTGCTAATTGTGATGATTTTCTGGACTTTTTCTTTTTGAGGGGTTGATTAAGGATTTCAAGCCATTTTTATCTCACTTTGTTTCCTATGTTTTTTTGTTTGGGGAGGGGGAGTTCTTGGGTTTTCTTTTTTTATAATTGGGTTTTAATGGCAGTTAGTCAATGAAATATGGAATATGGTGTTGTTTCTTGTGCGTTTTGATTTAATGCCTAATAAGTCCATGATTTGTTTCAACAGCAAAAGGGGACCATGAATCTTTCAGCACCTGTATTACATGCGACCACAACAACAAAATTCATCATTCAATGGAATCTAAAATATCTTAATTATAAAGACATGACAGGATCCACCATTTTGGAGGACTTTAAAAAGAAACTGTTTCTGGATCCGGACCCATGTGATAGATTGAGGAGATGTACGGGCAATCTAATGGAAAGAGTGCAGATACAATGTTTATTTTACTGTCCGTTTTCCAGCCTACGATGATTTAATATATATTTCGTTAATATAAGTGTATAGGATTCATAGTAGTGCATGAATATGAATTTTTTTTTATTTTTTTAAAGAGAAAAAATACAATGGTATATCTCATTATATACTTCATTTTATATAATAAGATATACTTCAATAAAATGAATGTATAATTAAAAAAAAAAAAGCAAATTACAAATGAGACTGCACAGAGGGTTGGATATATATATATATATATATATATATATATATATATATATATATATATATATAAACGGTGTGCAGTCGGTGCGGCTTCGTGTGGATCCATTTTTAGCCATCCGATTGGAGATCCAATGATCTGTGTTTAATAAAACAAAACAAAAAGGGAAACCAGAGACTTCCCAATCGGTTCCCCCAAAAAAGCACCGAAAATACAAAACCAAAAAAAAAATGCCGACCGTCTTCCCCTCCCCTCCTTTTCCCTCTCTTTCTTCCCCTTCTCCCTGGGTTTCACCGTTTAAACAAATGTAACGATAAAACATATTGTATCTCTTTAGGGGAATAGTCACAAATCACAACACTAACTACATGATGCGTATGATACAATGGACATGTGTGCTTTTATGGCACGTAGCAAAAAGGTGCTCCATCTAGAGCTTGGTCACGCATACGTCACGCAGACAAGGTCCCACTAGACTGGGTCACGTAGACCGGTCGTCACGCAGCGCAGACAGATGATATGTATGCATGATCAATTCATCAACCCATAGTTTGCATGCAAGAATAATATAGTCTCCAACATATAGTTCATACATAAAATAATATCTCAAAACGTGATGTCATGCTTATGCATTCCATACTCAAAATAACAGTTGTAGTCATAACAAAGGCATGATGCGAATATAATCTAAATATAAGTAGCTTCGAAATCTACATAGAGACTAGACCCACTCACCTCCAGTCCAACGATTCGCAAACCACAACCGAGTCTTACAGTAAATCT
Organism: Acorus gramineus; assembly: GCA_030737835.1. Taxonomy (NCBI): domain Eukaryota; kingdom Viridiplantae; phylum Streptophyta; class Magnoliopsida; order Acorales; family Acoraceae; genus Acorus; species Acorus gramineus. The sequence continues at coordinate 20,626,462 of CM060848.1, read as the reverse complement.
AATCTGATAAGAAACGATATGGCTAGGTCACAACATGATCAGATAGTACGGGACCTGATGGGGTCTGTACCTACCGAAAACCCGACGGCTCCTCCAGGAACCAACCGGGGCCGTTCTAAACAAACCGACGGCTCCTCTGGGAGCCGTTCAGAACATGCCCAAAGGCTCTCAAAAGAGCCGTCCCGTGGCAGAAAAATATCCTAACACATTCTATCATCGAAAACCCTACGCAAGTCATTTAAACGTTGTAAAACAGAAAAGAGTTTACATCGAAATCAAGTCATACGTACGAAAAATCCGATTAAGACCAATAAAAACTCTTTGAAAATATTTTGAAAACCCTAGGTTTAACATAGGCATAAATAACTAGTATGGATCTATGTTTAAAACTCCAAAAATCACAATAATATAGGCATTGGTTCGGATCTAAGCGAATAAGGTTTAAAGATCATAAGCATGATTTCTACATCAATGAATAACAATCCTAAGAATGTAGTATACATAACATATTCTTTCTTATATAAAAAAAGGCTCATACGTTATGGAAAATCACAGAATATGAAGGCTATAACATAAGATCTAAGAGTCTTTTAAAATCATATATAAAAATCATAAGAAATCCAACAAGAAACTCATGAAATCATCCAGTCATATACATATACCTTTGAGACCTAATACTACTATCTAAAACTTGTAAAAATATCGTAAATCATTGACATAATATTGGTAAAACACAACGATCCGAAATCATACGAAGTTTTTGAGAATACCGAGAATAAGGAAAGAAAGATCAATTCTTTTGCTTGAAAGGCTTTAAAACGCGTATTGGTGTGTAAGAGTTGTGCTCACGTATAGGCACAGACTATCTCCTCCTATTAGATGATGTGGGACTAAACACCAAACCCTCACCCAATCCATGGGCCTTTTGGGACTGTTGGGCCACCCCTCAACAGGCCAGGCGTCACAATCACTCCCCTAATGGGGCGTCCTCGTGATACCAATTGTAACGCCCCAGGTTTACACAGCAAGAAATTGTTCACTTTACCCCTAAATGAGCTCACGGCTTTAAAACGCGTCTTAGTGTGTAAGAGCTGTGCTCACATATAAGTACAGACTATCTCTTCACATTAAGTGATGTGAGACTAAACACCCTCGCCCAATCCATGGGTCTCTTTGGACTCTTGGGCTTGGGTCAAGTGTCACAGACTCCCTCTTGGGCCATTCCTTTTCCTCTGTCCGACACACCGACAGGATTTGGCCCATAACTTACCCGACACGTCCGATTTGCGATCCGAAAGATGTATTGGAAAGCCAGCAGAACAAGGATTCCAACCATACTAAGAAATCAGAATTTGGAATATTAGACACTCAACGGGATTCAGTTCAGATATGGCCTAAAATTCACAGTCGCTACAATAATATACCCAAAAACCCCTACAATGTGTTTTAAAATGCAAAAAATCCTATATAAACAGTGATTTTACCCTTCTAAATAGGGTTTTATAATCCATTCGGAGAGGTAAAATGGTCATACTTAACAAAATAAAATATTTACAAGATATTTCTCATCTGCCAAAGAAAGTTTAACTCATGGGTTATTTGGATTTACATAGGTGTTTTCAAGGGACTACATGAACTTTAAAGTCAGGGGGTTATATGGATTTCAAAAAATTTACAAGGGGTTATTTAAATTTTTTTCTATTAAAAAATAATAAAAAAACATGTGCGACCTGCATAAGCCACTGCCTGTAGCCTTTTCCAAAAAAGAAAAATAAAAAGTTGAGTTGGACTGGAAGAAAAACATGTATACTACATGTCCTGTACCTTTGAGTGGCATCAATAATGGGATGCCTTTCCTCATCTTTGATTTATTCTTATGGATTCAATTCGTCTGATTTTCTAACTTAATTAATTGTTTTGATGACTGAAAACAGATTTTTAAGGAAAAGTTAGTATTTTTTTTAGGTGCAAAGCTATGGCCACCCGTTTGGATTGAGGAATAAGCTATTATGAGGTTTATACCTATTCCAAAAATAAATTACTTTATCAATGGAATAAGTGATTTTCTGTTTGGTTGTGTTTTTTTATTATTCTCATTGAAAAACGTAATAATAAATGTTGAGTTGTTTGGTTGATGAATAATAAAATGTGAATAAGGTGTAAAAAGTTGATTTAACATGTAGGTCCTATTGATGTATAAGAGGTGATGATAAGTGATTTGATGTGATGAAATGTAATTTTTTTTGTTTATGTGATGGTGAGCTCCACCTTCCATGGGAACACATAAATTGGGTATAAACTTATCTGAGAGGTTACTTATAATTGTTATACTCTCTTATACTCATTTATACTAGTATGATAATACCAAGTTATACTCTATAAACAAACAATCATTTTCCCCTATCCATTATTATCTCAGCTTATACCACCCTTATACTCCCATCCAAACGGGGTGAAGGTATCATAATTAATAGTCTTCTCATCCCTCTAATTTAGTTTCTAGCATCACTTCAATGACACCCTAAATTGTTCCATTAAGCATGACTAAGGGCTTAGAGAATCACATGATTGAAAACACATATAAATTATGAAGAGATTGTTTATAATGAAAATAACACATGGCATATATAGAGATGTCATTCATCAAATAGGGATGTGATAGAGGTAAGGGTTTTTTATTTTTAAGTCCTAAATAAATGAATAAATGTTCCTCTTTTGCCCTAAATAAATAAATAAATGTTCCTCATTAACCATGTATGTAATGTATAAAGTAGATAGGTTCTTTAAAAAAGCCTCGTATGCACTGTGCATAGCATAAATCATAAATATTGTGGGAAAGGCAACTACTGTATTGGATAATTGACCAATTCCTACTAAAATGCTAATACACTCAATCCATTTTACAGCACCGTCTACAACCCAAAAATACATTGTGGTATCGCAATGAATACACATGAAAAATTAAAATTTTCGTTTTGTTAAAAAAAAATATACTAATATATCTAAATATATATTTCACTTTTTATAACAGTATATATTTCCGTGGACAAGTGTCTATTGAAAGAAGAAAAAAAAAAACGATGAAGCCTACGTATGGAAACTGTACACGGCTGAACAAATCATTTTCCTCCATACTATTAGCCTTTCACAACCATGTGATAATATGTAAATATCTTCCTCTCTTCATATCTCTCTTCATATGGTAAACAAAAAATTTGAGATGTATCCCATCCATGAAGTGACAGTTTTTGAATTATTCTTTCCATGGCCATTGGTAATGATAATCTGGGCACTCAGATACAATATCATTCCTCTGTATGTGTGTATAAAAAAATGTAATAATCTATGGATTCAATTCATCTTGACTATGTACTTCATTTTGTTGTTAAGATACGTATGTTTCAAAAAACGAAAAAAAAAAATCAAAATGTGTATGAACTGTAAAAGTGACATAGCGAGTGACTAGAGTCTTGACATTTTCCAGGTAATTGTATAAATAGGCAACCATTTACAAAAACCTAAAAACAATTCCTGGTTATATAGCAATGGCACAAATCACATGGTAATTTCCTATGAAACCTGACATAATGTTACAAGTGTTGCAGACCATGCAACACATTTTGTTAAATTACATATATAGAACTCAGCAAACTGCATATTATATCAATCAGACCCCTGATGAAAAAAAAAAAAAAAAATGATGCAAAAAATACACACCTCCCAAATCTTCCTAACTCCGTATCAATAATCACCCTCCATCTAGATCCCTGGAATTAATGTGTATGCAGAAAAGGAATGGCAGATGGAAGATACAGAGCAGCAGGACCTCAGCAGCAGAAACCTGTTATGAAACCCCTAACAAACCAAGAATAAAAAGAGTAAGGCACCTTCAGAAAACTCATCCACAATAAGTATCACCGCTCGTCTCAATGTGTTAAAACCAGTTAACCAGTGGCACTCTGTTCACTCCTGTCCAGGTCACCATTAATCCCACTTATACAGTTTTCTTGCCCACCAAAACTCTTCTGTTTACACCTACACAAAAACTGAGGTAGTGGACCTTCCTCGCTAACAACCCAAGGATGCTCTGCAACACCATGCAACGTGATTCGCAGCTTTGGATCTGCATGTATTGTAAAACATTAACAAGCGTGTAAGAAAAAGCAGGTGCGTAAATCAAAATGAGAGGGGCTTTGATACACTCAATCTGTTTTGTCACTAACATAGTGTATGAAATTGCCTGACGCGGTATATACTCCACTATGTTGGTATATACTCTATTATGAGAAACGAAAAAAATATATGCATTCAATTCATACAAGCATGTACTTCCTTTTTTATGAAAGTCCTTCACTAGCCAAGTATACACTTTAAAAAAAAAAAAGGTGCGGGCTACAAAAAGGACTGCATGTAACATTTTGCATAAGAGATATCTTTCCAAGTACCTTTGCATAGAAGCTGTAATATCAGGTCAACAAGCTGAGGGTTGATGCTTCCCGGAATGGATAACGAACTGTTAACAATCTAAAGACAAATGCAAATGATACAATATATGAATATCATGTGTAGATGATGCATAGGGAAGAGGGTAGAGCCAGAAGGCAATCATAAATCCATACAAACCTTGTCGTAGGTATCCTGTAGCGTGTCGCCAAGAAATGGATATTCTCCCACAACCATACAGTACAAGGTAACTCCTAAGGCCCATGTGTCTGCAGCTTTACCATGATAGGTTAGACCTGTACAAATCAAAGGATAATAGCACGTAAACATTCTTACATGCCCTCGAGTGCGATCTCATCAACCATCTCTCACTCTCACAAAAAAAAAGTTGCACAAAAGCAGAATCGAAGAAAACTGCAATTCTTGTTCACCTAAGCAGCATTCTGGTGCAGTGAACACAGGAGTACCGGGAGATCTTCGAAGTTCATCGTTATCATCCTGTAGAGAAAACAAGACACTAGTACATCTAGTATTTATCAACATAAATATGTGACTAGATGGGCTATGGCATGGGTGTTATTGGCACAGCAACTTAGATTCAACTTTAAGATTTATGTTAAGAAAACTAGACTCATCACCTTGGTAGTTCACCAAATTAAAAGGCTGAAAACAACAGCTAAGAAACAGTGCAGCCTAACAGTGAATGGTTGATACTAGCGATCCATATGCAGTATAATAGATAAGGTGGAACAAACCAGCATTGGCAACAGGAATTTCAGGATTGCCAAAACAAGCACACTGCAGTTCAAAGATAAAAGTGAGTTGCCCACCACCGCAGAGTTGGTCAATTTACCACTCACAGATAAACACCCAGAGGAAGAAAATGTAACTCAGACCATTGTTCATCCCACCAAAAATCAATTATTTACAAAAATCATGGGGGAAATCATAGTACTTATGAATAAATGGGCGGTATATGTGCAAAATCAAGAAGTAAGAAAAATTGACTACACTAAGGGTGCGTTTGGTTGCACGATTGTAAAATTGATTCTGCAGGAATCTGAGTTTTAAAACTGATTCTACAGGAAGCTCACCTCCCTCAGCTTTTTGAAATCGCAACTTTTGAACACTATTTGTTTGAAATCTGTGTGCAGGAAGCTGCTACAGTAAAACTGTTTGGTTGCACGATTGCAAACGCAGTTTTCTGCAATCGCAAACGTTGCGCAATCACGCAACCAAACGCACCCTAAGTAAAAGTACAATGGAAAGGCATTACTACAAGGCAACAGCTATGCAAGCAACATTGTAAGGGATGTTGCAAACCAACACCTAGATGTAGTGGAAATAGGATGTTAATACTTAATATAGATATGTGGATGGGTGGCATAACTAGGAAAACAGAAAACTATTTCTGATATGGACAAAAATTATAAATATTCCTATAGATAATGAAATGGTTAAAAAATACCTTTTATATATTGGCAAAGGGATTTGTGACCTAAACTTAATTGGAAATTTCATGGTTCAATTTTGTTTGATCTCAGATTTGGAGATGAAAACTTCTGTTAGGATTTGATAAGACTTCAAAGAGAGAAAGCTTGGTGAAGAAGCTAACTCAAATAGAAATAATATAACCAAACTTAACTATATAATTATGATCAATCTATAAATAAAAACCATCAAGTGGACCAAAAGAGAAGAAAAAGACGTGAGAAACCAAATTCTACAACATATTTATGATTGACCGACAAATTACAACCACACAGTGGTCTCTGCAGTACTCATGAGAAATAAATGGCACAACCAGTGGGGTTTAATTCAAAAGGGTTGTAACAAGCTTATGACAGAAATATCACAATCCTGAAGAAGGAACTGTTTTCTATTAAATGTATCAAATTTCAAGATCAACAACTCTGACTCATTGCAATGGATCAACCTACTGCACATCTAGTTTGTCAAGAACATTATGAAATGGACAATTGAAACTCTTTATGCCTTCCAAATACAGTCTAGCTCTTTCGAGGCAATTCGTAATCGAGTCATGACCACCTCTGATACCAAAGCAACATGCAAGTCTGCACAGACGAGACAGATCTTCACCAGTGAAGGGCATGTTGGCTCCTACATTGTCTGTCATTCATCTCAGCAACCTAGGATCTAGCTGGATGACGTATTCACATTGCAAGGTGCAACATTCAGGTGAAGAGTTGGTTAATCTGTTATGGGTGCAAGATGGAGCGGGCGGTAATATATTTGTGGTTATTTTATAGGGTTTCCTTTTTATTTCAAAAATAAAATAAAATTTTAAACAAAAAAACTCCTCTTTTTCTCTCCTTTTATTATCTCCAGAGATCCCCTGTCTCCTTTGTTTGAGGGGCTTTATAAATTAATATAGCTCCAATCTTCCTTTTAAAAAAAAGTGCAGTATTCTGGGAGACCAACAACCTCAAATAAGATTCCTGTACATGCTATCAAACCCAAAGTTAGAGGGAGGGAATATACCAATGAAAGCATACCAGCTGAATAGCACATCATCGAATGTTCAACAATAGAGTCCCTTATAAAATCAAGATGAGGTCATCAAGAGGCCCATAAAACACAAAAGCATGCAACTTCCATATCATCTAAAGCATCAACTACCCCCCATAGCATATCTTTAATTCATCAGTTCAACAATGAAGAATATTTTTCCTTAAATCAACATAAGGCAAGTAATGTTAATTCATCCATTGAAACAAGACCAATCGAGATCAACATCCATAGACCCTAGTGGCCAGATGATAGTCAAAGCTTCGTGGACTCAACCTCAATAAAAGTAGTTTCTAAAGCCAAATCCTCTCAATCAAAGATGCGACAATTGTGGGACAAAAAAAAAACTCATTGCTATATCCACCATCAAAGGCTCTTCTCACCTCAACTAAGCTCACCCATCAACCTAAGCCAAGGACACAAGTCACCAATACTTCCTGCGACACAATGAACTGACATTTATCCATGACAATTAGGGATCTAAATCACCTGATGAGGTGTTGTATTTTATGTGGCTAGCTTATCAAGATATACTTCTTACAACGATTACCGAGCAAAGTGAAGTCCTGATGTAGACAACTTGTGTGTGCAATGTAATAATGAAGAAACTTGGAGCACCTATTTGTCAATTATCAATTCAGTAATCTCATTTGGAGGCGGATTGTAAAGGCTCCTGGCTTCAATGGAGAGTTCAATTCTCTTAATCAGATATGAGAAAATGGAAAAAATCAAGAAAAAGGGGAGCAAGAGTGTAGCTGCCAAGGTCTCTCATTATTTCCCATGCCAATGTGTTGGACAATGTGGACATCTTGAAAGGATGTCATATGGTCACTTCAGTACATGGAAAACACATAAGAGTCTCTCTTGATTAAAGAATGGGATCTTCACTGTATGAGAAATGAATTTGTTGTATTATTTATGGAATGTAAACTATTGCAGAGTGAGGGCTTTGTTGGGATTATATGCCTCTCCCACCAATTTTTCTTCTCTCTTGGTAAATTCGACATTTTCTTATTGTTCAAGATATTTAAGGTCCACATAGTAATTCTACAATGCTCAATATGCTTTTTATATATAAAATCCATCACTATTATGAAATAATATAATAAACAAAAAAAATATAAAGTAACATTACCTCAAAAACCTGGCTTACACTGAAATCACCTATCTTCACCAGTCCACTGCTCGTGACCAAAAGGTTGTCAGGTTTGATATCCCCATGAACAATATGCTGCACAATAGGGATTGAAAAAAAAATAATGTCAGCCTCCATGACTACAACAATAAGTGCTAGAAGCAATATTATTTGAATTTACCAAGTCTCATTATTTATCATAAATACTATCCAAATAGTTTCAAAGAGAAAAATTTATATGTAAGTGGGATCAAGCAAAGACAGTAATTTTGATACATATGATTGGTAATATTTTTGCATAATCTTCCATCAAATACCAAAATGACTTCTCGATGGAAGGGGAAGAATATCCACCACAAAAAAAAAAAAAGAGCACACATTTTGTGATTATATATATTATGAGCTGTTCTCTAACAATATGAGGGAAGGTAGTAAACCCATCATGGCAAAATATCACAATTTCTATATTCTGAAAAAAACATTTAACAAAAAATTAACATGATACTTTAATGGAAATACAAAGAATTAATCAGTTATCAATGATTGACATCATGACAAATTGTGAGAAGAAATACCACAGCTTTGGTGACTGAAAATAAAGTGGGACCCTTTACATAAGTTTTCACTGGTTGAATTTTACATAGATGTCTAACAAGGCGTCTTTACTAATAAGCATCAGATAAGACAAGCAAAAAAAAATGTTTATCAATTTTTATTTATTTATTTATTTTTGAATTTGATAGGCATCTTACCTCAATTTTTTAATATTTTTATTAAAATGAAGAAGATGCCCAAATACAAATAAAACAAAATAAAACCGAAATAACTTTGTGCTAGGTCATGCAGAAGAGCTATCTGTATGTACTACTCAGTTACAATTCGACCCCCGAATACATAATAATTAATAAGCTTTGCTTCCGCACAAAATCTCCCACAATCCTTGATTAATCGAATGACAGATTCCCATATATTCTCCACAAAGTACTACTCCTTCGAAGATGACCTCATTTCACGTTAACCATATAGCCCACACCACCGCCAACACAAATGAGTAGTCTTTGCCTTTACACTTCTGTCACCCCACGTATGCATCCTCTTTCCCGCAAGCCACATCCCATCTAGAGTAGTTAAGTTTGTCACCATATCTGTCGCAACAGTCATCCAATCCCAAATTTGACGAATCATCGAACAGCAACGAAAAGGTGCTTCATTGTTTCCTTTAACACACGACACAGCACATACATTTTATCATCATTGGGCGCCCATGTTGCTCTGTACTCCTTGTGAGCAGCTTGTTTTGATGCAACAGCCAAGTGAAAGCTTTTACCTTCAATAAAAATTTGAAACACCACACCTTCGATTTGATAGCAATTTCCCAAACAAGTGGTCTCTACCTCCTCCACCATGGATAGCACCTACAAACTAGAAAAATATTTTCTTGGATGGGGCTGCCACACAACTAAGTCCGGAACACCCTTCGTAGGTGTAATCTCCTAAAGACCAGCAAGTAGAGCCATATACATATCCAATTCCTTGTCATGCAGGTTTCTCCTCAATCTGACCTCCCAATGGCCCCCATCTCGCCTCTATTCCAAAACTGACTAACCACCCCATCTTTGCAAATCGCCAAATTGAAGTAACTTGGGAATTTCTCCTTGAGGGGAAGGTTGCCGCACCATATTTCATGCCAAAAAAAGATTGTGTCCCCCCATCCAACTTTAAAAACTAATAGCCTCTCGAAAGTTGTTGACCACACTGAGAATCCCTCTCCAAATGATGGACAATCTGGATGAAGCTGAAGGGAAACTACCTACTTGAAGACCCACACACCTATATTTGTCACCACTGCCTGGTACCACAGTTGAATCCTATCTTTGAGCCACCCCCATAGCCATTTGCACAACAGAGCGATATTCATATCTTCAAGGTTCAGAATTCCTGCTCATCCTTCTCTCTTACTACTACAAACCACATCCAATCTAACAAGATGAACTCTCTTCCCCCTTCTTTCGCTCCATCCCACAACAGCCACTTTCGTTATCCCTACATAAAAACCCTCCCAAACAAAGAAATCTACTTTTCCAGCCGTCCATCATTCTTTTGAATCTATTTATCAATGAAATCCATTCTTGTTTAGGAAGTTTCCCTAAATGAAGTAGGTGATCCAAATGCCTAACAGGGAAGAAGACGTCAATTCTGCATTCAAAAACCTCAGCTAGCAAAGTATACTCCCCAATCCACATTGATGCCCAACATCGAGCTTTTGCTGAAGTTTATCAACAAACTTGAGAAAAACTCAAAACATCTACATACCAACTTGACTCCCCGAATAATCTCCGTGTCCGCCTCACAAAAAATCGTCCTGTCATCTGCCTACTGCACATGAGAAAAGTATGTACCCGAAAATGAGCATCGAAGACCATGCACCCACTCATCCCCTTCCGCCATCTTCACATCCTACTGAAGGCAATAGTAACCAACACAAAAAGTAATGGAGATAATTAATCACCATGTCTTAGCCCCCCTGTTCAAGGGGAAAAAACCACACGGTTTGCCAGTCACAAGCACCAAAGCCTTTGATGTTGAAATGCAATCTCAAATCATGCAAATCCAAATACGTTCAAAGCTGTGACACTGAAGAAGATGAAGATTTGAACTCTAGTGAATACTGTAATGGAAGTTTTTTGTTTCTTTTTCTCCAAACGAAATTCAACTACTACTTGATGCAGGCGCCAAGTTCGGAATGCACTCAAGTCATTAAGATTGAACGGTTTTGTGAAGTAAATAACTAAGGATAATTAAAATATATATTATCAACACCAATATAACAATACAAACATAAAATGATAAAATGAATGAAGTTTCAAGGAAAACTACAACAAAATAGAGGTTTCAATATAGCGCCACTGAAACAAATAAGAAACAGATAATTGTTCTTTTGATTAGTATGCTAATTACATGTTTGTCCTTGCAACATGCATAATAAGCAGACTAATGAATTTACTGAAAATATCCAACTCAATATTGAAAAAAAAAAATTTTCAAAAACATCAAAGACATGTACCGTTTGTGCATTATATTTAAAAATTAAATGTTGTAAAATGTTAACTAAATTTAGACAAACATCAATGGCCTAAAAATCTTAAAGTTCAGACCTGCTTGCTAGATTATACAGATTGGCATTTCAGAAAAAACCAAAATCTAAGATTCAACTCAGTTCAGTGAAGGTGCAATTATCCGGTATCCAAGACAGAAGAGACTTGTCTGAGGGGACTGCTTGAGGACCCAATATGGATCCACAGTGGAAGATGTTGTGGTGTGGAGGAAGAGAGCTGATGGGGAGTTCACTGTAAACTCTTATTAAGCCTTGTCCACTGATGTGGCAAGTCTACATAATGGTTTGGGAGGGCAGGATGTTCTTTCCTTGATAAAAACTGTTGAAATGTCTGCTCACCCCTAAGGCCTAGTTTGGTAAAAGGATAAATATTTAGAATAAGTTAGCCTAATTTATGGGGATAAAAAGACTATTATTTTTATCCAGATTTACATTTGGTAATGTATTTTGTTATCCCCATTTTTTTGTGTTCTTATCCTTAACTTTGCATTTGGATCACATAATCTAAAATATGGGATAATTTAAAAAATAAAAACAAAAATATTAAGTCTACCATTTCTATTAATGGGACATTAATATTGTTGGTTTTAGTTTCATGAAGTTTTTTGTTTTGGTTGTCATAAATGTTATCCATGTTTTACAAAATGAGGTTAAAAATGGGGATAAAGTCTGTTCCACCTTTTATCTTGAACAAAATAACCCTACTTTTTTTTCTCAAAATACAGACAATTGTTCATGTTTTATCCTCTTTTTTCTTATGTCATATGAGATAATATGTGATTTAACTCAATTATTTTCTTATTCCTACCCTTTATCCCAATGTCAAACCAGGCTTAAAAGTGCAAGGCTTCATGTGGACATGATGTCTTAACAAGATCCTATCCAAGATAGACAGAATAGCGTGGACACCTGATAGGCCAATACCCTCCCAATTATGAGCTGTGACAGCCAGGTAGAGACCAGAGCAACTTAAGGTTAAGTGCCCCTTCAGCAGATTGATGACAGAGATAATAGCTTGGAGAAAGCCAATAAAACCTCAGATCCGTTAAGGAGTCACATTTTTCAGAGAGAGAGGAAGAAGGGAGATAGGAGAAAGGTGCAAATTCATAGCTACATCCCTCAGGTAGTATATTAAGCTTTCCGGTTAACCAGAAATGAGAAGTTGTTCTAGAACAAAGCAACCTATATAGAGAACACATCAGAAGCCGGCAAGGAATGGTGCCTGTCCAAAAGGATTATATGATCTTTCTCTACTACATAGCCTACAATTCAATAAAATATGGTGACAAATATTTTATTTTATTTTATTTAAAAAAAAGGAAGCTTAAAGTTCATATGGCATAATACAAAGTTCGCTAACACAAATATCTTACATGAGCATGGAGATACATGAGCCCGGCAACCACATCACGCAAGTATCTTCTAGAAGTACTTTCTCCTAGGCCACCTGGTGGACCAGATCCTTCAAACACCCACTTACCCTCTACATACTCAAGAACTTCACAAGAAAAACAAATAGATACATTAATTCTAAAGTATGAACAAACTGGAAGATCAATTCTCGCTAGTCTAGAAACCTACAAGAAAAGAAAGCATCAATCAATACCCATGTAGAAGTTATCTGTGTTTGGGTCATCAATCACCTCAATGAGATTGACTATATTGGGATGGTCCAACATTTTCATGATCGAGACCTTCAAAGAATAATCAAAATAAAAGTTGATGAGAATAAATTCTAAACTTGCCAACATTACAAATTGCAATATCACATAGGACATTTCAGATGTGTGTGATTAACAAGAAAATGACAAATAGAAAAAATTACATCACGAATAAGCACAAGTAAACAAAAGAAAGCCTCAAAAAGAAAAATAAGAACAAGGTCACTGAATCCTGTCTATTCATCTAGTTAATTTGAAGCAGGCCCTCTTTAAATTTCATGTACTGTCTATCAAGCTAGGGCATCAAAATATAGCCACATTCCAATTTCATTGTGCTAAATCTCATACAAAATAATATCAACAGTGGTGCCACATATTTTTAAAATAAATATAACTTTCGAGGGATTATTCATAGTTTATACTGCAAATTCAAAGCAACAGCTACTATGCATCAACAATCTGTTTCACTCAGTAAACCAATACAAGTGCCAATTGTGGCCCCCAACACCTCCACCCAAAAAAAAAAAAATTCATCTCGCATTAGTATTTTTTTCTCTTCGTTTTAATGTTCTTGGGAGACGTCTCATCTACCATTTCTCTGTTCAGTGTTTTTCCAGTGGGGGCAGATTTTTCATTGGAAATTTGGAATATACCTTCCAGTTGTTGAACAAAGTTCGGGTGCACTCCCACCCTTAATTTAAAGGGAAAGTTATCTCCCCTGCAGGCATGTCAGTGATTTTACACCAAATCATCAATAAGCAACTCATATCATTTTTAAGATAAAATAATAAATAAAAAAAAGAATCCAAAATTCATTGGCGCCAATTGATCTTTGTTCCACCAGAAAATCTATAATCAAAGCACAGACAAGACAAAAACCCAATTGCCAGAAACCCCAAGCAGATACAGAGAATGAAGTACTCACCTCCCTGAGAACATCTGACATAGCAGTTTCAGAAGGTGCAACCCGCAACTTCAACAAGTGAGACTTGTGAAAAACCTGCATTGAAAGGTAGGCATCACATAATGCATTCCTTCAAAGAGCAAAGTATTTCTTGCACAAACAGGCAAAACATGTTCCATCATTCAATACTTGAAATCAACCCCAGAATCATAAAATGGTAATAGAAAATGTCCAAGCAAGAGCTTGCCTCAACAAGAATGAGATATTTGTACTTCTTGTATTAAAGAAAAATTTACATGGGAGTAGATGAATACAAATGAAAGAAAGAGCCACACCTTAATTGCATACTGTTTTCCATCTATCGTGCTTCTGTATAAAACCTGTTGCATTAGAAAACTCGGCAAGTTTTAACACTATTAAAAGGATCAAGTAATCATTTTCAGACGAAAAAAAAAAGATAACTTACCACTTTACCATAGCTTCCAGAACCGATCTTACATTCTCGAACATACTCATTAATCATTTTATTTCCATTTTCATCCTGCCCATGCATTTTGACATATGCTTATTAGCAACTGTGCAGGCATGAACACCACAAGAAAAAAAGAGGTAAAACCTATTGAAGGGGCATAACAATAAACCAAGAAAATGTACCAAATCCAGCACTTTGGTCAAGACAAAAAATTTCACAGCATACAAGCATTCATAAATAAATTCCAATTAACAAACATTTCCAGTGAATTTCTTTGCTTACTTCAGTGCGGGTGACATGCCTAGTCTCCTTGACAGGAACCTCCCTGCAAATAAGGCCCTTTTGAACCCTCATCAAGATGATCTCCTCATAAGTCCTACTAGGTAGCCTCAGCTCACCTTCGCTTCCACTTCGTGTTCCTATTCCGTCTCCATTATATGATGCCCCATCAGCATCCTCCAAGTTGTCGTCGTCATCGTCGGTCAGCAAGAACTCTTGTGAGTAGTGGCTGTGGGAGCCACGGACAGCAGAAGACAACAACGACCTATGGGGCTTCCTCAAGAAACCAAAGCAGCTACCGCAACCCATCTCCTCAACGCTCAAACTAATTAACCTCTCAAACACACAAGAATGTCTGTGGTATCACAAGTACATGTAGAAGAAAGGAGAAGTGACTAGATGAGGCTTGCGCACAAACTCTTCAATGCAAATGGTACAAAAGAATAAGAAAAATGTTATGCCCAGTCCTTTTGCAGCCCACACATGTTTGAACTTTTCTTAAAGTATATACTTGACAAACGAAGTACACTCTCTTATACATAATGAAGTACATACTCATATGAATTTATGCATAAGTTTTTACGTTATTATTAATCTCGTATGTACTAAAATAATAAAGTACATATTGTGCTAGGCAATTTCATATATTGCATTAGTAACGTGGCAACTGCATATGAGACTACAAAATAGACAAAGTGTATCAGCGCCAAAGAATAATTAACATTTACGCCACAACAACCCACACAGTGTTGGCTCTCTAGCTAGAGTCATGGGTTTGCTTCCCATAGGCCTCGGGCCGGAATTCCCTAGGCTTATCAGATGCATATGATTTACGGGTGATTGTGTACATCTGAGGTTTTCCAAAAAAAAAAAAATCACCACAATTGATATCAAGGAATGCAAAACCGAGGCGTCTGCCAAGTAAATCAAAGATTACCTCACTAATCATCCTTGTCTTCAAAGATTCAGTCTTTCATACATTGTGCACATTAAAATCGATCAATGCAAGGTCAGGTAGCCCCAAATTCAAATCTTTATAGAAAATCATATCATTTTTAAGAGAGAGAGAGAGAGAGGAAGGGGCACAAAAAGACAAAATTCAAGCAAAACAAAAGTTACTCAGATCTTCATAAAGCAGCCAACCAGACATTGCAAGATCGGATGGTCCCCGAAATTTTCACAATTTTCATTTCACAGGATTACCATTTATTGCTTTCAAGTGCTTTATAACCATTTTAAAAAAAAGGTAACAAATGGGAATTGATGCTCTCAACAAGGGGCATCAAAAAAAGCAAAAAAAAAAAAAAGATTAATCTGACCTTAAACAAGTATCAAGAACGGCAGAGATGATCGATACGGCCGGATTGAAGGGGATGGGAGGATCGATTGGGGACAACGCGACGAATCGCTTTCGTTCGGAACAACGAGAAGCAAGAGAGGGGACTCATCCCTATCGTTCTCGGGCGGATTGAAATATTTTGAGAGAGAGAGAGAGAGAGAGACGGCCGTGACGTCAAAGAAGGGAGGATCAGTTAATACCACCCCCATCAACTCCTCAACCCACCCCCTTTTAAATGTTTTTTTTTATTTTTATCATCCTAACCCACCCCACTCCCCCAAAAAAATCCTCACGAGCTCACCAAGAAGAACTCCTCCGTCGTGTCTGCCCCGTCTGCTCCAACCAGTGGCGCGACCCTCCCTTCCTTTCCCTCCACAAATCCCTCTTATCATCGCCTCCTCCGCCCCAACACGACTCCCCCCCCCCCAAATCCATGCTTTCCACCCCCACCAAATCGTACCAACCCAAACCCGACTCCGCCCCCTTCAAAGCCTACGACGACGCCCGTCCCTCCCGCTTCAACCCCCATCTTTGAAGCCGAAGACGAACAGAACGACGAAGATGACAAGAAGAGATTGAGGAATTTTAGGGGAGTGGGGTGGGTCAAGATGATAAAAAAAATACATTATTATGGGGTGGGTTGAGAAGTTGATGGGTGGTATTAACTGTCCCCAACCATGGGACACTTTGGGGGCCACCCTTTTCTAGTATCTGGTTTCCTACCAAACTTTAATGATTTGTAATGGATGGTATCACAGCCACGTTCAGGCTCACGCATCTCCCACCACACTATATAAATAAAAATATTTTTTATATTTAAGAGCCAATAAATATATAATGTTATTCGGAGAGTACATTCTTTAATCTTCTTTTTTTCAATGACTCCATATATAATTTTATTTAATAAATTGAAATGTGAGGTCTATTAAAAGTATTTATTTTACAAAGTATGATATAGAGTCTATGTAATTGGGAACTAAATTTTATTTAAACATGGTGGGAGACTTTTTTTTATTATTTTCTCCACAAATATGAGTAGGGGTGGTAACGAGCTTGCTCGAGCACCTTGGAGCTCGTTTGGACTCGTTCGATTAGACAAATAAGTTGAGTTAGAATAATTTTTAAAGCTCAGTTGTAAAAGCCAAGCCAAGCCACGAGCCTATACGAGCTCGTTTACTTAAAAATGTGGAATGTTGTCTATTTTCGAATATGATTTGTTTAGTAATGATTGCCTATTTTCGTTATGTTATTTGTTTTCTAACATGCTTTGATTGCTAAACGAGTTTATTTTTAACTAAACGAGTCTGAGCTCGAGCCTGTTCGAACTTGTATTCAAGCTTGTTTTAGAAACGAGCTGAGTCGTGCTTCAATCGAGCTTTTCACGAGCTAAATAAGCCAAGCTTGAAAAAAAAATTAAGCTCAATCCCAAGCCGAGTCTAATATAAATGAGCCAAACTTAACCATGTCAACACTCAACTTGCTCGGCTTGTTTATCACCCTTAAATATGAGTTAAAAGCCTCCAACTCCAATGGCGTTGGAGATGCACTTATGCTTTGAGTCAAGAGAGAAATAGATGTTAATGGTGATAACACTTGTTTGTCTCAGTCATTATTTGACTATGACACCAAAGCGTAGTGCTACAACGTTAGATGCACCTCTTCGCCCACCAAAACCTTAGGATCGCAAGCATTCCAACAGAGTAACCCGAAGCACCTAATCCTCCAGCAGCTGACTCCCCAATATGGCCCTCATGCTTCTCAACAGCTCTCTGAAATGTATGCAACAATTTAAGAGCAAAATGTAGTATCAACCACAACATATGAATGCGATTCCATAGCAATTGCATCAGGCTCCACCACCACAAAGAGGTTGTTGAAAATGAACCATTAGTCTGGTTCACATGAAGAATTTCTCCTTCCCATGTATCCAGTTTAGGTAGATTTCATAAAATGAAAATTTTTGAATGTGATATCCACAAATGAAAGATTTCACGATTACATTGGGTATTGCAGTAAAATAGAATGAGAATGGATGTCAAACTGACTTCTTGTGAATAGGCGCAATCTTGCGGTGGATTGATTTGTAATGATAAAAAAGATTCTTTGGGACAATTTATAATAAATATGAATCAAAGGAAGGCAGGAGAATTTACTTCATTTTTATAGGGCACTGTTACCCACAGTATTTTTTACAGTCCAAAATACAGTCCTAAACATATACATCATTAGATGTTATACGTACCTCATTAAATTTTTCTTATACTTATTAAATATGGATTCATTCAACTCAAAAATGAGCTATATACATTGTTTGTCAACCCATATACCTCATTAGATTATGTTTACCATTTAAAAAAAATAAAAAAATATATAATCTGAGTTTTGGTACGTGAAAATGATTCAGTTTAAAATTTTCCTTTTTATAAAAGGATATCTTTCATTAGTTAAATATACACTTTAAAAATCAAATCCATACTACAATAGAATAGCAAACGAACTGAATTTGACATTTTTTTAATTAAATAAATACATTAATAAAAAAGTTTGAAGAAATATTGATTATTTTAGCTATTTTTACTATCTAACAATTGCACGCAGAGGAGTAGAGGACCAGTAAATATGAGTTGTCACAAAGATTGAACAGAACAGCATTTGTCATGAAAGACAGCAAGATTTTTTTAAGGCTGAAAATTGGGTGTAAAACTTTATTGTGAAAAAGTGGAAAGAGAGTTTTGACTTGTTTTCCACTTTGGCTCACATGCATGATGCATCCATTGTTCAGATTTAAAATGAAACAATCCAGATAAGCAGTTTAAATAAATATTAAAATATTTGTTTTAAATATTATAAACAAAAGTTGGAAACCTTTCTACCATTTCATATGATGATTTACCATACAAGCGTAATATAGAAAACCTTTCAATTTTTAGTAATTAGAATTGATTAAATCATGATGAACATTCAGAATTACTATTTAGATGAACAGTTGAATAAACTAAAAGACAAGCCATAACATATGTGTGTGTGTGTGTGTGTGTGTGTGTGTGTTCTTGTATATATGTAGATGGCGTAAGACTAAACAACACAGAATCCCAAAGAAAAAAAAACACAACTTGTTTAACCAAGCAAATACTTTCATAAAAAAATGTACATAATGAATTTAATGCATACTTTTTACACTTTTCCCTAGTAGAGTATATACTCACATAATAGAGGATGTACCCTATTAGAGATTTCATATACTGCAAATAACTGTAGGAATGACTTGAGTATATCAACCTTTATCAACGCCCAATATTGAAGTAACAACCATTATATCATCACAGAGAGGGGACATCATTTCTGCCAATCAATCACCATAACAAGAAAACTTCACACAAATAGTATCACAAATTATGAAAGAGAGGGCTGGTAAACAACAGCAAGACCACTCAAATCAACCACAAAGGATTGAAGATGAGGAGAGAACAAGAGAAGGAACGTATTACAGGCTTTCTTTCCCTAACAATTCCAAAATTATCCATTTTTTAATGACTCGGGAAATATTGAACCAGCTCTGTACAAAACTACCTTCAAAGCCAACTGAAAAACATGCCCTCCTCGGATCAAAGAACAAAAAGTTCTGCCGACTTATGATAAAACCAAATTGCTGAAGCAACAAACCTTGAAGACGAACCTTGCCGAGAGATGGAGAAATGTTCAGCCACTTGTATTTTTTCTCTTAGCATATACTTTATAAGCAGCTAGTCCGACGAGGGCAACCGCCGCGCCAACTATTTTGAAATACGATGAATGATTTAGAAACAATAGGAAATAAATATATATATATATATATATATATATATATATATATATATATATATATATAGTAGTGATATGGTGCAATCCGTGCGAACCACGTATATACATCCCTTATCGAGGTATATCCGTCGATAAAGAAAACATATTAGCTCATTGAAGCATATACCTCACTTATCTCACTGCGCTATATGCTTTCTTTATCGATATATATACCTCGATAAAGGATGTATATATATAGTTCGCACGGACCGAGAGAGAGAGAGAGTCCTTGTGTAACTGACCATTATATGAATAAAAGAAAAACAAAGCTTCATGTGAAAGATCATTCAATTTTGAAATAAGTGAGGTCACATCAATCATTCATGAAAGTGACCCTTGTTTCAAAGCCAGTAAAACAATTGAGTGTAATACAGTCAAAGCGAGGACTGCTAACCATATCAGGAGAAAACCAAGTTTGAAGAAATATCTAGTCATGAATTATTAAGTGCATGTTATGCAGGAAAAGTTTTCCAATTCAACGGAGGTCAATAAATTGCATACAGAATAGTATACAAATGTCCATGACAAACTGTAATTTCTGGAGGCAATTTAAGGAATTCAGTGCTTTTAAAAAAGCATAACACAATAACCTGGTTGTCATGCAAAAAACATGAGTGGGATATTTGGATGCCTTGCGGAATGGGAAGAGCACATTGTGGGTGCATGTAATGTAACCCTTACTGGGACAGTGGGATGGGAACTTTGTTGTGGTAGAGCATGTGTTTCTTTTTCTTTTGCTACAAAATTCTCATCTTCTCTTAGCTTTTTGCTTTTCGGGAAAGTTTACCGCCCCTTTTCCTCAAAAAAATACAATAATCTAGTAGTCATAGATAAATTCAGTTGAATAGGCTTCACAAGTTCATGCTTGAACCATATCACTGGTTTGCTACAATCCGGGGATGAGATGATTCCTACACATTTTACGCAAGGCATGGGGGTTACATGAAAATGATTTCAATAAAAAGGTGAAGGTGTGGTGGACAAAGGCAAGGGTGGAAGGGAAGGGTGATAGCAAAACCCAAATTCCTCAAGAATAAACTTGAGGGATGGAGTAAGGAAGTTAAAAAGGCTATGCGAAAGGAAAGAGGTGATGGAAATAGTAAGCAAGTTGGACTAGCTAGAAAAAGAAAACCCACTTCAAAATGAGTACACGGGAATTTTAGAAAAGGAAGTGGAGTGGGACAACTATCAGTTGTGCTATGGCTTAAGAAAATGAATGGCAGCACCAAATTTTTACAGTGGCTAAAAAACATCAAACACTCTTTATAACTGACTAGTGAAAATTCAAAAGAAAAATAAAATTTAAAGATGCTTACCAGAAACAACCATAAGAGAACGATTAACAATCCTACGGTATTGCTTCCGATTTCGTCCAGCCTCAGTTTCCGGAATGCTCAAGTGAGGGCTTTGTGCAGCATTTATAATCCTGCGGTACACATTATTTAGATCTCCTAACTTCGTGCTGACAGGTATAGGTGCTTCTATTCCCATATCTTGACTGACCTGCAACAACATGAATGCAAACCAATGCAATTAACAAGTGACAACAGGAGATAATTGCAACACAAGCCTGGATATAAAAATTTAATCCAAGCAATGAACTCCACTTCAAATAAGTAAATTTTCAGAAACTGTGGACACAGTTTCTGAATTAAGACTGTATTGACAATAAGTAGTCTGAAGAGGCCCATATATAGTAAAAAAGGGGGCTGGCAACCCACAACTTTAGTCTCCAAACACACAGGTGAGCACTAATGTCCAGTGGAAGCCATTTTGAGGTCATGGTAATCTCTATTTAATGGAAGATAAAACTATGCGGACAGCTGGTGACAGGAGTTTGGTGGCAAAGAACTCTCAATCATTTATACCAGCAATGATTTGGTCGATTGGGTTGACAAGAAACCTCGCAGGTTTTAAGGGGTCCACTCCGTATGTGGAGAATATCTGCGAGGGGGAAGCAAAGTTTATTGTAACATGGGGGAAATTTTGTGCTGGGGCGCATGACATCCTTGGTTAGTGGGCGATTATCAATTCAGGGATAATCTGCAGGTTTCTATTTTGTATGGTTTGGGGCGTCTTAAGTAGAGTTCTCTCCTTATGATGTTCCTGTTGGGGTTTTGTCCATCTTGAGTGAGTGAAGCTTGTAATTCTCTTGTTCTTGGAGCTTTCACTTTGATTTATACAAAGGCGAAAGTCAACCTCTCTCTTCAAAAAAAATGTAAGACAAAACTATATTTTCATTTTATCCCTGAGAAGGAAAGAACAAGGAACTAGTATATGAATATACCCTTGTTGAATCTTGTATGGCCAATGGATATGGGTCAAGATCATCCTTGGCCGAAACAATGAGACAAGGCACCTCAAAACCACTATTTTCTCCATGAGTAGCAACTTCTACAAGCAATTCGGTTGTTCTCCCCCACGAGTTCACATCCGAGCTGCAGGCATAAATTAAAAATAAAAAATTACACCCAAATAAAAAATCATAAAATAAAAAAGCATAAATTGCAAACCCAACTTTGGTTAGTTGGCTAGCACCTCACACCTCCATAAAAGAGGTCAGGGTATCAAAAACCGGGGAGCACCAATTTTCACAAAAAAAAAATCACAAGGATGCAAATAAAAAGATGATCAAACCACTGCACTAAAAGCGTGACATAATACAACCATGCCTAATAAAATATCCATCTAAACCCTGACAGCGGTAACGGCTTTACATGACACATTGGACATGTATAACAAAAAAAAAAAAAAATTGTTCCCGCAAGCAAATAGTCTGACTTATGAAAAGTAAAGCAGGTCAGATTTGGGGATGGAAAAGTTTATGTTGAAATAAACAATCATAACACATACATTACATAATAGTCTATACTGTATAAATGTCAAAGAAAAAGCATGTGAATTGCATGTTAAAATAATGATTTTGAACCACCATAAATGATAACTAAGATGCACAAATGGAAATTATAAATATAAGAGAAGCATGACTGCATTGAGTGACTAGATTTGCAGGTCCAATCAACATGTGGATTACTTCAGCAAATTAAATCCACACTAATATTCCACCCAAACCCATACAGGAAAAAGGACAAAAAATAAAGTCCACAGCATCAGGTAGTGTCGTGTCCTTTGCAGAGTGAACACTATATCTGCCCGACATTCATAAGATCATAGAAATCCTCAAAGAGATAACGAATGCTCGAGTTGGATTTACAAGATGGATAACAAACTCCAGTGATCTATCTAACACTAAAACAAAAGAGCACTTAAGCAATAAAGAAAAACATGAACATAAATTCAGAATCACCTGTCATAGACAAATACTGCTATATCACAAGCTGCCAAGGAGTCCTTATTAGCTAGTAGTGGTAATACCCCATCTTCTGGAATTTCCCGCATTATTAGCGTCTTTCGAGCTCCCTTGCAAAAGAGAGACAAAGAATTAAATGACAAATCAATGAATAACTTAAAGTGAAAAGTTAAACAAACAAATAATGTTCATGAAAACATAAAACAAGGGAATAACACAAATAGAAAGGGCAGTAAAAGTCGTCATTTGGATGGAATATAGTATCATTTTTAACAAATGAACACTGAACTGGACCAAGGACTACATATATGCCATATATATAGGGTCCAATGTATGACCAAATGTAGAGAAGTATGATATTTGGCATCTATCAGCCTACTATCCTCCCATCCATAACCCTAGGGTAGAGGGTCGAGATCCATGGTAACGTACAAGGGCAGGTAACATAACTAGTCTCCATAACACACACACACATTTCACTGACTATTTTTCACAATTCTTAGGAAGGCCAAAGCCAGACTTTGACTCCAATCTTTCTCCAAAAAGAAAACCAGAATCAGTGTAAATAATTTTACATGCATTCTGCGCCCATAAAGACAATGCATTCCCAAGTATCTGTCTATCCCATCTATCTCATGCATAACATATAGCAGCCAGTTGATGAGTTATAAGTGCTCTACAATGGAACATTGGTAACTTTATATAATCACTGCATGTTTGCATGTGTCATTGTGTCCGAATCTTAGTTAAATGTGGCCTAATACTTGAGTAGGTGGAAATCCTAGTGTGGCATATCACATATAGAGCCAGTCCAGACTATTGCCTCCAGTAAGTAATGCTATTTAGTTCAACTAGAACAACCAAAGCAAAGACGAGGGGCAAATATTAAAAGGAATCTGGAGAGGACTTGTATAGAAGTACAAATGCATATGCGAGTAACAGTAAAAGTGATCATTACCAAAATCAGTCCAGATGTCTAGCAACAGTGGAATGATGACGATGACGATGCCAGGTGGTAAGAAAAACAAGACTGGGAGAAAAGAAGGCAAAGCAAAAAATGGTTCACTAGCTGGTCTATACTAACATGGAATTAGCTATTCAAAGGGAGCAGGCTGTACCAGGACACCTGGGAATGCAATTTAATGTGTCTCAAAGATCGATGCATCAACTGTGTTGTTGTGGATTTCGTTAACTATTCAAAGGAGGAAAACTATGGGGGTTTGGGTGCAAAAGACCGTATTTCTGGAAAAAAAATTCCCATATTTTGGTAGGTTGTTGGGTAAATGGCTAATGTATATTGTATGCTTGGTGTTTACCATCTCTAAATTACTAGTACTAAGGCAATAAAGTCCACCTTTCATTTAAAAACAGCAGTGAAGATAGCGAATAGATACCCCATGCAAATTTTTCCAGTCACACGAGAATATGAGAGAAAATATACTTGAGAACGATTTTTCTTGCATATTACTCACCCCAGAAAGTTCAACCATATTGACTGCAAACCGCTGATTGATGGTCGGTTGATATTCATCAGAGAAGGTCCTGTATCAAATTGCCCACTCATTATAAAAATGAGATCCACAAAATGTATCAGCTACATTTTTCAACAAGTTGATTGTGAAAATCATATTTGGTTGAATTCATACCTTCCAATTAGTGTGTTTAACAATGCAGACTTTCCAGATTTCTGAGGTCCAAAAACGTAGCACTGAAACACATTTCTTTGAGTTTGTTGCCTTTTGCGGTCTAAACGCCTTCGTCTATTTATTTGCAATGATGTCGCAGGATCACCAGGATATCCAAGGTATATCAAATTAGCTACACTAGCTGCAGGATCTAAGATCGTCATAAGGGCCCACTGCAGTCATAGATACTTTATGAATACCAAGTTCCATAAATTCCAATCTAATGATTGAATTAGTTTATTACTGAAGGCATAATAACGAAGAAAGATCCAAATAGAAAGTCAAAAAAGGCATCATAATAAGCATGTCTTATACCATCACTTTTGACTTCGGTGTGGCAAATTTTTGTGTTACCATTGGTTATGATTCTCAATCATGTGTTCCATCAGTGTAACTTTCATGTTCTTTTCCACTGAACATTCACATCAACATAGACATTTTTTTATTATAATCACAGTAACCACATGCAAACAAAATTGCAAACAAGGAGGCACATATGCAAAACCAAATTAAAAACATACACATAATGCCTTATGCAGGGTCTAAAAATGCATTATAAGAATAAGAACTCAGAAAAAGCGGCTACAATTGCTAGAAATCTAGCCGTAGCAATTTTGATTTTCCCAACAGTTAGATTGGGCTAGACATAGTGAGGGGAGTCAACCGGGTCCTCGTTAAAAAAAATCCCATTTCCCAACCACCACCATCACAAGCACCGCTACCTTCAAAATTTGCTTTATGCCCGGTGGCCTCTCATTTGGGGTTTGCTTAGTATGTCCACGGGGATTGCGGTGGACTTAACAACAATGGAGAGGATGTGGGAAGCTGGGAAAAGGCTTAGAAAGAGGGCAGATAGAAGCGCCAAAGCAAAAATCTCCCAATTTTTCATCTGGTGTGTTCCTTGTGGATAATGTGCAACCAAATTATTTTAAAGGGCGTTGCGATGTGTGTGGAGATTGTGAGAACGCATTGTTTTTCATCAAAGATTGGGGCAGGTTTTGTGTAGGAGCGAGTCGTCTATTATATGAGGGAAAATTACTTATGAGTAGTGTGGCACTCCTGTCCCTAGAGCCGTGTCCTTAGTAGTTCCCTCTTCTACTGCAACATGGAATGTGGTTCCTTTTTTCTTATTTATGGCTATGTTTTGGATTGTGCATTCTCTTCTTTCTGGTAAAATGGGTGTAGCATACCTACCATTTCTACAAAAAAAAAAAATATGGCCATCCATTTAGTTAGGATGATTTGACACATTCTTCATGATTTAAAAAGGTATAATTATGGTCGTCGTCTATACACCTAACATGAAAACTTTTGCATGCATGTATTTCTTATACTAAAGACAAAATACATCTAGAAAATAGTTTAGTGGCCTTCATACTTTTATCGTACTTGTCCCATATTATTTATGAATGTACACATAGTGCAGGGCTACAACCCTCGTCGAATATCTTCCATACAGGAACTTTGTGACTATCGTGAAAACAATAGCATCCAAGCAGCTCTCCAAATCACATGTATCTATATGCTATGAACTCATTCTTGTACACATTAAATATAAGTCATTTATGGCCAACTAGATATTTTAGGTGCTACAATGATTTCTTATATTCAAATACTGTCTTTGATTTATGCTTACATATTCATCTAGAAATAGAAAGATATGCAATATTTATACAGCAAAAATATATGGAATTGAAGGTCCATGCATGTTCCTATAATAAATAATATATAAATATGTACATGACTCAACTTTTTTCCAAAGAGATTCTAACGCAGCAGAAAAACGATAAAAGGATCTGATCTATATCAAGATCCCATAAACTCCTTGAATCCACGAGGAAGAGAACCCAAAAGGGAGATAATTTTATTGAGTGATAAAAAGTTGTCTCATACAAACGGTGGTGACATTTTTTATATGCCACAAATACGAAACTTGCTCTCTAAGACATACTATTAATGGCATAATTATTTTTTTTTAATATATTATATGCCACCAAATACAAAACACTCATAATGAAAATTATTGGAACTACTAAAATAAAAAAAAAGCATATATGATGAAAATCATAAAGAACCTACTAGGATCAGATATATATTTTGCATTGATTTTCTTTCCAAATTTGCCCTACATCAGATTCACAAAGTGATGGGATGTGAGCTTGGAGACACCAAAAGTTTCAAAAAATAACAAATAATTGGTGAATAGAAAACCTTAGACTAACATAGAGACACAAACCTCTGCTAGAAATGCTTCAAATGAAAATCCCCCAAACACATTCCTTTCTGCAGCATCTTTATAAGGATCTTCAGCCCATGGACTGTAGATAATATTTTCATTATAAGCAGTAAATAGGTGATGGATTATGCTAATCAAATCAGTAAATACAAAAATTGATCAAAACTAAAAGAGAAATTACCGATTACCTTTCTGGTGCAGTTGAGAAGATATCCTCAATCTCAAGTGGTCTCAGCGCACCGTCCTAAACAGCCAAATAATTATGATTGAGTCGGTATCATTTTTTGAGGAACCGGAAGGGATTCAATCACTAAATTTTATGCTAATACCATGTTAATGAGGAAAAAAAGGGAAAACGAAAAAAAAGGTCCAGTAGGTGAGAGTCAGTATCATACATGTAGACTTTAAAACTAACTGCAAGAATTATTATCTAAAGAAAAGAAATACTTTTAAGGTACCATGGTTAAGCGAGCATGAAAATCTAAGATTGGTTTCATATGCAGAATATGACCGTTGAGGGCAAACAATAGATTACTTATGAAGGTAAGTCCTCAATGCCCCCATCTTTGCAGGAGAATACCATTTGTTTTAAAATAATTACAGGTGCCAATATCCCATCTTTTGACAAAAATGTAAAGATGAACAAGAAAATTATACCTTCTACATGATTGTGCTATAATAAAACTAGATGATATTTCATCAATATCTGGCACAGGCATACAAACATCAGAATATTACTCTCTACCATCATGGAAAAACATAATTTGTATATTATAGGAAAGTTATATGGATGGACAAGATCACATTGGTACATTCCGAATATGAAATCATAATAACAAATGAAACATCAAGCTATAGCAGAACCAAATATATGCATGTCATGCATTACAGATATTCAAGATAAAGAGCATACCCCATCCATGTCGAACATTAAGAACACCCCCTTAAGAAAATCCACAGCATCCAATGATAGCTCCACACTCTGCAACAGGAAGCTAATAACATCACTAAGATATAAAAAATGGATAACTAGAAACCATATATGTTTTGTTGATTTTAACCAATTTCTTGATTTTTAAATACAAGAAAAATTTTCTCAGCAGAAGAGGACAAAAGGAAATGAAGGTTGAAATTTAAACAAATAAAAAAAGGAAATGAAGGCTTGTAATTCTTATTCGAAGTTAATTTAAAATTCAACAAAAAAAAACTCATGGTTCACCCTAGGTGGAGATATCTCATCAATGGCAAAGAGAGCAGCAGCACATACACCAGGCTTAGACTTCGGCACCATTTTGTGGCACCTGAACAACCTTTAAACATAGCAGTATGGCATAGTGGCTTGCTATTTAGTGCTTGGTGGATTACTAAATAAAGCTAGATTAGTTGTGCCAGTATATGATTTTCTAAGACTTGACAAAAAGCGAATTGTGAATAATAGCATGAATAGATTCACCTCCCAACCCCGAAATCATTATGCATCCCACCTAATTACAGGAAAAGTTCTATCAAGTTCTATGACAGGCATACCTGATCAGGACCTCGTCTAAATGATGGGAAAAGATCACTCCTAAGTTTGATATCGTTGTCATAACCAAATTTCCTCAGGACAGTCCACGTCGTCTCAAGCCGCCCCTTTTCTATAAAAAGTGCATGGAGAAAAAGAAACCCAGTCAATGTAAGACCCCGTTCATTGACCCCTTCGGGCAGCTTCTCCTGTACAACCTTCTTGACACCCGCTATTTCTGAAGGCTGCAGTGGGGCATTAAAGCATCTTACCTGTATCGAATGGCATGCAATTTAACAAGTCATCAAAGTGAATATAGACACAGTCATCAACAACTAAAATTCCAACATTAAGTCCACCTAAAGTTTATTAACAAAAAGAATGTACAAATACAAAACCTGAAAATCATTCAACTCTGCATCACTGAGAGAGCCATCTCGATCATTATCACAGAGAATAAATATCCGTTTCAAGGCCCTGACGCATCGGGGCCTCAATGTCTGTGTTTCTTGATCAAATAACGGAGCAGTAGGATGAAGCACTGCCTTTTGAGCATAATAGAAAACCTCAGGGACCTGCAAAAGTCAGAAATCGATATAAACAAATTCTCCAAGGCTATCTGGATCATGACAAGCAATGATAATCAAGCTCCCCGAGAAGCGATGCCTGTATATGCTTAGAAGGTAGGGGCTACACTCGTCTCTCCCAACTTCAGAAACAATTTCCCATGCAATGACAGTTCAACAAACAAAAAAAACAAAAACATAACGAAAACGGCAATATCAATTATCATCTCACAAGAACGACCCAAATAATCAAGAACAGCCATAATGCTGGCATCATTGAGCAATAGCATATAATCAATTTACTAAATGCAAAACCCATGTTATAAAAGTTTAAATTCTAACGACCAGCCTCTCATATATAGAAGTAATAAAACAGGTATATAGATTAACAAGTTAGCACAATATCAGATCAAATACAAAAAGCACTCAACAGACATAAGCCCCTGCACATAAATATATACCTGAATTTGCTTGAGCGCGGAGCACTCAATGCAGGTCTCGATCTCACGGAACTGTTGCATGATGGGAGACATCGCCTGCTCCAGGCTCATCTGCTGCAGCTCGTCCCGCAGATCCAATTTGCAACCCACCACAATAATCGGCACTTTCACCTGCCCCGGCCACCACCCACCCATATAAAAAACATATAATTCTAATCAACACAACAAATCACATTCTCACAATAAAACACACAAAATGACATCAAACGCACAAGACAGACAATCTAACCTCCAATCGCCGGAGCTTGGGGAGCCAGTACGTGCTGAGCCGTTCGAGCGTGGCGGGCCTATCACATGCGTACGTCAGCACCACCGCGTCCGCCTGCTTCAGCTCCGCGACCAGCTTCGGCTGCATCTCCGGACTATCAAAAAAACCCCACGAAAACAAAAACAAAATCAAAACAATAAGAAAAGAAAACTTCATCAGTGAATGAAAGAGGGGGCGAGAGACAGAGAGAGGAAGACCTTGAGAGGGTGTCAACAATGGTGATGGGGACGCGATCGGGGAAGTAATCGGCGGGGAGACGCGTCGGGGGGACGACGGAGGGGACGTTGTCGGAGAAGGACTCCGTCGCGACCGAGACGATCAGGCTCGACTTGCCCGTGCCGGGGTCCCCGACCACCACCACGCGGACCCCGGTCCGGCCGATGATGTCCACGCCACCAGCCAAAGACGCCATGTTTGAGAGAGATGAAAGCCTAGAGAGATTGAATGGCGGACTGGAGCGGAAACCCTAATATGACGATTGGGGGTGTCAGAAAGGGTGTGCTTGTGGAGGAAGAAAGAATGTCGGAGAGGACCTTTTCGGCATTAACATGGAAGATCGTTCGTGCGACGCACACGCGTGTGATCTTCTGTTGATTGGGTTGATCACGACCGTCTGATGCGTGGAGTATTGAAGAGGCTGGAATTTTGAATTTGGACCCTATTCGGAGCACTTCACGGACTTTAACACCCAGCCCATTTTATAGCAAATCTATATTACACCTTTTGTTTTTTTTTTTTTGGTTTTTTATTTTTAAGTCCCCGTAAACTATAGGATTTATGTTCTTTTTTAGAACCTGGGAGGGACCTATCCCTAAATTATTTTATTTTCTTTTTAGACCTTAGGAGGACTAAAAAAGAACATATCCTTTAAATCTGGGGATTAAAACCCAAATATGAAGAAGTGATGGATTGATCCCTAAATCCTATGATTTACGGGGACTTAAAAATAAAAAACCATTTTTTTTTACAATCTCAAATATAGTCTTGAATACCTCGTTAATCTCCTGCACTCAATTTAACGAGGCATATACTTTATTGAAATTTTTTATATTTTTTATAAATAATATTTTTTAATTCATTTGAGTATATATTTTATCTTTTATACAAATACATACCTCACTAATTGAGATATATATGATTTTTTTTATAAAAAAAAAACATGTGTTATCTGTGCTTTGAACCTTAAAATGAACTGAGTGTAACATTTTCCTTTATAGAACCATAAACTCTATTACCCAACGCCTCACTGTAATAAGATATATGAGTCCCTACAATAGATAAAGTATATTTACTTTTAACAAAAATACATACCTCATGAGATGGGACATACCATTTAAAAAAAAAATGTGTATATATATATACACACACACTACATTTGGGCCTAAAAACAAATCTGAAAACTTCATTGTCTTTTACAACTATAGTGATATTTATTGGCATTTAAGTATGTTCGAAATTAGATAGATGAAATATAAATCTTCCACCACTCTCAACAAGTTAATATATTAACCATCTAACACTTCAATATACTTTCTAACAACCTACTCACCCCTAATTTGAAGAATAATGACTAACTAATTGATATCTATTTAAAATAATAATAATAAATTAAACCACCTCCAATATCAAAATGCATCATATTGTTTGACACCATTTTTTTACAAGCCTACCTATCAAAGAGATATTTCAATTTTCTTATGTATACATTGCATCAGATGTTTCATTTATGTATATACTTAATTATGATGCATGGACAAACCATACACATTCAAAAAAAAACAAAAAATGTGCAGATTGAAAAACTGACTATAAAAGACTGTCCACAACATTTTCCCAAATTTTTTAATATTGTCCATTTATAGCACTAAAATTCAAGGAGGCCTGTCAACCATCCAATTCCACTCTGATATCTGCTCGATATCCATATAACAATATATATAATGCATTATAAAAAAACAAAATCCGAAGTTTACATAATTAAATTAGAGAAGTATCATGCATTAACAATGCTAAAATTTAAACAAGCTAATAGGGGCTCCAGTCAGTCCAAGGACAACCAGAGCATTTTATGTTTACATTTATTGGAAAAAAAAAACAGAACAAGACATAACACAACCAGCCACACTTCAGGCATTACCTCTGCAGAATCATCAGTTACATTTAGCTAACCTTTAAAAAAAACACATCCAAGTAGTGGCCACAAGAAAAGATTCATCACCTAAACAAACACTCTTATATTCATCAACAGGTACTTCACTTCTCATTCTCTCAAATACCATTCACCAAGGTTTAAGGAGATACAGAAACCACCATTCATTATTCAGCAGACCATAACATTCTGACTTTTTTCCGGCAGATCAAATTTTGGCGAACTGCTTCTCCTTTAAGCTTTCGATCGTCTCCTTGAGACTCACCTCCAGAGGTATGTAATTGATGCCCAGCTTCTTCGCCTTATCCTTCGAAACCTGATATGTTGGCTGAAAGGGATTGTCGTCGGCACACCTGCCATTCCAAAACATTGCGTTTTTGCTTGAGCATCTTCCATGAGCGATAATAAAAGCTAATGTCAAGTGAAAAAGCACTGAAAGCAACTGAATTAAGGATCAGTTTAGCGTTCAGCCTCATTCTCCTTCTACTGGTTCACCCAGATGTTTGGAATCACTCATTCCTAAGCGCATCCCAGTCAAAATTTTCTTCATTTCTCATTCCCACAGAAGCTACCAGAACTAGATTCTTGGGGAATGAGACATTCTACTTCTGAATCAGAGCTACCAAATTGGTCTTCAATAAAAAAAAGGTCAGAAACTATCTTTATAAGGAAAGAATAGGGGGAAAAAGCTTGGATCCATCAACCTTTATTAGAACTGTAGCCTATAAAACCCATCACCTAGAGGAGTTTCACATATAACAAGATTCTTTAACCTTTCTTATTTTTCTTACCCAAAATGGCTACTACCCTCAGGACTCAAACCCAAAACTTCTCTGGTTAACCCATATGTTTCATAGTTGCTCTACACAATAAAGGACTGTAACCTATGACACTCAAAATTACGTTTCAACTAACTCTTAAAAACAAGAGGAAAACAACATTATTTAATTGCGACAAATTCTTCTTAAAGTGATTGAGATTCATGAAGCGCTAGAACTAATGCATGACCGCATCAATAACCCGAGGGGCCAGACCCATTATTCAATGCTTAGTGGACATTTAATAAGTCAATGTGTCATCCGACCATACGTAATACTGTCATGAAACATGGAAGTTGGACTCTCACCTTAAAAGGCACACAAAAAAGAAGGAAGAACACCACCAAAAAGGAAAAGACGGAAAAAAAGTGGAGTAAAAAAAAAAAAACCCAAGAAAAGAGATAAAAAGTAATAAATGAATACACACACCAAGTCCTACACATTACTGAATTTGCCCATCCCGAACCCAGCAATGTCACACATTTTTGCTGATGTAGTACCTAAATGCTTCCTAAAGCTTTGCAAATGGAAATGGAGTAGACTATTATTTGTTAGACGACCTACTGACAAGAGAGTTTTCCTGTACTAATGCATAGTTTCTTGATCAATGTCAAAAGAGAGCAAATACAGTATTTCTAAAGCTAACAGATGCTTACTTTTCCGGAAGTTGGAGGGTAGGGTATAATTCACGAATGATCTTTACAAGCTCTGAATAATGAGCGACTCTTTCAACCAAACAATATCTTCCATTTGCAGAAGGATCCTCAAATGCAAGAATGTGTGCCTCAGCAACATCTTGAACATTAACCCACCCAAAAGAATTATTTGGAAATGTGGTTTTCCCTGAAATATACAAACAAATAATCAGATACCTGTGGATGGAATGATGCACTCAACTACAAGTATTGTACTGTGTCCTAATAACAAAATGAGACAAATACATAAATAGAAAATGAAACAAATATGTTTCTTGAAATATGAGACCAATACACATATACAAAATGAGACCAACATAAACAAATCATTATGTTTCTTGGAAATGAGGCATTTTGGTGCTTTGAAATACATATTCACTACTCATAATTATGAAATTACAACACAAGTTGAGTGCAATGTGCAATTTAATGAATATTAAGAAATCAGGTAGCAATAAAAGACAATTACTAAGGTAAAATGTGCTGAAATACACAAATGCAATCATGGGTTATCATTTATTACTTGGGGTCAATGAACATATGAATTTCCTATGAGGGTAGGAACTAGAGATCAAACAAGTGGAAAAAAAGGACGAGGGTGTCTTCATGGACCATATTTCGTACAAACATTCATAAAAGTCTAAATCAAGAATCGTACTAATAAAAAGAAAAACATCTCAACCAATTTGAATCCAAGACACATGTTGACCAGAAAAGAAAGTTGACCATTCACATGTTATGCTCGTGAAAAGTATTTTCTTTCAATGCATCACCTAAAATAGCTAACCTCAAACGAACTGCAGGAACAATATTATTAGTAGTATCCATAAATAATATACCTGCAATGCCAAAGTATACATGACGCCATCAACATTCTCCAGCTGCAGAGCTAATTAGCAAAGTAATTTGAACTAAACATAATCATTTGAGAACCAATTATCTGAGGATTACACAGTTTTTGGATCTTTCCAGAACTAGAAGCATTGGCAGCAGAAAGGGATCAAAACTGCTTATCTTTTTATACACTACAATTGGAACTTTAATATGTATACCAATCTTTAAAGTTTAAAAAATTATGCAACATATTTTTTTAAAGTGTGTGTCGAACAAATTAAACAGTTGGAAAACCAGAAATAATTAAAATCACAATTTAGAATAGAACTTTCTACATGAACTTCAAAATATCGATATAATGAATGAAAAGTTTTCCATGATATCCTGTGTACCATCTATTAAGTTCAGAACTGCTTCAGCACTCGTGTTAAGAGTTGGTTGCAAAAGTGGGCCAATAACCATTGCCGGATTGATAGTAACAATATCCAAAGCATGTTTCTTTGCGAAGTCCCATGCAGCAGCCTCTGCCAAAGTCTTTGAAAGTACATACCAAATCTGGTAGAAGCAAATTAAAAAGAAAAAGAAAAAAAGGTTAGCTTCTTTGGCAAGAATCCTTTGCCATGAGTTCTAAAGATTTCCTATGCATAGTGGATAAACTTGTTAATCTAGACGAAG
Source organism: Acorus gramineus (assembly GCA_030737835.1). Lineage (NCBI taxonomy): Eukaryota > Viridiplantae > Streptophyta > Magnoliopsida > Acorales > Acoraceae > Acorus > Acorus gramineus. Next base: position 20,591,505 of record CM060848.1, on the reverse strand, counting down.
TATAGAACATAATTGATGTGTTTAATGAAGTATAGAACATAGTCGACATGATTAAGTGTCAATAGAATTCTTTTAAAAAAGCACTGAGATAAACACACACAAACTGAGCTTCTCGGGTGCAAGGGCAACATTAGTTACAGTGGTGCACAAAATCGTGAAGGCCGAAAGTGAAGCTTGGAGGTTCATAAACAAATTGAAGAAATTGTAGAAAGTACGAACAACATGCTTATGGTCCACGTGAATAGACCCGCTAACAAAGGAGATATAAAGGTCAAAGCAGGGACAGAGATGAATGGACACTAGACAGGACCAAGGGATTCCTTTTATTATTTTGTTTCCTTTTCATAGCACGGCAGATGGCTGGCATTTTCTGGAAAAAGTATTGCCCATTCATTAGTTGAAATCAAGTAGTGCATGAGAAAGAAAAACAAAAAAAACAAGGAAAACAGAGGACAAGATGTCAACACCTCGCCCCAATACATTGGGATACTCCTTGATCACAAGTTTAACCCACTCAAAACAAACTCTAAAGGCGCCACCCCCCCCCCCCTGCACAAACACCCCTGAGATAAACTTCATAAACAACTCCACAGAGTCCCAAACCTTCTCAATTCAATGACCCACACAGGGTACAGGTGTACCATGGTAAATGCATAAATGTAATTGTCCTCCTAAATACTTGTTGAAACAATTGAATCAAGTCATCTTACTATAATATTTAACTTTGCTGCTTAAAAGAAATTCCCTTTAGAAGAGTCCCCCAAAAGAAGGATAGCTGGAAAGCTGGTGTGGGACAGCACATTTGTGCATGGACGACTCATTGGTACAATTGGACAAAAAACATTATGCGAAACAAATTATATAAATCACAAAAAAAAAAATTAAGATAGTGGAAATCATACGTATTAGGCAAAAGGAATTAAAAGACTATTCTGTATTTCAAGAACATTGGGGTTCGTGTGTGTGTGTGAGAGTGAGAAAGAGGGACTGATCTTTAACTAATATTCTTTTGCAGTTAATGCATCATGCAACACAAATGTAGACGAGGTGGAACTCAATTTAACACTCCTACGATGTTCAAAACAAAAAGGGAAAAAAATCAAATTCCAGCCTATATATAACATGATAAAGCAAAACTAAGTTAAACACTTAAACCAATAGTAGTACCTTCATTTCCTCACATAGCCCCTGATCAGAGAACCATGTCTCATCAACTACTACATCAGGAGTCCGAGGTTTTCTACTGTACGACACAGCAGCCATGGAGGATGTAACAACAACCCTTTTCACGGGAGTTTTTGTACAGGAATTCAGAACATTAAGAGTCCCCTTCACTGCAGGGTCAATCAACTCTGCCTGAAACATGGATTGAACAAATGAGAGAAATAATAGCAAATGCTAGTTCATATCATGTGGACAAATTAACAGGGAATAGAAAATTCCTTTATTTGTAAAGCTTCTTCTAGCAGGTTCATTATAAATCTGTTGTATAATATTTGCGAAAAAAATTATCTATGACTTCATTTTGAGCAGACTCAGAAATTGATGAAACCGAAAAGCAAAGAGCTCTCAAGCAACCAAATTTTCGGAAGAATTGGGTTAACACATTTCAAAACCATTTCGTTGAGTAATTGATGTTTTGAAATTGATACTATAAAAATATTATATCTCATACCAGTCTCTTTTTCCAAACCACAAAGCGTATCAGAAAACAAAGCATTCCAATTTTCTTGGCGCTTTCACCATGTCATAAAGAGTAAATTTAGGTTTGATATCAATTAACGAATTTATTAAACAGTATTGATCCCTCAAGCATACAAGATCTGTTCTGTTTTATTGGCATTTGACTAGGAGGTTAAAGTATTTGAATGGAATAAACCTGTGGATCTTTGACCGCATTGTAAAAGGGAGAAGCACTGTGGAAAACACCTTCACACCCATCAATGACTGCATCAAAGGATCCCTCTTCCAATAAGTTGGCTTTGAACAAATGCAGCCTTTCCCTAGCTCCATCCAGTAAACGTAAGTGTTCAGTCTTCTTTGGATCATCTGCAAAGTCATAATGTAGAATTAAAACAAGAGGTGATGACTAATTGGACTCCATATATGATTAGTAAAGAAAGGAAACACAAGATTGAAGAAAATATTGCATAATTCAGATAACAGTCATTATAGAAATACACTGAAACAGCATTTGTCACCAGCAAACATCTACTCAAATGAGTGGATGGAAAATTGCGTGCAAAGTGAAGTAAAGAGAAACCTGGGGTTTGGACTCATAGCTCAATGGTTGAAATGTTTCTAACAAAGAGGCATTGTGTTTCAGACCAACTTACCTATAAAAAATGAAATGAAAAACATCCACAACTCTTGCCTTCTTTTGATAACCATATGAGGCTTCAGAAATAGTGGCACAGGTAACATGTAGGGAAATTGTCATAGCATAGTTGTGCATGTAGTCTAAGAATGCCTTGATTCTAATATGAAGTTTATTTGCATACGAAAACGATGCATCTTCACATATGAAGTCCGAATTTATGGGGGACCTATGAATTGGTCAAATATGCAAATATACTTCACAAACATCTCTACCGATATATCAGAACGATCATCTTATGTAAGCATGGGTAAGACTTTCTCATGACATTGCATAGCTCAAACAAAAACCTTATAACATCAAAAAAGGTTGAACACATAAACTGTGGAGCCCATATTGAAGAAATCAAAAGTCTACAATACAAAAATTGTTGAGATCTGTGGGCTGCAGAAGAAGAGACCACTGATGATACTAATTCAAATTCAACTTAATGTGAGACATTTCTCTGCAAAAATTAAGAATAAAGAAACCATTGTGTATCACTATACATAAAGATGAAGAATTCCACATACCCAATAACTCATCCAAACTCCACATAAACAACCATAATCCGGCATGCAGTCCCAGTTGCAATCTCCACATGCTTTGATTTTTTTAAAGGTGTAACAAAGTATAAACATTCATAAAATGAAGTAAATTCAACCAAGAATTGTGTATACCCAATTTTCACAAAAAAAAAAAAGAAAAAGAAATCATATGCTTCATCCAACCAACGAAGCACATACCTCATTAGCAAAATGATATTGGACGTAGAGCTACAAATAAGAACTGTGTGTAACAACATCCTGAAATCTTTCTAAAAAAACTTTCCCAAGACATTTTAGTCTCTTGTAAAAAAAGCATAGCAAGGCCAAGGTGATGCAACTAATCGTTCCCATGGTATGTTGGGCTATTTGTCTCACAAGAAATGATATGATCCTCAAGGGGGGCAACCCACAATTTTTTAGAATACATGTTTCAGTACAATTCATTTATTTAATGAAATGTTGGACCATTCATATAACCCAACAAACCGCGTGAGGGATGAGCCATTGAAATTTAGCTAGACAGCTCTGATAGCTCCCCTTACGCCTCTTCCGGAACCATCTCATCCAAGACCCAAACCTCGAGATCACCATGAACTGCGCCAAGAACTGTATTTTTCTATGCTTTTTATTATTATTTATTAAATATTTTTAATATTTTGCTTTTGTTCTTCTAACTTCCACTCTTTTTTTGGGTCCCTACATTTTCTCAAATATCTATATCTATATCATCCAATTGAATTTAATTTCCATGGCCACAAGAAACCTAACAAAGTATTAAAAGAAGAAATACTGACTGGGATCGCGGACGGTGGCTTTGACGGTGTAACCGCGGTGGAGGAGAAGCTTCACCAGCCACGACGCTATGAACCCCGACGCCCCCGTCACGCACACCACCTTCCCAACCCCACTCATTCTCTCTCTCTCTCTCTCTCTCTCTGTATGGATGTGTATGCGCCAAGCCAATATGCGTCTCTGGATCGGTAAGTGGGAGCTACTTTTATAGCCCAAAAAAGGGGAGTGTGACACGGATGTGTTGAACCCAGGCGGCTATACCAAATAATTCTCTTTTGATATGTAAGGGCCATCCGCGTCCAGGTCAATTCTGTGGTGAAAATGATAAACATGGATTCAAATGGCATCAATAATTGAAATTTTGTACCGAGTGATCATAACATAACAGGTTAAGATTTAGTTGGGTGGGTCTTCTATTCGAGTGCCATTATCTTGTGATTATTTAAAAAATTTTATAGAACTAGGTAAATAGATAGAAATAGCATTTTCAACATGATCATTAAATTAGTCACAAGAGTTCATCTGACATAAAAAAAAAATAGAAATCCAAATGGACAGGTCTAAGGGTTGGTTTGGCGAGAAAAAAAGTGATGGAATAAGGGGTAATTATAGGGATAAGTGAGTGAAAGAACAGCTTATTTATGTTTAGTATAAAAATGATCGGGATAAACCACGGACAGTGATCCCAATTTTAAAATAAAAATGTGGATATTTTGATCCACCTAAAGGCTAGGATGTCATTTATCCTTATTTTTTATCTCAATTTTAACAAATGTAAATATAAACAAAATTGATTGACTTTTTATCATCTAAAATTAGAACTATTTATTATTAAAACCATAACCCCATTGTCAAACTAGCCCAATAGTCTATTATATAATCTCAATTACAAGAGCTTTGTATTTTAACTAATAAAATGCATTATTTTACAATAAAAAAATATATATATTCTCATACAAATTAAATGAATATTATTTTATCTTTTTTTCATAATAAACTGATATGATAATATATATATTGCATTAATTATTTCATACATTTAATTAGTGACGTGATAACCGCATACGAAACAATATGTACAATTTTAAGATATTGATATAATTACCATAAATGGAACTGCAAAAGATTGAGGGTATTAACTATTAAAAATGATGGTGACAGTCTTTTGAATTTTGAACTTCTCTGATTCTACTCATCTCTGATTCAGTCATTCTACTTTAATATATTTGGATACAATACGTATATTTTTTTTAAAAAAAAAAAAAAAAATTGATGATGATAGATTACGGAAGGAGTGACGCATTATTAGTAATTAGTGGTATCCTGTGAGCAAGACGGGCACACACGACTTTTCTATGCGGTGGTCTTTTTCAGGTGGTCCTGTGACATTTTTTTTCTTTATTTTTTTTTATTGTTTTTGTGAAAACTCACCAACATTACTAGTAAAACCTTCGATTATCTGAATTTTAATATTTTTTTTCTGTTTTAAATATGTGTTTAAAAAAATAATAGTTATCCAAAATTTGAATATTTAAATATGAATATAAATATTAATGTATCTAATCTAAAAAATATATGAAATTACCTTGTATTGTAAAATTGTTTGTATGTACGTGTTGTTTGTATTATCTCACATAATTAATTATTATCTTAAAAAATTTAAATGACACTTGTATTAGTGTATATTATATATGTCTTAAAACCTCAATTTGAATTGTCCTACCATATCACTCAAACTATTGTTCACGTGTCAATTATTCAAATAAAATGTATATGTAATGACTCTCAAATTTTCGTGTCAGTGTGCTAAATATCATTTTTGTTTCTAGTTTCAAAGTTTTATGGTAGCTAAAATTTTCAAATATAAAATGACTGGTTGCATGTTTCATATTGAAAATCAGATTTGTATATGTCTAAGTTATAAAAATAATATTTGATGCATTCTATCTCATTTTTCTTGTTTCATATCTAATAAATTAACCATTAAGAAACTCAAGTTTCAACCAATGCATCGCCATTGTACTTTAATTAAATTTCAAAGAGTGGTGTGGATCAATCAAATATGCACAGAATCCAAACACAAGAAGCATAAATTGTTTCCAGTGGTCAGTCATATCAACCAAGATCCCCAAAATTTTGTTTACATATATGTCTAAACAGCTCCACATGTTTACAAAGAAGAGAATTTGACAATTATAACAGTGAACACAAAAATAGCTAGCTTGATTGTTCCAACATGAGAAAAATAAAACGAAATAACACCACTTACAGAACACATCGAGTCCACAATGACAAACAATAAACCACCTCACAATCTAATTACCACAATGAATGAGAGGTTCAATATATGGGGTAGATATGATTGAAAAAAAGACTACCCCATAAAGAGAACCAATTGACCTAACTCTTTAAAACAAAACTCAGATATGTGTATTTGTGTGTGTGTGTTTCCCTTTGAAATAAAATTTTGGCATGTCCTATACTTTGGTGAGCTAGTCGATCAGGTCGACTCTGTGTCACTGGCCACCTGTTCAAGATAAACAAAAAAAAATTATCTGAATTGCAGGACTCCATAGTTCAGAGCATGTGTAATGTTATCTCACTTGCAACCTTTCATAAAGTTATCATGTGTGAACTCCTAACAAACGGTAATAACTACTTTGAAATACTAGAGTCAGTCAGTACAACATGTGATGCTTAGCCTTCAAAATTATATGAGGGGATGTCTCATTCACGCTACAAAAATATTTCTTACGAAATATTTTATTGATTTTGTAGTTATCTATTCTTCTAAGGAAAAATTATAGGGACATACACAAATTTTAATTCTTCCAAGGGGAACATTGTAAGCAGCAAACCAAGAAAAAGAAACATTGTTAGGCAGTCTGACAAAAAAAAAAAAAAAAAACTGCCTCTATGAGTCACATATATCTCATTGGGCAAGATATAAACTCGTTAAAAAATTTCATTATTTAAGAAAAAAAATGAATCGTGCGAACTAAAATTTAAGGTCATATATCGATTCATGGGTAAAGTTTAAGGTTTTGCACAATCAAAATTATTCCACTATGGTTTCAACCAGAATAAGTGTTACATTTATAACGCATTTTTTTCATTTCTTCACAAAAAAAAAACTCCGACATTTGAAAAGCTGACAAAATTTATGAAAAGTCATAGTTTGAATCTCAAATCAAAATATAAGTTAAGATATATTTCAATTTTTATATATACCTTATTAAATGATATATATATATTGATATTATAAAAAAAAAAAAAACATGTGACCAGACAGATATGTAAATGTACATCGTCTAACATTTTTTTTAAATTAATAAATAAATAAAACCATACCAAGAGGGTTATTAGTTATGTGATTCAGGTAAATTGTTGCGGCTGATGCGTTTAAATGACGGAAAAGATGACGTCATTAAGATGTACCATTATTTCGTCTTACTAAGACCAACCAGTTAATCTAAAAGACATAGAGTTTCACTTTACCATGTACACGTATGGGTCCCTCCATCCACCAGCCCCCGAACGCTTCACCTCCCCCAGCTTCAAAAGCCTGAAACAAACAAAAACAAACCATGTTATCCGTACATCCAAACAGTCAGTCAATCGCAACGGCACGACTAACTCCACGTGGCAGGTTCCAATTCCTCCAGCGACATGCATAACGAACTCAGGCCCCGCTTCCGCGTGTCATCATCAGAAGCGACGAGTCCATGATCGGACGGCAGAAAACACAAGTAATCAAAAAAGTTGAGAGAGAGAGGGGGGTCTGACATGCGAAGGGCCTTGCTCGTATCAGGATTGTTGCCGATGGCGCGACGAATCACGCCTTCCGAGGAGGAGCCGCCGAGCGAGAGGAACCTCAGAACCTCTTCGGCTCGGCGCAGCAGCCCAGTCGAGCCGTCGCGCCTCCGCCAGACCGCCGATTTGCCGCTAGGTCGGCTTGTCACGGCTCCGTCCGAGCCGCCGCCGCCGAAGCGGGGTCTCGTGCTTGACGCGCACGTCAGCGTCGACGAGGAGGCGTCGTCGCTCCCGCACGTGCGGGTGGGGCTTTTGAAAATCACCGGCGTCCGCGGCTTTTTCCATTTCTGGGAGGCCGTCGAACGAGTCTTCTTCGCTGCCTAAAACAAACCAAAAATAGAAGAAAAAAAAAAAGGAAATTCAGTGAAACGAAAATAACGAATGATCAAAATTCAGATAACGAACGATCGAAATTGAAAGGACGAACGATGACTGCGAGTGTTAATTTGAAGTGAAGAGTTGGAAATCGCACAAATGGACATATGAAGACGTACAGATCGCGTACGGTTTTCATGAAAACTGATACGGAGATCGAAATTCGAACTGAATGACATCGGTTTATCAGATCGGAAAGTAAAACCTACTAATGAGAGAGAGAGAGAGAGAGAGAGATCTGCATCACCTTCAGCTTCGACGAGTGATAGGCGGCGACCAGAGTGAGCACGCGAAGCGAATAGGAGCCGCGACCGTTCGCGCCTCCGCCATCGGCGATTGATTCATCAGATGAAGACGAGATCGCCTGATCGCGGCAGCTTTGCAGATCAAGTAGAAGAGGAGAAGATGAGATCACACGAGTCGAGATCGAGCGCGATCGAAAGCAAAAGAAGAGAAAGAGAAGAGAATACCTGAGAGAAGGAGATGAGGCGGAGAGGAGGAGGAGAGCGGCTGCGACCGTACGTTCTGAGGGAGACGGGAATGTTGTCTCCATTATTCCCGACTGTCGTGATTTGAGAAGCTCTGTTTTTTTTTTTTAGCAGTGGCGGCTCTTTTTGAATTTTCGAAAATTGTGTTTCGGGAGTCGCGCGTTCGTGGGTTTTGATTTGTGCGCGCATTTCCACAATTGCCCCTTGTTTTCTTCTATTTGAGAGGGTGGATGCTGTTGGTTTGGGTTGCCCTTCTGGGAAATTAAAGTCACTCGGGTCGGGGTGACGTCATTCTTTAAATTTGTTTTTTTGGAAATGATTCTTACAAACAGAAAATTTGCCCAGATAGGTGCAGTTCGGTTGAAGGGTCCTTTTTAAAACAGAAAATTTGTATTTCAAAATAATTTATTTGAGATTACTTCATTAATGATTTATATTAAATTTCTAAAATTATATTTTTATTTTATAAAAAGGAGAACTGCAAAGAATTTCTCAAAACAAATTGGGTTAATTTTGATTCTTGAAAAAACATAATACTAGGAACTAAAAAAAAAAAAAAATGTGTTTTGACGGTCACATCATTGTTAATAAAAGTGGAAAGAGAGTTCCTCAATGAAGTGGCGAAGCACTTACAATAAAATTTCAATAAGGTTGGTTCTTGCGTCTTAAAGTGCGTTTAAATGTGAAATTGAAACGTTAAGATTCTTAAGATTTTGTATTGAGCTAAACTTTATTCTCTTTCGTAAGTGAATTTTGCGTATGACAAATTATGCCTCATGCTCTTGTTTCAATAGAACATTAAGTTATTCTAAGGTCTATATTTATTCTAGTATAGATATAAAATAAATGATTTTTTGCTTGTTTGTATTTTTTGTTTTTAATTATTTTCGTTGAGAAATGTAATAATAAAGTTTTTGTTATTTGATTGATCATGTATAAATTATGAATAAGGTGTGCATAAGAATTTATAAAATATAAAAAATGATTTGACCCCTGGACTCTATTTATAAGAGGTTATGACACATAGTGAGACCTACATATTCAAATAAGTTGAATAACCTAAAATGATTTAATTTTAGGGGTAGCTGGAATAATTATAACATTTTATACCAGTTAATTCTGATATATAGATTCTCATTTATTCTGACCTTTTAGACACACATTTTATGATTATTCCACCTTATCTGCAGTTATTTCACCCATGATTTCCCAACTAGGAGCAATTACTTATTGCGCAAGAGATGATTAGGAGTGTAAGAGTGCGTTTGAAAACACAATTTGAAAATTAGTTTATAGCTTTTCGTGCTTTATGCACATCTTTTGATGGTGTAATGTTGATGGTTGTTTTATGAAACACAGATTTCGATGCACAGTTTTGAGATAAAATCCTGTTTGGAAACATTTATACATGTTTGTTAAAATTTATAAGCTGTAGATTATAGCTTTTAATTTAAAATAAGCAGTTGTTGTATGTTTAAATAAATTTATGGGTTTTTATTTTTAAGTCACCATAAACTGTAGGATTTAGTGATCGATCTCTAACTTCTTCATATTTTGGTTTTAGTCCCCATATGTTCATTTTCAGTCCTTGGGAGGAACCTATCCCAAAATTATTGGATTTTTTTCTTAGTCCCTGGGAGGGACTAGAAATGAACATATCTTTTAAATATGAGGACTAAAACCAAAATATGAATAAGTGAGATATCGATTACTAAATCCCATAGTTTGTTGGGACTTAAAAATAAAAAACCCAAAATTTATTGGAACATATTTAAGTTAAAAACAGCTTTAAAAAGTCATAATAGCTGAGCTGTTAAAGAGATGCTTTTAATATTATAGCTTACAAAATGAATTAAATTTTTTTATTTTAGACATTCATCCCTCAATCTTTTTTACTAATAACACGGGTACCTATTCTTTTTACTATTATACCAAAGATCACTAAACCACCTTTCATCTTGTCAATTTTTTTTATAATATCATTTGTCACTCAGTTTATTTAAATTCTAGAGTGCAATATTTGAAGAAAAAAATTAGTGATTTTAAAATATTATTTATGTTAATTTATTTTTTTTAAATATTTATAAATTTAATTTTATAAGTAAAAATAAACTTATTTAATCAAATATAAATCGATTTTTTTACTTTAACAGTGTAAGAGTATTTTTTACAATTGTATAGTAAAAAAGTTATTTTACAAAACAAACATCCACTGCTGCTTATTTACTGCTTTTAAATAATTATAACAAACATGACTATAACTTATTAAAAAAGTTAAATTCTATAATCAATATGTTATAATATATAATCTGTAAATTTAAGCTGCAACAAACATGGTCTTAAAAGTGGTGATTCTACTTTTAATTAAGTAGAAAGCTAAAAAATGTTGTAAAACGCATTTAAAAAGTTGGCTTAATTAAAAAGTTACTTTTAGGTTTTAGTGTAAAAAATTAATTTTTAAGAAACGAAAAAAATCAGCTTTCCATGAACTATTTAAACTAATTTATTCAAAATCTTATTTTTTGTATGTGTTTCCAATCGGACCCTTAGTAACAACTTTTAACTTTAACTAATAAAAAAGTTAAAAGTTGCTTTTTAAGGTGTTCTCAAACGAGGCCTAAAGGTGTGTTTGTGCCACATGAAAAGTGAGGGAAATTGATGGAAAGCAAAAACTTTCCATCAAAAAAACTTTTGACCACCAAAAAAACTGGTGTTTGTGCCAAAAAGTAAAAGGAAAAAATTTTCTTTCACTTCCCTTTTGCTATTTTGTCTTATTAGAATTGAAGGAAAAAAATTTCCCTCACCCAGAGGAGTGAAAGTGAAGGAAAATGAGATTTTCACTCCACACCAACAAAAATAATTATATTGAACGGATATAGAATTTTTTTGGTATTTTTTATTTTTGCTTAATCTATATAGTTTGAGATCTTAAATCCATTTTTGTGATTTATTTTTTTATTTGTTGAATAAACCTAGGTTTTATTTATTTATTTTTTCTTAATATATCTAACTTAAATCTGAGATCTAGATTTTGGTTTGATTTTTTTTTATATGACCAATCGGTACAAGTGTTTTTGTGTGTGGTTTTTTTTTTTGTTTGAATGAATTGAAGCCCAATGAAAAAAAAAATTTGAAAGATGGCCGTTGTTATATGACAGGTAGAATACATAATGATAAATATGGAAAGGGACAAAGGGTGATGAAATGTGATATTTTGGTGATCAACCGTGAGTTTGTTTTTCTTTTTTTTTTTTGGGGTGGATCAATAGAATAAATTAAACAAAAAAATTTCATTGATAAATATTTTAGTTAATTGTCATGTTTTTATTTGCTTGAGTCAAATCTTTTTATTAAATTTTTATATAAAAAATTGACTCAAGCTAACAAAACACATCTCACATGTAGTCCTCCCCTCCCGTCTGCATATACAAGATACCGCAGAAACACCTGGGGCTCTTGTTGGTAAAATCCGGTTTGCTTCGAAGGGATTGGCAACCATTGCTGGAGAAGATTGAACGCAGGCTGGCGGGATGGCAAAATAGGGCTCTCTCAACCCGGGGAAGCTGATTCTCCTACAGTCAGTTATAACTAACCTCCCTCTGTTCTATCTTTCCACTTTCAGAGTTCCAAAGGGAATAGTGCGCAGGATCGAGTCCATCAGGAGACGTTTTTTTTCTGGAATGGAGCAGCAACTACCACATCCAAACCTTGCACGATAAAATGGGGAAGGATTTGTGAAGTAAAAGAAAAGGAAGGATTGGGCATCCTTGATCTTGACACGATGAATAAGGCGTTATTGTCAAAATGGGTGTGGAAATGGGTTTATAACCCGTCACTTTGGTGGGTACAACTTCTTAAGGAAAGATAAGGAAGGGGTACCTCTAAATTTCTGATTGTTTCGGCGCGGATGTCGTTCATATGCAAAGGATGGTTCGAGCTTGGTGGTGCTTTTCAGCAGTCCCTGAAGTGGACACTCGGGAGGGGAAATCAAATCAGGTTCTGGCGAGATACATGGATCGGTGAGGCTCCGCTTGATGAAAGATGTCCAATGTTATTTAACATAGCAAACAACAAGGAGGAGAAGGTGCAGCAAGTATGGAGCGAGGAGGGAAGTACAGGTCATTGGAATTTGAACCTCAGGAGGATTACTTCGGAAGAACAAGTAATGGAAGTGGCTAACCTGTTGGAACTCCTTCGTACGCAAGTCCTGGGTGACACAGAGGATCAAATTGGTTGGAGAGGTAGCAAATCTGAGAGATATACAGTCAAAGATGGTTACAGGTGGTGGAAGAGAGAGTCGTCGGAGGTACCATTCATGGCAGCCAAGACAAAAATAATATGGAGATGGAAGGTCCCACTCAAGGTGAAAAATCTTCTTATGGCTGACTATGCAATGCCGCATTCTCACCAAATCATATAGGGCCAAATGGAGGCCGGAGGCGGATACCTCATGTGAGATGTGTGCGGAGGAGCCGGAGACGGTGGACCACTTATTCTGCTCTTGTTCGAGGTTATCACAGATGTGGAGGAAGGTGGCGGAGATGACTCAGGACCCAGGGTCGTCTCAGAACTTGGAAGAACTTTGAGAGAGAATGAACGCACGTCCGAGCATGGGCACCTCAAAGGCGCATGGGCTGGTTGCGCAGATCGTGATTCCGGCAATATTATGGGCAACATGGGTGACTCAAAACGGATGTATATTCAGAGGGCAGCGCTTCTATGTCGAGAATGTTTGGGAGACCGCAGCGGCGCTTATCCGGGACTGGGGGGGTTGCCCTCGCGGGAGCGCGGGACGTGGTGACCAACGGGGATATTCTATCGATTATGGCATGAACGCGGCATTTGTTTTCATTTTTTGTTTTTTGTTCTGTGAGTTGTGTTTTGTGTTCTATGTAGGGGGCATGCAGGGGAGGTTTTTTATGGGAGGAGGGGAGTTTAGAGAAGTTGGAATACATATTTGTGTACACCAGCTTGGCTTAACTTCCTAATCCCTTATATGTAACATTTATTGCCTTTTGAGTCCATTGTAACTTTTACATCAAGTTATAACATGGACAATCTTTTTTTAAAAAAAAAAAAATTATCAAAGGATTGTTAAAAAAAAAAAAAAAAATCCAAATAACTCCATGTAAATTGTTTGAAATCCATATAACCCCTAGACTATTCCTAAAATCCATATAGCCCCCTGAAAACATCTATGTAAATTCAAATAACCCCCTCAGTTAAACTTCTTTGTTAACCTTGATTGAAAACACAATATACCAAAAAGCTTCTATAATTTATTAAAATGCAAAAAATCTTTTGTAATTTTTACCTCTCCGGATAGATTATAAAACTCTATCTGGAAGGATAAAATAATTATTTACAAAAGAATTTTTTTTATTTTTAATACATTGTAGTAAAACTTTGGTATATTTTATTTTTAATTAGGGTTAATCAAACAGAATATTCATAAAATAATCATAAATATCAATAAAAATTTAACTTACAGTGTTATTTAAATTTATATATGTATTTTAAGAGAGTTATAAAAAATTTTAAAAAAATCATAAATCTATATAAATGTTTGAGAAGTTATAAAGTGTTATTCGAATTTTTTCTAAAAAAATATTACACGAAGGTCAAGAAATCCCATAGGACCCATTTGCAACTCCTTCAAAACTCCTCTTTCCCCCCTCCCCTTTCCAATCAACCCAAAGGACAAAAAAGAAGATAAAAAATAAAAAAACAGAGAGAGTAAAGTACCATGTGATCCACAGTACACAAACTCACCCAAATATAAACACAAAGGCACCAAAACAACAACCCACCAAAGTACAGCCCCCCCAATCAAACAAACAAACCCCCATGTGATCACCTCCCACATGCTCCTCTCCCCTCCCATCTCCCAAACTCCCCATTTCAATCCAATGTCTTTCAAAAAAGAAGAAGAAAAAGAAGATGATAATGATGATGATTCACCACCACCACCACCCATTATCACTCTCACTTCCTTCTCTTCTCCTTCCTCTTCTTCATCATCTGAGTTTGAGTTCACAGTCTCCCTCTCCCCCACTTCCTTGAAACGCACCTCCTCTAATCTCTGCCCCGCAGACGAGCTCTTCTATAAAGGCCAACTCCTCCCCCTCCAACTCTCCCCTCGCATTCTCATGGTCCGCTCCCTCCTCTCCTCCCCCTCCCTCTCCTCCTCCTCCGACACCACCACCACCGCCTCCCGCGACTCCACCGGCAGCAACACCAGCTCCACCAGCTCCGCCTCCTCCGACTTCCTCCTCCTCCCCCTCTCCGCCGCCGACTGCGACTCCTCCCGTCCCAGCTCCGTCACCGACGACGACCTCGTCGTCCTCCCCAAACAATCCAAGAAGAAGTACCTCGCCTCCTTCGCCTCCCGTTTTTCCTCCGTCTTCCACCGCTCCGGCGGCGGCGGCGGCGGCGCCAAGCGAGAGACTCATAATGAGAAGCGATCTGGCGGAGGCGGCGGCGGAGCGAAGGAGGTGATCAGGAAGTACGTGAAGCCCCTCTATGAGAAGCTCTCGTCGTCTCAGAAACACCAAAACCAACAAGTGCCAACTCCGCCGCAGCAGCAGCAGTCGCAGTCGCAGTCGCAGAAGAGGACGTTCTCGTTCTCGATCGCGAAAAGGGGTTTCATAGAGAACCGATCGATGAAGGCGGCGGCGGCGGCGGATGCGTTCGGGGATCGAAAGATCAATCACTGCGAGTCGTTCTCCGGGAATCTGAGGTGCCCGAGGAGGAGATACGCTGGTGGAGGCGGAGGCGGAGGCGGGAGAAGGGGTTTTGGCGGCCGAGGAGGCGGCGGAGGAGGGTTGAGCTGTCCGTCGTCGATGCGTTCGTCGCCGAGTCACTCCGGTATCCTCGCCGGACGGGGAGGGGCCCGATCGGCTTCGGCGGCGGCGGCGGATCTGGCGTCGATGGAGGAGCTGCAGAGCGCGATCCAGGGGGCCATCACGCACTGCAAGAATTCGATGATGTTCGGGCCCACCACCAAAAAGGGATCTGGACCGTTCGTTTCGTCGGTAAGGGACGAGATGTGATGATCCTTCGTTTTTTTGAATTTCCGAAAAAAATGTGAGCCGGTGATCTCGTGATCTCCGGTGGATTTCAATCGATCTGTCTGTCCTTTCTGTTTCATTTAAAAAAAAATATCATTTTTTTGGTTGTCCTTTTAATTGTAGACTGATATCGTCACTCTCGTAACCGAACTTTCCACTCCGTTTCATCTGCCGTAGCAGTTTTAAGCGACCTGCTATGACAGGTGAAATGGAGTGGCAATAAAAATGTGTCTCTCTTCATTTTTGAGTTGCTCGTTCATTCACGTGAAAAATGGTTTTACTATTACCTCTCGTAAGAATTATGTTTTTATTATTATTGATTTATGTCTCTCTCTCTCTCTCTCTCTCTAGGAAAGGAAACCATGTGCTTGAGATTCAATGATATGTGTTGGCTTTTAATTGGATACGACGGAGGCATTATTTTATTTTATTTTATTTTTGTATAATAATATAAATAAAAAAAAACTCAACCGTCCCTATCTCGGTCGCATTGGGAGAGTGTCTCGGGTTTTTGGAATCCTCTCGTTTCATGTGCTCACTATTTTTTCATCAAAAGCTGGTCACCAATGTTGCTTGTTTAGGTATTATAAAATTAACTTTAGTCAATGGTGCTATAATTCCTTAATGATAGGGAGTGTTGAATTGCTTATAAACTGTAGTTTAACTTAAATATATCACATAGATTGTTCATTCAGTGACGGTCAACTTCTTTTAGCTAGCTTTTCAACCATTTGTCTCTTTTCAGATTGGTGTTTTTAAATTTTGATTTTTAATTTTAGATTTCAGTTTCTATGTTAAAAATCAATGAACTGGAATTTTTTGAAGACAAAAACTCTTTTAGAACAGATTTGATGAAAGAGCTGATTTAAAAATTAATTTTAAATTGATAAAAGCTAGGTTTTTTTTTATAAAAGCTAGTAATCCAACCAAACCTTGTCTCAATAACCACTTTGATTTAGTTAATTGACAATTAGTTGTGCTAATGTGTGTGTATTTTTTATTTTATGTTTCCTGGGAAGTGGGGTGTTTCGGTGGAGACATGTGAAGACCCACATGACATGAGAACTCCAACATTACTAATGTTGGATTCCAATAATTAAAAAATATATAATTAAATATATCATTTGTCGTGTAGTGAAAGGTATGGATGAGACGGGAGATTGCCAATTGAATTGCATGAGCCGTACAGTTCAGTAGGATTTTACATACGTTACGTTGTTAGGGAAGAGGAAAGCTGATCATATTAATTTTCAGGAAAAAAATTCAAAACCACCCCCTGTAAATATAACACTCTGGTTTTCCTAAACTCTATGTAACCCTTTTAAAATATTTATGTGAATTTAAATAATTTTTTAAGTTAAAATTCTGTTAACATATTATGTATATTTTATGAATATTTTATTTTATTAACCTTGCCTGAAAATGTATTGTATAAAAAAACTTTATAATTTATGTACATAATGATTTTATCTATCTGAATAAATTATAAAATGCTATCCGAATGATAAAATCATTATTTACAAAAGAATTTTTTCATTTTTATCACATTGTAGAGGGTTTTTTGTATTCTATATTTTCAATCAAGATTAACTAAACATAATATTTATAAAAAAATTATAATCTATATATTTTAAGAGGTGGCATATAAACTTAAAAAAAAAAAATTAAGGGGATTACATGAATCGTAGACCGTTTACGTGGGTTTACGTGAATTCTTCCCTAATTTTTATTATATTAATATAAGAATAGGTGACCCCATTTAATATCTGGTCTATGGGGATTTGCTGATTAATGAAGATGGGACAGCTCATCATGTCCTCTGCTTCAGATTCTCATTATTTTTTTTTATTATTTTTGTTTATGAACATAACATGGTCTGTTTTATATATGAGTATAAAAAAATATTTATTTATATTAATCATCGGGTGTGACGAGAAGCATGAGAGAGTGGGGAGGGAGGGAGGGAGACTGGATCGATCTTCATGTAACAGTAGCAGTCACATTGCTTCACGTGCCGCTGCATTCGGGAACGTCCAATATTTGTGGACCCCATTTTCACCTTGGTTTCTCTCCTCATTTGACCATAGTGAATGGTTGGTTATCTGGTGTTTGTTATCATGGAAAAACCCATATATAACTCTACGTAAACAGTCTGAAATCTATATAATTTTTTAATTTTTCTTAAATTTATATAATCCTATAAAAATATTTATATAAATACAAATAGAATCTTAAATTAAATTTTTATTAACAGATTATAATTATTTTATAAATATTATGTCTGGTTAAACTTAGTTGAAAACATAGTATACTAAAAATCCTCAACAATGTATTAAAAATCATTTGTAAATAATGATTTTACCCATATTCGAAAGGTAAAATCATCACGTACGGAAATTTTTTTATTTTTTATTTTTAATAAATTATAGAGGGATTTTAATATACTATGTTTTTAATAAGGATTAATAAAATAGAATATTAACATAATAATTTTCATCTGTTAATAGAAGTTTAATTTAGAGGATTATTTGGATTTGTGTTTTCAAAGTTCATATGGAATTTTTTTAAAAAAAAGGGGGGTTATTTATTTGGATTTTTCCTTTGTTATTATTGTTTTGACATGGTTCTTCATTTTGTACGATTGACCATAGGGAATGGTTAGTTTTTGGTTTTGTTTTGTTCGCCCGGCTACAAGTCCCACCTTATAATACTACTATAAATTATTTGTAGAGTCGACATGGACCCACAATCTAAACCTGCGCGAAGGCCTATATAACAAGCCCATGGAGCTTTTCCACCAAATGGTGTTTTATTTTTCTTTTCACATGGTTCTTCATTTTGTGTGTATGTTTATTTGATTAAATTAGATTTTATATTTCATCAAAAAAATGAGATCTCATGTGTGAGTGATTGTTTTGTTTATGTTTGTTTTTGTCAGACTAAATTAGATAATTTAATAAGACTATTTCTGATGAATAGATAAATTTCATTTGATAATTTACAGTTATCTAACTGATCCAGCACAAAACAAACACAAAATAATAATGAAAAAAAACCAACAACAACAACATTAAGATGATCCTTTGCTTATGCTTGTTTTTCTTGACAAATATCAAATAAGTGAGACTATAGGAGATGGTTGAACCCATTTTATTTGATTAATAATGAATTGTCTAATTGACTCATTCACAAAACAACCATGAAAATAGAAGTAGATGATGCACTCCCTGGACTGGAGCTGGTAGCAAATAACAATGTTCAATACATGTGCCTTTTAGAAAGGGGTTTTGTACAACAAATTTGGGTGCGTTTGGTTGCGCGATTGCAAAACTAATTCTACAGAAAGCTCACCTCCCTCAGCTTTTTGAAATCGCAGCTTTTGGACACTATTTGCCTGAAATCTGTGTGCATGAAGCTGTTACAGTAAAACTGTTTGATTGCACGATTACAAACGCAGTTTTCTGTAATCGCAAACGCTGCGCAATCGCGCAACCAAAGGCACAAACTAGGTCTGCGATTAGGCCTACAACTCAAACTTGTTGGGTTTGGAGTCATGGAAGAAGTTAACTTAAATTTTTGTCTCATGTCGCTTAATGAGAGTAGGTTGTCTAAACTTATACATTAGCATAATCATTACATCAAAATGTGTATTCAAACTATGTGCCATTTGAGTGACAATACAGATAATATCTTATGGGATAAAACGTAATAATTAGTATAAGAGCGTGTCTATCTCCAGTGAGAGTAGGATTTTATGTGCGTATATATGCTTTTACATAAGAAACTTTTACACATATATAAGACACGTTTGAAATGTGAGCCCTTTGCAATGCAAAGCAAATAATATCTTAATTATTGTGTAAAGTTCACCTTATAGAATTGGTCTCAAACTGTTCTTGAAGAATATATGGCTTACTGGATGATTCTAATTTAGAACATTATTCATTTGTTGATTGGCATGAATTCAAGATGACAAATTTTAAATCATAGTTGCTCAAATTTAAGAGTATATTAATCTTCTTCAAAATGCTAAAACTAAAGGTTTAGTATTTATTGATAAAGTTTGTCTATCTTGTTAAAATTAAAAAAATCTCTTAGACATCATTAGAGCTCCTTAATCACCATGATGAATCCTTTGAAATCTTTCAAAACTTGGGCTATTTTTAAAGTCAAAAGACTGAAAAACTAAACCTATTGACAACATCAAACATAAGGGTAACCATAAGGATTTTTAGGCCCCATAGAAACCCCATTAAGTGACAAACTTGTAATGTCTTTTTTACCCTTAAGAAACCTTTTTGCTTTTTTTAAATAACTAATCCGGTTAATGATGAAAGCGGTTACAATATTATGAGATCATTTGTACTTTCTTTTTTTTTAAAAAAAATTCATTCAATTGTTAAACGTGAAACAACAGGTTGACACATGATCCCCACCTTTCTTTTTTTTTTTCACAATCTGTTTAGTAAGTGATCTTGTTAAAACACCAAGGTGCATATTGAAAATTTTCTTTAGAGTGTTTTTCAGCCACTGTTTTTTTTTTTTTTGTTGTTGTTGTTGTTGAATCTGGTGTTTGATATGATCTAGTTTTTTTTGTTGATATATTCTTTTTTTTTTAGATGATATGAAATAAATCATGTACATTCATTTAAGCAGTTTATGTTTTTTTTTTTGAAATTCATATTCATACTGCAAATATATTTAAACACTATATGCATCATATTTTTTTAAAGAAAAATATTTTTTTCATGAAATTCAGTTATATTTGAAATGTATCTAAATTTTATATGTTTTATATTTTCTGTTTTTAATGTGATTTTAAACAATGTTTTTTTTAAGTGAGTTACATTTGTTTTAAATCATGTACATTCGTGTAAACAATTATATTTTTTGTGTTGAATCTCATTTTTCAACTCATTACATTCGTGCGAACATAATTTTTTATTTTGAATCTAGATACATGTAAGGTGTATCTAAATAATACATGCATATTGTGTATGTTTTTTATGTGTGCAATCATTTACGATGTTTTTGATGTGCATAATTATGTATATTGAAACTATAAGCATGTTTAATTCTTTACATTCATTTTTCAACTCCTTTACATTCATGCAAACATATTTTTTATTCTGAATCTAGATACATATAAGGTGTGTCTGAATAATACATACATATTTGTGTGAAGAAGGATCGTATCAATATACTCATATGTATATGTATTTGAAATTCTAATATATTCATTTGTATTTGTAGTTGTATCTAATGGAAGTAGAGATCAGAGGAGGTGGAGGCTGGAGAAGGGCTCAAAATATAGTCAATCCACATCTCATATGATAGAGAGCGACGAGAGGAATCCAAGAGGGGTTACACCGGTCACCGGATATGAATAGGCCAGCTTTTGATGGAATGTTGAAGTGGCGAATAATATAGGAGGGTAAAAAAAGGAAATTTTCAAAAGATGGAATGTTGTATTGTAGGTTTGAATCCTCTACTTATTTTTCTGTGCTTGTTTTGTGCTTTGATCAATCAAACGGTCATAAATTCATCAAATAAAATGGATCCATTTATCTATTCATGATTTGATATATTTATAACCGTTTGATTTTAATTATGATAATGTAGCAATCCACAATAAAAGTCCAGTAAGATACAAATAGAAAAAAACTAGCAGAGGATCCAAACCGTTGTATTGGGAGGTGGTTATATATTACTAATCAATGAGGGATTGCTTTCTTGGAGATGAAAAATTCAAATTGAAAAAAATGGTAGTATTGTCTTTATAGTTTTTACTTTTTAAAAAGTCAAATGGAGAACCAATGAGATAATGACACGGCTTCTTAATGGAGTTCAAATTTTGGGGCCCATGTAGCAGGACTGTAAGGGTAAAAAACTTTAAATCCAAAAATAAAAATAAGAATTTTGATACATTCGATCATTTTTATAGTCTTAATGACAGTTCCATATAATTCGTCGATCCCCTTAACTCACTGTAACGAGACATATACTTCATTAAATATTTTTACATTTTCTATAAATAATATCATTTAAGTCATTAGAGTATATATTTTTCATTTTATATATAAACTAAAAAAAAAAAAAGGGAAGAAGAGGGTGGTCCAAGTCCAATTCCTCAATCATGGCCGAGTTCTGTCCAGAGTTGAGGTTTTAGACCCACCCTACAACAAAACTGGGCCCCCAAACCCTAACCGGGCACAACGGCCCATCCAATCAAACTAGGCCTGCAAAACCTAACCGGGCACAACAGTGCATATTCAATCTCAAATGTAATCTCTTATACCTTGTTAACCCCTCCATAGATACACACACATACTATTTAAATTTTTTACATTTATAAATGATATCATCAAATTCGTTAGAATATTTTCTTCACATTTTAGAAAAAAAAAAAAACCTTATAGATGAATTATATGATTTAAAAAAAAAAAAAACATGGACGGACTGCGTTTGAACAATAAAATGGACTAAGGCTGCGTTTGATTGCACGATTGCAAAACTGATTTTAAACAAAAGCTGGGTTTATAACTGATTTTGCAGGAAACTGTCTCTCCACATCTTCTTGAAAACTCAAGTTTTGAGTACTTTTTTCACGAAATCTGTCTATAGCTTTTGACCCCAATTTTTTTGTTTGGGAATGGGTTGACAAAAAAAAATTTCTTATAAACTCAAAAGCTGTCCAAACTCGTTTTCTAACAAGTCCTAAGTGTAACATTTTCCAATATTAAAATAAAAAATGTTATGGATTGCCACTCCTGCAATCACAAGGTCCCAATACATTTTGAATTTTTTTTTTTGTGAAAGGTATATATCTGTATAATAAAATACATACCACCTTCACCAAAAAAAATAAAGTATACTCTAAAACAATTAAATGCATATCTTTTTGTATTTTTATTAATCCAGCGTATACTCATCCATCATAATGTGTGCATGTATACGAGATTGTAATATCATATATTAAGTTAGGATTGTATTTTTTTTATATTGGTGGGAGCCCCTTGACTGATCCTATGGTCAAATTGAAAAAGTTACGTCTACTTGTTTGCCCCTTAAGTTAGGATTGTGGGAATAACTGAGTATATCAATGCCCATCAATATAATTGACTGAAAATGGATTGCATAAATAACATAATGTTTGTATATATACTCGAATTAGGGAGTTCTTAAATTAAGATTCTAATTCAAGAACCACAAAAAGGGGACTTTGCATCATGTTTTCTCAAGCTTAAAGAGTATTCAATGTGGTTAGAATGCCAAGGCTGGTAGCATGTAAGGTCTCCATCACCTGGCCCTCTATATTGCAAGAGAGCATCACTATTTGTTTATGAACCCTTTCATCCAAAGCAGCCAACAATAGAAGTGTATAATTAATTGTCTTGGAAGCTTTCATTCACATGTATGTCAACATCATGGAAGGAGCAGGAGATTAGGGGAAGTGGAGGGAGTTGTTATGGTGACTTGCAAGTCTACAACTCACATGAAACTTCCAAAACAACTGTTGTTGTGCTTTATGGAGTTGCTTTACAGATTTTAATGGAGATCCCTTGGAAGTTGGAATTCCATCAATTTTGATGAGCATATTCTGATCCATAATGTTTAAAAACAACTATCAAGAATGCAGAAAAAATGGAAAAATCAGTAAAATAGGGGGTCAGTATTGAGTCTCTTGACTCTGGGAGGGCTAGGCAGTATCTGTGGAGCTACCATTTTTTAAAAAAAATAAATTTCATTTTATTGAAAATCCGTTGTTGTTATAAAAAAATTGTGTAAAAATACGAGAACTTCATTTTAGAGTTCGCACAGTCCCAATAAGGAATTGACA
This sequence comes from Acorus gramineus, assembly GCA_030737835.1. Lineage (NCBI taxonomy): Eukaryota > Viridiplantae > Streptophyta > Magnoliopsida > Acorales > Acoraceae > Acorus > Acorus gramineus. The sequence continues at coordinate 20,568,223 of CM060848.1, read as the reverse complement.
TATATCACTTCACATGTTAAATATGTGAGATTTTGTAAAATTTTAAGTACCTGTCAGTCTCGTCTCCCATTGGATTGACGAGCACTGGTGGGATCAACACTGATCGGATCATATCCCAACTTGTAAAGCCTCGCCTTCGCCTATGTATAATGGCGCATATTAAAACAAACTTCTCTTTTGCCAGCTCTTTTATACATAAAATCAAGACCAACATTAGGGATTAAAAACCTATTCATAGTTTTTAAAATTAATTAATTTTAACATTGATATTATTAGCATGAAATCCATTATTATTTGGTTCCACATCCTACCTTAAGAAAGTGACTAGGACATTTGTATTCTTAAAAGTACTACAAGAGATATTGATAGGTTGTGTTTAATAAAGAATTGCACTTAAGCTTCACCTTTGTGAAACCCAACTTGAGGACCTTGATTTAATCAAGCATAAAGAGGACCACATTTAATGACAGCTCATACATTTGTAGCAAGGACAAATCAGATCATCCAATGTTGCATAAATTGGCAAATTTGGTATAGAGAAGTTGTGACATGTAAGTCACATGTTTTATTGCTCATGCAATGCAACAATGCTTTCACTGTGAAATAGAAGAACCCCAGGTTAAGAAACCCCATGATTTGCACCAACGAAAGCATAAATATTGGACAGTGTAATTTTTTCACAAGTCTTTTATTCTTAGGGCTACAAAAATAACGGACCCGATGTAACTTCTTCAATAGGTTATAAAAGGTCTACAGTTCCTTTTAAAAAAGTAATTAATATTTTGATGAAGTTACCCATTTTGTTTATTATGGCATAAACTTATTTAGATATTGTAGAGGAAAAATCTCATGCTCTTTCTAAGGGCGTCACTTGTCCTTGTCAGTCAAGTAAACGGATAATACAATCCGGCTCAAAATATGACCAATTCTGGATTGCTCGAGGAGAACGACCCAGTTCTCTGTTCGGAGAGCCTCGCTTGAGAAGTCCTCCTCAGGAAGTCCAGCTCATGAATCGGGGAATGTCTTCCCGCCAGAGCGGGACAGCCCGGTGACCAGACCACTACTGCTTTGAAAACAATCAAGACTAACCGCTTACACGGAATGTAACCATTAGAGCATCCCCAAGTCTAACCATCATAACCTGGGTTCGGTCCTTGTCCTAACCATAGGAGGAGGAGGATCACTGACACTGCAGGGCAAGGCCAGAGCTACTCCGCTCCGTCGAATTGACAGAGGCGTGCCCTAACACTGATAAGCCGCCTGCCACTGCTCGTTGCAGTCATGGTTAAGATCAATAAGGCTACGCCACGTGATCACGATATCATAACAAATCCACAGTCATGTACCTCGCAGAATCTTCCATGTCAGAAGATTCCAACCAAGACAGAAGGACGTCTGGGAGGGAAGTGATAGGGTCACACACTTAGCTAAAAGAGCAAGAGAAGAAGGAGAGAAGGGACATTCACAAGTAAGCACTCAAAAACATCCTAATCTTTTGGTTTTAGAGTCATCTTCTTCATCTTCATTTTCATCTTTTCTATTCATTTACTCCACTGACTTAAAGTGTCAGACGTGAGTATAGGATCTCAAACACGACGACTCAGATCTTCACCTAAAGGCAGACCTTTTACCTGACTACATTTATTGAGAGAAAACACAACCTTCAGATATGACAAGAAGTTCGTTAGACTCAGAATTGACATAACCCAGATATAATTGTATATAATATGCTTTGTGTCATTTATTTTATTTTATTTAAAAAAAAGAGAGAGAAATTTGGGGATTGAAATTACTGAATGGAACGAACAAGTTAGGCACCTCACTTGTTCCAAAACAATTTACATACGAACCTGATTGGTCTATAAATAATGTAGACATGAATCCTATAAGAATTCAATATGGTTTGATCTTGATTCGCACCCCAACTGGATTTAAATTAAAATTTATTTTGTGAGAATGAGAAACAATAATTAATGCCATGCACGGCCACGCTGGATTCTTACATACTTTAGGAATGTGTACATGCCATTGATCCCCCCCACCTCACGTGACATGTTTTTCATTTCTTTTGGGGGCCCTGCCTCCTCTTTTACAGGCTCATTGGTTACTATTATTATTATTATTATTATTATTTTAGTAAAGAGAATTAAACTCTATTTGAATACGTGATGAGACGGATTTTATCAAAAAAATCAGAAAAAAGTCGTAATATTATTTTCGCAATTTCGTTTGTCCACACTATCCATCTACGCTGAATCAAGTTAATTGTGCATATACCCCCTTGAAAATCCATTACTATAGATATCTCAGACAATTTAATCCTTTTGAGATGTATTGTTAGAAATAGTAATTTATCAGATGTATTTCGGCAAAATGAAATCTTTTCGGATATATATGTGTGAAAAGCTCAAATTTAATCTGTTGAATTTTTATCCATCCAAGTCTGTGTATTTTATTACGAGGCTTGATTTTTATAAGTTTTATGTTCAGCTGAGATGAGAGCATATATATTGAGTCAGTGACGTGATGAATTCTAATGGAACTAAACGGATTGTTGAGTGTATTGGGCCGATATAAGATATGTTAACTTTGTACATGTATTTTTTAAAAGGGATTTTTATTTTTAAGTCCTCATAAACTATATGATTTAATGATCGATCTCACAATTCTTCATATTTTGGTTTTGGTCTCCAGATTTAAAGGATATGTTTCTTTTTAGTCTTTGGGAGGGACCTATCCCTAAATTATTTAGTTTTGTTTTTAGTCCCTGAGAGGAACAAAAAATGAACATATCCTTTAAATCTATGGACTAAAACCAAAATATGAAGAAGTGAGGGATCGATCCCTAAATATGTATGTTTACAGAGACTGAAAATTAAAAAACCCTAACTTTTATTATATAAAACTAATCCTTGTAAAATTTATATTGTTTCAAAGATATCATTCATTTCTTTTTCATTTATACAATAAATACTTACGTGGATTTATTATTTATTAAAACAATCTTTACTTTAATAAAAAATAATATGTTTTTCATAATGAAGATCACAATACAATACATATTTTATTTTAAAATAAATGAAGATAAAAACATAGAATATGCTAGATTGGAGTTGATATATGATGTGATAATCAATTTTTTTTTTATAAATATACTAACGCTCTGACAAGAGCATAGCAAGAATTGAGTTATTTAGATAAAATGTTATTTTATTATATTTAATTTTTTTAGAAAGAATTTTTTAATTTTCAGTCCCTGTAAAACCACAAAATAAATAGTGAATCTTTAAATCTAAATATTTATTTAATAGTATCTAAATTTGGAGATAAAAAAATGGAACTTTTATTTTTACAGTATCGCTATTAAAATCATAGAACGTGATTGAAGATGTTCTTATTGTATTTATTTTTTATACAACTTTTCATGAAAATAGAAAAGGAGGGACTTGTATTGAAAATAGAAGCATTTGAGGACTGTTCAAATACAAAACCCTTTCAAATACTTTATGGTCACTTGTCCCAATTATTTAATGAGAATTATTATAAAGGATTAGTTCCTGTCAGGCATGTCTACTTTTAAAACAGTGTTTCAATTCCAGATGTCCTTTTTGTTAAATTTTTTAAAATATAAGCAAGGAAGTAGGGACAAACAATTCTATTTATTAATGTCATTTATATAACACCTCCTTTGCTCATCTATTCCATTTCGCACGTCCAGTGATACGCGGAGCATATAACATCATGTGAAAATTAAATAGAAAAAAAATGCTAAACAAAGCTACGATGATCTTTTGCTGAAAATATTAAAAATAAAAACAAAAACAAAAACGAAAAGTTTTTTTTCTCCTTTAAATAGGTAACACCATCATAGAATGTTTATTTTTAATTATAACATTATTAATTATTTGTAAAATAGTTTTATACCCTAATTTAGGTAGTAACATAAATTATTTTTAAATAGATTACGTGAATTCTAAACATAAATAATTTATGTAGAGATGAAGTCAACGAAAGTGTTTTTAAGTTTTACTTAAATAAAAAAAGATAATCAAGCAAAAAAGAATGTTTGGATATAGGGTTAACGTTAGAATAGACTGGAAAAGAGTAAAAAAACATATTTGATTGATGGAATAGACTGGTATTTGAATGTTAGTATAAGTTTGAACTGGATGGTACAACTATTCCACACCCCGTGATATAAGTTATTCGATGCAATAGAATAAATGGGTCTTATTGTTAAATCAAGTGTCACCACCTCTTATAAATCAAGGGATTGCCGATTGGGGACCCAATGGTCAAATTATATTTTCCTTTTATAAAATATTATCCACACCTTATTCACATTTTATCCAATTTATGACCAACCAAATAACAAAATATTCATTGTTTTGTTTCCCCACGAGGATAACTAAAAAGTAGAAGTTTGGTTCAGTGGATTGCTGATTTGAAGTGCTGATATAAGTGCTGATATTTTAAGAGAAAAATTGACTAGCTCGACAAGAAAAATAAATTCTTGTTAGTGGTGTTTATATAAGGGTATTTATGTCCATTTTATGAATTTTTTTATCGGTATTTGATTCATCATTTTTATAAAATGACAATATTAGAGGCAAAATGGTCTTTCAACAATCAATAAGTAAAATGCTTTTTAAATAAACGTCAAACTGTTTATTTTAAAAAGTATTTCATCAATAATAAACACTTATAATAAGCACTTAAAACAAACATTAAAATAAGAAATAAATGTTTATTTTAAATGATAAGCTAAATAAGTGTTTATTTTCTGTCGAACCAAATGTCAATACAATCAAATATGAAATCATTTATTCCATTGATATAATAATTTATTTTCATAGTAGTATAAAACCCAAAAAAATTATCTTTATCAAACGACGCTGAGGCCAATAACAATATACTTCGCCCCAAACGTAGGAATCATTCACAAAATGAAGCAGATGCTTTCAGGTGCGAAGCATGTTAAAAAACATTTTATATCTCCATCCAAACTGACACTAAGGTGCATTTGGCAACCCAATTGGGGTTGTTTTTACCTTCTTCAAAAGTTAAGAGCATCAATAAATACCAAAAAGCAAACTTAATTGAAAAACTACCTTCATCATTACATAAAATGTGTCTCAAAAACATGTTTTTTTCAACAATAACTGCTTTCGTTATCAGCAACAAACATGATTATTTGATTAATTAAAAAGTCGTCTTTATCGTTACATCATAAAAAAAAATACATAAAGCTTAAAAAATCTTTTCAAATTGTGTTTCCAAATGCACCTTAAGGCCAATAATATTACACTTCTCCCCAAATGCATGAATCATTCACAAATCCCCCCTTTGTGGTGTAACATAGGGTTATTCGTCCTTGATAGCTATACTGGGATAAATAACAATCTATGTTGAATAGATAAATTTTTGTTTAGTTGTTTTTTATGTTATTGTCATTGGAAAACGTAAAAGTGATATTTTTGTTGTTTAGTTCACCTTAGATAAACTAATGATAAGTGATAAATAAGATATGAATAAAAATATATAACTTTTAAAATGACACCCCTACTTAAATTATTTATGTTTGGGAATAAGTATGAGAGATGTGTGTATGATATAATAGATGTGACAATTTTTAGAATGTGTGCAGAGAGTGTTAGGTAAGATAATTTTTTTAAAATGACAGATAAGAGTATTTTTATCCATTGGCATATATAAACCCTAATAAGCAATTTCAACATTTTCTGATAATAATTATCAAACCTTATTTTAGTTTATCCATACATAGTTATCAATGTTTATTCTATCAAAATAAATAGTTTTTTTTAGCTATTATCCTGTATTATTCCCTATTTCTCTGTGCCTTGGCTTATGTTTCACTCGGAAGAAAATGAAGCAGACGCTCTCAGGTGTGAAGCATGTTAAAAAAGCGTGATCCGTGTTTCAGTGATCCAAAACGACAACAAAAGCCGACCGGGGTGGCGCGAGAGGAACCGAAAGGTAACCGAAAGCGTGGGCCGGTTTGACCCTAAACGGGTTCTTCTCTTTAGAATGCCTCGCGGGTGAATTTTCACTTTTAGGTTACACTCGCACGTTTCCATTTCATTTTCAAATGGAAACATCTCATATAATTTACATGCATAGTTTTAATAAGTGTTGATACATTCCCATTTCGTAGCACCATTTACATTTCATAAATAGTCCCCAACCACCTATACGACAGTATCATATATCAATATAATATATATATCGTTTTATCATAATATATATTACACTATTATAATATATAAATTTGAAGATGGTGGGTGTTGGTTATAATTCATGTTTTAGCCGGACGAGGTTTCCATCTTAACATTTTTTTTTTGTTTTTGCTTTTTAGTAGAGATTGAGTTCACTACGCTACTTGCGTAAGAAATGTTTTTCCCTTCTCTGTTTCTCTCTTTTTTCTCTTTGTTTTGAGACAAGATTTAGATACTTATAAATGTTATATAATCTACAATTTTCTTTAAAAAATCATAATATGTGAATTTATTTTTTAAAATAAAAATATTAATGTATTGTATCTTAGTGATAAAACTTTTATAATAATTTTTTTTTTAAAAGATAAATGTATATATATTTTTTAAAAAATAATAATAAATACTACGGACATAGTATTTTTATGTCCGCATCGAAATGGATGAAGAAAAAGTAGGTGCACAATATTGAAGTTCACATTTATACACATAACACAGTTAATTATTGCTTTGCTTATATTTTTTTATTTTATTATAAATTAGTGGCTTTGCAGGGGCATGCATAGCATGTACTACTGAGGTACTGCCAGATCACCCAAATATAGGATAAATGAAAATCTATATCACACCAAGCAATAGTTTGCTAATTCTCTTCGTTTCTGTGCATTGAATGAAACATTTTCCTTATAGTTTTACCCCACTAAAAAATATTTTAAAAAAATTAAAATTGGGCTCTTATATGAGAATAAAAATGTATTGAATTATTTGTTTTTGGTTTCAATACTACTCAATGGAACTATATCACATAAATGAAATGGTGTTGTCACACAATCTTATTTCTAACTCAATATAGAATCTCACATCACAAGATACATGTTTTATAGACAATTCAGTTGATCAATACAATTGATTAAAATATGTAATTTATTTTTGTATATATTTAAAAAATCAAAACATATGACATACTATGAATGAAATTTCATTTATGATTGTATTATCTAAATTCAAAAGATAACGTTGTGCACAACCTCAATTGCAATCCACATGCAGCCTTCACATATTTTGATTTTTTAAAAAAATGTATATACAATATGCTGTAAATTATATACTTTAATAAAAATGAAGTAGATGCTCGTATTAATTGTATAGATACACTTCTAAAAGAATAAAAAAAATCACATGCTTCATTACTTAGGTAGTGTTTGACAATACGAGTCTATTTCCATAATACTGTTTGGATTCGCGTTTGAGCAAATTCTACAGTTTAAACGTTAAACGGAATTCAAATGACGAACGTCGCATTTCTCAGTGTTCATTGTATTGGCTATGTTATTTTTTTAACATTTAAAAATTTGTTTATATGATATATTTAAAAAGCCGACCATGTTTTCAAAATCTCAATGTCCCCCACCGCACATCCAAATAGGGCTTAAAAATCGTATTCATTCGCTTTTAACAAGTTAAATCTTTTTATTTTTGAAAAATAGATTTTTAATGACATTTACAATTGAAAATCTCAATCCAACATTTTAGATAACAACTAGCATTTAAAAATATATCTTCTCGTTTAAAAATACATTTTTGTTTGCTTTTGTTTTTACAGAAATAAAAAAAGCTATATGTTTTCAATCTGTTTTTAAAAATATAATTTAAAAATTATTTAAAATTTTAAATAAAATATTTTTTTCAAAATAAAATTTTATTAAAATAATTATACATCAGAATTTTCGATTTTTGCAATGCGGGAGTTGATACATCGCGAGGCAGCGTAACTAGAAATGTCTGATACATTACGTATTGTCTATTTATGCACCTACATATATATATATATAAAAAGAAAAAGAAAAGAAAAGCTGACGGCGTGTCTTTTGGAGAGAGAGCAATCATTCACTTTTTTTTCACAGGGCATCCCTTCCTTTCTTTTTTGCCAACTCTGTTTCTCTGTGAACAACGAATTCCCTTCCCTCGTCAAAACCCACTCTCTCCGCAGCTAATCCATTCATCTTTCCATCTCTCACTCTCCGCCAATCGATTCAGTCCCTTTTGAGGGAAAAGTTGGGGGCGAAATTCGGGAATCCCTCGATCAGGTTCGATCCATCACAGGATCTGGACGATCGGATGCCTGGATTCGACGGATCCGATCGTGTTTGATTTTCAATTGTTTGATCTGCTCGTGATTCATGTCTTGATTCATTGGACGTCTCTGATTCTGTTATTTTTCGGGAAATCTTTGTTTTTTTCTTTCTTTTTTTAATTGAATCGCTTTGATTTGATGAGCTTGTTTGGATTGTTCGTGAAATCATTTTGATGTTTGAATGCCTTTTTTTTTTTGTGTGTGTGTCTCGCTGCGTAGAGTTTGAAAAACATGGACTCTTAATTTGAGATGCATTGAACCGTTTCGTTGAAAACATTCGTGGAATTGTTTTGATGGTTTTACATATCTCTACTCGATGGATTTTGTTGAAGATCATGTTTTTCCATTGATATTCCCAGAAGGCTGAATTTCCTTCCTTGTCTAATGTATTGATATTTGTGTTAGAATTTAGAGAATGTATTATGAAATAATTGTTGTGATTTTATGAAAAAGGATTGAAATAATTCTTCGTGGATTCCTGAATAGCCATTGGCCTTAGAACACGATGAATATGTGGGAGGAGGTCTTTAGAGAATGTATAGAACTTGATGGACCGTGCAATGTAAATGACCCTGATAGAACAATGTTGAAATGTGATTGATCTCTCTAAAAACTGTGTAATGCAGGACATACATATCTGATTCTGAATGCAGTGTATAAAGATGATCTTAATTGTACGTCAATCTCTAGTAGATTTTTTATGAACATGGTCGGATATTAGCCATACTATTTTTATTATCAGATTATATGTCGTATCTAATTTCCTCTTTGTCTGCCAGAGGTGATGCTGACCTTTTTCTTTTTTTTCCAATGAGGATTGGGACTCCTTGGATTAAATCAAATTAAAAGAAAGGCCCTCAAACAATGGAGATGAGGGATCTCCCCCCCCCCCCCCCCAAAAAAAAAAAAAAGAAAAAGAAAAGAAAAGAAGAAGATATTCTGAATATAATTGGTAAGCCAAAAGTTTTCCACCCTGCTTGGAGCATTGTCAGAAAAGTTTTATCATGATTCCAGGAAGCAAAATGACATTCATTTCCAATTTTAGGATATATATTGGAGAAAGAGAAACATGTTTGTTTGTAAATATTTTTGTGGATTATTAAAATCACTCTGTATTTGTATTTAGGTGTTATAATATGTAGCGCATGTATCTTCAGATGGCTTATATTTAAATGTTCATGTCATGTTCTGGAACTGAGAGTTTTATCTTTTTATGTGATTTTGCTTGTTTCTGTAATTTGCAGTGGAACGTAACACTGAGGAGCGTGGAAATCTGTAGCCTTCAGAAGTTTCAACCACAAAGATATTTTCTCTGATCCTGAGTGCCAGAGGGGACTGATAAATAAAAGATCATTGCACAATGTCTAGCTCTACAAAAAATTTGGATCCTGCATTTCAGGGAGTGGGCCAGAGAATGTATCCTTTCTATAACACCTAAACGGTTAATTAATATTGAAATAATTAATCATTAACATTAATAAACTTTTTTTTTCCACCTTTTCAAACGTATTTTGTTTATTCTCTTGGTGTTTGACAACTTAACACTGTGCAGTGGAACTGAAATTTGGCGAATTGAAAACTTTCAACCTGTTCCTTTGCAAAAGTCAGATTATGGCAAATTCTACTCGGGAGATTCCTACATTGTTTTACAGGTAATCTTGTGTTGTTGGGTTTTATTTAGTCTTGCAGTTTCTTTCTTGCTTTATCAAACCCCTTGAGCTTGTACTTGAGGACTTTTATTTGGTGTATTTCTTGTAAAGATCAGAAAGGAACTTGTTTTTCCACACTCTATATGCATCTTTAAGCATTTTAAGCAAGATAATCTGATTGATACCACTGATCAAAATCATCTTGTTTGACTGAAAATTCTTGTTACTTTTCCTGTTATAGAATGATCAGGGTAAAACTTCTTTTAATGTTTTCTATATAGATTAAATATCAAGTATTGTCAGTCCCAGTCAATGTTCGGTCTTGATAAAACTAATTATTTTATCTCTTTTTTCCGTATAGAACATATATATAGAGATAAACAGGATATGATTTCTTACCTTAGATTTCTTATTCTGTTTTAGCGTATGAATGTTTCCTCAGTGAAAGGGTAAATATACGGGTACTAAAATTTAGATCAGAAAGAACACTTGTGTGAAAGAAATAAATCAATATCAGGATTTGGGAAATGAAAATGAAAGAAGAATGGAGAGGAAGAAGAAATGTTACATAACGCTCGTTCTTTTCTTCTCTTTCTTTCTTGTTCTTTTTCTTGAGCGTATGCTATAGGGTTGTCAGGCCCACATGTATTACGTAATGTAGATCACTGAAATATCAATTATAAACTATCGTAACATGTTTATCCATGAAATGTTAGGTTAGAATGACACATAATGGGAATTCTTATGTGCAGTATATGATCATACAATTTAGTGCAGGACTCTCCTTTGTATTTACAGGAGGTGTGATTACAACCAAGCGTTTGGGCCATTTAATACCAATCCCTAATGCATATCGTGTTCCTTGCGTTTCTACAGGAACCTAATGCACAGCTCCTGATTTTTATAATTATAAATAGTCAAGAAGTGTGCAAAGGCTACATCAGTGGTTTTTTTGTTCAACTTGGATGACGTCACAGAAATTGGTCACAATATGAGCATTAGCAAATAATGTGAAGAAGACAGCCTTTCACAGCTTGTTGTATAGCCCGATGGTGGAAAGTGTGAAACCTTTTGGACTGACTAGAGTGACTTGAGTAATGAAAAATATTCCTTCCTTCTATTCAAAAAATTATAGTGAATTCTGGGATGAGGGATCTGTGACTTCTGGTAGGTTGCCTCAGTGTGTGTGGAGTGCCTTATATATTTGCCTTTTGTTATGTCCTCTGGAGGTTATTCTGACATTTACTCATCCATCTGCTGTCCAACTGTCCAAGAGAGTAATGGTATAACCCTCCTCTCTCCCACATCCCCTTTGAAAAATCAAGGAAGTAACCTAGGAGTAGGTGTAGGTAGACAACATCTCTTCTCATTTGAGGCATGAACTTCTCTTTCCAACTCAAATGCCCCTCCATTTATATGATTGTCTTTGATTTTTTTTTTAAATTAAAATTATGTGTGTTTATCTGAAGTATTTCCTTAAGGCTGAGTTGGCCATTAGATGCAGGATAGTGAATTGTTGGTTGCTTTAAGTATCTTGATTTACTAATAGGGAAAAATGGTCAAACACATGATGATGCTTGCAATATTGGTTGAAGTTTGCTGGAAGAAATGGTGATATGCCTCTGGAGTATTGTACACCAAATAATTGCATTAATTTCTGTAAGACAATAATAGAGAGTTTTTGTAGATTGGTATAAATGCAGGCCAGGAGCAAATTTAGTATGATTGGGAAAGGGGGGGAACTTCTTGTGGTTTATAAATTGGCCGGGGCATTTTGACTGGTTTTAAGCTGCAATTTTTTTTTGAAAGATGGTAGGCATATGCCGTGATTGTATTAAGATCAGGGCAAATTCCTGAAAGGGAATTACAAAGCAGCAGCCCAAAAGGGAAAGGCTGAGCCACGGTAGAGGAGGGCTCTACCAATAACCGGCCAAAACAACATCATATCATTTATTCCTCAATAACGATTTTTCCCCTAGTGTAAGTAACCCGCGATGCCCCCCGCGAGGTTTGTTCCCCCCCTTCTTCCAGAGGTTTTGGAGGTCAGGCCTTCTTGTTTCCCTCCTTTTGGAGTGTGAATGATAATTTCATCTTTTGTTAAAAAATACTTTTTTTTAATGTGCTAATATGTTGACAAAAAATATATATATCGGACATGGTAGAAATCTGGACTTGAGATGGATGTGTGATGAGAAAATTCAATGGAAATTAGGAGTCAGTTTCATAGGTTGTAATTGGGAAGAAACATGAGGATTGTTTGGAGATGTGCAACTGAATTGTGAGACAGATAAAGAGGGTTGATAGAATATCAAAGTCCCTGAGGAGGGGAAATTTATCAGTGACGGCAAAGTAATTTAAATAAGGCTTTCAAAAGTACAAGAGAGAATTTAGAAAATCGTGAATATTAGTACAAGTATATGCTAAATATTATATACATTCAGACCAGATGAATATGACCATGGATATGAATCTAAGGAAAACAGCCCTAGATTTTTTTTATGAAATAGGAAGGACAACCTGAATTAAGGTAAGCCTCGAACCTTAATTCAGGTTGTCTTGCCCAACCTTTCAGTCTTCTACCTTTCTATCTTCAAGATTCTGAGAGGAATTTTAGGCAAGATTGAGGTTATGCGGAGCAGATTTTCTTGGAACAGGGCTAATTAAGAAGGTACCAAAAAGCTCATCTTGTGTGTTGGGAAAAGTCTGCACCAAGAAGAGGTTGGATGGCATGAGCATCCTAAGCTTAGAGGAGATGAACATGGCCTTTACTGCAAATGGCCTTTGGCGATAGCTTTAGAACCAGAATTCGCTGTGGTGCAGAATGATCGAAGGCCAGTATTGTGAGCCTTCAGCTTCAGTAGAACACTTCTCGCGTGTAACATGGAGACCGCTAAGGAACTGGAAGGACACAGCCAGCCACTTGAGTAAATTCAATGAGGCTAGTAGATGGACGGTGGGCAGAGGAGACATGATAAGGTTCTGGCAGAAAGGTTGAAGATGTCCATTGCATGATCAGATTCCCTAGACTTTTTGAGATCTCCACAAACAAAACTGGTTTGGTGCAGGAGTTCTGAGGGTCCAGCAACAACAGCAGTTCTTGGGAGATCACAAGAAGGAGGTATCTGGCCGAGGGAGAGGAGGAATTCCTGCAGCCAATGACATGTCTCCAGCAGGTGGACCTATTGTCCAAGGCTTTGGATACGGATGTTTGGTGCCCAAACCTGAGAGACGGCTTTAATTTAAGAGGTTCTATGATTTGGATCAAGGACAGCCCTATATGCTCCTTGACGAAAGTTTAAAGTAAGGAGGTTTGGGTAATTAACTTGAATGTGCAGGCCTTTACTTGGTTGATGTAATAAGATAGTGTACTTACTAAAGCTTATAGAGCGCAATGGCACCTCGGAGAAGTGACAACTTTTGTTCTATGCAGCATGGAACTGGAGACGATTGCCCATCTCTTTTGTACCTGCCTTGTGGCTAAGCAGATATGGTTGAAGATGGGGGTGGCTATGGGTCTTGACCCAAACATTGGTGGGTTGGAGCAAATGATGGATGTCGGAAGAAACTAAAGTCCAAAGGTTGACAGAAAAGTGAAAATATGCCAAGTTATCATTCCAACCGGGGTTTGGGCAATCTGGTTGACCACTTGACCCATGTATAAGTTTTTTCCTTGCTGGAGTTTAGCGCGGTTAAGTGGAGCCTCAATGGTGCAGAAATTTTGGGTCAGTCGAAGCTCCCAAGGAAGCATGGAGTATTGCCTGCTTAATTTAAAAGAGAGAATTTTTCTTCTGTATTTTTCTCTCTCTTTAGATTATGATATTAGAGGGAATTCATAAGTGTGTATCTCCTGGCCTACTTTTTTTCTATGATTTATGGCCCATCAAAATAACTATACGTATGAAAATATATCTCATGGAACAGCAAGGTCAAAAGAGTCAAAACCAACCTCCGTATCTGATCACATGACAAAGACCTGGCAGAAAATTCTAAATCATAGAAACAGACTGCTGAGGTTTACATACTCGTTTTTAGTTTGCCTCTCTCTCATGTCATACTATGATTTGAATACTTGCTCTGGCACAAGATGAGGATGATTCTCACTGTTGTACCAGTTTGATTGAGTTACGGAGTAAGCCAAGTGCTTCACTTATATGGGACCTGATATAAAGTTAACTATAATAGCCTTTTATCTCCGTTTTTTATTAAATTTAGTCATCTATATTTTTTGTGTTGATTTGTCTTTTTATTTTTATTTTTATATTTTGGGTGATGGGGGGGGGGGGGGTGTTAGTATATGTGGATGATGATTTGGGAAAATAGTACCACTACATTGTTTCTGTATGTGCTCACTGTTCTTGTACATCTTTCACAGACGACAGCGACCAAAGGAGGGTCTTATCTTTATGACATTCACTTTTGGCTTGGAAAAGACACTAGCCAGGTAACTCCTGCTTTTTGTCTATTCTTTTTCCACCAAGTTCTAATTTATGTTGGCTTCTGTGGTTACTTCAGGATGAAGCTGGAACTGCAGCTATCAAGACCGTTGAACTTGATGCAGTTCTTGGAGGCCGTGCAGTTCAACATCGGGAAATCCAAGGTCATGAATCGGATAAGTTTTTGTCATATTTCAAACCATGCATTATTCCACTGGAGGGAGGAGTTGTTTCTGGATTTAAAAAACCTGAAGAGGAGAAGTTTGAAACACGGCTTTATGTTTGTCGAGGGAAGCGTGTTGTAAAGTTGAAGCAGGTACCAATTGCTTGCATTCAAACAATTTTGCTTCATGATGGAATGTTTTTTTGACTGATGTTGGTCATCATGATTGTTGCCTTGATTGTCTGATTCTGCAGGTTCCTTTTGCTCGCTCTTCATTGAATCATGATGATGTGTTTATTTTAGACACTGAGAACAAGATATATCAATTCAATGGTGCAAATTCAAATATTCAAGAAAGAGCGAAGTCTCTGGAAGTAATTCAATATTTAAAGGAAAAATACCATGGGGGAATGTGTGATATTGCAATTATTGGTATGTTCAGTGGTTTGTTTAATTATTTATTTTCATGTTGAAATCCAAGAACCTCTCCCCCCTTCTCCCTTATCTGTTCTCTCCCTTTCATTTTCTGGGTTTATATGAGAGCCTTTTGACTTGTACAGATGATGGAAAGCTTGTGGCAGAGTCTGACTCCGGGGAATTCTGGGTTACCTTTGGTGGCTTTGCACCTATTGGAAAAAAGGTTACTACTGAAGATGATGTTATTCCAGAGTCTACTCCTGGGAAGCTTTACAGGTATTTGATTTTTTTTTTTAGTTACTACCTGTTGGTGGAATGGGGAATTTTCTAGATGTTACTATAATGGTATAATGAATGATAAATTCATTCTATGTGATCCATTTGACTTTTATTATGGAGACATTTTGTCAGAAAGTTGATGAAACATTTCTATTATTATTCTCTGAATTTTTTGTTGAGTACATTAAATCTTATGTGAAATACATCTTCATATGCATAATGTTGGTTCTTGAAATGTCATAAAGGGTTAGCCAATAATATTTTCCATGTGGACCTTTGTTAAAGTTGCCATTTTTTAAATTGTGATCATTTGCATGTCTGTTGTTGGTATATTGTCAGATAAATATATCTAGATGCATAATAAAAGCAGTTGCAATACTCATAATTGTCATTCCTTGATTTTTTGTGTGGATGTGTTAATGATTAACTTATAGTTTTAAAAGTTCTTTACTTCAATGTGACAATATGCGCTACTGTGCCATGTGTATTTTCCCCCTTTTGCAATGTTTAAGATTTTTCGGACAAGTATGCCGCAGTGATGGGTAAATGTAATGTCCATGAACTTAACCCACTTTTATTTTTAGAAAGTTAAAAAGTCAGTCTTATTACATAAGGTACTTCTATTTTTTTATTGGTTTTTTATAATATTCGTACTTTTTTTAAATCCCAATCTTACTCCCAAGTAAATTTTTTTTTTTGAAGATAATTTTTCGTAAGTAAATGTGTTGTAATATAAAATAAGAGGAGTGGGATGATTGATACACGTTTTTTTTATTAATGTTTTATGTAAGAACATTTAGTAATTAGTATCTATATTAGTGGGTAAAAATGTATAAAGCCTAATTTATTTCTCAGGATGACTAGTTCTACCCCTATTTGAGGATGAAAAATGGTATTTCAATAATAGTGATATTTCAAACATATTTATTACCAAATCATATTCGAATATTATTTCAGATTTATACTATAATTATATCACCCAAGTGGGCTTTTATGAATTTCAACTACCATAAAAAATTTGAGACCTGGGTTTCAAGTCATAATTTATTCGCTTTCTTTGTACATATTTTTATTATGCACATGTTGCTCGAGGGACTTTCGGTTGATTTAATTTAATCAGGGGAGTCCCAAATTTTATTAAATAAAAGGCTCTTTGCATGGTTGTCTGTGACTTGAAGACTCTGTAAAGCGCTCACTATATCTTCTAAAATCAATTAGGCATTTTCCAACTCAAAGCACGTCTTGTCTATAATCCCCACTTCTGTCCAGAGTTTGTTCTGTCTTTGCTAATTATGCATCTCTCGAGTTCCTATAATTCCATGTATACAGAGCTTTGCATATTTTCCATGTCTCTTGAGATACTAATGTTTAGTTATTTATTTTGCAGTATAACTGATAATGGGTTAAAGATGGAAGAAGGCACACTTTCAAAAGCTATGCTTGAAAATAACAAATGCTATCTATTGGACTGTGGAGCTGAGGTATTTGTTTGGGTTGGACGTGTAACACAGATGGAGGAGAGAAAAGCTGCATGCCAGGCTGCTGAGGTAGTGGTTTCATGCCATTATCTTATGTTTATTGTTCAATGGGTTACCACGTCATCTCATCATCTCTCTGTATTCAGGAATTTGTGGTCAATCAAAATAGACCAAAGGCAACACGCATAACTCGGGTTATTCAAGGTTATGAGACCCATTCATTCAAATCCAAGTTTGACTCTTGGCCAATGAGTAGTGGGATGTCTGGTGGAGAGGATGGACGAGGAAAAGTGGCAGGTATTACTATGCATGAGTTTTGAGGCGAACAAGATAGTTGTTAGAAATTAAAATAAAAAGTTAAATTTTATGTATGGCTTTTTTGTAGCTTTGTTGAAGCAACAGGGTGTAGATATCAAGGGAGCAAAGACTACCCCTGTGACTGAGGAAGTCCCTCCTTTGCTAGAAGGAGGTGGTAAACTTGAGGTCATCTGTTGTTCCTTCCCCTTTTATTGTTATTGATGTGAGTATGCTATATATTGCTCACATAAAGTTCAGAAGAATGAGTTTTCCCATTATACAGGTGTGGCGTATCAATGGTAGCGCCAAAACTCCACTTTCTAAGGATGAGATTGGAAAATTCTATAGTGGAGATTGCTACATTATTCTTTATACTTATCATTCCGGGGAAAAGAAAGAAGAGTACTATTTATGCTGTTGGATGGGAAAAGATAGTATCCAGGTAGAATATTGCATTCAGAATAATGGTTGTATAGATATGGATGATCCTTCATCATATTTATAGATGAAAAATGAAATTATGGAATTTTCCCCTTTTGCCAAACTTATTAGGTTCTTTACAACAAATTTCTATTGTTTGTGCAAGCAGATATTAGATGTTAATTCTATTTCATATTTATTTTGTTTCTATAACTCTCAATAATTCAATATTCCCATATCTTATTATACTTGTAAAGTTAAAAACAAAATAACTCCGATGAAGTATGAGCCATTGTTGTAGGCACTCATAAAAATTAGATAATAATAATAAAATTGTTTTGTACGAGGGCAATTCGTGTATTGTACTTAGGGGATCACTTTGTTATTGAGTAGTAGTGTTTTGGTTTGAACGATCAACTGTGCCTATAGTAGATGTCTCTTCTACCGAAGACCTGTTTTTGGTGATTTTGTTTTATTTTGTATTCTGCATTGGGCATTCCCCTCTATTAATAATATTGAGGTAGGATGCCTACTATTTCATCAAAAAAATTTAATAAAATGGTTGAATTGGATTCCTTGGAGAGAATCATCTCAGATTGGGGTCATTTTTGTGTGGGTGCCTTTACGTCCACTTCAATTGGGTAGACTTGTGATTGAGTAGTATATTAATTATATGGTTTCATTGGCCCGGCCGGGGGGGGGGGGGGGGGGGGGGGGGGATGTAGTGTTGACAACTTATTGACTTACGCTCCCTTCTCTTTTTGCTTGCTTCGTCTTGGGCTATGTATTACTTGTTTTCCAACGAGTGAAAAGCAAACCTTTTACCTCAAAAATAATAATAATAAAATTGTTGGACGGGCTGTATCCGGCATTGTCTTCTCCTTTTAGTTGGTCCTCTTCTTCTATTATTGGTTATATTTGTTAATTCAGCAATGATTGAATTTTTATCACTCCTCTGATTACTAGTAATTTGATTGGTCACTGTGCTGACAATAAAGTTATCATGGTTGATTTTCTCTAGGATGACCATATGATGGCTATACGATTAGCTAATACGATGTGCAATTCCTTGAAAGGCAGACCTGTTCAGGTAACTTGTGATTCATATTCTAATAGATGAAGAATGCTAGATTTGTAATTTATCATTTGTAACCAAACGGTTCTTGTAGGGTCGGATTGTACAAGGAAAAGAACCACCACAATTCATTGCTCTCTTCGAGCCCATGGTTATATTGAAGGTGCTACTTTCTGTTGCATCCCTTGTGTTCTGTCTGTTGTAGTAGATGCATCTGTTTATGTACTGGGCACCAATCAAGAATGTGGCATCAATCAGGATAGAATCATAATGTTACTTGTTGCAGGGGGGTGTCAGCTCTGGATACAAAAAGTTCATCACTGAGAAGGGTTTAAATGATGAAACTTATACTGCTGATATTGTTGCACTCATCCGGATCTCTGGTACATCGGCACATAACAATAAAGCAGTTCAAGTAGATGCGGTATGAGCATATATTCCTTTATATTTTATTCAATGTCTGTTGTATTATCAAAATAAATGTCTTTACTTCCAATATGTGTACTTTCTTGGTTGGTTTCACTAGCATTAGCTGATTTCGCTAGGTATCTAAGACAACTGCTTTTCTATAACCTTCATATAACCACATGATGCCGGTTGAGTGAGTGTGATATTCAGTTCATTTTTTAAAACCAACTAAAATCTTAGCAAAGCCACATTCACTCAAATAGAGATCAACTCTAAACTAAAAATGATAAAAATCTCCCTAAGTGATTAAAAAAATCATATCTCCAATCTCGATCCTACGGATATGATGAATTTTCAATGTGAACCAAAGGCCGACCCCATATTCATCCAATCATGTGAGCTATGATGGAAACCATAGATCTCACTTTGTGTGTCCTTGTAGTTCAACCAGGCATGTGGTAACAGTGGACGGCTCATCTATTGAGGGAGCTGGCATGGGGTAGGTTGGTTGCTGGTGGTTCTGCTATGATTTGTTGGGGTCCATTCAAATTCGGTTCCTTTTTTTTTGTCTTTTATTTTTCTGGAATTGTATTCATAAGTGAAATTCCTACCTTGTTTCTTCTTCCACATTAGAAAATTGACATATGGTATATCCACCTTTTTTTTCTGCCTTTGTTCTTATTCTTCGGGTTTTGAAATACTTGAGAATGGTCTTTAATGTAGTTATTTGGGAAGGGTCCTTCACAAGAATTTATAGACATGTTTTGAGGATTGCAGACTGGTTTTGAAAAAGCCTATGAGGGAGGATGAAGGAATTTCAAATTTAGGTTGTTGGAGACGCACAATGACAAGTTGCTAAACTTAAAATTCATTATTTACCATGTCAATCCTGGTGAACTTCTCAGCATTGTATTTGGTGATAGACACCTCAATATTTATAGCCTCAACCTGAATTCAGAAGACTCATCTATATTACTATTGTATTATCTTCATTAACATTAGTCTGATTTTCCAAATTTTCAGAGCGTTAGAGATGACATCCTCAGAATCTTCTTAATGTTTTGAAGGATACACATTGTATTGATCAGTTGGGCAAGTTATCTGGATACCCTCTTCATTTCTCCATTTAGTTCACCTATAAACGTGGTCATCATCTTGGTTATGATATCCTGAATGTGATTGACTTTTCCTTTCAGAATCTTAAATTGGGCTCTCACTCATTATTGTAGCATGGTGGCAAATGGATAACTAAACAAGTAGTAGAACTAAGATTAGAAAGGGATTTTTTTGGATTGTTTTTCTAATTTTTCCTGATTTTCTAGGTTTTGTTTTGGGAAATCGATCAGACCGTTCTGAGCTACGAGGGTGGGACAGGTGCGGGTCATTGGTTTATCGCAAAAAAGAATAGAAGGGTTGGTGGCATGTGTGCAACACGTACTGCACTCTGCCAAAAGTAAAATACAAACAGGGGAAATTGGGAAACCGAATTTTGCTTTTCCCTGTGTTCTTTTTGAAGGGTTTTGGAGGGTTTGGGGTAGAGGGTTTGCGAATCAGTGAGGGTGGATCTTGGTTGATCTTGATGCAGGGGACATGAGGCCAGATTTGGGTGGCTGATCCAATGGTGCGAGGTTAGATCTGGTGGGTGGTTTGTGGTTTTCTTTATGTTATTTTTTAGGGAAATTTTTGAAAATAACCCCCTGATTTTTTTTTTCAGTTTTGGCCCTAGGGACAGTTTAATTGCAAAACTGGCCTTGGGCCCTGTTTTGACAAAAATTGCTACGCGGGTCACCTCCCGCACGTGCACTGACCCGCGCGCATGTGCGCGTGCGGAGGGTGATTAATTTTTTTTTTTTGGCTTTTTGTTTTTATTTTTTTTCTTAACAGGACATTATACTATTTAAACTTTTATTTCAATAGGTTTTTTGTGGAGATGAAATAGATGGATCCCACCAAGTGTTGAAAAAATTAATAAAATGATCTAATATGGTAAACAAGCATGAAAAAAAATAAGCAGAGGATCCATTCCCAAAGTACAAATAATACTCATCATAATTTTTTTTTCTCCTTTTCAAAGTAATATTTGGTTAGAGATAATCTAGGAAAAATAAGGCCTGACATTGATTTAAAATTAAGATCAAGTTTAAATTTTAAAATTCAAATAAGATTTAAAATTTAGATAATATTTAAAATCTAATTTTATAAAACAACCATTTATAAAAAAAAAATCACATGCAAATATATATAAATGGTTATTTTATAAAATTAAATTTTATAAATGGTTGTTTTGTAAGATTAAATTTTATAAACGGTTGTTTCCTCTTGACGTCTTCTTGACTTTTTTTTCATGCTTGTTTACATATTAGATCATTTTATTAATTTTTCCAATCTCATCTCCACAAATACTCTATTGAAATAAAATTGGAAATAGTACAATGTCATGTTAAGAAAAAAATTAAAAACAAAAAGCAAGAAAAATAAAAAAATAGTCAACGCGCGCTGGGGGTGAAGCGGCGTAGACGTGATTGGTAATCACGTCTCCGCCCGCGTGTTTTGGACAGGTGGTGACCGGTCAAAACTGCCCCAGGGCTAGTTTTGCAATTAAATTGTACCTGGGGTCAAAACTGGAATTATTTTTTTTCAGGGGGGTTATCTTAAAAAATTCCCCTATTTTTATGGGGGGACAATCCTCTGGGAAAGGTGGTGGTGGGGTTATGGCAGAGGAGGTCAATCTGAGGGATGATAATAGAGGAGCTTTGGAAAAAAAAATAGAGGAGCTTTGAAGCAGTAGACTTGAGGGACTTGAGGAAGAAGAGGAACAAGATATGAAGATCAAGAAGATTTTTTTTTTTAAAAAAAGAAGATTAAGAAGATTGAAATGATGAAGATAGGAAGGTTTAGAAGAATGAAAAGAATAGAAGAATAAGAATAAAAGGTAAAGATGAAGGAGAGAATGATTGAGGAAGATGAACTTGGATCTTCGCTCTTATACCAAATTAATGCAGAAGTGCAAAACAGAGAAGAAATTAGGAGAAGGGAAGACAAAGATGAGAGGAGATTCAAACATCTTCAAAATGAATCATGAAAATCAAATTCATTTGTCAACATGAATCATAATTACAAAAGAATTCATAATATTGCTGCATACTGCCAAACTAGGTGTGATCAACACATAGCTCATGCTTCACATTGCTCATCACCATGCTTCTTTTCTTCCTACTTGGTACCAGAAAATGCCTTCTTATCATCTTGCCATCTTCACTGTTGGGATTGTAATGTTTGAGAAAAAAGCTGTTTTGAAGCTTAGTGTTGTTCAAGCTTATTTGTATCTTGCGATTATGTTATATGAATTACCTAGAAAGCTTCCTAAGAGTGTTTTTGTTCCTTCTTTTTGAAATATACATACATACATACATACATATATATAATGGTGAGTAATTAAGCATATTATATGGGAATGTGGTATGGTAGTTTGAAGGACCACATTCTTTGAAGTCCTATATGTAATCCAATCATATCACGAGTCTCTCTCTCTATATTTTTTTTCTATAAAGATCTCTTTTTCAAAAAATCAGTGCACATGAGATAAATTCTAAACAATAAATGTGGACCTCTTAATGGTCAGGTGTGCTTACTGTCGAGAATGATTGGAGAAGCATGAAAAAATTTTGGGCAGAATTGTGTGGTGGAGCCTGTGGATATATTTTCTCAAATTTAAAAAGGAAAATATATAAATCAACAAAAGGAAATACAGACAGCTAATACTACATATCATATGTTGGAATCTCTAACTGGAGATCAGCAAGTTTGATTCATTGTAAGTTTTTGGAAATATGCTTACAAATTCAATAAGAGAGAATCAGCAAAAGATAATTTCAGATAGCTAATAGTGAATGCCAGACGTTGGGATCCCCGGTTAAATGGAAATTAAATATTTCTCCCACCTTTTTTCAAAAAAAAAGAAAGAAAAGAAATTATCTTTCAGGGGAGGCTGATTTATGTAGAAAACATGGTATGGTGTTTAGGAATGGTTGAAGACTTAGGGGAAGCACAATGCAGGGGTGTCCTCCCTAAACCTTAACAAAAGGAATCAAAATATTTGCCCATTTTTTTCTGTTTCTTCTAAGGAGATATCTCATGTAGGAGTTTACCTCTGTGTTTTAAATAAATCACATATTGCAAGCACCCACAATCTGCTCAAAATAATAATAATAATAATAATAATAATAAATGTGGAATATCAGCTTATTTCTATATCGATCATCCCTCCTTCAAGCAGATCTTGAAATCTAATAACATAAAATTATAGGACAATCCAAATAAATGAGTGGAAATATGAATGGAATATTGAAATCTTCATAGTTTTGTTGCACTACCATATAGTGACACTATTTTGTTTTGGCAAATGCATTCAAATCAATTAAATATATATTATGTACTTAACAGTTAACATCTTGTTATTTTTACAGGTGGCGACATCTTTAAGTACTACAGAATGCTTCCTGGTGCAATCTGGTTCATCAGTTTTCACTTGGCATGGGAACTCTAGCACGTTTGAGCAGCAACAATTGGCAGCAAAAGTTGCTGAATTTTTGAAGGTATGTTTTTACAAGGACTTTAATGTATCATGATCAGTAGTTCTGATATAAGAACCTCAACTTTTGAAATATTCAATAATTATGTTCTTCTGTGCTACTGGTGACCCTAATTTATTGATATTGTACATTCACTTCTAGCTTAGATCGGTTCCTTTAATGGGACAATGTAAATTACCAATAATTGTTTTGCAGAACCGCAAACAAATTCATATCAAGACCACGAACATTACACAATAAATTTTGTGGTTTGGACGTACCTTTCATTCAATGTAAACCTGACAAAATCCATTAAACGAAAAAGAATAAATCAGATACAAGAAGTACAGAACAACTACTGAGGTTCACACTCTATTTCCCACCTCTCTCAAACCCTAACAACCATCTCTCTTTTTCATCTCAAGCCAAACTTCTATTTAGGTTCACAAGATACATTGACAGTGTATAATATAGATTAAAAAAAAAAGAAATATGACTTGTAGAATCTAAAAAAGCTCTATGACAAAAATAAAGATTTTACCGTTATTTCTTTTTGTATCTGCTACAGTACAGTGCGTTAGATAAAGTCTCTATTGAAGTGCATTCATACTGTGGTTAACTTATATCTTATGTTGTAGCCTGGAGTTTCTTTGAAGCATGCCAAGGAGGGAACTGAGAGCTCTGCTTTCTGGTTTGCTCTTGGAGGGAAGCAAAGTTATACTAGCAAAAAAGTTGTGCAAGAAATTGTTAGAGATCCTCATTTGTACACTTTTTCATTTAATAAAGGTCAGTGTTTAGGTTTTACATTTCCAGGCCACAGGTTGCTGTATATGTACTAGCTATTTATCATGTACATCTGAAAGCTGATTTGTTTCTCTTTATTTCGGTACCTATGCTGCTTCTACAGGAAAGTTTGAGGTTCGCTGCTCCCTCCTTATCTCTGTAACAATTATTTTCCTATGTTCCTCTATATACAGCCAACACTTTACTCTTGACATTTTCACTACTATTTTTTCTTGCAGGTCAGTGAGGTCTCTAACTTTACTCAAGATGATTTGCTGACTGAAGACATATTAATACTCGACACCCATGCGGAGGTGTTTGTTTGGATCGGTCAATCTGTGGACGCTAAAGAGAAACAGAAGGCTTTTGAGATTGGCCAGGTATCACATCCTAAGTTTTTATTTATTTATCCCTTGTGTTACTATAACTTCAGAAATTGTTTTCAGAAATACGTAGATCTTGCAGCAGCTTTGGAAGGGTTATCATCAGACACACCCCTTTATAAAGTTACAGAAGGGAATGAGCCATGTTTCTTCACCACATATTTTTCATGGGATAACACAAAAGCAATTGTATGTATTGCATCTCTTTAACTTATCTTTTCCATCATGCCATTAACTCCTGTATGCTGTTTTTTATTGGTTTCTGGAAGTAGTAATAAATTAAAGTAATACTTTTACCTCCCAAAAAAAAAATCTTGGTAGTTTTTTATATCAAGTATTGTTTCCAAATTTTTGCCTGAAATATTAAGTAAAATTTAAGCTTTTTCTTTAAATTTTGGATAGATAATTTGATTCTGAACCTTTCATATGTGTTTTATTCCACAATGACTTAAAATTTCAATGTGGTGTTTAAGGAAACCCAATAATATATGTTCCACTTGTGAAACACTTGCTTCTAGTCTGTGAATAGCCTTTATTATCCATCGCTTTGAAATCCCTTTTCCCCTGCAAATTTTATTCTAATAAAACACAATGAAGACGTTCGACCTTACATGAAAGGTTAATCTTTTTGTGTGGTATTTGAGAACTCTATGATGTATGATAAATGGATAATGTTATTTTTTATATTTAATCTTATATTTAAGTTGCTTGAGGTTATGCCACCACTTCTCATCCATTTTTCATAGATGAGCCAAATAATAGAACAAAATATATCAAGGAGTGATTGTACGTGAACATCTATTTCCATGGAAAGACCTTTCATCATGGACAAGGCTTTCATTGTTGCCAAACACACAAGATTTATTGGTTTCAAATGCACTTGTTCACCATTGAGTTCTTGGTTGAAATGTTACTAATAGAATTTCAAACTGAACCTGTTGGTTTACAATATAGTATCAACACGCCACGCACCATCAGGCCTGTCTTGGGAAGTTCAATAAAGTGTTAGATTGGGAAGTTCAATATAGCTCTCCAAATAAGGAAATTTCATGGTGTATGATTAAAC
The DNA here is from genome assembly GCA_030737835.1 of Acorus gramineus. Classification (NCBI taxonomy): domain Eukaryota; kingdom Viridiplantae; phylum Streptophyta; class Magnoliopsida; order Acorales; family Acoraceae; genus Acorus; species Acorus gramineus. The sequence goes on along the minus strand of CM060848.1, from coordinate 20,542,434 downwards.
ATCAAGTTTCCACATGCGTTCAATGTTTTTGGAATGTGTCAAGTTTAAAATGAAATGGAGTTGTAATATTTATTTCACTCTCTTCGTTTCTTCATTTATAAAGCTAGATCCAGGTGTGCTGGAGGTCATCATTGTTCCATTTATTCATGTACCTTCGTTTTATTTTTCTAATGGCATATTTTTTCTGTGAAACTGCAGACTCAAGGAAATTCTTTTGAAAAGAAGCTCTCGTCCCTTTTTGGGGCAGTCTTGAGCATTTCAGAGGTAAACTGTCAATTACAAATTTGTCAGACTTGGAATATTTCTCTTAGTAAACACGCTCACTTTGCAACAATCTGATGGAGGAAAATTGTGCTTGGAAGAGTAGGTTTACAACTTTTGTCCATGTTGTGATTTCTTATTCTCATCACAGTCGGGATTTGTTGGGTAAACAATGATTTATTTGGTTTTGTTACTGAGCTAAAATTTTATATTCCCTCAAATCTTGACACTGAGAAATCTTTTTTTTTTTTTTTGTTAAATATGCTTTATGTTACAAAATATATGATTTATTGTGTCAAATTCTGTACATATACACCTTCAACAAGAGTGAGGTTTCCTCTATGTGGATTAATGTGGTTCAATGGGATTTTGTTATTTTGGCTTTGTCTGATCTTTCAATGTATTGCCAAGGCATGGTGGTTGTGAATTCAGCAACTAATGCAATATATGTTATTTTACTGCAGTTGAATGACCGATCTAATGGTTCAAATAATAGTGGACCTACTCAGAGAGCTTCAGCTTTAGCTGCTCTATCTTCTGCATTCAATCCTTCTTCAACACCCAAAAATGCAGCTCCAGTGCCTTCTCGTACAGGTCGGGGGTCCCAAAGAGCAGCTGCTGTCGCTGCTCTGTCCTCTGTTTTGACAGCTGAGCAGAAAAAGGGAACTTCTGAAACCTCCCCTGCACGGTTTAGCCGGAGTCCTTCTCCAAGTGTGCCCATTTCAGGTATACAACATTTTTTCAATTTCTTTGCTGGCTAAGAGAAACCAGGTTTAATTTTAACTTGCTTGAAGTATATGCGCAAGTAAATTTTATTTAACTGTCATTTTAAATTGATTAACTTTTGAGATATTTTGGTTTTGAGTTATATTCAACTGGATTTTGTGAAGCGAAATCCAATTTTACTTCTCATCAGGTTATGTCTAGATATATCGGTCTAAGCATATCACCTGAGCACACAAATTTCCAATTTTCTATGCTTTAGGGTTTATGCGTTTGAGTTGATTTAATGAGCCGCAGAAATTTTAATATTCAGATCCATAACAAAACCATTGGTTTTTTGAAATTATGCTCAGAAAGATTTAGATCACCTTGTTTCTCTTTCTGGCGAATGTGGGTGGAGACAATAAGAGAGGACATGTTAATTGTCCATTTAACAGAGAACACGACCCTAAAGGCAAAAAATGATTCTGGTGGCCAACTCCAAATTGTTGGGATAAAAGGCTTTTGTTATTGTTTCTCTTTTTTTATATTATTCACAGGGAACATCTCTAAAACCGTCTGTGTCAAGTAAGCACATTTGTGAACATTTGACTCTAACTCCTCTGAAGATCATATATGTTCATCTCCTTTGTCATTTTTTTTGTCCTTTGGAAAAGCTATTAGGAGTTGATCAATATATTAAGATGTCATCGATGAAAGATGCCAATTCCAAATCTGATTTTTATCTTGACTACTGTTTGATGTTTGAAAGATTAGAGATGCAAGTCATATTGGAACCTAGTATTCCAGAATAATTTTCGTCTCTATAAGTTGAGAAAACATATGATATTTTTCTGTTAAAACAAGGCATAATTACCATATCTGGCTAGATAATGAACGTTTTATGTTATTAATATGCAGAAGACACAAAGAATGAAAGTGCCAACTCCGAGGTGGAAGATAAAACCGAGGTTTCCACAGAAAAAGAAAATGTGGTGGGGAGTGAATCTGCAGAAGAAAGTAATGGAAATGATTCCGAGGCTAAGCAGGATTCGATTACAGACGAGAATGGAGGGGAAAGCATATTCAGCTATGAGCGCTTGAACACCAAGTCGACTAATCCTGCCCGTGGAATCGACTACAAACAAAGAGAGGTATGTGCATATCAATCTGCCTTATAGTTGATTTTTTTTAGGTTGTGTTTGGAAACAGATTTGAACAATTTCTGCAGATTCTACTTTTGAAGAAAGTGATAAAAACTACTTTTAGTAATAGAAAAACAAGTTTCAGAAATCTAAAAAAAGCATGCTTTTTGGAAAGCTATATTCAAAAGCTGCATTAATTGATAAGCTGTTTTTAAAACTCGTTATCAAATGCTTCCTTAGTTTATTAAAGAAACTGTGAAATCTGATTCCCTTCTTTACAATTCCTAGTCATACTTATCGGATGCCGAGTTCAAGACTGTTTTGGGGATGACAAAGGAAGCATTCTATAAGCAGCCAAAGTGGAAGCAGGACATGCAGAAGAGGAAAGTCGATCTCTTCTGAGCAACTATTCCCGTTTATTATTTTCGAATTTGGTTCATTTGGATGATTTGATCTGAGTGATGTGATTCGTATGGATTTTTTTTTGCGAATTGCTTGATGTTTCTGTGAGGGGTCTATAGGTTATTCTTTTATTTGTATATGGGGGGCAAGCAGTGTTGTTTTTTGCAGTTCCTTTGTGGTGCCTCTGTATTGGGTTTGCTTTGTTTGTGTGTTTGTGCTTTGCGAGTCCCATATGTGTTTACAACTTTACATAGACTCTTATTTAAACTTTTCTGAAATTTGTATATTTAATGGTTATTGGGATTGACTGTGCTGGATCTTTTATATATAAAATATTATTGCTTATTTTTGTATGGCAGATTTGGGTTCCATGTTCTGGATTTAGGTTTTGACCTTGCTATACAACTTCACCCAGCATGTAGTTGTCTTTCTATTCTTTTTTCTCACTTTTTTCTTGCACTTGTGAAAATTTTCTTTTATGGTAAAAGTAATTTAATTTGTTATAGATTCGTTAATTAGCTGATTTATATAGAATGACGTTTTTATTTGTGCCCCTCAGATCATTTTGCACACCATTAAACTCAAAATACATTAAAACCAATCCATTTTGCACATCCCATCCCAATTTGAAAGACAAGTCTTTGTTCCCTCTCCAAAATCCTAACCCCTGCTATCATCCCTCTTCCACTGTCATGTGACCTACATGTCCTACCCCAGCAATGGGTCCTTCCGTCCCATGACGTTCATCTTTAACGATGGAATAAGCTTTCTTTGATACTCTAAAGAGCATCTTCAAGCATGTTCCATCAATGGCTCTTTTATTTGATAGAGCATGACACGTTTATCGGGGTATGAAGTATTGATCACAGTGTTCATTTTAACTATACTACTTGAATGACTCTTACAATAATATTTTATTAATATATTTTTTAATTTAATTATATTTAAATTTTAAAGTTAAAAAAATAACTTATTGATAATATTTTATTTTCTATATCGTAACGGTCATTCTTTAAGGCTCTTTTTTAGTTGTAATTTTTTTAGTTTTTTTTTAACGGTCATATTTAAACGGCTATATTGTAACGGTCTTATTTTGATGACTATATCTTAACGGTCACATTTTAACGGCTATATTTTAATGTTAGATTATAAACAAATTTATATTATTTTTCATTCATCCATCCCAACTCAATTATCTCTCTACATTCTCCACATAGTATCTATGGCTCGCAACCGATTTCTCTATATGGTTTCTAAAGATGAACAAGATGCTGACGAGTATGGAATGTTATTAGCAATGGTGGCAGTTGAAGGACAACAACATGCTAACGAAAGGCATATATCACGTCGTCTTGGTTCTGTTTCGGGCCACGCTGTCATTCAACGTGGTAGAGTTCAAGGTCAAGAAAGACTTTATGGCGACTATTTTGCTGAAACGCCTATACATCCTTCACATATATTCCGGAGGAGGTTTCGAATGAATCAATCTCTTTTTTTATCAGATTCAATCTATGGTGGAAAACCATGATCCCTATTTTGTTCAAAGAAGGGATGCTTGTGGAGTTGTCGATTTATCTTCACTTCAAAAGATTACTGCCGCTCTGAGGATGCTTACTTATGGAGTATTAGCAGATTCTATGGATGACAACGTGAGGATCGGTGAAAGCACCTCCATAGAGAGTTTTAAAAGGTTTGTTAAAGTTGTTGGCCACCAAACAATGCCGATATTACTAGATTGTTAGTGCTTGGCGAACAATGTGGCTTTCTTGGGATGTTGGGAAGCATTGATTGTATGCATTGGAAATGGAAAAATTGTCCAACTGCGTGGCATGGGATGTATACTGGTCATGTTCATGAACCAACGATTATTTTGTAAGCGGTAGCTTCATATGATTTCTGGATATGGCATGCCTTCTTTAGGTTACCTGGATCTCTTAACGACATTAACGTGCTAGACCGATCTCCTGTTTTTGTTGAACTAACTGAAGGGCATGCTCCTCCCGTCAGGTATTCAATTAATGGTCATGAGTACACAATGAGTTATTAACTCGCTGATGGTATGTACCCCTCATGGTCAACATTTGTAAATATAATTCCATCTCCACAAGAAAATAAAAGAAAGCATTTTGTGGCAGCTCAAGAGTCGGCTCGGAAAGATGTCGAGCGAGCATTTGGGGTGCTTCAAGCACGTTTTGTGATCATACATGGACTGGCACGTTTTTGGGATCAAGAAACACTCAAAGATATTATGACAGCGTGCATAATAATGCATAATATGATCGTGGAGAATGAGCAACATGTGAACCAGTTCGACTTCAATTATGATTCAATTGATGAAATTCCATTTGTGTCAGTGTCTCATGAGCGTACACCTAAATTACTTGAATTTATTCAAACGCATCATCGCATCAGAGACACACAAACCCATTCTCAACTTCAATCAGATTTTGTTGAGCACATGTGGAATCTACATGGTGGAGATTAGAAAGTATTTTGAACTCAAGTATTTAGAAATTATTTCCTAAGTTATTTATTGCATTTGTAATTTAAGTTCTCAATTGTTGTATTTGCATTTGAAGGGTCTTGTAATAATAGGTAGATTGTCGTTTTTCCAAGTACAATACAACATAATTAAAACTACTATAAAACTATTGTTGCATCCTTTTTGCCATGATTTGCATCTGGTGGGCCTTGTAATAATCTGCTTGTAGTGAATGTATGTTAGAAGTATCAATCGCCATTATTCTCTCCTTCTCTTTTATTTCTTTCAGTCGAAGTTTTTCTTTCTTAATAAAAATCATCTCATGCTCTTGAGCATATAATTTGTCAAACTGGTCCTTTCTCTCTTGTTTGGCCATTTTTTGCTCTTCCTTGTACTCTTCAAACAACTTCGTGATGAGCATTCCATCTATATTCTCAGCTATTTGTTTGCCTTTTTCTCGTTTCAGTTGCTCCTTTGCAGCCTTTTGGCTTAGTGGTCTCACGCCCCAAGGCGGCCGTCCCCGGGACGCGGCAAGTGTATATATGATATTAGTGACAGGAATCAATAATAAACCACAAACAATCACTAAAATGACACACAGATAAAAACAGGGCTGACATAATATATACACCGAGTGCGGAAGCTAAAGACTGAGTCTGTAGTCAAAAACATACTACAGACTCGATACATAATCATAAGTCCTGTGAGAGCCAACATGCCCATATATATACACAACAAAATCCAAATGTAATCCAACTAGGTGCCGAAGCACAGAGTATATACGTACAACTAAAAAAAAAGGGTGCTGATGGCCTCAAAACTCGTGGGACGCGGCGCTGCCCTCTGCCGGAGTCGTCGCCCGAGAAGCTCCTCCCTCAGATGGCACTGAAAAGACAATATGCGAGGGGTGAGCCACACGCTCAGTGAATAGCACAACCCAATGCATACAGTTCATATTAACAGTGTTCATTCATAGCAGCATAAACAACACAATCCGGGGGTTCGTCACATCGCCGAACCGCCATACCCTTACCCTCACCCTCACCCTCAACGGGCGACCTAGGATATTGGGACTTAGCGGGTTTATAATCATCCTTACGCAAACCTGTGGGTCGTCGCATCGCCGGCCCACCATACCCTCACCCTCACCTTTCAACAGGTGACTTAGGCTCTTGGGACTGACTAGGCTGTTGGTCACCCTTGGTCCACCGATAGTCTCTCCTCACTCCGCGGTTGTTTGGCCACTCCCATGTTCAGCACAGTCCTTCATCAAACCAGGAGGCGCCTACTAGTGGGAGCCCCTGCACGGGACAACCTGTCTAACGCCGAGGTAGTCTCTAACGGATCCAACGCAGGGCAACAGGACAGCCTATCCATCGCATATGATCCACTCGGATCCGCTGACAGCATCTCTCCACAATCCTAATGTCTTGAATTCCTCAGAATTCCACCAGCGCGCATAACCAGGATGCGGGGACTTAATCAAGGCATAAGAGGGGGAAAAGAGACCCTGAGAGGGTAACCCGAGGTCCCGATCTAGGACATCCGACAACCAAACGAGGAACACGGAGTACCCTAACCCGGGTCTCAGTGTTAACCTCGCAAGGCCCCCTTATATTCCCTAAACATGGTATCTATTAAAACAGTTTGCATTTAATTAAATAAACCAAACTAATAGGACACATGTACAGGTCGGGCTGTCCTAGCATGATAACAGGGAGGCAGGATGCATGGCTCATGCACAATCCTAAGGGTGCAAGTCCCTAACATACAATCTAGGGCGGCATGCAAATCTACACACACACATCATGCTTACATGGATTATAATTACAACAGTTAATATAACCATACGCCCCAGGGGAGATCGGTACACGCCCAAGGCATGTAACGACTCCCGAACTGGGTAGGGTCGTCCCACTCACCGGGAATCGGGTCGACGCGCGACCGTCCGTCGAGATCTGCAAGACAAGGTATTAACTGGTTAGAATAAATCCACAGTTATCCCAAAAATACACAACACACGCAATTAAATACACAACATCCCCAAACAACACCCAACACCCCTTCCGGCAACCACCCGCGGCCTCGGCAACCACCCGCACGGCCTCGGCAACCACCCGGGCCTCGGCAACCGCCCGCACGGCCTCGGCAACCACCCGGGTGCACCGCCCGGGGCCCCGCGCGTCCACCGAGCCCAGCCGCGGCAGCCCGCACGCCGTGCGCACGCTCCTCGCCCCGCGCGCGCCCCGCGCGCACCTCCGCAGCTCCGCCGCGCCCCGCGCACGCCTCCGCGCGCGCCCCCGCACCCCGTGCGCTCCGCCCAGCCCTCGGCCAGCACCTCCGCCAGCCCCTCGCGCGTCCAGCACCTCGGCCAGCACCTCCGCGCGCCCTAGCACTTCGGTCAGCACCTCCTCGCGCACCTCGCGCCTCGGCCAGCACCTCCTCGCGCGCCTAGCACCTCGGCCAGCACCTCCTCGCGCGCCTGAGGCCACCAGCCCACACTCACGCCCTGCCAGCCCCTCCAGCACACCAGCACGAGCAAGGCAGCCAGCCCCCGACCCGCGCACGTCCGCGCGCATGCCGCGCGCACGCACGTCCGCGCGCGCACGCGCGCCTGCCCGCGCGCACCCGACCTGCGCGCGGCCTGGGCTGCTGTCGCCGCTGCCTGCTGCCTGGGACAGACCCCCACTTGGTCCGAGCACCACCACCACCATCCCTCGGCCACCCTTAGCCTCCGACCTCTCCCAACCACCCCGGCAGCCCCTTAACCACCCTCCACACGCCCAAAACCTCCCCTAACAAGCATCTAATCAAGAGAAGCAAGGGAAGGGAAGCTTACCCGAAGCTAGGAGAGGAGAAGAAGAGGGTCCGGGAGCTCCTTTCGCGCCGAAACTCCTCCCAAACGGTCTCTACCCACTAGACCTCTTCCCACCTCCGAAATGGGTCCGGGCTGAGGAGAAGAGAGGGTGGAAGGGAGGGCAAAACTCGCCGAAAATCGGATTTGAGAGTACCCGTGTGTAGATCGGGACCCGATCTACACTTTTCGTGCTTTGGGTTTTCGATTTTGAGGGGTGCAAGGGGCTCGAACGTGAGAAAAAGAGAGAGGGGAGAGAGAGAGATCACGCGGAGGAGATGATGAATAGTGTAGGAAATGTTTTGATTTCTTTATATATAGGGCGCAACTTAAAAACCCGGATACGCCCCGGAACTACGAAATTTTTGCAAACGATGCCGGAATTCGATGAAATTTCATGAGTGGCTCAAAATGGCACCAGGACACATAATATGCAGTTAGATTTTCAATCGGAGTCCTCTAACTCGGACAATAGCTAACAGTCCAAAATTATGCGGTTCCGATCGAAAAACCCTGAAAATTTTAAAACTGCCAAAAATGCTCCAATGATTGCCAATAGGCCAAAAAGTGACACATATATAACATTCTCCCCCCTTAGGAAATTTTGTCCTCAAAATAAATACAAGTACATCTAAGAAAGGGAAAAGATGCGGATATGTGTCACGCATGGCGTCCTCGAGCTCCCAGGTGGCCTCGGCACCGGAACGGTGCTGCCATCGCACCTTGACCAGCTGGACGGTCTTGGTGCGGAGCCTCTTCTCGCGGCGGTCCATGATCTCAATCGGCTGCTCCACAAAAGACAAGTCCGGCTCGAAGACGAGCGGCTCGAACGGGATGATGTGAGCAGGATCGTGGACGTATCGCCTCAGCTGCGAGACGTGGAAGACGTCATGGGCCTGAGCCAACTGTGGGGGCAGAGCGATGCGATAGGCCACCTCTCCAACTCGCTCGAGTATGAGGAAAGGCCCAATGAAACGCGGACTCAGCTTGCCCCGCACACCAAAACGGAAGATGCCCTTCATCGGGGACACCTTCAGGAACACATGATCACCGACCTCGAAGGCGAGCTCGCGGCGACGGCGGTCGGCGTAGCTCTTCTGACGACTCTGAGCGACTCGGATACGCTCGCGGATCGTCTTCACCATCTCGGAGGTCTGGTGAACAATCTCTGGTCCCTCAAGCTGGCGCTCTCCGACCTCATCCCAACACAGGGGGGACCTGCAGCTGCGGCCATAAAGTGCCTCATAGGGGGCCATCCGGATGCTCGAATGATAGCTGTTGTTGTAGGCGAACTCCACCAACGGAAGGTGCCTCTCCCAACTGCCCCCAAAATCGAGCACACAGGCCCGCAGCATGTCCTCAAGGGTCTGGATCGTCCTCTCCGACTGGCCGTCCGTCTGAGGATGAAACGCGGTACTGAAATGGAGGTTCGTACCAAGGGCGTGCTGGAGGCTACGCCAGAACCTCGAAGTGAAACGCGCGTCTCGATCAGAGATGATACTGACTGGAGTGCCATGGAGTCGGACAATCTCGGAGACGAATAGCTGCGCCAGGGTGTCCAGAGAATCGGTGAGTCGGATGGGGAGGAAATGAGCAGACTTCGTCAGCCGGTCGACGATCACCCAGATGGCATCGCGACCCGAGCGTGACCTCGGCAGACCCGAGACGAAGTCCATAGTAATCTGCTCCCACTTCCACTGAGGGATCTCAATGGACTGCAGCTTCCCCGCAGGGCGCTGATGCTCCGACTTCACCTGCTGGCATACTAGGCATCGGGCAACAAATCTGGCAATATCTGTCTTCATCCCGCGCCACCAGTAGCCGCGACGAAGGCCCCTGTACATCTTCGTGCCACCAGGGTGCACGGTGTACCTCGAGCGATGGGCCTCGATCAGAATCTTCCGCCTCAGCTCCGCGTCGTCGAGGATGCACACTCGGCCTCTGAATCTCAGGATCCCGTCTGCACAAATCTGGTAGTCCTGGCGCTCGCCCCTGGCGACGCCCTCAGAAAGGACTATAAAATGCGGGTCCTGAGCCTGAGCCGTGCGGATCTCGTCGAGAAGAACCGGCTGCACCACCAGCCTGGCCAGAAAGCCACCCGCAGGGGTCTCCCGAACACTGATCCAGCAAGCGGCCTCCTCCAGAAGCCTCCAACGACGGACAGCCATGTGGGCGGCCATGCCCAGGGGCTGTCTACTGAGCGCATCTGCAACGACATTCGCCTTACCCGGATGGTAAGCGATGTCACAGTCATAGTCTGTCAGGAACTCAACCCAGCGCCTCTGCCGCATGTTGAGCTCCGGCTGAGACTGCAGATACGTCAAGCTCTTATGATCTGTGAAGAGCTTGAACTCCTCTCCGTAGAGATAATGCCTCCACATCTTCAGCGCAAATATAATCGCAGCCAACTCAAGGTCATGGGTGGGGTAGTTCTGCTCATGGGGCTTCAACTGACGAGACGCGTAAGCCACCACCTTACCGTACTGCATCAGGACGCCGCCCACACCCAACTGCGATGCATCTGTATACACTGCGAACCCACCGCTCCCAGATGGAAGGGTAAGAACCGGCGCTGAGGTGAGTCTTCGCTTCAGCTCCTGGAAGCTCTCCTCGCAAGAAGGGGACCACTCGAACCGAACATCCTTTCGAGTGAGGCGGGTAAGAGGAACGGCTATCTTGGAGAAACCCTCCACAAACCTCCTATAATAACCCGCCAAGCCCAAGAAGCTACGAATCTCTGTGGGGTTCGACGGTCGACGCCAATTCGACACGGCGAGCGTCTTCTCCGGGTCCACAGCTATACCCTCACCGGAAATCACATGGCCCAGAAAGGCCATCCGCTCCAACCAGAACTCGCACTTGCTGAACTTGGCGAACAACTGATGTCCAGCCAGAGTCTCCAAAACAGTGCGGAGGTGGTGAGCGTGCTCCTCCAGACTCCTCGAGTACACCAATATGTCATCGATGAATACTACCACAAAGGAGTCGAGGAAGGGTCGAAATACCCGGTTCATCAGATCCATGAAAGCCGCCGGCGCGTTCGTCAACCCGAATGGCAGTACTCTGAACTCGTAGTGCCCGTACCGGGTGCGAAAGGCCGTCTTCGGAATGTCTGACTCCCGGATCTTCAACTGATAGTACCCCGAGCGGAGATCGATCTTGGAAAAGACACACGCTCCCTGAAGCTGGTCAAACAGATCGTCGATCCGCGGCAACGGGTACTTGTTCTTCACTGTCCGCTTATTCAACTGCCTGTAATCAATACACAGCCGCAGTGAACCGTCCTTCTTCCGGACGAACAGGACAGGGGCTCCCCACGGAGACACACTCGGACGTGCGAAGCCCTTCTCCAGCAACTCCTCCAACTGCTCCTTCAGCACCCTCAGCTCTGCGGGAGCCATCCGGTACGGAGCCCTCGACACCGGCTCGGTCCCCGGAAGCAGATTGATCTCAAACTCAATCGCGCGGTCCGGCGGTAATCCCGGAAGATCGTCGGGGAAAACCTCAGGAAACTCTGCCACGACTGGAGTCTGACTGATATCTGCCCGCAGCGGTGCATCCTCCAGAGCAATATAAGCCAGAAACCCCTCGCATCCACCCTGAAGGAGTCTCCACGCCTGCATGGACGACACGAACCCCAGAGGAGCTACGTCTCGATCGCCCATGAACTGGAAGGACCTCCGACCAGGAAGGTGGAACGACACCGACTTGGCGAAACAGTCGATGCTGGCATGACTAGCTGCTAGCCAATCCATCCCCAGGATGGCATCAAAATCCGACATCGCGAGCTCCACCAGCTCTACCGGAAACTCATGATCCGCGATCTCCACCGTGCACCCTCGGTACACTGAACTGAGGAGAACACGGTCTCCCACGGGCAACGACACCTCTAACACAGCATCTAGAGGGGCGGACGCCACACCCGTCCGTCTCGCGAAAGCAGGAGACACGAACGAGTGGGTGGCTCCGGAATCAAATAGCACATAAGCAGGAAGCTGGGAGATCTGAACAATACCTCTGACCACGCTGCCTGATGCCTGGGCCTCCTCTGCCAAAAGCGCTGCCACTCGGCCCTGACGAACTGAGGCTGAGGAGCAGGGGCACGCCTCGCCTGCTGCGCTGGCTGCCTCCTCTGATCAGCACGGCCACCCTGTGGCTGCTGCTGCTGACGCTGAGGCTGCTGCTGCGGCTGGCGCTGAGGCTGCTGCTGCTGCTGCTGGCGCTGCTGCTGAAACTGCTGGAACGGCTGCTGGAACGGCCGCTGCTGCAACTGCTGCTGCTGCTGGGGCATCACTGCGGGTCGGCCTGCGTCAGGGCAATTATACAAGATATGCCCGACGCGCTGACAGTGATAACAGCGCCTCGTCTCTGGTCGCCTCGACTGGACCGGCACGGCTGCGATGGGTGCTGGGCCTCGCGCTGGCACCACATCTACTGGAAGAGAGGGAGCCGCTGACTGCTCGAAGCGGGCCCTCTTCTTCTTCCGCTGCCCTCTGTCCTGACCTCTGGGTGGCCTCTGCTCTGTCGACGGGATCGGAGCCCGCACCTGGATCCCGAGGTCTCTCTCGACTGTCTTCGCCCGCGAGACTAAGTCGGAGAACCTCGTGAATCCCAGGGCGGTGACGTGCACTCGGATGGCATTGCTCAGACCGAGCTCAAACCGACGGCATCTCGACGCCTCATCCATCACCAGAGCTGGAGCGAATCGGGACAGCCTCGTGAACTGCGTGGAGTAGTCAGCGACGGACATGGTGCCCTGAGTCAGCTGCTCAAACTCCCGCTCCACTATCTGTCGCGTCGAGAAGGGGAAATACTCCTCCAAGAAATATCCCCTGAATCCCGCCCAGGTGAGCTGCTCCAGTCCCTCTGGAATGTCAACTGATCTAGTAGCCCACCACTCGGCGGCGCTACCCTTCAGCATAAACGCAGCCAGGGAGACCCTCTGGCGGTCTGTGCATAGCATCGTGGAGAAGATGGTATCCACCTCCATCAGCCATCTCTCCGGAGCAAGGGGGTCCTCCGTCTGTCCTCTGAACTCGGGAGGGTGGAGCTTCAGAAAGGCTGAGAGTCCACTCTGCTGGACCCTCGCTGCTGCCTCTAGCCCCATCTCCCTCTCCTGAGGATCCTGGACTCTGGCCGCCGGAATCTCCACCACGGGGACTGGGGGTGTATCAGGCACTACATGCGGATCTGCCGCCAAGGGAACCTGCGGTACTGCCTCGCGGGCTGCCCGCAGCTCCCGAATCTCCCGCGCCTGATCTGCCAACACCCTCGTCTGGGTCTCCACCATATCTGCTAACCGCGCAATCGCGCGCTCCCAGGCAGGAGGCTCCTGCGCTGGTCCTGACCTCTCAGCTGAGGACTCACCAATAACATCCTCGACTCTGGCAGGTCCGGAGACCTCCAAGGGTCGAGAGGGGCCACGTCCGCGTCGTCCTCTGCGAGGAGGCATATCAGCAACCTAAGAAAACCAGACACTAGGATCAGAATACGCATATAGAAATCCTAGGACTCATCTCTATGAAAAGGAAGACACTTGGCTCTGACAGGACCAGGCTCTGATACCAACTTTTGTCACGCCCCAGGGCGGCCGTCCCCGGGACGCGGCAAGTGTATATATGATATCAGTGACAGGAAACCAATAATAAACCACAACCAATCACTAAAATGACACACAGATAAAAGCAGGGCTGACATAATATATACACCAAATGCGGAAGCTAAAAAGACTGAGTCTGTAGCCAACAACATACTACAGACTCGATACATAATCGTAAGTCCTGTGAGAGCCAACATGCCCATATATATATATACACAACAAAGTCCATACAAAATCGAACTAGGTGCCGAAGCACAGAGTATATACATACAACTGAAAGAAAGGGTGCTGATGGCCTCAAAACTCGTGGGACGCGGCGCTGCCCTCTGCCGGAGTCGTCGCCCGAGAAGCTCCTCCCTCAGATGGCACTGAAAAAGACAATATGCGAGGGGTGAGCCACACGCTCAGTGAATAGCACAACCCATGCATACAGTTCATATTAACAGTATTCACTCATAGCAGCATAAACAACACAATCCGGGGGTTCGTCACATCGCCGAACCGCCATACCCTTACCCTCACCCTCACCCTCAACGGGCGACCTAGGATATTGGGACTTAGCGGGTTTATAATCATCCTTACGCAAACCTGTGGGTCGTCGCATCGCCGGCCCACCATACCCTCACCCTCACCTCTCAACAGGTGACTTAGGCTCTTGGGACTGACTAGGCTGTTGGTCACCCTTGGTCCACCGATAGTCTCTCCTCACTCCGCGGTTGTTTGGCCACTCCCATGTTCAGCACAGTCCTTCATCAAACCAGGAGGCGCCTACTAGTGGGAGCCCCTGCACGGGACAACCTGTCTAACGCTGAGGTAGTCTCTAACGGATCCAACGCAGGGCAACAGGACAGCCTATCCATCGCATATGATCCACTCGGATCCGCTGACAGCATCTCTCCACAATCCTAATGTCTTGAATTCCTCAGAATTCCACCAGCGCGCATAACCAGGATGCGGGGATTTAATCAATGCATAACAAGGGGAAAAGAGACCCCGAGAGGGTAACCCGAGGTCCCGATGTAGGACATCCGACAACCAAACGAGGAACACGGAGTACCCTAACCCGGGTCTCAGTGTTAACCTCGCAAGGCCCCCTTATATTCCCTAAACATGCTATCTATTAAAACAGTTTGCATTTAATTAAATAAACCAAACTAATAGGACACATGTACAGGTCGGGCTGTCCTAGCATGATAACAGGGAGGCAGGATGCATGGCTCATGCACAATCCTAAGGGTGCAAGTCCCTAACATACAATCTAGGGCGGCATGCAAATCTACACACACACATCATGCTTACATGGATTATAATTACAACAGTTAATATAACCATACGCCCCAGGGGAGATCGGTACACGCCCAAGGCATGTAACGACTCCCGAACTGGGTAGGGTCGTCCCACTCACCGGGAATCGGGTCGACGCGCGACCGTCCGTCGAGATCTGCAAGACAAGGTATTAACTGGTTAGAATAAATCCACAGTTATCCCAAAAATACACAACACACGCAATTAAATACACAACATCCCCAAACAACACCCAACACCCCTTCCGGCAACCACCCGCGGCCTCGGCAAGCACCCGCGGCCTCGGCATGCACCCGCGGCCTCGGCAACCGCCCGCACGGCCTCGGCAACCACCCGGGTGCACCGCCCGGGGCCCCGCGCGTCCACCGAGCCCAGCCGCGGCAGCCCGCACGCCGTGCGCACGCTCCTCGCCCCGCGCGCGCCCCGCGCGCACCTCCGCAGCTCCGCCGCGCCCCGCGCACGCCTCCGCGCGCGCCCCCGCACCCCGTGCGCTCCGCCCAGCCCTCGGCCAGCACCTCCGCCAGCCCCTCGCGCGTCCAGCACCTCGGCCAGCACCTCCGCGCGCCCTAGCACTTCGGTCAGCACCTCCTCGCGCACCTCGCGCCTCGGCCAGCACCTCCTCGCGCGCCTAGCACCTCGGCCAGCACCTCCTCGCGCGCCTGAGGCCACCAGCCCACACTCCGCCCTGCCAGCCCCTCCAGCACACCAGCACGAGCAAGGCAGCCAGCCCCCGACCCGCGCACGTCCGCGCGCATGCCGCGCGCACGCACGTCCGCGCGCGCACGCGCGCCTGCCCGCGCGCACCCGACCTGCGCGCGGCCTGGGCTGCTGTCGCCGCTGCCTGCTGCCTGGGACAGACCCCCACTTGGTCCGAGCACCACCACCACCATCCCTCGGCCACCCTTAGCCTCCGACCTCTCCCAACCACCCCGGCAGCCCCTTAACCACCCTCCACACGCCCAAAACCTCCCCTAACAAGCATCTAATCAAGAGAAGCAAGGGAAGGGAAGCTTACCCGAAGCAAGGAGAGGAGAAGAAGAGGGTCCGGGAGCTCCTTTCGCGCCGAAACTCCTCCCAAACGGTCTCTACCCGCTAGATCTCTTCCCACCTCCGAAATGGGTCCGGGCTGAGGAGAAGAGAGGGTGGAAGGGAGGGCAAAACTCGCCGAAAATCGGATTTGAAAGTACCCGCGTAGATCGGGACCCGATCTACACTTTTCGTGCTTTGGGTTTTCGATTTTGAGGGGTGCAAGGGGCTCGAACGTGAGAAAAAGAGAGAGGGGAGAGAGAGAGATCACGTTGGGGGAGATGATGAATAGTGTAGGAAATGTTTTTGATTTCTTTTATATAGAGCGCGACTTAAAAACCCGGATACGCCCCGGAACTGCGAAATTTTCGCAAACGATGCCGGAATTCAATGAAATTTCATGAGTGGCTCAAAATGGCACCAGGACACATAATATGCAGTTAGATTTTCAATCGGAGTCCTCTAACTCGGACAATAGCTAACAGTCCAAAATTATGCGGTTCCGATCGAAAAACCCTGAAAATTTTAAAACTGCCAAAAATGCTCCAATGATTGCCAATAGGCCAAAAAGTGACACATATATAACATTCTCCCCCCCTTAGGAAATTTTGTCCTCAAAATAAATACAAGTACATCTAAGAAGGGAAAAGATGCGGATATGCGTCACGCATGGCGTCCTCGAGCTCCCAGGTGGCCTCGGCACCAGAACGGTGCTGCCATCGCACCTTGACCAGCTGGACGGTCTTGGTGCGGAGCCTCTTCTCGCGGCGGTCCATGATCTCAATCGGCTGCTCCACAAAAGACAAGTCCGGCTCGAAGACGAGCGGCTCGAACGGGATGATGTGAGCAGGATCGTGGACGTATCGCCTCAGCTGCGAGACGTGGAAGACGTCATGGGCCTGAGCCAACTGTGGGGGCAGAGCGATGCGATAGGCCACCTCTCCAACTCGCTCGAGTATGAGGAAAGGCCCAATGAAACGCGGACTCAGCTTGCCCCGCACACCAAAACGGAAGATGCCCTTCATCGGGGACACCTTCAGGAACACATGATCACCGACCTCGAAGGCGAGCTCGCGGCGACGGCGGTCGGCGTAGCTCTTCTGACGACTCTGAGCGACTCGGATACGCTCGCGGATCGTCTTCACCATCTCGGAGGTCTGGTGAACAATCTCTGGTCCCTCAAGCTGGCGCTCTCCGACCTCATCCCAACACAGGGGGGACCTGCAGCTGCGGCCATAAAGTGCCTCATAGGGGGCCATCCGGATGCTCGAATGATAGCTGTTGTTGTAGGCGAACTCCACCAACGGAAGGTGCCTCTCCCAACTGCCCCCAAAATCGAGCACACAGGCCCGCAGCATGTCCTCAAGGGTCTGGATCGTCCTCTCCGACTGGCCGTCCGTCTGAGGATGAAACGCGGTACTGAAATGGAGGTTCGTACCAAGGGCGTGCTGGAGGCTACGCCAGAACCTCGAAGTGAAACGCGCGTCTCGATCAGAGATGATACTGACTGGAGTGCCATGGAGTCGGACAATCTCGGAGACGAATAGCTGCGCCAGGGTGTCCAGAGAATCGGTGAGTCGGATGGGGAGGAAATGAGCAGACTTCGTCAGCCGGTCGACGATCACCCAGATGGCGTCGCGACCCGAGCGTGACCTCGGCAGACCCGAGACGAAGTCCATAGTAATCTGCTCCCACTTCCACTGAGGGATCTCAATGGACTGCAGCTTCCCCGCAGGGCGCTGATGCTCCGACTTCACCTGCTGGCATACTAGGCATCGGGCAACAAATCTGGCAATATCTGTCTTCATCCCGCGCCACCAGTAGCCGCGACGAAGGCCCCTGTACATCTTCGTGCCTCCAGGGTGCACTGTGTACCTCGAGCGATGGGCCTCGTCAAGAATCTTCCGCCTCAGCTCTGCGTCGTCGGGGATGCACACTCGGCCTCTGAATCTCAGGATCCCGTCTACACGAATCTGGTCGTCCTGGCGCTCGCCCCTGGCGACGCCCTCAGAAAGGACTATGAAATGCGGGTCCTGAGCCTGAGCCGTGCGGATCTCATCGAG
Source organism: Acorus gramineus (assembly GCA_030737835.1). Classification (NCBI taxonomy): domain Eukaryota; kingdom Viridiplantae; phylum Streptophyta; class Magnoliopsida; order Acorales; family Acoraceae; genus Acorus; species Acorus gramineus. The sequence continues at coordinate 20,524,595 of CM060848.1, read as the reverse complement.
AAGAACCGGCTGCACCACCAGCCTGGCCAGAAAACCACCCGCAGGGGTCTCCCGAACATTGATCCAGCAAGCGGCCTCCTCCAGAAGCCTCCAACGACGGACAGCCATGTGGGCGGCCATGCCCAGGGGCTGTCTACTGAGCGCATCTGCAACGACATTCGCCTTACCCGGATGGTAAGCGATGTCACAGTCGTAGTCTGTCAGGAACTCAACCCAACGCCTCTGTCGCATGTTGAGCTCCGGCTGAGACTGCAGATACGTCAAGCTCTTATGATCTGTGAAGAGCTCGAACTCCTCTCCGTAGAGATAATGCCTCCACATCTTCAGCGCAAATATAATCGCAGCCAACTCAAGGTCATGGGTGGGGTAGTTCTGCTCATGGGGCTTCAACTGACGAGACGCGTAAGCCACCACCTTACCGTACTGCATCAGGACGCCGCCCACACCCAACTGCGATGCATCTGTATACACTGCGAACCCACCGCTCCCAGATGGAAGGGTAAGAACCGGCGCTGAGGTGAGTCTTCGCTTCAGCTCCTGGAAGCTCTCCTCGCAAGAAGGGGACCACTCGAACCGAACGTCTTTCCGAGTGAGGCGGGTAAGAGGAACGGCTATCTTGGAGAAACCCTCCACAAACCTCCTATAATAACCCGCCAAGCCCAAGAAGCTACGAATCTCTGTGGGGTTCGACGGTCGACGCCAATTCGACACGGCGAGCGTCTTCTCCGGGTCCACAGCTATACCCTCACCGGAAATCACATGGCCCAGAAAGGCCATCCGCTCCAACCAGAACTCGCACTTGCTGAACTTGGCGAACAACTGATGTCCAGCCAGAGTCTCCAAAACAGTGCGGAGGTGGTGAGCGTGCTCCTCCAGACTCCTCGAGTACACCAATATGTCATCGATGAATACTACCACAAAGGAGTCGAGGAAGGGTCGAAATACCCGGTTCATCAGATCCATGAAAGCCGCCGGCGCGTTCGTCAACCCGAAAGGCAGTACTCTGAACTCGTAGTGCCCGTACCGGGTGCGAAAGGCCGTCTTCGGAATATCTGACTCCCGGATCTTCAACTGGTAGTACCCCGAGCGGAGATCGATCTTGGAAAAGACACACGCTCCCTGAAGCTGGTCAAACAGATCGTCGATCCGCGGCAACGGGTACTTGTTCTTCACTGTCCGCTTATTCAACTGCCTGTAATCAATACACAGCCGCAGTGAACCGTCCTTCTTCCGGACGAACAGGACAGGGGCTCCCCACGGAGACACACTCGGACGTGCGAAGCCCTTCTCCAGCAACTCCTCCAACTGCTCCTTCAGCACCCTCAGCTCTGCGGGAGCCATCCGGTACGGAGCCCTCGACACCGGCTCGGTCCCCGGAAGCAGATTGATCTCAAACTCAATCGCGCGGTCCGGCGGTAATCCCGGAAGATCGTCGGGGAAAACCTCAGGAAACTCTGCCACGACTGGAGTCTGACTGATATCTGCCCGCAGCGGTGCATCCTCCAGAGCAATATAAGCCAGAAAGCCCTCGCACCCACCCTGAAGGAGTCTCCACGCCTGCATGGACGACACGAACCCCAGAGGAGCTACGTCTCGATCGCCCATGAACTGGAAGGACCTCCGACCAGGAAGGTGGAACGACACCGACTTGGCGAAACAGTCGATGCTGGCATGACTAGCTCATAGCCAATCCATCCCCAGGATGGCATCAAAATCCGACATCGCGAGCTCCACCAGCTCTACCGGAAACTCATGATCCGCGATCTCCACCGTGCACCCTCGGTACACAGAACTAAGGAGAATCCGGTCTCCCACGGGCAATGACACCTCTAACACAGCATCTAGAGGAGCGGACGCCACACCCGTCCGTCTCGCGAAAGCAGGAGACACGAACGAGTGGGTGGCTCCGGAATCAAATAGCACATAAGCAGGAAGCTGGGAGATCTGAACAATACCTCTGACCACGCTGCCTGATGCCTGAGCCTCCTCTGCCGATAGCGCTGCCACTCGGCCCTGACGAACTGAGGCTGAGGAGCATGGCACGCCTCGCCTGCTGCGCTGGCTGCCTCCTCTGATCAGCACGGCCACCCTGTGGCTGCTGCTGCTGACGCTGAGGCTGCTGCTGCGGCTGGCGCTGAGGCTGCTGCTGCTGCTGCTGGCGCTGCTGCTGAAACTGCTGCTGGAACGGCTGCTGGAACGGCCGCTGCTGCAACTGCTGCTGCTGGGGCATCACTGCTGGTCGGCCTGCGTCAGGGCAATTATACAAGATATGCCCGACGCGCTGACAGTGATAACAGCGCCTCGTCTCTGGTCGCCTCGACTGGACCGGCACGGCTGCGATGGGTGCTGGGCCTCGCGCTGGCACCACATCTGCTGGAAGAGAGGGAGCCGCTGACTGCTCGAAGCGGGCCCTCTTCTTCTTCCGCTGCCCTCTGTCCTGACCTCTGGGTGGCCTCTGGTCTGTCGACGGGGTCGGAGCCCGCACCTGGATCCCGAGGTCTCTCTCGACTGTCTTCGCCCGCGAGACCAAGTCGGAGAACCTCGTGAATCCCAGGGCGGTGACGTGCACTCGGATGGCATTGCTGAGACCGAGCCCGAAGCGACGGCATCTCGACGCCTCGTCCATCACCAGAGCTGGGGCGAAACGGGACAGCCTCGTGAACTGCGTGGAGTAGTCAGCGACGGACATGGTGCCCTGAGTCAGCTGCTCAAACTCCCGCTCCACTAGCTGTCGGGTCGAGAAGGGGAAATACTCCTCCAAGAAATATCCCCTGAAACCCGCCCAGGTGAGCTGCTCCAGTCCCTCTGGAATGTCAACTGATCTAGTAGCCCACCACTCGGCGGCGCTACCCTTCAGCATAAACGCAGCCAGGGAGACCCTCTGGCGGTCTGTGCATAGCATCGTGGAGAAGATGGTATCCACCTCCATCAGCCATCTCTCGGGAGCAAGGGGGTCCTCCGTCTGTCCTCTGAACTCGGGAGGGTGGAGCTTCAGAAAGGCTGAGAGTCCACTCTGCTGGACCCTCGCTGCTGCCTCTAGCCCCATCTCCCTCTCCTGAGGATCCTGGACTCTGGCCGCCGGAATCTCCACCACGGGGACTGGGGGTGTATCTGGCACTACAGGCGGATCTGCCGCCAAGGGGACCTGCGGTACTGCCTCGCGGGCTGCCCGCAGCTCCCGAATCTCCCGCGCCTGATCTGCCAACACCCTCGTCTGGGTCTCCACCATGTCTGCTAACCGCGCAATCGCGCGCTCCCAGGCAGGAGGCTCCTGCGCTGGTCCTGACCTCTCAGCTGAGGACTCACCGATAACATCCTCGACTCTGGCAGGTCCGGAGACCTCCAAGGGTCGAGAGGGGCCACGTCCGCGTCGTCCTCTGCGAGGAGGCATATCAGCAACCTAAGAAAACCAGACACTAGGATCAGAATACGCATATAGAATCCTAGGACTCATCTCTATAAAAAGGAAGACACTTGGCTCTGACAGGACCAGGCTCTGATACCAACTTTTGTCACGCCCCAGGGCGGCCGTCCCCGGGACGCGGCAAGTGTATATATGATATCAGTGACAGGAAATCAATAATAAACCACAAACAATCACTAAAATGACACACAGATAAAAGCAGGGCTGACATAATATATACACCAAGTGCGGAAGCTAAAGACTGAGTCTGTAGTCAAAAACATACTACAGACTCGATACATAATCATAAGTCCTGTGAGAGCCAACATGCCCATATATATACACAACAAAATCCAAATGTAATCCAACTAAGTGCCCAAGCACAGAACATATACGTACAACTGAAAGAAGGGTGCTGATGGCCTCAAAACTTGTGGGACGCGGCGCTACCCTCTACTGGCGTCGTCGCCCGAGAAGCTCCTCCCTCAGATGGCACTGAAAAAGACAATATGCGAGGGGTGAGCCACACGCTCAGTGAATAGCACAACCCAATGCATACAGTTCATATTAACAGTGTTCATTCATAGCAGCATAAACATCACAATCCGGGGGTTCGTCACATCGCCGAACCGCCATACCCTTACCCTCACCCTCACCCTCAACGGGCGACCTAGGATATTGGGACTTAGCGGGTTTATAATCATCCTTACGCAAACCTGTGGGTCGTCGCATCGCCGGCCCACCATACCCTCACCCTCACCTTTCAACAGGTGACTTAGGCTCTTGGGACTGACTAGGCTGTTGGTCACCCTTGGTCCACCGATAGTCTCTCCTCACTCCGCGGTTGTTTGGCCACTCCCATGTTCAGCACAGTCCTTCATCAAACCAGGAGGCGCCTACTAGTGGGAGCCCCTGCACGGGACAACCTGTCTAACGCCGAGGTAGTCTCTAACGGATCCAACGCAGGGCAACAGGACAGCCTATCCATCGCATATGATCCACTCGGATCCGCTGACAGCATCTCTCCACAATCCTAATGTCTTGAATTCCTCAGAATTCCACCAGCGCGCATAACCAGGATGCGGGGATTTAACAAGGCATAAGAGGGGGAAAAGAGACCCTGAGAGGGTAACCCGAGGTCCCGATGTAGGACATCCGACAACCAAACGAGGAACACGGAGTACCCTAACCCGGGTCTCAGTGTTAACCTCGCAAGGCCCCCTTATATTCCCTAAACATGCTATCTATTAAAACAGTTTGCATTTAATTAAATAAACCAAACTAATAGGACACATGTACAGGTCGGGCTGTCCTAGCATGATAACAGGGAGGCAGGATGCATGGCTCATGCACAATCCTAAGGGTGCAAGTCCCTAACATACAATCTAGGGCGGCATGCAAATCTACACACACACATCATGCTTACATGGATTATAATTACAACAGTTAATATAACCATACGCCCCAGGGGAGATCGGTACACGCCCAAGGCATGTAACGACTCCCGAACTGGGTAGGGTCGTCCCACTCACCGGGAATCGGGTCGACGCGCGACCGTCCGTCGAGATCTGCAAGACAAGGTATTAACTGGTTAGAATAAATCCACAGTTATCCAAAATACGCAACACACGCAATTAAATACACAACATCCCCAAACAACACCCAACACCCCCTTCCGGCAACCACCCGCGGCCTCGGCAACCACCCGCACGGCCTCGGCAACCACCCGCGGCCTCGGCAACCACCCGCGGCCTCGGCAACCACCCGGGTGCACCGCCCGGGGCCCCGCGCGTCCACCGAGCCCAGCCGCGGCAGCCCGCACGCCGTGCGCATGCTCCTCGCCCCGCGCGCGCCCCGCGCGCACCTCCGCAGCTCCGCCGCGCCCCGCGCACGCCTCCGCGCGCGCCCCCGCACCCCGTGCGCTCCGCCCAGCCCTCGGCCAGCACCTCCGCCAGCCCCTCGCGCGTCCAGCACCTCGGCCAGCACCTCCGCGCGCCCTAGCACTTCGGTCAGCACCTCCTCGCGCACCTCGCGCCTCGGCCAGCACCTCCTCGCGCGCCTAGCACCTCGGCCAGCACCTCCTCGCGCGCCTGAGGCCACCAGCCCACACTCACGCCCTGCCAGCCCCTCCAGCACACCAGCACGAGCAAGGCAGCCAGCCCCCGACCCGCGCACGTCCGCGCGCATGCCGCGCGCACGCACGTCCGCGCGCGCACGCGCGCCTGCCCGCGCGCACCCGACCTGCGAGCGGCCTGGGCTGCTGTCGCCGCTGCCTGCTGCCTGGGACAGACCCCCACTTGGTCCGAGCACCACCACCACCAACCCTCGGCCACCCTTAGCCTCCGACCTCTCCCAACCACCCCGGCAGCCCCTTAACCACCCTCCACACGCCCAAACCTCCCCTAACAAGCATCTAATCAAGAGAAGCAAGGGAAGGGAAGCTTACCCGAAGCAAGGAGAGGAGAAGAAGAGGGTCCGGGAGCTCCTTTCGCGCCGAAGCTCCTCCCAAACGGTCTCTACCCGCTAGATCTCTTCCCACCTCCGAAATGGGTCCGGGCTGAGGAGAAGAGAGGGTGGAAGGGAGGGCAAAACTCACCGAAAATCGGATTTGAAAGTACCCACGCGTAGATCGGGACCCGATCTACACTTTTCGTGCTTTGGGTTTTCGATTTTGAGGGGTGCAAGGTAAGCCTGTCAATCGGACGGATACGGATCGGATAGGCCCATATCCGTATCCGTATCCGAATTGGATATCCGAAAAAATATCCGTATCCGATATCCGACGGATATTCCAAAACCCATATCCGTATCCGATCCGAAAATCCGGATACGGATTCGGATAAAATCCGAAATATCCGAACCAGATTAAAATATAAATTTTTTATAAAATCTTAAGTCCTAACATGGTTAAATAAGTATCAACTAAAGACATAAAAACACAAATCTTAATATAGTTAAATAAGTATTCAACATGGTTAAATAGGTTTGTGTTTTGTCCTAGATCATGAGCCATTAAATTTTTATCTAAGGGTTGAAACTAATTCTAACACATATAAATAAAATAATAGTTCGGATACGGATATTTTTTGGATCGGATATAGGCTATATCTGATCCGATCCGAAAACTTTCGGATACGGATTATTTGGTTCGGATACGGATACGGATTTTCGGATATCGGATATTTTCTGCATTTTCGGATACGGATTCGGATCGGATACGGATATTTTTTCGGATAATTGACAGGCTTAGTGCAAGGGGCTCGAACGTGAGAAAAAGAGAGAGGGGAGAGAGAGAGATCACGCGGAGGAGATGATGAATAGTGTAGGAAATGTTTTGATTTCTTTATATATATAGGGCGCAACTTAAAAACCCGGATACGCCCCGGAACTACGAAATTTTTGCAAACGATGCCGGAATTCGATGAAATTTTCATGAGTGGCTCAAAATGGCACCAGGACACATAATATGCAGTTAGATTTTCAATCGGAGTCCTCTAACTCGGACAATAGCTAACAGTTCAAAATTATGCGGTTCCGATCGAAAACCCCTGAAAATTTTAAAACTGCCAAAAATGCTCCAATGATTGCCAATAGGCCAAAAAGTGACACATATATAACAAGTGGTCTCTCCAAACCAACAACAGTATCATCAACAACTGGACTAGCATTATCTTCTCCTAAATTTATTGAATCTGGAGTTGAAGGACAAAACGTTGCAGGATTGGCATTTCTTGTATTTTTGGACTTCTTCTTGGAACTTTGGGTGCACCACTTTGGTGAATTTTTTAATTCATTACAGCAATGTAAAAATTAAAATATTGAATGATGAAAACTTAAATATATTTCCATTGCTTGAAAGACCTAATTTTCAAAAAATACATAAAATAATTTAATTATAAAATTGAAAAAATAATGAGTATAAACTTGTGAATTTTAAAAAAATAAATACTTTGTCTTGTTCATTGATACCGCTTTGCTATCTTGCTTCAATTTGCATAAAATAGCCATGAAACTTATCCACAACGAGTTGAATTGAAGACCAACGATGCATCAGAAAATTGGCAGTACGCTCAGATTTAAATTGTTTGTACTGTTGATAATAGGAATGGACTCGTTCCCAATATGTGTGATTTTTTTTTACTCAGTTCCATGCACTGCATGTATGCTAATATTGAGTCACGCGGATATAAGCATCATATCTTCTTCGATTGAAATTTTTTTTGCTCGTGTTTTTCTTTTGGGTAGATTCTTTTTCGACACGAATTTGAGATGACCTGAAGGTTGAGTGGAATATTCACTAGATAGATGAAAAGAGTACTCATTGTTAAGAAGATCGCTATAAAATGCATCACCACGAGGATCCATCTGCATAAAAATAATTAAAATAAATTAATATAAATAATACTTGAAAAAAATAAAATGATAACAAATGAGAAATTCAGATCAAATGTAAAATTTAGAGAGCAAAAAAACCTTCATTTTGGAATAACAAAACTTGTAGATTGAGGGTGTAAAAATTATATGAATGAGGATGTGGTTAAATAGATGAGTTATATTCGTTGAGATATAACTGTTACATATATACACAAAGCAAAAAAAAATTTTAAATTTCTGTGGGACCCACCAAAATTCAAATGAAAAAAAATATTACTTTTAACTTTTTTATTGAGGGGGCCACGTCTAGGAGCTCCTCATGGTGTCCCCCGTTTGTTGAGCAATCAAGCTCGTCCATCCAAATTGTTGAGCGACAAGGAGTCGGTTGGAGTTGATATTCCTCACGCACTCATCAAGTTGGTCGAAGGAGCCGACCCGTTGGAGATGCTCTAACCCCTTCACCCCGTCCCACCGAATCCTCCCCATTTGTCACCTTGACGATAAGTTCCCGCACTAGCCGTGCTCATCCTTATTCCAAATGATTGGATGTACAAAAAAATTATATAAATATGATGGTCTATGTAGTGGATTCGGAATTTGAGTGGGATGTGCAAAATAAAGGGGCGTGCAAAAGAATTTGAGGGCTGCAAATAAAACACCTGTTATAAAGTTCAACTCAACCCAGTTTCATCCAATTTGATTTAAATGAAATGAAGTGAGGTAGTTTTGGATTTAAAAAATATAGAACTCAGCGCGGGTAAGGAGGGGGATGGAGTTAGACATTGTGGGGCTAAGTTGGTTTCAGGTTACATAAAACTTAGTCTAACCAAATGTTTGTTATCCCTTTGTGAGGTAAATATGAGCGAGAGAGAGATATGGTTAAGGGGGACAACATGCCCAACAATGGAGACGAGTTAGAAAATGTGGAAACACCTCTTAGTGGTTGATAGTCCCACATAGCTTGAAAAAGTTGGTAGAGGATACCTTCATTTGGAACCGAATTTTGTTGGATGCGAGACAAGTTAGAAAATAGGGGAACAACCCGTAAGAGTCCAAATAATAGTTGCACTGCTAGTTAAAGTATGATTTTATAGCTTCTCAAGACCATTCTACCAAAAAAATAAAAATAAAACAAAGATGGATGGGTAATTAAAACCCAAACATTTACCTCTTTTATCTAAATATAAATTCACTTCCCCAGTATTTCCAATCCCTCTCATTTCTCTCCACCCCTTTCCTGGCTGTCTATCTCTCCATTTCTCTCTCTCCCGTTTTCTCTCACCCTCGTTTTTCTTTCAATTTCTCTCTCCCCACCCCTCTCTAATGTCCTCCGATCGTCACCTCCACTGTCCCACCCTCCCCTCTCTTGTCCTCTCTCTCTCCCTCAACTCTCTCCACTAACGAATTTTTTCATTTTTTTGAGTTGGTGGGGATGGGGAGGTGATTGGGGGATAATTATTCTTTTTTTTTTAGTAAAAAATAGAACATGTGTAACATTATTTAAAATGAAATAATTGCAAGAATGACAAAAATAATGGAGGGTATCTTTGAGAACCCTGCATTAGGATCCGTACCTGTTAGTTTCAATTAAAGCTCGTAAGTCATGGATTAAACGGTGTTTGTATTTACACCCCTCAAATTTATATGTAGACCCCCTTACTTGGATTGTGGTACATAAGATCATTTTATATCTATGCACCTTACATTGTTTTTGTAATTACCTTTCATTAAACTTTCTTTACTCATCTAAAAATATTAAATAATATTCATATTTCAAAAATTTGGATTGATTAATTTTTTTTAAAGGTTTCTCTAAGGTTTGAGTGACTATGTATATCAATAATATATTTTAACTATTTTTATTATACATAGATTTAATTTTTTTATTGGAATATGTCGCGATTTTTTTAATTTTAAAATTGTTTGTGTTTTGTTTGAAAAAAAATTAATTTTTGATATTGTTTTTAGGGGTGGTATGTATTTACAATAATTATTGTATCTAAAAAAGATGGATAATGTTACTTCCCCTATTTTCAGTCTCAATTCCAGTCTACATGTGTTTCAAATTTTTTAAAAATAGTATACCTCATCTAATAAGGTACATGCTTTTATAAAAAATGAAGTATATACTCTAATGAATTTCATGAATGCATTTATAGAAAATGTAAAAAAATTCTTTCCAAGCATATGCCTTGTCAACGTGAGCATATGCGTTGTTAATTTTTTATCGACGCATATAGGGCTGGAATTGGAGCCGAAAATGGATCTTGGTGTAACAGCGCTCAAGATAAATATTTAGGGTTAGGGAAAAAGATATACGTAGCCCCCATTACAGCCCCAATTGCAGTCCATCCTGTTTTTCTTTTTTTATAAAATTATACACTCACTATTTAAAGTGCATGCTATTATATGAAATGAAATATATATTGAGATACATTAGTGTATTTTTTTTTATGGTGAAAAAATAAAAAAAATGAACTACAGTATACACTATGATTTTGCAGTATATACTACGTTATTATAAGGGCATCTCCAATCCTATATCCAAACTTTTACTTAGATTTAAATTTGAGTAAAAGTCACCCAAAACCCTCACCAACCATTTACTTATATCCATACAAAATCAAGCTTTTACTCAAATCTATATCTACATCAAGTTGGACTCAAATATTTATTAAAATTTTCAACATCACTTTTTTTCCATTTGTCTCCACATTTTCTTCCAATGTGACTTTTTTTTTCTTTCAACTCCACCTTTAGTTGAATTATATTAGATGCCTTCTCACCCCCCAAAATTTCACTATCTCTTAACCCCCCACTCCCCCAAAAAAAAAGAAAAAAAGAGAAGGATTTTTTTTCCTAAATTTTCATTTTTTTTAACTTCTTATTTTTATTCCAATAAAAAAAAATATTTTTATTTTTTTTTTTCAAAAAATTGGATGATTATAATTTTTAAATTTGAATATTTTGAAAGGAAGAAAAATTAAATAGTAGGATTTTTTGAGAAAATGACTTTGAAAATATTTATTAAAAATATCTAAAAGAAGATGTGAATTATTAGAAAGATTTGAGTAAAACATAAAATGATGGTTGAAGACACATCAAATCAAATAAAACTTTTATAGATTTGAGTAAGGGCTGAAGATGGCCTAACATATGGGCTGCAAAACAGGCTTTAAAAATGGGCTACGTGTATCAATACTCGTTACGTTAGTTTATGTACGTGGGGGCTGCGTGTATCTTTTTCCTTATGGAGTGCTATCATCGCGCAATCTTTTTACTTAACTGCATGCACTTTAAAGGTAAGTGTATAATTAACAAAAAAAAAAAAAAAAAAAGGAATGGATTGCAATTGGGGCTGCGTGTATCTTTTCCCTTATGTACGTGGGGGTTAAAGGGCACTGTTACACCCAGATTCATTTCCAGCCCCATTTCCAACCCTATATGCGTCGATAGATTTCTATCGACGCATATGCTCACGTTAACAAAGCATATGCTCTGAAATAATTTTTTTACATTTTCTATAAATGCATCAATGCAATTCATTGAAGTATATGCTTCATTTTTTATAAAAGCACATACTTCATTAGATGAGTTTTACTATTTTGAGAAAATTCGAAACACATGTAGACTAAAATTAAAGCTGGATGTAACATTATCCGTGGGTCAAATTAGAAGTCCGATACATAAGGGCATGTAAGAAAGGGGTGTGCACGTGGATTTTAAAGGGGTGCAAACAGAGGCATCGTGGATTAAAACCCCCCATCAACTAGGGTTTATGGTTTTCCCGTCAATCTCTCTTCCAAAACCCTCATCCATGGAGGAAGAACTCGAAGAACCCACCCTCCCCGTCGCCGGCGACGTATGCCTTGCCCTCATGGACCGCTACGGCCGCTCGTCCGCCGCGCAGCACCGACACCTTTGCGCGACGGCCGCCGCCATGCGCTCCCTACTCGAAGAGGAGCAACTCCCCCTCACCCCTCCCTCCTACTTCGCCGCCGCCATCGACTCCCTCATCCACAGCCACTCGGAACTCGACGCCGTCTCCGTCTCCGCCCTCTCGGCCTTCCTTTCAGTCCTCCTTCCCAGCCTCCCCGCCCGGTCCCTCCCGCCTGGCAGGGCCTCCGATGCCGCCCTTGCCCTCATCGGGTTCCTCCGGGTGCCTCCGGAGAATTTGATGTGTTCGGCGTCCGTCCGTTCGATGGTGGGGTCGCTGGGGTTTCTGATTTCGTGCATTGATTCGGAGGACTGGGAGGCGATCAGACGGGGGTTCAATTTGCTCCTGGAATTTGCCGTTGATAAGCGGCCTAAGGTATGATTGCAGATTTGGTACTTTTATTTGGCAGAATTGTTGGGAGGCAATGATACAAGATCAATATTTCAATTGGTAGTAAAAAAAAAAAAAAAAAAAATCTGGCCTGCCCATGTTGTTAGTCTAATGTCCTTAATATGTATCTGTTCAAGGTCCAACTTTTCTTCCTATTATTAGACCTTTGAAAGAAGAGTCTTTAAGACCTTTTTCAGTTCATATCGCAGTAATTTTGTTAGAAGTGATCACCCAATCCAAATATATTGAAGTGCCATTCTTACAGTTTTTCATGCTGGATGCCAAGTTTTTTGAGAGAAGATAGGATCATTTCTTATTATTAGGATGCCCCCCCTCTATATAAAGGAGATGAGGGATCTCTGATTACAAAGGAAAAAAACCCTTGGAAACCCAATAGGCCGGATGCAAAGTTGATTGTGCTCTATGTACTCATCGAATTATTTCATGTTTATTAAAGTGATTGTACATCCAAGTAAACACTAACTCATTAAATACATATAAAGTAGTAGTGGCTTTAAGATGGAGAAGAAATATGATGACTCGAACACCATAGATCGTGGTGTTGACATTAATGTATGGGTGTTTGATTTCTCTACTTATCTCTGAAGGTTAGTGAATTGCATACGTGTTGGATTATTGAATCTGAGGAATCAGTGGGACATATGTTTCATTGCTTTAAGTATGATTTTACTTTTCTACCCCCTGGAAACGAACAACAAATATTCTTGTGGATGTGTGAATTTTTTTTTGTTGACCTTTTGACTGGAATTATTAATATTGAAGATTAAGAAATCAGATGTTGTTTTAACCTCAAGATTGTTCTCATATGTTTTTTAATGTGCAGGTTCGTAGGTGTGCACAGGTTTGTATCGAGAAGAACCTTAAGTATTTTGAAAAATCTGTCATTAAGAAAAAGGCTAGTAAGGCAGTGCTATCTTCATTTAATGGTTGCTTGCATCTGGCATGTGACATGAATGCATTAGTTATTGAGAATGGATCTGCAAGTAAAGGTGTAACTTGCCCCGAGCACTTGGAGGTCCTTCATATGCTTAGTGCAGTGAAAGCTTTGGTCCCTGTTCTTTCAAGGAAAGTTATTCAAAAAATCTTGTCTAGTGTCTGTATGTTTTTGGGGCCTCGCTTCTCGATGATTACAAGGCATATTCACAGTTTGATTGAGGTTATCTTTAAGCATTCTGGAAATGAAAATATCTCTTTTGAGGCAGACGAAATTGTGCATAATTTATCTTCATATGTGACTTCCATCGAGAAGAAGCCCATTGACACTGTCATGTCTGCCATGACGTTGTTAAAAAGTGCCCTTGACAAACTTCATGCTTTAGACCCAAGTACATGGAGCAAGAATCTTCCTCTTGTTTTCAATCATATTGCAGGTTTTGTTTTTGAATATTTTATTCATTTTTTTTTAATAAATTTGTAATGGTTTCTTTTCTATGCTTCATTGTTTATGTATGTGCATATGACATATTCCTGTTAAATAACCTTAGGAACATTCCATTGCTGCTAATTTTTTATATTTATCTTTGGAAATGAAGTGCACTTGGTTGTTAGCCTTTTTTTATTAAAAGGTAGGATGTCCACTAGGCTATTTTTTTTTTTTGTGGAATTCGACCAGGATATAAGATGCTAGGAGAGTACGCTAGGAAGCACAGAAATCACAAACAACATTGCCATCATTTGCCCATTTAGCTCGGTTAACTTTTTTGAGTACCTTGTCTTGAGGTAAAAGCCACATGAAACATTGAATCTTCAATGGAGTGATAACTTCCCAAATTTGATAGGCAAAATTGGATGAGGGGATCACTCATAAGGGGTCCACATCATGACTTTTATAGAAAGTTTTGAAGGTGAAACCATAAAAAGGATCTCATTTCGAAATAACCATGTCTTCAACTCCCAATTCAAGAGACACCTCTTCAAGAGATGCAAGAAGGGTTGTGGTGAAACCATGAAGAGGATTTTTTTTCCAAATCACATGTCTTCAAATTCCAAGCCAAGAGACACCCCTTAAAGAGATATGAGAAGGGTTGTGAACTCTGCCACTATCACATATTTAAATTTAAAATTTGATAAAATTGAGGATACTGAATAAAGTTTTTGTTGCCACATGTGAAGGCATCACAAATGAGATCTTCTTTGTTTGTCGCCACTCTAAAAAGGTTTGAGAATAAGGAAGCTGGAGAAGAGCCATTGAGCCAATTATCCTTCCAAAAAAAATTGCCACCCCTTTACCAACCTTGAATTGAAGTTCCTCCTTCAAGGCAATGGCCATATCAAGGATATTCTTTCACTCCACTGATAAATAATTCCTTGTGTGAGGCTTCAAATTCAATCCAGTGCATTCCACGTAGTATTTTCCCCCGAATGACTTTTGTCCACAAGGAAGACAGATCAACTAAAAGCATCCAAAGCCATTCCCCAAGAGAACTCTATTCATATTTTGAAGGTTAGGAACTCCTACTCTTCCCTCCTTGTTACAAGAAATATGGTTTCATGTCACCAAGTGGATAGATCTTCCATTTTCCTTGTTACCGCCCCATAGCTACAAGGTTAAGTTCTATGACCTGATCCTCACGTGGCATGTTGGGCAATTTGCTTCTCCTTTCTTTTTTTCCTGTTTTGTTTGTTTGAATTGGGTAATCGCTTTTATTCAATAAAATTTGGGTAAGATGCCTACCATTTAGTTAAAAAAAAAAATCGGGGCCACTGTTCGAGCTTGGGTATCAGTATTACTCAGTGAGAATCATCATCATTGATCATGGATATTATTTGGAGAGGGCGATTGTATTGAAATTATTTTCAGGGGTGAGAGGTAGATGCACTTGGATTTCCTCTTTTCTTTTCCTTTTTTATGTTTTATCTTTCTTCTTTTGTATTGGAGATCCCTCGTCTCCATTTTGTTTGGGCGATGTCATTCTTAATATGAATCGCTTCTTCCTTTTATTTCAAAAAAAAAAAAAAAAGGTTTCTGCCATCTATGATCTATCTAAAAGGAGCTTATCCAAATGCATTCCCCATTAAAATTATAGAAAAAATTCATATTCATTTTGGATCTTCAAATGAAGGATTAAAATGTATGAAATTGCTGTTGTGGGCTGGCTGGAATCATCTAAGCCTGACTCTAAATTGCAACACCCCCTCTGGTCTTGCTCCAGCAGATCAGTGAAATCTGGCGAACATCTTCTAAGTTATAGTGAACAGACTCCCATGCATTTGACAAATAGAATCATGCCTTTTTCGATCATTCGATATTAGATTTTGATTCAAGACCATTTAGGTGATGGGTTATTTAATCATGTCATTTTCTATCTTTTCAGGGTTTTTAAATTCTGAAGCAAATATTTCATCACACGCAGCAAATATCTTGAAGGAGATAATCAGCTGTCACATTGAAAGGAGTACTTTCTTAGTCAGCGGAATTCAATTACTCAATGATAACATTAATAACTCTGAGGCAAACTCTCTAATATCTATTTGTTCTGCATTGGAGAATATGCTTGGTGCTTGGAATATAATTCCTGATGAGCATACCTTGGCAGTGATATCAGATTTATTCCTGAAACTAGGTATGTTATTCCATCTCTAACTTGTGGACTTGAATCTTATTCTTCTTTTGTAGATGAAATTTATGGTAGCTTTCTCACATAATTGCATATGTATGTCCTCTTCCTCTTTTATTATTCAGGAGTTAACTGACTTGAGCGTGGAAGAGTTTATGCATGTTCTCACGCTGTTTAAAAAACCAGTGAAGGCACAAGATGTTATAATTGTTATTTATTTGAGAAAATAAAGCATAAACTAAATTTGGAAATCAAAAAAAGATTTTGATACCCAATTTCGCAATATATGCATTCCATTCTCCTATCTGATATGTGCATTGCATTGATGCAACAAACAAGTATTTTTCTAAGCCTAATTGTAAATATAATATTTCAATTGAGATAAAAGTATATTTAGCTTTTGTAGTTTCGGAAGAGGAAGAAGATGTACTGCCAGCTGGGGGTTTTGCCTGGATTTGAGTTCTTTAAAAAAATTGTTTGTCAATACTAACCTCTTTCGGCACCATTCGTTTCTAAATATACATTATCATATTCATGCTAATTTACACCGGCTGAAATAATCTAATATTTTTCATATTCCTGTCCAGGTATGGTCTGATAGCAGTCTGTTCAATGATATAAAGTGAAATGACCGGATATTCCTTGATTGATGTCATGGGGCGAATTTAGATAAGATAATCATGATTGTGTTCTATATCTTTTTTAGCACATTGTTCATTTTTTGTTATCTGCTTGTTTTAAGGTGTATAACAAGGATGCCCTTAGTTTTAGCACACCATCTGACATGGATAAAGTGTCTTATCCTTGTCCACTTTCATTACAGTATTGAATCCTTTTGGATAAGATCTGGTTCGCATGCTCATGTCCAATACTGATACATGTCCCCATGTGTTTCTAACACAGGCCTCCCTATGTGTTTTTAAAATGGGCTATAGCATTCTAAGAGTTGTTCAATGAGCCAACTTTATGGGAGATAGGATAATTTGGAGGCAGGGGAGATTCATGGATGATTTTAGATGAGTGAGTCTCAAGCTAACTGCTAACCTTGATTTTTTAAAATGTTCTATGGCATTTTAAGGTTAAAATTCACCCTCCTTAAAAAAAACCTCTCTTTTGTATTTAGGAATTTAGAGCCATCATATTTTTTTTTTCAATTTTTATGCATGAACATAAATTTCACCTCTCACCAAATTTAATCTAGGCGCTGTTGCTATACTTCTTATTATATAAAATTTTATTATTTTGTTGTAGTTTTTGTGTCCAATACTTTGCTGCTTATGTATAGGAAACATGTTCTTTTGGAGTCATTAAACTTTGTTCTTTTTCTAAGTATACTTATATAATTTGCGCTATGTATATTATGTATCAAACCAAGGCAATATGTAGTTTTGCTTGAAACAATGTTTTATTTTTTACTTTAATTTTTTTGTAGGTGAATGCGCACACCTGTTTATGAAAGGCATTGTGCTTAAGCTTTCAAAATGGGCAGTGGATCTAAATGATGATGTGCCTGGGAAGGAGCATGTAAGTCTTGGCGTGGAAATGTAGATTTCTTTTGTGTAGATAATTTTCCATCGGATGTGTTTTTCAATACATTGAACAAAATGCCATAATTTTCAAGCGTACTCATGAACTTATGATGACATGACATGAGCTGACAGTGTATATTTTTAAACCCAAGGGGGATTAAGCGACATTCAGATACCTCAAAGTGTCTTGGTGTAATTTATCCTATTGTTTAAACACGTGCTTAATTGTGGGAGACTGGGAGAGCAAAATTAGAACTTTGAGTGCAGTGCAAATTTTGCTTTTTCTGTAGCCTCCGAAGAGTATCATGTACGTATAGTCTACATGAAATGCAGGCCTTTTCTTGTGTGGAACTTGTTATTGATAGACATTTTGTTGGATGAACTTGATATTATTTTTTTGACTAAGCACAAATATATTATACACTTTAATTTGTTAGTTATCCTATTAATTGTTTATTATTATCTACAGCTTCAAAAGTGCATAGGATCTGCTGTAATAGCTTTGGGACCAGAGAAGATGCTTTTGCTGTTACCGATCACCCTTCATTCAGAAAATCTCACTTGTTCAAATCCATGGCTCATACCTATCTTGAAGAAATATGTCATTGGAGCTTCCTTACAATTTTTTATGGAGCATGTTGTACCTCTTGCAAAATCACTAAAGAAAGCATGTAGTGAAGGTAGTGGTTTTTTTTTTTTTTTTGGTTGTGTAAAATTACATTTAATCTTTTTGTTTCTATAAGTTCTGACATTTCCTCTGTTCACTGTCAGCTCAAAAATCACCTAAGCTACTGGAATTGCAGTCATCTGTCCAAGGCCTCTGGGGATTGCTTCCTGCCTTCTGTAATTATACGACTGATACTTCTAAAAGTATTAAATCGGTCGTCAGCTGTTTAATCGCCATGTTCAATGATGATCCATCTACCCATGAAATGATTTCCATTGCCTTGCAGGTATGAGCAATTTCGTATGGACCATTCTGTCGTCTTTCATGGATCTAATGCTATTTATATATTTGTCATCAGATCATGCATTATGTTGAATTCATTTGTAACATTTCTATGTTTTTGTTGTTCTGCTGGTAGGTGCTCGTGAATCAAAACAGAGGTGTTATCATGGCTAAACAAAAATCAGAAGAGGATGTAGTAGAAGATTGTAATACTGAACTGCAGGCTGCTCCTTCTTACTATTCCAGAAAAATTGCTTCTAAAAATCTCCATGCATTGTCCTTGAATTCTATGGATGTGATTCAGATTCTAACAGAAGTTTTTTTCAAGTCTCCTCCAGCAAAGCGTGCATATTTAAAGGTCATTTATTCTGTATATGGATTTCTTGGTTTATCATGATCCTCTATGTTTCTTACTCCAGCTTTTACAAAGTTTTCTGAGGATCTTTCCTTTTAAGTCCCCCAATTTTTATTGGGGCACATCCTACAATAGTGTTTTCTTGTCATACTTATCTTTTTTTCTTACCCACATAGCATTTCTTATTTATTGATAAAATTAACATTGCTGGTCAATGGTGATTTATGAAGATAGGGAGCATGCATCTCTTTGATATTCTATTTGTCATTTGGAATTTCTTTGATGTTGTTTTCTTTCTGGTCTCAATATGATTTGCATGTATAACGGCTGTTTAAGTATGGATATGAAAATGTGATTATGATGACAAACCATTAACAAGCTTTATCCCATAAAATGGGGTTGGCTATGGAGCATGTTTAAAATAAAGCAAATAAGGTTTATGGTAGATCGCTGTATCTGTATAACTATATGTCAACTTGATGTCAAATCTAGGAGAATGGATGGCAAGTCAGTGGGTATAAAAGGAGACTGCCATAGAGCCCTTGTTCAAGATGGGTTGGTGGAACACATGTTATCACTTCCATACATTAATTTAATGCATCCAGGGACCAACACTTCAACTTCCCCACATCTGGAAAATGTATAGATAGGGAGGTAAAAAGACACATTTGATGTAGAGTCTTCATTTATCTCTCAGGCGGTTCATCAGTCAAAGGGATTATTAAAAACACATCCCAATATATCTATAATGCTTATACAAGATTAATAAAACTTTTTGGTGTTAGGCTTCCACCTTTCCTTAAAAATTGGTTTATTGGTTTGGGGGAGTTCCATGCAGTGCTGTAAATCTTGATAATTGGCTGCCTTTTTAGCAAATAAGTGTGGGACAAATTGATAATTTGGAAGAAGAGATGGCATTCAACATTGAACAAATATTCCCTTTGCAGTATGTTGGAGACTTGGAGGAAGCTCACAAGGAACAATGGAATCTTCAAATAGAAACTGTGTAATAGTAAATACTAAATACATGAGAAAGGTGGTGGATTATCAAAGGGCATGGAAATTATCTCTCTGTTTTTTTTTTTTTTTGTATCTAAGGGCATGGAAATATCTTTACTTTGTAAATTCACTGGTATTGAATGTCTCCTTCTTGCTTTTGTCCCCCATTTTCTCTGGTTTCTGGAGAAAAAGAAAGCATGTATTAGATGGAAAAAAAAGTGTTTCAACAACAAGTTCTATTCAATTTACCCACCATTTTTCAGCTGAATTTACGCATTCTGAAGAGGTGATGGTTATCTTATCTTTAGCTGAACATAGCTCCGATATAACATTTCATTGTGAGGCCTAAGTAGTTCTCATTTTTTTTGAAGAGAATGGTTGGCTTTCGCCTTTGTATAAATCAAAGTGAAAGCCTCATGAACATGCGAAATACAAGCTTCATCCACACCAGATGGACAAAACCCCAACAAGAACACCATAAGCAGAGGAGAACTCTACTTAAGGTGCCTCAAACCATACAAAAAACAACAAACAGATTATCCTTGAATTGATAATCGCCCACCCACCAATGAAATGTCACGCGCCCCAGCGCAACATAACATGAATGCCTAAGTAGTTTGTAAATTCATGAGGCCTAAGTAGTTCTCATTATCTTGGTCAACACCTTATTCAATTAAAGTGTCCACATGAATGCCTCTTTATGTAGTAGCCATTGATCTCCTGAGCACACTGCAGATATTTTAGGCAGATTATGGGAATTCAAGGGCAACACTTTATATAATGATTTCACTGAGAAGCCATGTGTTCCTTCTCACAGCACGTCTTCTTCACTCTGCAGGTGGACCTTCACATTTTATGACATAGCCAGTATCCCAGCCTCATATGTCTCCTCTTCCGATAGGGCCCTTCTCAATCTTGGGTACCTCACCTCAGCATCTGTCATCTGGATCACTAGCTGAACCCTATCCTCTTTGTTTACAGACACCCTGAAAAAATTTGACGGAGAACTTTGTGGGACTTTTCTGTAGTAGCCATTGATCCATTCAGAATTGTATTTGGGCCCATTGCTAGGAGCAAAATCCATTTCTTGCTGATGTTGAGAGAAGAGAATAATTGAATTCTTATTGAGATACCTTAAAAAAAAAGAATACTTATTGATATTTGTGATTTGTTGTGGTCCAGTTGATATTTAAAACATTGACTCCGGTTTATAAAAATATTATATTTATTGTTGAGAGTTCAAACAACTTTGAATGAATCATTACTGCTGGACAGAGGGATTGAGTTGTTGCTCAAGTGACCTTGAATTATTAATTTCACAAGAAATGGGTTTTCCTAATGTTGTAAAAAGCACTAGGTGCTAGTCAAGCGGTTAGTGGCCGCTTAGGTTAGTTTGGCAAGGGGTTAAGGTTTTGAGGATAAGTTGTTCTAATTTTATGAGATAAAAAATCCATCATTTTTGTCCTTATTTACATTTGTTAAAATTGGGACAAAAAGTGAGGATAAATGTTATTCTAGGCTTCCGGCCTTTAGGTGGAACAAAAATCTCAATTTTCATTTTAAAATGGGGACAACTATTTGCACTTTACCCCGATTATGTTTTATCCCAAACGGGATAAGTTGTCCTCCCCACCCACTTATCCTTACAATTACCCCTTAACCCACCCCTTGTCCCTTTGCCAAACCAACCCTTAGGGATCAATGAGCTAGGTAAGGATCAAGTAAGGATAAATTGGTTGTTTTTTAATAATAGAAAATATTATTCAAATGCTAAATAAATGTAATAAAAGAAATAAAATTGGAAGAAAAGGGGAAAAATCAAACCAATCCATCTAGAGCCTACTTAATCCCCGCTTAACCATTGTCTAGCCGCATAATTCCTGATTAATCTCATGGCTGCTTAATCCCTTAGATGAGGCGGGAAAGGCCTGAATCCGCTTAGGCGCCCGCCTTATCCCCTGTATGCATATAAATATCAAGTTAGCCATTGTGCATCTAAGCATCGTTGCTCGAATAGTTGATGTGCATTATTGGCCTTACATGGGATGATACAATGTAGTGAGCAATATAGAGCTTCATATCAAGCGCCACATAGGGGCATCATGCTGGTATTGGATAGCCGGTCTGGATCAAGGGAATCACCACTATTCAGATTGTCTCTTTACACTATGCATCTACTTGTTCAGCATCCTGTTTAGAGTGCCTTTCAGCTGTCTTTATAATTATACATCAAGAAAGACATTATAATGTGGGTTTTGAGTTTTTTTGGGGTTTACTTTTACAGGAAACAATTGGTTGTATGGCCTCCATTGCTCAGAAATCAGACACACAACAGTTCTTTGTCTCTTTGTTGGAAAATTTTGAACCAGACAACATAGTGGCAGAGGCTTCAGAAAATCATATGGAAAAGGGTGCTGATCAAGAACAGGATGGGGAAACAACTGCCAATGGACATGGTGTCGCACAGAGGTACTCTTTTTTCTTTCTGAAAGACCCGTAGAAACTGGTCTCATGGATACATTCTTGTAATGTATGAGTTTTAAGGTGCATGTAGATCTGAGTCTTCTCAAACTTAAATACATGAGAAAACTTAAGAATCTAATTAGATCTGCAAACAATTTGTGGACAACCAGATTCTGTTATTAACTTGCTATTATCTCCTTTTCCAATTATTCTTTTTTTTTTTTTTAATACTGTATATGATCAATAGTTCTAATTTTATTTGACAGTTGAAAGAAAGTGACAATAGTATGCTGAAGAAGTAGATGAGGGAGGGGGCAAGATTCAGAACATTTAAGAGTGGTTGTGTTTACTATTCTAGTCTTGCGAAGGGAGGGGAAGAGGATTTATACTTGGGAACTTTTTTTTTACTTGGTCTCTTACTGAGTACGGAATTTGTTATTTAATCTTGACAACTGAAACCATCAGTCAGAACATGTCCCAAGAATAAAATTTAATCTGGTCTTTGGAGGCACAATATTCTTTTGGAAAGTCGGATTCTCTTACATTTCTTGAAATAAGTTTCTCCTACATTTCTTTTTTTTTTAAAAAAAATCTTCTTTTGGAAAGACAGTTGGGTTGTAGATCTCCCTCTTTCCAACTTATTCAGCTGTATTTCCCAGATAGCAGCAAATTAGAGAATTCAGTAAGCAACTATGCTCTAGGTGAAAAGGTAGTAGGGGATCTGCTGGGGATGAGTTATCAGACTAAGAGATTGCCTCCGTCAGCAAGTGGAGCAAGCTTACTGATTACACTGAACTAGTGAACTTTTTTGGAATTTTTAAAAAGCCGAGATGAAAGATCAAGACTCATGTATCTGAGCCTTTCAGAAACATGGGGATTTCAGGGTCAGGTCATTGTAATTCCAATGCAGATCGAGAAATGAGGTGGGCTCCTAACATGATAATTTGGTGTTAACGTGATCCTTTTAAATTTAAAGTTTCAATTTGCTGCTTATGCAAAAAGAA
Organism: Acorus gramineus; assembly: GCA_030737835.1. Taxonomy (NCBI): domain Eukaryota; kingdom Viridiplantae; phylum Streptophyta; class Magnoliopsida; order Acorales; family Acoraceae; genus Acorus; species Acorus gramineus. Next base: position 20,501,614 of record CM060848.1, on the reverse strand, counting down.
TCTTCACATGAGAGAATCTCAGGAAAAGGGGGAAGGGGATGCGGGAGGGCCATTACATACCTTCATAAGTTGTTGCAATATGGAAACCATGAACCACCTTATGAGACGTTCTTGCGCGAGATTGATTTGGAACCATATTTGGAGCATCTTGTGGTCCAATGAAGCATGCCCTCTAACACAGAAAAGTGATCTAAAGGACATGAAATATTGTTGTTGTTAACCTGAAATGGTTGGCGGACCTGAGTTTGGAGCTTATGAACCATGGGCATCTGGTGGAAAATCTGAAGAATTATAATTTTATTATTAATGTTTCCTTCTTGGCCTTGGTAATTGGACATATGTTTTTTTTTTAATGACCGACCAATTTTCATTGATAAACTGGGAAGCCCTTGCCATATGTTAATCCCTCCTTATAATATCTCTGCGATATTAGATTTTTTACTTTATTTTTAGAGGTTTGGTTCTATGGCCCATTCCTGTGGGACTGTCACATCTGATATCAATAGATTTCAGCTGCTGAGCTCCAACCTTTCTTCCACTTGGTAGAAAATTGTTCAAGTTGTACACAATCAAAACTGAACATGAGAAGGGATTGAAGGCATTCAGGAAATTCTGGAGGAGTTAAAATGGAAGTTGTCTTCAGAAAGTACTCTCAAGTAAAATTATATTGACAGTCTTTGAAGAATAAGTCAGTGTTAATGTTTCAAAATTGATCCCTGTCTGTCCTTTTCCACGTTTGACTACAAGAAACCTTTGTATTCTAATGGATAATAGTTTTGATATCCCTACTCAATTATTCTTGTTTTCTCCCTGTCCTTTGATCTCCTGCAAACAAGCTGTTTGACATCTTCATCATTGTATACATTCTGTCATTCTTTTTGAGGTCATACTGCCAAAATTCAGATAGGCAAAATCTTTTTTTCTTTGTTTGAGATAATTTAGATAATCATACAAGTCAACTTATGAACTGCAATAAAATCTGAACATGAGACTTGGAGGCACTATGAAGGAATTTAATGGAAACTTCCTGTTCTCTATTCCTCATTCCTTCCCTTAGGGTTTTCTTTTCTTTTCGCTTCTTGTATGCTTTGGGCGTATGCCTGTTTCAAATGAAATAGTGGTGGTACGCCTACCTTTTTCTCAAAAAAAAAAAAAAATTGCTTTAAAGTCCAGGTCTTTGTGGGATTGGAAAAAAAAACATCTTTCAAACGGGTTCTGATTTGTGTTGAAGGGAAGAGACTGTTGATGCAGTCAAGTAGATTGAAAAGGGTTGCAGTTGGCTTATGAGGCTGACTAAATTGGTGGAACAAATTTTTAGACAGATTGGAGGATCACAGTTTCTGTATGAGCATGTGGAAGTCCATATATATTTGTTATTTGTTTTGAAGTAAAATGTGCAAATGAGTACATTCATTTATGTGAAAATCAGAGTAATGCTCCTTCCCATAGTTCAAAACCATGTGCGCATGTGCGGTGGGGTCCACACATGGCATATGCGGCCGCATGTACCGAACATGCGGCTGCACATTGGGTAAGGTGGTCGTTCGAACTGGGGGTTCGAACGGGAGTTTGAAGGACGGTTCAAAATGAACTTCGAACATTCTCTGTCGAATTGCTGTTTGAACGGATTTCGAACGATATGTTGCCTTTCGAATTACTGTTCGAACGGAAATTCGAAACCAGAAGGAGGTTTTACTGTTCGAACTGAACTTCGAACGCCCTCTCTACCTTCGAATCGAGTTCAAATGCTTGGCCGCACATGATCGCACATGACCACACTTGGCCGCACATTGGCGGCACATGCGCCGCATGTGGTGTTGGATGTGTGCCCGGGGTCACACATCAGCATGTGTGGCCGCACGTACCGGTACGTGCGGCCGCACTTCGAACTATGCTCTTTCCTATACAAAATGAATTTAAGAACATATTGATTAGATGAGTCCCAACCTCATGAAAAAGAAACTAAGAACTTTACATTTACTGCCCTATATTATCAACTCAGCCAAATCTTGGCTTTATTATTCCCATGATCCCCTATTCTTCTGCTGAAGGTGGAATGACATTTACTATATTAAATTGAAAATATGATACTTTAGATGATAGTTTACAGATACTCCATTTCAATCTTGTGCAGGTCAATGATGATAGAGCTTGCATCCTGTTTTGTTGAGGGAGCCAGTGAAGAATTCATCAACATGATTTTTGATTATATCAAATTCTCCTTACTGGTATGGATCTGATTGTGTCGTCTTCAGATGATGTGCTTAAAATTGGATCTCCAAGAAGTTAATTCTCTTTACTAGCTTTATTTTATTTAATTTTTGTATTTGTTGCTAATGGCATCTAGGATGATGGACTTTGCCAATTTGAAGCATACTTCACACTCAGCAGAATATTTAAGGTACTGTATAGCATATTCTCATTGTCATTGGTTTCCTTCTTCATTTTCGTATGAGCCTTGGTGTTGATGCCGCCCATTGATGCTTTATAGGAGCATGTCTGGTTTTTCCATAGTCGATTTGATGAGCTGAGGGATCTGCTTTTCGGAGCAAAGAAACCCGCTGATATTATGACGTTAAGAATGCGATTGTCATGTTACCATTTCTTATTGGTTCATCTGCTCAAGGTCAGACTCTCATTCTAAATTAGTAATTTTTTTAACAGTGCATAAATGTATAGCAAAATGTCTGTTGAGGGATTTTTAAAATTATGGTTTACTTAAAAATGTGGCATTATTAAAAACTTCTTGGGCTCTGCACAATTCATACAGATATTTGTGGATGCTGAAATTAAGAATTGAAAGAAAACATGCAAAATGGTACATGAAACATAAGTAAAATGGTCGTTGACATTACTCAGATATCTTCAACATTGTGCTGCTATTTTTTTCTGGCATTTTAGGCAACCACAGAGAGATTAGAAGTTAAAGAGGCATAACAACATTAATAAATGTGTTATGCAGTATGGTCCATATCTGTATTACAGAAGTTTTTTTCAGCCAGGGTTCTTTTTCACGGTCTGAAATTTAAATTAGTATCTAAGCCGTTTTCTCTCCATGGAGCACCCTTGCTTGACTCCATCCTCCCTAAAAGTGGTACCATATTTATAAAATCCAATTTTAAGATACTAGAAGTCATAAAGCATGGATGACTACACTTTTTAAATCGAATTTAAGTGATTGGAAGTCATAAGCACGATTAATTTGTCTAAATTTATAGAAACAAAATCTAAAACCTTCTAAACAGATATGTAAAACTAAAGCCGTGGATTATAATGAAGAAGGTGATGTAACGTAGGGTACGCTCTTCTATGGATCACATCAACCTTCATGCACAAAGGGGTGCGGGATCTCTAGGAATCTATTGATTTTTCGCAAAGAATGCCAGAACAATGAGCTTCTATGTATCTGCTATTCTACCAAGAATAATAAAACAATAGGAAAAATAAAGAAATGAAACTCAAAATATCTGCTTTATTTTCATGATTACATGGTTTATTTATAGAGGAGAGAATCCCAACAGAATAGGATCTCCTTAAATCTCCTAAATCCTCTTTTGAATAAATTTTATTTATTCCTTAATAACTAGAAAAGGAACATAACAAAATCCTAAATAAAAACCAAAATCATATCGTAATGATATCATAAATAATGACTAATCCTAATTATTCATAAATAATAAGTGATCCTAAAACTAAAACTACAAATCATCCATAGTTGTCGGTTTGGTGGTCCTCAATGTTGATCGAATGATTCATAATCACGGCACAAGGGGATGTCTTTGGGCACTTCTATCTCATGTATTGACTATACCGCTCATGCTGTTTTTTTTTTCTTTCTTGGTGATATTAAGAGTCTATGATGGGTATTTTCCATTGGATGCAGATGTCAAGGCTCGTTTGGATAGACGCATAAGCTATTCTGGGCTTTATACCTATTCCAGGAATTGTTGACTTTATCAATAGAATAAGTGATTTTGTGTTTGGTTGTGTTTAAGTTATTCTAAAGGTTGGAGTGTTTGGTTGATGAAGAATAAAATGTGAATAACGTGTAAAAAGTTGATTTGACATGTGGGTCCATTGATGTATTAGAGGTGATGACAAGTGATTTGAAATGAAAAAAAAATAAAAAATGTGGGACCCACTTATGCCCCCGTTTGGAAAGGGAGTATGATTTATTCTTGGGTATACATTTATTCTGGCATAAGTGACTATAAATAAGGATAAAGTGATTTTGTGTTTGGTTGTGTTTTGAATTATTCTCGTTGGTAAACGTAAGAAAAAATGTTTTGTTGTTTAGGTAAAATGTGAATAAAGTATGGATAAATATTTATAAAAGGTTAAAAAATAATGATAGTTGATTTGACAGGTGATTTATAAGAGGTGATGACAGTTGATTTGACAGTGGGTCCACATATTCTTTGGGTGGAATAACATAGAATAACTTTAATTCCAGGGACTGATTAGAATCCATATACCACTTTATATTAGTTTATTATGCATAAGATATCCAGGTTATACCAGGCAAACAAACGGGTTGGGGTCTGGGGAGGGTGCTGAGGCGGTGAGTGGAGGAGGGGGAGAGAGTGAGAGAGACAGGGGAGGGCGGCGGTGGGTGGAGAAAGATAGAGAGAGAGATGCCGGGGTTCTCTCACGGTCTCACCGCTCCCTGCTTTTACCCACCATCCCCTCTCCCACCCCACCTCCGCCCCCGGCCTCCTTCGCCCATCGCTCTCTCTTTCTCACGCTCTCTGTTTTTTTTGTTATCCTCCCCACAACCCCCTAAAAAAACTAATTTTTAATTGGGGGTTGGGGGTGGAGGACCCTCTAAAGTGAGGTCAGAGTAACACCCCACCCCCCCGCCGCCGCGAAGAAGAACACGACGAAGAAGAAGAAGAAGGCTCTCTTGCATTTTATGATAATTAAAATTCTTGTGCTCTCTTAAGAATATTGCATTTTACCCAATACTTGTCCCTAATGTTATTGAAATGATGATACATATTCACACACTTGGTATTCATATTTGTGTCTGGTATCATAATTTGACACTTTCATTTAGCCAAATAGGATATACTGATGTCAGTGAAATTTATTTACTGTATCTTGCATGGTATATTTCTTGACATCCTTTTTGTTGTAATTATTGTGGAACATGCCATATTTGGACTCTGTTGCAGCGGCTTGGACGCTTTCCAAAATATGGTTCACTTTTATTTATATTTTATTCATCCTGAGATCTTGTGGCTTGTTGTGCAGAGTGATGAGAAGAAGATGAGCAAGAAGGCATTTTTAGTTCTCAATGAAATTATAGTGACACTCAAAGATGTAAGAGTTCTTAAAATTCTTTTGAATGAATTTTCTTGTGACCCCACCCCATCCTCCCTCCTGTATAACTCTCACTCTGATGGAAACACAAATTAGCTTACACATCTACACGTGCTTAATTAAAATGACATGCTTAAACATCTGTGACTACACTTCATGCATTGCAGAATTAATTTGGCTGTCCATTCTGCTGTCTGACAGAATTACCCTATCATATTTTGTAGTCTAATGAAGAAGTGAGAAAATCAGCTTATGATATATTAATTATCATAAGTGGCAATTTGAAGAACTCCATGTTGTCCAACCCAGAGCAACCATTGCAGAGATTTTTCACCATGGTAACTAATAAATTTATCTTTTTTGACATGATATCTTTTTACTGTGATGAATTATATTAAATATAATCTAAATTTCCGGTACATATTTGTCCTTAAGGTGCTCATACCTTTTTCTTATTTTTTACAACATTTCTGTCATTTTTGTTTAATTATCTTAACCATCTTTGTTGCTATCGTTGTTTCATCTTAATAGTGTTCCTACTGAATGCATAAATGCATATTGGGAACTTGCATTTTTGAAGTACACGAGATGTTAGTCTTTACATGGAGTCTTGAAAATCAGTAATTTGATATATTTCCTAGCACCTGTTCAGTTGCACTTACTCTTTGCATGGATAGGAAAATTAGCCTATGTTATCGCATGGAAAAGGCATGAATGGGTTATTCAACTGTTCAACACGACCAGAAATTGTGAGTTAGAGCTTTATAAGCTTATCAATCAACCTAAATACATAAATTCTAAGCTTGATTGCCTCTCCTCTCAGTAAAGGGTCTTATATATATGCTTCGTAGTCATACGAAGGTTGTTGAGATTGGATAAGGTCCAAACTAAATCTCTAATCACCATCAACAATCCAATATTATCATAATAACCTAATAAATTTTGGGTCGTCTTGCTTCGGTATGGGGTGGGGTGAATAATAATGAACAAATCGTCTCGTCATCTTCCTTATTGCTCCGTGGAGGTCTTTCTATCATTGTAAGTAAAGCGAGTCGAGGAGTTGGTGATGGGAATTCATAAATGAATTCGTTCAGTTTGAAATAAACAAAGTCCAGGTCGTTCATGTTGTCCTCTACCATGTCAAGATGGCAACATAGGAACTCTCCACCCAATTGTTGTGCTTGAGCTTGGCCTTGGGTTGATGTGGGTAATCGTGATGCAGCTGATATAGAGCTCATTTGTTGGTTCAGTGATAGGGGTTCTTGGCTCGCCGGCCTGGCTGTGAATTTATTTAGTGCTTGAACCTATGTGCACTCATTCTAGATATACGACTTTCAAGTATTCATTGCCAATTTTTGACATTATAAGGAAAGAGTAATAGCGTGCCAGAGATTTCTTAACATGTTATTATGTTTCCTTTTTTTTGTTTATGCTGATATTTGCTTGAAATAAAACAAAAAGCGATTTCGTTGGCTCTGTTGGCTCTTCATTCCCATGGCATTATACACAGAAAAGTGATTTCGTCATTCACTTTGCTCAATTCACACTCATTGAGATTTCTCCAGGTACCCCATCCATTGATGTACTTTAATTGGTGGTTGGGGGGGGGGGGGGGGGTTGGTTATAAGTCCCCTGTCTAATGGGACTATTTCTGTTTTACTATTTATAAATGCTTATTTAACTCATTATATAAGAGTCAATAGTCATCTTCCAAAAATGGGTGGAATTTAAATCAGTGACCTCTTTCAATTTGAATAGATAAGGTGAATATGTTCCCATCTTCTTAAGTTATTGATTCTATGAATCATGTGTTCTTTTAGAGAGCAATTTATTACTAATCTGAATGAAAATATTATTGAACAAACTTTCAATTTAATTTTTTTTAATGTTTAGATATATGCATGACAATTCATAACATTTGCAACCTATGCAGATAATGGGATACTTATCTGGTTCATCTCCTCACATTACAAGTGGAGCAGTTTCTGCATTGTCATTGCTTATATATAAGAACACTGGTGTGTGGTTCTCTGTGCCAGAGTTGGTACCCTCTGTTTTGGCCTTACTGCAAAGTAAAGCCAATGAAGTTATAAAAGTGAGTATGATTTAAATTTTGGACCGTATTTCTTCTTATCTATTATAAAAATGTGCTAAAAGTTTGTGTTTCTGATTTTGGCTGGAACAGGCTGTTCTGGGTTTTGCAAAAGTCCTGGTGTCCTGCTTACATGCGCAAGACCTGCAGAACTTCCTCTCTGCAATTGTCAATGCGATACTCCCATGGTCCTCTGTCTCAAAAAACCATTTCAGATCAAAGGCATGTATCATCAATGCATAAATATTTATATGCCAAATTTAGTTGACTGTTTGTTCCTTTCAATTCTTCATTTGTATAATTGCATCATCTTATTTGGATGGCAGGTAAAAATCATTCTTGAAATTATGATACGAAAGTGTGGTTTGAGTTCAGTTGATCTTGTCACACCTGAGAAGTACAAGGGTTTTGTCAAATCTGTTGTGGAGGTAAACCATTCCCTCTTGTTGGATATCTCCAAATCAAAAAAATCTATTGCTCTGGTTATGTGATGTCTTATTTGTCATGTATTTTGGACAGTAGAAATATAGCTTGTTCATCTGATGGTATATGGTTGCCAAATATTATGCTCTTGCAAGTTTTTTTTTTTTTTTTTGTATCTGATATGGTATTTTATGAGTCTCCCTGGAAAGTGATATGGCATGATCAATACGTTCAGTTCAGTATGTGCATTCATAATAGTGTTGAATATACAGGCATGACATTCAAAAATGTTTTATATTCTACTTGTGTGTTTCAAGAGATGTATATGTTTATGAAGATTCAAAGGTGCTGTTGTGCAATCAATTTACTCAGCTTTCATGAGTGCAGATTGCTGGAATATATGTGCCTTACCTGAGTTAACCATTAAATTAGCAACAATCAGCGTCTTTTAGTCCTGTTCTATTAATGGAGAATCATAAATTCACTTGATGGCTAGCAGATGGGCCATGAATAGACCAGGTGTATTATGGCCAATTATTATATATTGACATATCATGTATCAAAGACCGTGTTCTTGTGGTTACGTAACCCTTGGTTTTCTTAGAGCATATCCTTACATTATGATATCTGATGATGATGGAAAATGATTATATATTGTTGTTATGGGACCCTTTAGTTTTCCTTTATGATGTGTAATCATCCTCTACACTCTGATTCTTATGCTGTTGTCACAATAATTTGATTGCAGCAACATCAAGTAACTTCCAAGGAAGCTGTTAAACATGAAGTTGGAAAGAAACAAGAGGATGCATCCATGTATGAGTCTGAACCATAATCAAACTTGAAAATTCACTTATGCATACAGATTTATGTAAATTGATGCCTGGACTAAGACATTTTGCATTTTCAGGTTTAAGAAAAGGAAGAGAAGAGAATCAATTGGATCAATGGCGGTGAATCATCCCCAAAGTTCTGAAAACCCCAAGGGGGGCAGGAGACAAAATATATATCGAGGTGAGACATCCAGAACTAAATATCCAAAATATGATTCTGGTAAAGGAAGGAAGAGTAAATGGACAGCCAACAAGGATGAGAACAGGAGGGATGCATATAAAAAGCCAGGAAGGGTGGGTAAAGAAAAGAATACCAGCAGAAATAGAGGTACCAAGAAGTTTTTTAAACCTGGACCGCCTTCCAGATCGGCTGAAGCATCATCCAAATTCCAGAAACAAAAAAAGGTTGGAAAGCATATGACATGATGGCTGTATATTCGCTGGGATGACAAATAATCTGTGGACATCTGATTCTGCTAGTAATTTATGGATCAATTGAATTACACTTAATGGATCACTGAAGCAATACCAAGTGCATCATGGTTGCTGCTTGGGCATCAAGATCAGGAAATCACTTATAAAAGGTGGAAAGGCGCAAAGGGGTAGATGATTCTCAGAAAAAGCTACAAACAAGATCAAGTTAATGTAACCTGTATTTATTTTTAGTTTTTTATTTTTATTTTTAGTGGATGATTTTTATAGTTCACAGAAGTTTTGTCCCCCTGAAATGTGGTTTTGGCAGATCTTGATGTACTCTCTATTTTATGGTGTGTTTTATGTATTATTCAATATGGAAAATTACAGTCTGATGAAAATATATTATAGTTTTGTTGTAAATATACTGCTTTTCTTTTTTAGTTTCTTTGAGGAAAATATTTTTTTTATAGTTTCTTTGTGGAAAGTGATTTTAAATTAAGTTCCTTTAAACCAATATTTATACTATCGAAAGATATGTTATTTATTTTTATATATTAGAATCTTTCTTAATTAAAAAATGCCACTTTCTTATCTTTTTTAGTCAAAATCACACTTAACTGTAATTAGTTTTTAATGAAGAAGTAAAAATGATAAAAATAACTTTAACATAATATTTATTATAATATAAATATCAAACATAATAACTTAATTAATCTCTTATTATTTTTAAATCAATCATGAACCATTCAATCTTACTCTTTTTTTCTTCAATCAAGATTTAGATTTTTTTAAAAAAATTGTCATTTTGTAATATATATATATATGTATATGATTAGTTGTTCTTAAAATAATTTTATTTTATTTTTATTAATGTAAATATCAATAATTATTATGTCTTTGTTAATAAATAGTTTTTATGTTTAATTTTTATGTTTTTGGATTTTAGATAAAATTTTCATGTTAAAATTAATCTTTCATATTTTTATTGTATTTGTTACAATAGAATATGTAAAATAAAAAATAATAATGATATTTTAATAATTTTTTTAAGACTTTAATTGTTTTAATAAAAATGTGAATTGAAGTTAACCAGGATGATAATATATAAATTTTTAAATATTTTAATAATATAAAAAAATGACATGTTTTTAGATGACACGCAAGAATCCCTCCTCTAATTAATTATGATGGGTTTGAGTTTCGTTCACTATCAAATCATGATGTTTTGATGTTCTTTTTAAATTGCACGAATTCGACTTCTTAGAGGGGCTAAAATGAAAAACATTATTTCGATGAAATACCCAAACTACCCTTTAACCTAACACCCTCTCTTCAATCTCCCTCAAGAATTTTGGCGGCGATGAAAAGAGCGGGCATTCAAAAAGTGAAACCACGAACCGACGCACGTGCGAATAACACCTGAATCTCTCTCTCTCTCTCTCTCACACCTGAATCTCTAAACAGTTGAAAACGAACGAAAAAAAATGGCAGCCGCAGCTGCCATTCTAAACCTGTCGACACCCCACTCGCGCCGCCGCATCTCCACCGTCGATCTCCGCCTCCGCCGCATCCCCGCCGTCCGATCCCTCCCCCTCTCCCCCAAACCCTCTGCCTTCCTCGCCAATGGAACCGGTCCCCGCAAGAGGCACATCATCGTCGTCTCGTCATCCGGCGGAGGAGGGGGAGACGTCGGCGGCGGAGGAGGAGGAGGAGACGGCGGAGGAGGTGACGGGGAGGGGGATTCGAGCGGGAAGAACCGGGCGGAAGCGTTGCTGGCGCTAGCGGAGATAGGGAGGACGCCGGAGAGCCTTCCGTCGGATCTGGCGGCGGCGATCGCGGCCGGGAAGATACCGGTGGAGATCGTGAGGCGGTTCGTGGAGCTTGAGAAGTCCGCGCTGTTGAGGTGGCTCATGCAGTTCGCGGGGTTCAAGGAGAGGCTTCTGGCGGATGATCTGTTCCTCGCCAAGGTCGCCATGGAGTGTGGCGTCGGCATCTTCACCAAGGTTTGTCTGTCTGCTTCTCTGTTCGTCTCTGCTTTGGCTTTTGGTGTCTTTTGTATTCTGTGTTGGTTTTGTTTTGAAGTTTGTGGAAGAAGTTGTGTATGTAGGAGACCTATTCAAAGGAATGTGTCATGAAAATGGTGCTTTTTCACGCAGTCTTTATTTCCAGTCCCATGTGTAATCCCATTTTGACAATGAGGTATACGTTCATTAGATCAAGCATGCTTTTTTTTTTTCTCTCTTTTTTTTTTGTGTTGAATGTGTATGTACAATTGTTACACGAAGTATGTATAGACTTTCAAAAAAATTACAAAAATCAAAGCATATGAAGATTGCACTGCAGTTTACATTATCCGTTAGCAATCTTGGTTAGCTGAGGAATGCTAGTTTGGGTTTATCACTTCTGGCTGATGAATTGCCTTAGAGCTGAGTGCACAATCTGTGGCAAATGTGCCTTTTAACTCAGCTAGTTTTAAGTCTAGGAAATAATAGGGTTGCTCTTTTTTAGTGTGTACTTAACCCGTAGCCAAATGATGGTATGATTCTTTACCTGCCATGATCTTAGCCAAGGATATTGTGGCATGTCACCCTCCTGGCCCATTGATTGCACTCCGAGAAATTTGACATCGAACTGTTGAGGGTTTACATTAGGTTGACAGTGTTATAAAACTGTCAATCTTATTAAAAACTGCGATCTTTTATGGACCCTTATAGGATGTGTGGCATAGTTTTCAGGAAATTCATGAATGGGGGTATACAAGAGCTGGAGAAAATTATATATCAACCAAAATATTAATGTTTAATATACCTTTTGCAAAGAAATAAGTCATTCAAGGTTTTTTTTGAGAGAGAAATAAGTCATTCAAGATTCTGATTTAAAAAAAAAACATAGGTTTCTTTGATATCGTTGACTGTCATAATGCTGATTCAATCACTGTTCTACAGCTAACCATACAAAAATAATATGATTTGTCCCATCAAGATAGGAGATCTGAACTATAGGAACAAATAACTTTGCTATTTTTCCAATTAAATTGTAATTTCTTCTTCCTTTTAGCTTTTGTGAGTTTATGTTTCATTGGTGTGGTGCTACTTTTTCTGTCAGGATTTGAAAATGATACCATTTGGTTAAATGACTATTCCAGACTGCGGCAGAGTGGGAACGTCGTCGAGAGAATTTCTTCATTGAGTTAGATTTTGTTGTTGCTGATGTGGTATGGTTTCAGTCATCTTCATTTTTTTTCTTGTAGTAAAATGCATGATAGGAATATCCATTAATAATGTCAGTGTGTAAGTTTGTTTTGTTCAAATAATCTTGTGGCACATTCTCCTTTTTGGTTGTTATTATAAAGCATATCAATTTGTAACAGAAATTGATCACTTCTCAATTCTTATATACCTGAAGCTAGTAAATCTTTTTAAAGGCTTAATGCATGAATGTACTTGATATAATATCAGCAGCGCCAGATTCCAATAAATACTTCTATGTGTTCCAGTTCTCCTTGTCCATATCTGTATTCTCATATATTATCATTTGATATATATATTTTTACAATGTATATATGGTGTATAATGATTAAGATGGGTGCCCGATTATTGTTTTAGACTGTGTAAGATTTTAGTATATTTTGTCAATGACATGGGTGTTTGAGTGTGAATTTCATCCAGAAGATTGCTATTGTAGCAGGTGGATCTTTTTTCATGATAAACTTAGTAAAGAATATCTAATAATACATTCTTGCCAATTGTTGCCTCTCTGTTTTTTTTTTTTTTTTGAAAATGAGATTGGAGCATTTATATTAAGAGATAACGTCCCCTGAACAAAATTGGAGACTGGATCTCCAGAAATCACAAAAAAAGGAAAAAAAGAAAAAAGAAATGGGATAAGGTGGGGAAGAAGAGGAGATGACGAAGGAAACAGAGTACAGAGAGAAAAGGAGATGATGGTAGCTGGATGATGAAGAAGAGAAGTATGGTGGGTGAAGGAGAAGAGGAGACGACCAAAGCCGGGGAAAGAGGATAAGAGAGGATAGGAGGAAGTAAATTTAGAAAAGATAAACCTAGTTGATTTTCTCCTGTCTTCTTCAGTCCTTTCCCTCTCTGTCCTTTTGCCTCCCTTCATTTTAAGCTCTCAGTCTCAAAGGATTAAGCGTGCTAGAAAGCCTTTTTTCTTCCACTATATAAGCCTAACTTCCAGTGTACTCCACCGCTCCTCATATCATGTCTGTGATGAGTCTGGACTCTGGAATCAGTCTCCACCTCAATGTTCTCATCTTGAATTCACAGAACCGCCTGAATACCTAGGTTGCCACAATGCTGTTAGCTAGGAAGATATTATCACCCTCAAGTCCACCTGATGCATCTTGGATAATGAAATTGTTTTTTGAATATCATTTGGTTAATATTTCATAACCTGCAATTTAGTGGAGAGGAGATGCAAAACAGTGGGAGACAATGAAAGCTGAATAAGGTTGCAAGCTATGGAACACTCCCTTGGGGAGGGTCGTATCGTGTTTCAATTAACTCTCTCTCTCTCTCTCTCTCTCTCTCTCGTTGCATCGGTTCATTTTAGCTATTGCTTCTACTCCTATATGTTAATGCGATATCTGAATTCAGGTTTTATCATCTGCTACATTGTTTATTAAATTGATTACTCGGTTATTGGTTGTTAACTTTTTCTTTATCTCTTCCAATTTTTAATTGTTTTTCCCCTTAGGTAATGGCCATAATTGCAGATTTCATGCTTGTTTGGCTTCCTGCTCCAACTGTGTCTCTTCAGGCACCCCTTTCTTTTGGCGCTGGACGTATTTCTAAATTCTTTTATAGCTGTCCGGATAATGCTTTTCAGGTTATAAATATTCCATTCAATTTGGTATCAGGTTTTACATAATTACATGTTATTTGATATGATTCATGTGATTTAATGTTTTAGTAATTTAGATTCCTGAAATCCTTTTTACAGGTTGCTTTGGCTGGAACATCTTACTCGCTTTTACAGAGAATAGGTGCAATAGTGGTAAATAAAAAAAATCTCATTCTCAAAAATAAAAAATTATAAATTGTCCCCTACAGATACCAGGTCAACTTTTCCTGATGAAACAGTTTCAAAAAAAAAAAAAATCCTGATGAAAACCCTACTATCCGTTTTCGCTTCTTATATTATGTCTATTTAATGCAGCGTAATGGTTCAAAGCTTTTCGCAGTTGGAACCATTTCATCTCTGGTAAGTCATTCTTTCTATATTAGCTCTCATTTCATTAAGTTTTTTTGAAATCTACAATTTCTTATATTCTTTTGATAAATAAACTGACTATGAAAAATTCACTATGTTGGATGCCTGGGGAATGACCAGCATATGGACAGAACTTACTTTTTGTTTTGTGCGTCCAACTAATGTTATTCTCAAGTTGATCATTTGCAAGAGTCTTGTACTCTTTTTGACTAATAAAACTGTCATCTGTCTGATCAACGACCAAAAGTTATAGATAAATTACTCAAACTCTATGCAGATACCGACACTTCAATAATACTTAAACTGCTGTTTCTGAAAGCTCTCTGTCTGATCAGAGAACTGTTCTTTATTAGCAGTGCTATGTGGGAGTAAAGACGAATTCTTTTGCAGGTTGGCACAGGTGCCACAAATCTCTTGATCAATGCAAGAAATTCATTTGACAAGGATTTTCCTGGAGAAGCAGAGGATGTCCCTATACTAGCAACAAGCGTTGCCTATGGGGTCTACATGGCAGTTTCAAGTAACCTTAGGTATGTTATGCTTACAAGCAACAATCAATTAAATAGTAACAAAATTCCTTTAATGACTTGAATTATTTTTTGTCAATATCGTTTTTCGTGTGTCAAAATGATGAAACACCCTTCTTTTATTATTGTTTCAGAAATTGCATTTTTGTAAGTCAATGCGCCAAAAATTGATCTTTAGTCCATGATATAAAAAATAAGTTACTGTCTCCAATTAGTACCTGGAGTATCGAAACACATAAAAGCATTCTTCATGCCTCTTTTGGGTTCTACTCAATTGCTCAGTCTCATTGTCTGCCTGATAAAAGCATTTCAATTGCTTATAAAATTGTTTTTTTTCTCTCATTTTTAAAAAGTTGGGCCACACATTAATCCATTAATAAAAAGAACTCAAATGACATGTATCAGTGTATGCGAGCTCTGCTCAATTAACGCTTGGGATGAAAATGCACATTGGTTGATGCTTGTGTTATACATTTTAAACCTTCAAATAGCACTTGAAGCATTTCTTTGTCATGCTGTGCATCATCCATGATATATGTTCTCTTATTCCAAATGAAAGAAATTCACTGCATGATTCTGCATCTTATCAATAACAAATTTCTGCATTCATCAGGTACCAAGTACTTGCTGGTGTAATAGAACAGCGGATCCTGGAACCCTTGCTGCACGAGCACAGACTTTTGTTGAGTGCGATGTGCTTTGCTGTTCGAACAGGAAACACATACTTGGGATCTTTGATGTGAGATCACTGGACCTTAAAAAAATATGATCTTGCAATTTATGATAAAGCTTTCTTAATTTATTATTTCTTTTGACCAGGTGGGTGGACTATGCTCGGTTAATTGGTATCCAAAAAGTCCGCGAGTAGGATATGCGGTGAATCGATGATCTTTGGTTTTATATTTTCCCTGAAATGTGCAGTTTGACCTTAAGTGCTGCTGTCAATTTTATTCAGTTCACGTTCAAGACAGATGGATCATATAGTAAATGAAAATGAGCAAAGGGGGTGGTGCATTCAATGTAGCACCTTATGTTTCTTTTTTTCCCCCCTATTTTTTTTTTAAAAAAATCTTTCTCCAGTCTTGTTATGGTGGCAAATTGTTATGATTTGTGCTTCTCATTTTGAACATGTCATAATTTCTTGGATTTTTGGTAAATGTTTTGCTCCATTTGCTGGAAAAAAATTGCATTGGTGTGTAACGTTTAGTTACATACTGTTGGTTATTGTCAAGCTTCTATTCTTGTTCTTTTCTTTCCAATTATTTTAACCATTGTGGGCAGAGATCTTTCATGTAGAGGTTCTAACTTCTAGGTGATGGTTATGCAATAATTTTTGCAAACTTAACCTACCTATTATATACTGTTCTCTGATCTAGTTAAACTGGGATAGTCTAGTATATACCATATTAAGACAAGGAATGGTCATGCATGCAAATCATTAGGGAAAACATAAATAGGTATGCCCGTATAATTTCATTTTTTTTTTCCTTTTTTATGAATGTATGTGCTTACTTACCTTCAGAAAGTTACAAACCATGTTTCAATTGTAAAAATATAGTTAACTATGGTGGTCTCGCAATTCATGGTTTCGGTAGGGGCTTATATGATTTGGAAGATGAGAAATGAGGCTATGTTCAACGGTACGAGAGTGTACCGAGAAAACATGTGGGACATGTTTGACAGTGTGAGCGGATCTCCTCTTGGCAGTTAGATGTCTCTTCTAACCTAGAGAAGGGAGCTCATTTTGTACTTATGTTATTCCTTTTTCTTAGTGTAATCTTCTTCTCCTCCATTCAGAATTTGTAATTTGAAATCAGAAATAAAATCGGGTAGCAAACTTCTATCGTTCTTTAAAAAAAATAAATTTCCTTATCCCTCCCTCAAACCCTTTGGTCTAGGTCTATGGGATTAAACCCTGAGAGGAATTGGAATGAGGGAGACCGATTCGGTTAGGGAGGCTTGTGAAGTGTTTTTGTTATTGTATTTGTATTTTTTTATTCTAGGTGTTCTTCGGGGAGGGGAGTGAAATGGGTTAGGTTATGGGTTGGGTTAAGTTATGGGTTAGGTTAGATGAATGGTTAAGTTAGGTGGGTTTTAATGGTTAAGTTCAAGTGGTCTTTTTTTATTTTGAGATGCAATCAGAGATGTCCATTCCATGGTCCATGCATGTCCGCAAAATTGAGCCTGTGCGGACGTCCGCCTAAAATCCTGACAGTGTATATGCGTAGACCATTTGATTCCTTGATAGATGCACCTATTGATAGGTTCAGAACCTCTGTTTTTTCATAAAAGAGGTTATCTGTGAAGACGAATAAAAAGAGGGCACCTGACGGGCTCGATCACGTGAGCAACTAATAAAGAATGACATTGAATTTCTTTTGTTTGCATCCGTCTCTTGAAATAAAAAAAAACAAGAAGAAAAACGAAGAGGACCCTCTCATTTGCATCACCCTCTTGAAATAAATAAAAAAAGAAAAACAAAAAACCTAGGTCTCCTGATTTCACCCCCTACCCTCTCGGCCTCCCCGACGTCACCGCCTCTCAAGCCCGACGCCATCCCCGACTCCCACACTTCTCGACGACTCCAGCAGCCACGCCCCCCTGACTCCTGCAGCCTCCTGTGACGCGAGATGCCACTGAATGATATGTTAAAATAATGCACTACCAAAATTGGTCTCGGGTCACAGGAGACTGCAGGGTGTGGTTGCTGGAGTCGTCGAGGAGTGCTGGAGGCGGCGACGGTGTCGGGCTTGAGAGGCGGCGGTGTTGGGGAGGTCGAGAGGGGGAGGGGGCAAAATCAGGAGACCTAGGTTTTTTGTTTTTCTTTTTTTAATTTCAAGAGGGTAATGCAAATAAAAGGAGCATCTTTTTTTTTTTATTTCAAAAGACTAAATGCAAACAAGAGAAATTCAAAACCATTCTCAGTTCGTTGTTCACATGTGATCAAACCTGCCAGGTGTCCTCTTTTGATTCATCTTCATAGAGAACCTCTGATATGAAAAAAACAGAGATTCCAAACCCCCTATTGGTACTGTGAGCCCCCTTGTCTGGATAAAAGAATAGCTGTTGAATAAGATGGAGGGTGAATAAACACAAAAACATGTTTCATGCTCCTATCACAAATTCAATTTTCAACAACCTGTATTCAAAGGCTCCCTACATAGCGCTATGCATGGTTCCTTGGTAACCACTAGTTTAATCAGGAAACTGCTAAAAATAAATCTGCAAACAAATATTAATCACAAATTCGGTCAAGAGAACGAAACTTAAAAAAACAAAATGGGAAGGGGGGGGGGGGGATTAAACCCATAGCCTAGTGAGCCCAGTGGTTGACAAGAAATCAAGAGGTAATGGGTTCGAGTTAACAGTTTTCATCTACCCGAAAAAAATGTCTTTAAATTTTCCATTCTTTCAGCAGATCCATGTATAATAATGTAAAAGCCCAATACATTCATTAAAATCTGATAACCGAGCAAAGACTCGTACATATTCTCTGATCTTCAATATTACATGGGGAAACTAAAATAAAGAGGACTACATACAACATTATGATGTGGTTTACCTATTAAAACTGTCCACCAAATGCAGCGGTATATAATACAATGAATTTACATACAACAGAACAAAAAGGCGGACGGATCTTCAACACTGGTTGATTTCTTCACTCGCATGTGATTGTCAGGTGACAAATTTGTAATGCTTCATCCCTTCATTAGTTGCAATATGAAATTTTCTTGTCGTATACAACGGAAGATCCGACCCGCAAAGTGGTGTGTAAAATTGAGTTAGAGAGCAGCCAAAATGTCAAATGCAAGAGGCTGCATATTTCATTGGCCTGAAGCGAAATGATTAAAAATTGTCTCCAGTGTTGATTGGCTTATGCTGTATTCTGCTATGCCAAGTTTACTCCTGGAAACAACATGACGGTGAATTGAGATGAAGTTGAAATTTGAGGAAAAGAAAAACATAGATCATTCATGAAGAGGCACAAAACCTGTTATGTTCTAAATATCCGAAGATGTCAGCTAGTGATGATCCTTCTCGGTATGGCAACTGAATTTCAAATACCAAATCAATCAATGAGAAAATCACATGATTTAGATTCTAACGCATAAATCACACGATTTACATACTAGTAATCTTGGAAATTTTTAATTCTTGACCATGTGGAAGAAATGTTAGATAATTGAAGGAATAAAGATGCAGAAATCATGAACAGTCGTCGGATACACATCCAACTAGAAAATAAATAACCATGAGCAAGATTTCTACCTGATAATTAACACTTAATCCATTGCATCCATGAAATGTTGCTCCAGGAAATGATGCAAGGATAACTGAGTCAATCAATAGGAACTTCTCTCTGGCCAGCCACCACTCAGAAAATATCCTTAAAGGGATACCACCTACAGAATGACAAATGTGTATCTTCAGTATAAAGGTTTGGATTAGCCAAAATAATCTACAATTGACAATTAATTGTTTGAAGGACATGACATTCAAGATTGCAAGGGTTATTTATGTAGAAATCAAATTGGTTTTACATATCTTACACTCATGGCACGCGGAGGGGACACGTGCCAGGCATGTTTGTGTGCAAGTGCGCGATGGCTTGCGGACATGCCAGGAAGAGTGGGACGCGTACGTGGCTCGGAGACATGTGGGGATGGCTGGAACGGACCCTAGTCATACACGGAGACGTGACCGAGAAGCGTGATCCAAATGAGCCGGCACCACGGGCGCAATGACGTGGGCTTGCCGGGCAACAGACCGGGAGCATCGGAAGCCCTGAACGGGAGTATCAGGCAATTCATCCGGGAATATCGGATAACTCGACAGTGGCGTCGGGAAGCTCGACCGGGAGTGTCGGGTAACATGTCTGGAGTGCTGGACATCTGGTCCGGGCACTCTCATGGGATCTGCCGGACGGACTCGGGGAAACCAATGCAGCATGGCCAGTTGTGTCCTGAGATGTGCACCGAGTGCGCGATGACTCGGGGGACACATGGACACTCAGAAGAGATCTGACCTTGCAAGAAACGTGGGGGAGATGCGTGGTGGTTGACACGTGCATGGGAAACTGACGTGGGCAAACACAAGGGTGCATGAACCAGGCGTGGGCAAGGACTGGACTGCAGAAGCCAGACATGGGCAACGTGCAAGAGTGATGCGCAAGATCACTCAATCAGAAGGGGAATCCGCACAGTACGTGGCGTACAAGTCGGAGAACCATTGGGCATCCGGGCAGGGTGACCGGAGGCGCTCAAGGTGTGCACTGGGTGCATGAGTGCACAATGGCTCGTGGCACAACCACAAGGTGCGGAAGCGTGGGCGATGCGTGGTGCATGACACAACGTGGGACACGTGGAGACGCAATCGGGCAGTTGCAAGGAATGCGAGAGTAGGCAGTTAGACGCGCTGGTTACGCGGTCTAATGCGCTACGAGGGCAGACGGTTGCACTGGACGTGGAAGTTGGTGAGATGCGCGCGTGGGCAACGGTGTGGCATGCATCATCCACACTGGCCGGACCACTTAGCACGTGAGCGACTCGGACGCGTGAAGCAGGATCGTGGGCAACTCGTGGGGCGACGTGGCACACGATGCACGCAAAGTGGGCAAGGTGTGGTCGGTTATGTAACTGCCGCAACTGTGGGCAGAGTGTGTTGGTTATGTAACCCATGATTGGGAACATGGGTAGTTGCTGGCAAGTGAGCTCCTGCGTGGGCTAAGTTTTGTAACTGTAGACTGAGGCAGTCTATATAAGGGTGTAAGTGTGATCCTTCTGGAGACACAAGTCCTTGAGGCATTTCCTTTGTATTCCGAGAGTTGAATAAAAGGTTGGGAAGAGAGTTTCCTGTAAATCTCTGAGTGTCTGATTACCATGGTTGACTAGAATTCCTTGTCAGTATAAATGACTTTCAGAATCTTTTATTCAGGATTTATATGTCAAGTCAACCAAAAGAAACATTGATCCTGGTTCACCGAACAACATGGTTGGAACAAGTAGGCTTTTATACAACTCTTACCATGGTTGACATGGAGTTCCTTATCAGTATAAACAATTTTCGACAACTTTTATTCACGATTTATATATCAAGTCAACCAAAAGAAGAAAAAAAACTAATTAGTCGCTGGAAGCCAGAACAACAATGTATGGATCCTAGTTCAACGAGCAACATGGTTGGAATATGTAGACTTTTAGTGAATGGACTCTGCATGAAATATAAATACAAAGTAACCACAATATAAAATTATTGAGATGAAAAGATAGCCAAAGAGAGATTTGACAATACCGTCGCGAATTAGCTGCTCTGACAATTGTTCACCAAAAAAGCTGTCAGTAATAGGTGTCAAGGACACAAGTGCTCTGATGCTATTTTCATTGCCCAGCCAACGTGCAATTAAGATGATCATTTCACGTGTCAGACTGATTTCTGCAACATTATCTGAAGTGATGCCATCACTTCCACCAATGCAAATCTCTAGGTCACTCAGAATGCTCCTTGTATGAAACGAAAAGTCAAAAAGCCTTTCTTGTATTTTTCTACACAGATTGTCCAACTCAGTGAAGTTGACTTCAGTAGGCTTGATCTGGAAATAGACAATATATATAAGGAGAAATACTAGAGGTCCAAATAAATGGAAAGAACAAAAACTACCTCTAGTTCAAGATGATTTCCATAACGTGTTTTCAAATGCTGTGGACTTCCAATGCATCTGAGTCGACCGCCAACCTTGACATCATTAGAATCAATAAACCACAACATAAATGATATGTAGCATTTTTTTCCGACTTGCATGTAGAAAATATATGCTCAAATTACCATTATTCCAATGCGTGTGCAGAGTGCCTGAGCTTCATTCATGCTGTGTGTTGTCAGAATAACTGCAGTTTTTCCTCGCCTAGTTGACAAGCGAGATATGACGTTCCACATGAAACGTTTGGCAATTGGATCCATACCTGGTTATGCAGTCAAATACATCAAAGGAAGAAAAAAGACTGAATGATAGAAGCTGTTGTATGCTCTGTGCATATAGTTACTATTAAAATATGGAAACTAAGGCCTCGTTTGGCACCCCATTTTGGGTTGCTTTTAGCTTTTTTAAAAGCTAAAAGCCTCAAACAAGTTACCAAACAAGCCCACTTAATTGAATAGCTGCACTCATGATTACAACAAAAAAGGTACCTCATTCCAACAAAAGCAGCTTCTATTATTAACAACAAACGTCTTGTATAAAGCTTAAAACAGTTTTTCAAACTGTGTTTCCAAACGCACCCTAAATCTTCTTTGAGTTTCAGAAAAGGAGTATATTGGCTTTTATAGTTTATGCAATTAATTTATTAACTAGTCATATACACATTCTAATTTGAATAAGAAACCCCAGCTGATGGGGACATCGATTTGACAATGGACTTTAAAGTCTACCAAAGAAGGGCAAGAGATCTAATTTTATTCCTCTGTGATAGAGATCTAATCTAACATACCCCATTATCGCCTAAACCCTATAGAAAATGCTGAACTGCATAGTCAAGTACAAGATTATCTCAAGAAGGGGTTTGTTAGACAGAGCCTTAGCCCTTGTGCCGTACCTACTCTCCTCACACCAAAGAAAGATGGATCATGGCAGATGTGTGTGGATAGTAGAGCAATTAACTGAATAACGGTGAAGTATCGATTTCCGATACCGAGGCTTGACGATATGTTGGATATGGTGGCTGGCGCCACCCTTTTCTCCAAGATTGACCTTTGAAGTGGTTACCATTAAATCCGCATTCGCCCAGGAGATGAGTGGAAAACAGCTTTTAAGACGAAGGATGGGCTGTATGAGTGGCTGGTCATGCCCTTTGGTTTAACCAATGCACCAAGTACATTTATGAGGGTAACGAAACAGGTGTTGAGGCCATTCATTGGCAAGTTCTTGGTGGTGTACTTTGATGATATCTTGATTTATAGCCACACCAAAGAACGTCACCTAGACCACTTGAGACAAGTCTGTATAACCCTAAGGAAAGAAGTTATTTTCCAACCTCAAGAAGTGTTCCTTCATGACCAATCGAGTTAATTTCTTGGGTTTCATCGTGTCTTCTGAAGGGATGTCAGCGGATCCAGAGAAAGTGAGCTATAGTTGACTGGCAAGAACCAAAGAACATCCATGAGATTCGGAGCTTCCATGGATTGGCTACGTTTTATTGTAGATTTGTTCGAGGTTTTAGTTCCATTACTGCCTCCTATCCTTAAAGGATTACCAGATGTGAGATCATCAACGTCAACAAAAGATGCACCTCCAGAGAGACAACATAAGAATGAAATTCCAGAGAAGGTTGATGTTTCATTAGTGCAGGGCGGAACCAGGAATTAGAGTAAGGGGGACCAGAGAGCCAAGATACTTAAAGTAATATAAAAATAAATTATAAGTATATAAAATTAAAATAAAATTAATACAGTTGGATAATGATCGAGTCTTTCAATCGAGTAATGATAACTCAGATCGAAAGTTTTTTCTTTTTTACTATATTTAGTGATCTGAAATAATTTACATATCAACTATAAAAACAATAAAAATAAATAAAAATCACACAACAAAATCAATAATTTTTCAACACTTCGAAACCATATACTAATGCCCTTGAGAAGAAAACTTTTCACATTTCTTTAAAAAAATCCACGACTCCAAATCTAAAAAATTGGCATTTATACACTAAGTCCATTTTACAGTCTTATTTGTATCGTCATGTCTAATACAGTATATAAAATTGACAAACTCAGTATATATTTTGACTATCTTCTTATACAATTATAGAAATCATAAATTAATATAAACATTTATTTTATATGACCATGTATTTTATTTTCTATAAACTATTAGAATATTTTATTATATGGAAAAAGATATACACAACTCTCACTGCAACCCCAATTGCAGCCCATCCCGTTTTCGTTTTTTTAAAAAATCATACAGTCACCCTTTGAATCCACGTTATATGAAATGAAGTATATACCGAGATACATTAGTGTATTTTTTTCATGATGAAACAATGAAAAAAAAATTTGGATTATACACGATGATAGTGCAATATATATACTACGTTATCATAGCGTATGAGACTGTAAAATGGACTGAGTGTATCAGGCTCTATTATATTGGTATACACTTAAAATTTTCAAATATATGCTTGCTAATTGCGATGCAAATAGAATTGAATATAATAATTTTTTTAAAATCAATTCAAGGACTTTGATCCACATAGAAAATATAAAATTACCATACAAAATTTCCACGTAGCAAAAACCCTTCAATTGAAAACAATTGAAAAAAATTTACTATATACATCACGACGTGGCTCGGCCCTTGGGGGGGCCCGGGCTTGGATCCGCCACTGCATTAGTGGAAGATCGGATACCTATTCACAACAACTGTCTCTTATGCCTGTTTCACAACAACCGCCTCTTATGCGTGTTTCACAACAACCAACAACTTGCAAGGAAATTGCTATAGAGATCGGCGATCCAAAAGAAATTTCTATGGTGATAGAACAACCGGTGGACTTAATATTTCCCCGAAAAATATTTGATGAAAGGCTGCAATTGAAGATTTTACTTTTCCATCAGGACCTTTCAGATACACGCAACAAGAACCTCATGACCTTCGAGTTATATCATTCTCTAAAACTCGAGGACGGGTTTTCCCAAACAAGGGGAGAATTGATGGGGACATCGATCCCACAGTGGACTTTAAAGTCTACCAAAGGGCAAGAGATCTAATCTTATTCCTCTGTGGATAGAGATTAGTTTGGGTTTTCTATTTTATTTTATTTTGTATAAGAATTATAGGATTTTATCTCGACCATTGATTTTTAAGATGATTAATGGCCTAGATTAAATCACTTATTTTGTTTGTTATTTAATTTAAGTTATTGTAGGATTCAATCTAGACCATAAATCTTTAGAATGATCAATGGCCTAGATTAAATCATTTTCTCATTAAATAAAGTTGTAATTTCCACGGAGAGACAAATTGAGAATGAATGAAAAGTTTCATATTCTACGATAGGATTCTTGTGAGGGTGTGAAACTCTAATATTGGTGGGTGTGAAGCCCTAGGGTGTGAAACCCTAACCTTCTTGGGTGTGATATCCTAGAATCTATTTTTTATTTTATTTTCTCAGACCAAGTATCCCCAACCCTAACCCTAATCATCAATACATACCCCTCCATCCTATCCCGACTTGCATCATCAGCACTAATTCATCATCGACAAGTGCAAGTTCCTGGAACCTTGACAATTTGCATCTAGTCCTGACTCCTTAAATCGAGCTTGTAACACGGCTGAAAATCACAAATAGTACACCTAGTTTTGGTGCTGATCTGCTAAGGTTTTCGAAATTTCTGAATAGCAAACCAGATTACTGGGTTTTGGATCATTAAATAGTTAAAAAAAAAATAAATCATAAAACAATCACCATACTTATCCATGTCCATGAATGCCAGACAAGACACAAGATCCAGAAACAGAAAAAATTCCTCCTAGTCGCAACACAAATAGGATCTAAATTTGTTTTATGATGTTAAGAATAAGATAAAGGTACCTGTTGATGGCTCATCAAGAATAACAATAGGTGGATCACCGATCATAGCAATTGCCACAGACAATTTGCGCTTGTTACCCCCGCTCAAAGAATATGAAGGCTTGTTGGAATGCTTCCACAAATCAAATTCGATCAGCTTTTCATCAACCACCTGTCAATATGTCATACTAACAATAATGCGCAACTCAACAAAAAGCTGGATCAAAACAACAATTATAATAAATAAAAAAATCATATATAATTTTATTTTAAATCCAAAAGAACATAAATCTCCATACATCTTTGACACGGATTTCAGGGACCCCCTTTATTCTTGCATACAGCTCAAGGTGCTCTTGGACAGTCAAAAATTCTAGCAGAGCATCAAACTGTGGGCAATAACCAATCTGTATATGCAAGTGTTTTTTAGTAACATTAGCACATCAAGACCAACAGCCATGGTTAAGGTTTAGGGCAAATTAGGAACTGATTCACATACATTCTGACGAGCAGCCTTGGGGTGCTCAAGTATATCTTTGCCAAAAATATATGCAGTTCCACTTGTTGGGGATTCTTCTCCTGAACAAAAAAAAAAAAAAAAAAGGAAATAAAAATGATGCGTATGGAAATTTTGGTCTATTAAGAAAATCAAGATATATATTATGTGTTTGCATGTATTTAACTAGTGCAACAACTTTTCAATTTATCATCTTTTACATAATAGATTTTCAGAATGTATCAGTAATACATACAAATTCACAGAAAAGCCTATTACTCAATCTATCCAATAATATCCTCCCCCAAGATGACGACAACTACAATAATAAAAAAAAAGACTTGTCACATAAATCCTGATAAATTCTATTGTTTTTGGTCATGGAAAACCTCATTAAGTTGTTATCCATTTCAATAAAGCTATACTTTTAATTTTAGAATATCAACTCTGGCAGCTTTGAATAGTGCCCAAGACGAATATGGAAGCTGATTGTAATTGAATTCAATTTCAGCCATTTAAGCTCTTAATCCCGTCTACTTCATTGAAAATTTTTGCAATGCAATAAGGAAAATACCAACAATAGTTGAACAGAAGATTCTCGTCAAAGAATGCAATTGACTTTCCTAGTTTCTTTATTGGACATCATCAATCTTTTAAAAATATTTTCATATTTTCTTATTTTCCTAAGAACAAAAATAATCAGATATCTCAACATATTTATATTAGGAATAAAGAGTTGACTGAGTTGTAACAAGATAAAATCAAATCTCAACTGAATGATTTGTTAAACAAACTCTATTGAGAGTTGTGTTTATCCATATTTAGATCATTGGGTTTATAAATAGGATCCATGTAATCTCTTTCTGATAATCCAGAATATTCAAGATGTAGTCTTTCCGTATGTTTGTGTTTCTCTTCCTTCTCTGCATTATTCTATATTTATCTTAGATTTAGATTTTCTACAATCTAAAAGTGCAACTATGCAACTAACTGTGTCCCATGGGCATTTAATCTATTCCAAGAGCTCCACTTTGAGTTTAAATTCGATAATTTGCCTAAGAATTCAAAACTCGCAGGATTTATTTTGCAAAGGAGCCGTAAACCTAGAGAAGAGATGTACTGGTTATTCAATATCCAACAACTTCATTAACTGCACCAATCATTGGGCAGTCAGTAACTGGGAAGGAAGAGATATATAAGAAAAGGTGGATGGATGAAACATTGTGCAATCCTACACAATTGACCTCAAATAGGAATTTATGGAGAAATAGGATTCATCAGGCAGATCCAAACCATAAGAAAATTAAACATTGATGTTATTTAAAGCAAGCTTTTAAAATTTTAAGTAAAATATATGAGGTAGTTTCTTGGGGAAAACATTGACCAAAGGCATTACACAAAATATAATAATTTTAACCAAATCAGGCTATAAAAAGGACTTGCCCTCCAAATGTGTTGTACAAGTTATTTATCACTCTTTAAGTCTTCAAAGCATGCCACGAATCATGCAAGATGGAAAATTATATCCTTGTATGGAATGATAACTATCATTGTGATGTCATTACTTGATGACAGAAATTTGAAAATCATTGTTCAATGGACTTCACAAAAGTCAGCTAATAGAACTTGCACTTCTCATAAAACTGCTATCATGATGTCATCAGGTACTCAAAACTGCCAATTTGAATATAAAATGCTGATGGGATTTCGAATTTGACAGCCAATAAACAAATGCGTACGGTATATGTACACTGACCATACTCATATTCTAACTGTTCAGAAAGGAAGAATCATCATCAATTAAAATTCATGTACCAGTTAACATAGACAACGTCGTCGTTTTTCCGGCTCCATTTGTTCCAAGAAAACCAAAGCATTCGCCTTGTTGAACAGAGAAGGTCAATGAATGAACAGCAACCTTGGAAGAATGATTTATTCCCCCTAGATATACCTAAATTACAAAAAATAACTTAACAAATTTTCTGTAATATGATATTTAATAAATATCAGGGAGATCTTCAAATAATCACCTTCCGGAGATTCTGCAAGTAGATTATGGCATTATCATCAGAACCTGAGAGAACCCTCTCTCTTTCTAACTGTACATCTATATCATCATCAGCAATAGAACTACCATTGTCCCCATTAGATTCCAAAAGTGGATCCAATAAACTTTGAGATTCTCCACGATAAAACCTTCTGAAAGTACTACATAACCCTTTGATTGAGGTGGAGCTAAAATTTTGAGGAAAGGCTTCAAGCCCAAGGGTGAGAAGAAAGTAAATGACAACCTGTAGTGAGAAGACAAAAGCACAAGAAGGTTCCAACAAATTCATCATTCTAAATGAACCATTTATACAGCTTATAATAAGCTAGCATAAGCACTCATGTAATTTGTACCATTTTTTTATAATAAAATCCATATCAACATAAGCATAACTTACATCACAGGAGTATAACATCACATATTCCTGTAAGGTCATATCTAGAGTAATTTCATTTCTTATTGTTTCATGTACAATATATCCACAAACATATCTTATACCCCCTCACTACTTTGCACCATATATTGTTGACGGATCATTTCTAAATTAAATTGTTTTTCATACGTTTTCCAAATACATACATCCATGCACTTTTAGGCATTCCCACTCTAATCTGCTCACAATTCACCAGAAAATGTTCCCAGATAACGATGGTGAATATGCTAGTTGCTATGCTTTGTATTGGTATTTTAAAGTTCTAAGCTCATAGAGCAAGGACCCTTCTATAATGCAGCGGAGACGTGATTAAGATATGAAATACAGATCTTTGCCATACACGCCGATGAGCCCTCGGGATTTAAAATAGACAGAAAGAAAACAAGGAAGAGTTACAATCCATATCTGTCTTTCAATACTTCCTCAAATTTCCTTATGATAAATTAAAAATTAAAATAAATTTAAAACTAAAAAAATAAGCAAAACAAATTAATCAAGCAATGGGCTTGATAATCAACATATCTTCTCACTATCTAATGTCTGAATTATGCCTTGATCATCTTAGTTAATCAAGTGGTCAGGATTGGCATGCATTTAATTATCTTAATAATATGTCTCAAGTTGAAGCTCATTGCCAGATTTTTATGTACATGAGTTTCTAAGGTAATTGCTGAATTTCAAACGAAAATGGTCAATACAGTTAATTTAATAACAGTAACACACATGGACACACACACACACACTAAATGGAAATATAAACATAAAGCACATTGGAAGTTAAACAAACATCTCAAGCCCAAAAATAATAGGTACCTCTGCGCCTAGATAGCATATGGAAGCACCAGTCACATCCCAGTCAAAAGTCCCACTGCCAGATCCTAGTTTCAATCCTTGCCGTCGAAGGGCAAGTGATGCAAGACCATCAGCAAAGCAAAATCCAGGTGATAACCGGAAAAAATGCTGGTAAATTTAAACCACTGATCAGGAAATTTATATTAAATCATGCATTCAAAGAAAAAGCAAGATCAAATATGGTAAGCAGTATTTCCCTTTTTTTTTTGGTGGATAATATACTATAAAAAATAGAACTGCACACAATTTCTGTATAGAAATGCAAATAAACTTCAGGGGAAAAAAAAAGTGAAAACCACTGATATAATGAATGAAACAAATTACCAAGATCCGATCTTATTTTCAGAAGCAAACCGAGTAAAATATATATAGTGCTTTGGATTATCATTTAGTCAGCAATTCAAATACAAGTTGCTTTTTTTTTTACTATAACACTTATACTCTATTTAGTAACCAGGCATGTGATCCATGTATGATATGTAAACAAGAAATCGAAGCATCACGGCAACCTTGAATGACGAATACATCTATTTCATTACAAACCATCATCTGATTGGTGACACAACAAGAATCACAGAGATCAAGATTGGAAGGTGAGACTTCTCAAAAAAAAAAAAACGATTGGAAGGTGAGAAAGTGATGAATGAAATATGAAAATAACAATGGGAACTCCACTTTAAGGCCGGTGTCTACCATTTAAATAATAATAATAAAAAAAAAACAATGGGAACTCCACTGTTTATTCCCAAAGCTTGTCAAATGTAGAGAATAAAGAAGAAAAAAAAACACTTATCACATCCAACCATTTGGCATATTGGAATTGGAAAGCATATCTGTTTTCTTTTTTTCTATTGAGAAAAAGACGGGAATTCACTACCTGTAGTTTTATTTTTTAAAAAAATCTGAAAAGCACCAGGGTTTAACAAAATAAAATAATGTTTCCTAAATTGTAAATGCTCATGGAAATTGGTGTGTCAAAACCTGTTTGATATTGATAATTTTTCTGAAATATTTGGCATATCAAAGACAATATTAAAAATTCTGGAAAAATGAATAAAAGTAAAAAAACATTTGAAATAAAAATATATTGAACTGACCAAGTAAATTAAATGGAGAGTGTTGTACCAAAAACAAAAATGAAACTTTGAAGAGTAGATTGGACATTTTAAACCAACAAAAGTTATTCCCATGATGTCTGAGTATGACAATGAGCGTGCGTGTAAAACATGTTGAGACAGTATACTCTGAGCTGAATAAAAGTCCAATATATGAGGCGAATACTGAACTTTGCACTGGTTGTATTTCTAAGAGGAACAGACCTACAAAATTTTTAACTAAAAAGTCATGGAAATAGAAATTTGTGTACACGTCTTTCTAAGACTACAAAAGACCATCAATTATGTCAGAAATTTATTTTCTCTCAGAGGGCATGAAGACAAAAATCACTATTTACTACACAGTTTGCTTTTTTGATGCAGTCTAGCTCCATAGGCAACAGCCAGAATCAATGCTGATGGATTCAAATGTCCTCTTCCTTTTTTAGAAATAAATATTCCACTTAATTACATGACATCACATCTCTCTTCAAAGATGATGTCAACAATAATAAAGTGGAGAGTACGCCTTACAGAGAGCAAGATATGTAACAATAAAAAATGATAAATTGTAACTAACCTTTAGAAAGGAATTTGCCGATTTAGTTGCCTGAATAAGCCCCATTATGAATGAGATAACCATTAGAATGAGTCCAGTAAAAAAGTGAACCAAGAGAACCACATTCTGTGATAATAAACAGATATAATCAACATGAAGAAATTAGCATGCAAAAAATGTTAAGCTGAACAGATTGCAGAATTAAAAACCACCTGTGCAACTGTATGCTCGGAGAAGAAGAAGGACAGGCAGTAAGTGGATGCTGCAACTGCCAACCCATATTCCAGAAATAGGAAGATTGTTGGCATTAGACAGCCATTTCCGATAAATTGATCAAGACCTATCCACGTAATAGTGATGACATTAATTCTCTTTATAAACATTGAAAATTAATTACAGAAAATTATTATTGAAAAAATCATAAACTATCTTATCATATGACAACACACAAAAAAAAGAACATACCAAAGAATAAAAAGAGAACGATTGCAACTGATGTTGGAATTAAAAAGCTGATGAAGTCCCACACAAATGTAGAAATCCAATATGACAATATTGATACCTAAAAAGTCAGGCAGGAATCAACATGTAAAGCACAAGAAAGATAGAAAATAAAGATTCAACCTAAAAAAACTGGTATAAGCATACCCCACTAATAAGCTGCTGGTGTTTCGCTTTGACCTCACGTTCCTACATCAATGACATTAAAGATTGGATTAGTTGGACTAGAGGATAAGTTATGCTGACACTGCAGTATCTCTTGCTCAATAAGTAATATTTTATGCTCAATCCCCAACAGAGGCAACTACTGGACTTACTAAGTCCCTGTTTGGATCCACGGTAGGGCAGCTTCTGCGACGGGGAACACCGCATAATGCCACCACGGATCCAAACGAAAAACCCACGGTTGCGTTGCGAACGGAAAATCAACGTTTATAGGCTTAAAACTCTCACGTTTGTGACGTCCAGAAAAGAATGATTCAGTACCGCGGACCACTTTACCCAATCGGTGTCCCCCAAGGCGGTCCCAAATGGGCCCTAAGATATACTCATTTCTAACGATCACATTAAAACATATTTGAAAATATGTGGGCTGACAATTTTACTACCAAAATGAGCAATTAGAGTGAGTGTTTGCATCACAAGAGAAGGATGAAAAAATATCATAAGGTATTGATACTCATTGCTGAAGAAACAGTTTAGTCCTTATATTTTAATTAGAAATAATCATATGCCAATTTGTCATGACCTAATGGTTCTAAATAGACTTTCATCAAAGAGTAGCAAGGGTAAAACTCAAACAGATAGCAAAAATATAGTAATCACCTTAACAATAGCAACGACAAATGAGGCAGGTATAAAGGCGAATGCTATATTGACAATTATTGCAGCAGAAAATGCATCCAGATCCTACAAAATTTCAGAAGGCACAATTCTATAAGGATATAAGAATGCTCAGAATAGATATAGTCAACGGAAAATCACAAACAGAAGCTCGGAAGAGGTACCCATTAGTCAAATGGGCAAAGCATTGGATAAACAGATGAATAAACATACAAGTGTAAGGGCAGAGAAGCTCCGAAGGAGATACCCATTAGTTAAACAGGCAAAGAATTGGATAAACAGGTTAATATACATACAAGAGCAGATAAAGCTACAACCCCCTTCCACAGCATAAATTGAATAACAGAATACTCATTTATTAGAGGATGTTAGAGAAAATGATTTTTCATACAAGTTAATAAAAAAATTGTTCATCTCCAAAGGACAGCTTGTTATAAAGTAAAGTATAAAAATAAAGTATAAGAAAACCCAAAAATAAATGCGTCTAAAAAAGCAGTAAAATAAGATGGAACACATTAGATAATACAAAACCTAAACAGAATCAAACGAAATCATAATGAGCATAGATTAGATACATGGCGTTGTGAGCGCTGTGATGATGTCATTGGCAAAGGGTGATTATGAGTTTGAATTGTCATATTTGCATCACGAGTAGCAAGCCTCAAAATCGCAGAATTCATCAAACTGATATAGGTTGGAGCCGCATGCTGACAAGAACAATTGTGAAGTACTGTAAACCCTACACTCCCATCATCATACTGATCATCCATCACCACTGCACCATACCTTAGATTAACACAAAATAGGATTAAGAAAATTAGGAACTAGTAAAATTGGAGGAAACAAGAGTAAAGGTAGCATCATTATGAATATATTGAAATTATGTGATGCGAATATATTGAAATTATCACAAGCCAAAAACATTTTGTCACACACACACAGTATACACATGAAAGAAACTTATCCCGAGGGTATGGAGACATCTTTATGGGTTATTTAGGGCTAGTTTGGCAAGGGGTTAAGGTTTTAAGTATAAATTGTCCTATTTAGAGGATAAACAGTCCATAATTTTTGTCCATATTTACATTTATCAAAATTGGGATAAAAAATGGGGATAAATGTTATTTCAACCTGTAGATGAAACAAAAAAATTTCATTTTCATTTCAAAATCGGGACGACTGTCCGCACTTTATTCCGATTATTTTTTATACCAAATGGGATAAGTTGTTCTCCCTCTCATTTATCCTTACAATTACCCCTTATCCCACCACTTATCCCCTTGCCAAACTAGCCCTTCGTATCCATGAATAAGGATGATAGCATATAAATATTTGTCATGAGGTAAAGATTATGTGGGACAAACCTTGACTGATAAGACTCATTTAGGCTGGTAATTAAAAATTCACTCATTGTTACAAGAGTGGGGCCCAAACTCGGGCCAGCTGCTTTTACGGCTTCAGCAAGAACCTTCTCCGAATTAGGGAACTTATAGGTTCTAGGTTGTAATTCTTGTATCCAGCCGCCTTTCACATAAGAAGCAACCTGGAGAAACCAACCTTGAAGTCGTGAATGGAAAAAGAAAAAGACGATTTGCAGTAAGTAGTCCAGACTGATCAAAGGTATCAATCCTGAATTCTTAGAAAGAAATTAACAAAAATATTATTGTAAATAAGGATAAGTACACAGTCTTTTTGACAAGAGAAAAACCTTTCTGGCAATAGGAATGGAGAGATTGAAGGGAATTGGGCCCCCGCCACCTCCTCCTACTAGTAAAGGATTAAAATGTGAAGTTGTGAGTGTCACAGAGTTCTGATCAGGATGTGGCCTGAGTTTTAATAAAAGCAACCCAAGAAATAAGAAAACGCCAGGTATAAGAAGCTGAAAAACAATAGTTCTTCGATCTCTTCGAGCCGATACTGCTCTTTTTCTGATAAGAGCTTTTGAATGTCTCCAAAATGTTGTCCTTGTAACTATTCCACAACAGAAGAAGTTAACAACCAACAATGGTATTAAGCTGAGAGCCCAAGTAAGAATTGAGGTGCATGTGCTCCATACAGTTGAACATATAACTGAAAAAAACTCCAGATAACCAAGAAAAAATGGTTTCGTAGTTAACATCTTCACTGTAGGAACATCATGGGCAGTCTCAAGGGGAGCTTTACTATATCCCTCTTCTTCATCTTCCTCCAAGCCATGTCCCGCAACTCTCAGAAACACCTCCTCCAGTGTTGTCACAGAGATACCGTAACTCTCAATGCCATGACGTTGTTCATCTATAGTGGAATTCATTTCAACAGAAGTAGACTTCTCTTTTATGCAGCTCTCAATTTCCCGGAACATATTCTCGAACGAAGAAGAAGAAGCCAACGGAAGTCTAAAGCAAATTTCTGTGCCACTCTATAAACAAGAAAAGAATATGAAAAAACTCATATGTATGATTAAAAAAAAACAATTGTTAAATTGACATTTAATGTGTACATCATGGAAGCAAAGTAAAAAATATGTTTGACATCTCAAAAAATTTACAATATGTTCATGGCCAAAGGCACATTGTAACAATTTTATTGCCTTGTTTATTTCGTAATAGTTCATTGATGATATTAGCATTGAGATGAACTTTTTTCTCTATTTTGTTGATGCCGGCAAAAGAATAATTGGTTTCTTTAGAACTGCTCAATGAAAGATGATGATCATTTGAGATACAATGAAAATACAAACATAAATCTTCAGATTTTAAATTTTTAAATTTTATATTTCAGAAGCATTTTGGAAAACTGAGAGGACATATTGCTCACCTTCTGCATGGTCAAAATTTCTAATCCATGCTATCACTATTTTGTACACAATATAAAGACTTTAAATACTATTAAACTATGTCTTTCAATCCACCTCATTTCAATTGTCAAAAGAGAATATAATTTCCATGATAGAAACCAAAAAATAAATAGATTTGAAATACAAAACTAAAGGGGATCATCTCTTCATAAAATGCTTGGCAACCTACAAAACCGTCAATCAAAAGTATAGATCTCTTTTTAAAAAATCCCAGATTACAGAAAACCTAAGCGTAGACTATTAAATGAAAAAGGCTTGACCAACAAAGAGATGGTAGAGTGGAAACTTCAAATGAATAAACAAAAAAGAAAGGGAAAATCAGGAAGAGGATTTACATCGGATAAGCATGTAGCAGATGGTATATGCCGATGAACAATATCAGCAGCAATAGTATTCCTAGGTGTAGTCTGCAAATTTCACAGGAAAACAAAGGACAACCATGACGGAAATCAGGTGTGAGTTAGACAAATATAAAAGAAAAGGAATGCTATAATCTATTGATAGGCTGACCTTCACCAAAGTAAGTGTATAACCCACGCCATAGCGGTGCTTCAAGAAAAGGGAACTGGCAAAATAAGTACAAAGGATAAGGAACAAATGCCATAGATTAATTCATGGAGGGGCCATTCCAATGAGCACAGCATCACAATTTTTTTTTAAAATATTTGTTTGTTTGAAGTGGATGTGCATCAGATGTCTGCTTTCAGCTTCATAAATTTTTCATTTACTATACATTTATCAAATTTTAAAATAACAAAACATGTACATTACAATGCTACTATATAAAAAGATAAAAAGGGTGTATCAAATGCCAAGTCACTCTTAAAGTCACTCTTAAAGAGTATAAAACATAAAAAAGGTGCCGTCGATTTGATATTGGAAAAGAATGAGCTGAACAGAAACTACAGTAAGATGTGAATTACAAAAGCGAACAAGTAGAGCCTCTCATATGCATAAACCAAAGCCAAAGAAACACAAGAGTATTTTAATAGTGATGGGAGAGGATGTCCAAAAATAGATTGATGGTGCAACTAGGACGGCGTACTAAATCAAATACATGCAAAAATGTTTAGGACAAGAAGGGTTGACAACTGCTTTCTATTTAACTGATGATGTGCAAGGGAAGCTATGACAGCACATGTTAATCAGTATAATGACTGGAGATTATGACAGGAATAACCCCTAGGTGATTGATGGAAGATTGGTAAAAGATCGTATATTGCATTACAAAGTAACTAAAAAAAATCTGAGAAAGGATCAAATGGTTAAATAAAACATACAAAGCAATAAATGAGCCATTGCAGAAAGCAAGTAAAAGTATTTGAATGCATTAGTTCAACCTCACAGCACCCATTTCTTCACCAAAAAACTACATCACAGCCTCAAAATAAAATTCCGTAGTATATTCCTCAAGCCAATAATTAAATCGCATTATACATAAGCAAGACAGAAAACAAAATACAAATGACGGGAGGAGATCAGAAAGTAACATATTGTAAGGCACCACGACCTGCTATGCCAATCAGAGAATGAGTTGATCATTGTGCAAAGGTACAAACTGACCAAAAAAACTTGTGCACAACGAAAAGGATATTAAGAATTAAATTAGACATCGGGAAAAATTCCAAGCAATTTATCTAAATAACTCACTAAAATTTTAACAATGGAAACTGTACAGAGAACATTCCCAATAAAAGCTTTAATATTTAACTTTGAGAGGTATCAGGAGTTCACTAAGCATGTTATATGTATAAATTCAACCAGAACTGGACATATAGACATCAGATTGAACTAAATAATCCCAAAAACAATTTTCAAAATAAAGGTCAACTAAACACAAGTTTTAGTGATAAAGAACGAACCTTCCACAACATCTTAAGGAACCATTTGCCATGATAGCAATGCGATCTCCTAGAACATCCGCCTCATCCATAGAGTGTGTGGTCAATAATATTATCCGACCCTTCTTGATCTTCTTTATTAATTGCCATGTTGAACGCATTGAGTACGGATCCATTCCACTAGTTGGTTCATCAAGAATGATAACCTGTATTACAATGAGATGAATATCGATTATAAAGAACCGCAATGATTTCTATAAGTAAATAAAACAACACCCAACAGTAAGATGCATCCTACCTTGCTGTCGCCAATGAGTGCTATTCCAAGAGACAATTTCCTCTTCATACCTCCAGATAAAGAGTTAACTATCGTGTTTACTTTATCTGCCAAACCGACCTAAATTTCAACATTGTCAATGAACATTATAATAGCGAATCAAATGCAAAATTGAATACTTACATCTATAGAGTAAACAGAAAACTAATTACCCAACAACGATCATCTGTTAAAATGCAGAGAATATATAAAAAGAAGCTTGATATTTGTTATATAAAAGGCAATTAAACAAGTTCAAGAAAATCAGAATGAGAAAATCTATGTTCTAAATAAATATAGAAAGAAGATAAAAATTACATCGTTTACAATTAGGAAATTTTTTCAGTGAGTGCAAAGTTCAACTACCTAATACATTCCATGACAACTATTCATAAAGTCTAGTTAAAACTGATAAATTCAAGCTCGGAGTGAGTATTTTGATGCAAATTCTTGAAAACAATCAAATCATTTATTATAATACCATTCACAGTTCAGGTCAGCTGGGTTTCATGGGTTGGATAGTGTAGGGCTCATATTTTTCAGGCATATGGCAATTTGCCACGTGTCCCCTCCTCACCCAATCAGAGTCGATCAAATGTCACACACCCACACAGTCCACACAATCAGTATGTTCTAAAGCCTAAGAGTCACATCTGAATAGACGATCAAGCATGGGCCGAGTTAGTGATTCATATCTCGCCAAACAGTTATGATGGCGTAACCATCCATACATCACAGACAAATAATTTTTCAGTTGTCTCTCTCGTTTTATGGCCTTTAGTCAGCAGATCCATCAACTGCTGATCTTTTTGCTGTTTGAAATTGCATCCCAGAATTTAACACAAGTTCTTGATGGTAGACTCCCGCCTTTCTCCAAAAAAATTCCAAGCTTCTAACTATGCAGTTCCCTAACATGAAATATTCAGTAACTAATATTTGCTCCTCTCTAAGCTTTGGATTAAAAAATCCAAGAAAACATGCGTCACCAGGGTGCATATACAAAATAATACTAGAAGGTACAAAAGCAACTCACTTCATCAACCATTTCATTCACTTTTCTCTCCAGTAAATCTTCCTCAACACCCTTTAAAATGGCAAAAATTTCCAAATGCTCCCTAACCTGCATGGAATAAATATGACAAAAAAAAAATCAAAATTCAGTACACAACTAGTATTAAACAGTAATAAAATATTGAAGCAGAATATCAGAATGTCAGTAGTTGAGACACAAATGAACATAATAGTACTTTCCACATACAATTCATAAATATACATTTACTAAAGGAACAATGATCATCCTATACCCCAATTAGTGTGTTCACGGGCAAAGTTCTGACTTAAAATGCACTTGTAGTTAAAGATGTACAAGCATAATGCGCATATAAGTGGAATTCCAAGTGCATATGTGTGGCAGGTAAAGTCAACAACTATGGGTATTCCCCATTCTCGAAACCTTATTTTAGAAAAAACAATTTAAAACATTTCAGACATCAGTAATGTAAGAAATCATATGCTTAAGAGTTTTGCATGCCTTGACTCTGCACTAGACCAACATTCATCTATGTGATATGACTAAACTGAACAGATTATGAGCATCCAATGAGCTCAGCCAGTATTTGTTATATTCATGTTTCCAAAACATTGGCTTATACATATAGCTTCTTACAATAAACTGCTTATACATGAGAAAATAAAAATTTATCACAACATTTAGGTTGAAATAGTAAGACTCCAGTGGGGAATGTTGCACTTGACTTGCACGATCGTGCTTTTGGAATCATGGCATGCATGACAGTATTGACCAAATGAAATTTCATCAGACAGCCGGCATTGACAAAATTCGCCTCTGTTTCATGGGCTACACACTAAAGTGGTGTTGATTAGACACTCCAAACCAACTCATTGATGCTTTCATTAATTGCATAGTGGAAAACAAATGTCATACTTTTTAAGTGTTATTAAGGAGGACATCTTGTTGAGAATTAATGAAACAATAGCTTTGATTATTACGTGTTATAACATCAATACTTACTTTAATTCATGACTATCTCCTCTCATCATCACATTTTAAACAGACCCACAACATAGCATGAAATTATGAATTATTGAAAGAGATGAAATCCACAAATGAAATGAAACTAAGATAATATTGTACTTACTGTCAACTCTGGAAAGAGTATGTCATTTTGTGCACATACACCCAATCCTTTTCGTATTTCATCCTGCACAAAAAAAGTAGCCCGCCACTCCAATTAAATTTATAGGGAAAAACCTACTAAATTTACAAGTTCAAAACAAAAACAAAATTCCAAACATTGATCATTTAAAAAAATCAATAGCTACAAAAATAAACCATAAGATGATGCCACAGTAATTGTATCCAGAATATGAGAGCTAACATCAAAATATTTTTGAGCATGAAGGCCTTAAAATTATCCAAGAAATATCTGCGAGCACCCAACAATATTAGGTATAGATGGAAGGTCCAGTATACAGTAATCCTGTAATTGTTCCTTCATTTTGGTGTTTCTTTAATACTATAAGGAGATAAATAAAGATAACCTCATCTCTTCCATTTGTATGTAAATCCTCGAGCTTCACTGTTTTTAATACTATTATAGGTGGTGAGCACGCACCTTGCCTCAAAATACACACACACACACATGAGAGATTAGGCAGAAGAAATAAATGGAATAATGTATTGTGTAATGGAGGCCGAAAGGTCTCTTATATAGTTACAAGATGTACAAGCCCTAAAACAGAAAAAGACCAAAATACCCATGACCAAAATGCCCCCCAACCCACAGACCTCCGGGAATAGGCCCAACAACAGGCCTATCCAATAACTCCAATATAGGCAACCTCAAAAAATTCTGGGATTAATTAACTACACGTTATTATAAGCTACTTTTAGGGTAACTTTGACAACTAAGTACAATATAGAGTAAATTGACATGACTGTCTTGGAATAAAGTTCACATGTACCTCAAAAAAAGTATAAAAAAACATGACTATCTTCAATATGTAAGTTATTGAAGCAGACAATTCAAATGACAAAGCTGGGCTACAAGGAATGGCAAATGCATCTCACATTCAAATGGTATTGACAGGATCCAAACATATACTGAAATAAGATCATACTTCAACAAATGAGCTGACTGTATTGTGTGTCCAAGGGGCAAAATCCATTGATCTCCCAGCGGAGTGCCAGTTCAGCCCAAGAAATATGGAGAAAAATGTGTCCCTTCTTGGACAAGAGGTTCATCTTCGAGTCCATTAAGAAGATGTGGATCGTTTCATAATGAGGACAAAATTGTATAACTTCATTCAGTTAGTCTCACATGTTATCCTTTTTATTATGCTTTTGCTGAGAAGATGCCTC
The DNA here is from genome assembly GCA_030737835.1 of Acorus gramineus. NCBI lineage: Eukaryota > Viridiplantae > Streptophyta > Magnoliopsida > Acorales > Acoraceae > Acorus > Acorus gramineus. Next base: position 20,461,000 of record CM060848.1, on the reverse strand, counting down.
ACCTTTTGGCTGTTCTTTTTTTATGCTTTACCACATTAATACAATCTGGTGGCATCCCACACTCTCCTAAAAAGCTAAAAATTCATATTCATGAGGTGAGAACAACCTATGAGCTTCACAAGGACAGGAATTTTTTACAAAGCAGTCTTGTATTATTTTCAGCCTTTTAATATATATGATGATGTACCACCGATGATGAGATACCTTATCTCCTTTTGCCAATGTTAACCTGATGAATGTCATTTTGTAGCACGTCTTCCATTTACATGAAGAAATGTTTCCTAAGTTTAAATAAGTACCATACTTGATGTCAGTATGATACCCTCTACTTAAATACCTTGCATCTGTCTCACTTAATAATGTAAGAGCTGGTTAGCGAGAGTGGACCAGGATGTATCGACTAAGAACCTCTGAATTTTATCAATACTTCTAAAAAAAAATGAAAGTTCTCGCTGAACTCCATTTATAGAGTCCCCAAATATTAGCACTTCAAAATAATTGAAATGCAATTTTCTCTTAGATAAAACAAAATACTTTTCTCTTTATATAAAATGGAAAATTTTGAGGTACCAATCTCTCAAGAAAACTTGTCTCATCCTTCAACAAGTCATTTGCATGAAACAAAAGTCAAGCGTAACAAAATATGCCCTTACTTGACAAATATTCCCTGGTTTGTTATAACATCAAATGAAAACCAGATATAAACGTAGATTATTTAATGGAAAAAACAAGGATAAATAGGAAAACAATAAAAAAGCTAGTAATCTATACCCAGAGAGAATAAATGCTAAAAAGAATCCCAATTCTTCATAATTTTGAAACGCAAATAAGAGAACTAAGCTTCACAATGATGAATCAAGTGGAGTAACTTGCATAGTTGGGACATTGAGATCTTATAATCATAGCCCAAAAAATCAATCCAATACTGCCAGTGTAGTAAATTCTAAATGGTAGTCTCTTAACATGCGAATCTCAGTCGGCATTAGAAGTAATAGCCATCCATTCATAGTTATACACGTATGTATACATAACATACATACGTATATTATGTATGCATGTGTGTGTGTGTGTGTATCAGAAGAGGTAGAGGACACAATCAGTTGACATTATGAAGAAACAACAGTAGAAATCAACAGGATAGAATTTACCATATCTGTTCTTATATTTTTGCCAAACACCATAGCATCCCCAGAAGTTGGAGGAAGAAGACCAACCAGCATAGAAATTGTAGTGCTTTTACCAGCTCCATTGTGCCCTTTAAAGATGTGTAAGAAAAGCATGTCACATTTGATGGGATTTTTGTAAAATACGAGAGATTTAAGAAGCCATGCTCCTCAAGGATATTGCAATATAAACTTATCATCACAGTTCAAATTCAAACATGGATACTCTATGTATCAGTGTTTAGATGTGGGATAGGGAGAGTTTGAAAGAGTGAAAAGAGAGAGAGAGAGAGGTGAAAAAATGAGGGGGAGAGAGGAGTGATGGTTTTTATAGTGGGACGGTGAAAGTGGAGGAGGATGAATTTAAGGGAGGAGGCGCAAGCTTTCAAATCGATGACTCAGAATGCATCCTCAAATATCAAAATACTCACATACCTAAAACTGCTACAGTATTTCCACAAAACAAATTTCGCAGGTCAAGAAAATTAAACTCCACGTGATATGATAAATAACATATGCTGTTAGTAATGTGAGATTGGATTTTGTAGCTTGAATGGACACTACCAAGGGGCCATTGATAATTTCCCACCATATTTTCCTCATTGGTAATATTTTACATTTTGTTTAATGATTAGGCGTCTTTGTAACCCACCATATAGAATCTTCCCCTGTTTTAGGCAATAAAATTACATGTAGTGAGCTCACATCTTTCCTAAAATATGAGAGAGATATTAATACAGAAGTTCAACACAGAAATGCACACGTGGAGAAGTTGAACTCGGGCAAGACATATATGTAATGTTCAGCAAGATACCAAATGCAGGACATGGTGCACCATTGTTACATAGCATATGACTATGAGAAACCAATTCTGACCAAGTGCCACATGAAAAGGACAATACATGCACACTCCACTTCAATCTAATCTACCATACGACATTCTCCCAATCTTTGAAACTTCAACGGTCATTGGAATCAGATATCACTATATGTTTGTACAGTCATCAGCAGCATTGCTTCTTCGAAGTTGTTAGCATCCATTGATAAGCTTGCCAACATACTAATTCAGCCAATTGGGCCTTAGAAGGCCATCCAATGGTGGAGTCAATGTAATCAACAAGGGGATGATTAAGAAAACAATGTTGGGAGTGAGAGAGATGAACGAAAGTTGGCATTCCAAAATGTATGATACTTGGAGTGACAGAAAAGATAGAGCATCAAACAAAGCAAAAACATCTTAAGATGTCAAGTCCAACTTCCTCGGGACCATCAACTGAATTTAAAGAATCAATTTTTGGCCTTTTTCCTAAAGAAGTCAGACCATCCAAACCTAGAATATTTTTTTCTCAAACTCTGATTTACACAGATTCTGAAATTTTATGTTTCAGTGATCATCTAATCGATAAAGCCAACACAAGTCAATAAATAGATGACAAGAATCAGACTTGAGAAGTAAGATGGCTTTCAGGGGCATGACGTTGCATGAATGATATAAACAAAAGAGGGAAGAAAGAACATACCTAGAAGAGCAAGTATTTGATTTTCATACAATGTGAGCTGCAAAGAGTTCACAGCACAACATTTTCCCCTTTTGGTCGTGTAGACTTTATGCAAATTTCGGATCTGAATACATCTAAATATATAACAACAGTAAAAACGTGAAACAATCATCCAGATAATTAAGCATTAAAGTGAACTGTATTATATACCGGCTATCAACTTCCTGCTGCTTCATATCTAAGTTTACAGCTTCAACGGTAGGCACATTGCTACCTATACATCCATTGGGTGTTTTCGATGTTATACCATTAAACTTGACTTCTAGGTGACTACCATGAGAGGGAGATGATTTTTTTCTCCAAAAGCTCTTTACAAACAAAAAGTACCACGGATAACTCACTCCATTTTCTTTGGGCATCACCTATCATATGTGCACAACAAACAAACAAGCATGTAAGTAGATAATAAAGTAGAGGTATGTCAAAAAGGCATTATACCGATAAAGACACTTCCTCAGTCCCTACACGAAGTTTATAGTAAAAAACCCAATGACTAGTAGAATGAATCACACACCAACTATGATGAAAGAAAGACGAAACTATCAAGTAATTAGGAGTGCAACTAAAGTAGGTTTGGTTTAGGTGGCAACCAACCCAAACTAAACCTAAATCTGACTACACACAATCTGAAATGGAACCAAACGAAATCCCAACCTGAACTCCATAACCCATAAACCAAATTGAATTCATTATTTTAAACAGAAAACTGAACCGAACCAAACCAAATTGTATCAATTCAGTTCTGTTTGTCCGGTTTGTTTTGCACTATGCTAAACAAAAAGTTGGATTAGGTGAAGAATAATGAATAAAATCGAAATGAAAGACATAGTGAAGGTTATATAAAAATAAAACTTCAAATCACGCAACAATGGAAACAGTTTGGGCCTGTCAGGTTTCTCTAAACTGAGGCATGTTGCAGCCCTTACTAGTATTGTAAGTAAGATACATCCTCGTCAACAAATATTTCAGTAAAAGCAGGACAAAACTAGCCACGAATTGCAGCCAAGGAATTTACTTTTATAAGATAGGACCATTCTAAATTACCCTTGAAGGGTCCCCTTTGGCATTTGAGACTAGCCTGTACCTATAAAGGAGACCCAATCTCCACCTTGCGGGTGGTTTCTACAATAGATCCGAGATTAAAAAGGAGGAACAGAGCAAGAAAATTCTGTAGAAAGAAGGCAAAGTGAAATTTGATGGAACACAAACGAAGTGTTAGGAGTTGCCGAGTTGGTCAAGTGTGAGCCCCATTGTAGTTCTTTCCTAATACAGTCATGTAAAGAATATTGATATTGGCTCCTCCTCCATTTTCTAGTTTAGTTTTCCCCTACTTGCATGCTACCATGCACTACAAAGCAGTCATTTTGCATTAAAAAGATAGTAAAGGAGGCAGTCTAATAGCTAAAGAAGCATTAAAGGACGTTTTATGGGAAATCAATTTGTCGTTTTTCAAGTATCCCCACTCCAATCACACCCAAGTGAATACCCATTCTCAGTTTCAAATCTCACATTTCTCCATTGTTTTGGAGTTTGATTAGATAATTTTAGTTGAGTATCTAAGGCTGTCTCAGATTTGTTTTTAAAACATACAGTGGCGGTTTTGTTTATTGTCTAGGTCCGCCCTTGATATTGGCATTCTTATGCGTGCCCAGACTGACAATCAAAGTTATTACCACCTTAGTTTTCACCACCTTCCTAACGAAGAGGTAAATTGCAGTTAGAAATAACAGAACATAAAGAAACAGCAGAATATGAAAACTTAAATATGCCAGAGGAAAATGACAATAACTGAATAGAATTTTAATACTCAACCTGCGGGGAGTTATCAGAATTTTACATACGGATATAGAGAGAAGACTGCGGGTAGTTAGTGAATAGAACAATGATATTACTTATGACATTATACATCACAATGGAAGATCATTCAGGCATTAATGACAAAAAAATGATAAAACCATACCTTCTAAACATCACTTACAACTATCAAAATGGACATAAGAAAAGAAAGCACTTTAATACACTTACACAGAAACTCCAGTGCAATTAATACAAATTAACAGTCAAGTGCAATTACCTTATCCAAGTACAGCCCAAGGATGCAGTATAACACTGTGTCAAGCATCATCATTCCAAGACAAGCAAGAAAGTTTACTCCAGAAGAATCCTGCAAATTAAAATTTTCATATCAGAAAAGTAAGAATACAATCAGGATAAATGTAGAGCAACAAAATACCCATATGATAAGAGTTTTTGATCTATGATCATGTAAAGTTAACTTAAACTTGGGGCAACATGCTAAAAAAAAGGTGCAATATTCCTTAAAGCACCCCACTTCCCACTTTTGGACCAGGCAAAACAATTTTCCCTATCCTATGCTTTTCTCTCTTTTGTTGGTGTTTTGTCACACATCAAGGTCAAACACCTTAACTACCCACATCGGGATTCTTGACATGAGTTCAAGGGATGATTTACGAGAACTGGCAAATTGTTAGGAGTTATTACTATCTTTTCTGGACCTATTTGAATGTGCACTATGCATGATTAGTGCCAATAAAGAGATGTGGGACACAAGAAGAGAAGAGGAAGGATAAAAAAAACTTTTCAAATTCTTCAAGAACGTTGATTGATTAACAATTGTTTATATAATAAAACAAATCATATCCTAACAAACTAAATCAAATCGCATGTTAACAAATCAAATCTAATCAAATCAATTATTATCCAAAGTTATCGAATCAATTCTCCCCGGCAAAAAATAACTCGTCTCCAACAAGTTAAGGTGATGCTACTGCTCCAGAAGGTTTGCATCAAGGTGGTGGAAGTCATCTTCAGTGATCCATGTGGTGTCTAGAACTAGTCTATTCTTCCATTTGTTAAGATATCGCTGCAATATTCCATCTTGACCAAGGATAGTGTGGTCCTCCAGCACGTCCTTAATCTTGGAACAAGCTGTCAGAGTTGTGGAAGAATTAGTGTAGGCGTCAGGGTCTGTGCAGCATAAGTAGGGGGCTACCTGTGGGCAATGCAGAAGGCTCAAGGGTGCCATGGTATGAAAATAAATCCACCACATTGAACATCGGATAAATATTCATATCAGAAGGAAATCAAGTACATAAACATCAGGCTCTTGCTTACTAATAATACAAAAACCTCCAATCCAGGTTTAAAATATCAAAAATTTCAATATACCGAAGTGCCCCAAAATTGATATATCGATACATTTGACTTTGTGAATTTCTTTCTAAAAAATAGAAAGAACAAAAAAACAATGAGGTTAAAAAAGTTCAAAAAGCAGAAAATGGAGAAAATATTTACATATTTATTGATGAAGTTTTTTTGGCTAAGTTGTTGTGATGGAAATGAGAGTGTAGGGAATTTTATATTATAGGTTTATGAAAATTAGGGACCCAAATAATAAATAAAAATTGGGGACTTTTTTGAAACTGCAAATGGTTTTGTAATTTATAAATGAAACCACACATGGTAACTTTAGCTAACACATTTTAATCATCATTTGCTAATAAATGTTATATAAATGAAACTTTGTTAACAATTATCATGTAATAATAAATTATTTTGGGCAATAATATATCTTTATTATATATTGACTTTTTTAAAAACTTTGTTAACATTCATAATGTAATAATATATTATAAATGAAATATTAACAAAAAGATATATCATAATGTAATGATATATTATTATATTTTTAACATAATTCTAGTAATACAATAATAAACTACAAAACATTGAACGTTCTTACTTGAGATAAGGCATATTAGCTAGCGGTTTAAAAAAAGGAAAAAAAATCAAATTATCATGATAATTTGGCGATATATCACAAGAAATTGAATGTCTCGCGAGAAATTGCAGAGATATTAAATCTCGCAATATGCCCGATATTTTGTGAATTGCTTGTATCGATCATATATATCGATCATATATCCACCTATGCCTCCAATGGCTCAAGAATAAAGCTTCATAATCGAATTTCTAGGATTAATGCTCTAATTGTACACGTACTATTACCTAACCTCCTTCATTGAACTCTTGAAACCTGCATTGAATATCTACAACTTATAATTTTCATTAGCATGTAGATATCGAATGTGTTGGGCAAACAATTTAGCAGACTTTTTTTTCCGCTGTTCAAAATTGATTTTGAGTCAACAAGTGTAGAGGTTCACTTCAGAAGATTTGGGCAAGGACCAGGATCTAGCCTTAAAATCTTTTTCTGTTCGTTGCGAGCATTACCACGACTGATTGACCTTCGTGTTTAAACACAGGTATTAGCGCGACCATAATGAATGGGTCCACATCAAGAATCCATGGGCATCCTAGGACAACATCAATGGGTAATATAATATACATCACACCAAACATTTTATTTTTTTGGCTGGGTCTAAATGCATCACACCAAACATTGTCACAACAATCACCCATTTAAAGTGGAAGAAGACATCTCTCAGTAAAGGAAATGATGTTTGGTCTACCCAAGCTACTTTAAAGGGATGAAGTGTGGTTCAGATGTTAATTTCATGCATGTTATTCTTTTTGTAGATGCCACATTTAACGAACTACCTCCGTCAATGATAATTTTGCAAAGTTTAGCCCCACACATCAAAAATGTGTGAAAAGCGTTGATGCAGATGCACTTCACATCATCAATTATGCTAGGAAAAGTGGAAATACACCTCAGGAAATTGAGATGGGAATCATCATCATGATAATCAGCAGAATCAGAAGGCTCATCTAAGGGATCTATGACCTGTACAATATTATCGACATATCAGTAACATCTTTATGTTCATCAATCTTTATATGTAAGACTTTGTGTGGACAAGGAGAAGTAATGTGCCCTTTGATGCAGGAGAGAAGAAGAGAGAGGATAATAAACTTTTCATATTCTTCAATAATGTTGATTGAATCCCCTAAAGGATTAACAACTATTTAAATAATAAAAAACAAATCATATCCTAACAAACTAAATCAATCATATCCTGACAAACTAAATCAAACCACATCCTGACAAACCAAATCAAATAAGATCTCCAAATCTAATCAAAATCAAATATTATCCTAAGTCATCCACATCATAAAGTAGATTCTTTTACTAGGCTTAGATTGTGTGTATAACTCAGCACCATAGTAAAAAAAAAATTCAGGAAAATTGTGGGCACATCTATTCCATTTCAAACTGAATCATAACAGACGATGTCCGAGTAGAGGTACAGGGATGAGAAGACTGAAAGCGAAAAACAAGAAAGCACCCCGGTCAAATTAAAATTCACAAAACAACAAGATGAAGTTTCATTTTTCTCAATTGTAAAACATAGTTAGGAATGTGAAATTAGAGTCATCAAAATGTTTTTTCCCATCAAGGTTGAGAATCTTGAGATAGCATATATAGGAATGTAAAATTAAAAAGATTACAGATGTAAAACCTGCCTGCCATATATTAGTCCACCGAACTCCAACATGAGCACGCTCATAATCAGCAAAGTTAACTGTCCCAAGAGCAAAGGCGGTCGGAGAAAGCAAAGAAGCTAAGACCTTCAGTATCCTAACAACCAAAAATAAAGTTAAAGGAATTCTTGAAATTTAAAAGCAAATTCAAAGGATGTTTACCGATGAAACTGTATGATGTGAGGATCAATACTAACATAGGAACAGAAGGATCATTGACTGTGTAGTAAGGAAAGAAGGCCCCAAGAAAAGAAAGGGTGCCAACCGCTACAGCTGTTTTTGCTCGAGAAAAGAATGTAGAGATCAGAAAGGAAAGCATCACTGCACTCAAACCAAACACGAAGAAGTACATGAAGACCACTGATTTGTCGCTATAAATGAAAAGGCTGCTCATTGTGCAAACTGTAATGATTGCAGAAGACACTGCAAACTGTGAAATTAACAAACCATGTAAAGGTAAGAATGCTTCTGATCCATATTGCAATACCAAAGGAATAAAACAAATGTGCATACACATGGAAATTTAAAAAATCCAAACATCAGACATTATACATCTACATAATCAGGCTACTATTAGAAAAATATGCTATTCAACAGAAATAGACAAGAACTAATACATAAATTTAAGTTGGTGCCAGCTTAATGTCAATGTGGTCAAGCAAATAGTGATGGGTTGGGTGAGGATACATCACATAGGAGGCACCATAACATTGAAATCCACTTAAAGATACAAGATAAAAGAAGACTCTCACATCTATTGGAGTCATTATATAGGTCTGTTGTTGGGCCTATTCCCGGAGGCCCGGGGGTTGGGGGGCAACGCCCCCCATGGGACACACTCGAATTTTTGTAAGGGGTATTTTGGTAATTTTCTGTTTCTAGGGTTTGTACATCTTGTAACTATATAAGGGACCTTTCGACCTCTATTACTTAATGCAATATTATTCCATTTATTTCTTGTTGGTATCAGAGCCACAAAGAAACCCTAGGGTTTCACGATTTTTTTTTTCATCACGAATCGTGGTGAACATTATTATCTTTACCAATTCGGGTCGAGATTTGAGGTTTGCAATAGATCCAACGCACGCTGAAAGACCCCATGCCATTGTCGGGTGGGGAGATCAAGGACACCATCATTTTGTTAGGGAATAACTCTCATGCTCAACAGATTACCAATGTGCTTCTTGATTGACGAAATTATCCGTCCTGGTCGCATTCCGTTCGATTATATTTGGGTGGTCGAGGCATGTCAGGCCTTCTTCTTGGTACCATTAAAAAGCCGACAGAAACTAATGCAACCTTCAATCAGTGGAAGATCAACAACTGTACGGTTCTAGGTTGGCTCTACAACTCCATGGAGACCCGTATCTATAATATGTTCATGTATCATGATACGGTCGACTCTCTATGGGCTGCGTTGAAGAAGACCTATGGTCATGCCAGGAATGACTCACGGATCTATGAGTTGTACAAGGATATTGCCCAGGCCAAACAAGGTACCCAATCTGTTACCGATTATTTTGGATTTCTTCAGGCTCGTTGGGAGGAACTTGCCCATTATGAGCCTCTTTCAGAGTTGCCTAAGGAGGCTGCCACGATTGTGGTTGGCCGACTACAACGCCAACAGACGTATGCATTTCTTAGTTTCTTATGGGCCTTCGACCGGAGTTCGAATCTCTTCGTGTTCAAATCTTGAATACCACACCACTTCCTTCTATTTGAGGCATTTGCTATTATTGAGGGTGATGAGCATCGCCGTCAGATCTCTTCCTCAGCGACCACTGGAACCCTCGGCGATCAGATGGCATTGGCGGCCACTTCTGGATATGACTCTCGCGGCCACGGGGATAGTGGTCGCGGTCGCGGTCGTGGACGCAACAATATTGTGACTTGTGGCCACTGTGGAAAAACAGGGCATGAAAAAGTCAGATTTTTCTTCTGTACCCACACTTGATGCGATCTCGCAATGTTGAAGCTCCTTCATCTGTCCCTCGTGCTGTTGTTGCTGATGCCTCGGTTCCGGGTGATGCCCCCTCTGCTCCATCTGGGTCCTTTGATATGCGTACTATTCAGAACCATATTGATGCCATGGTTCGGGAGAGTCTTGCCTCTCATGTCTCTCATGCTGGTCTCTCTAATGCTGGTCCAACATCCTCTGCTGCTTCTTCCTCTACCTCAGGTATCCCCTCCGCCTACCATGTTAACCAATCAGGGTCTCCTACTTGGGTCATTGATTCAGGCGCTACTGAACATATGTCTGGTGAGTCTCGATTGTTTGCTCCCTTGACATCACCTTCTATGCACAGAGAGGTACGTCTTGCTGATGGCTCACTTACACCTGTCATCAGTAAGGGTACCGTTCCTTTATCTTCTTCTTTATCATTACACTCTGTGTTACATGTTCCCAATCTTGCTCTTAACCTTCTTTCTGTTAGCCAATTGACTAAGGTTTTGAACTGTTCAGTGACTTTTTACCCTGATCATTGTGTTTTTCAGGACCTGAGTACACGGAGGATTTTTGGCAAGGGGTATGAGAGAGATGGCCTTTACGTCTTCGGAGAACCACCCACCACGGCCCATGCTTCCATTTTGCCCACCGATCATTCGCATAGTTTTTCTCTACAATCTCTAGATTTATGGCATGCTCGTTTAGGACATGCCAATTTTCAGCATCTATGTTCTTTATTTCCTACTTTTCACTCTTCATGTAAGACTCATAAATTTCAATGTGCTGTGTGTGAGCTTTCTAAACATACACGTACTACTTATATTTCTCGCATGAATAAAGCTTCTGGGTTGTTTGATTTGATTCATTCTGATGTGTGGGGTCCCTCTCCTGTTACTGCTTTTGGTGGTCATAGATATTACTTGACATTCATTGATGATTTTTCTAGATATACTTGGGTTTATCTTCTTAAATCTCGGTCTGAGGTATCCTCTCAGTGTGTTAATTTTTTGGGCGCATGATTAAAACACAGTTTAACATTACTGTCAAGAGTATCAGGTCTGATAATGGGGGGAGTATGTCTCGGATTCTTTTCGGTCTCATCTGAATGAGTTGGGAATCCTTCAACAGTTGACTTGTCCATATACACCTGAGCAGAATGGGGTGGCGGAACACAAAAAATCATCATTTCATGAATGTGGTTCGTTGTCTCCTTCGAGGAATGAATGTTCCAAAGTCCTATTGGAGTATGACAGTCCTCACTGCTGCTTTTTTTATTAATCGGACTCCCAGTCGTACTTTAGGAGGTCAAGTTCCTTTCCATGTTTGGTATTCTGGTCATACTCTTTTCCCCATCACTTCTTGTGTCTTCGGGTGTACTTGTTTTGTTCAGGATAGGGGGCTCTCATGCACTAAGCTTGATGATAAGTCTATACGTTGTGTTTTCCTTGGTTATTCCACCATGTCCAAAGGATATAGATGCTATGATCCTATTTCTCGGAGATTGTTCCATTCCCTTGATGTTACATTTTTTGAAGATGTGCCATATTTTTCTAGACACGGTTCTACAACATTCTTCTTCACTAGTTCAACCAGCTTCATTTTTTCAGTCATTGCCTTTGCCACAGCCACAGTGGCCATCACCACAGTCGTCACCACCACAGTCTCCTCTTACTGTATACATTTGTAGACCTCGCCCACCTCTCTCCTCCTCACTTGTCGACATCCTCCTCGGACTCAGGTATACTTTCTTCCTTGATCACTCCACATTCTGTTCCTGATTTGCCTCCATCTGACTCTGATGTGCCTATTACTCTTCACAAAGGTCGTCGGAGTTGTGTCACTGCTCATCCTCTTGCCCAATTTGTTTCTTATCAGGGACTTTTCGATTCCTACAGAGCTTACCTGGCTGCTACATTGTTTGTCCGTATTCCTCGTACTGTTACTGAGGCATTACAGGATCCTCTATGGACCGCCGCTATGACCGCAGAGATGGATGCTTTGCAGAAAAATCATACGTGGGAGTTAGTTGATCTTCCACTAGGGGAGAGGACCGTTGGTTGTCGATGGGTTTTCACAGTAAAATACAAGGCTGATGGGGCTGTTGAGCGGTATAAGGCACGCCTTGTTGCAAAAGGCTTTACTCAGACTCCAGGGAAGGATTTTCATGCTACATTTGCTCCTGTTGCCAAGCTGACTACTGTTCGGCTTCTTGTCTCTCTTGCTGCTTGCCACAACTGGCCTCTTCATCAGATGGATGTGAAGAATGCTTTTCTTCATGGCGACTTGACAGAGAAAATTTATATGGATCCTCCGCCTGGTTTTCGTCTTCAGGGGGAGTATTCCGGGAAGGTGTGTCTTCTTCTCAAGTCTCTATATGGACTGAAGCAATCACCGAGAGCATGGTTTCAGAGATTCAGTGTAATCATTCTCTCTCTTGGATTCACTCGTTGTCATGCTGATCATACTTGCTTCATTCGTCGAAGTAATGGACGGTGCACCATTGTTCTAGTTTACGTGGATGATATCATTATCACAGGAGATGATGCTGATTACATTGTCAGAGTGAAGACTGAGCTTGGACATGCGTTTGATGTGAAGGATTTAGGTCCTCTTCGGTATTTTTTGGGGATTGAGATTGCTCGCTCACGCCATGGTATTTCGCTCTCCCAGCGAAAATACACTCTTGACCTTCTTGAGGATACCGGTATGCTTGGATGTCGCCCTGCCACTTCTCCTATGGACCAGAACCATCGCCTTCATGTTGAATCAGGCGACCTTCTGCAAGATCCTTCTTTGTATCAGCGTTTAGTGGGTCGTTTGATCTACTTGACGAATACTAGACCTGATTTGACTTTTGCTGTCAGCGTGGTGAGTCAATTCATGCATTCCCCACGGACTTCTCACCTAGATGCTGTTTACAGGATTCTTCGATACTTGAAGTCATGCCCAGGTCTTGGCTTATTCTATGCTACTAGTGCTTAGCCTATCATTTCTTGCTACACTGATGCAGATTAGGCTGGTTCACTCACGATCCACTTATGGTTTATGTACTTTCCATGGGGGCAACCTTATTTCCTGGAAAAGTAAGAAACAGAGTGTTGTCTCTCGTTCTTCTGCTGAGGCAGAATATCGTGCCATGGCCCAAGGCACATGTGAGATCATTTGGTTGCGCTCTCTTTTGACAGAGTTGGGATTCCCTATAGCTGGTTCATCTACTTTGTTTTGTGATAATCGATCTGTCATTATGCTTGCCTCGGACTCAGTTCTTCATCAGCGGACCAAACACATTGAGGTTGATATTCACTTTCTTCGAGAGAAAGTACAGTCGGGCACCATTGACACAGTTTTTGTCTCTTCCAATGAGCAGCTTGCCGATATGTTCACCAAGCCTGTTGGTCCCTCTGTTCTTCGTTCTAGCTTGATCAAGTTGGGCTTGATTGATATCTTCGCTCCAACTTGAGGGGGAGTATTGGAGTCATTATATAGGCATGTTGTTGGGCCTATTCCCACAGGCCCGGGGGTTGGGGGTATTTTGGTCATTTTCTGTTTCTAGGGTCTGTACATCTTGTAAATATATAAGAGACCTTTCGACCTCTATTACTTAATACAATATTATTCCATTTATTTCTTCTACATCATCCATAAACAATTTGAGGAAATGGGGATGCAGTGACGAGAGAGAGGAAGAAGACTTTTATTGCTCAGCACCGCCAAGTTACAATTTTAAAGTGTTACAAGCTCAAGCATAAATCCTCAAAGTGTATTTTGTAGATTTCTTCTAATTCCTAGAGCAAAATTGGATTGTGTATGTGGGTATATGCTTCTTTCCTCACGTTTGATAATTTCATGAATTATGCATCCATAAAATCAAAGTGCCACATGCATCCTAGACATATTAATCTATTTCAGGCAGAAAATAAAGTTGCAGAAAGCCATACCCAAAAAGGGGAGTGTGTATTGAGGATAAGAGAATCTGAGTATGGGCTCTAGCATTGTGCAGCAATACCTAATAGTATAGGTTATAAACCTAGCACTTCTCTAGAAATACCATTTCTTACCAAATTGATTCCCATGACAAATTAAGTATTGGGATACTTTTATTTTGAGAAGAGATATAGGAGTATCTTACTAATAGAAACCCCCGAATATAAGGAGACAAGGGATCTCCTTACAATAAAAGCGAGAGGAAACAGATGACTAGAAGAAAGAGAGATGACAAAGAAAGGGAGGACCCCAACCCCAAAACCCATGATTCACCTACCGAACAAAGATTCCCCATAATTGAGGAAGGTGTTTCCACCTCCAAAATAATTGATATCCAATCTCTAAGAAGAGATGAAATGGTCACCCATGTGTTCTCCCAATATGATCTCTTGTGTTGGAACACTCCTTCATTACGAGTGAGCCAAAGACACCAACACCGCTTGAGGAACCAACCATTGAAACTTATCAAGATTGCCACGATCACCTTTGTGTCTTTTCCGAACCATTTCCACGTTCCTTCAAGATTTCGGAAAGAAAAAGATGAATCGAGAGCTCCTCCCACCTTTCCCCAAATCTTCACACTAAAGGGACATGAAAAAAATATGATCCCCTGTTTCAACATCCAATCCACAAAGCTCAAAAGTATTGGTATACTACTACATCAATTTGGCAGATTCTTATCCAATGATTCATTCATGGCTATCTGGAAAAACAAGGATCAGATTCCCTTTCCTTTTTTTCAGAAAATGAGACGGGTTGGCTATTTCCGCCATTGTCTTAAACAGGGTTCCCTGTTCCTTAAGTGTTGAATCTAAAAACAAGCAATGGATCTGCCTCTTTGCAACTGCTGTGGCTTCCCACTCATCTAAATATGCTATTATCAGGCATCCCAATATACAGATCCAGCACTTATGTTTTTTTCATGAATTCATGAACAAAGTCGCCAACCGTGAGACTGACCCAATTTGCCTCTAGCATATATTCTCAGCAAAGAAGTGTGAAGTAATCAAGTTTGGGACTAAATTGTCCAGATTGGGCATATTTCGCATAACTGCTCCATGACCACCAAGTGGCAATCCCTCATCTCAAATTCCACGAGATTATTCCTTTAATTGTCACAATGTTATTGCAAGAGTCCCTAATTTTATCTTGACAGAAATTTGAGTGGCGTCTTAATAGTCCCATGTGTCACGCACATAATGCACACAATGACAAAATAAACAAAAAAATTGAGGGCTTCGTGAAGGCTGGAGCTTGTGGAAAACTTAGCAATCTAGAAAAAAATTAGAGGTTTTTCAATCTAGTACAGTAGTTCCTATATGTTGGTAACATAACCCTGTCATATAAAGAATTACATTTTGTTTTGGAAGTATGGCACAATGTCCCCCTCGTGTCTAACTTTCCTATGTCAATAACAGGCAGCGAGTTCCCATTTTTCCACAAAAAAAAAAAATGCTTGGCAAGCTCACCTGAACACAATATGTGATAAACCATGAGAGATAAAAGATCTCATCCTTAAGCCCCATCATGTAGAGACCTTCTTTAATCTTTTGCTCCTACGCAAGCAAAGAAATTGGATCAGGTTGTCAAGGTCCACCAAATTATGTTGATTGTTTAGAAAAGGTTTATTTATAATAAAGCAAAAAGGGAAAAAAAGAAACAAAATAACCACAAAAAAAGAGATGCTTGCTTCGGACCTTCTCAGAGACAGAATAGCTGATAAGACGAGAAATGGGATAGAGGAATCCCAAAAGATACCTGCACCAGAAAGCAAGTCAAATAATAATGGTGTAAATGCTCAAATAAATGTTTTGAAGATAATAATGTTCAGACCCGAAAATCGGCAGGGGTAAGTGAATAACCACATTGATCAACATGATGACCGTAAAGATCATAGATATTCATGAGAAAGGAAAGAGTAGGCATGATGACCGGTTACATGATAAGAACATGTATATATATTTTAGAAGGCATACAACTGCTAATGTTCTGATAAACATAAATTACATATTTCATTGGAATGTAGAAAAGAGCAAATGATATGAAAGAGAAGGCTCATGAAGGCAAATGATATGACAAAAAAAGGCTCAAGAAAGGTAAGCATCCTACCAAAGTTTATTAGAAAGAAGAGAATGCCCATATATAAAAACCTCAAAAAAAAAATACAACCAAGAAAACCCAGGCCGAACTTCACTGTAGAAGAGGTATCTACTGGAACCATGGCCCCACACAAACACACCCATCACTCCTCAAATCACAAAATTACCCCCTATATGCATAACCCAGCTCGCCCCAACCATAAGTGTCTGTCATAGAGGCGATATACAAATATGAACCTGCAAAATGGCATTCCATGAAACAAGCTCCCAGGAACAAAAAAAGAAGTAGATGCATGCCACAAGATGAAGAAAACAATAGCTTTAGTGGATAACTCCATGGACTTGCATACATCTTATAAGGTCTCTTACCCATGACGCAATTTTTTACTACAAAAGAAAAAAGAAACATCCACAATGAAAATTTCTAGCCAACACTGAATAATAAATTTCTAGAAGTAAAAATAAAATCATCAGACAGTTCATTGATTTAGCTTGTGCTTAATTCTGAATATCTATTCTGATTAGCATAGCAAGAATCCTCTTAAGCTGTCAACCAACCAGATGATGTTGATTTAAATATTATTCGTCAATCCTAGGGTGACTGTGTTGCTCTGATACAGCTTGATACGAGGTAAAGGAATTAGGTAATATAGGCAGTCAAGATACTTGAACACAGGTTTCATACCGAACTAAACCGGCCTAAAGTTGGCTTTAAGCTGGGCATTCTTCTACTTTAGGAAATCAAGTGAGCTTGAAAAAAATTGTGAACCAAACTCACACAGATTGCAAGACATAAAACAATATTTTTTTTTCGTGGGGAGGAGAGAGAAAGAGCATACAGTCAAGAATCCACTGAAGCCATATTGTAAAGTCGGCACATTACTAACACCCAATTCTAAGTCATTTAGATAAGGACCATTAACATCCATGATAGTTTTGATGTCAGGAAAGCCTGAGAAAGCCCACGAATGATTGAGGCGTATGCTATAGTCAAAAAACTGAGGGCCTTGTGCATGGAATATTATTGCTCCTTTGATCTTAGGATTTGAAAGGTTCCTGAAACAGATTAAAAGATGTCAATGAACTGTTCCTGAAACAGATTAAAAGATGTCAATGAACTGTTCCTGAAACAGATTAAAAGATGTCAATGAACTTTCTCCTCACTTCATCAATCATTAAACTCCTTAAATACAAAAAGAAAATGCATGACATAAGATCTTTCCAATAATATTCCGTATCACCATTCAACAGATTAAAGAAATTCAGGACAAATAAAGAGGAGGTTGAGTCAATTTCTAAGTACCTATTAAGAGTCTAAAAATAATAAGTCTTAGAAGAGCTACCTTGCATTTTGAAAAAGTTGGGAGATTTTCGGTCCATTGGGAATGAGTTTTAATGTTTTTATGCCATTATAACACTTAAAAGTACTCCAAATTGATGAATTTATTTAGATTTTAATGCCACTAAAGTTTAACTAATGCTGCTGGTCATATTCAGAGCCTAATAGGTGATTGAAATATCAGGGTTTTTTTTTAATGACAATATCAATTTATTTTTAGAATAAGTAAGGGAGTTTCACATTCATTTAGATTGAGTTATAGGTCTTTTCTACCTTCATGAACCGCGCCTGGAGTCAATTCAAGTTGGTACAGTTTTCCAAATTTCGCAGCCAATAAAATTTAGTCCATTTGGTTGTGAATTCAACCTGGAAATTACATTCACTAAGATTGAGTTTTAGGTCTTTCTGTTTTTATAAATAGGGCTTGATATTAGTTCAAATTAATATAATTATCCAGATTTTACTGGGCCATCTGCCTTTAATAAAATGAGGGCAATTACCTACCGTTTTAGTCAGAAAAAAAAATCCAGATTATATTCTCAATAAAAAAAAACTGTTTACTTGGTTGTTGTTTTTTTTGAGATAAATTTAGTTTATTTGGTTGCGGATTCAACATGAGGATTAGACCAAAGACTCGATTCAGTAAAATTATCCTTCCCATTCTATCTCATTCATATCTACAACCTGCTTTCATGCCACATTATATAATGTATTTAATGGCAATAATTGTATAAAAAGGAATCATGTTTTGTTTTTTGACCAAATGGTAGGCAACCTACCACCACTCACTAAGAAAGTAATAGGTGCCCAAAGGCTTCCAAATAACAAATAACCAAAGGCCACCCTTGACATGAACTTGATAGAGGAGATATCTAAAAAGATTCACGTCACAGGTGTGAACTACGAAACCTTTCTCCTCAATAACAAGTTTATCCCTCAAGAACATAACACTCTTAGCCCCAACGCAAAACCTTCCCCAATCTTGAGGAGAGAGTTATGGGAGTTACATGAGAGTTACAAATTGCCCACATTATCGTTGAGACCAAATATTGAGAAATCTTGGCCCTCACACTTCTATCTCCTTTCTGTTTGAGCTTTCTCCCCACCTCCCACGCTCCCTCCAAGGAAGTGAAGCTAACGTCTATCCCTAGCGCCTCTTTGAGAAGTCTCCATATCTGTCTCAAGAGCTCGCACTGAGTCATAAGATGCTATGTAGTCTCATCCTCCACCCCCCGACACAAGGGGCAAGCAAGATAATCCTAATGAGACCATTTCTCCATGTATGTCTTCGTGAGGAGTTTCCCTGGTATACCAACCACATAAACGCTTTGACTTCTTCGTGCCCCAGATTTCTCTAGACTTCTCCGTAGTGATCAAATGTCTAGCCCTCTCTCTCCTCAACCAATTGCAACACCTTCTCACCGAGAAGCCCTCCCCAGGTTGTGGAACGTTGTCTGAAACTCCCTCCAAAACAACCATCTCTTGTAGCTCACGAAGAAGATCCACCACAAAGTCCACCTCCTCATCCAGCAGGTGGTCTCATGTGAAGGTTCCAAGAACCTCCTGAACTAACCATATCCCAAAACTTCTCACATAATCATCCTTTGTCCAAGATATCTTGAAAAGCCTAGGGAACTTGTTCTTCAAAGGGCTATCACACACCCATACATCATGCCATAAATGGATTGACTTTCCGTCCCCATAAGCCCTAACCATCATCTGAGTGTCTCTCTGAACTCAATAAACCAGCTGAAAATCCCTTTCCAGATCTTGGACGACATGTTGGTTGCCCTAAGACATCTGCCCTGACTAGGACCGCCACCCCTATACCGATCCTCCATGATTCCGCGCCAAATAGTGATCCCCTAGATCATGTAATTTATTGACTTATGGGAGTTAATACATATAATTCATTTAATTGTTCCCCTAGTTCTCATATTGCACACATTGCCCGATATGTTTCTGGAAGCTGATTATATCTACTAAAGCTACAAAGAATAAAAACTGGGTTTAATGAAAACCCACACAAGGTTGGCACTTTGGCTGGAGCCATGGATTTGCTTCTCATAGGTCTTTGGTTCAAATCCTCTCGGGTTTACTTGATACACAGGGTTTGTGGGTGATTCTGTGCATCCAAGGTTTCCCACATTAAGAAAAAAATTAATTAATGTTGGGGTTCCTCGCCATCAAAAAAAAAACATGCTTCATGAAATGTAATTTCAGCAATTTGAACAGTAAATAGTATTACATGATATGGTACACCATTCTGCGAAAGTGAAGTCTCCTTACCTAAAATCTTTAATTTATAAAATAACAATTTTATTTTATCTATTTCATAAACAAGAAAAAAAAAAACCATCCACCCACCAGGAGATGTATTATTTCCTTCTCTATACACCACATTGCATCTTCATTGCAAGATGGAGGATGGCTTGTGACATGAGGGTTGAGGACGTGGTTCATTTGCCAGATTATTTTGCTAGAGAGTAGGTATACATTTCTGAGGGGAAAAAAAAAGGTGTCAATGGTCAAGTGGGGATGTCTGAGATACCTCAGAAGCCCGTGCAAAGATGGTGACCAGGGAGGGACACTTGCTTCAAGTGTTTAGGAAAGAGGCATTGCACATGGAAGTGTCAACGGAACAATTTTCCTTAACACATGTCAATGAATGTGGGAACAGAAGTGCCACAGGGGTCTGCAGGATTCCTGCCCTAAGGGTCTCCCTCTTCACCTTCATTCAGGAGTTGCTCTCAAAAAGTGGTTGATGATTCTGAGATCATGTTATTTACTAGTGATGCTTGGTTCAATGATTGTGATGCAGGTTGATGTGGTGACATATGAAAGGATGGCTATTCCAAAGAAAATACTAATCTCTTTGAGGTCAAATCACTTCTAGATTTAGGTGGAATCATTGGTTAGGCCATTCTCATGGGTTGTGGCTAGACATTAGTATTCTCATTTTGGAAAGCAAAGGAGTCCCAAACATTAGTATTCCTCAGTTACATCTCCAAAGAGATAACATCAAGTTATGCCTTTGAAATTATGTTAAAATAAATATATGACCACTACCATGACATGGCATGACACATGACATGTCACCTGTCAAAGGCTATTTTTGCTAATGACGTGGAGTGAAAATGTACTTACCAAAAAAAGAAGTGAAAATGTGCAATTTCACATTCTCTTAGGGCCCGTTTGGATAGAGACATAAGTTAATCTGGGGTTTATACCTATTCCAGGAATTGTTGACTTTATCAATGGAATAAGAGATTTTGTGTTTGATTGTGTTTTCAGTTATTTGCATTGGGAAACGTAATAATAAAGTTGGGAGTGTTTGGTTGATGAACAATAAGATGTGAATAAGGTGTAAAAGGTTGATTGACATGTGGGCCCCATTGATGTATAAGAGGTCATGACAGGTGATTTGATATGATGACATGTGATTTGATAGGTGGGTCCCCTTATTCCAGTGGAGGAATAACACAATTCCATAGGTGGACTTGGAATACAAATATCAGTTTATTCTCTCCTTATTCCGCATAGCTATACCCCTATATTCCCTCTACCCAAACACCTTTTTTGCCTTATTCCCCCCTATTCCACCCCTATTCCTGTAGCCAAACAGCCCCTTAAGCTTTCTGACATTTTAAATAACGTAAATAGGTTGTATTTCAATTTGTCAAACCATAACCTACATTGCTTAAGGATCCAAATCTACATTGTTTTCAACTTTGACCCAATTAAATCACATACACAACATGTTAGTGCACACAGATCTTTTCAAAGGATAAAGCCGATTTATACTTTATGTAGAGAGCAAATTTACAATTTAGTCTCAATCCAACAAGGCAACAACATGGCAATCATAATGAGAAATTTTTGGGTATCCAATGTAATAGTACCATCAAGAACCTAATATATACAGGATATGGAATGAAGATTTACATTGCTTGATCTATGATTCCATAACTTTCTGAACGAAGATAAGTTTCCAACTCTAACTCATCTTGGTAGATTCTCCCAACCACCTACATACAAAAGAAGTAACCCAACACCTATTAAGAAAGGTTACTAATAAAAAAAAATCATATCGCAAACTGAAAAAGGCCATGAACATGCAAGAATACAAAACAATAGAACCATATATTATTTTGAATTGTTTTATCCATAACCAAGATGTTGTAGCATGAACTAGTTGGTTGACAAGCAGCATACAATACACATACTAAAAAAATGACGCATGTCATAGTTGAACAAACTTATGAAAATCCAAAGGACGATGTCTATCAATTAAATTGTTTTGCCACCATCAACTCTATGTCTTTTCTTTTCCCTTTAAATGAAAATAATGCAATTATTGAAATAAAAAACCTCTCCGACTTATTAATGAACCTGAAATCCATTATTATAAATCTACACTGCAGCCTTCAGGATGAGCAAAGAGCTAATGATATCAGAGCTTGAATTACAATTCATCAGAGATGCAACATGTTCTGCCCCCCATTGCTTCCATGTGTGATCTGGCGGGAGCTCTCTCTTAGTGGAGGAGAAAAATTTGAAGAAGTGGAGGCTTTTTTATGCCATTTTCCATCTGCTCATCAATCTGATTGGAAACTTAAATCCATCTGAAATCATTGGTTACGTCAAAGATGAAAGAGCCGATCACTTCAGATTTTATTATTCCCTTAGTAGTAATGGACTCAGCGAAAGCAGAACTATGGTTTTTGCTACAATGCTGATAGAATGATAACACATGACTAATAGGTGGCCAAGGGAATGCAATTTGACTGAGTTGTTGGTCAATCCAAGCTTACAAAGAAAACAGGATTTGTGAAGGCAGCATACTCAAAAAAATGACTTACCAGTGGAATGTGGAATATTAGCAGACCATGCTAATGAGGAGACATATAAGAGAACTAAAGGAGCATATTCCACCAATTGACTTGGAAACCTCAACTTTTTTCTCTGTTCTTATCTTTTAACTATTTTCTTATTGTATTTCCTTTATTGTGGAGGCAATGCCCAAAAGTTGTTACAAAGATCTAATTGTAATTTTCCCAAATAAAGTCTTTTAAAAAGGATGTTTTTTAAGTATCATTTTTCCTGGGGACTAATAGTAATTTGCACATCCTTCACACTGATTTTGTGCGACTCTAGTTGTTTCACGATGTTTGAATTTTTATGCATCCTTGAGGAATCACGATTATACATATAGTACATGTATGAGGGGGTCGCAACTATCTTCAGGATACATATAGTACATGTAGTTTTCCAGTCAGGGGTAAATGCCAATTGGTGATTTGGTTCTCCTCAATCAGTGAGCCAATTATCTCCTTTAGCCTATTTGCAAGGACCTTGGCAATCATTTTGTAGCTGTCATTAATAAAACAGATTGGTCTATAGTAGTGCCCCCTCTTTTTTTTGGAATTAAATCTAGAAAGGTTGCATTTAAGCAACCCAGGCCCTGTGTAACTCCATAGAACTCTTCAAAAATCTCCATCAAATCCCCCTTCATTGTTGACCAGACTTCTTGAAAGAACTCAGTGGGAAATCATCCAGTCTAGACACATTCTCCCCGTCTAAATCAAAAACCGCCATCTGAATTTCCTTTTCCTCAATAGGAGCTTCTAAAGAATCCAAACAATCATCAGGAATTATATTGAACTCTTCATAAAACCAGTCAAGCCTCCACCTTTGTCTGCCTCGAAGCATCTCTTTAATCTGATTTCCATCTCCAATCATCTTACCTTGGACACAGTTTAACAATGTGGTTGGTTCTTCTTCTGTGACTCTTCAATTTAGAAAAGCCATCTGTTTTTTTTTTTTTTTTTTTTTTTTTTTTTTGCATTATCATAAAGACAAAAAAAAAATCCTATCTTTAATAAAAAAAAATTCATTTAACCCCCTTCCTAGTGAGACGCATTGCTTAAACACATTTAAAGGGAAAAAAACAGCAAAAGCATATAGTAAGTTGTTATCAAACACTAACCTTCAGGAGAGGGAACTTCAAAGAAAGTATACCAATCATGGACCTCGTCTCATCCGTGTCTGGCGCGAAAGCAAGATGTTCCCCTTTCGAAGATAGAGACCTCAGCACGCTATCAAAGTCTGGAGAGATGACGCTCTTCCCCACCTCCACAAACATCTCCTCCCTTATATAACTGCACCCAAAAAAAAAACCCCTCAAAACAAGCTCGCAAACACAGAAAGAGAGAGGGATAGAGAGAGGATCATACGCTTGGACCGGATGAAGCTGGGTATCGACTCTCGTGCGCACGACGATCAGCAACAACATCACGACCGTCGGAAGCAGTATCTACACAGTCAAAACCAGGATTGAAAACCAAAAAACGGTTCTCCTGATTCGAAATGAAAGGGAGAGGGGGTTTTACTTACCTCGGCAGAGGTGATGAAGGGGTGGCGAATCTTCAAGAGCCAGTTCTTCCGGAGCATCGCCTTCAGCTGACGCCGACGAGTCCCCATCTCTCTCACTCTCTGTGTCTGATCTATCCGTTCTGGAAAACCGTTGTGTTGGGGGAAGATTAAAGGATTGGATTCATGGAAACCCTAGAAATCGACGGAGAAGAATTTCCAAAGGATTTGAAGAAGAGAAAAGGTGGTCATGGTGGTCAGTGAGGGCAACGACGTGTCTGACTTTGCGTCTGGAGCACTCCCCGAGAGAGACCTTCATGAGGCGAACGGTTTGGATGTATCCGAGGTTCACGGAATGTATGGTGGTTGATGGATGTGTTTTTTTTAAGCATTAAATAAGTTGGTGTCCAGTGACTTTTTGTATTGGTGAATTTTATTTTATTTTATTTTATTATTTTTTTTGGGGCGGGGGGGGGGAAAGGGGGGGGGGGGGGGGGTGTGGGGGGGGGGGTGGGGGGGGGGGGGGGGGGGGGGGGGGGGGGGGGGGGGGGGGACTTTAACGAAATAAAAAAAATTGTCACATTTAATCTGTTTTACAATTTAAATAGCAGCCCGCATTTATTTTATTTTTATGTATTTTTATAAAAAAATAAGTATTTTAATTTATAGAAAATATAAAAATAATGTCTAATAAATAGAACTAACAAGATATATAATACTGTATTTTAAATGGTAGAAATGACTTAGTATAACAACGTTCAAATTTTTTATAAGATTGATCTTGTATCTAATTAGAGTCATCATTGTATATTTTTTACTAGGAAGTTGATACACTCAAACTCTCTTTGGATAAAAGCCAATGAAACACCATCACGGATCTAAACAGATTTTGAGTTTTTGTGTCTAAACTCTATATATTTACACGTTGGTAGTGTTTTTTCTTGTATTTAAAAAGCCGCTGAAAGTACTGTGTATTAGAGTGGACTTTCAAAATCTTATGTTTGGATATCGAAAAATACCATCTTAATTAAATTTACAATTTTGTTTGTAGTCTTCATGCTATGCCATCTTAATTAGATTTACAATTTTGTTTGTTTGTAGTCTTCATGCTATCTCGGTATATTATAAAAAAAATACAAATAAATATTCATTCAATCCCTCTTATATGTATATTATTTTTATAAAAGACTTTACTTTATTAGTAAGTATATATTTCAATAAAAACAAAATGTATGTGGATTGTCAATTGCACAGCAAAACAGGATTGAACATATCATTTTGAATTTCATTTTATTGTGTGTATGATACATGATTTTTTACAATTATATCTCATCTTAAATGTTTTATCTTATCTAAAGTAATGTCTAATTCAATAATTCAAGGCAAAATAAAATGACCCACAATTTCCAGTTATCTTAAATTTAATCATTTTATAAATTTAAATTTTAAATTGTATATCAAACTAAAGATAAATTTTAAATTATGAACTATATCTACCTCTCTTTTCGTATTTCAAGAGGCGGCCGCCGCCCCGGCCCCACCAACCGGCTAGTCTTCATTGGAAGTCAAGAGAGGAATCAAGCAAAAGTTTTGATAGAGAAATACAAAGGTTAATTTTCAAAGACCCCTCAAATAAAAAAATATTTATAAACAAACCCTAATGAAGGACCATTTCTTTGTATACGTGTAACAAGAAAATGACATGCCTAATCAAATTTACAAATAAGGACCGTATTAAAAATTTGGTGAGCATCCTGACTTTTAATAAATAAAAAAATATAATGATCTTTTTTTAAAAGTTAAATGTAGTCACTTTCTATTCTTAGATGAAGAAAGTACATAACTGAATAGGGTGAGAAGAGAAAAGAATAATATAGCTCATATCTAGAAAAGAAAAAAGAGTAAAAAAAAACAATGTAAATCCCCAAATAGTGGGGGCACTATCATTTTCGTATAAATTCTAACTACAAGAAAGAAGGAAACAGATATTTTTGTTACATTATAAAGATGCTACTACTAGCACTAGTGCACTATAAGAAAAAAAAAAAAAAGTGTTTTCCCCAGCAAACGTTTGCTTGCTAAAAATCAGAACTTCCTTGGTAAAAGTTTATATTTCGTTGGTACATTCGCCGTAGCAACCAGGTCGGCAAAATTCTTTACCAAGGAAACTTCACTTTCCTTTGTAAAACCATTACCAGAGAAATTTTTTGCTTGGTAAAAGTATGAAGACAACCCCATAAATAGACTAGGAATATGTAAATGCACGGAAATAACCATATTTCAAACACATAAAGACATGAACAGGTTTTTTCTTTTTTGATATCAGATGGGACCCCCCGTGGCTGACTTTATGGTTGAGCTGGGAAGGCTACATCCGCCTGTTTACCTTGGTCCCACAAAAAATTCTTTTGAATAATCACCAACAAACAGGTGGGTAAGTCAGCGTCAAACATGAACAGGTTTTACTAAACAATAATTTGAGTATATTACAAATACTTATAAATGTACATGCTGTAAACTCCTCCTTTGATATTTAAATGTACAGGCTGTAAACTCCTCCTTTGATATTTAAAACAAAAAAAATTGTTTAGACTCATATATTTTTATAGGATAAAATATATTTAGACCCCCTAAAGTTTTTGAAACTCGCAGAAACACTCCATGAAGTTCAAAAATATGCACTTACACTCTCTATCGTTAGATTTTTCATTAAGATGGGACAAAAATACTTTAAAATTACTATTTAGCCCTTTAATTAATTTTGTAAATACCCAAAAAAGAGTCAAATTAACTTTGGATATGCTTTGTAAAATATTAATTACTACAATAATCAAATCTTCAAATACATTTGGATTAATTTATTGTGAGAATTAACTCACATAATAGTTAATTAAAAAGGTGAAAATACGATATTGATTTAATTAAAATGAGTAAAATCATACTTCTGTTCTATTTTAATGGGAAATCTAATAGCAGGGGGTGTAAGTGCATGTTTTGAAACTTCAAGGGATGTTTTTGCAAGTTTCAAAGACTTTAGAGAGTCCAAACACAATTTACCCATTTTTATAGTTTATAACTCAGACCATACATATTATTTTAATTAAATAGTAAACATCATCTAATTACGTATATGTTTTGATAAAAAATGTATATCGCTCTATTTCGAGTTGATTGAACCCAGTTTTAGTAAGTGAAAAAAATTAACAAGATATATACATTGTCTACCAATGTATATACTTCACATGCCCGGCTCTAGGTGTAAACTCAGTATGCGGCTGCCTAAGGCCCCACCCAGGGAAGGGCCCCACACGCCCCACAAGCCCATTTATATATATACACACAAGTGTTATGGGTTTCAGCCTCGTCCACTGCCAAATATGATTATTTTAAGATAATGTTACATACAACCCTTTTTTGAGCCACAATTTTAGTTTATACATGTTTTGAATTTTTTAAAAATAGTGTATCTCATCTAAGGAGGTATATAAAACTGCATTTTAGACTATAAAAAACTGAGTGTAACAATACCTTCCTGGGTTATCTCTGAGAAAACAACAATATTAAGGCTCCGTGTGGCAAAATGTTCGGGATGCTGCTTCCACGAAAGCGGGGTGTAACTCGAAAATCGTTTTTTTGATGCGTCGAGGAGGCGAGTAAAAATTGGCTTGAAACGCCGAATGAAGAAATCAAACGCGGAAACTTGTTTTTCCGTTTGGTTGGGTGTCGGCATCCACCACCACCAACGCGGGTGGGATGCAAATCCAAACGGAGCCTAATAAAAAATTTGAACCCGGTAAATGAATCATATGCTGTAATAAATATATGGGTTAAAGTTTATTTTTGTTAGAGTTTAGGAAACTTTTTTTTTATGGCCGGGTCCATGACAACCTAAAAGACAACTTGAGGTTCTTAATTAAAAGATGACAATAATTGAGAATCAAGCTTTAGAAAAGTCGGTCAGCACTCCATCTCTTTAAAAGGTGATCAAGGATTAAATCTTGGGGCACCAATTTTTTTAAAAAAACTTGAGATTCTCAATTTTGAAACTTCATAAAACCAGAATTATTTTGATAACCGGAATGCAGATTTCAATATCCTTGTCATGTCCTACTCCATTTATCTTGGAAGATCTGTTGGAGGGTCATAGAAGATCTACCTGTCACTGAAGAAATCACCAAAATCATCAATGATAACTACTTTGATATCGGAAGGACCCCATGGCTGACCTTACGGTCGAGCTGGGAACGCCACCTCCGCATGTTTGTCCCGGTCCCACGAAAAATTCTTTTGAATAATTGCTAACAAACAGGTGGATAAGTCAACACCAAGACTCAAACTCAAGATCTACCCTTAATACATGTAAGCCCTGAACTATTGTGATATGACCACTGGGGCCATCATCTTCAATATACATGTACGACCAAAATAACACAATAAACAATTGCCACATTACATAAGCCAATCATACCATTGTTAACACTCATAAGTCACGGAACAAACCTTGGTTAGTCAGTGGCAACGGTGCTTAGTTGGGGTGTAACTTTGGTCGGTTAAAGTGTTAAATTGAATTCGAACCGATCTAAACTGTTTTTTTTTTGGGTTTTGGGTTAATAATTTTTTGGTTTGGTTTGGATATGGGTTGAAAAATTAATAAATTGATCTACTTTAGTTTGGGTTTGATTTTACTTTAAAAACAACTGAATTAACTGAACTGAATCAAATTAAATTTAAACACATGATTATTCATAATTAATGTCATTTATATCATTCTTTTTATATTAAAAATTATATTGTTGTTATACCATTAACATTCATAAAAACATGAATATACTTCAATCCTGGCATTTCAAATATTTATGTAAAGTTGTAAACCAACCCTGAAAAAAACTCTAAACCAACCTTGATTGCTAGGAAGAAAAAAAATATAATTGGATATATATATGTGTGTGTGTTTATCTCTAACAGTTCGATTCAGTTCAGGTAAATTAAACAAAAATCAGTTCGGTTTGATTTTGGATTTTCGGTTTAGTTTAGTTTTCAGGTTTCGTGTGATTATAACTTGGTTCAACTTGGATTTGCTAAAAAATTGAATTAAACCGATCCAATTGCACCCCTATTGCTTACCATGGAGATTATATTAATATTTAACTAACAAGAGGATATGCAATTACATGTTCTGTCCGCTTGTTTTGGAACCTATAAGACTCAAAACATCATTCTGGTGGGTGCACACATTTTGAAGCTTCCTATGTTCAATGAGACACTCCTAAACCTGTTTGGATACAGAACAAGACTTATTTTTAGGGTATACCAACATAAGTGGGTTTAGTAGTGGAATAAATGATTTTGTGTTTGATTGTGTTTTGAATTATTCTCGTTGGGATGTGTAATAATAAAGTTTTTTTGCTCGGATAAAATGTGAAAAAGTGTGGATAAGGATTTATAAAAGGTGAAAAAATGATGATAGTTGATTTGACAAGTGATTTACAAGAGGTGATTACAGTTGATTTGACAGTGAACCCATATATTCTTTGAGTGAAATGACCTAAAATAACTTTAATTCCAAGGGTGGGCTGGAATCTATATACTATTTTATATCAGTTTACCCTGACATACATTATCCCTGGGTATTCAATGCACCCAATGACCCAAACATCCAAATCCCCTATTCTGCTTTTTTATTCCATGTAATCCAGTCCCCTATTCGGGCCAAGGGTTCTTCATTTTAATTTAGTATTCACTGAGATTCAAAAGTTCCTCATACCTAATCCTTCCCATACTCAATCCATGGACCCAGTATTAAGTAACAAAAAAAAAATTTATTCCACATTTTCATCGGCCAAGCTCTTGTCTCCAAAGCCATGGTCTCAAATGTAATGAGGTGTCTAACTGCATCAAGTTTCCTTGCTTAGTAAGTCCTTGGGATTTTTTCCCCCAAGAAATTGGTTTCCCTGTGCAAATTTGGCACAATGGGGTTATATAAATATAAAAGAAAGATCATGCACAAAATGCTGCTCACTCTCCGCAAATGAGGGAAACTAGGGAAGCCACATCCCTTCAGGGACTGCTATTACATGAGGTTGACATTTTTCCATCATCTGTATATCTAGAGGCATACTAGCCAAAGCCTGCTATACAAAAGGAAAAGACAGTGTGCTGGTGTTCTAGATGTGGCATGGGTGACCATCTGGGCCAACTCTGGTCCAGATTCACCATCTTCTGGAAATCTGGTGAGAGGTCCTATAAATCATGGTTAGATTGCATGACATGCTAACCAAAATTCTTTAATTATTTATTATGCATTCAAGATTTTTTTTTTTTTTTTGAAGTGAGAATATAGTCATTTCTATTCCGGAACATGCCCGAAATAGAGGAGAATGGAGGAAATACAAAGAAAAGAAAAACAAAGATAAGAAGGGAAACAATGATCGGAATGGATAGAAAAGGTTTATTTATTATTTAATTGCTTGCCTCTGTTTAAGTTTGATGGTGAATATGAGTTTGTGTTTGTTTGTTTTTCCTTTTTGGTGATTATTCTTACTTCTTCCAACATATATTTTCCATTTCATTCTAAATTATTTGATTTAATGGGTACTATTGAATTAATGTGATTTTGCATTTGTTTTGGATAATGTACTTTTTATTCAACAGAAGTACTAATTAAATTACATATAGTCATCCAAACTTTATATCATAAAACAAATCAATCACTCACAAGGGTAAATTTGAGAAAAAAAAAGGTGTCAACCAATCTGTATTTCATGCATTGTAGAATACTGTTGTGTACTGAACATGGATTAGTTAAATACAAACATATACCTTGATCAGGTGACAGACAAACAAGTTAGTCTTCAGTATTAACAAACATATACCTTGATCAGGTGACAGACAAACAAGTTAGTCTTCAGTATTCCATTGAATGATATTCCATAGCTTGAAAGAATACGTCATCTGAAGCAGTAACAGGAATATGACTCATATGTAGTAATACCCATAGGGGAAGCTTGCAAATATAATACATCAAGAACACCCAAACATCAGATGCTGCCAAGAGTCAATCCTTTGATAAATACTATATACATCATACAACAACATGACTGCTTAACCAAGCAAAAAAAAAAAAAAACATGACTGCTTTGGAACCTGTGACAACTCCCAGAAATCCCTAAACGTGATTGTTAAAGCAGCTATCAGAGAGCCAGAAGCGGCAGTAGAGATGTGTTGGTGATATGTTTCTTTTGGTTGCAAAAACTTTTTGCATGGAAGATTTTTTTATAACCTAGGCGGGGGGAAGGGAACGGCGACAAGTCGGGCATTCCATCTTTATATCCATCCATCTTTGTAGGCAACCCGAATGAAAGAGATGATCACAAGGTGTAACCTGAAAGATATGTGCTCAACTCAATCTAATGCCTTGGAAAAATATAATAGCTTCAATAGAAAATGACCATAAGATATTATAACTACCATGTAGTCACTGGATCGTGATGTGAGATCAATGGAAGTCATACAAATGACACAATCAGTACCGCAGACTCTGTCATTCTCAATCCTCCGGTAATAGCTGTATTTCTCAGGAAGAATCTGTAATTATTGATTATTAAATAAACTTTTGATTGAAGCCTAAAAGAGCCAAAAAATAAAAACATATACAGATAAAATCATAAATCTAAACCAGCATAACACACAACAGAGTTCATTAACTTCAGCTTGAGCAGCAATTAAACCATCATCACTGTACCTTCATTTCTCATGACTGATAAATCATGCTACATTCAAACTTGTTATATTTATGTCACTTATTCATAATCATGTTTATTGAATAACATTGTACTGTAATGTATCAAAATGTGTGACTGTTTTGAGCGTCCCAGTGCCCAGATTCCTAATGTGGATTCATAGCCAATGAACCAATACACTCTCATCTCCTTAATATTACAACATCAAGCTCACTCCATGTTGCAGGCCATACACGTGGCAACAAGGATGAGAGGGACTTCGAACATGCAGAGGGGAAAAGAAGAATAAGGAGTTTGACTCCCTCTCCCAGTCTCCCCTCAACCGAGGAGTCTTATGTATAACCCTCCAGGCTAATACAATAATTGTGAAGACTGGATAAAATCAAATCTAAATCGATGATCAGCAGTACATGATGGCAAACTGCATCGTAACTATGCGGATTAGTGGTGACGTCAGGATATTCTTAACAATCGAAGAATCCATGGTCTATGATGTTAATCAACACCATATTGACTTAGAGACCTGGTTAACCACTCTCAACAACCTAATATAATCCTAAACAAAACATAATCTAATACTAACAGATCTAACAAACTTATTATCCAATTGGTAGATAAAATTTATGATTACCAAGGGATAAATTGACTAAGTAATTATCGAAATGAATTATCTAAAATATAATAAAGCAAAGAAATCAAAAGAAACTTTAGGAGGCACCAAAAATCTCTCCAATTAATGTTGCCACTCCAATTAATGCCATATAAAAGGAGGTATACAACATTTATTCAAATATGAATGCAGTCAAACATAATTCCTAAAATCAAGGAGATTTTAGAAAGATGGTTCTAAAAAATATGCTCATCTCAAACATCTTACAACCTACATTTCATTCGCACTAAAATATATCTTGATCACTTTATAGGATACCATAGAAAAGATCTGTTCCTTGTTTTGCTTTCAATTCCATAGAAAGATATGTTCCTTGTATTGTTTTCAAATCCTACTAGGTGTGAATTGTCCAGTGTCATTCAAATACCTTTTTCTTCTCGATTTCCTTGGTCATGAAATGAAGTTTAGGAATGATAGAAGCATGACACTATATCACTATCAATGAAAATTTTATTGAGCAAACTATATTTGAGGGTGATCTCAATAGTTGATACATTAGTCACTCACAATGACTGAGGTATCTAAATATCTAATATAAAATGACATGTAAAATACTTATCATAAAAATTCATGATAATTTAATTTTCAAACAAGTATTAATGATCAAAATGAGCATGGGTAATTCTTCCATATCCAATTTCAAGACCTTTGATATATCTGAGTTTTATTGCAAATCATTGTTAATCTTAATGTTAACTCAACAGTATGCAAGACCTTATATGAAGAATGGCCATCAACTACCAACCACCTAGCCACCAATGAAAAGTGACCGTTTATTGATTTTCCATTGTTCCAACATGCAGAGTATGTTTTAATATTAATAACCTACATTCTAAAAAATGTAACAACGATAAATGTTAAATTTTGTTGAAAAAAATCATATAATTGCATAATGACTGTGTAAATACTAAATATGCACACATAATCACCATATGCATCTTAATTAACTCAAAAAATCATAGCTAGAGTACAATGGCAGCATGTCTAACAGCATAACACAGAATTACTGATAGTAGTCACATTGGTTTATATTCGGCAAGTAAAATTAGATAAAGACAAAGATAAAACAAACTCATACATCTCTAAATATGTTATGAATTAATATACTAAAGAAGACCAAACCTGATGAGGTATAAACCATCGAGATCCTAGATAATGTTGAAGAAGCAGTACTAAAGCCTGCAATCCCATATATATTCCCAAATAGATGCTCCAACTTATGTCAGGCTCAATGTGCATAAAGTTGTTAGGGCAGCCAAACATATACATTGGAATTGCCAGACGAGTGAGAGTCATGCCGATTATGTAGTGAGGATGCAATGGTTTTCTTGTATCTCGGGTGACATTTGTAACTATCTGAGGTATCCAGAAGGAATACATTATAAATAATATAGGTCTCAGAAAATTATGGAACTCATACATGATCAGAATGCCTCCCAAAAGGATGCCATCTGCAACAATAAACAAATATGTTAGAAATGAGGATAAATAGATAATAGTTCACAATCGCAAACCTCATATATTAAAAGAGCAAAAGTCCTTTCCTGAAAAGTAAACAAAAGAATGAGCAAACAAACACCTGCCAGTTAAAATTACCATTATTATTGATGAAGCTCTAGTTTAAACCTTCTAATGCATTGACTAACTAGAGGAAACAGTGTTCACTGAATGAAATTGAAGAGAATGTACTCAAGATAATAGAATTCAAAAATTATATTACTCAACTTTTCAAAACATCTCAGTATGACATTTACAAATCCTCTTAATTGAAAAATATATAAATTGTTATTATTATACAGAACCAATGAATTAATCTAATATGGACATGGATTCAATTAGTAAAGTTAAAAACAAACTTTCCATAAATGAAATTGATAACCTGGAATGATTACTATTCCTAAACAAACCAATGTGTATAGATATCATTTAAATATCCTTGAGGACTTATTAATGTATTAGGATCACCAGTTAGTGGGTTCATCTTATGATAATGGACTGTAAAATGTGATTAAATCTAAAAAGGAACTTCTATAAGCTTCCTTACTATGTTTGCTCTTACTTTTGCTAAAGTTCTGACTGGCTTAACTTTTTGCTGTTTTGTTCGCATGCATGTCTCCTATTAAGAATTATAAACTTCTCACAACCCATCTTATTGATTTCGTCTGATGTGGAAAATCTGTCATTTTTTTACAAAAATAATAGTAAAAAAAAATCTTGGGAGACATTGTTGAGGAAGAAGAAAGAAAGGGTGGATCCATAAACATTTAGAAAGCAATAATCTTGGGAGATTCCAAAAACAGTGACCTCCATGGGGTGCTTCTTCAATCTGATAGTTTACTAAAAAAAAAAGGGTATTTTAGACATTCCACTTTATGTTGTATTGTCCAAAAATAAGGGTATTTTAGACATTCCACTTTACTAAAAAAATAAGGGTGAGGGTGCTTCTTCAATCATAGATCATCAAAATTAAGTAAACCTTAGAGTTTTATGTTATTCTTTTTCCCCATCAAAAACAACCTGTTCCAGGAAAATGTTTTATCTTTCTCATGCAAAGGAAATACAACCACACTGATGTTTATAAATGATATATATATATAAGACGCAGATGTAAACCAGATGAATTTATGTGCATTTGTCTACTTAAAGAGTGGGATATAACAAGTAAAACTAGCATAATTCAAATTTTCAGATAAAATCAAATCCTGATGGCATTTGAGATGGGGATGACTAGAATAGAAGAGCAAATATGAACATGTTCTATTGTTGTACTCATAAATTATTTTTTTCTCACTCTTTTTTTTTTCTCTACTTGTATTATCATATCTTCTAGCCCTATGTGCCATAAAAATCTGGTGTGTTAGCTCTGCATGAAGTTTAATCATCAAATTGCATGTGCAACATGTTACTTTCTATGCATAATTTGAATTTCATGTATCATAGAGGCCCTTTGGCATTCAGAATTATACAAGAACATTTAGGTTATTTGCCAGCAGCAAGATCATTTTAATGGAGGTATTTTATTTATTTGCTTATTTATTGTTTAAATATTAAATAGAGGTAAGTCTACCAAATGTTACTAATGGCTGGCATCCAAGAACAGAAGACAAGGTATTTCCTTAAGTTAAACACCAGAAATGGCAAAATGGGAGTATGGTAAGTCGGTAACATATTTCTGGGCATGAATAATTGACCCATCCCAGTTCAGAATTACATGAGTTATCAAGGTAATCTAGAAAGCTCAATCTCTTTTGTAAAGATATATCATTTGGTTATTGAATATTTTATGGAAGGCTCCAATCATTTTACAATTTAAAAATATATAGATACTTAACATGAAAGAGACTAAAAGTGCAGTATCGAAAGATGAGTGAGCTTGAAATTTGATGACTTACAAAAGCGACTATAAAGAACTGAAAGCTCTCGTCTCATAGTTTCCCACCCTTCACCAGAACTCGTCGGTCTACTTGCCTTCCATATGGCAAGAAGATATCTCATCTCAAATATAGAGAATACAACAAACTTGAAAAAAGCAGCTGTTGCAAATGCATTGAACAGGGACTCTGCAACCATAGATATATCACCCATGATTAGCCCAGAGCATGTGAGGCATGTGTTTTCAAAAGGAAGTAAAACCCTTGAAATAGAGTAGGTTTGAAGAATAGGTTATGAAAGAGCGCTAAAAGGTATCACATTCACCTAATATTTGCCTAAATTCAGTATCACAGTGGCAAAATCTCCCAGACAACGGTTTGAAGATCAAATTTAATAACTATTAACCAGAGAGGCTTCTTTAAAATTTACTATTTTTTCACTGAATGAGCATTTGTAAAGTAGATCATGGTGCAAATCTTACTTTTATCCTTTTGAATAATAGAGTACATTAGAAAGATCTACTTTGATCTAGTGTCAAGTTATTGTTGGCCAGGACACAAATCGAAAGTATTTAAAGTTGTTTGACATAAAATGGGGTTAGAAGTGGTAGAAATGGAAAGGGGATCCACCTTCATAAATTAAATTGAATTTTGTGCCTGGGTGGAAATAACCATAGTACAACATTTCACTTTACCACCATGGTAGAAACACCATGTCAGCAAAAGCAAACAAGTTTCATTTTTACCAAATTAGTGGGATATGACTGTCATCTTTGGGGACACAACAATTCAAAGAGAACAATTCTTCTATCCAACAATTTGAGTTTGTTAAGATGTACATGCACATGAGCTTCAATGCAATATACTATACTGATGTATGCGTAATTGGAATTGCACAGAGAAATTCAACAGAATTATAAAATTGTATTACAAATCCAAACCAACCGTTGCCCTTCCATATGGAACAATTGATATATCAACAATAGTGCAGATGATAGCCTAAGATCAATTTGAATTGGGATTTTTCAGAAGCTCCAGATACCAAGAAATCGAAAATCAGATGTCAAGATACATGGCTTCCTAATGGCATTTATCATAATTGTGTTATGTCAGAAAGAAAATTTTAAAATAAAGTAACAGATATCACAGATAAGTAATATGACATGATATATATGTTGTTGGCTGTGGAGGGGAGATAACATATAGTTTGCTATAACTGTGATGGAGTTTCCCTAGTTTGACTGATTAAACCCACATATAGTAATCCACAGAACTTAAATACAGAAACAACACCTCAAACAGTGTTATTTTATGATTCTCAAAAATCAAGATACCTAAATCTAGGGTGATGGGTTCGGGGTCTGTTCGCTCCTTTGCTGATGTGGCTCGTGGGGTACGGTTGGGTGGGGCGGCGATGGTTGTGGAGGGAGGCGAAGGGAAGGGGGATGCAGAAACTGCGGCTGGGGCTAGGGGTGGTGCTCAGGGGAGTCTCAAGGGCAAGGCTCCGGCTGGGTTTACCTGGGAAGGGAGGGAGGGAGGGGCAGAGATACTGCTTCAGGATCTACTATGGGCTAGAGGAAGGTGGAGGAGAATTCGCAGGGGATGTCAGTCTTCGGGTCCATGCCCATCCACCTGGGGAGAGTGGAGGCCGGTCCTTCCCCGGTCATTGACTCAACGGACTCGGCTGAGTCAAGACTGGGTGAGGCTCGAGAAAGGGGTGGTACGGTGGTCTACCAAAAGGGGTCTGCAGGGGGGGAAGGTGATGGGGACAGGAGAGGAGACTGTAACTGGCTCTGTTAGGGCTGACGCTTCAAGGGAGGTCCAATCCGGAGGTGGTTTGGTGGGTGGACGTGTCAAACTCCAGGTTGGTTGATGTGGGCGATGGTGTGCTGGTTCACCCTTAGCTTTCTCCGCCATCGGTACATGCTGCAGGTGCTGAAGTGGTGGCTAGAGTTTTGGGTAGGGGTGATGAGGTTTCAAGGGAGGGAGGAGTGGGTTGCCAGGTTGTAGTGTATGATGGACAGCTGGAGGTTGGCAGGGGGTTACCTGGGATGCCTATTTTGGGCCAAGATGCGATTATTTCTCGGCTTATTGTGGGCCGCCCTTTGTCTGATATCCGGCCCGCTTCAGTCCTTATGGTCTGGCCCAATCCCCGTCTGGATCCAATTTTGGGGGAAGGCCTGCTTTCTTTGGGCCCTTCTTTCAGAGCTCTCCTCAGGACCTGAACTTACCTAGCTTGAGGGGTCCCTCGGATCTGGATTCTGAACCGGATCGAATCAGAGGGGGGTTGTGGTTGAATTTCATGGACGAAGCGGAAAAGATTGGGTGGCATTGGTCTCCATTCCCTGAGCGTTACCAGGCGAGCCCTCAGTCATGTGACTCTTTTGTCAGAGATGATATGCAGGTGGCGGGATGGCCAGCGGCCACGGGTTTTGCTTCGCCTTCTGTTGGGTGTCCGGGGAGGGTTACCCAACACCTCCAGTCCATTGTGGTGGGTTCTTTAGCACATCTAGGAGGGTCGCCAAGGTGAAGTGGTGGTAGCATTGATGGTGGGGCGCAGTCGTCTGTTGGCCCTCGTTCTTCAGGGGGGGCTACTTTGGACTGCGGAGATGCGTTGATGGGGGAGGAGCATGAGAGGGTCAACATCTCCTTACCTTAGGTAAGGGCGGTGGGGACTTCAACAGAAGGCACGAATGGGTGCAAGGTGCTTCTGTGGGAGATCTATATGAGATCGCCTACTTGCCAGAAGGGGTTGAAGGTTGGTCAAGAATAGTTATGGGTGGGTGCTAAGGGAGCCTCCGGTGGTCCAGGCTATTGTAGTGAAGCATAAGGAGATTTGGGGTGGCAAGTTTCCATTGAAAGTCAATGTTTTTCAATGGATGGTGTACTTGCGGAAGGTTGTCACAAAGTCTTATGTGGCGCCTATGTCATTCGGCGGAGGAGGATACCGATAACATCTTTGCTTCATGTCCTTTGGTCCGGTGTGTTTGGAATTGGTTAAGTTTGGCTACTGATCTAAGGACTGACTTTGACGATGTGGAAGGGATGTGGGAGGCAGGGAGGCGGTTGCAAGTAGATGGGGATCGGTCCTTGTGGGCTAAGATCTCGCAATCCTATGTCCCGGTAGTGGTGTGGGTCGTGTGGTTACAAGAAACAGCGTAATTATTTGAGGCCAAAGACACTGTACGCTGAAAGCATTTGGGAGTGGAGTAGGTTTTGTTGAGGGGGTGGGGGATGGTCAGGGTGAGGTGCTAGGGGGGTGGGGGGATAGTGGTTAACAGGTAGATGACTCTTCTACTCGTGGACGACTTGTGGTCTGCTCTGCCTTGGTTCCCTTGGGATTTGCTTTTGTCTTGCTTTTGCTTTCTTTTATCTTCTACTTTGTAATTTCACTTTGGGCTTTTGCCTTTTATTAATATAAGGGTGCTCGTCTACCATTTATCTCAAAAAAAAAAAGATACCTAAATCTGGGGAGTTATAATTTTACAAAATCTTAAGCCTATAAAAAACAAGTTTCTTATTTTACATGATTTAAATATCCATCTTGTTGATGTGGGAACCTACATCATTTCCTTCTTTGGCATGAAAAACAAATCACTCAATTAAAAGGCACTCCATGAACATAAAAAAGGCGACCTGCACCAAGAGAAATCACCAACTCGTGGAAAGAAAGATGGATGTTAGTTTGTGATTTTTAGGGGAACAACGTTAACAACAATCTTTATCATATATTTTGGGAGTGGGAGCTGCTACATAAATCTTTTTTCGCCATTCAACTCTAAATAAAGTCACACCCTCTTAAACATATGCAATTAAAATGTCCATCCTTATCATCCTCATCTAAGTTTATTTTGACTTGTTCTTGGAACCCCTTCCATAATGATCATATCACTCTTAACCAATGCAATCGCCGGTCTTCATCGCGCATGTTCAAAACTTTTCATCTTATTCTCTAATGTAAGGTTCAACATTTGGCCCAAAGCTTGAAAACCTGACTCGCCTGGCCCGTTTTTCAGTCAGGCCAACTTGAACTGGGCATGTTCGGGCTAGCCCGTAGATCTGCCCATAGGCCCCCCTGCCACACATTAATATGCCTGCTGCCAAGGGGGAGGGGGGGGGGGGGGTCCACTTCCCCCTCCCCATAAATTACGTCGAGAGGGGGGCATGTGGCCCCCACCACGCCACACATTAAATGGGTGGCAGGACAACAATTAATGGGAGGAGGCCCCCTGACATTTTTTTGCGGGAGAGTGGCCCCCCAATAATTTTTTTAAAAAAATTGGGGCCTGCAGGCCCCCAAAGCCCAGGCTTGATATTTTTGCCCCGGGTCCGCTGGCCAGTGGGCTTGGGCCCTATTTCCATGGGCCGGCCTGGCCCGTTATTGTAGTGACCTCTACTTTTCTAAGAATATCCTTTGTTTGTTATTCTTTACTTTCTGGTTATATTATTCATCCTTCTCAACATTCTCTTCTCAATCACACTTACTTTCCAAACATGATGTCTCTTAATTGCCAACACTAGAACCCATGAAGTACTGCTAGTCTTATAGCTATCATACAAAAGTTTCCTCTCAGTTCCATGGATATTTTTATAGTGACGCAGTATAATAGTAGTCCACCCACTCTATTTTAACCATTCTGCATTGATTTTATGAATAATGTCCTATTCAATTTCACCTTCCTCATTAATAAAAGATCCTACATAACGAAAACGCTCACTCTTAGATTTTGCTTGTCCATCAATGCTCACTATTCGAGTATTATCCTACTAAAAAAGCATGTCATATATTTCATATTTATCTTATTAATGTTAAAAGCTTTCTTAAAACATCCCTCCATCTTTCTATCTTAGCATTAAGTCAATCCTTAGCCTCGTCAAGTAAGAAAATATCACCAGTAAAAACATAACAAAGAACATCTTCCTCAATATCCTAGTAAGTTTATCCATGACAAATCCAGTGAGGTATGGACTCAGACGTCAATCCTTAATGTAAATCTAGCCTCCCCTCCATTTTTTATTTTTTTTTTAGTAAATGGTGGGTTTTCATACCCATATTATTAATAAAAGAATGAAAACCCAAAGCAGGGAAAGCAAAGAACAATGCCCACGTGCCCCAACACGCTATTACATCATCTTATAGAGGAGTTCTCTAACAATGACACCACCAATCAGGAAACTACAAAGAAACCTCCTGAGAGACACAAGGACCTCATCCCCGCACATGCTCTGTCCCAATCAAGGACAAACCAAACAGCCAACCATATATTCTCAGTATAGGGAGTACTTCCCCTGAACACTGTGTGGTTTCTCGTAAGGCAAATAGACCAAACAACAACAGGTATAAACAGCTGCGAGACCTCGGCCTTCATGTTGCGATCCCTGGCCCCACGAAGCCTCCTACCCGCCTCCCATAGTTCCTACAGAGAGAAGGAACCATTTAATCCCGACGCCGAACTCATCCATCCTCAAACCGCCCGGGCCATAGGGCATCAAATGAATAAATGCATGACCGTCCCCTCCGCCGTCCCACACAAGACGCAGGATTTGTCCAATCCCTGGTCCCAATGTGCTATGAAACTCATGGTAAGGATCTTCTGTTGGTACATGAGCCAAAGGAATGCCCCTGTACCTCCTTGTGCATCCAACCAACACTTGAACCCCTTAGACGAGAGCGACGGACCCATGCATAACAACTCCTCCCCTCCAATTGTTCTAACAATAGTTACCACCCCAATATACAAGGTTTATTTGAATTAATATAAAAATGGTGAAGTTGATTCTTCAAAGTCATCCTCTTTTGCTAGATCTTTTTTTTTATCTTCACCTTTAATGCACCTAAAGTGACCTAAATTTTTACTCTTTCTTTCCCTTTCCTAGCAAGTTCTATTTTGGTTTCAATTTTTCATATATGTTATCACATGCCTTAGATTTAGCGTCATTAACTACTATTTCATTTCTTTATTTGCTAAATTCTATTTTTCAAGTTTTT
This sequence comes from Acorus gramineus, assembly GCA_030737835.1. Lineage (NCBI taxonomy): Eukaryota > Viridiplantae > Streptophyta > Magnoliopsida > Acorales > Acoraceae > Acorus > Acorus gramineus. Next base: position 20,419,301 of record CM060848.1, on the reverse strand, counting down.
GTATTCTTACACTTTGGCCAATTTTTATATGATATTCATTATGGTTTAGTTACCAGTTGGTCTTCCTCATTCCAACACCAACTTTATTTAGAAGGCAACCCATTCCATAGTTGCATATTCATAAAAGTAAAACATAGTGCAACTCATACGGCATTTAATATGGTATGATGTAATCCCTTTGAACTTCAAATTTTCACAACATAGATTAAAAAATCAATGCAAGCTACACTTACCAATCAATATACCAGCAGTCAGATGCAGAAGACAAAGATATGCATCCATAATTGCTTGTTGCCCGATCATTAAAATCGAAACTTTAGCAGCTCCCTAGAAAAGATGACTTTAAATAGTTTCAGTATGGCATTTAAAGAAATCCATTGAGTCAGAATCACTTTATGGGCATCATATATGGAAATTTTTTGAAATTCTTGTTTAAACTTCTCTTCCAAGTTTCGGTTGGAAATAGTAGTAAAAGAGAATAATAAAAGGGATAATTCTTACAGATTGAGTGTTTGTATGTTCCATCTGTCGGATCAATAAAAGAACTTGAAGAAATGATATCTGTATACCGATGTCAAAGAAAAAGTAGTATAATGTGGTAAAAACAGCAACAAAGTTTTGTGTATAATGATTGTAAGGATACAAAAGTAACCATCAGTGTATAATTAACTGCTTTGCTGTAGTAGACTTCAATGTTGAGTGAAGTCACATTCAGTGCAATGGGTGAGAAGCACTCTCCGTCATAGTCCATGGAAGGACTCTCCAATAGTCCTTCTAAATGGTAATGCTCTTTATCGCCCTCTGCAATTGCATAATAATCAATCTAGCAACTGATAACATAAAAAATAATTTAGCACGATAAAACTGTGGAGAAGATGATATTATTACAATGATCACATCATAATATTCAAAAGTTATGACATAATAAATGGTAAGAAAAAAGAGATCACAAGAAAATGCGTTATAAAACAATTTAGAAAATGGATTGAAAAGCATCAAGTACGCAAATAAAAAAAAAATTTAAAACATTGCATCAAAGAATGGGGTTGATCTATAACTAGGTTCTTTTTTTTTTTCTTTTTTCTTTCTTTTTTTTTGAGAAAATATAGGAGCAATCTTATTGATGAAAGGTGCCCCTGAACAAAGGAGATCGGCAACTAATTAAATGCAGGTAATCTCCAAGGAGGAGATCTGTGGATTTCCAACTTCCTTGAAAACCTATAAATAAGGTCTTAATTTCAGAAGAATAAATATACCTGAAGATTAAGCTTGTTTAATGTGAAAGAGCTTATAAAGTTTCTTATTATAAAAGCTGTTTGATATTAATAGTATAGTTTTAAGTTCATCCATTTTTAGTCTCAATTCCTCCAATTTGTTATTCGATTCTAAGATATCCTGCATCTAGTTGGACGTTCACTTATCATACATTATTTGGAAGCAAAGCCTGAGTATTGACTCTCGGTAGAAGAGCTCATGACATTGCTAACAAGTCCAGAATCAATTGTGATTATGAAACTTTGATTCAAGCAACATTTTTATGAAATCGTACTATGAAGAAGGAAAGGCAACTCCCACCAACTTGCTGACATGAATGGTAAAACTATCCATACAAGTGGCGGCTCTCAAAAAACAATTAAGTCAAAAATTACTCGAGTATGAAGTGGCAATAGATGTTCCCAAAATGGGATTTGATCACCAACGAGGGTCCCTGTGCTCCCACATTTGATGGTGCTTCTGTGCAAGAATAGGGTCATCCAATCTAAGACTCCTGTCCAATGGAGGATCTCAAAGAGCACATAATGTTCGAGGAGGGGCAAGCAATGGAACACAGATCTCATGAAGGAGCTTCAGAACAAAAAGATATCACAATGTGGTCGACATCAAGTCATCATTGAGACCACACCCCATTCATTATCGATATGTTCTGGGGTATAATTAGATGATCGGATAGTGTTTGAAGGTCATGACATGGGGTTATGTGACGTCCCCTACAACTTCAATATATATTATCACCATTAAAATGTCATCACTAGTCAATTTGAGGAAAGACAATCATTTGAAGACTATCGGACGTCATTGTCCTTCAAACCAGAATATTCCATGGATAATAAATTCACTACTGAATCATACCCATTCGATCCTAGTGTGCATGACAACCCATGCAAGTTCAAGGAAGAATGCTCTCTCTGACACAAATGACACAAGTGTCTCTATGAGGAAGGAATAATCACTAGGTAATAACTGCCAGGGCTGGATGACCATAATCAATGAACGTCCCCTCAATAAATTTGTCTAGAAACTTGTGAAATTGCAACATTTAATTCAAAGATGCACTGTTAGCAATGCAGATGGTACATATCATCAATACATGACATCATCAATCTAGAGCCTGCCCGGTACATGCCGCAGCACTGTTTTTCAAAAGTTTGCTACATACAGACCTAAACCCATCAAAGTCATCCACTGCATCAGTGATGAAAAATCATCATGCATGGTGGGGTAAATACCATATGTTGGATTATGCTTACCCCAAAAAAATGTTGGATCATTGCCTCATTATAACATATAACATCCAAATGAAAATTTCTATATAAGCAGATGATGCATATATAAATAGGTTAACAAACAAAGAAGCATGTCAAATAAAAGTGTGGCGAACTACCGTTTTTGGTTGATGAAACTTGTGAAACCGCAACATTTAACTCAAAGATGCACTGTTTCTCCCTGTCACGAGTAAGTGCTGCTCAATAACCACAAGCATAATTGTTACTACAAGGTATGCACTATGAAAATATACAATCTGGGGAAAAGTGAAGCATTACAATTTTTCAATCTTTGAATCTTATCTCGAGGGGAGTCTTGTAGCACTTGAGATGAGTAAACTCCAAGCTGTTTGAAATTAAAAAAACATGATGATAAACATTTTTAGGAGCTTCTATATAATAACAATTGAAAGGATGCCAAAAGCAGTGTTATATCGTGATCTTCCTATAAAGAAATGCACATTCTATTAAAAGACATTATGTCAATCTAGAGAACATAAGCTTGCATGCACATAAAGTACACAATGATCATACATGATGTGGATGATAACCCAAAAATATATACAAAGCAGCATATTCTGCATCTTCCTTTAACACCAATGATTAAATTTCCAAAAAGAAAAAGAAAAAAAAAAAAACAACACTGTAAGCAACAGAATTGTTAAGATGAAACCTATGAAAAAGAAAATGCAATTTAACAGAAGAAAACCAACTTAAACACAGAAAGGATTTCACCCTCTTCACAAATAATGATTGGCACTTAGAAATGAACCTTATAAAGCTGAGACATCATAATGTCCAAAGACAATTTAATTTGATTTCAACATTAAAATCCGCTTTGTTCAGAACACACGTGATGTATAAAATTATGCAATATATAATGCTTCATGGTGTACCTCAATTGTGGTGAGTAATGGGTGATCGACATGGGAGTATCTGGTCACAAGACTTTCCACTGATTTTGTAGTCAAATGTATTAAGAATAAGAGTTTGACTGAGTTGTATTGGATAAGATCAAATCTCAACTAAATAATTTAATTAACAAACTCTGTTGAGATTTGACTCTATTCAAACTTAAGTCATCATATCTATAAATAGGATCATTGTAATTTCTGTCTAATTATCGAGAATATTCAAGATGTAGTCTTTCCGTACATTTGTGTTCCCTTTTCTCTGTCTCTCTTCTTCTCTGCATCTTTTATATTTATCTTAGATTTAGATTTTTCTACATGGTATCAGAGCCATATATCAGATCTTAATCTGATGTGATCCTTTCTTTTCTTAGTTTAATAAAAAATAAAATTTTAATTTCTTTATGAAGCCCCTGTAATGTGTTTATTGAGAGTGATCGTGACAGATCTGATTTAGTGAACCACCGACTCCATAGACTCAAAAAGAGCGGGAGCAACTCCGACAGACTCATGAAGAGCGAGAGCAACTTCGACAGACTCGTGAAGAGCGGGAGCAAAATGATAGATTCCAAAAGACAGACGACGATTATCATATTATGTTTTTTTTTATTATATGTAACAATCACATTATTCTATTATTAGAACATGTGATTGCAGGAGGGTATTAAGAATAAGAGTTTCACTGAGTTGTATTGGAGAAGATCAAATCTCAACTAAATAATTTAATTAACAAACTCTGTTGAGATTTGACTCTATTCAAACTTAAGTCATCCTATCTATAAATAGGATCATTGTAATTTCTTTCTGATTATCGACAATATTCAAGATGTAGTCTTTCTGTACATTTGTGTTCCCTTTTCTCTGTCTCTCTTCTTCTCTGCATCTTTTATATTTATCTTAGATTTAGATTTTTCTAAAAAATGCATAAGCAAGGTGAGCCAGGGCATTTCTCATACATGTTACACTAAAATGGTCTATAGATGCAGTGAAACACACGCACGATGGATAAAATTTTATCACTGACTTTGAGTGGAATCTTTCCAGGGAAACACACTGATTCAATGGGTTAATCAAGAGTACTTGTGTAACTTGTTTGTGACCAAGTGGAAATAGGAAAAGGCCAAGGACAGAGTAATCAATATATGTTTACAGTGTGGCTCTTTGGTAAATGAATTGAGTCAGAAATGAATGCACTCTCTATATCAAATGGGTCTACCTAATTCCTTGCATCTCCCTTGTTTCATGGTATTGAACTGGTCAAACAAAAGTTAGGTATCAGTATCCACCAACTGATCAAATACTTTATGGTAGCCTCCTTGAAATTTGGTACCATATGTAGGGAGTTTACATCATGGTAAAATAAGAAAATCGACAGAAAACAAACCATTGTTTTGCCAGCATCAAACATCTAAATATGGCAAAATCTTGCTGTCTAGATATACAAAGAACATACTGTATCAAAAACTTGTGTTTCAAAATAAAATTATTTTTTTATATAAATGAACCTATGGTTTCCATATGACACTCGATTAAATATATGTAAACAAAATGAATAATTAATAATCAAATTAAACCGGAGTAGCACTAAGGGTGGAGACATAACTAACTGTATTTTTTTAAGAGTTAAACTAGATAATCAAGCTGAACAGTTGGATGGAGTGAGGTGCATGAAGCATGCACGTGCTAAGGACATTAGTCTGCCCCCTTAGTGCTTAGGGTTTCGGTCAGACTTGCCCCCAGGATTCACAAACCATTTACGAGTCGCTACATTTGTACCTACGCAATAACCAATCTAGCACCGGATATACATTACCCTTTCATGCACTTTATCTGCTCTGCAGCACAGATTTGTGCACACCTTTATCAAAACACTTGACTCAGGGTTCCATTAAAATATCATACTACCAGTATCAATTGTGCTGGGCTATCATTATACATGTCTCACCAACAACTGAGCTTCATTTCCACAGAGACAAAGCTCTCATACTTGTGCTAGTCTAAAGTACTCCTAAACATGCACATGTAATATTATTCAAATAATATTGCATTTAGTTATATGCACTTAAAAGTGCATACTTAATTTCTATTCCAACAACATTATTCTAAACATATAGAATAAAATACTACTTAATTCAAATAGGATAATACCAAAAGAATTAATGAATAGATACATAAACAGAGGATGCATACCATACAGAGGACTCTAACATTTACTGGCTGCACTGCTTGGATGATTGTCTATCAATCAGGAAATATGAGTGGTCAAGGGTTTATATATGATGTAGGACAGATTTAGAAAGAAATCATTGCAGAATATTTGATTTCAAAGTAATCCACAAAATAATTTTTTATGAGATTTTGTCATCATGGACAAATCTCATTATTTAAAGTCATATTAATCACCTTTTATTGGTGAATTAGGAATTTAGGATTTTTAGGATCTTATGTTTTATTTTATTAGATTTTAATAATTGTCATTGTAATTGTCTATTTACTATTTTTAGTAGAGTCATAATTCACATTATGAATATGTATTTAATGTTTGTGGCTATATAATTAGTGCCGCCATCTTTTGTAAGGGACAACTTTTGATCAATCAATAAAATTATTTCCTTTTTGGGTTTTCTTCCTTGTGGATTAAAGGATTCCTTATAGATTCAAGGAGCTTATGAGATCTCAACGCTTGTTGGATCTTTTTATCCATTTCACGCTGCGTTAGGTGGTATCAGAGCGAGGATTCGCCTGGCTTTGATGGCACATAGCTGGGCGGGGAACAACCATCCCATTGACGGTGATCGTGGGGTGCAGGAGCTGTTTCGACCGTTGCGGGAGGACCAAAAGCACCTTTGGGAGGAGTTTCGTCAGCAAACGCGGCAAGCTCTTCGTGATGTGAATCCTGGTGTGAATCTCAACATTGACAACAGACAACCTCAGAGTGACAAGATACGCGCGGAGATTTTGCCTAAGGCCAACATGTTGCTTATAACGTTGTTCAACAACATTCTCATTATTTACCCGATTATAAGGATGACTCGGATGATGAAGGTGGTGAACTGTATGACTATCAGCTGAGAAGGCGGCACACATACTAAAACAATTATTTTTCAAAGGTGGACATCTCTTATTTCAACGATAATTTGCCAATCGATAAGTTCCTTGATTGGATCTTAGAGATTGATAAATTCTTTGAGATAATGGAGGTGCGTGAAAAGGAGATAGTCAGATTGGTGGCGCTTCGACTCACGAGTAGTGCCGCTAATTGGTGGGACCACCTTCAAAGGATTAAATAACGACAAGGAAGAGCACCTATTCGAACATGGAGAAGGATGAGACAATTTCTCATGGATCGATTCCTTCCTCTAGATTATGAACAATTTTTGCTCCAGTTATACCATAATTGTTGCCAAGGTGATTGTTCCGTATTTGACTATACTGCTGAATTTTTAAAATTTTTGAGTCGGTATAACCTTGCAGAAGCTAAGTGACGACGAGTGGCCCATTATCTTAATGGGTTGAGGTCTTCAGTTCGAGATCGTATTGCTTCACAAGAGATTTACAACTTGACATAAGCAATATCTGCGGCCGTAAGAGTGGAGTCACAACTGGAGAGATCAAGTGTGCACGTGATGTCCAAAGGCTCTTCCATGATCAACCCACTAGATGTTGCATTAAGTCAAGATATGGTTGATGGATCGATGGAGAAGACCGAAGAAAGTCCACCAGAAAATCAGGAGAATTTGATGACTGACCCCCCATGATCAACCTCTGGTTGAATCAGAAATTGATGAGGACAGAGCAAATAAAGAAGTGGAGGATGTTGTTCTCTCCGTTGAATCTGAAAAGATTATTGGAGGAGAAGAAGAGAAGTCATTTTCTTATTCCTTAGTGATGACACCAAAGATAGAAAAGCCCCTACAAACATTCGTGTTGCAGACTGCATGCAACATCAACAAGAGTGTTTTTTAATGATAGGGACGTTGCAACTACTACAATGGTGAAGAAGTTTGGGCTACAAATCGAGGTGTATCCAAATTTTTCTATGATCAATTTGATTAAGAAGGAATTTGAAATCAAGAAAACGTCTCGCCTCTTGTCCAAGGTCAAATACAAGAATGCATCAAATAAGGAGGGGAAAATGATCTTAATACCTCCTATTGATATATTTGATTATATCAAATACCATCCTCCGGATCTATTGAAATTCTCTCATCTTAAACTCGAGGACGAGTTTCTTTTTAAGAAGAGGAGACTGATATATGACAGATTTGGAAAGAAATCATTGCAGAATATTTGATTTCAAATCAGTCCACAAAATAAATTTTTATGAGATTTTGTCATTATGGACAAATCTCACTATTCAAAGTCATATTAATCACCTTTTATTGGTAAATTAGGAATTTGAGATTTTTAGGATCTTATGTTTTAATTTATTAGATTGTAATAATTGTCATTGTAATTGTGTCTTTACTATTTTTAGTAGAGTCATAATTCATATTATGAATATATATTTAATGTTTGTGGCCTATATAATGAGTGCCACCATCTTTTGTAAGGAACAACTTTTCTTTAATCAATAAAATTATTTCCCTTTTGGATTTTCTTCCTTGTGGATTCAAGGAGCTTATAAGATCTCAACGCTTGTTGGATCTTTTATCCGTTTCACGCTGCGTTAATATAGATGGACAGGTTGGTTAAACAAAGGGGTTTATTCAATGTGGGCTTAATAGCTCATGGTAGGCCAAATAATATTGCATGGATTGATAGCAACAAGTGTAAGGTTACAAAGCAAAATGTGGCTTCTTCCATACCCATTAATGGATTGACTTTTGCATGTGATATTCACACAAAGTCACCTGACCTATATAAAATTAATCCTTTCCTGCATTTGGACGCCTTTTATTATTGGTCTTGAAGGACACTCCAGCGTCATTCTTTTGTTTCTTCATAGTCTGACCACCCTTCTTGAAATATGGATTCTTATTAACTTTTGCCTCCACGAAATTTGATTTGACAGCATGCTTTGGTGCAGCAAGAGGCTTTTCATTGTTTCTTGAACTTTCCTCAACATAAATACGTTGAGTTAGTTCATTCAGTGTGGGAGCTTCAGAAAAGTGGTGTCATCAGCGTGTTAGATGTGAGGTCCAGTGAGAACCTCGCAGATCCACTTACTAAGGGTCTCTCCCGGGACCTGGTGGAAAAGACATCTAGAGGATTGGGGTTGATGCCTTTGATTGGATCAACAACGGAAACCCTACCTACTGGCGAGGAGATCCCGAGCTGTAGGTTCAAAGGGAAAAACAAGTTGATTGGACGATCTTGTTGCACACATTTTGTACTTGTATGTACTGTTATATAAAGGGAATATTTTGTTTATTTCCTAGGCCCCTTTTTCCTAATGATGTGGTGTGCATGATCCTGTTGTAAAATTTGAGGTTGACTTTTTTGTCTTAATGAGTCTATCCATTGGTGGAGGAGTGTCTGGCAGGGAACACTCTTGAGGACTCGCCTATGTGAATATGGAGATAAGGGCCGTCTCCAATGGGATGTAGCTATCCCTAAAGCATTCGCAGAATCCAGGATTTCAAAGCTCAGGGCCTTTTGTTTATCATAAAAGAGCTGCCTGTTGTTTAATCAGCACCTGATAGGACCTATGTGAGGCTTGTGACCAGTCCACTGCACGAGAGACCAATTCAAGGCCCAGTCCATTGTGTGCTCTCTGTGGATTGCAATCAAGTTCACTAAGTGGTGATTCAAGTCCTAGCGACATCAACCATTATGCATGGGAACTATTGTGATTACCCTTTATTTTGAAACATGTGGGGGATTGTTGGTGTTTTTGTATCAAAAACTTGTGTTTCAATATAAAATTATTTTTTCATTTAAATAAAAAAAAATGATTTCTACGCTTGAGTTCAAAACCAATCTCCTTATGGTCAGATTAAGTATTCGATAAATTTGGGCTAATAAATTGACCTATAATGGTTGTTATTGGGCTTCATGTGCAGTCATAAACATGTTCCATATTGCTCCTTTAGTATACATGAAAGTGCTCTTGCTTTGGATATATATGCATGCATTTAAGGACCTGATTTAATTTTATATAGGTTAGGTGGCTTTGTGTGTATCACATGCAAAAGTCAATCCATTAGTGCGTATGGAAGAAGCCACGTTTTGCTTTGTAACCTTACACATGTTGCTATCAATTTATGCTACCCTGTGTTATTAAGCCCACATCGAATAAACCCCTATGTTTAACGAACATGTCCATCTATATAAACCATTGATCCCTCATATTTCCTGATTGATAGACAATCATCCAAGCAGTGCAGCCAGTAAATGTTAGAGTCCTCTGTATGGTATGCATCCTCTGTTTATGTATCTATTCATTAATTCTTTTGGTATTATCCTATTTGAATTAAGTAGTATTTTATTCTATATGTTTAGAATAATGTTGTTGGAATAGAAATTAAGTATGCACTTTTAAGTGCATATAACTAAATGCAATATTATTTGAATAATATTACATGTGCATGTTTAGGAGTACTTTAGACTAGCACAAGTATGAGAGCTTTGTCTCTGTGGAAATGAAGCTCAGTTGTTGGTGAGACATGTATAATGATAGCCCAGCACAATTGATACTGGTAGTATGATATTTTAATGGAACCCTGAGTCAAGTGTTTTGATAAAGGTGTGCACAAATCTGTGCTGCAGAGCAGATAAAGTGCATGAAAGGGTAATGTATATCCGGTGCTAGATTGGTTATTGCGTAGGTACAAATGTAGCGACTCGTAAATGGTTTGTGAATCCTGGGGGCAAGTCTGACCGAAACCCTAAGCACTAAGGGGGCAGACTAATGTCCTTAGCACGTGCATGCTTCATGCACCTCACTCCATCCAACTGTTCAGCTTGATTATCTAGTTTAACTCTTAAAAAAATACAGTTAGTTATGTCTCCACCCTTAGTGCTACTCCGGTTTAATTTGATTATTAATTATTCATTTTGTTTAAATATATTCAATCAAGTGTCATGTGGAAACCAGAGGTCCAACACATACAATAATTGGCATCACCTCATATTAAAATTGTGTCATGCTGATCATGGATAATATTAAACTCATTTATAGTTTGAAAGAAATATCAAGCCCAATTCTCATAGGAGTGGCAATATCAAGAAGTTAAAGGGAAAAAGTATTGACGAATTGTATCTGCCCCAGGCTTCAAAAGACAATAGTAAGAATAGCAAAGGCTCCCAATTGATTCCTACCCCAATGAAAATACTTGTTCCAGAAAGTTCAGATAAGGTATAAAAAGTAACAAGAGCATTTGGCTGCTTACCAAGTGATAAGGACTTTTTAAAAGATAATCCTCTTCTCCTGGATCTCCATCTATACCACTAGACCACAAGAACATGTTCAACAATGTGTTAAAAAACCTCCATATCAGGTTCAAGGCAATCTAACAATCTACAAACTATGAAGCATTGAACATGCAGATGGTGAATGACTAACATTGCATCAACAATAGATACAAAAGAAGGGAAAAGGGCAGCTAAACTAACCATCAATTAGTAAGATACATAAGTATCATGCATATCAGTAAAATGGGAAAACAATGGTGGATTATCATATTAGTTATGTTAGAAATTTAGCAAACATGTTGGCAGATGATTGCTGAACATAGAGCTATAAATGAGAACTACCCTGTTCCATGTCTAGCTTGTTTGCCACCTACATGCAGTGGGCTCTAAACAATCAATGATTCCCTTATTGTCACCCGTTCAAATTCCAATTTATTTCCACTATAATCATATGTGAGAACTGTATCCCAAGGAAATATCAAAGGACCTCTAATTTTCCAAAACATTTATCCCCTCAAAACACTTTGACAACTGTTATTTAATATTCACACCATACTTCGCTTTTTTACCTTACTAAACCATTACTTATTACAATCAGTTCCCACTCAGCCAGCAAGGAGAACTCCCTCCCTGCAGCTATGTAAAGAATGAAACAGTTGTGGACCTTTGACAAAATGCCATTACAGTCAACATGGGTGGAGCACAACTTGTTTCAGGGGGAAAAAACATGTTTAGAATTGATCAAAAGCATGTGGGAATTTTTTCATCAATTCAACAAGGATAGGAATGCAAAAGCAAAAGCCACACAACTGATTTGTCAAGCAATGTGTTAAAATATGGCTCTCAAGGCTTTCTCAAGGGACATGAACCTACTTAGATAACATGTGGGATGGTATTTTAAGATGTCATAGTGCTTGGGGAAAATAGAACATAAGAGAAAAAATTGTAAATTTGAATAGCAATGATGGATATGTAATAAAGTAGGTTTGTAGTGGGGTATATGGGTTTTTATGTCTTCTCATTTTCTAGCTAAGAAGATGGCTACCATTATCGTGGATGTTTATCTTTTACTGAGGCCCTGTTTGGTTGCGCGTTTGGGTGTGCTTTTGCTTTTTGAAAAGCTGAAAAGCTAAAATTTTGCAACCAAACGGGGTAGCTTTTTGCAGAATCGGAAGCTGAATTCCTTTTAATTTTTCCCTCGAAAGCTGTGTTTTGAAAAGCTCAAAAACAATGCTTTTTGGTCAAAATCTATTTTTTTAATTGACAAGCAGCTTTCTCTGCTAAACATTAAACTCCTTTCAAATATTGATTCCTGAATTAAAAAAAAGCATTCTAAAAAAGTCAAGGTCTAAAATCATCTTAAAAAGCAGTTTTATTCCAAAAGCTACTTTTCAATCTGTGTTTCCAAACGGACCCTGAAATTAGTGACCACCACACCCCTGTTTCACTAAGAAAAAAAAGATGGCATAGGAAAAACGAAACAAGAAAAGCTTTACCATCCATTGAACAATATTTGAGAAAAGCAGCTTTATCATTGACTATGAAACAAGAGAATATTTTGATTCACCAGAGATGCAATAAACAAAAGAAACGATCCATTCCTACAAATACATTAAATGTACCTGTTGGCTATCATTCGAAGCGTTCGGAAAGGCCATATGAATACCCCACTCATTCTCAGCTGAGTCACTCCAAGATCATGTTCACTTCCAAACACATCATGGAAAATTATTGCCCCCTACCATATGATTTAAAAGAGGAACAAACATTAAATTATCAGAGGAAATGAAAATTGAAGAACAGAGATATGGTGGGCATCCTACCCTAATTTTATTAAATGACGAAAATTCCCAACACATAAAACAAAAGAAGAAAAAGAAACAAACAAGCAGGCTGAACCACAATCGAAGAGGATCTACTGTGGACTCAACCAGCCGACCATGACGATGCCATGAGTTTATTCCTCAACGCTCAGTGCACCATTGCACTATTGCTATGAAAATTAAGAATTTAACAAATTACTGTTGGTTATACTTTAAAAATGAAAACCAATACATAAAGATTTTACAATAAATTTCTCAAGGCATTCAAGTATGCTACCCATTGTTATTACATGTGACTGAATAACACAGTAATGGATTATGTGAAAGAGAATGTGCCACAACACATCTTACGTGTGGCCAAATGCAGTTTTGTGTGGCCAAAATCACATGCATTATGGGGCCACCCCATTGCTAACAACTAGTTTAACCTGGCCAAGAGGATGAGGTGGGAGGGGAGGTGGACTAATAAGGTATGGGGAACTCTCTCCTGGGAAGGCTCAGGAGTTTATTTAAAGCTTTTCTGTCAAAGTATTTATAAGAAAAAAAACTGATTTCAGTCTCCTAGCAGATAGCTCATATATATAGGGTATTCGTAACCAATGAAATATTCTGCTAAAAGATGAAAATGCCAGTTCATAAAATTCCAATTAATAATGGAATTTCCAAAAGTTTTTGAGATCAAAATGCAGTAATTCTATCAAAAGATGAAAATGCCAATTAATTATTTCAGCTCTTAAATAAAAATAGAAGTCAACAAAATGAAGCTTAACTAGACATTAGCATAAAAAAATGACCATATCATCAGTTTACAGCTAAGAATATTTCAATAAAAAAAATCCCAGACCTCAAAATATTTAATTTTCCATATAGAAAAACAAAAGCCCATCAAGAGTAACTTCCTCAGAGTGTACAAAAACTCAACAGACAATTACCTTGACATAGTGGAGACCATGAATCTTTGATGGCATACTCACTAATTCCAAGATGGATACACCATTAGGTTTTGCAAGATCCAAGGAACTAGAAGAGTTATTCATTTGCTCTAAAAACATCCAGGCCCCTGCACTTTACATATTCTATAAGAATAAAGGGGATCACATTGATACTAGTTCATAGACCAGGAAACAATATTTAACACTATTTCTAAAGGAAATAATTCAACACAGCACTAACAAAAGGCCAGTTTATTGCATTTTTTGGATTAATGTGGTGTCCACCCAATTTAATTATAGAACCAGCAGACTACAGTGACTACAGGTGGAGGAGCAAAAGAGCAAGAAAGGACACAAGAAGAAAAAAATTTATTGGAGTGAACAAAGAATTGTCCCCAATCCAGCAGTAAACAACTTTAAGGCCCTTTACACTTAACTAAAGATGCCCCTTCCCTTTGTAAGGAATACCTTCAGGATATGGCAGCACCAATCCTTCAAAAGAAACAAATGACTGAGGACCATGTGTTTTTCAAATAGCATGCTTTGGACAGTTTGTCATTCCTAGTAAACCAAATAGACCAGAAAACAGCTTTCACATACCTCACCTCTGATTTTTGGTTGGTATTTGTACTAGATTTTATAAACTTTTGATGGTAGAAGCCCCCTTTATCTAGGGGAAAAAAAAGTGATTTTCTTCTTTTCAGCTCATAATTAATTACGTGGTCTGCGGTCACTTCTGCAATCCTCATATGAAAAGCATTATACGGCCTAATAAAATGTGCAACCACAAATTCATTTATGCAGGAAATGAGCCAACTGTTTTTTTTTTTAAATAACTATTATCTAAAACTCCAAATGACAAGTCAAACTACCAGTTGAGCAAGACATCCAAACCAACTATTCACTAAATAGCATTTTTGAGGAATTCGAGTGGAGAGGTTCAACAATTCAAAATTACATATAAAATGCCAACCCTAATATTAAAACTACTCTCATTCTCTCACACTCCAAATCTCTCTCCATTACACACATTCTCCATCAACAACAATTTTCTCTCTACAAAACCCCAAAAGAGCATAAATATTTCAAAAGTACATACAAAAAGGACCAACCAAATATCCTCACAATTTCTAGAAGGAAAAAAAAGTCCAAAGAACTTCTTTGTTTGCAAGGAATAGGCGGGTATATTTATGCTAGAATAGATAGAAAGAAGCTGGTATTGGTTTTCTCGGTCCCCCTAGAATTGTGTTATTCAACCAATCCATTCCACAGGCATAAGGAGGCTCACATGTCAAATTATTTGTCATCGCCTCTTATAAATTAGGGGGGGCACATGTCAAATCATTCTTTCACTTTTTATAAATCTTTATCCACATCTTATTCATCTTTTATCCAAACTCAAAACACAACCAAATAGAAAATGACTCACTGGTATAGTTATTTATACAAGAATAGTTATCTATACTAAAATAGCTTATATTGCTACCCAAATGGGCTGAGCCTAAGAGAAGACCCTCAAGCAACCAGCATCCAAGCAATAGAGTAAGCAAGCACTTGAGCAAGCCTTCAATATTATATACGTTTTTCATTTATTTTTTATGTTTTCTGATTTAAAAAAACACAGAGAGCAAATACATAAAACATGCGATCACATATGTGATTGGCACATATATTTGATGTTTGAAATTGTGTCCAATATGGCAAGGGCACTTTGACCGTGGATATCAGATCCGTACCTCACATCCCTACCCGTGCAGCCGTGCCAAGTTAGAGACAATATCTTTGTTCGTTTTATTATTAAATTGCAACACGAATAATAATGGAGGTTCTGCATCCAACGACATGGCCCATTTCCAACATCAAACATTTGTATGTGTCTTTATTATAAACAGTACATCAAATTAAGGAGGGGTAGAAGTACCACATCAAGAATTAAAATACATTACAAAATATGTAAAGGAGAATATGTACCAATTCCTAAACTCAACATAGTAGGATCTCCCTACATATGTGCCGAATCATATTAATAAGAACGATGTTTGTTCAATGGTTATTGTGAATTGAACTTCACAAACAAAATTATAGCTAATCTTCAAGAAATAAAACCTCTTGAAATCGAGAACTAACCTTTATAAGTTCCTGTAAGATTCCACTCGGAGTAGTCACTAAAGTCATTCTCATTTTTTCTGGTATACGGATTCTGCAATTTATAATTTCAAACAAAAATCAGACAAATAATTACATAATGAAGGAATTAAGAACAAAAAAAAAAAAAAACCCATGAAAATCATTCCATGTACAATGAAAACAATCAAACTGGAGTGAATTTTAGGGGAATTCACTAATCAAAACACCTATAAATCAAGAGAGAGAGTCACAGAGAGAGAGAGAGAGAGAAGAGACCTCATTGTCGAGGGAAGAAGGCACTTCCCTAAGGGGTCTCACAGCTCTTGAAGACCGAAACAAGCAAACAAAAACGATCAAACAAAAAGAGACGAAAAATTCCCATCTGTTCTTCCTCCTCTCAAACATCGTCTCCAACCAAATTCGCTTCCACCAACCACCAAAGATTGGAGAAACCAAAACCCTAATTTTTTTTTCTAATGTCAGAGAAGGTCCGTGAAAGCGTGGCGTTTCGATTCGCGACCTCTGATGACGGGGGACGACTATTGGCTTCAACACCAAACCTAACAACGATGGGGACCGGTGACTGACTATTATGACGTTCCCTCTGCTTCCACTCGCACCAAGTAACCCCCAATCACACGTGCGTTGCGTACCAGTGAAAACGATGGACTCGGTGAATCAAAAAGTCTGAAAGCGAGGATTAAATGTTGATTAGCACCTGTGTAAAGACAGCTAGAACGTACCACTAACCCCCATTGACACTGACAATTTGATCTGAGGAAACAATCAGTAATAATCACAGAAATTAATTTGTGGATTTTTTTTTAAAAAAAAAACAATAATTCTAAGGGCGTTCTTGTTTTCCATTCCTAATTTCATTCTCACTGGAAAATCAGAAGAATGAAATTTGATTCTTTATTTATAACCATGTTCCTGTCACTTATTTATCTGGGTAAGAATGAAAACATATGTTATTTTTTATTTCCCATCAATCCATGTTTTTTTGAATTCTTTGGTTATTCTCGGTTCCTGTCATATGTCTCACCTAAAAAGATACGAATACCCCTAACGCTTAGAAATAATTATGTATATGCCACTATATATACCACATTATTTATTTCCAAAACCATTCCAATAAAAAAAAAAAAAGTAAATCATCTTTGTTGGTGATTTTATAAAAAAAATTCTAGGTCTAATTCTTGAAAAGGGTTTTTTTTTTCAATTATTCTTGTTCTCGCTTGGATGGCGATATAAGATATTTTAAAATAAATAATTATTTCAGTTAGATAACTATGATAGAATAAATCATTTTTGTTTGGTTGTGTTTACCGTTATTCTCATTAAAAAAAAAAAGCAATAATAAAAAAAATTTATTTGGTTGACCATAGATAAATTGTAAATAAAATGTATATAAGAATTTATGAAAATGAAAAATGATTTGATATGTGGGTCTTTCATTTATAAAAGGTGATGATTGGTGATTTGACATATGAGGCTTCTTATACCAATGGAATAGAATAGATGGATAATACAATTTCAAGAGGAATCTGGGTAGGAGATATCAGAGATTGTGAACACCATTAGCAACATAAGGGGAATACTTCAGCAGGGGAAGAGACACTCGAAGCTGCAGAGGTTGGGATTGGAGATTGTCGTGGAATTGGTGGTGGATGAGAAGGCAAGGGCGATGATCAGGAGCACGGGAGGAGTGATGGAGATGTTCGAGATGTTTTTTGGTGGGGGGAGTTGATGATGCTGAGAGGGGAGCGTTGGGAATGCTCGCGGTGGAGAAGGAGAATAATTACAAGCGGATGATGAGGTTGGTGGGGATAGCGGGGTTGGTCAATGTTTTAAAGGTGAATTTTGCAAGGATACTGAGGAACTTGTGCAATTATAGTAGGCTCAATAGCTGCTTCCGCCTCAAGGGGATCTTTGCCACCTTGCTTACGGTGAGTCTTTCATTTTTAGGAAAAATTAATTAGGGGTCCCTGTGGTCACACGTGCATTATTTTTAGGTCCCTGAATTTTTTAATTTATTTTTAGTCCCTAAGGTAGTGCAAAATTATCGTTAGATCCCTAGAACCAGATGCTGTCACTGTGTCCAACAAAAATATCAAAAATACCCCCGACCAATTTTTTCAATACACTATTAACATTTCAAAGTACACAATGTTAAGTATCTCCAATACCCTGTTAACATTTTCCAATACATTTTTAACATTCACAAAATGTTAATAGACAGCGAGGCATTTTCGGTATTTTTGATAGACAGGCTAACGGCATCCTTTTCCAAATATTTAAAGAAAATTTTTCACCGCTTCAAGGACCTAACAAAAACTTGAAAACTTCTAGGAACTTAAAAATAAAACACAGGTAATCACAGGGACCCCTAATTAATATCCCCTTGTTAAACCATGAAAAAAATGTTACACTCAGCCCCTATTTGCAAGCCATTCACCATGTTTTCGTATTTTTTAAAATAATATATATGAGATATGTATTTTGATAAAATGTGAATTATATATTTCAATAACTTAAATGGTATTGTTTATAAAAAAAAAAAATGTGGTATATACGTCATCATTGTTAATGACGGATGCTTAAGAGATATATAGAACTACATTTGGGACTGTTAAAAAGACTAAGTGCAATAATGCTTTAAACTATTTGTACCAAGAACTCATTTCTAAGCATTATTACATTCAGTCCATTTTTCATCCCTATTTACAGCTTTATATACCTTGTTAACCTCTTGTTCACTGTAATTAGATATACAACACGTTATAAATTTTTATACGTGTTGTATAAATGAATCCATACAATTTATTAGAGTATATATTTTATTTTTTTATAAATTAAATA
The DNA here is from genome assembly GCA_030737835.1 of Acorus gramineus. Classification (NCBI taxonomy): domain Eukaryota; kingdom Viridiplantae; phylum Streptophyta; class Magnoliopsida; order Acorales; family Acoraceae; genus Acorus; species Acorus gramineus. The sequence continues at coordinate 20,400,747 of CM060848.1, read as the reverse complement.
TCTCATTAGATGAAGAATACTATTTAAAAATAATAATAAAATGATGCGAACTACATTTGGGGTTGAAAATGGGCCGAGTCAACATTTTCCTTGTATTTTTTGTTTTTATTGTTATGGTTGGACAATTTGCAACTATAGTTATTTTAGTAGACATAATGAATGGTGTGAATTCTAGATATATTTATGGATACAATATGTGTAAGGAAAAATTTTGTCTCGGATGTTCATAAATGAACATAAAAATAGAGAATTTCAGATACAATTTTTTGTGAGTGTTTTAGAAGAAGGAGAATGAAAATGAACATCAACCGGCTCGTAGTTTTAAGAAGATATGCAGAGAAGAAAGAATTAATTGTCGGTTTGTTGTTCTCTTCAGATTCTGAAAGCAATGATGACTGGAAAGGAAAAGCTACCAGAGGTCTTCATTGGGCTTGCAACACAGGTATTCAGATTTAAAAACTCTGAAGAAGCAGAGGTGATGTTCAATGAAACTCATACTAAGTTGAAGATCTATGAATATAGCAAGGTTATATTATAATAAAAGAAAGGAAATGTGAATAAAAAAAAAATTTGAATGTACATATTCATTGATATTTTTGCACATAATTCTTTGACCATTATTTCCATACACCATGATGTAATATTCGTAGGTGATTTTGTGTAAATATTAGCACTTGATTTCTTTTTTAGCAAAATACACTCTCACATTAGAATTCAAAATCAACCTCTTCACTGTTTGAAATATTAAAGGGTTAAAGACATCTAAGTCCCTATAAACATGGGAAAACCCATATAAATCCCTACTAAAATTGGAACAGACGTACGAGTCCCTGAAAACTCAGAAAAACCCAATTATCATCCCTGAGTTAAATTTCCATCCAAATTTAATGGAATATTCCCATAATATTCTATCACATATAATTGTGTAGACATTGAAGTCCTTATAAACAGTCATAAAGACAAATCAGTCTCTGCAAAAGACAAAATTGCCCCTCAAAGACTTTTACATTAAATTGTGTACACATTGTAGTCTCTATAAACAATTATAAAGACAAATTAGTCCTTGCAAAAGATAAAATTGCCCCTGAAAGATTTTTACATTTAATTGGATAGACATTACAGTCCTTATAAATAATCGTAAAGACAAATTTATTCCTCTAAAAGACAAAAATGCCTCTGAAGAATTTTTACATTTAATTGTGTAGAAATTGCATTTAATTGTAATATCTATATTCTATGGTTTTCTTATAGAGGGGCGAATCTAATAGTGAGTTGGGTTGGGCTATAGCCCAGCCCATTCAATAAAAAAGATTTTATTAATATTGTGAACCTAATCAAATCATGCACAAACCTTCTGTTTGCCTCTCTTAGCAACAAAACCATTCTTTATGTTAAAATAAAAAAAAATTGGAGGAGGAGAATGCTTCTTTAACTTTAACTTCATTAATATTGTGAATGTTAAGTCGGCATTCACCTTCCACCTTATTGAAAAAGAAAAAGATCAAGGATCAAATCCTTTGAATCACCATTATTTAAAAAAAAAAAATGTTTTTTTTATGGTTCATACCTGACAAAACATATATTGCTTCAATCTTTTATGATCTTTTGTTTCTTCTTTTTTTAATGATCAAGAATCCAGATTCAAGAGTTTCTTTCCATTAAACACTAAGTGCAGTGTCATTATAGAATATGTATTGTATTGATTTTTAAAATTATTTAACTTTTTTTTAAATGATTAATTGTATATTATTTGACATAGGTTTTATTAATATTCATTGTCAATTATTTCTTATAAAAAAACATAATGGTAGTAGCTTTAATTGATTTTTAAGACTGAACTTTTATTTTTTTTATGAGATTCATTTATGTTGATATTATTTAACCACAGAAAACGATAATACCAAATCTTGATTAGTAATTTTAGTTTATTTTTAAAACGACTTTGATTAGTTATTAAATTGTATTTTATAATTTTGCCATGCATATAAAAATTTATTAATAAAATTAGTTCAACCCGCCTTTAAATCAAATCCTAGATCAGCCCCTATATAAGTTATAGGGATTTGCCAAACTATCTACAAACCCCCATAACAATGTATATTTCATTATTTCAAAACAACTCTTGGAGTGCATGAAAGGGGGAAATTTTCTTTAGTTTAAACAATTTTTTTGGGCTTTCAGTCCATGCATCACTGGTTTTCAATACGAGCTATATTACACTAAATCATATTTACAGTCACAAATACAGTTTTATATATCATGTTAGCCTCTCTTACTTATTGTATCGAGATATTTACCTTATTGAAAAATTTTCACATTTTCTTTAATTACTATTATTCAATTATCGAAGTATATACTTCTCATTTTTTTTATTTATGAAAGTTTGGCATAGGCCTTAAATTAAATCATGCAAATGCTGAAAGACAAACACAAAAACCGCCCCAGAATGGGAGACGAGAGATCTACTACCTGAGCGAGACATTTGCACCCTCGCCTATGTGTTGATTACAAATTCCCCTCTTACAATAGATACCAAGGATGCATTCGCATAATATAGACCTCAGTGTTTGATAAGCAAAATAATTCTCTTTCACACATTTTCAGTATATATTTCACGTTTTATAAAAATAAATACATTATTAGATGAGTTATATGATTCTTAAAAAATAAAAACATATGCGATCTACGTTTTAGACTGTAAAATGAAACTAGTGTAACATTTTCCTTCCAATACTGACGTCATCTCTTATACATTGATGACATTGCTTGTTGATTGCTACGGCCATTGATGCGGAGGATGCTCTTTTTCCATTAACATTTGCAATAGTGGAATCAGAAAACAGTGACAACTTGACATGGTTCATTGTGTCTTCATATAATAAGTGAACGTAAGACAAGGAATAACAACAATATCTGATCGACGTTCAGGCATTATCAGAGCTGTGCAGAATGTTATATAGAGATTTTGGAGCTAATATCTAACATCATTTCTGCATGAGACATGTGAAAAACTTCAAGAAGTGATTTTTTTTCTTTATTTTTTTGACTAAAATTTGGTCATTTCTATTTTAAATAGATGTTCGAATAGAATGAGATAACAGATATTCTGAAATAAAATACATAAAAAAGAAAAACAAAATCAAGGCTGATGGCAACCCAAGTCCAACCCCGCTGAAAAGGAACGAAAGCAACTAAGCGACTAGTTTGGTAGAAAAGGTTTCCACCCAACATAATCCCCGATGCCCCTCGATCACCCGCCAAGCACCCTCCATCCATCCTCTTTGAAATAGATGCCTTACGCGCCTGCTAGAACTTTCCCCCAATCCCGGATGCATTGACTCATCAATTCCCATAAATTTTCAAAGTAAAATATGCTCCCCTGAAAAACCATCTCATTATGGACACACCACACGGCCCATGCCACCGCAGGTAAAAAAGATAGTGTAACCTTTTCCCGAAACTCCTAATCCCTAAAAAAACCTCCCCGAAGTCACCCATCGAATGGATGTGAAACCTTTGCTTGGTGATGATCTCTAGGCAGAACCAAATCCTTGCCGTGCTGGGGCATTGGCAAAACAGATGGTCAAGGGACTCGGGTTCCTCCCCACAGATGGGACAGCTCGGGGAATCCAGCAGCCTCCACTTCACGCGATACATCATACACCAAATTCCTAGACTACCAATCGTAGCCGACATGAATTGTGCATCCCACGCTTGGATTTCTGGACAAATAAACCATGTCCCGTGTGTTGGCGTTGGGTTTCTGAGCATCAAGGGAGGGTAGCATCACAGCCAATTGGATGATCATCGTTAGGCACCATGTATCAATTGCTCCAAATTTTACTTGTGTATCAAAATCACATTAACTTTTAATTTTATCAAGTTCACTTGTCTAATTTCAATTGAAGTTTGTCATCGATCCTTGCAAATCACAAGGAACCCTAAACAATCAGATGCAGTCTCCAGATAAGAAGTAATTCAGCTCGCAGTCTCCACAACAGTCTACAACTCCCTAAACAGCATAATCTGTGTATCATCAACAATGATTGAAATAACAATAGTAAACTATCCAATCCAAGTGAGGTTCAGCAATATAAATGCCTTATTTCGTGACATAAATGTACTGAAGAATCTCACCAAGACTACCAACCAAAAATTTTAAGGGACAAGAAATCACAATACATGTAAGAATTAGCACCGACTTCTCGGCAAGAAGTGGCTTTTATCCTTTCCTAAAACATTGCTTTTGCAAAGGAGCAGAGAAGAAACAATGTCGTCACAGCTACTTAAATAAAGGCTCAGCTGATCACTTTGGCAACCACCCCTGCACCTACAGTTCTCCCCCCTTCACGTAGAGCAAATCTTTGACCTGTTGATATGTTCAAAAAATTCAAGCAGTTTAAGATTAATGAAAACAACAATGGAACAAAATGACATGAGACATGAGAGACAAGAATATCAAACAAATAGTAAAGGATAAAATAAAAATCTTCACCCTTATTTTCATTTACAGATGTGTTATATCCAGCAAAATATGGAAACATGGTTTACATATCGTGTTTCTGTGTGGGAACAACTTTGAAAGGGGCAGAACGGACATCAGTAGTGGTAAGGGCAGTGATTGTAGGCCAGTAGAACCACATCTAATGGTGAAATTCATTTTGTTTTCTTTTGATTTCCTAGTGTTTTTTTTTTTTTTTTGAATTGTACCCCAGTTTCTAAATGAAATTGTTGGTAAGATTTCTACCTTCTCAAACAAATAAATGAACAAAACTGACATATCAATTTTTCTTTATGGTGCCAGCTGGCTATTACTCTACTAGGGAATGATAAATGATAGAAACTGAAAGGTAAACATGGTACAAGAAACTTACTGACATGCAAAAAACATTAAAAAAAACTTATTTAATTAACTTGAACATGAAACATGGGTCGATTATATCCATATAGTCCATTTCCCTAGATTCTGAAGTCAGACGTGAATTCTGCTTAAACCATTACACTTCTGTCAGAGAACTTTCCAATGGTAAATATATGTTTATAAATTTCTACCTACCTACATATTAGTTACCTCAAATATACTTTACACCACCTCCAATCAAATTTTCTGACATCTTCCCCTCCTTCCTCCAGTACCATTAACTTTATTTTGTGGACCCGTTCAAGCTTGATGTGATGTTATCATTAGGAAGTTAATCCTATTTTTCACAAATATACTCAGCACCAATTTTTATCAATTCACTCTCCCCACCCACATATTCTAAACATCCACATCTCTGCCAGTCTCACAAAAAAAAAAAGTTTCGCAAATATGTGTATGTTCTATTCAAAACATTGACATAAAAAATGACATTACCTGTTTCTAGAGGAACAGGTGAAATCAGTTCAAATACTGCAGTGACATTATCTCCTGGCATCACCATCTTAACATTTTCTGGAAGTTCAACCTTTCCAGTAACATCTGCCGTCCTCATGTAGAACTGAGGTCTGTAATTTGAGAAGAAGGCAGTATGACGACCACCTTCGTCTTTTGTCAACACATATATCTCTGCCTCAAATTTCGTGTAAGTTTTCAAACTCCCAGGCTTGCAAATCACCTACAAAATTACAAACAGATATATATGTTTTTCAAAAAAAGAAGATAAACATTTTTTCAAAAAAATTATCAATTGCACCTGAAAAAGGATGGATAAATAAATAATACTCGTAAGTGGTGTGACAGGAAAAGCATTCAATTACAAATGATAGAAGGTTGGGACTATGATGACAAAAGAAATGAGCAATATAAAAAATGATTCCAGGCGAGCTGCAAGAATCGAATGTAATTGAACTTGTAACATATATATATGTTCTTCAAAAAAAGAAAAACATTTTTTCAAAAAAATTATCAATTGCACCTGAAAAAGGATGGATAAATAAATAATACTCGTAAGTGGTGTGACAGGAAAAGCATTCAATTACAAATGATAGAAGGTTGGGACTATGATGACGAAAGAAATGAGCAATATAAAAAATGATTCCAGGCGAGCTGCAAGAATCGAATGTAATTGAACTTGTAACATAGGGGGGATGATATATGTCAAAATTAGTAGATGATTTATCTTTCCGTTCATCTATGTATGTTAGTGACAGTGTGAATAAGCGTGTATGTGTGGACCTCATGTTAAACTTTTCAAAGATGGTTCTTTAATAGTCATGACCATTTGAGGCTAAATATATGGCAGACCTGTCCACGTTGTACATCTCCACGTTTTAATCCACGTAGAAGAAGCCCCACATTATCACCTGCCTGTAAAGAAGCGAACCATGTCAATGCCATATTGATTATACTTTACAGAAACATGACAGTGACTTGTGTGAAATTTGAATGATGCTCAGATAGCTACTTGTCCATGGTCCAAAATCTTCTTGAACATCTCTACACCAGTAACAGTGGTCTTCAAAGGACCACCCTGAACAAGGAACAAGAGGTAGATGTCAAAGCCAGCTGAATGTTCTAGCAGTTCCAGAAACAACATGATACTCTCTCTCAAGGACCCAAACAGAAGAAGTAATGATGTCAATTGCAATGTTCACAACTCTTAAGCTGACATCCAATGGAAAACCATGAAAAAAAAAGGAAATACAAAAACCTGCATTAATCCTAAGACTTCGACGTCTTCCCCAACTTTGATGGTCCCTTGCTCAACACGACCCGTTACAACAGTTCCACGCCCCTTTAAAAAACAAAGAAATCAAAAGATGTGACAAGTTAAACTTTCATTTGAATACATTATAGCGATGAATCAATAATCAAAATTCATATAAAATTCAGAATATTCACCATATAACGAGTTTAATTTGTATAAAAAAAGCAAATTTGAATTAATGTATCCTGACTTGGATAACAGTAATTAGTAGCATGTTTTTTCAATCAAAGAATTCTTAGATAAAATCTAAAAAAATATAACGAATTATCTAGTGTACAGCATCATTGCAGAGCACCATATTTGCAGATTTGCACATCTAGCTTAAAGCATAATTAGCAACAAGAACTTTTGACACAAATACCACTAGATATTTTTTAACTGGTGCAAACTAGTGTTTCAGCAAATCAAGAAACTAGGGGATTGAGTTAGGATGAAACAGAAAATCACTCACCTGAATTGAGAAAACATCTTCAATTGGCATGAGGAAAGGTTTGTCAAGTTGCCGAACTGGCTCAGGAATGTATTCATCAACAGTATCCATCAATTTCAAAATAGCATTCTTCCCAATATCCTCATTTGTGCCTTGTAGTGCAGAGAGAGCTGAACCACGAATGATTGGGATTTCATCACCAGGAAACTTGTAGAAGGAAAGAAGCTCTGCAAAAATGAGCCATGTAACATGCTTTAGACTAAAGTCATGTAACATGCTTCAGACTAGAGTCACGAGAATGATGAGCAAACAAAAACATAAAAAAAACGATGCTTTTTTCTCTGATACTATACCCCGCAGCTCCATTTCCACGAGTTCAAGTAATTCTGGATCATCAACAGCATCAACCTTATTCAGAAAGCAGACAAGTGATGGCACTCCCACCTATAAAAGAGAATAAACATGACATATCCAGATCCACATCAAGACGATAGAATTTTCGTGACTATAGATGGTCATCCTGTGGAATGGACAATAACCTGACGGGCAAGCAAAATGTGTTCCTTTGTTTGTGGCATGGGTCCATCTGGGGCAGATACCACAAGAATGCCCCCATCCATTTGGGCAGCTCCAGTAATCATGTTCTGAATTCAAATAAATAATCATGTCACAATGCCAAACAAAAACTTTCCACGTATGATAAAATCCCATTAGGCATTTTTAAGAATAACCTAAAGCTAGTGAGCATAGAAATATCTGACAGTCTAAGGTGGGTGTATGGTAAAGTCCCAAATGATCAGATGTTGAAGCAAAGGTTTGAGAGCATGCATTACTACCATTAAACAATCCTTAACAGGCAAACATCAAGAAGATTTGACCATCCATAGAAGCAACAGTTTACAGATCATTTATTACACAAATTGTTCATATCTTAAATAATATTAGTAAAACCCTCACGCTAGGCATGCCTACTACACTATGATGCCAAAACTGATGGAAGATACAGAATAACTGGAAACAGTTTGACACCAGCAGTGCTTTTCCACATTTTAAATGGCAATAACCATGGTCAGAATTTGTTTGCTCAGACCAGATTGCGCCACGTGTCAAATGCTAATTAACACGTGTAACTACGCCTGTGTCATTACTACATTGGTTAAAAACTGAATAGAGCTAACACACTATATGAAATAAAAATTCTCGTCATCACAGAAAAAATTGATAAAAGATCCCCAAATACTTGATATCATCTCAGTATGTTGCATCAGCACCTATGTTGTAGGAGAAGGTCCATAACCTTACCTCCAAAGACAAACAGAGACAAGATACTCCCAAAACAGAAAATTTCTGAAAAAGATTACTGAACGTGAAACAGCTAAAGCAAAAGAACAACAGATTTATATGATGAAGTTCTGGGAAAGTGAGAGCATGATGGGCCCTTGCATATTTTCAATGAACACAACACTATAAATCAATAGACACAAGTATAAGAAATACAATTCTCCAACTCATGAATAAATATACCAAAAATCATAACATTTGAGTAATCTATTTTTGTAAGACGTCCGCACCTGCAACTGATTTTATTAATTCTGAAAAGCCCAGATGCAAAAAATGAGACCAAAGTTTTTCCCCCTAACCCAAGACATCATGTCACCAAATTACACCAGCACTCCTCTAAATTACAGCATGAATAACACAGCATTTTTAAAAGCAGAAATTCAAAATAAACTCATCAAGTTAATTATGTACAAAGTATAGGATTAAGTAAGTCACACATTTGAATGGCACCATCAACAGCTGTGTGATAAGAAAAATACAATAAAATAAACAGCTACGTGATTAATAAACAGAATATATGACATGCATATCATCCATATTTATCTCTGGATCTAATTCATATCTTAGAGCCATTGTGTAAACGGTTCTGTTGTGCATCAAGCAATAATATACTTATCCAAACTGATGCTAATCTTATTTACACAGAATTGGTTTTAATTTTTTTAAAATTCTGTTTCCTGTACCATGTGTGCAACTTTTTCATATTCACTTTTCCGTTCTATTCGCTTTTACATGTTACTTTTTTTCCTTTTTCCTAGAAGGAATCCCATTCAAGGAATCCTCATAAAGATATGAACAAATACTTCCAATTCAAGGATACAAGTAATGGAAGACAAGGAGAAAAACGGCTAGATGGGGATGACAGTGAAGAAAATGAAATGGGTGTTGATAATATGGATGAGGATGAAATCTCCGACCAAGATTTATGTTAATATTCAGAAAGAGATTTATAGATTAGACACTAAATATAAAAAAAAATACATGTTTATGTCTATTTGAGAACTTTGGAATTTACCCTTCTTCAGGCAGTATTCTCTAGCCCTCTGATCTTCTTCCTATTCATATTTAAGATCTTGAAAGGAATCCTTATGCATCTAGATGGGATACGAAATATGCTTTTATGGGATGGAATGAGAGAGGGCAGAAAGAGAGTGCATGTTTTAAATGGGTTATAGTTTGTAGTGTTAAGTGAGATGGGGGGAGATGGGGCAGCAGGAATTCTAAATCTTGCCCTGCTTTGCAAGTGGCTGAGGAGATGGCTCAAGTTTTGACAAGAGGAGATCAAGGGTTCCACTAGGAGGTCAAATTGAGGTGGAATCTTTGTGATGAGGAGGTGGCCATGTCTCTGGTCTTGCTTGCAAATCTGTAGGAGTTTACCCCAGGTAGGGTGTTTCAAACTTGTTGGTGTGGAAGTCCCAACCAAGGAGATACTTCTCTATTTGCTATTCATGGTGAAGAAGGGAGAGACCAAGACTTCGGGAGTTGGTAATCAAATCAAAGGATGTGTGGGGATTCAAATTCCCACTAATGATTAAAGCTTTCACTGGGCTATTAAATCAGAAAAAGCTTCTTGCAAAGGTGTATAGAGAGAAATGGGAACCAAACGATGACAAGACTTCTGTGTTTGTTGCGTCAGAGGAGACCACGACGCATCTTTTCATTACCTGCCCAGTGATTTGAGAGGATTTGGGATTGGATGGCCGCTGCGACAAGTTCGGTGACAGGGCACTTGGGAAGGGATGTTGTTGGCGGAGAAGAGGATGCAAGTTGGGTGATCGAAGCATAAAGGGGCTTTTGTGCCAGCAGTGGTGTGGGCTCTATGGTCAACGCGTAATGAGGCCATCTTCAAAGGGGCGGTGTTCTATGTGGAGAATATTTGGGAGTTTGTGATTCGATTCATGGATTGAGGGAGATTTTGTGCCGGCACCAAACTTGTGATGTATTTAGGGAAAGGGTTGTAACTGAGGAGTAGACTGATGCTTTACGTGTACCTTCCATGGGTGGGATCAGTAGAGATCTCTTCCATTATGACCTATCCCGGAATTTCTTTTTTTGTTTTTGATCATTCTCTTCATTTTAGTACAATTTAGATAGGATGTCTGCCTTATTCTAAAAAAAATTGTCATTGTTACATCATGGTATTGTTGTGTTATTAATTCTTGAAAAAACTTATGTTTTTCCTATTTATTTATTTATTAATTAAAAAATCAGAGGGTTTACACCTCAAGCCTTGAGATTACACCTTCGCTTCCTCTGACTCCAGATCTACCTTTTAAAATCCCTATTAGGATTATTGATGATCAGAATATATGATATATCATATAACCAGATGATACATCTATGTACAAGTTTCAAAAATCCCTATTCATATTGGACAACATTTGCCTTACTAGCATTTTATAACCATTGCTAGACATTCACACTATACTCCCAACTGTCATTAGGTGGGCTATACAGACAGCAAAAACAGATGCCTTGTATTAATTTTTAGCCACTAATACAAATCACTGGATCCCTATTAGAGTATTGTGACAGTTCATCTAGAACTATAACCAAATATCTTTTTTATATCGTGTCATATATCCTTGTGTGATTCTTAAAAGTTGTTCCAAAAAAGGTTCAACTCTCCAACACAAGCACAATATTTAGAACATACTTTAACATAGTCTGCATGTCCCGGGCAGTCCACGTGCGCATAGTGCCGCTTGTTAGTTTCATATTCAACATGGGCCTGCAAAATTGTGCTTTCATCAAAGACAGATCCAAAGAAATGGAATAATGGACCAATTTATAGCTCACAAACAGCAGGAAGAGTTCCCACCGTTGCAATGGTGATTCCACGAGCTTTCTCTTCTGGTGCCTTGTCAATCTCATCAAATGCCACGGCCTTTGCTTTACCCTCTTCAGATAGTACCTTTGGAAAGTCAAAGAATGATAATGCTGATATTTCAGCCTTTTTCATTTCTGGATGAATGTCCAAATAAATATACTAGGCCTTTGCCAAGTAAGCATCAATGTAAATAACTGGAAAAAACCAAAAATATAAACTTGTCGGTGATAAAAGAACTGACAAACAGATACAATGGTACAACCTTTGTAATTGCTGCAGTAAGAGTAGTCTTCCCATGATCAACATGTCCAATAGTTCCAATATTTACATGAGGTTTCCTGTGGTAATCCATACATCAGTCATCAAAGGTAAAAAGAATCTGCAATGTACATGTTAAACTTATTAACATCCACAAAAAAAATTTACTTCTTTACAATAACATATTGAAGATAATTTAATAAGAAAAAATAACCGAGTCCACACAATTAGCAATACTGAAATATTCTGTTAGCACCAACTTTGTGTCCTAATTATTCCTCAGTTTCACATAAATCAGATGGAAAGAACTATAGCTATACTCAAACGGTCAATTAAAACTCTGTAATCAAGCACAAAGATCACCCCGAGTAAAATTAACCTGTTAATCACATAAAATAACAATTCATAAAAATATAAATCCAAGCAGCCAGTAAATATCTTTAAAATGTAAAAACAATAGATTTGACAGGTGACATGAGGACAAAACAAGAGGAAAAAAAAACCCAATAGTAATGTCAACAGCTAAGCAAAAATTCATAGCAAAAAGAAACCAAGAAATAAAACTGACAACAAAGACATACCCATCTGCAAAGGAAGAGCCTAAAACCCAAATAAACACACATGATCAATCAAACTATATTCACAAATGGGTTTTTTTAATTTCGGAAAGGGGCAGAATGATCGGAAACCTGTAGCACACATGCATTGCCACACAATTGGTTGATCTGAAGGAATTTGCCATTAAAAAAAAAACCTGAATCAAGGATGGAGGCAAAGAAAATAGCACCCAATAGCAGCACGGGTGCAAAAGAAAAAATGGGCAATGCAGAAGCGGGTTACCTGAGCTGGAACAAGTAACTGAATCACAATGCCCCACCTGCAAAATGAAGTTCCAGCACGGGTAGGGAAAGACTCAAAGAATCTGGTAGATTGGAACAACCAAATGCTGAAAATTCCCAACAATCAGAGACAGCTAAGATTAGAACCTTCACATCCCAAAGAAAGAAAATTAGATTTAGCATCCTCCAAGAGGAAGTCATAGATCAGATGGAAAAATTACTTATAGTGGACATTCCTGTCGCAAAAGATACAACACTTACAGAATGTGGATGAAGAGCCTAGATAAAAAAAAATACAAAACTGATGGAAGTCCCAGCTACAGAACAAGGCTCAGAATGTAAGCCAAGTGAGGCATTAGCTGAGTCAGTGGGACCTAGATCAACTCAGTGCTAACATCAAAAGCTAAGGCAGCTCCATCAGTAGAAGCCGCACACAAGATCAACATAGAGGTGAAGTTCCTCAAGGAGGAACTAGAGCACTCCCAAAAAAGCTACCAGATCAAACTTCTCTTTTTGTCTAATGTTGCATACAGGGTCTAAATTGCAAGGCCAAATAGAGGGATGTTAGAGCATCTCCAATAGATATGTTAGCTAAACAAGATGTTAAAATGCTATGTCAGCACTTTATACCTCAACTACACACTCATTTACTACATCCCTATTTAGTTGGTTGTTGTTGCTCTAATGGACTAGTTAAATAAACTAGCCAAAATAATAGCGGGCCCCACCTCTCCACCCACTCAACCTCCCAAATGTTTTTTTTTTTAATTCTTTAAGGAGAACTATCATGTGGGGCCCACATTTGGCCAGTTAAAACATTAGCCACGGTTAACTTAAAAGATAACACCTAACACATGGGGCCCACATTTAGCTCACTTTCCATTGGAGCAACATTTTTATATGTCATGTAACAACATGATACTAACATGTTAGTTAACCTATCCATTGGAGATGCTCTTAATATAATTTTGAGAAATCAGAAAATTCTTTTTACAGGGCTAGTAGAGACCAAGATCCAAGTAGATCATCATATAACATCAGAAGGCACATCTGCAAGTATAACTCCTTGATTTCCATTTACAAGACAGTACACAAGGAAGGGTATGGGTATTATAGAACTCAAAGATCTAGAAATTCAGAAGATAAAGAACACTGCCAAACTCACTCACTGCAGAATCACGAGCAAGCAGGATGGACAAATGTGCTATGTTACACAAGTTTATGCCTCCAGTATAACCTCATGCAGGTGCAGCATGTGGTCAGATCTCATATAACATAGCCAGCACAATGCAAAAAAACATGGACAGTGGGGGAATATTTCAATGAAGTGAGATATTGCTCAGAAAAACAGGGGTTGGGGGAGCATTCAATTCCAAATGGCTTACAAAATTTAATGACAGAAAAACAGGACACAACATGGAGTAATAATCAACAACAAACCAGGGCAGTGGATCCATCAGTTGCTAAAAAGATAATGCAAGACAGCTCTAACTACCACAGTCTGGTACGTCTAGCAAGAAAAAAAAAACTGAGAATTTTCAGCCAAAAATGTCAGCACAAACAGCATTGTTGTGAAGCATCCTCACTGAGATTGAGCTGAAACTTCCCAATTATATCTGAAAGCCACATTGACACCAGCAATCCAGCTTTTGGCTGACAACTTGGCCAATCAAATCTCAACAAAGGGAGAAAACACAGAAAAGGTAAAACGGAAATCTCTGGAAACTCAATGGGTAAAATCAAATTTGGATGGGTCACTCAATTTCAACAGAGCAGGTTATGGGGTATTAGGAAGGGACAGTTCAGAAGCAATTTTTTTTTTTTTAAAACTAGGAGAGACTGTAGAGTTGCAGAATGTCCATAGAGGGTCGCATCATCATATCTCCAAAGGACACATGAAACTGTGGATTGAAACTATACTCCTAAAGCAGTGGTAGATTGGATCATCAGTGTCACGACAAGCGAAGAAATTCGGAGATCATATAAAGCCACATACATACACAGAGAAGGAAATCAGACGGCGGAGACACAACGAAAAGCGATCTCTTTCAGACAGAGACAATCAGGTAATACATTTGAACATTATAAATGAAGTTCACGCAAATCATCAACCAAGAAAAGAGCATCAAATCAACATATGTCGCATATAGATCAATAGAGAGAGAGTGTGCGCTGACGTTCTGGTGAATGTAGCCATGGATTTGGCCGACCAGGACCAGAAGGCATCGTAATCCGCGCCGCCCGAGAGAACGGGAGACGAATCCAGGCCCGACGGACGGCCGGAGATGGGTCCACGACAGCAGGCGTGGATGGGGGAGGAGAGCCCTATGAGGCGCCTATAACTTCTAGGGTTCCTGAGAGCCATCGCAGCCATGGATGGTCTGAACGAAGGAGATGGAAACTGGGGAGAGCAATAGAAGAGAGACAGAGAGAGAGAGAGAGAGAGAGGTTTAGGGTTTGGGAGGCTCCATTTGCGCCACCTTATTATATCTTTAAGTACGCCCTTCATAAACGGATATTGATCGAAAAAAGATCCATTTAAATAAGTTTGATTTATACACCCCCACCATCACCTTTTGTCCTCGACCACCCACACCAACTCATTCTTCCTCGCGCCACCACCACCAGTCCCCGCTCGACGCGCTCCTCTTCTTCACCGCAGGCAACGCGTTCGAATCCACCTCGACCGCCTCCAATAACTCCGGGGACTGCTCGAATGGGGTGACCGTCATCGCATCATCATCAACCACGACGAAGCGGGGGAGGCCGAAGTCGAAGATCTTCGCGGAGAATTCCATGGACGATCGGAGGGTTATAGCCGAAATGCAGGAATTCAAGGGCTCTCGCGACGTCGAGAGCCACCGAGAACCGGGCGATCGCAAGACGCCGACGACGGGCGGTGGCAATGGCGCGGGTGGTGGCACCGGCCCATCCGCGCCTGAAGTCCAAGAAACCTTGAAAAGAGGTTGTGTGGGGGCGTACACACAGAAGGGGTTTATAAATTAAATGTTTACGTTATAAGGGGTGTATTTACAGAAAGGGTGAACTTGTGGATTAGAGGGGCTCAAATATAGTCATCAACCTTAATCTATGTTTGGTTTGAGAATTAAATTATTATGAGATTTATGACTATTATAATATAAATAAAGATAAAATGATTTTGTGTTTGGTTGTATTTTTGAATTATTCTCATTGAGAAACATAATAATAAATTTTTAGTTGTTTGGATAAAACATGAATAAAACGTGGATAAAGATTTATAAAATGTAACATAATGATACAAATGATTTGAAAGTGACTCACATATTATTTTACCTTGAATAACCTAGAATAACTTAATTCTAATGGGTAAATGGAATCCACATACCATTTTATACTAGTTAATTCTGATATACAGATTCTCATTTATTCCAATCATTCACACATCCATAATAAAGTTATTCCGATTAATTCAAATTTATTTCATACTTATTCTCGAATCAAACATGGGCTTACCCCCCCGTTTAGGGTGGAGCATAAGTTATGGATTGGGGGGAATACAGTAGAATAGCTCAAAAAAATTGTTTGTTTGACATGAATAAACCTTGAAGTTATGTCTGGATAAGTTAAGATAAAGCCTGATAACTATTATAAGAAAATGATGGAATTGCTTATCAGGGCTTATCCATACAAATGGATAAAAATACCCTTCTCTGTCATTTTAAAAATTTTATCTAACATAACACTCTCTACACACATTCCAAAAACTGTTACATCTATCATATCACACACCTCTCATATTTATTCCCAAACACAAATAATTTATGCAGGGTATAGTTGTCATTTAAAAAGTCATAAACTCTTATCCATCTCTTATCTACCACTTATCTTTACTTTATCCAAGATAGATCAAACAAGGAATAACAGAAAAGTCAATCAAACAAAAATTTACCTATGGACCTATCTGATCCGAATGCGCTCTATTGACGGGCTTAAGCATATGAATTGGAAAGTATATGAAAGGGGGTTGTCACACTCAGTCAATCAAGTGAAGCACATGCATCGTTTATATCGTTAATTTTTTTTACATTTACTAAAACATAGTTTATTCACTTCAAAATTCTGTGATATATATTTTTTTATCAAAGCATATATATCGTTAAATGATATTTACTATTTTTTTTAAAATACTTCTGTGGTATGCGTTGTGGACTGTA
This sequence comes from Acorus gramineus, assembly GCA_030737835.1. Lineage (NCBI taxonomy): Eukaryota > Viridiplantae > Streptophyta > Magnoliopsida > Acorales > Acoraceae > Acorus > Acorus gramineus. Next base: position 20,384,164 of record CM060848.1, on the reverse strand, counting down.
AAAAAAATTGGCTCTACCATTTTCCTATATGAAATGGAAAAGGCAAATGACATGTCCAGCCCGTGTGCAATCCTATTTGCAGTACACATCATTTTTTTTTAAAAAAAAAAATTATACACTTTTCCATTGAAATATATGCTGGTACATGATATGAAGCATATACTGAGATATAATAGTATATATTTTCTCTTTGAAAAAATGAAAAAAAAATATATACACGATGATAGAACTTCATACACTATGATGGTGTATGGAGCTACAAAATGAAATGCGAAATGCGACTGCTCCTACTTTTTTCGCAATCTAGCTAATGGAGCAACTAGACCCACATCCACTTTTTTTAATCGAATTCCAACTTCAACTGTCCAAGACATATTAGTTGACATTTGCTAATATAGTACATGTTTGTTGAAACTTATAAGCTGTAGATTATAACTTTTAGCTTAAAATAAATATTTATTGCATGTTTGTTTAAATTTATTGAAACTTATTTAAGCTAAAAATAATTTAAAAAATCATAATCTCTAAGCCAGGTTACTGGTGATTTATGATATAACTTATATGCTATTTTTTAATAAAAAAACTGTTAGACATTATTACCCTTCACTTTATTTACTAAAGAAAAGTCTTTTCATCTCACTCTAAATATTCCTTTCATTTTTCAAAAATTTGAGATAACTTATGTAAGATTAAAATTTTAGATTGTAATTTTTTTAAAGATAAAATTTAGATTATAACTAGAATATTTTAGTTGTAATTTTTTTATTATAGAGATCGAATTCTATGTTTTTAAGTAATGTAGAATCTAAGATTTCATTAGTTTTTTTACATATTATTTAAGGTTAATGGAGGATGAGTGGCTAATCATTATTTTATAAGTAAAACATTATTTTTTTATTAAAGAAAAATTAAATTTAACTTCTACCTTTAGAAATGGTATTTTTGACAATTATATAACAAAAGACTATTTTATAACTTATTCTAACAAACATTCACTGCTTATTTTCTGTTTTTCAATTGTTACAACAAACATGTCAACTGCTTATTAAAAAAATTATAATTTATAATATGTAAATTTAAGCTACAACAAACATGACCATAATCCCTTCTCACCCCCCCCCCCCTCCCCTCTCAAAATATAATACACTTTTATACTGTTTGGTGAACCGTGGACCCTAATTGATGCCAACCACTTGACGTCCATGGACCCTAATCTCCCCCATAATTGATCCGAGAATGGGGGAGATTCATTGCCTCCTCCTTCATTGACTTCGAGCGAGGAGTTCTTCAAATCATGGCGTGAGGGAGTAGTGATGGACCTCTTAGTGTGGGATAGATTTCTCATCTATTTCACTCCTTCGTTACTTAAATTTTCTTTAATGCTTTTGTCTTTTATTAGATATTATAACTTTGATTTATTAATACAATCGAGATAGCAATTGTCTGCCTGTTCATCTAAAAAAAAATTGATGCCAACCACCCAACCAACACATGTTACAGGTCACCCAACCTCTCATCAGTAAAGCATATAAGACCAGGTGGTCCCCTAAAGTGCACCCTCTGTCCCACCTATCCATCTCTTTCTTTTCCCTCCAAAAAAACAGGGAGAAGAGCATCTCCCTCTCACATGACATCTACAAAACACACACACATATTTTTTTGTTTTTCAAAAAAAAAAAAAACATTAGCCATTACAGGTGCTTGTTCTTAAAAAATGTTTAATGAGAATCACAAATTAAAAAAAAAACACCACCCATTAGTTGTCAACCTCTGTTGTTTTGAATGGAGGGGAGAGAAGAGGGAGTTGCCTTATCTTATTTCTCATCAAGTCTTTTAGTGCTCCCAAAGGCCTATTTTCCTCCACCCATAGATCAACCCTATCCTCTATGCAAGAGCCACTCCATTTATTTATTTTGAATCTCTCTTAAATAATTATATCACACCAACTACCAGAACAAGCCCTCTCTGTCTCTCTGCACAGTTGAAGGCCCCTCCTCTTGGACATAACTCAAGAAAGCATAAGTTGGTTGATTCTCTGGTGAGTCTTTTTTTTTAACTCATGACCATCTTCATTTTTCTCAAATGGGTATTATATGCACTTCAGAATCTCTTTCAGTATTAACTGAACTTGGGTACACTTGAAATTTCTTTCTTTCTATGCCTGGGTACATTATTTTCCTCTCTATGACTCATTTGAGTGGCTTGTGATTACCTTGGTAATACTGTAATAGTGCAAAGAAAGTTGGGCAAGTGGTTTTTTCTATGACATTGATACTGTCATCAGCCCATTTGTTGAAGTGCCTACAAGAACTCTGCCTGAAATAATAAATGAATCCGTAAAAAGGGACCCACAACAAAGTCTTCTCATCATGTTTCATATAATAACAAGGTTTTCCTTGGGTTGCAATTGTCATAAAAAGATTGATCAATACATTTAAGTGAAGTTCCTTTTTTTTTTTCTTATTAGACCAAAGTTGTGTTGATCAACTGGTAGAAGTCTTTTCTGCCCGGCCTCTCTTGTCACGTTGGATGTTTTTTCTTTTGGTCTTGTATTTTTCTTCTCTTTTACTCTATTATCTCTCATCCCCCACTCAGACATGTTCTAGTTTATCGTTCGGTAATAGAATATGACTACAGTTTCTCAAAAAAAAAAAAACACGCAAATCAAGTTCATATTTTTCTTCTTAATCCAACAAAACTGCCCAGTGCACGCTTCATTTCATTCCTTGATATAGTTTTTTCTTATTTGTAGTTGACTTTCACAAAATTTTTTTTTTATAAAAGATCCACAATAATTGATAGTAACAGTTTCATCTAAATAAACACTGAACAAAATTATTAAGTTTTGTCTATTGTATGGACAGGTCAATAACCTTAGCAATTCATACATTAATAATGTGTATTTATGTGACAAACGCCTAAGTTGGGCTAATTAATCTCTTTTATTATACATGATAGCCATTTGACACTTTGAAATGATGTGCATTTAATTTGAAGTATGCACCATTAACTCAACTTATTTATCATTTACTATTTTGAATAACAAATAATATTATCTAAACTTGTATATTTATTTAATACAACTCTCCTATACTAAATCCTTCTTTAGGAGGATATTTATTTAAAAGTTAGCATTATTCCTATTTTTTAAGCCAAAGAAATACAAATCTTTTCCAAGTATTGAAAATCATTGAAAAAAAAAGATAAAAGAGCACAATTTACTTTTGTCTATTCAAAGAAGCATTATGAAAACCAATTCTAAGGATCACTTATATATTTCTGGGGTGTTGCTAAACATAGACAGTTAGGGAGCAGAGAGAAAGAGAGAAGATGGCGCAAATATCAGCACCCTCAATGCAGTTTCGAATGGGAGTTCCGAGCAACTCGATGAGGAGGAGGTCCTTGTTGATGACAAAAGGATGGAACACTTCCTTGTTGAATAAGAAGACAAAATCAACTCGGTCTCCTGGTAAGTTCAGGGTGTTTGCTCTCAGGTCTGAGGACAGTGGAACTGTGTCCAGACTTGAGGGTCTACTCAACCTGGACCTCAAACCTTACACTGACAAAATTATCGCCGAATACATCTGGTAACATTTCTCATTCAAATCTTGCCTCATATGATTAGTTTTGTTCCTTAAACAGTATTGTAGTGATCATGCATATCACTATAAATATTGCTTTATCATCTACTAGCCTAAGTGTCACATTGATAATATATTTTGAGTTGATTTATGTTTCTAAACTGTTGCATTGTTTTTTTCTTTATTGAATTGTACTAGGATTGGCGGAACTGGCATCGATGTCCGCAGCAAATCTCGTGTATGTATACTCTATCCATACATTGAAATTTAAGATAGTTGTGAAGCATGTGAAATAACCCACTATTTTTTTATTACTTTATTTATTTCCATGTAATTATGTTTTTAATATCCTTCTTCAGACAATTTCAAGGCCTGTTGAAGACCCATCAGAACTTCCGAAGTGGAACTATGATGGTTCAAGCACAGGCCAAGCTCCTGGTGAAGACAGTGAAGTGATTTTATAGTAAGATAACTTTAGAAGACAAAAAAAAAAGTTTAGGATTAATTTAATTACTTTACTAACAAGCCATTGCTTTTTCCTTTTGTATGCAGCCCACAGGCCATTTTCAGGGACCCATTCCGAGGAGGGAATAATATCCTGGTGAGAAACACATATACGAATATACCAACTTATCCTAACTTTAATCGATTATCTCCATTAGTGAAGTCTATTGATGTCAATATTTCTTATTGGTAATCAGTTTAGAAGCTCTAATACAGTGCACTTAAAATTCATTTACATGGGTGTTAAATATTATAGGCCAACATTGATGTAAGATTGCGAACCAACCACTGACTAGTTGGTAAGCACTACCACCTCCAATGGGGAAGTCTGGGTTCAAATCTCAGTCATGGGCTATTTCCACAAAAGAAAAAATTGGTGTAAAATTAGTAAATCAGGACCCTTGTGAGCTTGGACCCATGCAACAAGTAATAACCAATTCTTAGTAAATGATGGAAATCAATGAAATTGATGCATGCGTTTTCCCTGTTGAATCTGAATGAAATTCATAGATGGGATATTTTTATGACATGCTTGTTTGAATGCACAATCAATATCTAGTATATGATTAGATTTCAACCAAGGAAAAAAATTTTACATGAAAGAAAGATTTTTTTTTCTTTAATGCAATTTTTTTTGCACTCGGCTGTATTCTTATGTGAATAGTCATGGGAATTGTACTAAACCATGTTTCTTGTGAAGGTAATTTGTGATGCTTACACCCCCAGTGGGGAGCCCATCCCGACAAACAAACGCTGCAGGGCTGAGCAAATCTTTAGCAACAAAAAGGTTATTAATGAAGTTCCTTGGTGAGTGTTGACACAACATATCCCTCCCAATCATTTAACTTATTACACCAGAGGACTTAATAAAGTACAATTCTAAAAATAAAGAATATATTTATAAAGTTGGAACAAAAAGGATATGAAAAATAATTCAAAAACCATATTATGTTTAAGCACTTATGGCTAAGGCAGCCAATGACTGTGTTTCAGGTTTGGAATAGAGCAAGAGTATACTTTGCTCCAAAGAGATGTGAAGTGGCCTTTGGGTTGGCCAGTGGGAGGATATCCTGGTCCCCAGGTAAATATTTTCTAAAGCCTTGTTGTTTTCTCCACGGATGTCATGATTTGTAATTCTTTTTTGGATGTTGTACACATGTAGTACTTTGAGAGCTTTATATTGCCTTGATATGTGATATCACAATTTGGGGTTATATTTACGAGTTCTATTTTTATATATGATTCAATTTTCAGGGCCCATACTACTGTGCCGCGGGAGCGGACAAGTCATTTGGGCGTGATATATCAGATGCCCATTATAAGGCGTGCCTGTATGCAGGAATCAATATCAGCGGAACGAATGGGGAAGTTATGCCCGGCCAGGTTTTCTTTGTTACACATTCTTTTCCTTCTCTTTCTAATTTGCATAAATCAATGTATGTTTTTTTTTTAGTTTCTTCTTCACATCAGACTGATTGATGACAAATAACAGCAAATCTGCATACATTTAGTCCCCTCCCTCTTATATATGCAACTGTCAAGATGTATATGCACAATAATGTGTCCAGAGTTATACAAATACCACTAGTAGAAGAATTGGTTTCTTCTACTATGACCATATTCATTTAATGTCCTTTTATTTTCTTTTTCCAGTGGGAATATCAAGTAGGTCCAAGTGTTGGCATTGAGGCAGGGGATCACATCTGGTGCTCCAGATACCTTCTTGAGGTAACTCTTGCAAGTTCAAAAGTTGCTTTGTTTTATTTTTCATGAAACATGTGTGAGAAGTAAAAAATTGCCTTGTTAGCTCATGTTATGCATAAAATTGAAGCTATAGGAATGTCTCAGTTCATCAATTATTCTAGACAAAAAGGAATGTATTTATTTTTTTCTGACCTTGTAGTGCTAGTCAGTGCACTGAGTTTCTTGAAGGCCTGTGGTGAATATATAGAAGCACATGCCATTTTTATCTTTTCAAATTTGTCTTACAGTGTATATGATCTTTGTAGAGAATTACTGAACAGGCGGGTGTGGTTCTCACACTTGATCCAAAACCAATAGAGGTAATCAAACTCACCATTGCTTTGAATTTATATTTCAAACTTGTCAATTCTCCATGACCAAATAATGCTCCTTGTGTCTGCAGGGTGACTGGAATGGTGCAGGTTGCCATACTAACTACAGGTATTCTAGGCCATTTATTAATTTATCAGTCATCACATCATGCATTCTTTCTGTCCTGTATAAGATAATCTAATCAAATGAAAATCTAAATATCATCAAACGCACGGTTACATAAAAAAGTGCACAAACTTTGAGACTTATATTGTTCCATTCCAAGTTCTCTCTCGTCTATGAATCTAATCAGATAGGTTTGGCCATTTTATGTATAATGCAGCACGAAGAGCATGAGAGAGGAGGGAGGATATGAAGTGATAAAGAAGGCAATCCTAAACTTGTCGCTCCGGCACAGGGATCACATAAGTGCATATGGAGAAGGAAACGAGCGAAGACTGACAGGAAAACATGAGACTGCTAATATTAACGCCTTTTCTTGGGTATGCCATTCCCTTCCATCAATACACACAAATTGTTCTATCCATGTTACAAGAAGATCAAAGTTGATAATTTCTTAAGATTATAATCTCAATCTAATTTGCAGGGTGTGGCTAACCGTGGTTGCTCGATCCGTGTGGGACGTGACACAGAGAAACAAGGCAAAGGTGTGTACTGCTTTGTTTACTAATGGTGGTGTTAAATGAATTGGGATCCAGTCATCCCATCAGTTCTCGTCAGTCTCTAATGAAGTACTGAGGTTAAATGAGATTAACATGTGAATTTTGTAACATTTTCAACCATGTGTCTATCCCTCATTAGGAATTGATGAGAACTGATAGATCCGATATTGACTGAATCTCATCATGTGTTAAATGTTCCTGTTAGAATAAAGGAAAAAAGGAACTCTTTAACAGTTCCAATGGTCAGTGGTGTAAGCGACCTCCTCTCTCACTCATTGTGTCTATCCCTTATTGGGGACTAATAAAAACTGAAAGATCCAACACTGACTGGATCTCATTTTGTATAAAATATTCTAGTGGTCAGTGGTTTAAGGGACCATCTCTCACTCATTTTTTTTTATTCTGAATTTTAGGCTACTTGGAAGACCGACGTCCAGCTTCGAACATGGATCCATATGTTGTGACATCATTATTAGCCGAAACAACAATACTGTGGCAACCCACTCTTGAAGCAGAGGCTCTTGCTGCACAAAAAATGCAGTTGAAGGTCTGATGATGGGGGGGGAGGACCAAGTGTTCCTAAAGGGACAATGGACCAAGCTTTTTAATGTTCTTGTGAATAAGTTTCTCCATGTTAGTCATCCTGTCATGTATTTCTTCTCAAATGCACAAAATGTCTCTCTTTTGATCTGGCAAAACCAATATTCACTCTTCTAAAGAGAAAGGAAGAGATGCATGGGTCACCTCCAGAGCTGCAAAAGAAAAAGAAATAATGATTCAAGGGAAACCATACACCATGGTCATGAATTCCTTTGTGTAACGTTCATTTGTTTGCTTCGATGAACATGGATTTTATTTGTTTTGTTTTTCTCTTGATTGTCTTGTTCAATTAATTGGATTTTTTAAAGCCTTATGTGGACTTCATGATTTTAATTTAAGGAACCTAAAAGCAGAAAAAATGTTTTTTTTTCCCAGTTCTATAGGCATGTTTGGAATCAATTGTCCAAATGATTCTACATCAATTCCAAATGAGTGCTTTAAATTTTAGCTATTAGTTTCATATTTTAATTTTTTTTTAAATCAACAAAAACAATTTTTTTTTAAAATACTTATTGAGAGTGGTTCTAGGTGAGCAAAATCAATTTCCAGATAATTAGTCTAATGGGCATTTTTAAATTTTAGTTTAGATTTTTGTTTGCCTATCAAAATCAACAAAACAATTTTTCTGGAAAAAAATGGAGTCATAAAAGATGTTTTTGAAGGAAGAGGCATCAATATCTAAAAAGGGTGTTTGGTAACGTGTTTAGATGTGCTTCTGCTTTTTAATAAAGTGGAAAGCGTATAAGCGTTACCAAATGTCTCACAGAAAGAATACTTAATTAAAAAGTTACTTACAGTTTTTAATACAAAAATGTTACTTTTTGAAAAGTACAGAAAATGTGCTTCTTAAGAATTGAATATATTTAAACTATTTTATTCAAAATCTTATTTTCAAACACGTTTCCAAAGGCCACCATGCGAACAAACTTTTCTTTTCTGAAATTATATTAGCCAAGTCCAAAGGCAAAAGACACCAATATATATATGTTTAAAAGAAATAAAAAAATATTCCTTTACTCTCCTTGGGGCAAAGAAAGAAACTCCCTGGAGGGGAAGGGATTCAGGCCTTTCCTTTGAACTACAGACATGCACATATTCTAAAGTTAGATTATCTTAATTAAGATCATCATTCCGCACTCCTCAAACTAATATAAATTTCAGTGAATTTGCAACCAAAGGCAAACAGCAATTCTTCATTATACAGTTTTAAATTTTTGTATTTCTCTATCCCACATAGACCATGGCCCTAGCAGAAACCAAGACTCCTGCATTCTTCCTTCTCTTTGTTAACCTTGTGATGTATTTGCTCGTCACCGCGATCTCCGGATGGGCGCTTAGTTCTGCCATCAACAACACTTTTGATAGTGGTAATTCTATTTAGGTCTTTAATACCCCCAATTCGTTGGTTGCGCGATTGCAAAATTGATTATGCAATGATCTAGGTTTAAAATTGATTATGCAAGAAGATCCCCCTTCCCTGTTTTTAAAAATAGCAGTTTTAAATCTGTTTAATAACTTCCTACAAACGCAAAAGCTATCCAATAATTCAACCAAACATTGCCTTAGGCAGCCTTTGATTGCACGATCGGACAACATTTGTGTTTTGCAAGAAACTGCTTCTGCAATCGTGCAACCAAACAATTTTATTGTAACAAGTTTCTTACATACAGATTTCAAATAAATAGTATCTAAAAACTGCGAATTCAAAAAGCAGAGGGAGGTGAACTTACTCTAGAATCAGTTTTAAAACTTAAATTCCTGCTGAATCAGTTTTAAAACCTGCAATCGCGCAATCAACCAATGAGTCATGTGTTTATTTGAAACTTGAAAGGTATACAAATAACATAAAAAATTCTTACAGGGGCTAGAAAACAGGCTGGGGTGTATAATTTTTTTCTCCTATGGATCTGCACTTCAATAATCAGTCTAAAAAGAGTCCACTGACCATCCATCTTTACAGCTTCAACATTATCAATAAACCTCCAACCGGGGATAAGCCATCATCACCATGTCAGGCTCTTTCCGATGTACTTCCCGGTGGGTAACATGGCCACCGGATTCTTCGTCTTTTTCTCTCTGATCGCCGGCCTCGTAGGAATTGCTGCCTCAGTTTCCGGGCTCAACAACGTCCTCCAGTGGAACACATCCAACCTCTTGTCCTCCGCCGCGTCCTCCATCATGGCCTGGTCTCTCACCCTTCTTGCCATGGGGTAAATACTTGTATCACTCAAAAGTTCTGAATCTTTGTTTGCAAGTTAATTTAGGGATGGGATCCTCTCAGTCCTGGAACTAGGCCTGTCAATGGAGTCAGGATTACCCAGACCTAACCAATTTGATTGTCGGGTCTTTTGGATCGGATCAATCCATTAATAGGCCTATGTCAGACCGAGAGATCGACCAACTTTTTTAAGACGCTTTATTTATTTATTTTTTTAAATAGATTTTAGTGTATTATAAATAGTTCTTCACTATTTTTATTTTTTAATATTTTATGAGGGAACATTTGAAATACGGTTTAGATTGTTGTACTTTTACGTGAAATCAAAATGTTGTAAAAATATTTCAAATGCTTAAAATTTTAAATGATTATTCAGTATTTAGTTATAAATGTTGGATTGGATAATAGGTGTTGAGTTGAATTATAAATGTATAAAAAATCACATAGTATTTGAGTTGGGTCAATCGAGTCAATCAGATTTGTAGGATCGGATAAGGGGGGGCCCCATACCCGACCCATTTTGAGGATCTTTGGGTCCGGTATTTACACCTTATCGGGTCGGGTTCAGGTGACCCGGGGCCCGTTGACCGGCCTAGCTGGATTCTATTAATTTTTGTCAGTCCTTAACGAGAAATTGACATGTATAAATCGTTTACATGACCTTTAACAACTGCAGGCTGGCTTGGAAAGAGATCAGCTTGGGAGAAAGAGACACGCACTTGGTAAGGCATTATTTAGAAGGCATTATTTCCAAGTATGAAAAAGCTGAACAGCTTCACCTCACAATACTAACAAGAACAAGATGGAGTAAACACAAAAGATTCAAGATAAATATAGGAAAAGCTTATGCAATTTCAGAAACCTAATGATTCTCTAATCTTAACTGCAGAGGACACTCGAAGCATTAGCAATCATACTAAGCGGGACGCAACTACTATGCGCAGGGCTGATCAATGTTGGAGCCTCAGATGTGCTCAGCAGACCAAGATACATGACAGGAAGAGCTTAAGACTGTATCTGTGAAACTTGACATTTCTGTGTGGCAACAATTTGTGAAAACTTTCTCCAGCCCCAATAAATTGACCTCTTCCATTGCTTTGTAACTCTTTATTTATTTATTTATTTATTTTGAAGGGAATTCTCAGTCATTGTTAGTTGGAGTGTTTTTCTGGAAGTTACTGAAGTTATTCACAGTTGTGATGACATCTAAAAACATTTTTTTCCTATAATTAGCAATACCAAATGTCATTAACAAGAACATCTCCTAAATTAATTTGCCCCTCCAAGATTGGGTCATGTGAGGATCCATTGGCGGCATTGTTTGTATCCATAAATATCTTGAAGGATCAATTTTTTTCTGCTGCGAACGATGATTCTACATGTGCGAGTGCATGCAAGTAATCGGTTACCTTACTCTTCCACATCATTATCTGCTGGGTCAGTGCTTCTTAAGCCTGAGCTTGGGCAATGCCAGTATCCAAGATGGTACCTCACAGCCTAAGGCAACCATCACATTTGCAATGTTGCGCAAAAATGAGGCGTCTTCTTCCCTGTATAGACTTATAACTTCTCCTCTCCTCCCTGCTCTTCCAGATTGACCTAAAAAACAATTGATGGTTAAGTCCAAGCAGGTTAATTTCATCAAATACTCTTGCAGAAAACTACTGTAGAGATTATAAGAAGGATTTGAAATGAATATGAATTACTATGATAACATATAATTTATAAATTGTATAATTTTGATCTAATGGTCTAGGATTAATAGTGTGGGGGTCAAAAGACCACGAATTAAATACAACATTCTCCCAAAGGGTTTCTATTGGACACAAAAAGTATTAGAAAGTAAAATACTTTAAAATTAGAAACAATGTTTGAGAAAATAAAACATACTTCTTGGATTGAATAGAGTTAACAGGTCAAGTGGTCACTCGTTTTTTTATAAATTTAGATGTAATTTGTATTTGATGTTACGTTCATCATAAAACTACTATTCAGAGCAACATCATCAATGTTGGACTATAGCTATCTGCCTATCTCTTCAACCACTTGATGTTTCAAAGGCCACAAACATAATCACAACATCAACCATATCAAGTTATGTTACATGGTTGATGATAGATGAATTGACAATTTAACATGCACGCCTTTCTTATATCATTAGAAAAAATTAGACGAAACAAGATAATTTTAAAAAGGATATGAAATATGAATATTGTGCAAAGTTTGATCCCAACAAGGCTTTGAACTACATGGCTCACACGCAAAGAAGTTATCTTTCAGGAGAACTATTCTATTTTGAAAACTTTTGAGACTTTACCTTGACTCTTCTTCAAGATTGGAGGTAGATACATTCCAGGTGCGCGTAGTGTAGAGCTCCGATAAGGGCATTTATTAATCATGGCTTGAGGGAGTGTTGACGATGGATGTCTCGGGTAGGAACTCTCGGTGATTGCATGGTTGTATTTTGTTTGTTTGTTGTTTTATTTTGTTTCTCTATTTTTCTTTCTCTTTCTTTTATGAAATTTCATACTTTTACAATTCCGATAATATGATATCAGGGTAATAACCATCTATTAACTTCTCAAAAAAACTCTATATATCAAAATTAGTTTTTTTTATTGCCCTTTTCATACTTGTTTCACGATTATAAGGTCCCGTTTAGATAGAGAATTAAATTATTCTGCTGTTTATGATTGTTTTAATATAAATAAAAATAAAGTAATTCTTGTTTGGTTGTGTTTTGAATTATTCTCGTTAGAAAATAATAAAATATTTGTTGTTTAGATAAAATGCGAATAAAGTGTACATAAATATTTATAAAAAATGACAATTGATTTGACAGTAGATTCACATGTTCTTTAAATTTAATAACTTGAAATATCTTACGACCAATTGATTAAAATCTACGTATCATTTTATACTAGTTAATTTTAACATATAAATTATCATTTATTTCAGCTTTTTAACTCATTCAATGTTCCAATGTCCAAATGGGGGAAGGAAGTAAACGATTTGCCCAATAGAATCGGCCGTACCTTATCCACATTCAAATAAAACCACCCATCCCAAATCCAAACCCTCCAACCAATCATGACACGTCGACACACACGCAGACCCTGCAAAACCCATCTCCCTCTCTCTCATTCATTCCCTCCCCCCACCTCTTCTTCCATTCGTCGTTAATGGAGACCCTCTTTAGCTCCCCCTCCTTCACCCCTCCCTTCACTCCCAAACCCTCCCCCAAACGGTCCCTCCTCTTCTCCCTTCCCAAACCCTCCACCTCCACCGCCTCTACCGCCGCCGCAAACGCTTCCGTCTCCGCCGCCCGGAAGAGCTGGATATCCATCCTCCACCGCGGCCTGGCCGCCGCCGCCCTCACCGCGGCCCTCAGTTTCCTGCCGGCGGTGGGGATCGGGGATTCGGCGTTCGCGTCGGAGTTCGACGTGCTCAATGAGGGACCGCCGACGGATACGTATGTGGTGGACGACGCGGGGGTCCTCAGCCGGGTCACGAAGTCCGACCTTAAGAGGATTTTCTCGGATCTTGAGTCCAGGAAGAACCTGCGGATCAATTTTATCACCGTCCGCAAGCTCACCGTGAGTTCACACTGCCCTTCTTTCCTATCAGATTTTGCTTTAGTTCTTATTGAAATGGGCATGAATAGGTGGATTGGTGAAGATGAGTGTCGGTGATAGGTTTTGGATTGTTGAATTTGTGAGGGGATTCAAAAAGGAATGTTTTGGAGTTTGGACAGTCCCACGTGCAGCCCCACTTTTTTTTTTTTTTTTGAAGCGTGGATCTTCGTAAAAAATGAAGTACATACTTCAATAAATTGTATGGACCCACTTAAGAAAAAGTGAAAAATTCATGTGTCTTGGTAAAAATGAAATATATATACACACACTTCAATGAATTGTATGAACCCACTTATTGAAAAAGTACAAAAATACATGATTATCTGACAAAGCATATACCTCGTTGGAGATATGGGGCTGCACATGGGTCTGCACTGCATGTAGCAATGCCCTAAGTAGGGCACAACATCAACGACAGTGGTTCAATTTTTACTTTAATCTCGAAAGTGAACAACACATTTGGGTGATAATTGATGGGTGAATCTTAGTGTTCAAATAATTTAGCCATTTGGTTTATTTTGTTCAGTGTTTTTAATTGGAATTAGTTGGATGTACTGATGCTACTTTCATGAACTGAACAATGTTTGGAAAATTCGGTTGCAGAGCAAGGCAGATGCTTTTGAGTATGCTGATCAAGTTTTGGAACGTTGGTACCCGACCATTGAAAAAGGAAACAATAAGGGGATAATTGTTCTTGTCACCAGCCAAAAAGAAGGTGCAATTACAGGTGGGCCTGAATTTATCAAGGCTGTTGGAGACACCATTCTAGATGCCACCGTCTCAGAGAACCTCCCTGGTGAGCAAGCAATTTTTTTTAGTTTAAGATGATCATCTATTATTTGAGTATTTGTCACTATTGTTACATATGGTCAAATTGAAGAGTGCAATTGTTTACATCAGTGACAGAATTCTTATAATATCTATTAACTATTGAATTGTGTGCTGACCTAAATGTTATCATTAGTTTAAGTAATTAGTTTTTTAGTTGTGTAGACCAATATTAGAGTAGGAAATTCGTGTATAGAGTATCTGACTATATGAAACAAAATATGGCTTGTGGAACAACTTCTTTCCTCTTAAAGTTCTCAGGTTGTTTAATATCTGTCTGAGACACAGAAGTTATTTGTGTATGGACTCTCATCTGTTGATGCAGGCCATAACACTTGGGAACCCGGAAGAGAGAGAACTTCAAACAGATAGAAGGAGAATAAAAATTTCTCTATTGAAATAAAACTGAAAATTAGAAGTTGGGAGGGCTTTTGAGTTTCTTCAACAACTAGAGATATAATTCTAAACTCGGTGCTTTTTCTGTCATCTAACAGGTTCTATTATAGGTGTCTAAATTGACTTAAGGTTGATTGAAGCGATAGAGTTTGTTACAATTCAATTTAAGGTATGTCATGGTCAATGGTTAGAATATTCAAACCACTGCTCGTAGACACATCATAAGCACCTCGCTTAAGAGTTATTTGAGTTGGATGGACCAACGGTTGCACTTTATAAACTGTTTGCCAAGTCGGTTTGGGATGATACTTACACCTATTGAATCGTCGCCTGTAACCTCCTCATAACTATCTTGGTAATTGAGTCCGTTGTGACCGACAGCTAGATACATCAAGCCGTTAGTTGTAGCTGACAAAACAGGATGGGCTGACAGAGTAGCTGCCCGGGGTAAGTGGCATTGTTATCAGGAGATCGACTATTGAAAGCCTATAGCCGCCGCTTGTTTCCCATATTCCCGGGTTTCTGTTGATTGATCTCTTCTAAACGTCAAATGTGCTACATCATTCTCTCTGGGTTGAAAAGAGTTAGCCCTCCACTTGGACCATCTTTACTCAACAATGCTTGTCTTTTTATGAAATCCCTGCTGGGTTGTCCAACAGTTAGAATATAGCCATCAACTCTTTGGCATTCCTTACTGGCTGATAGTTAGAGTAGATGAACCGTCAGGGTGCGTGAGGGGGGGTGGGGGGGTCGATGATTGAGAACCTGAAACTATAGTCACCACTTCTTCCGCATTCCAGTTGTTTTGACTGTTGATCTTTTCTAACCTGCTATATAATCATCAATCCTGTGTTGGATAATTTGAAAGAAACAGAACCACTGAAATTAATTGCGTGTATAATTAAGAAATAAAGCTATGTTATCTGAAAATATCCGGAGTAAAAAAAATGATACTCCAGATGCAATGGATGCTGAAAGTCTATGGGCAATCCGAGTAACAGGCAATAAAGCACCGTGGTTGGGTGTACTTATGAAGTATATTGAGCCACATGGACATGGAAAAGGTATATCAATTTGAAGAGCACTAAGCATTCATGCATCCGCAGCCAGTAAGAACCGGGTTTTGGATTAGACTGGGAAACCCCCCCCCCCCCCCCAAGAACCGGGAAACATTTCCTGCTTGTGGAGGCAGGTAAACTACATTACCTGGAAAATTTGATGCCTGTGGCGAGGAAATAACTAGCATCAAACATATCAGAAAAACTGTATGCTAAATAAGGATGTGGGTATATTTGGGTGGTGGGGAGGGTATGAAAGGGAGAGTGGAAGATGGGATTACTCATGCAATTTAAACCAAAGGGGAAGAAAAAAGCTGCTGTTAAATTCGTGATGGAATCTGATAAGTTTCCCAAACAGGTATGGCTAGGAAGGAATGGGGAGTTGCTTTCATTAACACACCCACCCCCAAAAATTTTTTTTTTAAAAAATAATAACAAAAAAATTGACACACACAAACCATTATGTCATTGTTTCAGCTAGAATGGTTTAAGTTTAAACCAACATGGTTATGTTTTAATTAGAAATGAAACTGAATGTTAGGTTAGTTTTAGAAAGAAAAAATAGCAGGACTAGATATAATTGTACCAGTAAGGCTTCATGCTAACTCCCATTGACATGTTCAAGGATGAGAGGTCCATTCTAGATAACTCAATTATATTTTTATGAAAATTGTGGATTATCTAAATGCCTTGCACACACAATTATAATTTTGATTCATCTATTTCCGTTAATTAACAGTATACAAATTTTCTCTTATATTGACATCTGGTACATGGATAGCTTTAACACAACCCTCATAAATATTTTATTATCTTTTCATATATTATGTGTTATTGCAGTTTTGGCGACGGATGAGAAATACAATGAGGCAGCAGTAAGCAGTGCCAGAAGGATTGTAGCCGCCATCGATGGGCTTCCTGATCCTGGTGGGCCGCAGTTGAAGGACAACAAGAGGGAATCGAATTTCAAAACCAGGGAAGAGACCGAAGAAAAGCGTGGACAGTTCACTCTTGTGGTTGGAGGACTGCTTGTCATTGCCTTTGTGGTTCCAATGGCACAATATTATGCCTATGTTTCAAAGAAGTAGAGGAATCCTTTGGCAATCACTAGTTCAGATTCTTATGTAGAGAAGGTGAGTGATGGAAATAATCTGCACCTACCAAAAAAAAAAAAAAAAAAAGATTTCAGGTTCGTGTGAACTGTAATTATTTTAAAAAATAAATGCATTTTTTCGAGTGCATTTTCAATCTGAATATGGGACTAGGCTGTGATGGGTCGGACAGGGATTCTATTGAGCAGAAGTGATGAGCCTACCCAAGGTCATTTTCATTTGGCCTTACAAGAGGCTCTTGGAGTCCGGATCTAGTCAAGTCGACTACCATTAGTACTATCAGGATTAAATTGTACAACTTACATATGAATCAAATTGCACAGCCTATGAATCGAACTGCACAACCAATTATTGGTGTCACTCTCTGTGCAGTTTGATTCATGGGTTGGGGCTGTATAGTTCGATTCTTAGGTTGTGCAGCTCTATATCGATAGTAGTCAGGCCTGACTGGATCCAGACTCTATTTCCAGGCTATGCTACTATTGATTAAGTAGATCTAAAATAAGAGTGTTGTTACACTCGGTTTTTTTCTTAGCCCAAAACACAGTTCTATATGTCATGTTTGAAATTTAGTGAAACATATATCTCGATAGATATTGTATATATCACATTAAATATTTTCTTACACGTACTAAAAAAAGGTTCATGTGTCTCATTTTCTTACACTTTTTATCAAAACATTTATTTCATTAGATGTTTACTATTTAAAAAAATTAAAAACATATAAGGTCTAAGTTTTGATTGGTGAATATAATCGAGCCTAACATTTTTCCTAAAATAAGGGTTGGATCAGTCCATGGGACCCATAAACCAAACAAATCAAACTCTTCATGCATAGCTTAATTGTTAAATGATATGTCCAGCACTGTATGAGTGTGTATGGCCCCATCCACGGCCCACACCAGTTTTCTGTTTCTTTTTTTAATGTACATTCGTTCATTGAAGTACATACTATAATAAATTGTAAAATATACACTAAGATACACTATTGTAATTTTTTCTTTGATTAACTGAATTTTTTTAAAAATTTTCATACAATGCGTCAATGCAATATATATTAAGCTATCAAAGTATATATGACACTATCACAATATATATGGCATCGAGACGGAGCACATCAACAGTCCCCAGTTAATGATTCCACACAGTAGCAAGGTTACCATCATGTATATATATTTTCAAAGGCCACAATACAGATCAAACCATATTTAAGATCAATTTGTAAAACTATAGGACGTTTGTTATTACTTGAAACATAGAATACCCAAGGAAACAATTAAAAAAATTCCATGTATATCATTGTTCTTGATATAATCCATGGTCAGACTAACTAATAGAAATTTACAATAACTCTGTATGGTGGCACGTAGTATAGAACAGGAGGAACTTCAAGATGTGAGATTTAGAACTTCTGCTTGAGAAGAAATGGCATTTTGTCTGAGAAAGGAGGGTCAGAGTATTTTCCAGTGAGTATTTGATTGGAGACATAAAGATTAGCAGCCTCTGAGTAGTGAATTCCGTCCCAGCTAACGTATTCAGTTGCATCGTCACAACCTTTCGCCGTCACTGAACTCCCATCTATGATCTTTGTTTGGCCGCAAGGTACCCGGCTGTCATAGTTCAGTGGTGGACCTCCATATCCACAGCACACTGTGATGGGACTTTCGAATCCTGGAAACAAATAGATCATTCAAAATCATTCAATGACACTTTTTTTTTGTTGTTTTGAGTAACCCAAACTAAGTTGAATGTGAAGACCACTAGAGACTAAGGTCCCGCTTGGAACCAATTTTAGAAGAATTTTTTTTTTTCCCATAAAACCTGCTGTCTACCAATTTTTTTTCACAAAAAATACTCTCCATAAAAACTGTTTTATTGACTTTTAACACATAAAAACCAAAACCTGAAATAAAAAGCTAATTGTTTTTAACAAAAAAACTATTTGGAACTGATTATCAGAAAATTGATTTTGTGGAAGCAGAATCTGTTTAAAAATTACTAAAAGGGGACATGTCTCTTGGTTCTATGAGGAGTTGGATGTTATATTACCCGGACAGCCAAATGGGTTGGATTATCAAAGGATAGAAACTAGATCTCCTATAACTTAAAAAAAAAACTTAAAACAAACACAAAGAACCCCTAGTGCAGTGGCAGATATATGCACAAAGTTATCATTAGTAGAAGCCGGGAATCACACATTTTGATTTGAATGTTATATAGAAGACACTTTCTTCTTGTAGTTGGAAAACTAACTCCTTTACTAACAAAAGAAAGGATTCTCAAATAGACGTGAAGAATAATAGAAATTAATAGGTAGGAGACTAGGGGTTCAGGTAGGAGTTCTGGTTACCATATCTGGAGAAGTTTGCCAAGAGATTCAATTTGATGGAGAAGATATCCACATATGTCATGTTAGCATCAGTGTACTGTCCCTGCAACTTCTTATATAGGGCGTTAAACTGCAAGTTGAAAAGCTTAGCAGCACGATTATGTGAGCTTACACATCCGAGCTCATCAAGCTTTGATGGGTCCTTTCCAAATGCTGCAATATTTTGAGGCAAGCATCCAAGTGGACCAGTGTTGTGAATCCAAAACCTCCTAGCACCCTGGTCATACAATTTCTGAAAAGAAATACCAGACCAGTAGCCAATTGGCCATCATGTTTGTTTTATCGGAACACACTTTTCTTCCACTTATGCAATCACATCAATTTGGCTCAGAATTGGAATTTGATTTCTCAATATTAATACCATTAATTTACTTTCATTAATAATAATAAAGAATCACCACCTTTGAAGAGAGATGTAACATCAAACCTTGATTCCAGTTTCGAATTCCAATAATATGGTGGGGATTGAAGCAATCACTTGGTCTTCTGTTTTTGAATAAAATGCACCAGCAAGGTCATTTTGGCCTATATCAAACATGTATAGCCCCTGATTGAAAAAGCCTTCCGCGGGAATGTATTTATCCAGTTTATGACCTGGCAAAAGGCAAAATATTTATACAGCTAGCAGTCAAATGACAAGTGTGCAGACAGAAAACAAGAGGTTCTAGTGTGAATGATAGATGATCATGTCTGCATATATATAGCTATAGATATATATACATATCTCTCTCTCTCTCTATATATATATAGTGTACAAGCATCGCATTGTAGTAGTTCAGATGCTGTATTACTTATTTTAAGCAGGTGACACCGTGACAGTAATTTATTCATTATAAAGCACTAAATCAACTTGCTACAAGTAATTAGACATATACAACATAGGGGTCAGCTAAAATTTTAGGATTTCTTTAGAGATAAAATAATTGCATAGGAACCATAGATTTATTCAGTAATTCAATGTATACAAAGTTATAATGGATGACTTATTCTCAGTTGCATTGCATCTAGTTAAGCAGGAAATGCCTTGGGACACACATTAGTAATACATGTCTATCAAAACTGATATCTAAGTCAAGCTTGGCAAACAAAATAGAAGAGAGGTTATGACTGTGTCAGTTCTATAGATAAGTAATTCTCAAAAAATTATTCACCCTATCAAGGATTGTTTGGAAGATCAGTAACTATTATTTTGGCAACGATGTGCTCGAAAGAAACAGAGCAGCCTACTTTAGGTGAGCTAGACCGGACCTTAGGCGAAACCCAAACTGGGGCCTCCATACACATACATACAATTTTTTTTTTTATAACATACATAATGTATTTTATTTCTTTGAGACAATTCTATTGGTACAGGATCCTGGGTATTGAATTGGGCTCTGTGTATTATTATTATTATTATTTTTTGGAGCCCTATGTTAAATTAGACTAGACATAATGAAGCAATTTTAGTGAAGTTGTATCTTTTTGGGAAAGTTTTATTCAACATTGTTGTCCCTACACGTTTTTAGAATTATTTTCGAAGGTATATCCTTCTCTATGAACATGCATTTAAGTCATTTTTACTCTATTAGACAAATCATATACTCAGTTAGGACTGCAGGAAAGATTACGCGTATCAGCGCCTTTTTATTTTCTTCATTTTGGGGGCTCTTATTGAAAATGAGTTATTGATCAAGTACTACTGAAGAAGAAAATAATGCTCACACCAAAAATAGGCTATTGATCAAACATTAGTTTTGAAAAGGGCAATCAATCCATCATGCAATGCAGGTTACCTTTATTAGCTAAAAGTTCCAGAACCCGCGCCTTGAAGCGGAAGAACTGAGCGACCTGCACCCCAAACGAAAACGGACTGACCGCCGAAGCCGTCGCGGGAAGCACAGTCGAACCAGCCGCGGCGAAGTTACAGCCCCTCCTGAAGTTGGGCGTCCCAATCGAATCCAGGTACGAATTCAAAAACGGCAGATCCATCGCATCCACTGCACCAAATCTCAAAAAATTTTCAGAATCGACCAACCAGACCAATCTTGTAAGAGAGATCCGAGAGAGATTTTACCGAGGAAATCGACGATGAGACGGCCATCGCAGAACCTCCCGGAGGGTTTCTTGAAGTAGGTCTCCCCATTGGGAGGGTTGAGCTCCTCGCCGAGTCCGGCGATGAGTCCGCCCGTGTCGGAGTTCGAGTCGCCGAAGTTGAACACGGCGGGGTAGTCGAAATCGACGGCCGAGGAGAGGGAGAGGACCATTGAGATCGCCAGGACGTGAATGCCGACGACGGAAGCCATGGTTGTCGATGAAACATTGCTCTCGCTTTTCCTTTATATTTATTTATTTATAAAGACCAACAACTGTGAGAACGCTTTGTCTTGTACGTTAAACTTTTTCTGGTACATCTTTGGTTCGTGCAGTGAACGTTTTGATGAGATTTGAGGAGGAGTGTTTGCGTCGCTAGTGCTGGTGGAGCGCACACACCTAACCATTTTTGTTTTTGGTGGGAGAGGATTAAGAGCAAACTCTGGTGTAAGTATTATTCTCTCAAGATCAATCCAGGATTGGTAATGGTGGGGTGCAACTTATCAGCTTCGCACTAAGGTCAGTCATGAAAAGCCCCTCTATCAAGGGATGAGATCATCTACTTGTTTTTATAGACTTTGGATTGTGTTTGACTTTTACTCTGAGGTTGCCATATCATCATGTTGATGATGAAATGGTTGTTGTTTTTCTTCTTTTTAGATTATATTTATATTTATAATTGTTTGATTTTTAAAATGATGATTTGATAACTCAATATGATGAGTCAAGCAAATATAAGTATAGATAAAAACAAAAAAAAATCTAGAATAAAAGGTGCAATTCTTCACTTTTTTTATTTTTTTATCATAGGTCTAACTTTTGGCAAAGCTCAACAATGCTTCCCTTATTCAAGCTTTGGGGATGCTTTAATGCGGGGGCGCTGAGGATTTTGCTGTCCGGTGGAACTATCAAGGTCATAGTTAGAGCGGTGGTGTCCGGGCGAGCTCTCATTATTTTTATGTTTTTCTTTCCTTATTCTGTATCCTCTTATCTCCCGTTCTCACTTTCATCAATGAATGTGATGGTGGCATGTTATTTTTTTCAAAAAAAAAAAAAACACTAATTAGGTTTTTAATTTTTTTCTATAAGATGTGTGATATCGTGTGCACTTAAGCAATAAAAGATCATGCTTAAGCGCAAGTATACATTTTTTTTCATTTTACGTGACATGTGTTGTAGAGCACCTCCAATACTCTCCCCCAAATGTCCATTTCACCAGATTTGAGGGAGCTGTTGGTATTAGAAGCCATCCAACCCAATCCCCACGTGCCTCCGTAAACAAGGGAAATTTTTTTTTCTTCCCAAGACGTGGGGGAGGAAAACTTGCTCCCTACCATTTCAATTAAATGGGTCCCACTAACTTGTTTCCAAAAATACCCTCCAAAGAATTTGAAAAAAGTGAACGTTGGGTTGAGTTTTCAAAGCAAGATGTGATTTTGTATTCGTTTTTTTTTTGTCATTTGTTTTTACTGTTTTGTTTTGACCGTTTATACATATATTAACACACAACAAGATCAACCATAAATTTTTACTGTGTTTTTTTTTTTTATGTAACAACAATCCAAACCACACAATTTGTTTTATTTCTCTATTTAATTTTTTTCAATGGATCCTCGAGGAGATGCGTATTACAATATCGACGATCAATATTCATCTGAGTTTTCTTCAGATCAGATGACACAATCACAATTCTCGTCTCCAATCTCTAGTAAGGTGAAACCTGCTAACAACAAATCACAACCGGTGATAATTTTACTATTGAAAAAGATAATCTTCTTGTATCAGCCTGGCTCAACATTAACATGGATGCGGTACACGATAATGAGCAAAAACACAAAACTTATTAGGCATGAGTTTTAGGGTTTTTTTATTAATACAAAAAATCCGATTTCATTCGGAATTCAAATTCTTTAATGCATCGGTGGTCAACGATTCAACTTGCCACAGATAAATTTTGTGGTTGCTTTGCTCAAATTGAATCAAAGCATCAAAGTGGGGTGAATGAACAAGATAAGGTACTTTTTATTTTATTTTAATAATTTTACTTATTAACATTTTATCTATTTATATTTGATTTGTTTTTCTATATTTTCATATAAGTCATTCTAAACTTTTTGTATCAAGGGTTACATAATTCTTAATTCTAATTTGAACATTGTTGGAATGCATTAAGGTATCAACTAAAGTGGATGGAAGATTTTCAAAAGAAATTTTTTTCAAAGAAGTACAAAAAAAAAGATTCCCATGTTGGCTCGTCCCCTTCTACTACAAAGACAACTCTAAACATTAGAGAAGATAATACTTCATATGATGGCTCTAAAGACCTAGAGAGACCACTTGACAGAAAGGTTGAAAAAAGAAAGTTAAGTAAGCGCAAAGGCAAAGCATGTATGGATGATTCTAGTGGTTCATCTTTTACAGTATTGTTGTAAGAAATAAGATGAAAAAAAAAAGATGAACAAGAGAAAAATGAAAATGTATGAAATGACATATAAGCAAGAGCAAGATAGGCTTGCGCATGATCAAGAAAAACTTTGATTGAAGCAGGTGGAAGAGGATGAGAGGATAATGATGATAGATACAAGCGGAATGCCTCCGATGCAAGCAAAGTATTTTTGTCGTCGTCAAATGGAAATACTTGCAAGAGGATTTGGCGGACAGTAAATACTCATCATAAAAAACTGCAACGATTGCTTTCACAAACCTTTTTAGACTTTCAATCGTCGTACTTTCACCTATTCTCACACAATCATCCACAACATTTGCCGCTACTCCATAGGCAAGCATCCTCATAGCAGCATTGATCTTATGAATTTATGACAATCCAAATACTCCCAATGCGTCTTGCTTTTGGATAAAATATGGATCATAGGCTTCTACTGCATTTTGAATATGAAAAAATAATGAACGACTCATATAAAATCTTCTGCGAAATAGATTGGGAGGATATATCGGTTGCTCAGCAAAATAATCATGAAAGAGTCTCTCATGACCTTGTACTATATCGCGCCAAATAACCTTGTGGCCTTGAACAGAACCACGATGTGGTCTTCGAATCATCTCGCTCTGAAGTCGCTCTTTCTCTTTAGCAGCGATCACAATCTCCAATTCCTCGTCGGAGTCAAATTCGTCAAGAAGCATCTTCATTACTTGATTGCGAGCTATTAGAAAAAAAAGAATTTAAGAGAAATTGTGTTGAGAGTTATGTTACTGAGATTCATTTATAAAGAACTAGAAATATAGAGCACAATTTTTTTAACCAATTTATGACCGATTTTTTTACTGTGTTTTTTTTTACCGTTTTATGACCATTGGCTCAAATTTGATCTTCTTTTGTTTGCGCATGAGCGTAGGTCTCACAATGAATAATTAAACTGTATTGTCGATCATATCATATCACACTTTTACTGTTGCTTACATTGAAGGACAAATCCAAGAACAATAACAGTTTTAAAATAATTATTGATAGTTGTTTAAAAGTTTTTATTGTTTCAATAGATATTTATGTCTTTTGGATTTGAAAAGAGGAAAGAATAGAGAGTAAGGCTGGAGTTCCCACTTAAATATAGGGAAAGAAAAATGGGGAAGGGGTGTTTTTCTTTAAATATAGAGAAAAACTGGGGAGTTGGATTGGAGTTGCTCTAACACGTCACTACTGAAATGTGCTATGCCTCACTTGCACATGCGACTTTTTTCTTCAATATGTGATCCTAAGGTTTAAAAAAGCAATCAATCAGACCCCCTCTCTATTCTCTCTCTTGCCCTCAAACTCTCTCACACCTCCCAACCCGAATCCTCCTCACCCAAATCGCTCTCCAAGCTTACTCTATTTTTCTGAAATCTTTTCAAGTGTGAGCGAGGCGTGTTATATAAAGCATGCTTGAACAAAAATAGCTTACACTTGAACTCTCTCTGGGATGGCGTGCTATATATAGCTTCCAATAAAGAAAAAAAATAGTCAGCATTACTCGGCTGATTGGATAAAAAATGGTCAATAGTACTCAGCTAATTGGATGAAAAAAAATAATTGTAGTACTTGTTGATTGGATAAAAAAAAATTAATGTTTTTGCAAATAAAAAATGGGACTGAGTCAAACATGCAATTAAAAGAATTAGTTATTTTTTAAAAATTATTCCAATAAAACCCTCTCATTAATTTTCTTTTCTTATATTTAAGTTGATATTCCAACCTTACTCCCTATTTCTTTCTCTTCAAAAACAGAAAAACATAAATACTCATTTAGACATTCAAAATTTTTGGATTCGAAATACACCCAAAAGACATATTCAAAGGACAAAAATGTCATATGCATTTGTTGAGGAGGTGAGACCTACCATTTCTTTCTCCTTGGCGAGCTTGTTTGGCTTCCTAAACCTGGAGAGGTAAACCCCCCTCCCCCTATTTTTATATGGTGCTAATTAGAGCATCTCCAACCCATGGAAAAAGATGGGTTTCTTTCCTAAATTATAGAGACCATTGAATGGAGCACTCATAGTTATGGTTCCATTTGTTATGAGTTACATTTTTTTCCGGTCTCTCTACTTTCTCTTTGGCACTTGATTGTGCTCTTTGTTTGACATTCATACTTATTTGATTTGTTCTTCTAAATGAATTGGATATGATCATAGTTTCTCCAAAACAAATGTTTCCTGAAAAAGAGGAAATTACGCTCTCTTTTTATTTTTTTTCCATTCAGAGCTTATATGACAAGCAATTACCATATTGCCCATACAAATAGTTTTTTTCACTATTGGATCATCTAGACTATGAGAGCATATGAAAAAAGATTGACTATTTTTTTGACCGGTTGTGATTTTATTTTTTTATTTTTTATTTATATATAGTGGGGTACATTCACAAATGAAAAATGTGTTTGTTAAAACATTTAATTGTTATTAAAATAAAAGAAAGAATAAACAAAGATAATGAGCAAGAAAAATAATGTTTATTTATAAATTTTTAATTTGTTAAATGAACATTTATGTCAGTTACATAACTCATTGAAAAATGATGAAAGAAAAGTGGGAGGGTGTGATTGTTTCTCCATTTTAAGGAAAAAAATGAAGCTTTTGGGTTGGCAGTGCTCTTTAGGGGGGGATTGGTGCTTTTCCATTCACAGTCCTCCCTAGGAAGGATGAGAGGTGATGAGTAGGATGAAGTTGCTTTAAAAGGTGAGCGCAGTTAGTAGTCATAAGTCCTAACCTGTTATATAAGATTTATTTGGGTATATAATCCATTAGATAAAATACAAATAATCATCCTTTTGAATTAATGCTCAAGAAGTTAAGTAGAGTTGAATTTGTAGAATGCTTTACTATTTGTTTTAATGAAAAACAAATGATGTCCATTTTTCTCACTCAATGAACAATATGTGACTCTTAATGAAAAATCAATGTTACTCATGGAACTGAGCTTTCATGGATGTATAACTATTTGAGTATATAAGTTAATAAAAAAAGACATTTTCTATTAGTTTGTGTTTTTTAGTTATTCTCGTTTAATAACATAAAATAAAGTTTTTGTTGTTGGTTGATCAATAACAAAATGTAGATAAAATGTGAATAAGATGTGAATGTGATTTATATAAAATAAAAAAATGATGTGACATATGAAGTTATGAACTCACGGATTTATGAGAAGTAATAATAAGTGATTTGACATATGAACAACTCTTACAAAAATAGAAAGCTTGAAATAACACATTTTTAAAAGAACTTAAAATATCAATATTTTACATGAGTAGAATAACACATTTTAAAAGGAATTTGAAATATCATTAATTCTTTAAAAACAATATTTTTAAGAGTTTATTCATCCCTATTATGTCCTATTCCACATCTTTTTTTTATGAACCAGCAGGATATGTTCACATCAAAAATCTGAAAAATGAAAGGAAAGGTCTATCCCCACCACCTTCAATATTGAGCCCACCCACCCAAAAAAATATGGGAGAGAGAGAGAGAAGGGGCCAAGGGGGTGGTTGTGGTGCGAGGGACAACAGTGTGATGGGACGGCGGAGGAAGGCGGCAGGCAACGACGGAAGGAATGAAGCAATTTCAAAAACCTCCATTAACAACATCTGTTGTTGGAGGAGATGAAGCATCTTCAGAATCCTATTTGAGGTCCCCCACATAAACAATATCCCCACCCACACCTGAAGCAAGTGAACCCACTTTCCTCCTTAGCTGTACAGCCTCACTTCTAACTCATCCCTTCTCATGAACTTCAAATGCAATGATGAGAGCTAAAGCTTCACAAAATGGACGAACTTCAACTCCTCAGGCACATCACCCTCCTCAACTAGGCATGTTAACGGGTTTGGTCCAGACCTGAATTCGATCCGACTCAGACTCGATTACACATGTAATATATCCAACCCGATTTGGACCCGACCCGATGGACCGGAACATACAAACTGCCGGATCCGGGTCCACCCCGCCTTGACCCGTTGGACCCGAGACTCGACTATTTTATTAATATATGCTCATATATTACAAAACCTTTAATATTAGTTGACCTAAAATTTTATTTCTTATTTATCAAGTTACAAGTATAAGTGTTTATTATTTACTTTGTGACACACATAACCATGAGCTCTCCCTTTTAGTTCATTGTTATATTGTTTAGATTTCTGTTTACTTTGAATGTCATATGTTAGTGTTTATTGTTTTGAACGTTGTTTAATAATTCATTCACTTTTTTTGAATTATATAATAATATTTTCAAACATAGTATCATGACACCAATTTAGAAAGCTCAATAATAATTAATGCTTTATTACAAACGTTTCCTAATAGAATGATAAGACAAACAAATTTATGAGTTTGAAATTCTTTGTTTTATCAACTATCCTCAGGTCAGGTCAGACCTGAGTCCGACGGGTCTGGGTCCACATTTCCAAGGACCCGCCGGGTTCTAGGTTAGACCCGGATCCGTCGGGTCTTGCTATGGATTAAGTTTGGGTTCACCCTGACCCGACCCGTTGACAGGCTTACCCTCAACCCTCCCTATCAACTCTAAAACAGTGTTACTCCTCTGTTGCCTCAATAGAACCTCTACAAAAGGATTCAAATCCTCCTCACAAACATTTATAGGGCCTACATGGGGGTGGAAAAACAATTGGGTTTTGCTCAAAAGATGATTTCAAGAGATGGGTGCGCCAAAAACTCTCGCAAAAGAGTGATCAAACAAAGAAAGAGAAGATGAGATTTTTTTTTTTTTTGGGTGGGGGGCTCAAGATTGAAGGTGATGGGAATACAACGTTAGCATGCGCGTGTCTAGCTCGGGACCCTATTTTATAAAAAACCCACCATGTAAAAAAAATAAAAACATTTTTTATGCACTGTTGTAGTAAGAGAAAACCCACCCCGAGGTTGATATTCCCTCTAACAATGGTGGTGAATTATGGTCGTTCAAAGTTCCAACGAGTTAGAGTCATAAGGATGCCCTCTATCATGTGTTCAACTGAGGGTTTGGCGTATGTATCAATCTAGGTTGGCAACCATTCAGGCGATGGTGTTGAAGTATGGTCGCCCGAAGGCCCGACGAGATAAAGTCAGAGAGAATGAATTTACATTGTTACAAGCTTCATATCAAATATGACAAATTTCACATTTAAACACATTAAACAGACAATTATAACAATATTTATAACATCAAAATACGATGTTCGCATTCCATAAATAATTATTCATGTGATTATACAACAAAATACATGTTCAAATTCCACAACTATTCATGTGACTATATCGATTTTTTTTTGTATAAAAATAAATAACCTATCCAATAAAAACAATTACTTCTTTTTCAAAAAATAAAAATAAATATAAAAACAATTACTTGGCCTACTTCATCTCCACCCCCTCCCTGCTTCCGTATCAACATTTTTTTATTATTATAATTTTATAGTACTCACTTTTCTCTTCATGTATGACTTTTGAAATTTGAACATGCATTTTATTGTGCAGTCACATGTGGTTGGTTATGGAATACTAACATTGTATTTTGATGTATTATAAATGTTGTCATGACTGTCTATTCTATGTGTTTAAATGTGAAATTTGTCATGTTTGGTTTGAAGCTTGTAACAATGTGAATTTATTCTATCTGATTTTAACTCTCCAGGCCTTTGGGCGGCTATACTTCAACACTGTCGTCTGCATGGGCGGAACTATAGGTAGACTACAGCCCGGCCCAGATATCTCAAGAAAATCCCTAAGGTAGGTAGCTCTTGTGCAACCCCAATTGTAATTCATACCGATTTTCTTTTTTTAAAAAATCATACATTATTCCATTAAAGTTCAAATTGTTATATGAAATGAAGTATTATTGAAATACATTAGTGTATTCTTTTTAGAGTTAAAAAATTGATAAAAAAATTTACGCCATACACTGCGTGATTGATTTTTTTTTATTTCTATTCTTAACCAACTGACATGTATTTTTTATGATTTAATTTTTTATTTTACTTGAGTTTTTTTTGTGATTTTTAGTGATTTTATTCTCTTTCCAGAATATCTATTTGAATTTTTGTGACAATGGTTTATTTTTAAAATAAATAAATAGGATTCCTATCACTCTTCCGTTGAAACAATGGTGCAGTTCTATTTTTATATGTATTTTTATCTATTTCTAATAACTCATTATCATTTATCTTTTTAAAGAATAATTCCTTTTTAGTCCCTAAGAGGGATCTATCCATAAATTATTTACTTTTCTTTTTAGTCCCTGATGGGGACTAAAAAGAAATTATCCTTTAAATCTGGGGACTAAAACCCAAATATGAAGAAGTGAGGGATCGATCACTAAATATGATGGTTTGTTTTTTTTGTAAAATAAAGGCAGTAGTTTTTATTGATTTTTTAGAATGATCAATTTTTATGGAGTCAGATTACGTTGATTTTATTTAATAGATGAGCTACGCTCAAATCCAATAATGTTTGTATAGTTTTTTTATATATTTACGTGATTCTTGATGAGATTTTGATGGTAAATTTAATTTATTTATATACAATTTTACTTAGTGTTTTTTATCAAGCATAAAATTTCTTTTTATTAAAAATTAATTTAGCCCGTCCTAAAATTATTTCCTGGCTCTACCGCTTGTTGTTCGAGTGGTTGTTGACCTGAATTGGTACACTCACCAAACCCTCAATCAAACACATGACAGACGGCATCCCTTGACTCTAACTAGATGGATCTTTGGACAATCATAATTCTTCACCATCGACAGAATGAATACTAATTTTGGGGTTGATTTTCTCTTATTGTAACAATACATGAAAATTATTATTTTTTTTAACGGGGTGGGTTGCTTATAAAATGGGATGCATATATCAGCCCCCGTCTGGCTCACGAGCGTCGATAACCAGAAAATTCTACGGAAACGTGAATCATCATCGTCAATAAATGCATAAAATAAAATAACATAAAATAAAATATATAAAATAAATGCTGGGAACAACTTTATATATATATATATATAATAAATCTTCAACGACGAAAACAAAACAAAAAAACAAAAAGCAAATCAAAATAGAAAAAAAAAAAGTTTCTGATCTCGGATTCTTCATACCTACTGGATCTCCTCAAAGAAGGAAAGAAAAAGAAAACCGAAGTTTCTGATCTCCGATTCTTCACAATCGCTACATCATCACGATTTCCTTTTCGATCTTTCGTTTCCATCCACAGATTCGGATATGAGTACGGGAGCTCTGTTGGATATCGAGCCCCAGGAGCTCAAATTTCCATGTAAGTCCCCAAACAAAATCTTGTCTTTCGTATCCCTATTAGGGTTTTTAATCTTGTCGTCCTGAACAGTCGAATTGAAGAAGCAAATCTCATGTTCTCTCCGGCTCTCAAACAAATCGGACGGCTATGTCGCTTTCAAGGTATGGTATCTCTATTGATTCTTTTCAAATCACCAAAAAGAGGCACCTTTGATTTCGTTTCTTTCTTTTCTTTTTTAATTTTTCTGAGAAAGATTGTATTCAACGTTTCATGAAATCTGGATAAACCAAATATCTTTGATTTTTGATCAATTCAGTGGATTTTGTTTGAGATGTTTAGGTAAAGACAACAAACCCTAAGAAATACTGCGTTCGACCGAACACGGGAGTCGTTCCTCCACGCTCTTCATGCGATGTTGTTGGTAATTGTTATTTCAATCTTTACAGATTTTTCTATATGTGATTTGTGGTGGCACTAAAAGCTTTCATTTATCAGTCACAATGCAAGCGCAGAGAGAAGCCCCTCCTGATTTACAGTGTAAAGACAAGTTCCTTCTCCAGAGCATCGTCACTAGTCCGGGGGCTACACAAAAGGATGTCTTGCCTGAGATGGTGGGCTATTGCATTCATGGTTTCCTGCATTTTTTTTTATAAGTGTGATATTGATTGAGTATTATCACAGTTTACAAAGGAGTCTGGGAATACGGTAGAGGAATGCAAATTGAGAGTGCTCTATGTCTCACCTCCCAAGCCGCCATCACCTGTCCATGAAGGGTCCGAGGAGGGCTCGCCTCCTCGGCCTTCATTGTCTGACAACAATGGGAATCTTAGCTCCTTGGAATTTGTAAGTGTGACAACCCCGTGGGTTTTGGTTCAAGAAGTGTATCTTGTCTGGTGTCAATGGAACAATTGATTTGATCATGTTATTGTTTTAGGGTACGAGAGCTTATGATGAACCTGAAGAGAAACCTTCTGAGGTAAGTTTTCTTACAATTTTGATTGAATGATCTTAGCTTAGATGCTTATGGGTTTAATGCTTATTAAGTTATTTCATAAATTTAAATTTTTTTCCAAAAATTTTGAACACCATGTATTGTGAATATTGTGTCTTATGTAGATTCTGGTGTACTTTAACGAGTGTTTCTGCTTACTCTTTGTTTTGCAAGAGAAGAGATGGTCTGAATATAAATTTAATCAAAGCAATTAATATGCACCGTTTACTGTTTGACTTATATGCTCGCGCCAAAATTGACCCACATCAATGCTTGTGTTTATTTTTTGCAAACTTGGTCAGTAGAAGGAATTGTTGAAACATGAACTGGTTGTTTCCAAAAAAAAGAAGAAGAAAAGTGAATGCAAGCCTAAATTTGAATTTATTTGTGTGTTTCCTTGTAAGACAAAACTACATTTCACATGTCCTGGAATAGACATAAATAACCCCCCCCCCCCCCCATCCCCTTCATGATTGCTCATGTTTCTATGAAAAGCTTATGGGAACTTACAGAATCATATCTGTGATGCCTGTTTTATATGTTTTGAATTTTTAGCCACCCCAAAAAAAAAAAAAAAAAAAATAATAATAAATAAAATAAACTCTTGCCTAGTCTAAGCAAGAAAGTGTACTGATTTATATCAGGAGTAGCTGGCTTTACTAACTATGAATGTTCCTCTACCTAGTTTCCTGCTTGGTTATATGATGACAACCCCTTTCTGTGGAAAGAATCTTTTATATCACTATGAAATGGTTACTATAAAAAAAAGCAAAAAATGCTTTATCAATATAAATCACAAAGGTGAATACTTTCATGTAGGAACCTTTTATCAACTTGTTAGCCCTAAACTGACTGTCTCAATGGAGCTATTTATTTCATGAGATCTTTTCCTCTGGGGGGAAGTTCTGATCATGTGCAATATGTAACAAAAATATAGGGGGCAAGTGAACATTCTCCTCATGGAATTTTTAAGCCTCTGGAATTCTTAAGCCTCTGGAAGCTCCAAATTAGAGAGGCAAATTGGTACCTGACTTCCATGCCATCAGAGACAATGTACACAAAGTAAAGTGAAAGTAACTGTAATGAAGTTATGCTGTATGTTGACAGTTACAAAATGCGATTCTTTTCTCATCCAAAACTACAATAAAACTTGCTATCCTAATATTAAGACCAAAGATATTGCAGCCCAAGAAATACAAAATAACAATGGTTCCCTGACATTTTTCAAGCAGCCCAACTACAAAGATCAAGTGCTCCTTCATTACTGTATGAACCCATAACATCTGAAACTTCGTAGTTGTGCCATCACAACATACACTTCAAATGAGGAAATCCTTATTTGATCAGAGGATGTGATTTAAAAGAAAAGGAAAAAATATGGTGGCACAGTGCTACATTGCTATCCCTGTATAAGAGTAAAGGTACATGCAAGATTCTTCCATCATCAGGAGCAAATCTAGACAGATTACTCGCACTTCAATTTGCAGAACCATGCAGTGTAACAAATAATTTTTTTATTGTTTGAAAGAAGGTAGGAGTTCTCACCTGTAATTCTGTTAAATCCAGATCAAAGCTCTAAGAAGTAGGGGGATGTAGCTGCCTGACCTCCAAACACAAATGATGCAAGTTATCCCTGTAGAGAAAAAATGGAAAAAAACTAGCAAAACAAACCAATAAAGGGCGTATAAATAAGAACAATCACTGAATATTAATTGTCAAATAGGAAACAAGTTCGAGAATAAAGAATATCTATGCAATTTCGTCTCAAGGTCACGAGTTATGGGATCAATTTTTTTGTAGATGATCAATGAAAGTTTGGGAGAGGTGGAAAACGTTTTTTATGTTTTGGGTTAGAAAAAGGGCTTATGGTAGACTGTATTGGGTGTGATCAGCATTGATGCATCAGATTCCCCTCAAAAACTCTGGGTTAAACATGCTTGAGCGAACATAAGTACTAGGATGGGTGACCTCGAAATCCTCAACTGCACCTAAAAAAGAAAATTAGGAAATAAATAAGAAAAGAAAAATGGTAGAAAAGCATTGGCATGAAGGGACCTGTACCTACTTATGGAGAAACCAATGTCCTTCTCGTGATCATCTCTGTTCGTGTTATTTTTCAATCCCATGATTATTTTTTTTTTGTTGAAAAAGTGTAGATCTTCCTGCCTTCACTTATATTCCAAAGTGGGTTATAAATCTGAATTTTGGGGGGGCGGGGGGGTTAGGATTGAGAAGAAAAGAAACAAAAATAAAAAACAAGAGCGCAAAATGGGGGTGGATTGGGAGATCCGTAGATGGGATATCTACCGGTCCACCCACTCCCTTCACCATAGAGGCGCTTCACTCAATCCCATGATGTTCAAAACACGTTTTGATATAGTATTGATTGACAAGATGAGGGTATTTGTGATTTTTTTTATAATATATAAATTTTCGGGAGTAGAAATTTCACCACATTCTGAGACAAAAATAAAAAACAAGAGCGCAAAATGGGGGTGGATTGGGAGATCCGTAGATGGGATATCTACCAGTCCACTCATTCCCTACACCATAGAGGTGCTTCACTCAATCCCATGATGTTCAAAGCATGTTTTGATATAGCATTGATTAACAAGATAAGGGTATTTGTGATTTTTTTTATATCATCAAAATCTTTTGGGGGAGAAATTTCACCACATTCTGTGAGACTTGATCCCTCACCTTCCTTGTTGGGGGGGGGGGGGTGCCTCTTTCTATTATGTGAAGCGCAGGAAGATCTAATTGTGGTGAATGCTAGATTGGTGTTAGTGGAATAATATCATGGATTTGATTGGGGACTCATTTGACCAACTTGTTTTAGTCAGGTGTGCTATATAGCCATCCTCATGTCAATCTCCAGAAGTCCATACTATTACTTATATCACTAAAGTGGGCATTTAAGAAACTAGATATCTTGTGCTTTGATAATTCACCAAATAATTATACAAAATGGACAGGTTAGAGAAATAGAATAGGGTCCCTCATCAAATCGATAATGATTCATTGCTCTGATATGATGACTTGTGAGGCCAATTATAGACTCTAAGATTTGATCATTTGATGATACCTGGATCTTCTTAATTGACATATGGACATGTTATGTATTGGACTTTACATGAACTGTAGCACAATGGACTGCAATATCTTTGTCTGTGGCATTATTAATGGCTGTCAAAGCTCTGTTGTTATAATTTTTTTCCTATTCAAATTTGTCACAATGGCTAAAATCTTGTATTCAATTTCATTGTGATAACTAAGCTATGTTGTTGATTTTTCTGTTCACTTCGATTGTTTAAAGGTGTTATGTAAAGGTGTTATGATCGTCTTGATGGTATAATTTTATGTGTTCAATCACATATACTGCATAGATAAACCAAGTTTGCACATTATATGTTTAGTTCAAGTATTTGTGATTTTTCTTCTTTTTCTCTTTATTTCAGGCAAAAACTTTGATTTCACAGCTAACCGAGGAAAAGAATACAGCTATTGAGCAGAATAAAAAGCTTAGGCAGGAGCTGGTATGAATGTCTATTCTTCTGTTACCTGATCGAATATGTTGATTAGAGTGCTGATGTTTTTCTTACTGCTTTTATTGACCAGTTTCAGTTTATATTTTTTTTTCTCGTTCATAGATAATTAACCATTTATCATACAGAAAAACAATGAAATGCATGATGCTCTAAATATGCCATGTGGCACTGTGACTGGGGATGGATGTTTTTTTAGTTGTACTTTTGTATCCATAACTATCCTTTCTTGCGACCATATCTTGGTACATCATCATCTCATTTTTTTTGTATTTTGTATTATTCTTTTAATTTGTTGTGTGTATACATTTCTTTGTTTAGAGGGCATTGCTTGAGTAATGGTAAAGTGTTCAAGCGAATAGGAAGTCATGGGTTTGTGTCCTGAAAGTGGCCACTTTGTGCCAAAATGATGCCAAACTTTAGTATATCTAATCTTTCCCCTCCCATCACTCTGCAGGAATGCTCTAGGTGATGTTTTTTATAGATATTTCTTTGTCAAGCACTTTATAGAATACCTACAAGAAGTTGATTGAGATCATACTGATGACACTAAGTGTGTATATTTTTGGTTTATCATGGTCCAGGAAGTAATTGATTGATGCCTTTTTTATAATTATAAAAATCTTATTGATGATGTGAGTGTATTAAGAGTGATGTAGGTCTCAGTGCAAAAAGAAAAAACAAAGATTGATGGTGTATTAGATTTTAGATTTTTTATTTGATGCAGATTCTACTATCAAGATTGAGGTGCAACTTAAAGATAATATCATATATGTGGGTTATGTCACCTATTATTGTTTTTGGTAGCGAATTAGGGGGGTAAACATCATATTTGAATTTGAAGTGTATGATACCTTTATGGTGTTTAGGGAGCACAGTGGGAGAACAAGTAATCATATATCAGATATCTGCTTATATATTGGATTGGGAAATATATATTGGAAGCTGAAATAATTGCTTATTTGGTGGGGTAGGATCATAGTTGTCTGGGCGGTTAGGTGAGCCTTAGCGTGCCTAGGCGGTGTTTAATTACATTTATATGTTATCAAGATTGCTTTAATTATAAAAATGTAAATAATTTTCAACTAAAAATTAGAATGAAACAAAAAGAAGAAAATAGTCATTGCAATAACTAAAAAACCATAATTCTAAAACCATCAACCAACAAACAAACCTACGAAACTAAAAGATCAATACTTTCAAGCGAACAAAGTAAAAATATAATACAAAAACTAAAATTTCATGATAAAGAACTTCTCAATCACTGTCCAAGTCTTGAATCCTGGACTAATTAATGTCATCACGATCTTGAAAGTTATTCACAACTATGGGTAGGATGGGTGTTGGAATAAAATGTGAGGCCTCAGCTGATTATGTGATGGAATGGGGTTGGCAAAATTTGCTATATTGTTCCTTCTTTTCTGTGTTTTTACAACCACTGTAGATTCCTCATCTCCTTTGTAAAAGGGGCATTTGTTCATAAATTCATGATATGATGCCGTATAATTTTCAAGAAAAAAGTGATTTGTCATCTGTAAGGCTGCTATCTTTTTCTCATTCTGCTGTGAATATTAAACTTTTCGAACATCCAATATCATTGACTAGCTCTTGGGTCACCAGGGAAAGGAGGTGGAAGCTCTCTCCTTATCCAGCTCCTAGGGGCTTTTTCCCTCTATTCTCCATGTTTTGCTCTTTTTATACTTTGAGAGATCCCTGGTCTCCGATTTGTTTGAGGGACCTTATTTAAGCATATATGAAACTCTGACATTTTCTCAAATTAAATTTAAATTTTAGAAAAAGAGAGCTTGGAAGTGCATGTCAGGAAATTATCGTTCTGCATCCAATCTGATTTGTATCAGATAGGAAACAAAATATGCCCAGCTTGATTGCCAAATTTAGTACCAAAATTTTACACTGACGTTGAAAGCGGTGATATATAGAGAACACATGGGACAGGGTCATTGGGGGTTATCTGAAAGTGTGGTAAATGTATTTTGGGTTCGTGATGTTTAAGTTATCATCAAGGACACATTAGTCTTTGATGTCGAAGCATTTGTGTTGCTTTCCTTTTTTCTTTCCTTTTTTTTTTTGGAAATGATTCATATTCCATTTCTTTTTTGGGGCGCTAGGCCTTATCTCCCCCCCCCCCCCCCCCCCGGTTGGAGTTTCTCCTCTGTTTTTCATTTTAATCAGATTCAAATGGTAAAATGTCTATCTTTTTTCATAATAAGTCTAACATATACGGGACACTGATTGGGGATTCAGTTTTAGATATATCATGAAAGAAAGGGACTACATGGAAGGTTGGTTTTATCCAATCACAAAGTGTACAATAGCAATGAGTACCACGTGTGTCAATGAATCATGCTTCCAAGTAAAAAGTGAACTTGAACAAAGCATTCTATTAATGTCATCTAGGTTCATTTTCTGCTTCTCTTTTTAATTTCTGTGGAGGAAAATATAGTTTCTGTATTTTTACTTTCTTTTTCTGGTAGTCTAAGAGGAGATATCTTATTTCGCCTTTCATCTTCGATTTTGCCATCTTTATACACTCTGGTGGACATCCCATCTCTACTAATAAGAAAATGTTCCCTTGTTTGTTTTGTTTTTAATTTCTTTCTTTTTTATTTGGGAATGTAAGCATCTTACCCCCAATTTTATTAAAATGAAGAGAATTCCCAATTACAAAACCAGAAAAACCAAAGCACAAGGAAAACTCCAACACTGAATACACCTGTTTGTGCTAGTCTACATTTCACTAGTGTCCCTAAAATTAAAGTTCAGATCTGTCTAGTATTTACAGTGGTCAGTAATTTCAAGTGCAATGCATATTATCGAAAATTGATCATGATGTTCTTTGAATCGTATTAAGGAAAATTAAAATAATATTTCCATTGTTGAGTAAAGGTACACTTATTTATTTATTGATTTTGAGAAAAGGTTGTTCCAATTTTTTTAGAATTGGAAAGTGGAAACTACAGAAGTACTTAAACAAAAAAATAGCATTATTGATAAATTGGGTAGAGGACATCAGGAATGTCCTTACTCCTTGCCAACTTACAACAACTTCTCACTCAAACTTTAAAAAGACCCTCAGAAGGTAAAAAAACAATTTCAGCTTTTAGAATGGAGAAATCACCATCAACTCTTTTACAGAAATTCTGTGGTGGCCATAGATCACATATGCCGTTTTACTAATGGGATCTCTACTTTGTTAATGGCCTTGGAGTTACTACTGAACAATTTTATACGTTTCTCTGGTTAAACTCCTGTTCAGAGAAACCACAATTGTGGACAAGCACTTTTTGCTACCCTCTGAGATGTTTTTCCCATAACACACATGAAAGAAGGAATTTAAATGTTTGCCCAAAGCCTTGGAAAAGTTGAGATTTAAAAAGGGGTCGGAGAAAGCTCTATGATCTGTCCTCGTGACACTGCTATTTTAGGTACTAATAAGGAATATGGTTTGACTGCATTCATGTACCCTGCATAGTTCTTATTTGAAAGTATGCTTGTGCTTGATGGATAACTTTCATTGTGATATGAGTATGAATCACATTTCTGAAATACGAACTATCTGTATTTTATCAGAATTTGTAACCTACTACTAAACCGTGCAGGAACTCTTGAGGCGAGAAGCTAGTAAACAATATGGTGGATTCTCGTTAATGTTTGTTGTGATTTTAGCCTTGCTGGGGATCCTTATTGGCTATCTTGTGAAGATGTGAGCATCTCTGATCTCTTTCATGACTTCCTTTCATTGATAGGAAGGCATTTGAAGGTACAAAAACCAGTTCCTCTGTCTTTTGCCAGCAGTATTGGCTTTTTGACATCCCCATCAAATATTCAAGGGTTTGTAATTGTTAAGCAGCAGCAGTAAGTCAGCGTGTGTGTGTATTAATTTGTTAACTTTAGTAATTTATTTTGCTTGCATGCCTTGTTCATGCTGTCGTAGCTCACCTTGAAATCAAGGAAATATTTCAACAAATCTCTTAAATGGTTGTACTGATGGAAAATGCTGTTGCACACCCAGGGGCTGGTATATCCATCCATCATTTTTTTGTTTAATGATGGGGGTGACTTCAAGAATACATCATGTGCCCAGTCTGTCAGCTCTGAAGGAGGCCAAACAGAGTTATTGTTACTTTGATTTTTGGTTAGGGGTGTTGGAGGGATGGGCTTGGCAAGAAATCTTGCTCAAGCCTGGTTCAGTTGTAAACATGCCATAGCCTTGGTGGGTCAGTTCGGGTTAGGGTTGGGTTTAGACCCTTTTATTTTTATTTATATTTATTTATTTGATAAGTAATAATATTGAATTGTATTAGTTAATGAAATATTTACCGAAAATGTGATTGTTAGGACATCCAAACTGAAATAGAAAGGAAAAACCAACAAGAAATTATTGGTATGAATCCCTCTTCAGACCAGGTGTGGCTAACAACACTACATTGGTTTCTTTGATATATGGAAAAACAAACAAACAAACTGCATGTTAGAAATGAATTATACCATACATAGATAGTCTTTTTAATTGCTTCCCTTCCTATAAACGTGTATCAGTTTCAATTCCAGAAGATTGGCCTGTATATGCAGTCATTATTTAGTCCCTCTGTCTTTTCACTCTCCATGGAATTGGTCTACTACCCAGAATCCAGTTAGTGACAAACTTTGTATCAGTTTCTAAACTCATCTTTCAAATTCCTCTTTGGAGTCTGAGTTGCAACCATCTAGCCAGGCCTTGGAGCAGTGGAGCTCAATGATGTTGATGAGAATTGGATACGTTCTTGAAGCTTCCTCCACTAAATAAAAAGATACAGTTGTGTATAAAATTAGAATGGAAAATGATGTCCACGCCCTCTGTAAAGTCCCGTCCACAGCTCACTGTGTTTTTTTTTTTTAAAAAAAAATATATATATTTTTCTCGCCCATTGAAGTGCATACTGTTATAGAAAGTGAAGTATATATTGAGATACACTAGGTATTTTTTCTTTGAAAAAAAAATCATATTTTACTATAGTGTAGTATATATTGTGTTATCACAGTGTATTATTTTGCACTAGTCTAGGTGGTTGAAGGATCGCTTCTGTGTTGCAAAATGAATTGAGTGTATTAACACTCAATTAGAACTCCATATTCAGTTAGGGAGAGGAAGGCTAAGTCACTGGACTTCGGCTGGTTTAGTTTGTTTAGCTGCAATATGAATATTCAGATTTGCCTGCCATGGAATGAATGGCAGGGATAAGATGATCCTCTGGCACAGTGTCTTGTGATTTAAACTGGACATCAGCAAGAATTTCCTTCAGGAGAATGGTTTTGTGTTCAGCTTTTTTGATGGAACAACTTGCATTCATTTCCTGTCATTATGTCCACCTGGTGTAGCTGAAAACTTTCTGCACTGCCTACTCTGGTGGATTCAGTGAAGAAATCTTTGCTGAGCCATTGCACCATTTGGTTTGCCGCGATATTTCCCTCTAATCCACATTTTCAGAAGACCACCCCAGCAGGTAAAACACAGGTGGTCTAATTCCTCCTTTGTACTTTTGCGAGATGGGATTAGTTCTAACCAGTCCTTAATAAGGGAATAGGTAACAACATCACAAAATCTCAAATTTTAAAGAGTCTGGATCCATTCAGGACACAGTCTTGTCAGTATCAAACTGCACAGTTCATTAATCGAACTATGCAATCTATGAATCAACCTATACAGTCAATTGTTGAGTGCATGTTCCACTCTTTTATTGGATTCTGTGAGTTATTAGATAAAACATGGATTCCAAAATATCATTAGTATTCAATAGGAGAGTGAACATGTACTCAATAATTAACTGTGCAGTTCGATTCATAAGTTTTGTAGTTCAATTAATGGAACGTGTACTTCGGTACAGGAAGCTACAAAATATAAAAAAATTGCTATGCTAACAATGTCTACAATATCACAGTGCATGGATGGGTGAACCGCTTATAGTATGCAGACCGAGCTGCAAACGAAGCTACAAGATGGACTAGATGTGTAAACACTAAAAAAAGTTATACTTTTTAAAGCAATCACACGCATTTCTCATTGCTGATAGCATGTGCTTTCGTATCACTACGAAAAGGGCCCACGCAAAACAACTATCATTACAGAGCATTTCGTCCAGACAATGTCAAACAAAATTCTCCCCCAGTCACAATACAGATAAATATAAATATCTCCAGATGTGATTTCCTCATCAGTGATCAATTCCACAACAAGCATCGCTATACATGTTCAGCTTCAGAACCTGTATCATCATCCATCGACCATTCACGAACGCATGGGGTCGTCTTCTTCAACCTGCTTAACTTCTTCACTAAACATGTATTGGTTCTGATACTCCATCAAATACTGCGCCGACCTCTTCACGTCGAGGAACAGCATGTATACCCTGCTGATATCCTCCATTTCCACAACCTTTCCCTTCCGCTTCTGGCAAGCCAGCGCAGCTGCAGTGATCAACTGAATCGCATACCTCAACGAAGTCTCCGTCACAATCTTTGTCAACAGAACTTTCGCGTCCTCCGACATATCCACGCCCTCCTCGTCGCATCTGATGTCGAGGATCTTGCGGATCTCACCCTCCGTGAAAGGCTGGGTCGAGATGATGAGCAGGCGGTCGAGGAAATCGATTGGGATTCCGTGAGGGGATTTGTAGTTCGTGCCTCGGATGGTGGTGATTCCTCGGTTGGTGGCCACGACCAGGATGGGTGCCATCTCGTTTTCTAATGCACGATTAAGGAAGGAGAAGCACTCAATGTCGAGCATGTGCACCTCATCGATGAAGAGGACGCCAGGGGCAATCTCGGCCTTCCCTTCCTCCTTCCACTCTGCGACCTTGGAATCTATTTGATCCCTAACTTCAGCCCGGATTTCACCAGTATCGCCAGTAAAAAGTGCCAGGAAACCCTGTGTTCTGGGAATCAAATAATTTGATGTCAGATGCATCCACAAAGCCCCATTTTTATGATATCTAATGAGAAGATGGAATATTATTCACTTGAGAATTTCAGCACATACATAGTGCAAATCTGGGGGAGAACAGCTCATTACCAAGACCTTCTTGAGGTACATTGGGTTTGCATTGTACAGACATCCCTCTAGAAGTGTACATACAGCATGCATCAATGTATTTACACTCCCAAACAGTGTATATGCACCTTTCAAGTTATATTTTGGGCAACAAACAGACCATATGCAGTAACACTTTCCAACTAATGCTTACATCATATGAATAATTTGAAGAAACTTAAAGCCCAAGACCGACTGAGTGCAAACAGGCAAGCGATTTATCAATGGATGACTTAGGATAATTCAAATTGATCATGCTCATAGGAAGACAGTATGGATGAACCATTCAAAATGGCATGCATTAGGTAGAGAACGAAAAACTTATTTGGGCACTCACTTCTATGAATTACAAAAAATATATTCAGGAAAGATTGAGTTTGACTAGATAAAATAAGGAAAGGTTTCAACGATGAGTCAATGATCCTTTAACAGGGGACTTGCCCATTCAATAAACTTGGGAAAAAAATATATTAAAAATTAATGGAAAATGAATTGAGATTAAAAAAAAAGAAAAAAGAAATAGGATGATAAAGTGGACCTAGGTAAAATCAGGGTGGTACCAACGAAGAGACACTTTTATGCATGAGGCCCTGATTTGTGAATCAAGGAATCATTTTACTCAGTAAAGAAGAGGAACACTAATGAGTTAGCAGAGAAGAATATGGCATCTTAAGCTCAACGATAGAGATGAAGATATCTTTGTTGAGAAAGGACATGAAACTAAGACCAAACATTTTGAAATTTCAAAGTGAACTTGAATGTTGAAATTTGAAGCATGTGTACGTCCTGCAAGAGATAAATTTGAAATTTCAAAATGCATTATAATTGTACCATAGTTAGCAATATAAGGGTATCTCATTAAAGAAATTAAAGCAAAATCCAAAATCATGTGGTATTAATCTCATTACTATTTAAGAATTATGAATTAGACACATATTTAAAATATTATA
Source organism: Acorus gramineus (assembly GCA_030737835.1). Taxonomy (NCBI): domain Eukaryota; kingdom Viridiplantae; phylum Streptophyta; class Magnoliopsida; order Acorales; family Acoraceae; genus Acorus; species Acorus gramineus. Next base: position 20,340,729 of record CM060848.1, on the reverse strand, counting down.
AAGTTGAACGAAGTTCCACTTACAGCAATCTAAGAAATACAAGGGAATTTGAACATGCCTGATTAAGATTAAATTTCTATATCGAAACGAGAGATTGTGTAGAAAATAGATGAAGCATGCAACCTAATCACGTTTCATATGATCAGTTCAATAAACTACATAAGTACAAAACATGTACAATGACACAAGATTTTAATGTGGAGAACCCCCAAGGAAAAAATTACAAGATCTAGTCCAAGAATCAATCACCAGAAAAACTTGAAATACGACTCCTGGCGCAACCACTCCAATTGTATCCAGGTCAACCCGAACCTATGTACCTCACTTGTTGTATCCATATCTCAGCACTTTATATCCTCCATGTTCAAGTCCTTCGAACTTCCCTCGTATCATTATTGTTGCACCATGAACCTTCATGCACATTGTCCACCTTCGTCCAACCCCAACCACAGACAGTCCCCTCTCAATTAAAACAAAAAAAATTGGTGGAAAAAAAATCTAATTCCTTGGTTTCTAAATATGAAACTCGAGACACCAAGAATTGATCTAGATTTTTCAATAATCTTGGTTCGTCTCTCTATTTTAAGCAAATTTTCTCATAAGATCCCTTGAAAAACTGGGTATCATACAAATCAAAAATCAAATATTTTATAGAGCTTTCAGGTAACAAATTCGTAAGAAACCTAGATTTGCAGTTATCTATGTATCTGTCCTGGCGCAATTCTTCATCTGCATGATAAGTACTGAATGATAATTTATGGAAGCCCACGGATGAAAATCCTCCTGTCTAAACGCTTTTCCCAAAATTGTTCAAAGAACTTGAAACCAACCAAAAGCACTTGATAGGAACTGAAATTAAGTTTTCACCCAAAAAAAATATCCATTTTGGCGCAAACTGGTCCTTTTGGATTGGTTTCCCAAACCGTCCAAACCAGACCATTTCACCCAATAACAAAAAGAAAAAAAATTGAGTGAGTCTTTTCAGCAAAGTTTCGTTTTAGATGCAAACTGGTACATCTGAATGGTTTTCCCAAAACATCTGAACAAAACCATTTCACATGATAAAAACTTGGAGTGATCCCCCCCCCCCCCCAAACAACACCCAAAAAAAAAAGCGTCCAAATGGTTCTCCCAGAAAACACAAGAAAACTGTTTCAACATTTTGAAAGACATAAAACCATTTTGAACAGAAAAAATGAAACATTTATATTCTGGTGATGTGTATTGATCCATGAGGTTTTGTGCTGATTTAGTGGCCCTTCACTTTGAATCCTTAACTTCTATCTGACTTGATTACAACCTTTGCCTCAATTGCATGTGATACTTTTATTTTGATACAGAATCTGCCAATACAGATTTATACACTTATAAAAAGCCCTCTGTGGTCTTGAAAATGTTAATAAGTTGCAACAGAGTAACTTTGGTTAAAGATACATTCTAAAGAAGAGAGCAATATTCAAGGCGAGAGTTAAACATCTAACTGACAAGATTACTCCCATGTCTCAATTACAAGTGATACTTCAAATATGAAAGAAACAATCAAATTGCACATATATCTTATTTCTAATTATCTAGCAGTAACGTTCCAAAATCAAATGAACTGCTTACACTAGACTCTTAACTGATTATGGAAAACCAAAAATAAATTGACAGTAAGTACAATATGTGGAACAGCTTGCAATGGTGGTAAACAAGCAAAGCATGCTAGTCAACATACTAAAAATCAAAAGACCAACTTAAGGGATTACGCTTCGCATTCCTATGTCTGTGATTGATTTGATGCGTAGTTCAATGACTCGATATAAATTTATAGATATACTGATACACAAATGCATGTACAATTGCAAAACAAGAAATTAACCTGCTGTTGATGACATCGATCTCATGAAGAGTGACACAGTGGACAACCTCCTTGCGCTTCTGAAGCTCCCCGTCCGGGCACTGCACGAACTTAGTGGATGCACCGATGGCATCGTAATCCCTCGACCTATTGAATGACCTCCCCAGCTTGGTCACCTTCCCTGCGGCCTTGTCCATGGTGATTACATCCCCGCTCTGCACCTTTGCCCTCGACAGCGCCTCGATAAGCTTCCCACCGATCTCATATGCCGCCTCCATCTCTGTCGTCTTCATCGTCAGCTTCCCCGTCTTTGTGGCCGCCGGTGCCCCTCCCGCGGCCGGGCGGTCGATCTGTAGCTCCACCACCTCCCCCTCAATGACCTCCGCCTCCTCCTTGATCCTGACACCGATGGCTTTACGGAAGGCCTGCATGAGGGCTTCGGTCTTGGAGACCTCGAGAGAGTAGAGTTCGCTGCCGGACATCATGGCGAAGGGGGTCTCCTGGCCGAGGGACTTGGCCATGGCCATGGCGATGGCGGTCTTACCGGTGCCGGGCTGGCCGGCGAGTAGGACGGCGCGGCCGGCGATGCGACCATCGCGGATCATCTGGACGATGACGCCGGCGGCTCGGCGGGCGGAGTGCTGGCCCACCATGCCTTCCGAGGAGGGGCGGGCCTCCATGGCTGAGTCCAGGCCGAGGCCACGGATGTGGGAGTGGGCGCCGATGCGCTCGATGCGGGTCAGGTCCCGCGTCTCCGAGAGCTTCAGCTCCGCCATGGCCTCTCTCTCTCTCTCTCTCGTGTTGGGGTTTCGGGAGGTTTAAACTAGGGTTTTAGATGCGGCGAAACCAAAATGAACTCAGACGGGAGTTCGATAGTTTTTCTTTTGGGAAATTTTCGAAAATAACCTCATGAAAAAAAAAACAATTTCACTATTGGCCCAGGGGCAATTTGCAAATAAACTGGCTGGGGGCCAAAAGTGAAATTTTTATTTTTATTTCAGGGGGTTATTTTTAAAAACAATAATGATTCTCAGACCTCATTTTATAATCCCCATGAGCTAGCATATGCTTAATACCTATTATACCCTCCATGCTTTTTTAGGTAACTACTCTCCCATAATGAAGGGGACGGTTGCGATTTTCACTTATGAAACCATGTAAATAGTAAAGTTTTAATTGCCGTTTTTTTTTTGTGTTAATCACAATTAAATTGTTATTCATTCATAATAATTGATCCTTTTTTTTTCACTATTGTTTATTTTTGTTTTGAAGAACACATAGCAGCATATCATAAATGTGTTTTGGAAGATTTTTCAACCACTGATTTGATTTTTAAAGGACTCTTTCGCTTTTGAGGATTTGGAAGTCATATATTCGGGTTTTTTTTATATTTGGATTGTTGACGATGTAACAGTCAAACACATTTATATATTATTATTTTTTAAATTGTTGCACATTTTTAGTCATAAGACTGTCAGATTAAAAGTTACAGTTACACAATCATAAGACTATTACATTCACATTTATGCAGCATTGTTACATCCTGTAACTGTTATAATCACATAAATGTAATAAAACCAAAACAACTAATTGTTAAAGTTCATGAATGTTTTAACTCATATATTGTTTTTTTTGTTACATTCATATATAAATGTAACAAATTGAAACATTTACCAACACATCTTACATTGGTTCCACAAATTTAAAAATAAATCATCTCTTTAATTGTCTGTTACATTTATTGAAGGAAGAAACTAAAAATGTCATATTTTTGTAACAGTTATAATCACATAAATGTAACAAAATCAAAATAACTAATTGTTATGGCATTTATGATTAAAGTTCATGAATGTTTCAACTCTTATATTGTTTTTTGTTACATTCATATATAGATATAACAAATTGAAACATTTACCAGCACATCTGACACTGGTTCCACAAATTTAAAAATAAAACATCTCTTTAATTGCTTGTTACATTTATTTAAGGAAGAAAATAAAATTGTCACATTCTTGCGTATCATGAAAAAAACTGGAACGTCTGAGACATCATGTCTTTCATATAACAAAATGTAACAGAGTAGCATAAAACTGTTACATTTCACATAGTTTCGGAAGAGTTACATTCTTTTGAAGAATTCATTATAAACCTAATTAAAAGTTACATTTCATCAAAAATTTGTTTGGCAAAATACAATCTATATTACTTCAAAACCATAGATCTATAAAATAATAAAAAAATATGATTCAAGCAAAACACACAAAAAAAAAAATTAAAACAAGAAAAAACAAAAACAGAAGGTGCTTAATGCTCGTTGTTATTGTTTGAATCTGATGTTGAAAAAATTGCAAAGAATCTTCATATTGAAATGGGGGGTATCTGACGAACAGATTTTGAGTTTGCAAAGAAAAAAAAAAGAATGTCTCATTGGATTGTCCAAACGGAACGAAGGGGATTTTTGACCAAACGATTGATGATTTTTTTTACCTAGATTTCATTTGTTGTTTTGATTTTGAATGTTGGTTGTGGCTCATCGAAAGTGAAGGATAGGGGCTATTGATGAATGAGAGACTAGAGATTTTAAGTGGATGTATTTTTGGTTTTTACCTTTTTACCTCTTTTCAAAAGTCGAACAAACCAATTAATAAGGTGATGACACCCCATGGGACTTGTGAGTGGGGCCTCCTGTGTATCATCACTCTTTTCAAAAAATTCACTTTCCTTTTCTTTTTCTTCTTCTTTGCCAGCTGCCTCTATTTCCACCCCCTCTAACCTACTTACACGCCTTGCACACCCTAAAAGTGTGGGCTTTGGGTTTTATTCAGACTTTAGAGAACTATTAAACAAAAGTTAAGTCTACAAAATAGTTCTCTAAAGTTTGAATAAAACCCAAAGTCCACACACCACAGACCACCAACTCTCCCAATTGGCCAATCCTCTATGCAGTGCATCTTCTGACGCCGTCTGTCTCCTCAAGGGGGAGAGACAATCGTTGGCCCGTCCGTCACGTCAATGGGGGGAGGGAGAGAGGGAGAGACAGCAGAATGGAGAAAAAAAGGAATTAGGGAAAAAATTCAAACCTGGTCCCGTGGTCCACCTTGTCCTCGCCTGATCGCCATTCGTCGGCATGAGTTTGCAGAAGAAATTGTTGGATCCTTCAAGGAAGGACAAGGGTTTTAATATATTTTTTTATTTATTTGGTATGGTTATGGTTGTGTCTGGGCATGAGTTAGGCTAGCTGGGATGGACTTTTTAGTTGAGGTTCTGAGAATGCGATCTATTTATATATTTTTTTTTCAAAATTTGGCTTGGGGGGGGGGGGGGGGCGTGGAGAGGGGGTACTGTATGGCCTAGCCTATTGCTAGTTCCGAACTTGTGAACATATTATATGTTATAGATATTGACACTTAACTTGTCGAGGGAATACAAAACCATCAACACTTTACTTGCAAATGATGCATACAAATTAGTTAAATTGCAACAAACAATTTACATGTCAACAACGCAACTAATATGTCACACCTCAAACGAGTATAAATACCAATATCAATTTGAATAAATTAAATATATTCATTATAGGGAGGAGACATTCCCCTCAACCATAATTTCAAACCCACCAAGTGGGAGAGGGGATGGAAGGAAGAGAAGGGTGGCGGTTGGAGGGTGCAGCGAGGTGTGGGTGTGGGGGGTCGGAGAACACCATAGAAAAGGGTGGGATAGAAAGACAAGGAGAGAGACAGATAAATGGAGAGAAAGAGAAGAAAGAGAGAGAGAGCTGGGGAGGATGGGGGTAGCAGTACGGAGAGGGCGGAGGGATGGTGGAGCGGTAGTGGGTAGAGGGCGCGACTTCCTCTCCCTCTCTCTTTCTTTCCCTTTCTCTTTCTACCCTACCTTTCTCTGACGTCCTCTGATTGTCCCGCCCCACCACACCCTCCACCCGCCACCCTCCTCTCCCTCTTTTTCTCTCTCCCTTCAATCCCCTCTCACCTTTCCAAACCCACCACCCCAATTTTGGGGTGGTGGGTTTAAAATTAAGAGTGGGGGATTTATCCCCTCCCTTCATTATATCTAAAAAAAAGAAAAAGAAATACACACATTAAAAAAAAAAAGGTATGTGCTGATACGATGTGATGATTCAGTCAAGAGTGGCTCAAGACTAGTTTTATAATTAAATTAATGCAGAACCAGTTTGAAAATAAAAAAAATCTTAGGATAAAAAATGAAACTTGCTCGTGAATCAACTTTATCGATACTTTTCTTGGTGCCCCACCCTAAGTTTATCAATTATCTGAAAAAAATCTGAATCCGATCCGAATTCGTATCTGAAAAATCAGAAATATCCGATATTCGAAGATCCGGAGTACGGATATGGATATCAGTCTATCCGATTAAAAAAATATCCGTATCCGACATATATTATAAAAATATATATATTTGTATTATATATTGTCCATATTGTTATCTTGTACAATTAATCACAATAATAATATATTATAATACTATTAAATTTTTAATGTATGATATCTGAAAGAGATAATAAGCCTTAAAATCTTAATTTTAATTTTAATGTTTTTTTAAAATAACACTTGATTATTCAAATTAATGTTAATATTTAAATATATCAATTATTCAAAAAGTATCCGTATAGATCTAAATTCAAAAATTAACATCAATAAAAAAAAAATTAGGGTATGGATATTAGGCGATCCTTATCTTATATGTATCTGTCGATTGACAGGCTTACCCCACTCCCGCAAACACACAAAAAAAACTTCGAATATTTTTTGTTCAAGTCCCTCGCTCAATCACAAATTCTCACGAATCCCAATAAATCCTGGCCCATATGGATAGATCATCATAGGAAAACTGGACCTTTTTTGGGTTTTGATTTTTTGAATTGATCGTTATTTGTAAAGGTTGGGTGTAATGCTTCCATGGGAGGGATTGGGCTGCTGTTTGGGTGCAGCTGCGCTTTATCTTCTCGGGAGAAGCAGTGGAAAGTCTGTATTTTTTTATTTTTTTTGGTTTCTTCATGTGTTCATTTTGGATCAATTCATGATTTCTTTAACAGTTTTTTTTTATTTGGCCCTTCTAATGATCGATCTTCGTTGGTTGCTTATGCAGGGACGCCGAGGCTCTGAAGTCGGTGAACAGGGTTAATCAATTGAACGATTTGGGTATGTTCAATTTTAGACAATAGAGGAAAAACAAAGGGATAGGGTTAGGTAAAATTGTGTTGGGTATCTGTAATTTTGTGGTTGTAGTGGTTAAAAATTGATCATATAAATGAAAGTGGGACTTGAAAAGTGAAAAAATCGAACAAGATGTATGTAGAGAAACCTAATCAGTAATTTGGATTATCTGCTTTGCTGATATTGGGCTCATGCTTGTAGCAAGGGTCAGAATTTTATATGTTATGATTGCAATTGAGTGTTGTTAACTTTTGGCCTTGTTAAATAGTGATTTCTCTTCCTTATGTTACTTTCAGGATTGCTCTTGGACACTGCATGCAAAGTACTACCTTTGGTTGTTACAGTATCTGGGCGAGTCGGTTCAGAGACACCAATCAATGCTGAGTGCAGTGGTTTGAGAAGTGTGATAGTGGAGGACACGGTACTTGGTTTTTATTATTTTAAAATTTAAATCTTTATGTATACGCTTTTCACTTAATCACCATTTTTCAGTTACTTCTACATCATTTTTCAGTTACTTCTGGTTACTTTTAAGCTATCTGATTTATATTATTTTCCAGGCAGAGCAACATTTTTTAAAGCATAATGAATCTGGGACATGGGTACAAGATTTTGCCACTATACTTTCAGTGAGTAAGGAGGTTCCTTGGTTCGTGGTAAGTGATGATAATGGACTGTCTCAAGTAGCTTCGGGCTGCTGGTGGCCAATTTACCTTTATTGTTTCCTAGGGTTAGGATACGTAGAAATCAGTTGACTGTTAAATCAATGAAATCAGGTTCTTTGTTGAGTTAACTCACAACAACTTGAATTGATAAATGATGTTTGATGAACACTGTATCAGCCTGCGGCAATGATTTAAGGAACAACCAAGTCACTGCATTCTCTGTACCTTATTGCCATGCATATTCAGATACCCTAGCTCATTTTTCCTTTATTTCACTTTCTTTACTGTTTCTCTAGGAGTTTTGTTCTGCTAAATCTTTGTCACCTAGTGGTGCCTAACACATCACTAAACATTCTAAAAGTGCCATGTCCCTGTAGGAGTTTTTTACAACTTCGTTGTTCAATGGCTATTAAGATGTAAAAACTAAACTCTATACCGAAAGGTTTTAACACTAGCACATTTTGTAGCAATACATGTAGAGCTCATCTTCATTCTACCAACATTTTTAATCTTAGGATGATGGAACTGGTCGTGTTTATGTTGTGGGAGCTCGTGGTGCTCAAGGTCTGGTGTTACCTGTTGCAAACGAACTCTTTGAGGAGTCTAGTCGATCCCTTGTACGTGGAACCTTAGATTATATCCAAGGCCTCAAGGTTTGTTCTTAGTGAGTCTTGTTGCACTTCTAACAATATATCTGATATCTGAGCGTCTGAACCCTGAAGAGAAAACATATTTGACAGATGCTTGGAATCAAGCGAATTGAAAGAGTTCTTCCAGTTGGTACCTCCTTAACTGTTGTCGGTGAGGTAATTTGAGATATATTCATATTTTCCTTACTGCAAAAGTGTTTTATTATATACTGTTATTTATTCAGACATTAGTGATTCAAAAAACATTATTCTGAGTGATGATGCTGTCTTTATATGAATGTGTAATAAAGTAATTTAGCAGGTTCAAGGAGAAATCTATATGACCCCAACATATGTCAATTGCATGCTTGTGAGTAAAATATGGCCTTAAATTTCTGTTGAACATCTGTTAAATTAATCAAGTTAGATACTTTCTAATCTTCTTTGATGTTATAGACTATAACTTATAGTATATAATTGCTAAAAACTTTAAATTTGACAATCCACAATGATCTCATCTCACTTAATAATAACCATTTTGGTAAACATACCTTCAGGGTTATAGCTTGTATTTGTGTTATCCAGACTCAACACACAAACTTCTGGAAACGTGCTTATGAAGTGATGTATCATATTTATGTTTGTTGTTGTTGTTAAAAATTGAGTTCTTGGCTGGATGCAATGATGCATGACACTCTGTCCGTCGCTTGATAACTTAATGTTCCCTTGTTTCATGTCCAATCTGTAAAACCTTGTAACCATACCATGCTTTGCAAGTATATGTAGCTGCGATGTTCTCTGCTTCTGTGGCAGAGGTAGCTTTCTATATCTGAGAAACCCAACTGACTGCTGCTATGTCAAGCGAATATATAGCCTGTGGTACTGTCTTATGTATCTCAGAAACCCAACTACTGCACTACGTATTACTGCAGCTTGTTCTCAGATCCTCCAAAGTATAATGAAACATTAATATACCTGTTGGATAGCAAAATATTCAACTTACTGCTTGCCAATGTTCCTTTGCTGCACTGCTCATGAACGTGCTGACTACTCTCATGGCATGTACAATATTCAGCCTCGTGCAACCTATGATACATATCAAGCTCCCAAAAGCTAAGGAACATAAAACTTTGGACATTTCATCAGTGTCTTCTTCTGGTAACACAATCTGCTTCTTTGATAGTCTAAGTGGCTAGCCAAGGGAGTGCTCAGTGACTTGGCTGATTGAATTGCTTGGAAATCTTTTTAGCAAAATGCACGAGACAGTTTTAATTTCTTTTTTAGTAAATAGCTTTAACATCTTATTCTATCTGTCCCTGTAGATACTTATGTTAAGAATTTGTTTTGCTGCATCCAAATTATTACTGGAGAATTCTTTTGACAAATCTAGCTCCACATTAGCATCTGACTCATCCCCATTTTTTGTACAACAACCAACAGTAACAAACATAATCCACAAGGAGTCTTATTTCGTTTGCCAATAATTTATTGGTTATATTAATGAATTCATAGAACACTTGATGCATATGTTGAAACAATGGGAATTTGCTTATTTCTTAGGAGGTTGATCTCATCCTTGTTGGTACTCTTTCATGCATGTTCTAATGATTAAATTTCCTCTCTTCCTCATTCGCTGATTTGATTCTAATCAGGTAGATGCTTCAGCCTCCAAAGATTAACCATTTTGATGGCTTTATCACTTACTTAATTTGGTCTGCTTAATCTACATGGAACCATACAATGTGAGCTACACGGGTAAAACTTTTATGCAAAATCTGTCATTCAGAAAAGGTTAAAAGGACATCTACGAAATGTATCATTCAGCTACTATAGTCGGAGGTATTCTAAGTAGTAGTGAACAGAGTTGATGAAGTGTTTAATTTTGAAATCATGAAAAGCTATATTACCATTTAAGATTCATGTGAATGGTTCTGGCAGCGTAGAAGTGGCTTACTGAGTGTCTCATTGCTGGGAAAAACGGGTATTATATATTGGGGTAAATGTGATATTGTGATGTGATTCTTTTGATAGTTGGAAAACATTAAAAGCATTACCTTGTTTGACAAATATATTAAGCATTTAAGTTATGATGTCAAATAAGTTGAAATTTAAATATGATCATTTCTTTTAGATTATTAGAATAATTGATTGTACGAATGCTGTATCAGTTAACCAATGGTTGAACATAGTGTGCATATTTTTTTGGTACCATCTATTCAGGCTGTAAAGGATGATTTAGGAGCAATTCGTATTCAGCGACCCCATAAAGGGCCATTTTATGTTTCACCCAAAAATATTGATCAACTCATTGCTTACCTTGGGAAGTGGGCGAGGTATTTCTTCATAATTTGAGCAAGCATGTTTTCTTTTTTGTTCTTTATAGCCATGCGTTTAAATAAGGTGTTTCAACAGGTGGTATCAGTGTGCATCTTTGGGATTCACAGCTTTTGGTGTGTATTTGCTTGCTAAGCATGCAATTCAATTTGTACTGGAAAGAAGGCGTCGCCTGGATTTACATAAAAGGTAATTTGACTTACAATATCTTATCATTGAAGATGAATAAAGCTCTTTTGTTATAAAGTCAATGCCCTTTACCCATGTTGACCGCAGTCCCCATCTGTATTATCACCCTACGCATGTGACATAATGAAAAAAGAAAATAAAATCAATCCAAACCATTCACGGTTCAACATTCTCTCCCAATTGTGTTCCCTTTGCTCCACCGATCATGCAAAAAGAGAAAATCGTGATATAACCTGTTCAACAAATAATTTACACATCTAACCAAGCCTCTTTCCCCTATTTTATTAGGATTTGCTTACATTCTTTTTTTAAAGGCTTTGCTTTTGTGGATTTGACTTGGGTAGTCTGAGGAGAGACCGTGGTATGGGAGAAAACATCTGACTGTTCTATCTTCCACGCGTTGAAATTCCCTTCAAGCCTTGGTGGGGTTTGTTGACCTGGTTCTGATAGTTCCTCCCATTCCCATCATGAAGTTTTTCAAAGCATTCATCGCCCAATACATCCGTCACTGGAAGGTATAAGAGATATGTTGCTCTTTAGCATGAAGCAATTGGAGGGCAAGAAACCGAGGGATTTCCTGAATACTAGATCGAGCGAGCACTATGAGAGCAAAATGGTGGACAAAGTGTTTAGAGCTGGTCTGTCATACATGCTTAAGTTGTATTGGTCCTTGGTCAAGAAGCCTTCAGGAAACATGGTGAAAGTCCTCATTAGGGATGATGGGTACATGATCTTGAAAAAGGCACATCATCCATGGATCGAAAGTCTGCAAAGGCATTCTCTATTGGCTAGAGTTCAAAGGTTGAGTGGATGGTTATCAGGAGAATCACTCGGATGGGAGTGGAATAGCTAGGTAGTAGGAGAAACCTTGACAGAGGAGGACAGAAGATCAACACAACCCTTTATCCATTAGCATCACCGGAATATGGCATCATAATAATCATCATGGTTATTTCCCCAGCCCTCATTGATCAAGCTTCCTGCTAACCTGAGGGATCCTTGTCAGCATTGCACCTTCCATGAGGATTTCAGTGACCCAACATTAAGCGTTGATATGGATAACCCTGGTTCCTTACTTTCGTTTACAACACTTTATATTCTAAAATGGATAACCCTGGGTACATGAACTTGAATATTATGCAACCTCACCAACAAGTTTCCTGCTTTTAACATATGTGGAAGTCTGCTATAGGAAGTAAGAAGATTGCAGTGTAAAAGCAAAATTTTCATAGGTCAATTTTTTGGGTGGAGCTCTCATTTTCTATAAAAAAAGCCCTTGTGGGCCCCACTAATGAAAAAAAAAACATATGTTATTGGACGTGGCTGCATAATGTGTGTGATTAAATGCAATTTCACATTATGTGGACCCCCTTGTTTGAATCTGCACAAAGAACCAATTATTCAAATGTAGTTTTACATTTTCTCCTAGAGCATCTGTTACAAGGCATTAGAATTTGAATACGAAATTGATTTCATTTGCTGTGTGCATGTCCAGACTCAATAGAATCATCATCAACATCATCTAAAGCTATTCCCACTATTTGGGATCAATGATATACAAAAATGTTAAAGGAAAGTTTTGAATACTGTTTTCTAAAAGAGCTGATGACGTGACATCACTACAGCCATGTGATCGAAGTTCTGTTTCCAAGTAAATTTCATAATTTTTTGGCTTGGCTGTGTGGAGACACATTAGTACTATGTTGAAAAAGTCTACAGAATTGTTTGGTTAGCATTGCTCATAAATGTACACAGTTGTATAACTGTGCATTCTTGCATTACCTGGGTTTGGATTGGCAATGTTAGGAATTTGATTGTCTTTCAAATTCAAGTTGTAATTCATGTAACTTTTTTAAGATCTATGTACTGTTGTCTCAGTGAAATAGAATTCGGAAAACTTGAATCATGTTAAGATGATATATACTGGTGCATCTACTTTCCTTACCAAAACCAACATGTGGATTTGAATTATCGTTATTGTCCCATGAACTTTATTTATTAAATGTTTTAACTCAGTACTTGAAATATGTTGTGGATTTTAATCAATTCAGGGTCCTTGAGGCTGCTGCACAAAGAGAAGGAGAGGACAATGAAGGTATATCTCACACATTCTGTCTTTCTTAAACTAACAACTGTTAAATGTTTTTTTTTTCTCAACTGGAAACACTTGCAAATACAGATCGCGAGTCTGATAAAGGATCAGATAATGGAAGAAAAGACCGTGCAATGCCAGATCTTTGTGTAATTTGCCTAGAGCAGGAGTACAATGCTGTCTTCGTTCCGTAAGTACCCTTTCTCTGGTTTTTAATTTATTTTTTCGGATCTTCCAGGTTGATCTTTACAAAAATAAAAAGGAAAAAAAAAAGATAAAAAGGTGAAAAAAATATTATATTCTGAAGTCAGAAGTATTATTTTTAATTTATATTATTCCCTGCCAGAACTGTGCTTAATATCTTTACGCATTTTACTCAAGTCAGAATTTTTTTTTAATTAAACCATCATATTCTGAAGTGGTAGATAAAACTCAATGTCACGATTATATATCTTTCTTGAGCAAAAGTATTACAACTTTTTCTTCGTGCTTGTAAAGTGTTACTATATCTTCTTACATTTTGTGGTGTACCCAAGTTTTAGATGATGTTTATCGAGATTTCTTCATTGTATTCTAGGCCATGCATGGTCAGTATGTGTGGCATAAATTTTATATTATTTATCCAAGTGAGTAACTTAAGGGAACTATGACAACAAAGCTTAATATGCGTGACTGAGGGTGGTTTAAAAAGGTGGTTAACAATCTGAAAGCACGTCAAGTGCACAGTAAATCATATAGAAAAACTTGGTTGCATTGAACAATAGGAATATATTTAGACTCTCCAAAGAGCAATGGAACAAGGACATTCAGTTTATGGCATATGAGCTGTATCAGATGCTCTGTGTTTTACATATCTACATCCTTGTCTAACATGGACACAAACTTGACTTTGTTGCATCCTAGTATTATCTATTATGCCGTCTGAAAGTGTCATGACACTCAATGTATGGCTGTCATTTTTATTCTATACCTGAAGACTGGTTGATCAATCTAAAGAAAGTAGTTGGAATGGCTGAAACCCAAGATATATTTTATCTGGAAAATCTGAACAATCTATCTTAAAATATAAACATCTCCTCTGGGCTTTAGGTGAAAGGCTGGGAGCATTCCTTATGTTTTCCTTCTACTTTATTTCTGTTTGCATTTTTTTTAGTCTGGATTTTGATGCGTTTTATTTATTTATTTATTTATGTCTGCCAGTTATAATGAAACTTGGGGGATACCACTTATTTTCAAAATGATATTTCTCTGAAGATTCATGGGTTTAACAGTAATTTCTAAGTTGGATTAGGGTGGTTTTAAACTCTTACTTTGTATCATTGGAGGCTTTGTTTGGAGTAAAAGCATTTTCTAAAAAGAAATAACTGTGGAACGGAGTGCATTTATATTTATATGACTGCCTGGTTAAATTTTAAGTTTTCACATGCTTTATTACTTATGCATTTGGACTCTTTTCTCATTCTCCTTTTCTTTTTTGAAAAGCGTTGATGATATATTTTTACAGATATGCTTTCATTTAGGAGTTTGACCTTTCATCCCTTGATTAAAAGGGTGGGATGCCCACAAAATTTATTTAAACAACAAGCATGTAAGATATTGGATAGTCAATGTGTCTTGCCTAACCACAGACAGCTAACTTTACATCGGAACTATCCTAAAGAAGTTTGATCTTTCCTCCAGATTCATAAATTATTTCCTATTTTCCCTAGATTTTCAAAAATCATGTAGTTTTTTGTTATTTATTTCTTTCTTTTAGAAAACTTTTGGTTCATAACCAATGACTTAACAAGAATTATTATGTATTGTATACAAGGCCAAACTTATGCGTATTGATTCCATAAATTTTTTCCATGTTTTGGTGACACCTATATGCCCGTATGTATTAACTTGAGGTGTGAGTGAGCATTTTCATTGTCATCAATTTCAATTTTGGTGATCTTTTGATGTGCCCTGTCCCTGCCTGTAATCTTGATGGAATTTAGGTGGACCATATAATCAAAATGAAGAACAGTCAGATGATGAGCAATAGGGCTGATTTTTTTTTTTATAAATTATGTAGACAACAACAATGTAGAGTTGCTGCCTATTGAAAACTGCACCACTGATGACTGATGAGGCAACACGCCTGTCTAACCTGTTACCCACCTGGCGATAGTCCAAGGCTAGGCGCCATCAGATACAGTCACCAGCAGCACATGCATTGGAAATGCTAAATGAATTTTGAATGTTGCCTATATTTGAATTTTAAACTTCAGTTTCAGGCTTTCAGCTAAGCTTATGGTTTGGGGAGTTGTTCATAGAGGCTATTGTGATATATTGTTAAAAAAAGATTTTAGATTATGTTGTTTTAGAAACTGTTAGAGGGGACAGTTAATTAAGTCAAGCCATCGGGTGGCCTCCTTAGAATCCTGGGCATTGTTGCAACAATTTTTGGGTTTTTAGTCGATCCCATAACTTGATTGAGTATTTTTGTGGCCTATAAAAGTCGCCCAAGATCATATCAGGAGATTGACTTTTTTTTTTTAATGTGAAGTTTACGACTCTCATGAAATTTGTAGTTCGGGTTTCATATTGGAATGAATATTTCCCATTTTTATTCAGTTTTTGACCATTGAACAATCTAGTTGTGATGCCTTTGGCAGTCGAGTTGCATCACCTTTGCAGCTGCTGTTGACATCTATGCATTGCTGGCATAATCTTGAATGATCAACTCATTTTGTGATTTTCCAAATTCAAAGATAAAATTAGTGGGTAACATATTTTATAGTAATATCCTTTTATTAATGCATGAGAAGGCAAAAGTGTTGAGAGAGGAGCAATATATCCTATCAGGTAGATGGGTAATGAAACAGTAGCATAAACGACGTGCAATATGAGACTGGATAAAGCATTTGCAAAAAGCTCAGTGAACTTGCTAACCATCAAAATAAGGACAAGGACTGCAACTAAATTAGGATTGGGAAAAAGTTCGAAAGAATTTTCTGTGGGACCGGGGCAAACAGACGGAGGTAGCTTTCTCAGTTTGGCCGTAAGGTCAGCCACAGGAGGTTCATTCGAATTAAAAAAAAAAAGAACAAAGAAAAGAAAAGAAAAGAAAAAAAGATTAGGATCTGTGTCAAGCTGAATGAATTGGAAATTAAATCCTTTAGCTAGTTGCAAGCCTTTTAGAACACCTCTTTGTTCCAGAATGTGGATGGGCAATTCCTCAGCTTTGTCAGCATAGGCCACAAATAAGTCTCCCAGATAGTTAGTCTCTGAGTAGCCCACCAAATCCACCTCTATCTACCATAATAGTTCTGAACTTCCTCCAGATTTTTGGGAATTTTTAATTATAGATCAGCAGGGTATTTCTAAGAGCAGATATAGGATTATTTAACCATGATTTAACCATGAACTCTGCTGTTCATGCAATGTATGGATCTGCTACTATTCTGCACTCAGTTTAGAGTCAACCAGGCCGGTGCATCTTGGTGCACTGTTGACAGTTTTAATTTCTTCGTTTTCCTCCTTGAATGTATTGGAGAAGAGATCACGTTTCTGTACATGTACACACTTTCAATTTAATACAATTCTTCTTACTTATGCGAAAAAATAACTTGGATGACCGTATATCTGAAGTTCTGAACAAGGGTCAATTAAATGGACAAAATCAGAATGATATATTGTCTCTTTCTGAATGATTCTAGGATCACATACATGAGATAGTATATCCAGCATACCTGGTTATTTTACTTGATCAAAATCAAATCTATGCCCGTGAAATTGATCATCATATCAACTTTACTTGACTCGTCTCATGATCAAATTTTCATATAAGCCAGTTATAAATAAGTTTCAGATCATCTTCTTTCTCTGAGTGATGTAATTTGAAGAAAGCATTAGTGTAAATCACAATATATGGATTTGATTACTGTTATTAATTCAATTTGGTGCTGGATAGAACAGAACTCTGTTGTAATACGGATATCCATTATCTGTTTTCTGTATATCTATTTCTGATATTGGGCATTTCTCTTCCTATTTATAATATGAGGGCAAATTCCTACCATTTCCCATCCCAAAAAAAAAAGTGTTTCATACATATTCATATTTTCTGTCTTTGAAAACAAATATAGGTAGGGATATGGAAACATGTTTTTGTCCATGTATTTATCCTATTTTTAAACACAAAATTTATTTTCTTGAATTGCTTGTATTTGCTTATAAATTTTAATAATATCTTTTTGCAATTTTACCTTGTGCTGAATTAATACGAGTACTGCTAATATGAATTACATCATATTTGTTTACTATGGATATTAGTTTCAATATCCGATTGATATCTTCATTCATATTCCTATTTTGTTTGTAAGTTTACTGAATAAATATGAATATGGAAATACTTGTATATGGTCTATATCCACTCCGTTTCATCTCTACTGATGATCGTAGTTTTCTTTTTCTTTTTCCATGTGTTTCGGGATATTTTATCTCATCAAAGGCTGTTAGGTGCATTTGTAAAGTTGATATTCAATTTAATCTGCATTACTTTGGAGATTCTATGTTTAGTTTGGATATTCAATTTTGATTTTTTTTTCTCCTGAGATGACCTGTATTCAAAGTAAAAGAATCAAAATGTTAAAGGTTAGATGACTTGGATTTTACATTTTAAACAAAAACTGAAAATTGAATATTCAATGTATTCATCACCTCCTCTGCTGTCTTAACATTTCATTATTTCTCTCATATGGTGTTATATCTTTCTTGATCCTTCTGCAAAAAATTGTTCAACTTCATTCACATAAGCATGAATAATAATTACTGGTTCTCTACCGTGCAACCTGAACCTGAAAGGTTTTTCTTTTACGGATCGAAACCATGATTTTTTCCTTTGTGAAAAGCCGGCAAACCGCTTGATTTTTGTTTAACTTGATTGGTAATTATGGTTTTTAGACTGACCATGTGTTTGGGAAATTAAAATCAAAATATTCTATTCATATAACCTTGCGTGAGTGATGACTAGAGATTTATTTTGTTATCCACAAATTAAAATTGATGGACTGACATGCTTAAAAATTTTCATTTCAGGTGCGGCCATATGTGTTGCTGCACTACTTGTTCTTCACACTTGGCGAACTGTCCACTTTGTCGAAGACGGATTCAACAAGCAGTGAGGACATTCCGCCATTAAGTTTGCATTTAGGTTCAAGGACTCTCATGGGAGATTTTTTTTTTTTTTTTTTTTTGGTGAGAAAAAGAATTAAAGACTCATCCACTGACAGCCACTAAATGGAGTTGCATGCAGACTTTTCTTTGGAATAAATGTTTGGTTACCATTACACGCGCTGCTATGCACAATTTTTCATTTATCATAGCATTGTTTGAATGTTGTGTCCTCATCTCCTTGTTTTAATTGTACAAAGGCCTTAATAAGCTTAAGATAGGGCATCAGTCTGTTTTGCGATTCCGTTTACAATCTTACTCATGTACATAGAATGTATTTCATTAAATGAGTGTATTTCAAGGAAACAATAAAAATGCAATGCGAAAGGCCATACAACCTTTTGAAGAAAGGAAATATACCATATTGGTCGGGACCTAAAGTATCCATAGACTGGTCATGAGTCTAATTCCCAAGGACAGAGCTATGTGGGTCCACCTCCGACTCCAAGCAACTGGCAAGATCCCGTGTGGTTTGTTTGAAATGGTGTCACGTGGTCACGTGAGGAATTCTGTAACAGATTGTCTAGTATACGAAACCCTGAAGAATCTTCTTATCTGGCACGGAATATCCCTCCGAATCAGTAGAGACGGTTACACTCAATTTGTCTTCTTACTCCGTAAAAAGGAAGACACCTGAACAATACAAGGTTTCTCACTCATTCTCTATTAACATATTCTCTTAAAAAAACCTAGAATCCTTACTAACTTAAGTGTCGGAGCCCCTCTGGCTTGCACCACATCGGTATCAAAAGGTTTCTGAGTGTAACTATGTAATAGTTAGGTCACTGCTCATTGGAAAAGCTCTGTCCCATCCACTTTGGTTGAGGGGAATGAGAACAACTAGTCAATCCTACGGATGCCACACCTCCTTTTTACAATTGCAAGTGTATTGGGAACCACTAATAATTCATGCTGAACTTTGCCGAGTTGAGGGGGACATACGAGTTTATACTATTGAAATTGTACATGGAGAAATGATTTGGTAATTCAAAATATGACATACTTAAGCAAATAAAAACATCACATTTCACCATTTCAAACTCCATCCAATAGTAATAGGACAGCACATGTCCTTTTGATTGATTTAAAATTTGTTGAGCGTTGGACAATTTGGCAAACTTGGAAGGACACGAAATTCTTAAGCTCGAGGGTGTATGTGGAGAATATGTGGGACTCAATCGGCTTATTTTATCAAAGAGTGAAGGCGTGCTATAGCCGGAGTTGTAGATACCCCAATTTTGACAGTTCAAATAAATGAAAATACTTCAAGTAATATTTAGAAATGATCACATTTGGAATCTAAAAGAAAACACCTCTAAAGAAAAAAACCGGAAGGAGAAACGCTGGCCCCCAAACACTCTGGGACATAAAGTTAGTATTTAATGTTGATGATTGCGGTGGTTTCTTACTATTAGCCGCCCCTTCACTGACGGTTTACTCCTAGTAACTGCCCCAAGTCACCGTTTGTCAGAGATTGGACGTTTGACAGGTCATCATGGGGGCGGCATCTTGAGAGTAGCTGCCCCTCACCTGAACAATTGTCAGATACGCAAAGATCTAATGAGTGTAAAATCAAGCACCCTTGTATCCAATTTGATCTATTGTCCAGTAGACACTCCCCTGCCCCTTTTTACTATAAAATAGGGGGTATCCAACACTTCTTCAACTCATCAAGAGATCATCAAGCATCATTTAAATCTACTACAATACTCACTTGATCACCAACACCACAAAGAATCTTTTGAGAGAGAGAGAAAGAGAAAAAGACCATTTGATTGAGAAGGAAAGCCATTCTCACCAAATTCCACTTTCCAAAAACCCTCTCCAAAACCCTAGTTAAACCTAGTTTAACTTCAGCTAAAACCCAAACCAAACTCTACCCAGCCTTTGCCCAAATAGAGCCAGGACCCTGGCGGCTAACCCTAACTAATTGTCCCCCTTTAGGCGGCTGAATCCCACTAGCCGACCCCCCACTTCCACCCTGTCTTTTAAACCTCCCTTTGTCAAGTCCCCGACGCAGAAAATGATTCCCTGTTTTCACTTCTGTGTACGGCTGGCCGTGTCTCAGAGCGGAGAATCCACAATCCTCCTGAAGACAATCAACAACAACACCAACTTTTCTTGTTTTTTCAGAAAGCAGGTGACAATCACAACCACCCCTAAATCCTCCTGAGGAGCTGTCGGGTGCCTCAGCAAGGAACCAACCCCAACCACGCCCCCTCCCCCTTCCGAGAGACGATCCGACCAAGCCCTCGATATGCATTCGGATCCAAACCTCCGGAAAACCCCCACACCCGCCATTTTGGAGGCCCAAAGCACCCCCGAAAACCAATACCGACAGGGGTGAGAGAATTTTCTTTTAGGGGAGGTTTCACTGAAGATGGAATGTAATGGGCGAAGTGGTGAGGGAGGGGACCTTGGTACACCCCATCTATGGAGGATCACTTCAAACCTCGCCAACACTTATGCATCGGATCCCATAAAAACTCCAAAGTTAAGCCTTCTTAGGTGAGAGTAGTACTAGGATGAGTTCCTGGGAGGTCCTCGTATTGTTTTGTTTTATTTTCTCTCACCCCAAATTTAGACTTGTAATCACACTTCTGTTAATGAAAATGGTTGTGCCAAGAGTGTACCTTATTTCACAAAATTTTTTTTTAGTCAAAACCAATTTAAAATGACATTGAACCCAAATAAAAAAAATACATACTCACATGATATGAGCAACCTCTTCCAAAAAAAAAAGTGTTGACTATAACTTTTGGTTTGCATTATATCACTTTTGAATTTATATAGTGATTTTCTTACCTGTCTTGGTCAAATTTTGCATTATTAATTTTTTTTTCAAAAATATAGAAAAAAAGATTTAATCATCCAGATTTTGACAAAAAAAATTGATTCAAAACCCTCTCAATAGCGGGTAAGAGGGGAGGTGTAGAGCATCTTTATCAATCAAGTAGTTTTATAATAGTGGTTCACCTTCATTGGTAGATTGAGCAACTCGTCGAAACTAATGAGAAATTGAAAAACACGCATTCTAAAAACGATAGAATGACATGTCATTTTCTTATTGACTCAAAATGATTTTATTTAAATTTTGGTCATAATCTAGGTCACCGGATCAATACTAAAAATTAAATTATGAATACATAACACATTCAATCCCTCAAACAACCCCTCCTTCCAACAACCATTCTCTTATCTTTTTTCCAATTTAATACGTGTTCCATCACTTTTGAATTGATATATTGTCATATTCTAATTTGAATCAAATTTTGCGTTATTATTTTTTTTAAAATAAAAAGAAAAAGATTTAAAAATTCAAAATTTGTCATAAACCGAGAAAATGGTAACTCAACCATTCAAAATAATTAATTATAATTAAATAATAAAATACCATTTCTGATTGGATTTTATTAATATTTTGGTATGGAACAACACTAAAAAAAAATGAAAAAATGTTAGGACAATCCTGTGGACAGCTAGCACATATTTTGATTTTTAAAAAAAATTAAAATATCATCTTATAAGATATATATATTTTTTTGATGAAAAATGTAATCTTTTGAATTAAATATATCTATTTTTAATTTAATAAATATAAAGAAATTTAATGAGAAATATTTAATTGCACAGCTATAAAAGTATTCAACTATTCTCTTGAGTGTCCGGATTTGCGAACAAGAGTGTTGCATCTCTATCCCCAAGGCCTTTAGCATGATGGTTAAGGACATCCTCACCTTTGGGGGAGGCGCATGATCAAGACCTGCTATAAGCTAGCTGGTAGTGTGGCAGTGGGCTTTGGCCTCTGATCCTAGGTCATGTTAGCCTTAGTTAAAATTTGCTTTAGATACAGTGCTTTGTTAGGCCATCTCCAGCCTTACTTAAATTTATACTCAAATTTTATTTAAAAATTTAAGTAAAAACTTGATTTAATATAGTGCATCTCGAATTATCACTTTGTGTTTTATTCAATTTTTTTAAAAAATTCTCATCTTATCCCAATTATTTCCTAAAAGCATTTTCAAAGTCCTTCTTCTAAACATATTTGGCACTTAATTTTTATTCCCTCCAAGATGCTCAAAAGTAAAAATCATAATCATCCATTAAAAAAAAAAAAGTAAAAAAAATGAAAACGAAGATTGCATAAAGAAAATCACATGGTTTGATAAAGGGTTTTTTTTTTTTCTTTGGGTTTCAAGCTTGAAAATTTGGGAGGGGATTTAATTTAATTAATTGGAAGTTGAAGGTGAAGTTGGAGAAAAAAAAAAAAACAATGTTGAAAGAAAATGTGGAGATAAAGGAAAAAAAAAAAAAGCTGTGAGTAAAGATTTGAATAAAAACTTGATTTTGTATGGGTATAGATAAATAATTAGAGATGTTTTTGGATGAATTTTACTCAAATTTAAATTTGAGTAAATGTTTAGATATGAGATTGGAGATATTTTTAACAAATTAAAAAAGGAAAATGATACACTCAATCACATTCTTAAACCAAAACTCAAGTCTCACATGTTTTCATTTTTTTAAAAATAATAAACATCATATAATAAAGTATATTTTTGATAAGAAGTGCATATTGTTCTTTTTCGAATTGAATGAATCCATAAGTGTAAAAAAAATTAATAAAATATATATATCATATAACAAAGTATATACTTTATTGAATGACAAAATATATAGGTACGTGTTTTGAACCGTGAAAAAAAAACTGAATCTCCCATTACTCTTAAATAAATAAAAAAGGGGCGCTGTGTCTCTCGAACAGGCCTCCTCCACCTTCTCTCTTCCAACGACCATTCTCTTCTCTTTCAAAAGATCAAAACCACCATTCAATTAATCGGTTGATAATGCATTTCCCATCCCTCCCAGCTATGATTCCCAAACACACCACCAATTCCTTCCCAATCATCTTCTCATCCCCGCTTCGGAGATGGACGTCTCTCATCACCTCACCACGCTCCTTCCTCACGATCCAACGGCCTCCTCCGTCGGGAGCACCGTCATCTCTCTCACCGTCTTCTTCACCCTCCTCTGCGCTTGCATCGTCATCGGCCACCTCTTTGTGGAGAACAGATGGGTTAACGACTCCACCATTGCCATTCTTCTCGTACACTCCCTTCACTTTCTTTCAATCAATCCCTCTCTCTATTCAATTTGTTTTTCTATTCGATTATGATCTGTGAATTTTTTTTTTTTTAGGGTTTGTGTGCAGGGTTTGTGACATTGCTCATTAGCAAGTGGAAGAGTTCGCGGATTCTCGTCTTCAGTGATCAGCTCTTTTTCATTTTTCTGTTGCCTCCTATTATCTTCAATGCCGGGTAAGCGTTTATTTCTCGCCTTCTGTGTTTCATGTGTATGTCAATTTTTTGTAACTGTTTGAATGATCTTGGATCTTTTTCAAAATTCTCAATTTTTCAAGCGAGGTGATTAAAAGGGTTAAGAGTGTTTTCTGGGGAGGGGGGTGTGGCTTTGGTAGTTTGGAGTCTTTTTGTGGGCATGTAAAACCTTTTTTTTTTTTTCACAAAGGACTAAGGATATGAGGAATTCTTCTTTATGTTGCACTTAGTTGTAAAGCAGAATCCTCGCCCGAGAGAATTGATGGTTGGAAGGTAGAATTTCCATGAGTTTGATCAGTCTACAACAAGTAATATGTTTATGTCTTCGTTGATGCTAATGGACGCATGTAGTCTTTCTTTATTGAAAGAAGGGTTGTTACACAAAATTTAAAGATCAATGGAAATATCCAAGGATGAAATAGAAGGCAAAAAGAGAGGAATAATGGTAGTCTTCCATGAAGAAAAGAGAAAGAAAAAAAGAAGAAGGGATTTTTAGTTTTAAGTCCATGTAAACATGCCTATTTAGGGATCGATCCCTCCCTTCTTCATATTTATTTTTAAGTCCCCATATTCAACTGCCTATTTGATTTTTGGTCCCTCCGTCAAACTTACACTTTCATACACCGTTAATTTGTGAAATGTGATTTTATTTTTAAGTTCCTGTAAACTATGTTATTTAGTGATCAGTCCCTCCTTTCTTCATATTTCATTTTAGGCCCCTAATCTCAAACGCTTTTTTCTTATTAGTCCATGGACAAAAATGAAAACATGTGTAGTCTGAGTTTTGAACTATAAAAATGATCGAGTCTAACATTTTCCTAAGGAAAATAATATGTCCAGCCTCTCGTATAGCCCTAATTGCAGTGCATACAATTATTTTTTTAAAAAAATCATACACTTTTACATTGAAGTTCATGCTGTTATATGAATTGAAATGTATATTGAGATACACTAGTGTATTTTTTTAATTGAAAAAATGATAAAAAAATTGCGCCATACACAATGATAGAACCCCATACACTATGATAACACAGTTTTTGGTATATCTATGTGATTCTTAAATAGATTTTGATTATAAATTTGAATTATTAAGAATTATCCCGAATACATTTTTTATATTTAAATAGTTATCCAATAAAATTCTATGATTATATTTATTAAATAAATCAAATTTATAATCAAAATCTACTTAAGAATCACATAAATATACTAAAAACTGCGTTATCATAGTATATGAGGTTTTATCATAACGTATAGCGCAATTTTTTTTTTTTTTTTTCAACTAAAAAAAAGAACTAGTATATCTCAATATATATTTCAATTCATATAACTACATTAACTTCAATGGAAGAGTGCATGATTTTTTTTTAAAAAAATGGTTTGCACTGCAATTGGGGCTGCATGAAAGAGGGACATCATTTTCCTTAAGAAAATGTTAGACTCGGTCATTTTTACAGTTCAAAACTTAGACAACACATGTTTTCATTTTTGTCCATGAACTAATAAAAAAAAGTGTTTGAAATTAGAGACTTAAAATGAAATATTAAGAATGGAGGGACTGATCACTAAATAACATAGTTTAAAGGGACTTAAAATCACATAAAATCACATAAAAAAATAAATAAAAAATAAAATCACATTTCACAAATTAACGGTGTATGGATGGACGTTTGACGGAGGGACTAAAAACCAAATAGGCGGTTGAATATGGGGTTAAAAAGAAATATAAAGAAGGAAGGGATCAATCTCTAAATAGACATGTTTACAGGGACTTAAAACTAAAAATCCAAAAAAAAAAATGCATAACACCAGGTTAGAGTTCTATATTTTTATATAATAAACCTTCCCTTTCAATCCGCCCTGATTCATCCCCTATCATACGTATTTTTCCCACCACCCCCTTCTCAGTATTTTTCAATGTAATTTTGTTGTTGATCGATTATTTTGTTATTTCTGGAAAGCCACAGCCTCTCAATAAATTGCTTGCGGGTTGGTTTGCATGAATTGGCCATAACATTTTGTCCCCCTTCTTTTTCCTGCTATAAGAATGACTATACTTTGTTTGCAGAATTGAATGAATCTTGTTCCAAAAGCACCTGTTGAACTTCTCCAAAATTTTCCAGCAGCCAACCACAAAATGGTCCATTGTTTCCACCTCCTCCGTAGAGTGATAGGAAATCAAATGTCATTATAGAATAATTTGAAGCATTATTGTTTATTCCACTTTCATAGGAGATTTCACACGGCTAACAGATCAGAAGTGTAGTAAGGTATAACTTACTACTAAAAGTTCATTCCTTAAAGAGTATAGTGGGTCCCATTGTCTTTTGCATGTACAGAGAGGAAATTAATTACGAAATGCTACTCCGTTGCACTATGTATCCTTTCTAAAAGAACCCTGTTGAACCATAGTTGATGTTTGGGTTGTGTTTGCTATGTCATTAAAAAACTTATTTGTGAGTCATCAGTCAATTCTTAATATGAATATTGAAGATGGAAGAACTATTGAAAATCTGCACATTCATTGGTCATAAGTTTCATGTAAACACAAGTTTCTTAAAGTTATTGAAAATACTTTAGATCAAAAAAGATTTGAAAATGAGTGAACCAATGCTCTGAAAATATTTTTAAGATTACTGAGGTTGTTTTGAAATGATTTTGAATAAAAAAGTTTTCAAAAGAATGTAAATCTCATACTTGGAAGTTCCTGTCTGTCTTGGTATGTCTGTACCATCAAGAAATTTGAATGAGCTTTTCACGGTGTGTACAAGTGATTTGAAATTTGAATCATGTCAAGATCCAAAATTATAATGATTTGATTATTTTGATTCTATGAGATGATGTCTCCATAAAACTAGTAACTTACACTTTATAGATGACTAAAGGACCGTCCAGATGTTTTGTAGGCCAGATTCCATGGAATATTTTTCTCAGCTCATTTCCCTCCAAATTGAGCTGAGACTCGTCCTATATACCCAAGGTGGAGAATTTCAAATTTTCAGATAGCATTTTGAGAGGTTTTTAAATCTATACAACTCTTTGGAGATTTTTTTTTTATACAAAGAAAACCCTAAATTTCTCATGTTTGCACTCAGATGTTAAATGTGATATGCGCCGATTGTTTGGTAATGGTAGAGTCCTTTAAATCCTTACCGCGATAGATCAGTGCTGTTGTGTGTATCGATCTCCAAGCTTCCATGGCTCTCCTTCAATGGGTTACTAGTCTGTGTCATCCTCATAGGTATTAAACTTCATTCCTCCATGGTTCCCCTTGAATGGATCATTGTGGTATGTACCATGCTTGTGTCAATTTTCTTTTTTATGACTCTTATCGATTATATCATTTTCATGGTTTGCATCGTATCTAGGTTTTCCATGAAACCTGACCTCAATGCACTTATTGGGACGAACAAAATCACTATTGTGTTGATTGTCGTCTTGATTTTCTACATGGTACCTACAAACTAAGAGCTCCTCTGCATTCTTACTCCTATAGGTTCATAATCAAACTGAAGATCTTTGTCTCTCTGAGGATAATACACTAGGCACACACTTCATCTCTTCCTGACAGGGCTCAAGGCATGGGAATCTACCCCCATGCGATGAACAAGCACGCTAATTGTGGAGTTGAATTTGTGAGATCTTGTTGTGAGACCATCTGTCTCCATTATGTGATTGATATTCCGGGCTGAATATTTTACCCGTCGTCTTTGGTGTGGATGATGAGAGGGGCTAGCGGATGAATAACCCAAAGTGTTGTCGTGAGATCAAGCTAACAACTTAACAACACTAACAACCTAAGATAATCCTAACAACTTGACCACTCTAACAACCAAATATAATCCTAAGAGCCTAACCACTCTAACAATCCAATGTAATCCTAATAACTTGACCACACTGTCATCCCAATATAATTCTAACCTAACATATTATTTGACGAATACCTCAACAACTCAGTCAAACAAACTTCCCAAATCTCTAAAGGTAGTGACCCGATTTGTACCAGAAGCATTCAGAATCCAACTTCCTCTTCTCTGACAATCCAACTCTCATGATGCAAATTATGGAGGTTGCTCTTAGTTGGTTGTATCCATTGAGAGCTCTCTGTTTTTCTTTGATAAATGTATAGTATGTGTACTATTTAAATTATTGTATTTCCTCTTTCTTTTTTGATGTAAGGAGATCCGTCGTCTCCTTTTTCGGGGGTTTCTTGAAATAAGATTCACCTTTATTTTCCTCAAAAAAAAAAAATGATTTCTAGTGCTTTACTTACCTCAGATGGATTGAAATGTTCAGGGGTTATGTCATGTACAGATCATCAAAAGATAGTGGATATTGATCTGACTTCCCATGAAGAAAACTATATCATTGTACTACTTTTCTGGTATCTCCCCTACTAGTCTTGAGATGCAGACAAGTAGGATATAATGATTCATACCAATCTGAGGAGATAAATATACCTGGTGAAAGGTAGTCTAGATGCAGATTAGGAAGATGGAAATCTAAATGAAGTGAGATTTGGGCCCTAGAAAACATATGGTGAAAATTAGTGCAAATTATTTTACAGATTATGGTGGCGGTGACTTCCTAAAATGTAGGTAATTCTTGAACGTGGCAATAAAGTCTATGATATTACTATTATTCCTATTCCTTTTGAAAAGTTTGATGTTAACTATTACATTGTTAGTTTAAAATTCTGAATACAAGTACAATAAAGGATCACAAAGTTATACTTGATGATGATCTAATTGCCATCCAACTTACATGGCCGAGAAACAAAATTTTTCCTGATTCAATGAAACACCCCCTTCCCCCCACAACAAACAAAAGTAGAGGACAAAAGACAAAAAATTACGAAAAGAAGCTGGATGTGTGTCTCATATCAGTTTGAGAAGTAATAAGAAGATGATAAAATTCTTTAGTTTACATATCATTCATACTGTATAAATGTACATTCTTTATGTAACAAGCAATACATATCATGTTCCACATACCTTCCTTGTTGTTAAGGATAACCACATTCATTTCCCAATTTATAACTGCTTTCGTTTTAGATTTTAACAAGTTGATTTACTCTTTGTTCTTTTCCAATGTCACCTTGTTTTCTCTGTCATGCTATTTGACCTGACTTATGTGGCATTTCAGACAGGCAGGGTTCATTTAATTATGTAATAACTCATATAGTCTGCCTTTTTCAATGAATGCCAATTTTTTTTTACTTTTTGCAACTTGAAAACATGTTTCTAGGTTCCAGGTTAAGAAAAAACAATTTTTCCGGAACTTTCTCACTATAATGTTATTTGGCGTGTTCGGCACGTTGGTGTCTTTCTGCATTATATCAATAGGTAAGTAATCATTCAAGTTGATTTCCCTTCCAGTATATGGACACTTTATTCCTTTACGTTATGTTCTGTATTTAATCATTGTATTTTTTTCAAAATGTTTTTTGATCGCGCCAATATTTAAAACATGTGAATGGTTGATTCTTTCCAATGGTTG
Source organism: Acorus gramineus (assembly GCA_030737835.1). Taxonomy (NCBI): domain Eukaryota; kingdom Viridiplantae; phylum Streptophyta; class Magnoliopsida; order Acorales; family Acoraceae; genus Acorus; species Acorus gramineus. The sequence goes on along the minus strand of CM060848.1, from coordinate 20,311,751 downwards.
TACCTATATAACAAGGATAGGTAAACCTGAACTGTAGGAACATTTGAAGATCTGAACTGGCCTGTATTATATCTCAGAAAAAAACAATGATAAATAGATGAATTTTGAGGCCATACATGGACAAAATGTTAAATTGAGCAGTATTAAAATCCTCTTCTTTTTTTTTTTTGGTGAAAAAAGGGACAATGTGCCACTTGAGCCATGTTAACCAGAGTCCAAGCTCCTAAATAAAGGAGTGGGGCAAAAATCTGACCTCCAAACTAAATGAGAAATTTACAAGTCCTAAAACAAAAGGCTAAATTGATCAAAACCCACCAAATACAAATTCTAATGGAACTTTAAGCAAGAACCCAACCCTGACCTCACTAAATGTGCACTGTAACAGCCCCTAATTTATGCATCCCTCAGTTACCGCGGAAAAACATAATCCTAGAATTTTCAGAATAGATTTGAAAATTTTTCTTTGTTAAAAATTAATAAATCTAGAGAGCCTCTTTCTCCTTCAAAAGTCCTATATTTTGATTGTTGACGTCAATCCAGTATGGATCAAGGAAGGTACTGAATAACACACGAGAAAGGTTTGAGCACATGGTTGGGAGCATCACGAGTAGGATTGTTAGAGGGGTCCAAGGTCGAAGATATCGGGGATGCAGATATGACAAGGCTGGATTTTGGATGGATCAGATAACATTTGAGTTGTAGCCTGATGGTTGTAGTACTTTTATTATTCTCTATTGATTGGTTCCTAGAAAAGGTCTCTTGGTTTTTTCTTTAATGGATTTCTACATAAAGTTCATTGTGCCAGCATAGTTATAATTATTCTTGTAAATGTTGAATGTGTCATATGAATGACTGATTAGGAGTTCTGATTTGAAAGTAATTCTGATCAAATTATTAAATCCGAAACAGAATAATAGGAAAGCCTATCAATCCCCCATTTAGGTCTCTTGTAACACAGGGACTTTCAAAATGTTGAGTACATTAGTGATTAATGTCATCTTTGTTATTCCCAAAATTGTGTGTTTTTGGCAATCTTTGTGGCAGAACTAATATAGAGTTAATGCATCTAACTGAGTCTATTGTGTCTGAGTGAAAAACAAACCGAAAACTCAAATATTTGTCTCCAGGCCTTTGGTACTCTTGGAATTGGTAATCTTTTCAAACTTGATATTTTCAGTTTCAATTTGATTAAAAATATTTTTGATCAATGTTACGTGAGTTTTTTGTTTGATATTTCAATTGTTTTTGAAAGGATGGAATAAGGTTTTCAAATGATTTAAAAAAATGTTTTGGGAGTCATAGGCTACCACTGAAACCATCCATAAACTGTCACCCACTTCCTTCAGCGCTAACTAACAACACGGTCGCCTCACTTTACTCAAAACCACAATTCGTCACATTTTCCCTAAGTGTAGCTGGAACTTTCTTTATAGCAAGAATTGAAAATAATATGAAAAAATGGAGAATTTCAAGCGTTTCAAAATACCATACCCAAATTTCTGGGCAGACTTGTTGTTGATGGGCTGGATCATTAAGAACATGATCTGGATGACTTGGGGTCAGATGGGTTTTTAAAACCAACTTTCTATCTTTCTGAACGATGATTTTGATCGTCTTAACCAAATTATTTTTTTCACTTTGGATACGATTTTTTCATGGACCATGCGATGTATTTGAATTTTGAAATTGCTAATATTTGAAATTTGTTGAGATTATATAAAAGATTTTCTGGATTTGTTTTGTACCAGAATATTCGTCTGTAATGGTCTGGATGATCAGGGTTCTTGTAGCACACCTATAATTTTTTAAGAGGATTATTGTTATTGAAAACCTAGTGAGCCTTTGAGAAGAATCTCTCTTTACCCTTTTCATGGTGGTATTACATATTTGAGATTTATTTGTTATTCAAGACCTTCAGCTTTGGTTTTTATTGTTCCTCTTTTGGTTTATGAAATCTCTACCATATCCTTCAAATCTTTATGGCTTTATGGCCCAAGTTGGATCAAATTTGAGTACATTGTTGCTGGGTAGAAATAAGGTTTATTTGTCACCGGGTAGGAACCAAGACAATGTCAGACCATGGTAGACGTGTTGATCAGTTGAAAGTCAGAAAGAATCACTACCATCATAGAGATATGAGGTGTTGAAGTAGAAGGGTCTACAGCATGATGGATATACTGTGAGCCAGCCAGGAGGGTTAGATCTAGGTAGGACCAGGGTGAATTTGTGAAGTTCTTACTTCTATAGGCTTGCTATCTGGACTAAATTGCGTGATTTTTTTTCCAGTTGAGTTTTCCACGTAAAAGTTCTCTCTTATATGATTGTGATTGTTTGATTTTTATGTTTATTACTGTACAAACATTCATGTATGCTAGTTTGATTCTTTACATCAATCATTTTTTCATTAAATATTGTATTGATTAGATCTAATATTGAATTAATATAATTTTTTAGAAAAATTTAAAAGCACAAGTTGATCTATTCACCCTCCCCATAGGTTTTGGATGCTATCAAAGGTTGCCATTTCAGTCTTCAATATTGCCTATATTCCAGGACTCAATGATTAACTTTTCAAATAGTGGTTAAAAATAGTTTATAACCTTGACTGTTCTTCTGCACAAGGATATTAAAAGATCTAAGCATGTCCAAGGTGAACATTGTAATTTTAAAAATCACTGCCATAGGAAATATGTATTTCGAGCTGAATGGTTTTATGGTTTCTTTTGATGTTTGCTATGTCATCTAGAAAGTATGTCCAAGGTGGAGAAAAACTTTTCTTTTCCATTACTGTCTCTAATCAACTGATGATATGTGCTTATCTTTGACATTTGTAGGTTCATATTTTCTCTTTAAGGAGATTATGACAACAACATTCTCTGTGAGTCAAGACTATCTAGGTGATCTCTGATCTTTTGAAATGAGTTCCTCACTTCTCTTTGGTACTCTCTTATTAATATCAAAACCTGTTGTAGCTGTGGGTGCTATATTTTCGGCCACAGACTCAGTTTGCACATTGCAGGTAACTTTACTATGCTTTTAATGTAAGCATCTTTCTTATATAATTTTCATTAATTTGTTTCACTTGACGTCAGTCTTTCTGTATAGGTTCTCAGTCAGGAAGAAACACCCCTGCTTTACAGCCTTGTATTTGGGGAGGGAGTAGTCAATGACGCTACATCTATTGTTCTGTTTAATGCAGTTCGAAAGCTTGACTTTAGCGACATTGATACACTTGTAGTCCTCAAACTTCTTGGGACTTTCGTTTATCTTTTCTTTACAAGTACTGCTATTGGAATTGGTGTAAGTTAATTGTTCTCAGTTTGAAACTACACACTCTTAGTATAAGTATACTTTACAAATTAATTGATTTAATTATGTATTATCTTGAATTATCATTGGTTATATGTATATATATATATATATATATATCTTCTCTGATTGACTTTGTTGTGAATATGCACTATTACAACTACTATCATCACTGTTCCTTTTTCAACTTTTCTTGTTAAATTTATGACTCAATTTCCCAGATGTTATTGTCCAGGCTAATGTTAATATAAGCTTAATCTTTCATGTCCTCAGTAGTTGGATTTGATTTGTTCTTTTAGGTATTGCCCATCCTTGGAGCTTGAAATCTAGATTGTCACTTTTTTTAATTTTTTTTTATAATCAGAGGTACCCCCCGTGGCTGACCTTCCGGTCGAGCTGGGAAGGCTACCTCCGCCTGTTTGCCCCGGTCCCACGGAAAATCTAGATTGTCACTTGTTGGTGAATTTTTGGTTGACATTGCACCTCTCTAAATCACCACAGTTCCTTTTTCATTAATTTATAAAGTGCAAGTCATTATCTTTACTATATGAATTCATTTCTAATTTCTCTTTTTAGACAAGCATCCATCTCAACATCATCATTTCAGTCATATGCATCCTGTGTTATATTTTTATCAGACTACTAGTGTTGGTATTTTCAGCGTATTCAACTTTGTGGATTTTTCTATGATTTTGCTAGTGGTCAGGGAACACACCATTTGTGATGAATATTTGAGCTTCCATACCTGGCTTTTAAAATACTAATGGTTATGATTCATCGGGGATTTCTCAAATCAACAATGCCATCAAGGATTAGTTAGCAGTGAATATGAGAATCTAAAAATTTCAACTATGAACAAACAATATAAATTGTTTATGTTTGTTGTCATCTGATTCTTATGATCATGAATGACAAGGATTGTTAGTAGTTTGGAGAATAAATTTATATATTCAATGCATTCAGAGAATGCCATGGTAAACATTCTTTGAGCTATTCATTAATTTCACAATCAGAAACTGTTTGGGACTTTGATACGTAGTAGATAGGATGGTCTCTCCGAAAATAACTGAACTAGATTTAGATGGACCCTGAAAGAACAACTACAATTTCACTTGTTAGTAATTTTTTTTTAATCGTTTTCCTTAAATATGTCGTGTTCTTATTTATTATTTATTATGAAATGCAATGAGCTTATTGCTATCGTAATTGGCATTTAATATTTTACATTATTTTCATAATGGGTTGTCCTTTTTGTGTACTTGGGATAATTGTTCCATGTTAAATGGCATTTTTACTTGAAATATCATCGTTTGCCCCTATGAGTACATGCACCTTGTTGATTTACTTTGATAGATAAAAACTACATACTCCCAGATTACATGTGAGGAACGGAGGAAGCATGTACCTGAGGTACCACTTCTGCTCCAAAAGCGTTATCCCCTATTAGGAAACATTTGTTGAAGATCGGGCTTTGAAATTATCAGCAATATTCTCCTAAAAGTTGGGGGATGTTCTTTTTGAGATATAAAAAAAGATTTATAAATAAGTTTTAATTGTTTCCGTAATACTAACACTGAAAGATGGAATTGCATTGAAAAAAATTCCTCGGTTACTTATAACAATGTAATAATGAAAATGGACCATTATTTGATTTTTTCAGCTAAAAAGAATAAAAAGTGGATATTTGATATCCCGTGACTTCATGACTTGCGAATTTGTCCACTGTCACCACCGTCATATTGCATGGCCTTACTAACAATTTACTACTTTTACATTAGTTTAATAAACAAAAAAAATCAATTATTGATAGATGGACCTAGTTCCTGTATATTAGGGGATGAATTATTGGAATGGCTCTTACTTTATTGTTGATATCTACCTTTGTGTCTCTTATTTTATTAATGATTTCATACATTGAAAGAAAATGTGTATGTAGAGATATGAAATTTCATTTGCTTCACAACTTCTACTGCTTTCCATGGATGTCAAATTGATATGTGTATCCAAGTCATCGGATTTTGCAAAGTATGCATCAAACTTGCTAATATATGAATGCATATGAATGTTGATTCTATGTTAGTGATATCCATCTTTATGCTACTGTATAAAATATTTATTTACATGCCACTATGTTTACTACATGCCAGGTGGGACTCTTGAGTGCCTATGTTATAAAGACGCTTTACTTTGGGAGGTTTGGTGTTCTAATTCATCATTCATTTTCTTTATGTTCCACCATGTTTCATGTTTGGTGCTCCAAATTTACTATCCCTTTTATTCATAGCATTTTTTTTTAAGTCCCCATTTCTGTTGTATTTAATAGATAGCAAGCTTCTTGTCATTTGATGGGATTCACTTGCACAATCACATGGAGTTGAAAACTATAATTGAGCTGAAATGGAAGAGTGTCCAGCATATTATGTTTTTATGTTTTATAAAAGTGATTGAAACATAGGCAAGAGTGATTTTTCTTGGAGGCAAGGTAGACAACTTCTACCCCGACTATGTATTAATATAATATAATCAATGGTGACTGAAGTCCGAAATAGATGAGAGGGAACATGGACTAAATCATGCAAAATACATAAAAAAAAAATAGTGAATAAGTAGGAACGCAAACATCAAGAGGTAGAGGAGGACTTTACGATCCAGATCATGTTCCACTCTCGCCCCACCGTTGCTCTAGTCCAAAATGACTAGTTCCCCCCATACCACCTTGACCGCTCTCGCGCTAGCGATCCCGATCCCCAATCTTGGATAAGACCCACCATTGTCTTCCACAAATTATCGCAGTACACTCTTTGACCTTTAAACATGGGCAAGAGTGATGATCGAATATAAAATCAATTTGGAATTATAATTTATCAATTTTACAATGCAAAAATATCCGTATAAAGATTAAGAGGTGTTATACATTTTTTTGGTGATTAATCTATATGATATATATTAAAGAGACCGTGTTAGAAACACAAGATCTATATTGCAAGGGACAAAATAAAGCTTTTAAAAAAAACATCATTCTTCCTCTCTTGTGCTAATGCGATGACGTTGCTGATGGAACTTGGAAGAGAAGAATATCATTAGAGAGAGAAGAAAAGAGAAACTTTTATTACTAAATGATCAGGAAGGTACAAGTTGGATACCTCTGTAAGCTTAACCTAGATATATAATTTCTAACTTGACCGTCTCTTCCCTAAAAAAGGGTCCAATTTATAGGTCTTCAGGCTTGTTGAGATTAACTAATATCTATACCAAATAGGATTTTCTCAGATATTAGAGGATCGATACTCGATAGTCCATGTTGGCAATTTGCATCTAATTGTGGGGATTGATGGTGATTTTCATGATGTTGACTTCGAGACTCAATGAGAGTGCCTTGTACCAACAAGAAATAGTCAAGTAATGAGCATCCTTGAATGAATTTCATTTTCTTTTCCTCCACAAGTTCATCCATAACCTCCCACATTCTAATCGTGAGGACCTTAGAGATGATCTTGTAAGCCCATTATGCAAGCTAATTGCTCGAAACTCTTTCAAATACTTGAACCTACCCTCTTTAGGAATCTAAAACAAGAAGTGTCAAGGATCATACATCCTTGCAAACCCTTATTATATCATCTTTCACAACTTTTCCATAGTGTTGGAAAAATTTAATAGGGAAGCAATCAAGCCCAAGGGCCTTTCACTTTCCATATAAAATATCATCTCTTGCACCTCTTTCTCACAAAAAGGATTCCCCATCTTTTGCCTAATCTCCTCCGGGTTGTCCTTCAAACTATGAAGGATTCCCCATCATCCACCCATGAAGAGAGCCATGTCCTCTTAGTTTTAAAATCCTCTACATGTTGTTTTGACTCTATTTTCATGCTGGTCAACCAATTCAGTAGGATCACTGATGCAAATGAAATATATGATCGCTTTTAGTTTTCATTATTTTATCTAGATAATTAGTTAATTGACTAGTTAGTGGTTTTTTGTTATGTAACCATAAATTTTATTTATGGATTTGAAAAGAACTTTGTTAGAGTTTCTTAGGATTAGGTTGTCAGTAATATATGGAGTTATTAGGTGGTTAATATATTGGTTTATTGAAATGATTGAGATTTAGATTCGATATTATCAAAATCTCAACAAAATTAAATGCCTATAAATAGGCCTCGTTAGAGTTGTAAAAATCATTGAGTTTTATAAAATTGATTATGAGTTTAAAAGAGGTCCTTCGGACTCTTTTGGCTTGCATTCATGCTTGTGTTGAAGCAGCAGAAGTTTTATAGTTTGCCATATCTCTCTCTCTTTCTTTCTCTCTTGAAGATTCTTCTCCATTGATTCCCGATCTGCATCAGTCACTCATTTCATCCTTTGCATAAGAAATATGGGCATCATCACCATAACTTATCTCTACATCGAAGAAGTGTGTCGTCTCTATGATATGCCTAGGTCCATTGTTTTTCATCATGATACGAAATTAGAAAGGACTTTGAAAGATGATGCAAACACGCCTTTAGTATAGTAGTGCCTACCATCCTCAAATAGAGGGCCAGATGAAAGTGGTAAATTGAAGCATTGGTAAATTCTTGTGCTACCTAATCGAAGGTAACCCAAGACTTTGAGATCACCGCTGGTACCAAGTCGAGTTTGTCTATCATCAATATATATTCATCCGGATTTTGACTTTTTCATGAGGGCTGATATGCTGCGGACAGCATATCAGCCTCTTATGGTGCCGAGACCACTTGTTGTGCATTAGATCTGGGTCTACTAGATCAGATGGACAAAAAATGGTCCCTTTTTTTTTTTAAAATAAAAAACATCACCGGATCTCCTCTCTCTCCTCTCATTCATTATCCACTACCGACTCCTCCCCCTCTTCACTCTCAGCCCACCCCAAAAAAAAAAAAAACACCGACCCAAATTAGACAGATCCATCGACCCTGTCGACGTCGGCGTGCACTTTTCTCAAAGATAGCACAACAATGATGTGTGTGTGGGAGTGATTGTGTAGGCTACTAAATGGTTTTGACAATATGAAAATCAAGAAACCTTTGAACAAATCATAAAATTATTTGAGAATAAAATACAAACCCTAGATCTGCGTTGTAGGTGTGCGTCCCGCCATTGGCGTCATCGGGTCGGAAGTGAATAATGAAAGAGAGGAGAGAGAAGAGATGATGTTTTGGGTTCTGTTTGTTGACTGGATAACCAGGTTATCTAGTGACATGGCTTTTTTTTTAAAAAAAAATAAGAGCTATCACTTGCTACCCATATGATCTGGTGGATCCTCATCTAACGAACAAGTGGTGTCCTTACCATAAGAGGCTGATATGCTGTCCACACCAAAGCCCTCTTTCATATTATATATTTAGAAAACCCATTGTGCCTCATGTGACTCCTTGTTATTGTCTTGAATAAACATAAACAAAAGTTGACATCCTCATGAAATGACTCCCATCACATCCATAAGGTGGTCAAGGAGAATATGAGAGAATTGGTTGATAAGTATGTTGAGGCAATCATTTGACAAAGACAATGACTCGTGCTCGAGTCAAAGTGATTTGATTGGGCTGTCTGCACTAAGGAACACTTCTTCATTGGAGAATATGGCAAGTTAGGACAACACAAGCATGGGCCCTTCAAGGTAGTCAAATGCATCAATGACAAGACTCATTGGCTTAATCATTCACCATCAATTCGACCCAAAATGTCTAAAATCAAGTATTTCATCTCTTTTTAAGACCCATCCTTTCTAAAACCAAGACGATCTGTGATTGAGGGTGGACTCTCCTCACTTCGTGAAAAATGATGAAAATCAATCTCTAGAGACAACTTTCGAACTAAGGGAGCAAGCTTAGGTGCAACATGTGCTTAAGAGAGAGAGAACAATAGCAAACGAGGCATCTATTGAGATGGAGTTCTTGTAGGGTGCAACACATGCCTCATAGCCGTCAGTCAGCATGAGGGAATAGAGATACACCCCTTCACTGGAGTCTGTCAGATAGTCAACAACATACGTTGACCAAATAGTTAAGTTGTTTATTTTTTGTTTAACTATTTATATAGTTGTTTTATCCATTTATAATCATGTAGTTCATAATATGGGTGTTAGGAGGATTGGATGTTGTTAGGATTGAGGAATTTGGTAGAATTTCAACTGCCACAAAATAGGAAGCAAGAAAAAAAATTTTGTCTTTTGTGTTCAGGTGGACATTGGATATGTGCTGTGGTTATTTAGTAACCATCGCTGTTACAAAATCCAAACCCCTCGTTTGGATGCAAAATTGGATTTATGCATGGGTATAGAATTATTTCAGCATAACTGGGGATAGAGTTGGAATATGTGATTTTCTGTTTGGTTAAAATATGCTGTTATTCTCGCTGGGAAAAAGTAAGAATAAGCAGTGAGTTGTTTGGGAGATAATGAATTGATGTGTGAATAAGATGTGGGTAGTTTGATGGATGATTAAATTAAAATCTATAAAAACAATAGTTCAAATAATATATGTATAACTAAAATGCATATATTTTTTTTTTAAATCTTGCACGCATAAAGATCACCATAACTCACGTCAAACATATGGAAAAAAAAATTGTGTTCCAATTATTCAATAGTACAAATATTTGGTGAGGAGGGGTAATAGAAGGTCATGCATGTAAAATTAGATCCCCCAACCAAATGAGCTTTATTATAGCTTCCCATTTATGAATTTTCTACATTTCTAAACAACATTCATAGTGATATAAGATTTGGAATAATAACCAACCAAAAGATTCATAGTGATATAAGATTCATAGTGATAGTAATTCACATATGGCTTTGTATGCAACCAAAAAAACCAACCATACAGGGCTGCTTATTCTGATGAACAAGAGAATATGGCTTTGTATACAACCAAAAAAACCACCCATACAGGGCTGTTTATTCTGATGAACAAGAGAATATGGCTTTGTATACACATGCACGCAATATCACACGAGTTGAAAAGTCAAGCAAAACCTGCACACACCCTTTGTTCATATCTTGGAAGTTACAATTGAACCTGTAAACTCATCCACATACAAGCACCTAAAAGCAACATCTGCAAATGACCAACATAATTCACATATTGAAGATCTAATAAGTACTATCACTTAGTCATGTAAATGCCAATAAGCAGACTTGGTTTAAAGAAACTCATACATATACTACTTACCCCTCCCACATCATATGTTCCTACTACAACAACTTAATGCAATATGTACTCTCCATTGAAGATGCCATTGAAGAGTTGGAATGCTCACAGACAGGGATCACGGGTTTGAATGAAAGGTGGTGATGGACAGGTCAAGGATTCGCTGGATGACTTGAGTCGAAACAGATTTGGTGAGGTTCACGCTATCGGGTAGCCATGAATGAGCACTATCGGTGGAGCTTTTTTGAGGAGTTGTAGGGATTCTTCATGGGTGCCTAGTTTTTCAAAAAAGGGGGATGGGGATGGGATGGATGGGGTGGGTGAGCTGTCAAGGAAGAAAGTAGTCAATTGGTGGGTCCCACTTATTCAAATGCACCGAATAACTTAGCATAAATCCCATTCCACCTTATGCAATGAATACCTATGCAAGGTTATTCATGGTTATTCAGGCATAACTTATGCCTGGGTATCCTGGGCATCCAAACAACTCAAATTGCTTATTCTGACTTATTCTGGATGTTATCCAGGGATATTCAGCTAACAAACGGTGGCTAATAGTTTTTGGAGTCTTTTATATGGTGGTGGAACAGAACTTGAGCAAGACAAAAACCCACTAGATCTAGTGTTTTTATCATCTTAGAGGTCATAGTATTTGGGAAAGACCAATATTCCTTATTTTGAGCTTATAATGTTGGTAGAAATCTCTTTCTTGCCCTTTATTTTCTTCTTTTCATGTTTCTTCCTTTTCTCATTTGATTCCTAAGGGAGCATCGACCTGTTTGAGGAGCACATAGGATTCGGTTGGCATCATATAGTTGGATAAGGCTTCATTATATTTTGAGTCCATACATAAAGATACGATAGACATGTGGAATAACTAATACATGGCTCACTAATACATTTAAGCAATGGTGAATCATTTTCATCCTGACAAGCATTTCATATGGGCATTGCTCTAATTGGAAGGAGGAGCTTGATCTTCTTCTTCTTCTTTTTGGTTGGTGGGGGAGGGGGATCTTGTCCTCTTCCTTTATTTTCTCATTTTTTTCCTTTGTTTTTGGAGATCCCTGTCTTCATTTTTGTTTGAGGGGCATCATTTATTCATATATGAATCTCCCACCGTTTTCTCAAGAAAAAAATATTTATCAGCCATGGCCCATGTGTGGTAGACAAGCACATGAACAAATTGATTATCCATGAGTACCACACTGTACTTTTAAAGCATTCAATGGACATTCTTAGCTCTATGTATAAGTAAAAGAATAATAACAGTAAAATTTAACTCACTCTGCTTACAACCAACAGGCCAAATGGAAGTTCATGATGCACAGACCACTAAGCAGTAAAGTGAGCTATGCATATGCAAAATAAAATAAAATAAAATAATAAGAGGCCCGAGGAGAGGTTACATTCTATCGATAGAATGTACAACAGAACCAATGAAAATATAGTGAGACCTCCATTCAGAAAAGTCAATCAAATCGTGTAGTAATATACACAAAAAACTGTAGTAAAAGTATAATGAAAAATGAATGTACAATTATATTAGTGTCCTCTAAAATACGTGTATCGGAAATCTTATATTTACGAGATTATATGAGAGAACATCGAAGATTGGAGACATCCAGTTTAATAATTCACCAGAAGGGAAAACTTTGGTCTGATGTATCAATTAGCCCTAAATTGTCAGCTAATAAGTTGTCTGCTTATCATTGAGTATCATCATAGAAATCCACACGAATTATGAAGCATTATCACCATCACTGAGTTTAGCTAGCTTTTAGCACAATCCAAGATAAAATAAAGACAATTGATTAAACAATATACAGTTTTCTCATTTAATTTTCGTGTGTTTGTGAAAGCTTTTGTTCGTACTACATTTTTGAATTGAAGATTGTAGTCTTCTAAATGTCATTTTCTAGCTTGTGTGATTTACGTGTATCTAATATGTCATCTTCTTCAGGCACTCCACTGATCGGGAAGTAGCAATTATGATGCTCATGGCTTATTTGTCTTACATGCTGGCAGAGGTATAATTTGTATAAATCATTACTTCACCTTTTAATGAATCAGGTGTGTAGATAAGTCTATACAATATTAATTGATTTTGCAGAGGAGTCTGGTCATCCACTTGTCATGTGCTCAAGAATGCAGTCAACATATTTGCACATGATCACACATTTCCCATATCCTCTGTTCAGTCCACAGGTTTATTACTTCAACGATTTTATCAGTCACAATTGTGGATGCGAGTGACAGAGTGAGGAGATCCCGCAAAAGATGTATAGTTAGTTTCTATGAGAAAAGGGTAGTTTAGTCTTTTTTTAATGTAGATTATCTCTCTCATTTATATTTATAGATAATCCCTTTGGCCTTTCTATTACAATGAATGTTTTTCCCTAATTCTATCATGGTGTGAGAGTTAAAGGGTTGATGTTCTTTGTGGTTTTCACTTGTCTTGTTGGGGACTTCAATTTTGTTGTCTCTGGCGTTGATCTCATTTTTGCAATCTTACCCTTCAACTTGGATTTCCTCTTGTCGTACCTCTCATGTTCCTTCCCCCATCTGTTTGGGTTTCCATCATTGTGCCCTTTTGGGATCCCATTTGATGTAGCACTGGTTTCTTTTCGTTGATCATGCGCTGCTGTGTTTGTCGTTTTGAGAACCTATTATGGTGTGCGACACCTGTTTGATCATGAGATCCAACCATGTATATTCCTAGTCCTATATGTGCAAGCCTCGTACCCAGTTGCTGTCTGCGCAGGCCAGTTCACTATTTCGTGTGTGTCACATCCATGCCAATCTTTAACATGTCATGCGCTCCCCACACACCATTTGTTGGTGTGATTTAGCTTCGCTAGGCACTGCCACTGCCCACCCGCCTAAGCATCACCATCTTCACTGCTCCAGCAACCTTCCACTGTCACTGATCACTTTTCTGGAAATGTTTTGGGCAATTTCCCAGGCGCCTTTTTGGTTTTTCTGGTGATCTTTTCGACGTGCCATATGTCAATTTGGGTTATTTTTCCAGCCCAAACGTATCCAAATGTTTTCAGGTTTGTTTGATGCTCCATCAGTGACATTCTTGAACATTTATGTTTCTTTCTTGCATCTTTCTTCTAGGTTTTTCCATTTTTACTCATTCTGGACAAGCTCTTTAATTTTTATCACTTTGAGCAACTTTTTCAATTTTGTTTATATTTCTTTCTTTCACGCATTTCTTTTGGATGTTAGGTTTCATTTGTCTTTTCGAGATTTTATTTGGGTGTTTCTTTGAGCCTTCTTTTGAGAACATTTATCAGATTTTTTTTTTTTTTTGTCATTTTCCTTTTTTTTAGTCTCAGTTATCCCCTACCTCGGTAGCCTTCAATGTCTCCTACTACTTCTGTTCTGCATTCCAGCATCATTATCTTTGTCCATCACTTGCGTGTCCCTGTTATGACCTCTTCCCAATTTCATCTTGGCCTGCCTTTGCCTTTACACCCTTTCAATGTTGGCACCAACATTTTGCATCTCACCATTAGTAGTTTCAGATGCAGAGATGCTTCTATTCTGTTGTTTGAGTTGTTTATTATCTGGATTTGGGTCTCTTATTTATTTTTGTACAAACTCTAAAGGGCATGACCCTTTGGACCTTCGGGGGGAGGGAGGGTAACTAAGAGATCTATGTAAGGGTAGTTTTAATATTTTTCTTACATGAGGTCTCTATCTCTTGCCGTCGATGTATGCATAGTCCTTTGGCCTCTCTAATACAATAAATGTTTTCCCTTATTTGTATCAATAAGTAACTAATGTGACTTACATTACCAATGAGTGGCCACATTTTCTTTTCTCCTTCAGATGTTGATGACAATTCATGTTGCTGATATTAACAAGTCACTCTTTTTTTTTCAGCTCTTCTCTCTCAGTGGTATTCTAACAGTATTTTTCTGTGGCATCTTGATGTCACACTATACCTGGCACAATGTCACTGAAAATTCCAGACTAACAACCAGGTGATCTCTATTATTTAAGAAGTTTGCAATCTAGTTAGTTCAGAACTTTAGATTTGTTTTTAATAACACACAAAATATACTCACAATTTTGCTTAAATAAATTGGTATTTTTTTATAAGTTTAAATCAACCTACTCCACTTTATATCTTAGAATGGTAAATCATTTCTTCACACTATTATATGTTGCTCAACTCTATCTTATGTTAACTGTCATCAGGATTGATTTATAGTAGATTGTGGTTGACCCTAGATATCATCCATTCTGTATAAAAAGTAGGTCGATTTTTCTATCATTTTAACTTATTGGAAACCATTATTTATTTCATGTCATCATTTCAGATAGTTCTATTTATCTGTAAGACCAGTTTCAACGTTTATAGCATATGGTGTCTCCCCTGTAGCTATTCCATCTGTGAATATATTACATCTTTCCTCAAGTGAGGCATAACCGCTGATGCATGACATTTATGGCTCTTTTACTTGTATTGATGTCGGAAATAATGGATCATAGTTATCATTAGTCAGTTGCTGATACATTATAGGATGCAAATAGATTTGGGAACTACAAATTCTGATTTTATTAGTGTCATTTGCTTGGGCACACATGATATCATATTTTCAATATTGAATTACCTTCTGAATAAAACAATTTATTTAAATATCAAATGGTTAAATTATAGGATCTAGAAAGGTACTATTATTGTATGCCATTAGTGTGGGAATTTTTTTTTTTTGTATGTGTGTATAAGTTGTGTGCTTTTATTTACTTCTTTGCCATGAAATGTAAACCAGTTATCAGTTGGCATTACGATATCAATTCCTCGTAGGTTTTTATAAGGTGTACAAGGAGTTTATATTTTTCGATATCCTTGCATTATTGATCAAGTCCATTCTAGTAGACCTCCTTTTTTCAGGATAACTTATTTTAATCACTAAAACCATCCTTACTGATGTCATTATGAGTTTTTACAGAAAATGATAAGCAACTTCAATTTTTGAGATGCACTTTTTCTCATCCTGTTTCCCCTTGTTTTGCTGCAATCTTAACATTATTTAGATACAGTCTTCTTATTTATTCTGATACCTCCTGATCGCCTCTCATTGTCACAAGTTGATCCTTCTATAGCTATCCATTTGTTAATCCCATTCCTAAATTTTTGCATTTGCAGTCGGAATTCATTACTTTCCTGGCTGGTTACCTTGAAATTCCATCATCTCAATTTCAATCCCTAACACTGTCATATGAAATTTAGGTTTTTCTAATGTTTCCATATATGAAATAAAAAAAACTCACCAAAAAATTGAGATTGAAGGCAGAATAAAACGTGGCAGACAAGTTTCATACCAAGAGGGAAGCTAGATTAAGTGATGGGAAACATAGGTGCATTAACATATCCTAAAGATAAGTTTTGTCAGCATGATTTCTATCAATACCAACAAAGAATAATGATGTTATTATGTACTACTGTATTGGAACAATACCATATGATATATGTCAAAACCAACAGGCTTCATTGATGTTATAATTTCTCTTATACACCAAGACCAACAGGCTTTATTGATGCTACAATGTCCATCACCATGTTTTTTAAAAAACTCTGTAGTTGATGTTTATCCACTCCTTATCATAATGCTGTCACGTGAATATTATTGTTACAACAGAGTGCTTCAGAAGAATGATTGCTTATGAGTTAGGTGGAGATGTAGTGCGATCATGGACCGTTCGATCGACATGGAGGATTATCAAATGGATGATTATGGTTCATTTACAATTTTAATGAGTTTTGAGTTTGTTAGGATTTTTTCCCTTATTTTAGGATCTATATTTAGATTTGAATTACTCATTAAAATTGTAAATGAACCATAATCATCCATTTGATAATCCTCCATGTCGATCGAATGGTCCATGATCGCGCTACATCAGGTGGTCTCCTGCATTTTGAAGGATATTTACAATATTCATTGGCTGGTTCAACATGCAAAAAAAGATTCATTACTTGTCATATAATTTAATGGATCCATTTATGGCCATATGAAAAAAGAATGTAGTTGCCTGATCAAGTGCTGAAGAATATCAATATATCATGCTAGGTTCATACTACACGACGGCTAGTGTGGCTATAGTCTCTCATGGAAAACATGGCTTCCCAGTTCAAGCAGTGATGAAACTATATTGTATTAATCAAGTTGCATGGTTTATAGATTAGATTTCAGTTTATAGTGCAAGGAAAAAACATGATTAGTTATATTGCAACTCTGTTCATGCGAACATAGAAAGTATACCCCTTAAGTTATAGCCAAGATTACCTTGAATCTTGAATGCTTTTCTGAAGGCCATTATCCATTTTGAGATGGGCACTAGTGCTATATATGCTCCATCTTAAAGAGAATTGTTGTTGAAATGTTTTCTTGCACTTTATATATGTTAAGACTATTCACATGTAAAAGTGGTTACATGATTTCAGTGCACTTATATATTTTCCTCCGTCTTGTTGCCAAATGCTATACCATTGAAGTGATGAGCAGGCACCATCTTTTCTTTCCTTCCCTTTTCACTCATTGATCCCTTTCTTTTTCCTTCCTTTTGTTGTAATTTTAACAGTACCAATTCCTTTGAATTTATCATAAAAAAAATGGAAAAGAACATCATACATTATTGAGATATTTACCTTGTTATATTTTTCAAATAATATTATTTGTTAATGTGTATATGAAATTGTACATAGCTTTGATTGTGCATGATTTCTTCACTCATTAGGTTTTGGATAATCAGTGTTCACAATATTGTTCATCTCAATTATTCCCGAAAAATTGTCATGGACCACTGTTTCTGAGGTATTTGGCAAAAACCTATTGGAGTGCTATCAAAACATGATCTCTGAACAATTTAAGTATTTATGAATTATACACATTTTGTTTTTGTTAGTACAACATTTTATATTGATTTACCATTGAGAATACATGGAGATCTATCGAAAAACATTTTGTGCTGGGGATGCATGTGTTCGGTTCGACAGAGGGAGATTACTTATAGAAGAATAATAGGATTTGGTGGGGTTTAAGCCAGTAGACATCTTGTCTATAGGCTGATTTTTGTTTCTCTTTTTTTCCCTTGTTTAGTTGCATCTTCTGGATGTGTACTCCTTGTTATTATTAATACAGTGTTGGTGCTAGCCAATTTTTTTTATTTTGCAAAAAAAAAAAAAAGATTTGTTCAACCTTCTTGGATATCCATTTCATAACAAGATGGCTCTCATCTGACTCTAACTTTAAGAAGCATCTTACATTGCCTTTTGACTTCCGATTGAGATTGTTCATGAAGATTCTTAAAGTATATGTTATTAAGATGTAAAATATGTGTCTGTATGAATGAAAAAAACTATATTTTTCTTGCAGATTTATGAAAACATTGGCAATGTATAAGCAAATACATGAAAAGCTATTATATATATCTGATACCATCATTGAGGCATTGGAATTAAAGAAATTGTTTGCAACCATGAGGTCATAGGTTTGAGTCCCAATGTTTTTTTTTTTTTTTTTAAAGATTGGTGCCCCGAGGGGTTTGATCTCTTGACCTCCTATACAGGGGGTGCTAGCCGACTTTTTCAAAGCTCGGTTCGCAAATTGAAATAAGATAGGAGAGTCTTATTGAAAAGAAACCCCCGAAAAGGAGACGAGGGATCTTCTTACATTAGTACAGGAGGAGAGAAGAAGAAAAGATACAAAAGGAAAAAAGAAAATACAAAATGATCCCGAAGAAAATCCACGATCAACTCCTCTCGAATCCCAACGCTTATTTAACCAAAATAATTTAATAATGGTTTCCAAGTTCATTGTTCTACGCTGATATGACCACAATCTTTACAATATGTAGGGGATTTGTATTCTTGTTATTGAATTTTGCAATATTTTATCTTTCATTATTTATAATTTAATTGCTTTTATGATGAAAAATTATAGTGTGCAGATAAAAAAGAAACTAATTTTTTCTAATGTTTTGTCTTTTCAGGCATTCATTTGCAATGATTTCATTCATTGCAGAAACATTTATATTCTTGTATGTTGGTATGGATGCCTTGGATATTGACACATGGAAAGCAAGTGATAAAAGGTACAAATTGTAGTCTTCATGTTTGCAAAGAAAAGAATCAAATAGTGTCTATATAATATATTTTATTATAAGGATTTCCACATGTGTGATGCAATGAAGTTTGTTTGATGCAATTGACAGAAGTTTTTTCTTTAAAATGTGATGCAAAATTGATTACTAGGAATATCCTAAGTAGCTTGATCGATGTTTAGAGAAAAAGAATTGAACTCAAAGAAAGAGAGGAAGAGAGATTAAAAGGAGACTTCCAATTACAATATGAATTTAAATTATAAGATTTTGGAGCTAGATCTTTTATCCAAGCAATCCGTGAAAGATTACAATTCAAGACTTATGAAAACCTCCCTTTCGAGTAGTTTATAGAGGCCTCAAGATTTGTTTCCACAGACTTAAGGAAGTCTTTAGAAAATAAACTTGACAATTATAAATAGATTGTCAGAAATGCACATGGTTCCAAGAATCTCCTTGCTCCCCTAATAGATTATCTTGAGCGTGTATTTAATTTTTATTCCAATTATTCTGTAGAGCCTAAACAAAGTGGAACAATTTGCAATCACAAGTTCTTGGCTTTGAGTCCCAATGCTTACCTTTCAATTGAATTTAAAGTTCAAAATTTAAATTGGGAAAACTTATCTGAATCTAATATAAAATTCAAATATAAAATAAATGATATTTTGAATGTTGAAGATGATGCTATCCAATGGCACCAATAGTTGGCTCAACTTCAGACGGCTTGTTCAGCTTGTCGTTGCTTCTACTTTGCTAATCTTCAAGAGGTGACTCTTGTTCTGAAGCAGTCTCAGGCAGTTTGTTCAGACAAGTCACATTTCTTGCTACATCACATCTGAGTTGGGGAGTTATGTTCGTTTCCTGGAGATGTCGATGCTGCCCTTCTTTTTAGTTCCTTTAGCAAGTTGTTTAGTTTTATTCATGCGGTTCTGCCCAATTCTATCCCCCAATTCTATCCAAGTCCCAGCCAAGAACCTTATTTGTATCACTATCTCCAGATTGGAGAGAAATTACCCTCAAACTCAAGCAATTGACATTCTTGAGTGGCAAACTTGGAGCCGGCATGCTTCATTTTTGTTTGGAAGTCATTCCTTCATCATAGAACAGTGTAGATCCTGATGAATTGGTGATCTCGCTGTTTACATTCACTCCCCGTGCCAGCTAAAATGACTTGAGACTTTTTCACTAACCATTATAGTTATTCAAATAGTTGAGACACTACGCGAATGGTCCTATTATGTTTTGTCGAGGTGTTGGTGGTGGTGTTTCATGTATGACTTTTCATGGATCATTGGGTCTCAAAGTCAATAAATATAGGTTACTTGTGGTTTGAGCATATAGATCATTAGGGTTAGTTTGGCATTCATTTCTATTATCCTTTTTCTCATTCGCCTTTTGATAGAACAACTATGTAAATGACATTTGGAATGCTTCACTTCTATGGTCTTGGTCATCCCATGCAAAATTTTCTTCATTCCTCTTTCCAAGGAATCTATCAGAATTGGTTTCCTAGGGGAAGAGGAATTCTTCCTCTGTACCAAAGTTACCAAATTGGCCCTTAGAGAGACATCTCTTGTGATGTCATGATTCAAAATGTCTAGCATGAAAATATATATAACCAAAGAAGTGCAAGTGCTCATAAGTGGGTGTTATTTATATGGGACCTCGAGAAAAAAAATGGGGAGCAACATCTATGTTATCAATGCACACCATTAAAAATTAATGGTAATTGTATAATATATTTGTTAAATATGCTTTGTTATTTGTGAGAGTGTTGGAAAGTGAAGAAAGCCTATGCTAAGAAGATGAATATCATGGAGATGATAAGGTTAGAGGGATGAGAGTGGTAAGGGCAACTTTAGGGGGTTTTCACATTGATACTGGCGGAATATTTATAGTGTAATACAAAAATATGAAGATCCTTCCAATTCCAGATATTTTCAATGCGAACTTCATTCTTGGATAATAAAAGTGAAATGCATTTCTCACATGTAGTTCATTCCTATTTTTCCAGTGTAGGAGAGATGATTGTCGCTAGTGGGATATTACTTATTTTGGTTCTGGTTGGTAGAGCTGCATTTGTGTTCTCCCTTACCAACATTGTTAACTTTTTCAAAAATAGAATTGCTACAAGGATTAGTCTACGTCAACAGGTAATATCTGTAAAAATGTTATCCAGTCAGTAAAGTCTTATTTAATTAGGTTATACATAACTGACTCATTTTTTGGGGAAATTCTCTCTAATTCAGCAACTCTTTTGCTTAAGGTTGTAATATGGTGGGCAGGCCTAATAAGAGGAGCAGTTACAATTGCTTTGTCTTATGAAAAGGTACATTTGAAACGATGCTAGGCCATTTCTCATTGTTATCCTCTTGCAGGATCCCGTTGCGCATTATCAATCCAAATACTTTCTTGTTGCAGTTTACCAGATCTGATTCTACCTCATCAAAAAATGGCAGTTTCATGATAACTAATACCATAATAGTTGTTCTCTTCAGTACAGTGGTATCTCCCAGACCCTTACTTCTTTATTACTTTAATTGATCCATCATATTTCAATAACATGCAACATGAACAGTCAAAGATCATAGTATTATCTGAGTAAAATTGTACTATTACACCAAAATGAGAAAAGTATTTTCAAATTTATGTTTGAGCATTTTGTTAGAGTTCACCTTGGATTAATGATCTCATGAATACAAGTCTTCTTCTCTAGTCAAAATGGAAGTAGTTATTTAGCATAATCCAAAAAATTAAATGCAAAATTTTTATGTATTTATGGCCAGCTGTCAGCCTGGTATCAACCCTCTAAAAGTAATGCTCTCACTTAGAGGTTGGAGGGAAGGACATGGGTCTACTATAAATTCTTTTGGCATAGAGCAGTTGGTGAGTAAAAGCTACATTATAGATTATACAGTTTGAGCTCATGCAATATGGGAACATGCTATTCTGAGACATGATGATGGTCTACAATGAGGAGAGTAGGAGATTTGTTGAATATGTTGTCTGCATTCGTGTGAGGAAAGTCATCAGCCAAAGAGCTAAATGGGATTAAATCGTATTCATAAATTATGTGTCCTATCTCTAGAAAAGTTGATTTTCATTTAAATGGCCAACTTGTTGGTGCCTCTGTTTCTTTTTGCCTAATTGACCTTATTGTTTATCCATAATAAATTTATGAAAATTGAGAGTGATGTACAAACAGTAAATGAAAAAAAATTAAAATATAAATATGATTTCATTGAATCATACCATCAGACAATGTGCAACATATTTTGATTGTGGAACATTTCAACATGACAGCCAAAAGCTCATGTGGAAGTCTTTTTCCCACTTTCAACAAATTATGAGCATATTTATGTAATTTCAGATCTCAAACATATGTGTATGGTTAGCTGGGGAAATAATGGAATACATGAGAGGATGAACCTTTCGGTCAATAAAGCATGTTCTTTTTAACGAAGTGTGAACCCCTTCTTATTGAGGCTCTAGATCCCGTCCCTTTCAGTGAATTGAATGATGGACAGTTATTCGTGGTATGGTTGCTGGATTACAAGTTTTGTAATGCAGCTACATCTATATTGAAAATATGGGTCATTTTTTTTCTCTAATTTTCTATTAAGTCTGAAGGAAAAAGTTTGATCTAAAATAATACAGTAATCTACTCTTAGACTAAATATTAAAAAAATATTGTCACAAAAAATACGCGGCTAATCAAAGCTGAAATTTGTATCTCTGCATATAATACATCGACCTAGATGTATCATGCATCAGTGAGACAATGCAATTGATTAGCTGCTTCATTTTTAAAACAAATATTGGGCTGCGTTTGCTTAGTTTCCACCCCAGTGTTTTTCTACAGTATGAATATGGTTTTCTTGGTGTGACTTCATTGGTCAAGTGCACTTGTAAGCCCAATAGAGTTGTAAACATAACAACAGTATTTTGTTTCATTTATCATGGTTGATGAATGTTGTTATGGTAAGTGAACCTTCTCATAGGAAACATGGATTTAACAATATTGTTCTAGTAAGTGATACAAATGTGCATGCAGAGGAGAAAACAGAAATTAAGTTGGTTTATTATAATTTTACTTCACAATGAACACATTTATATGGAATTATTTTCATATTGAACTTTATTTATTTTTTTTCCTAGTTACTATCCTAATATGCTCAACTTAGCATGGCATATTAGTTGTGATCATCACAATGGATCATTGTGAGGAATGAACCCATAGCCCCTAAATCTACTGGTTTAATGTTAAAACATTAGAAATGGTTTGGTGAAATGGAACAAAGCCAGAAACCTTTTACATGGGTGCCTTGGAGTGGTTTGGTTCTTGTATTCATACAATACATCAAGGAAAGTTAGAACAAAAGCATCAAGCAGGGGATGTTGTATCACATAGAGTGCAATTTTTTTGGATTTGTGAACTATGTGAATTTACTTTGATGGATTTATGATGTAGGGTCGTAAAATCTTCATTATTTTTAACTACAATCATAATATACAAGTTAGGAGACTATAAACTTCTCTGGTAGTTTAGAATTGTATTTCTATATTTGAATGCCTTTTCTATCCTCTAAATAGGTCTCTAAACCGACTTAAGGTCGGTGAAGGAGAAAGAATTTGTTACAATTCACATTTGAAATCGGCTATGGTTAGTAAGAATATTCTAATCATCAACGAGAAGGTATGCCCAATGATTTTTTTTTAAACTGTCGTCCATAACAAACTTCGAAATTGCCTCAGTTCTGAATCGGTTGTGTCAGATGGTTATGTTTGTTGAACCTTCATCACATTGGTTCTAAATCTGTTTGGGTTGATGATTGCATCCTTCAAATTGTCACATGCAACCTCAAAACAATCTTGGTTGAGCTGGAAACTGGATCAGTTGAGATGAGACAATTACTCTCTTCAAGCCATCGATTGTAATTGATTTATTTGGTGGAGGTCGGTGGTTAGATTCTTGTAGATGTCTGCTTCAACTGATATGTTCAACCATCGGTTACTTCATTATACATGTCGATGGGCCTGGCTTCGTTGGAGATCTGACATTTGAAATGCTCTAGGCATCTTTGGGTGTGGTATAGCTGGGGACCCGATGGTTACAATCTTCTATGTGTCTCCTGGTGTCACATGGCTGGTGATTTTAACCGTTAAAATCTTCTGGGTGTCCTGGTGTGGCATGATGCCCGATGGTTACAATTTTCTGGCCCCCCTGAATGTTGAGCATCTCTTCCAGTGCTGCCTTCTCCTTTAATTGATCTCTAGATCAGTGCTAGACTGGGTCATTGTATGTGAAGAAGAATGAAAGATAGATTTGAATGAGTAACTCTAATAGGGAATTTAAGAGTAATTAGAATCCAAAGTAAACCAATGGTAGGAAAGATGGTCTGGATGTGCAGAACAATTTAAAAGGAACCTTTGGAAGGTGTAAGTATGATGATTCTGAGACGCGTAAAACACATAAAGAAATTGGATGGAATTGATAGGGTATTTTAGTTGTGCACACTATGGAAAATATGCTTCACATAAAGTCACACTCACATACTATGATTTTTGACATAAATCTTGGACATATCTGTACCATCAGCCTTTTAGATTTTGTGTATTTATTATTCCTCATCATGAGTAGGCTGCTCATCTTTCACATTGTCAATTGGTTGTAGAGGCCACCAAGTTATATCAAGCATGCTTCAGGTAGGTGTGGCTATATTTTATCCTAGGTCGAGCATCTCTATTTGGGTAACTTCATGCCTATGTTAAATATAATTGGACCGGCTATGTATTGAGAATGCAAATGTAAATATACATGCCAGATTGCCAGTAGGTTACATAAGAGCAGGTTGTCCTTTTATACTTCTATTCTTTTTATAGTTTTTTGGTAAAAATCTGGATGTCCCAGTCTCCCAGATATATCTAGCAACACATCCTGATGTCATTTAGAAATCCATTAACATGAGCCTTCATTTGTTTAATTAACCTTGGAAGCTCAATTATGTAATTTTATGTAATTTTCGGATAAATTAACTTATTATGGGTCTATTTAGGAATAAGAAAGAAATGCCTACTGGGCTATATGTCGGCAACGATAACCATCATGAGCGGAAGGTCTTTTCTTTTCAGTTATTGTTTCTAAAGAAGGAAGACAATGGTGCCATGAGTTTTTAGATCTTGATTTTTGTGAGTTAACACGTGTGTACACATGCCCAGACACCTGCATGTATGGGCTTTCATGTTGTCCAGATGTTAATTTAGTTTGTGTCCATTAACAGGTTTTTGGATCAGTAACAAAGTCTTTGATACGAGCTATACTAAAGCAACAAATGAATATTCGATGTTCCGAGGATACTGATCCCGCAGGCTTGGAAGATCTTCACCTTCTATTTGAAGAACATGGAGAGGATGATGGCCATCTGGTAAATTCAGGGTTGCTCACCAGACATTCGAGCTCAACTATTCACAATCTTTGGAGAAAATTTGACGATAGATATATGCGACCAGTGTTTGGAGGGCGTGGTTATGTTCCACGTTCCAGGTTCTGAAAGATTTAATATTTTCATGGAATATCACTATGCTTCTGAAAGATTTATCGCTGTGATCGAAAGGATTCACTCGCAAAATTGATCCATACAAACATGCAGAATGAGCTGCTTCACTGGATTTATTTGTTAAGTAGTTTTCATTGAAACATCTCATTACAGTATCTTTTGTTAGAGACAAGGAATGAATAAATGGAATAGCCTTGAAATATTTGTCAAGCATCAACTTTATCAAAAACTTGCACGTCCCCTCGCCTAGCGAGATGGAAGAGTTGCACGAGTCCCTCGTGGACGACCCGGGTTCGAGCCCGGTGTGTATCCCCCTCTCATGGGGTGTGTTTCAGGCCTTGCGCCGGAGTGTACTTGCCCTCTGTGGGCATTGTCTTATCAAATAAAATAAAATAAAACTTTATCAAAAACTTGACTTGAAAGTGTTTTTGTACCGGTCAACCATGGTGATTTTTCTTTGTACACTTGTGTAGTTGTGTTGTGGTTGTTCATTAAACTTTCTTGGCACTGTTACACTCGGTTCATTTTATACTCCAGAATGCAGTTTTATATACTTGCTAGAAATTCAGTGAAGCATATACATTATTAGACAATGTATATACACTGTTAAATTTTTTTCTTACATTGACTAAAACTGGGTTTATTCAATTCGAAATGGAGCGACGTATGCTTTTTATCAAAGCATATATATGCCTCATTAGATGATGTTTATTATTTTTTTAAAAAAAATGTGGCATGAATTTTGGAAGGTAAAAAAAAAAAAAAAACTAAGTCTAACATTGTCCTTTTGGAGTGTTGTTTCACAATTTTTTGTTTAGCCCTAATTTCAAGTCCTGTATGTGTAGATAGAAAATTACCGGAGTATACACTCACATTAACAAAGTATATGTTTCGATAATTTTTTTCTATTTTCTATAAAATATATCCATGCAATTCTTAGAGCATATGTTTAATTTTTTTATAGTTACATGTACTTCATTACTTCAGGTATACTAGTTTTAAAAAGTCAAAACATGTATAGACTGGAATTCGAGTTGAAAAAAGGGTCGTACATAATATTATCTTTTTCCTTAATTGAATATTCCTACTTTGATCATTTTTTGCCATATTTTCTAGGGCAATTAACAAAAATAGCATCTAGAAATAGCATCAAAGGTCTAATGTTAACCTTTTTTTTTTAACATTGGAGGTATCATGTATATACGACGCCTCTTTATTTTTTGTTTTTTGTAAAAAGGCACCGTATGTATATGGCGTCTCCTTGGCTCATATTTTCTATCACCTGTTTAATTAAATTTTAATAGTTAGGATTTCTTTTTCTTTTTTTAACATATATTCCTTTGAGAAGAGAAAAAATCAATGAAGATTTGCCTCTCTTTATCCTAAGAAAATCATGACTGAGTTTTTTTCGTTTAAAATATCCGGAGTGAGAAAAACATGAAAGATTTGTTTATTTGATTAAATAAATTATGAAAGATTTGTTTATTTGATTAAATTTTAATGGCTCATTTTTTTTTGTTTAAAATATATTCGGGTTAAGAGAGGAGAAAATCATGGAAGATGAAGATTGTTAAGGATGGGGCTTTTAATTTGGTGGAGAAATATATGAAAAGATGTTAGTTTTTTAACCACTAAAATTTAATTAAAAAATTTAATAATCTTCCATGATTTTCTCTCTTCTCAACCGTTAAAAAAAAAAGAAAAACTCAGCCATTAAAATTTAATCAAATAATTGATAAAAAAAATCAGCTATTAATATTTAATGCACCTCTTTTTTTTAAAAAAAAAAAAAAAACAAAGGAGGCGCTGTATGGCACCTCCAATGTTAAAAAAATATAAGTCAGACCAATGCTTCTTTTTTTTTTTTTGTAAATATTTAACATCCGGTGCATTGTTTGCTAATATTCAACTTTTAGGTGTTATTATTATTTTATTTTTTTGGTGGGTAAAGACGGGTTCGAACCCGCGACCTCTTATGGGAGAATGCATCTCGACCACTCCCGACCACTCCGCTAGCCGTAATTTTTGCTAAAAGCAAGTAAATCTACATTTCAGATTCTACTTGGCCCTCAACCATCACCGATGTGCGAACATATTTTATATTTGAGATTTCACTGAGTAGGCAATTCAATATGAAGAAATAACATATATCAATCTAGATAGCAGATTTTACATAATCATTGTGATAATGGTTTGCATGGAATCTTGGGAAATTTTTCATATCAAATATATATTTATGGGAATCTCATCGATACATGTTTTGATGGATGACACATGTGCATGAATGACTATTTATGATATTTTCATTCACAGTTTTTAATTTCATTGGTTGTCCTTATAAATATTCATAGTTTTAATTGATAAAATGTTTTTAACTTCTTGATGGACAGGTGTCCATGTTGAAATGAAAATTTCATGTAATATTGATAACAATAAAATTTGGGGCAGCATTAGACTATTAGAGAGCATTGATAGGGTGCCCACATAAAATTTATAACATATGAGTAATTCAATTGTATCTTGTGATGTGGTGGGGTTAATTGATCAACCCAAAATTTTCTTATCCAACAAAAATAGAAAATAATAACTAAAATCGTCCCCTAAATAAAATCACAACAAATGAAGGCGCACAAAGAAAAGTATGTGATCGGGTTAGGTCCAACGTGCTTGTGACCATCCGATCTTTTTATTTCATTGTGATTGAGATATTTTGTAAGATTTGTTTTTTAGAATTTTTTTTTTAATCTCTAGTTTTAAAGAATAAAAAAATCACAATTTTAGACTCAAAGACTCCGTCATTATCCTATAATTTTTATTTTTTTAAAGTTATTTTTCACTTTTTACTTTAAGGCTCCGTTTAGCAAGACGTCCGGGGACGCTGCGTCGGCGGAAGCGTAGGTGCGTTAGGGAATCTTACTTTTTGAGGCGTTGGGGAAGCGAGCAACAAATACACACTAACCGCACAAACTCGGGGCAAACGCAAAAACTGCGAATTCCGTTTGTTTGAGCGTCTGCGTCTGCGGGCATCTGTCACCACCAACGCGGGTGGGACACGGATCCAAACGGTGCCTAAGTCTCCTTGCCCCCCGACCCATCCTTGTTCTACATCTGGATTTCGCCGCTGGCCACCCACCGCCTCAATGTCCTTCTGTGCCAACTCCTCTGCCAATTCTAGACCCTTATTTATTTATTTAAAAAATCTGTTTTAAGATTTAAACCCTATAAAAATTAATTATGTGAAAAATGAAAATAATTTGATTAGGTGATTAAAAAATGGAAAAAATTGACAACTAATAAGAAACCAAACATGAAATATATCAGAGCTTAATACTAAAATGAATGGAAAAAGCAAAGGAAAACTCAGACCTCACATGTTTTCATTTTTTTTAAATAGTAAACATCATTTAATGAGGTATATACTTTGATAAAAAGTGTATATTGTTCTATTTCGAATTGAATGAACTCATGTTTAGAAAATGTAAAAAAATATTCAATGTAGTATATACAACATCTAATGAGGTATATGCTTCACTGGATTTCTAACGTGGTATATAGGACTGTGTTTTGGACTAAAAAAAAAACTGAGTGTAACAACACTCAAAAGCAAATCGCAAAAAGGACTTCAACACATGGAAAAGCAAAAAAGTTCACTTCAATACAATGCCCAAATTAGTTAAAATGAAATCACTAAGTGCGTTGATACACATAGTCCATTTTGTAGCCCGTTTTGCTTTGCAGCTTCATACATTATGATAACGTAGTATATACTACACTATCATAGTGCATAAAATTCTATCATAGTATATGACCTAATTTTTTATTTTTTTACCATGAAAAAAAATACACTGATGTATCTCAGTATATACTTCATTTTATATAACACTACGCACTTTAAAGAATAATTATATGATTTTTTTTTTTTAAAAAAAGAGAGATGAACTGTATTTGAGGCTACAATGGAGATGGTGTGTATTTTTTTCCCAATAATGAATGCATACTCCATGTAACCATGTTACAAAATATAAAAAAAAACTTGTAACAGCCGGCACCATGTTCAAGCCCATGATCATTAAAAAGATGGCCATTCACCCACTTCATTACACCTCTACCACACATCTTTCTAGGTTTCCAGTTACCAATATAGACATTTCCATAAACCCTCGTAAACATCTAAATTACTATTTTTCTTCCATGACCATTCTGTTTGTTCACTAACCAGGAACCTGGCCTGTATATATGGAGCCATCAAGACTATTAAACTTTAAAAGTGCCTAAGGTTGCGTTTAGATGTGCAATTAAATAATTGAGGTTTTTAGAATCTTATGTTTTAAATTTAGCTTTTAAATAACGTTATTTTATTAGCATGTCAAGCGTAAAAAAAATTTGGCATAAAAAAGAAAGATGGTGATTTGAAAAGCTAAATTATGAATAAATATTCTTATCCCCAAACTCTATTTCTCATCTCAAAATGGCCTAAATTATGCCTAAATATCCTTATCAACAGTATCTTATAAAATTTAAAATATTTATATTGTGCATAAATGCCCTCAAGAGGACATAGATGCATAATTTAATTCTTTTATTGGTACTCATGGTGATAAGAGTTTCAAGGGTGGTATTTTAACCATATAGGATTTTTTAGGGATATAAGAATTCCAAAAAAAAAAAAGGGCTGTCAACTGTCTAAATGGATAGCCAAAAAATTAAAGGAAAATGTTAGACTCAGTATTTTTTACTATGTTTTAATTTTTTAAAAATAATTAACATCATCTAATGATATATATGTTTTAATGAAATGGTATATATCAATCTATTTCGAATTAAATGAACTTATTTTTATTAAATATGAAAAAATTGGTGATGTACATACCTTGTCTAACAATGCATATATTTCATTAGTTTTTTAAGTATGCATGCAAGACTGTAATTTAAATTGTAAAAAAGGCCTAGTATACGGGCACCCAAAAATTTATTCAGTTTATTTATTATCCTCATATTTTATGGAGGATTTTCCTTTGGGCGCGTCTATCTCCACCAAGGGATTCTCTTCACCCACCGTGGACAAAATAATAATAATAATAATGTTTTGTTGTTTCCACCGATCCAGATCGATCGAACTTGGTCGCCATTTTAGGATTTGAGAGATCGAACCTGGCCGCCATTTTAGATTTTGGGCAACTGAACTTGATCGAACAAGGTTTATGATAAAGTTTATAAATTTTATCTTGGAAACACAATCCCATAAAGTATATTCTTCTTGGATCTTTCATGCTACTTCATGTCTGAGTTGTAATGTAAGAAGAATCAATCATTATTCTTAAATGTATAATATAGGAACAATTTTTTTTAAATAAGTGAGGGACAAATTTTCAAAAGCCAGATATAAAATGTATTTGGATCAACTGGTAGTTTTTTTTGTTTTTGAACAAAGAATCCGCTTAACCGTGAATTCAAACAAAACTTAAAAATAATATATATTTGTGTAATAAAATATTTTTCTATAATTAATTGAAAGCACACTTTTTTTTTTGTATAGTCTCTTAGCCGTTGTTTGGATAAAAAAATAATCGTTGAATATGATAGATAAACTCAAAAATTTATTTATTTATAAAGAATAGGTAAACATAGTATGACAAAAACATGTAACATTAAATTGATATTGATATTCCAAAACAACCCCCCCTCGTCATCTCCCCCAAAATAATATGAGCAACAAAAAGTTTTTGACCATGTTTAACCAAACTTGATTGTCTAAAATCACAATGACGATTATGTTTGGTCGATTTGGAAGGTGTAATGTACATTTTTTGAGTTGAATGGGGTTCAGGAAGGACCAAAGAGTTCTGGACTCTATTCGATCAAGTTTCGTCGATCAAAACCTATAATAACGATAACGTTAGATCGACCTATAAGATTCAAATCCCATTTTTCAAGTTGAATATGGTTAGACAGTCGTCCAAAACTTAAAACGGTGAACAGATCGATTTGGATGGGTGAAAACAGCCAAATAATCTTTTTTTGTTTTTTAATTTAATGGTGGGTCCAAGGATTCTTTCCCTTTCGTGAAACTCTTTACTGCACCGTTAGTCACTGCTCCGTCCCCACCCCCACCAAATCTCTCTCTCTCTCTCTCTCTCTCTCTGTACAATTTCATTTCTTCCATTACGTAGTCAGTCTTTCTCGGTTGTAGGTGCTCTTCATCGTCTCTCCTCATCTAGGGTTCCAAACCTCTCCGATGGAGAACCCACAAACGACGCCATCCACAACGACAACCACCACCACCACCACCACCGTCGAAGAAACAACATCCGCTATCTGGGACTGGGAGACCCTCCTTGACTTCCCCATCCCCGCCCAAGAAGAAGACCCTCTCTTCATCTTCCCCTGGCCGGATGTCGATCCTCCCCCTCCCACTCCTCCGGAACCTCCGTCCGATCCCAGGCCTTCGTCCAATCCCGTGTCGGCCGTCTCGGATCGCGTGCAGAAGCGTGACCCGAGGCTGACCTGCGCGAATTTTCTCGCTGGACGGGTCCCTTGCTCGTGCCCCGAGGAGGATTTGGAGGCGGTGGCGGCTGCTTCTGGGGGCGGGATCTTGAAGAAGCGAGCGAGGAAGGGGACTGCAGGGGCGGGGAGGTCCAATGTGAGGTGCCAGGTGCCCGGGTGCGAGGCCGACATAAGCGAACTCAAGGGGTACCACAGAAGACACCACGTCTGTCTGACCTGCGCCAATGCCGAGTCCGTTATCCTTGATGGCGTCCACATGCGATACTGCCAGCAGTGTGGAAAGTAAGCCGTCAATCGTTTGACCTCTACTTCTCGTTATTGGCATTTCAGTTATAGACATCTAGAGAACTACTTTTGAATCGGTTTCTGTGCATTATTTTTGAAAGAAGTATAGGAGCATCTTTTTTTTTTTTTTTCTTTTTTTTTCTGGGACGAAAGATAGGAGATTCTATATCATAAGAAAACCCTGGATAGAAGGACTGGGATGATATATTATATTACTATTAAATTTTCAATGTATGATATTTAAAATAGAGAATAAACATTAAATCTCAATTTTAATTTTCATCTCTCTTTAATATATCCTTTGATTATCCAATATTTAAACATGTCAATTATCTGAAAAATATCCACATCCAATTCGTATCCGAAGAGATCCGAATCTGAAAATTAATATCCATATCCGTATCTGAAAGTTAGGATATGGATATTAGCATATCTGATCCGTATCCGTCCGATTGACAGGCTTATTCATACATTAGAAAGAGGGAGGGAGGAAGAGAGAGAATGGGGAGGGGGGAGATAGGATCCCAATACAATCACTGCTACATCACCTCCATAACCACAAAGGACCCATTATAGTCGAAGGAGAATCTTCTTTCAAAATAATAGCCACCAATCCACGAAGAAGGGAGTAAATCGTAGCCCTTATATTTTCTAAATACTCTTCTTATGTTGGAAAGCATCCATCTATTATTAAAAGAAGCGCCCAAACAAAAAAGGAGATGAGGGATCTCCGTACAAAACTAATCAAAAGAAAAAGAGATAAGATGAGGGATCTCCGTACAAAACTAATCAAAAGAAAAAGAGATAAGGGAATGGGACTCCACCAAATGGGAGAACCTCCCTGGAAGCTTTATCTCTTGAACCATGAGGTCCCCATGGTGATAGAAAGTGTATTAACACCTAATATAAATTTTATCCAATCCTTAAGTACTAAGTAGTTAGGAGATAGGCTCCCAAGTGTTTTCCTTGTAACCCAAATACCCCAACAAACCACATGTGGGACAACCCATCGGAAATGGTTTCTGTGCATGTTGAAGATCATGGGGGACTGTTTATCATTATTGTGCTCTGTTGGATTTCATCCAACCCTTTAGACCTAGTTTGGTAAATGGATAAATATTTAGGATAAGTTAGTCTAATTTATGAGGATAAAAAGATCATTATTTTTATCCATATTTACATTTGGTAATATATTTTGTACTCCCTATTTTTTTGTGTTTGTATCCTTAACTTTGCATTTGGACCACATGATGTTATATATGGGATAACTTCAAAAAATTATTTAAAAATACCAAGTCCACCCTTTATATTAAAGGGGCATTGATATTGTTCGTTTTGGTTTTATGAAGTTTTTTTTTTTTGGGAATGGCAGTAAAAAATGTTGTCCATGTTTTACAAAATGAGGTTAAAAATGGGGATAAAGTTTATTCTACACCTTTTACCTAGAACAAAATATCCCAACTTTTTCTCTCAAAATACGGACAATTGTCCATGCTTTATCCTATTTTTTTTTTATGCCATATGGGATAACATGTGCTTTAACCCAGTTATTTCCTTATCTCAACCCCTTATCCCAATGCCAAACCAAGCCTTATTCTTTTGATAGGAGATCCTTGAAATGAGACAACAAGCTCTCTGTTTCCTGTGGCATTTTTATTCTTCTTTATAACAATTTTCCTTCCGGTGATCTTTTTATCTCAATTTGCCTTTTACCGCTAGAAATTTGGTATAAGAAGTCAGTGTTTCTATACCCTTGAGCTAACATCCCCTTGATTTTGCCTCCATTCAGTGTCTTCCAATATAAGAATGAATACCCACCAGTTTGTTTTTGCAGTCTTTTATCCCGATCAGATGGGTAAAAAGGTTTCTTCACTGACTGGTATGGGAAAATACAATGTGACTATATGATACTTGGATAACTCTGTATCATCTCGGTAAGCAGACACTGCTACATGTAATACGATATTGTGCCATATGCATTGGTATTATATTTTTATTTAATATAGTTTTATTGTACCAACATTGTATTTTTTTTTTATCAATTGCAATCATCCTTGTTTTTTCTTTATTGAAAAAAAGGACAGTATCCTCATATTATGAAAATAATGCTCCTCGAACAATGGAGATGGAGGATCTTCAAATTAGAACCGCAAAGAAAAAAAAAAGAGTAATTCGAAGAGAACATTCAAAAAACCAATAAATAAAGGGAGAACTTCTTTAAGATGCCCCAATGCCAATACATAATTAGGACGATGCTTTCAAGTGTATTCTCCACTAGAAGGACCTTAAATTATGCTAATAGATATGCCACAATAGCCACCCAAATATTCTCCACGTACTTACTGATTGTTGATGTGATAAAATATTTTAAAGCTTGAAGCCTTGACGTGCATATTATTCAAATTATTATGTGATTGGCATGCAGTATACAAATTCAGTGATGCCAAATGTGGCCTTATAGTTGCTTTCATCTAGGACTTGTTTTTGGCTTTTCCAACATTTATTGTTTGATTTGTGATGCTCTATGTGGTGAAATAAATACATAAACTAGTTCGAGTTATCAATTTTATCATTTGATATTTTGGCTGCTTTAGTTTGATTATGTACCATGTATAATGATCAGTAAAACTTTTTCTGTAGGAATTGACTTTGGATCATTTTCTTATTTTTTGATGAATCATTTCTTATTGAATGAATGAGATAGTGTTATATTTCCTAGTTGCATCACAGGTTCCATATATTGCAAGATTTTGATCAAGATAAA
Source organism: Acorus gramineus (assembly GCA_030737835.1). Lineage (NCBI taxonomy): Eukaryota > Viridiplantae > Streptophyta > Magnoliopsida > Acorales > Acoraceae > Acorus > Acorus gramineus. Next base: position 20,277,051 of record CM060848.1, on the reverse strand, counting down.
CGTAGTTGTAGAAGAAAACTTGAACGACATAACAAAAGGAGGCGAAGAAGATCTACTCGTATTAGTAATGTAGTGGAGAAAGAAAAGGAAGTGGATTTGCCTATAGAAGATATTACATGTCCTGGTGAAACAGACAAAGGTATTTAGACTGGTTTATGTTGATGAATATGCTTTCATTATTATTTTAGGGACTTGGATATTCTAAGTATTGGTTGATTCGAGCAATGCTATAAACTACTTCATGCATTATTTTTTTTCCTCTTTGTGTTAGCTCAGGAAAGAAGTAAGCTTTACTTCTTTGTAGTTGGTGCATATTAATGATAATTTTTTTATGTTAGCTTGTTAGGGTGCAACTTGGGCGGGTCGGGTCAGATTAGAGGCTTGTCCAAGCTTAACCCACAAAATGAAATGTCCAATCCAATTCTAAACCCGAACCCGAACTAGACCTCAACCTGAATGATTAAATATGAACCTGAACTCGACTTCAACCCGCTGGTTCAGGTCGGGTTTGGTTTTGGCCACGGTTGGCCCGGGTTTACCCTTAACCTGGTTGGAAACGATGAAATGATTGAGCCTTTTTTTGTTGAGTTTTCATGAATTGATCATCTGAATGACCTTAGATTCCATTATACATGCACGTGTGGTCCTCCATTGATTTTTAGTTATTATACTATATTTATGCGGGTTGATCCGTCTAATAAAATTAGGTGCACCTCCCATTGCTCATCAGCTTGACTACCATTGCGGTCACCTGCGCGGCCACTGCTATCACATGCTTGCTCTGCTCGTCTTCACCCCAACCCCTCCTCTGCCGGTGATGTTGACCCCCTTTGGTGCTTGTCCATGCATTGTCACCCAGTCCCTGTTGTAGAAGGATCTCACAAAGCCACATTTCTTTTCCCCTTCGGCTGTTATTTCATTTAGGCCGCCAAAGGCGGCAGTGGCTTTTTTCCATCTAGCAATCCCCAGAGCCAACTCGATGCCTTTCCCATCAAGCTCCTACTCCACAACACATCTTCAAAACCAGATTCGCCATTGATGGATAAAAAAACGTTTTGGTTGGGAAAAAAACAGTGCTTTAGGAGGATATGTTGGAAGTGATGGTCTAATTATGATCAACCAGAGAGACGGAGAGGGGATGGTGTATGCAAACGCACTATGATTATTGGCGAAGGAAAGAGAGTTCTTTCGATTTTTGACAAAGTTCAATCCTGATCGTTTATTTTATTGGTCTACATGAAAACCAACGCCCAATATTAAATCAGTGAACATGGAGTACCAATCACAAAATTTGAGGCTATCATATTTCGGTGCACCTATTGTTATTTAAAATTTTCAGGTCCGGATTGTCTGTATAACCCGATCCCCAAACCAAACAGGACTTGAATTAGCTTCGGGTTAGGTCAGGTTGGGGTTGGGCTCAACCTGACAATTGAAAACCCAAATTAGAACTCGCCAACAAATTGAGTTGGGCTGGGTTCAACCCGCCCAAGTTGCAACCCAGTAGCTCGTGAGGAGATTTATTTTATTATTATTATGAAATGATAGACGTCCTGCCTCAATTTTAATAGAAAAGGAAGAAAATGCCAAAAGCATATAAAGAAACATACACAAAGGGGGAGAGACCAAACTTCAGGTTGATCCATTGTAGAGGAGATATCTACTATAGGATCGCCTCAAACACGGAACACACTCTAATACTCAACAAGGATCCCCCCCCTATACATCACTTTACCTGTCCCCACACAAAAACGACCCCAATGCATTCACACATACTTGGGCAATTGTGAAAAAAACTCTTTCGTGTTTTCAGTATGGGGAGGTATCTTCGATCCTCATAGCTAATGTGCTAAGTAGGATTGACAAGGGAGTGGAAAATGGTTGGATTCACGGATTAGAAGTCACAAGAGGTTAATCATGCTCCACTAAAAAAAAGAGAGGTAGATCCCGCATTACACACATTCGATAGGCCAACAATACCATTCTTCTATTTGATGGGAGGGAAAATATTTGGGAGGGCTTCAAATTCATCATCAAATGCTTTGAGTTGGTTTCTAGCCTTAAGGTGATTTTTTTAAGAAGAATTTGGTGGGCGTCAACATTCCTATCGAGGAGGTATCCATCCTTGCATTTAGATTGGGATGTAATGACTCAGTTGTCTTGATGAAGTATCTTGGCCTTCTTCTTCGTACAATTTGCCTCCAAAGGAATGATTGGGATCCGCTTCTTCTAAGATTCGAGAAGAAATAAGGCTAGAAAGGAAGGCTACTAGCTTGGGTAGATGTTTTGTGCTATTTAAAGCTGTTTTTACTAGTCTTTATCTCTTCTTCTTCTCAATCTCCAAGGTTCCATGCTCGAGAGAGTGGAGAAAATTAGAAGAAAATTTATATGGAATGATACTAAGTTGGGTGGTAATAACCCTCATCTCGCAAAGTGGGACCTCATTTGCCAGGCCAAGAAGGAAGGGCATATGGGTGTTCTCAATTTTTACTATTGGGGAAATGGCTATGGAGATTAATTATGCATCCGGATTTCCTTTGGATTAGAGTAATTTGTGAGAAATACTATAGGGGGTGCAAGGCTTTCTTTGATTCCCCATTCTAGAGTGGCTCTCTCTAAAGCGTGGAAGGATGTCAAGGTGATCAAAGAGTAGATTCATTTTATTTTCTGGAAATGGAGTGGAAACTATATTTTGGAAGTATGCTTGCTTCAAGGTGCTTCTCCCGCTTCCACCTTCCTCAACCTTTTCCGGGTGGCTTTTGACAAAATGATCTCATTTGTGACTCTTTCGTGTGTTGTGATCATAACATAATTTTGATCCCTCAGTTGTGCCGTATCCTTCATGACATTGAAGTAGATGGATTGGTAGCCCTTATTGCGGCCCTCCAAGAAGGGTAATATTCTTGGCTTCTAGCCTGGTTGCCTAGGCAACTACCCAGACAATTATGGTTCCTGTTGATCATTGTTTCTTCACTGTAAACAGAGACATGTATCTTTCTTATCAAAAGAAAAAAGAAGAGGAGCAAGAAACAGTATGCATCCTATTGAAATAAAATAAAATACTTGGATTCTCTACCGCCTTAGATGCTCTTTGCTTGACTTCAGAACAAGATAAGTTCACAAAAACAAGAACATATCTTCTTGATGATCCCCCTTCAACCATTTGTTGGGCTATTTGGAAGACAAGGAATGAGTAAGTGTTCCAAAATAAGCAATGCCATATTGAGAACACATGGAGCACCCTAGTTTATCATGTATAGGATTGGTGCAAATATATTTTGAAAGCGGAAGCTCAAATAACAATCACTAAGGAGTCTTTTTGAGTGAAATAAGGGAGTCCAGTCTTCTTTTGTTCCCCGGGGGTACATTTCTGTGAACCACAACCAGTTTTATTTCTTTTTTTCATCTTAACTATGTGATAAGTAGTTGCAGCTCCGCGGACCGCTCGTCGGGCCTGATAGGTCGTCGTATCAATTGACATATAAAATTGGTGGACGCCACTAAAAAAAGGTCAGAGTTGTTCATATACAAAGTTAAAAAAGCACTGGTCTATTTTCTTTTTTATGAGTTGCACTTAGTGTTGTACTATCAATATGGTAATGTTTTCAATTTCATATTTTATAATTATTGTTAATTTTTTTCAAAAAAAAATATATCTGCTTTTTTTTGGGGGGGGAAGATTGGTGCCCCCAAGGTTTGATTCCCTGACCTCCTTTGCAGGGGTTGCTAGCCGACTTAGCCAAAGTTTGGTTCGCCCGTTGTTTTGTTTTATTTCCAATTTGTTGTTACACTATTATGTTTATTGCGTCGAATAACTTGTTGATGGTGCTTGATTTTAAATGTTGTTGAGTTGTTGAATCTGATGTTTGAACAGATAGCCCTTGCCCAGGCAACAAAGATATAGATACAGTGGTATTATTGGAATCTGATGATGATCATGGCTCTCCAATTTGTCTGATTCCCAGTGTTCGCAATGTCAAAAGTGCTGCCTCTTTTGAGGATTATGGTGAAATCCGGAAAGAAGGAGCTGATCTTTCTAAACTAACCATGATATCCTCATTTGCTGATGATAAGACCGGTTATTCATCAATGGTATGTTGTATTGGTTATTCTTTTGGTTGCTTTTCTCTTTTCTGGTTACTATTACACAGCCCTTCAAGTTCTATATTTTCCCTTTTTTGTTCTATATATTGAGAAATTTATGTTATTGGATTTCTTAGTGTCCGACAGGTCGCCTATCATTTAAGCTTTACGACTGGAATCCTGCAGAGTTTCCAAGACGACTTCGGCACCAAGTACTATTTAAGCCTTACAATTGCAATTTGGCATAATCTAGAGAAACAATATAAAATTTATTCCATTTGAATTTTCCAGCAAATCATTGGGTTATGTGAATTTTTGCAGATTTTTCAATGGTTGGCCAGCATGCCAGTTGAGCTTGAGGGATATATTCGACCAGGGTGTATCATATTGACTGTATTCATTGCAATGCCATGTTTTATGTGGGATAAGGTTAGGTTCTAATTTGTCTAAATTCATTTTCATTTCTTGGGATGTAATATGTGGTAAAAGATATTAGTCCCTAGCCGGGGCCCGCTTGTAGCAACTGTGAAGCGAACGGAGTTGTACATTCTCCGTTGAATTAATTTGATTTATGTATGTATTGCATAATTCTTTGATGGGGCAGTTTTTCAGTCTTTCTTTTGCTGATGAATTGTCTAACAGATGAATGCTAATTTATTATAAATGCAGCTTCTTTTTTTCTTGAATCTTTCCCAGTTAGGGGAGCTAAAGAGTCTCCCCAGTTAATATCAGGGTGCTCGAGTTGCTTTACTGTGTGACATCGAAGGACCTGTAATTATATCTTCCATAGGCAAAGCCATGCCCATATTCATAGGATGGTTAAGTCCCCATGCTCTTTAAATCCATGCCAATCATCTCCATTCATTTAATAATGTTGTTCATCCCTCTAGGGGCCTTTCCATTCCTATCTTGTTGAATGCTCTCTTCTTCCACCTTCTGTATAATGTGGTTGAACCTCCATGAGTTGTACTTTGGCTGGAATGTTGAAGTACTGCTCTTCTGTATTTTGGGTCCATGATGTGATTAACACACATTATCATCTCCAATGGTCCTTATACCATTACCTCCGCCATTAACATATTACCTTCACTTCCATCTCAATCTCAACCTTCACCTCTAAATGTCTCATCGTCATATCATTCTCTTTGCTACCACCATTGCGTGGTTTTGTACATGATTTACTCTTCTTTATCTCATCATCACTCCTAATAATCTGATTATCAAACATTATCATAAGAGTTTTATTATGTATGTGAGTTTGGTGTGTCTTCATTACTCTGCCAGGATACTCTTCATCTTTATGTTGCCTGGTTCCTCCATCAGTGAATTTGCTCATAATTTGATCACCATTTCCAGTGAGTCCCTTGTCTTCCGTGGGGAAGAAATAAATAGAATAATGTTATATTGAATAATGGAGGCTAAAAGATCCCTTATATGTACCCTAGAAACATAAAAAGACCAAAATTCCACGGGGGAGGGGAGGGGGCCTACGGCCTAGGAGGCGTTGCCCCCCAAACCCCAGGCCGCCGGGAAGACGCCCAACATGCCTACATAATGACTTCAATACTCCCCCTCAAGTTGGAGCGAAGATATCAATCAAACCCAACTTGGTCAAGCTAGAACGAAGAACAAAGGGACCAACGGACTTGGTGAACATATCAGCAAGTTGCTCATTCGAGGAGACAAAAAGTATGTCAATGGCGCCCGACTCTACTTTCTCTCGAAAAAAGTGAAGACTAAAATAAATCATGGTATAATATCAAAATATGTGGGTTTTTTTTGGGAATCCCCTGTAAACTAGCCTAAATCTATATAACCCCTTGAGAGCATCTATGTAAATTCAAATAACCCCCTGAGTTAAATTTCTGTTGACAGATGAGGAATATTCCGCGAATATTCTGTTTGGTTAACCCTGACTGAAAACAGAGTATTCCAAAACCCCCTATAATTTGTTAAAAATGTTAAAAATTCTCTTTAAATGATGATTTTGCCTCTCTAAATAGATTATAAAACCTTATCTGGAGGGCTAAAATCATCAATTACAGAGAATTTTTTATATTTTTAACACATTGCATATGGTTTTCGGTATACTGTGTTTTTAATTAGAGTTAACTAAACAAAATCTAACAGAATATTTCTCATCTGTCACCGAAAATTTAACTCAGAGGTCTATTTGGATTTACATAAGTGTTTTTAGGGGGGTTATATGGACTTTAGAAAAAGTCAGGGAGTTATATAGGATTTCGGTAGTTTACGTATATGGATTTTCCCCTTTTTTTTTGGGGGGGGGGGGGGGGGGGGATCATATGTGGCAAGAAAAACTTGATGTAACGTTTTAATTAAAGGCGGAATGCTTCAATCCATGCAGGAATTTGGTGGTATTTTTTGGTTGGCATAAGAGCATCTTAGCCTTGATGCTAATCCATCTGACACATTTTGGAGCTTATGTAATTGTGTTCTAGGAAGCACCACTATTTTTCATTTTCATTTCTTTTGGATGTTGCAAAATTCGTTGAGGCTAACAAAATTCTGCTCCCTGGTAAAGTGACCACATATGAAGGCATTCCGGTGAATATGATAATTGGTTCACTGTGTGATCATTGGAGTGGCTCACTGTGTGGTCCTTCTGATGGTTCAAACCATATTTGCTGAAACTTTTAGCCAGCGGGTTGGATTGATAGCACATATGATGTAGGGTGAGAATTAGTCAATTATCTTGCTTGGCTCTGTTCGTGCCCTTGGACTCTTGGAGTGGTAAGTGGTTCAGAACTATTTTGCAGAAACTTTTAGCCCATGGGTTGGATTGGTAGCACGCATGATGTGGGCCGAGAATTCATCTAGTCATTCTTGCTTCTGTAGCTGTATGGACATTTGATCTGACACTTGAGAGGAGCTTCCATTAGTCCATATAATGTCTTTATGATGTCATCAATGATGTATCTTTGCAACTCTTTTCACTGTATGTTATTATTCTCTGTTTAGATGGGTTGCTCAAATTTTGCTTGAATTCATTGATGGCTTCTCAATATAAATGAATCGAATCTTGTTTATGTATTCTGTATTAAATTTATCAATATCACGTCTTAGTTGCATCTGTTAATTATTTTTTATGATCAAACGGGATGTGATCAAGGACATTATCTTTTATTCATATGAATGATGAACTATGTGTGAATTTATATATAAGACATTTAAAATTATTGAAAATTCTAAATATCTTGTTCTGATATTTTCCCATTAATCAGTTATCTCGGCATGCAGCGGAGTACTTAAATGATTTCATCCATGGACCAGAAAGTGTGCTTTCAGGAAGAGGCGCTGTGCTTATATATTTAAATAACATGATTTATGAGGTCCTTGAAGGTAATGCATCTTTCTATTAACATGCAGATAGGAAGAACTATTTGGCAACTTAAAAGACTTCATAATGGTTTGAATGAAATCAGAAACTTTGATACTTTATTCTGCAAACCCTTTGAAGGGATGTAGAATGGTAAGGTCAAATCTTTTAGTAGGCCTGTATATTGTTTGTTCTAAATGAATCATTTGTTGATGACCAAAGCCGATCATTAACATCAACTTCCACTCAAAAAATCGAGGGCCATTAATGCCACAGAGTTTATTTTGGAATGTTTTATTAAATCTGGACTCAAAGGTTAGAATAAGGTTTTTAAATACAGGTATCATGTTTGATAATCAGGTGATTTTGCTTTTGCAAGGAGATGTGTGACTTCTCTTGGATCATATTTAGAATTTGGGAGTAGAGTACGGCAACAAAATATTTATTTGATTAGATGACCATTTGGTTTGGAAGGACAGTATTTTCTTTCACATTCCTTGCATAGTTTTTTTTTTTTTTCTTGAGAAAAGGGTAGGAATGCTACCACACAAAATCTGTTGAATTTTTGGCATACATCCATGAAAATAAAGAACAAAAACAGAAAGAAATAAAAGACCAGGGAAAAGAAAATAAGAACTCCCTTAAACAGTAGGAGAGATTCCTACTGGGGAGGATCTGTTATGACAGCAGCCAGACACCTGAAATCCCCACCACAACCCAATTTATATGCTGAGCTCCTGGATCAGAACCCTCTTTGCTCCGACACAATGCATCCCCGAGGACCTGATAAGGCATTGTATGCTGAGCTCCTGGATCTGTCATGGCAGCAAGCCAGACACCCAAAAATCCCTCATTGCTTGCATAGCTAAGTCCAAATATACAACATCTCATCAGCAAAAGAAATTCTTTTAAGAAGTCATATAACAGTCCTAAACTCCTAATATATATTTATTGATGTTGATGAAAATTAAAATTGTATCCGGTTACATCTTCATCTTCGCGTGTCTTAATTATTTTGATATTATTTCCCATCATGTATGTTGTATTTAAATTTACTAAAGTAACTTATTTCTGAGCTTTTATGCATGATTTCCTCTCTGGTTAGATGGAACTTCGTTGATGAACATCAGGATGGATGTGCAAGTTCCAAGATTACATTATGTGTACCCTACTGTGTTTGAGGCTGGAAAACCCATGGAATTTATTGCTTGTGGAAGCAACCTATCACATCCTAAATTTCAGTATGTCCTCACTACTTTTCATTTAATGATAGATGATCTGCTAAATTTTTTGTTCCATTACTAGTGCAATAAGTACTCTGCAGAAACAAGTCTGTAAAAATCTTAAGTTTGTTCATGGACTATTATGCCATACGACAAGATCGAGGCAAGGAGAAATGAAATGATGTTTAATTTATTAAACTGGCATCATAGTTGTCTGGACGACGCTGAAAAGCTCTAGACGCTCACACGCCTAACAAAAGTCTTGATTAAGTGGGGCCCCTTTTGTTATTTCTCACTTCATTAGATGATTTAGATTTTATAAAAGTTAAAACTTCTGTGTAATGAAAGCCCCCTTTTGTTTGTGACAAGGAGCCCACTGTTTTTGTCTTATTTCTCTTATCCTCCCTTTTATTTATTTATAATATAATGATGGTTTTGATGGATTTAAAAAGGTTAGTTACATGTGTCAAATAGAGGGATGATTTTTTTTAATACTTGTCACCCATGCATGCAACACTCACCACATGTAAATTATTTTCTAATACTTTAGTTTTTTTTGCTGTTATCAATTATTATAGTATACATGGCGCATGCTTATGAGTTATTCATTTATGATACCTTTTATGTCATCACTCTCCATAATAATTTTTAAATATTTATTTAATTCTTTATAATACTATTATACTGTCAAATGCTTATTATTAGATGCTTACAGGTTGTCATTTGTGATATTTTTCCTATATTTTTTTTTTTAATTCTTGTCACTGGTACTTCCTATTCAACATGTATACATATTTTTAATATTTCATCTCTAGAATTTAGATTAATCAAAGAGAAACCATGTAATTAAGCATCACATCACATAACTATGCCCAACTTCATGTAATTAAGTTCACATCACACAAATATATCACATCACATAAATATATAATATCACAATACTTCATGTAATTAAGCACCGCCTAGGCGCACTTAGGCTGCTAGGTAGCTGGCCACCACCTAGGCTCACCTAGCCGCTCAGACAACTATGACTGGCATTGGTAAATTCCGCTTTCCTTGGACTATCAATGCAAAGGAATGTCAAGTCCATTAGTTGTGCTGAAAAAAAATTCTTCAATTTAAGTTTTTATATTTTTTAGTTAGCTTGGTTTTGGTGGCCCCGCTTCTTCATCTATATTTTTGTTATTTTTGTTTGACAATTAAAGAGGGCATCCACTTGACTGAGGCTTTGAATTAGACATGTTGATCAATAAGATACATTACTATCTAAAAAGCTATAAGGTTTGAAGAATTATATTATAGTAATCATGCTAGTCTTTTAAAGATTATATAGAGCCTGATATTTTTTTAGCCTTAGAGGTCTTATAGATCATAAATTAGATTAACAATCATCTACATTAATGAGCATGCTTTAATTTCTAGACCAAGATGTGTGTCACTGATTTCAACCATCTATTTGAGTTTCAATCAATTGATTTTCACAAAAAAATATCAAACTTTGAATTTCTGCTCTAGTGAGAAAGTAATGCACCGTGATTGTTAGTCTTCAACAAGCGTCAATTCCATGGCCTCTGAGCCTCTCTACGCCAATTGGAGTGCCACCTTCTAGATGGATGCACACTCAGGCTGGCTCCAGGGACGGATACAATTATGTTACTATCGACCCTTTTTGACAAGGAGCCTTAGACGATTACATAACTGTAGCCATTTACCGTCCTTTGACAGGACACACCTTGAGGGACATTAACATATTTTTAACCGTGAGCCCCTTGCCATAGACAAAATTAGAGTCGGGCACAAATGTCAATTGACTACCCTCTTGCCACACTGAGTCAAGCAACATGCATAAAGATTCTAACCAATGGTCCCCCAGTTGTTCAAGGAATGAGCATAATGCAGTAAACACTCAGGCTGGCTCCAGGGACAGATACAATTATGTAACTATTGACCCTTTTTGAGCCTTAGATGATTACATAACTATAGCCAATTGACCTTCCTTTGACAGGGCACACCTTCAAGGACATTTACATATTTGTAACCGTGAACCCCTTGCCATAGACAAAACTAGAGTCAGACACAAATGTCATTCGACCCTCTTGCCACACTGAGTCAAGCAACATGCATAAAGATTCTAACCATTGGTCCGCGGTTGTTCAAGGAACAAGCATAATGTTGAGTGGTCTCATGATAGGGATACATTGTGCAGTTTATGTGAAGACGAGGAAGAATCAATTAATCACCCATTCTTCTAGTGTTCCTTTAGCTCACAAATTTGGAAGAAGATTGGGGAAGTCATTAGGGTCTTCCTGTTCTTTTTCGGATATAGAAACCATGTGGTGATGATTCAATTTTCGTAGGAAGAAGGGCGATAGAAGTAATTATGCTAAGTTCCAATGTTTGATTCCTCATGCTATATGTTGGTCCATTTGGTTGACACGTAACGAAAGAATTTTTCAAAATAAAAGAGTGTATTGGGAAAATAGTTGGGCTCCCATTTCCTCGATGCTTCAGGATTGGGTAAAATTCATATTGTAGGAGTCTTCACCCAGCTCTTTAATGGGTATCAACTGGAGGAGAAGTTAATATTTCATTGAGAGTTTAATGATTTTGTACTACAATGTGTCAAAAAATACATGGTTTTGGCGATAAGTCAAATCTTTAACCAAAGTCAAGGATAAACAAGCATGAAAGGGAAAGGTCAAAAGGAGCTCCGGGTGAAACTGGATATTATGGGCTAGCTTCTTTACGATGAGATCTGACATCTCTGGAATTTATTTTGTACTTTTTATTTCTTTTTAATTTTATCATGTAAGGAGATCCCACGTCTCCTTTTTCGGGGGTTTCTTGAAATAAGATTCTCCCATATTTTTCTCAAAAAAAAAAAGAGTGAAAAGTCACATGCTTGGCACATGATTATTGGCATTAAATTAACCTAGTGGGGTGAATCTGTGTCTATGAATGATGCACTGTGATTTGTCCATTTTAAAAGCATGGATCAATAAAAGGGAAAAAAAGAAAAAAAGAAGATGGATACTCTAGATTAACCATCAGAACCGTAACTAACCTCACACCGATAATCGACAGCTTCATAGATATGTCTTCCCTGTTCAATGAATACTATGAACATCTGTTTACTGGCCGACGGATGGTGAAAAAGATCCGTATATTGGGTGGCGGGGGGAGGGGGGGGGGGGTGGATTTAAAGCCTAATATGTCTAGCCTGACCCCAATACCTGATGGATGGATGTCCAATCCGTGGGGTGGGGTCCAATAGATAGTTTTCATATCTGTCAGGGAGAAGCTCTCCTTCGTGCTTCTTTTATTGTGGTTTATCCTCTTCAATCGAACGGGTCACTCTCTTCCTCCATCGGGTACTTCATAGAGAGAATTGTCGGTTGATCGTTTATTGAAGACCCATATCCACACTACATCACTGTGTCAACCTATATTCCAGGATCTTTCACGCATCAAATTCAGATCATCACATTGATCAATCAGATTTAAATATGGGTTAGCTATATTGAAGATTCTTCAAATCTTGATCGAGTTTTGATATAACTAGATCTGTAGTGATTCTTTAAGGATTCTGATTTTTTTCTTCCTTCCCTTTAATCTGATGATGGTGTTTGTCTTGAACCCTTGTCGACTTTCTCTATGTTTTCTCTTTTTTCATTTTTTTTGTCCTGAAAACCCAACAACTTTCAATTGGTTTCACTCCAATTGGCAAAGGAACTAACTCCCAAATATCGTCTTTCATGATTCTAATTCTTCATTCATAGCATGTAACCATATTGAAAAACTAGAACAAGTTATATTTATAAGCCTCTAAACCGACTTAGGCTACATTTGGAAACGAGTTTGAAAAACAAATTTTAACTTAAAAGTATACTGGCTAACTAGTTATTTCTTTAACTAAAAGCTATATTTTGTTTTCTTAAAAAGGTGGGACCGTTAGGACATTTGGAAACGAGTTAGAATTATATATGATTCCTGCAAAAGTAGAACATCTAAATGCTGTCTAAACTCATTTTTAAGCAGTCTCACTGTTGGTGGAAGCTGGAAAGGAATAGAGTTTGTTAATATGCTATTTGGGGTTTGTTGTGACCGAATGTTAGAATATTTGAGTTGTCACCAAGTTGGTGGACTGACGGTTAGAATGTTGGAGCCGGCGAACGCCACATGTGACCACCCAATAACTGTATCAGGTTTGGTGATTTGAATCGTTTGGAACTGACAGTTAGGCTTGTTGAACCGTGATCAAGTCGGTTGGGCCGATGCTTACATCTTTTGAGCCATTGTCAATAACCTTTTCGTATTAGCCTTGGTTAAGTTAGCGGCTGAGTCAGGTGGATTGACATTCAGACATGTCAATGCGTCAGTTTGTAACTACGTGGTATGGTCTGATGATTAGAACCCAATATTCATTTTTTGTAACTAACATAGTTGGGGATTCAACAGTTATTTCATTCAGCAAGTTCCTGGCGCAACGAGTAGAATATCTATCCATTAGATTATGCTGGTAGTTGCTTCTTTCCGACTGTCCCCTTATTGCATTGCCTTCTCCTTGAGTCATGCATTACATCGGGACTGGACTGCGTCCATATATAGGGGTTCAGATGTTGCATTTAACACGAAAATGGTGTGTTGTAGATGATTCTGAAACCCATATATGGACTATTTTGTTAAACGGGAATGCAATTTTAATGCCAAGGTTAGGTGTATTAGTTTGTCTTGATGGTCAGGAATCAACAAAAATTATCTGTACATTAGATGTGTAACAAGATGAGGAATGATACTATTAAAATGAGTGAGTGAGGAGAAACTAGGAGTAATTCTATAGGAAAAGAAATAACAAATAGTTATCTCTGGTAGTTTGACACACACAACATTTGCCAATCTCTTTAAGAGAGAGCATGTGTGGTTGGAGTTTGGAAAGAGAAGACAGAATAGGTGGTTAACGAGGACCTGAGAAACGATAAAATCGTGCAAATGGGAATTACCAATGGGCAAGATCTATGGTCCAATATGTTGAACCATAAACTGACTTAATATTGATGCGGACTTGGTTGGGTCTTCCTTTTTCTGCATCACGCTGATTTGTTCTTCACTGGTCATTTAGTCAATGTGGATAAATACAAATGTAATGCGCTGTCTTCATATGTCTTGAATTGCTACTAACTGGATATGAAATTATTGATGTGATAACTCTGGAATTTAATTTCTTATTTGTTTCCCGGTGATAGATCATTTGGTTGTTATGTTTGTTTTAACCATTAAATACCACTTACTCAGCTCTTCTTCTAGCCTAAATCGACAACTCATAAATCAATTTCCTGCCGATATATGCCCTTGGCAGGTTTCTTGTGTCTTTTGCTGGAAAGTATTTGCCCTGTAATTTTTCTCTCGCTGCTCCTCATGGGAAAGAGAGTCAAACATATCCTTGTTCTGAAGAGGAGTCCTTTGGTAGTTTTGAGCATGAGATATTCAAGATACATGTCCCACACACAGAGGCAAAACTTCTTGGCCCTGCATTTATTGAGGTGAGTTCTTTCCCAAACATTTTTCTCTCCTACAACCTAGCTACGAATACACTAAAAATTCATGTCCATTTCAAGTAAGTTTGACTGCCAACCGTAAAGGAAGGTGGTGGATAGTTGGGTATTTCCAGAGTACGTGAAATATGAAATTTGGCAAATCATCTAGTTTCTGTTAATTCCACCTGTTGTTGCAAACCATCAGAGAGAAATATGTGCTTGATTGTATATCTTTGGCAGTAATAAACAAACTGGTTACATTTTTCTTTATTTTTTTCATGAGTGACACCTTTCTCCTAAGAAAGTTTGTGTATTAAAACATGTCTGCCTCCCAACAGTTCCTTACCAAAATTATGCTCCCTACTTCCAAACAAAACCCTGTTGAAAATATTCCTTAATGAAATTTTATCTTTCATCTTGCTAATTAAATCTAACTAGCCCCCACTTTGTCTGTTTCTCACTGATACCATTTATCTAATTTGATTTCTTTACAAAGAACAGATCTAGAAGTTGATAAACATGTGCAAACGATGTGTGACAGCTTCCCATTCTTTAGTCTCCTTTTCATTCCTATGGTTATTTCTGTTCTTAATTAACATTTCCTCCTAGAATACCATATCAACATGTTTCTTCAAGCTACCTAGAATAATTTGTCTTGTGAATGTTTTCTATTATTTTCTCTGGTTCTTAAGAATCCCAAGCATCCAAGACGAGCCATAAAAGATTATTTCTAGTGCGATTGTGCAAGTAGCTGCTGGAGGGGAAAGACTATTCTTTTCACAAAGTAGCCGCTCTCATGAATTGTACCCAAGACATTGTCTTGTTAGCCTGAACACTTACTATTGTTCCAAGCAATGGTCTGTAATTCCAAACATCCAAGCACAACACCTTTTCATTTAAATTGCTTAATCCTAGTTTCTAACATTTTTATTAGTCTCCTCATAGAAGGCTACACTTCCTTGGGATAATTCTTTAGTTATTTTGTGGGACTGTTTATGTAAGTAGGGATAATTGATCACTCAGTTTCGGGGCTGACCTACATTGTCTGGCACATTCAAAGAATGAAATAAAACCATATGAGAAGAAAATGAGAGTTCTTATTGTCATGTTTATGAGTTCATCAGGTCGTCCAATTTCAGTACTAGGGCAAAGTCTCATAAACAGAAGAATCAATTACGTGTGACTAATTTGATGTGTCTTGATCCGAGAGGCCTTGTGATTCTTTTGCTATGCTTTATTTTGATTTCTGAAAATCCAACTGACTGACTGCAACTAACTAAATTACATGATTGTTTTTGATGTGGAATTTGCAACATATATAAAGACACTTACCATTGTTTCTTCTGTTTAATTGTTTTTTTTTTAATTGACTGTGAAAAAGTGGCATGAATTTTCATTGACGTAGCCCAAAGTTTATTGAACTACATAAACCATTCTTGTGTGATTGTACTTTCAATATTTTCTTTTAATATTCCTTGGCTGAGGAGGCCCAAATCCGCAACAGGATGATTAATATTCCACCAGAGATTAAGAGCATATATGATAGCTTGCTTGAGAACCATCCATTATTATATCAATGACCTAGAAGACGTCTGCTTAAAAAAGTGGCTTCATATGTTGTATATGTGATCACATGTGCCATAAGCACATGCCCTTGCTTATGAGAAATATGGAACTTTTACAAATATTAATCAGTATCATCTTGGCAATATTCTGAGTAGCAGATTGGAAAATCAAATATTTGATAATATCTTTCATGTTGGCTTACAAAATATTGTTTCCTCAGTGCATAATGTTTTGATTGATGAGATGTATGAATGCCGGCATTGAATAAGTATTCAGTTTAACCCACTACATCCTGTTTTTTAATAGATCGAGAATGAATATGGGCTGTCCAACTTCATTCCTGTCCTTGTTGGGGACAAACCATCATGTGCTGAAATGCAGAGATTGCAACGTATTATTGGTGGTTCTTCACATCAGGAAAACTTTGTGTCAAAGGTGATGGATGCCAACATTGTCCCTGACCTGTGCAGTGTTCATGTATTGGAGCACAGAGTAATATCTGAGCTACTTTTAGATATTGCATGGTTGCTCCAGCGGTCTCTCAGTGGCGGCAGGGAAGCCAATTTGACTTCAGTGCATATTCAACGGTTGCTCTGTGTAGTGAGGCTTCTAATTCAACATAGATCTGTTAGCATCTTGGAGAAAATTTTGAAGTCATTGAAGGCCATTATGGACAAGAATGGTTATCCTGAAGATAGGGAGGTTGAACCCGATTTAAGTCTTCTTCAAGAGTGCATTGCTCATGCAAGAGAAATGGTCAATGAAAAACTTGAGTTTGACAACAACTCAGAGTTATTTCTGATAAACTCAGTGGATATTGGAAGGCCATGCCATAGACCAATCTCAGTTGAGGTGAGTTTCCATTTCCTGTGCTGTTTATATTTTATTAAATAACACATCTAGTCATTTTGATTAATATATTCTGAGAACTATTCATTTAAGATAAGAATGTTGTTGCCTTTTAATTACCTATTAATTCTAACTATTTGGTCTAAATCAATATGTATGAATTTTATAATTGTATGTGCTTTTAAGTTGATATAGTACATGTTTGTTAAAACTTATAAGCTAGAGATTATAGCTTTAACTTAAAATAAGTTGTTAATTGTTACATGTTTGTCTAAACTTATTGAAATTTATTAAAGCTAATAACAGTTTAAAAAAGTCATAACTCTGGGAAAGAAATGTATTTTAGATTATAGCTTATAAAATGCTTTAAATTTTTTTATTTTGGACAATCATGCTCTTAATTTTTTTTTTTACTAATAATATGAGTATCTATTTTTCATTATTACACAAAAAAACACCAAACCTCTTTTCATATTCTCAAGTTTTTTATTATTACAAATTATATATTATCAAAAAAAAAATTATAACTCTATTTGTCACTCAATTTATTAAAATTCTAGAATGTAATATTTGAAAAATATTGTAGTGAATTTGAAATATTATTTATGTTAAGTTGATTTTCTTTTAAATATTTATAAAATTAATTTTATATGTAAAAATCAACTTATTTTATCAAATATAAATCAATTTTTCACTTCTATAGTTAGGGAATTTTTGATAGTTGTACACAAAAAAATTGTTTTACATCCACTGCTTATTTCCCGCTTTTAAACAGTTACATCTAACATGTTTGCTACTTATAAGAAAAATTATAATCTATAAGTTATAATTTATAACTTGTAAATTTAAATTGCAACAAACACCCCCATAGTTTGTTTGCATCGTTTATAACTATCTCAATCTAAAAATGTTTGTTTGCTAAACTTTTTACATCCGTGATGGTTTCATCTTTGTGACTACCTTAGTTTTCTGATTAATTAAATTCAGGGTATGAGTTTGTGCATTGATGTGGAGATCATTGTGTGGAGCAATGGTAGTTGCTCAGACCAACAAAACATTGTCTCATGCTCAATTCCTGAGAGGGGACGCCTTGTGTAAAAACACGTCTTGGGAGCATATCTAGCACCATACGTTTTGACAGTTTTGGTTGAAGGCATTTTTTTTAATTTATGTTTTTCACATCTGCAAAGAAAACAGCATGTTATGTACATTTTGGCATGTCTAGAACTGGAGTTCATTCAGATCCATTTCTCCATCAACTTGCTCAATATAACTGCTGGTATAATTGATTGTAACACAAGAACTCGATGGATCAGAATTTTTTTCTTCTTCATCTCCTTATGTTAATCACTATATCAGTCTGACACTTTTAATCTTAATGGATTACTATAAGAGGTACAATTTTTGTTACTGATTCCACTAAATGGTAAACTGTAAATAGTATTGATTTGTTAAACCAACTATTCAGACTGAATTTCCATTCATCTCATTCATTAAATCCCAATCAGAATCATCAATTGCGAATTTACTCCCTTTTGCATAACTAAGCCAATCCCTATGAGAAAGTCGATCATGAAGAACTTGGTCAGAAGCCATCTTGTTCTACCATTAAGAATCTGTTCTACAGAACTCACAATATTGACAGGTTTTTCCATACACGAAATTATATCAACAAATTCTTTGCATGTGCATTAGCCACCTGCATATTTCTCCTGCTCTTGTGTTTTGGTGTCTATAAGAAAGTAACAATATAAGTTACAGCATCTATTGATTCTGAAAAAGTTGGAGAAGCTTCAATTCCCGCTCATCTTCTGATCATCATAATGCCCTATGGTCTTAGTCCTGTTTAAAAAAATAAAAGCTGACCTGGTTTACTATGCTCATGCAACCTTTAGGTCATAGTGAAACCCTTATCAGCAGAGGTAGGAAAGTGAGAAATGAGAAGACACTTGGTGTGCATTAATGTGATCTTATGCTTAGGGATAAACTTACATTTTGTGACATTCCTTTTCTTTATACTATAATGGGTTACCATTATAAAATTATTGTTCCAGGAAGTAATACTGACTTCTAGCTGTATGATCATTGATGCACAGGGAGATGATGACTCAAATTCAGCTACAACCACAGCTTGTGATGAGGTAGAGGAAAGTGATACACTCTTGTCTAATAGGATTGCTAAGAAACAGAAATGTTTTCCATCCTCAATTCAGGGATTTAAATGGTTTGAGAATGGCTGCGGTCGCACTCCGCCAAGGATTATCAGGAAGGCTCATCTTGCTATTCTTTTAATGGCCACTGTTGCACTGTGTTTTGGAATATGTATGACCGTTGTCCATCCCCACAAGGCAGTGGAATTCACTATTTCCGTAGGAAAATGTGTGTTTGGTTCGTTTAAGCCATAAAAACTAAAACCAAACCATTCTCTTGCATTTTATATGACTCTTCCCTCGTAATGAGAAAGCATTTCTCAAATTTATTTTTCGAGCTTCACCCCCTTCTGTAAATAATTGTATTCAAGTAATGTGGGCTTCTTTTGCCCGGTTGCCTTTTATTTTAAATCACAAACTCTTAACTTGGAATTGGGAATTGTTGATGTTCACTACAATCTGATTTTTTTATTGTTATTTTTTGGAAGATTATTTATTATACGATCTGTTTGTAATTTTGCACCAAATTGTGTAAAATGTTCATCTTACAATATGTTTTCCATGTGAAATGGAAAAAAATACCTTCTTGGAACCATACAACCGAAGATTGTTAAAACCTCAAAGCCTTATTGAAAGAAGAGGATATAGCACCGCAATATCACTAACCTTAGATCTAGGTTTGAATGTATGAAGGATTAAAAAAGAGAGGAAAAATGAATAATCATACAAGACAAGAAATTTATATGGTTTGGCAGGATTGCTTACATACATGGGGGCAATGTTTATAAAACTTTATCCGGATGAATAAAATTGTTATTTACATAAAAAAAATTCACATTTTTAACACATTATAAGAGATTTTTGGTGTACTATAATTTTAGTCAAGGTTAACCAAATACAATATTTGCATAATAATCCTAATTTGTTAACGAAAATTTTAACTCAATGGGCTATTTAAATTTACATAGATGTTTTCAGGGGATTACGTGGACTTAGGAAAAGTCACGGGGTTACATGGTTTTCGGGCAGTTTACAGGGGGGTTATATGGATTGTTCCCTTTTTCAAATGTCCTGATCATTCATCTGCATAGGAGCTCCAAAATATCTTTCACAACAATCTATTTAAATCTGTCTCTTCATGACAGATTTTGGGCCATATTACAACAATTCTCTACGTGGAACAAGACATCAATTGTTACTGTTCTTAAACCTCTTCGTCAACTAACACTGACGATCTTGTGGGAGTTTCCAACTCAACCTCAGTAGACTCTTTCGCTACATCTCCCAGAGAATCACTCTACTGACTAAAAGTTTGCATAGCAGACTCATCAAAGTCACGTCTCTTCTTATTAAGAACTTGTGCTCCATAGTTAGTAGCCCTTCACTTCAGTTGATAGGGTAGGCTGTGTGGTAGTCAGCAGAGGCAGTCATGGAACATTTTGTCTTATTTTGACAAATAAAACAAGGCTGAATTTATGAATATACTAGAGCTACAGGGTATACATGCAAGCCTACACTTGTGCAAGGATCTGGATCTCCAAAAGTTGTGGATGAAATCTTATTCTTAGATGGCCTTGGCATGGTTGACAGGAAAAGAGAACAAACCCTGGTGGACAGTCAGGATTCTCAAAGATCTTACTGAATTTTTGGCTTTTTATTGACTGGAAGACCTCCCACATTTATTGACTGATTAGCAATAAATCTATGGCACCCAAGTAATTCACACACACAAGGTTTTGCCTGAACTTGCTCAGCCCTTCCCTTGAAGCTTCAGGGTATGTATATACCAGATTATATAGTTTATGATTAGAATCAGTTGCCTTGTAGATTAAATTTGTCAAAAGGGAAGATATTTTTTAAGATATCCTGAACAAAGATTATAAATATACAACTAGGATATATTCCTTTATCACTCTAGGAGGAAACTCAAATAAATAATCTACTTGAATGCATCTCAATGCATCTCCTATAATGAGACTGGACATGATTTACAAGTGTGATACATTCTCTTAAAAGAACAAAACACAAAATGATGAATTTCCCTCACATTTCCACTCTGCCCTTTATCCTGAAACTCAGAAGTTCATTACATGATTGAAAATAGCTATTTCATGTTCTCTTTTAAGAAAACAGTCAGATATTATATCCCTGAAAAACCTGTCCACAAGTTGTCTGATTTGATAAATCTCAATCCTGATAGCCCAAGGGTTTTTGAATTCATCATAAGTCCATCAAACCACCACTTTGGAATTAATTTCTATATGAATGTGGATAAAACTTTACTTTTCAATTAGTGTGTAGGCCTGTCAGTAGATAGTCCAACAAATGCACATATGAACCAGTACTGATGGTCTCTGGATACCCCACCAAATCCAAATCAAATATTGAGTTTGTTACAGGGAGAGATTGATAGTGTCATTACATGTTTGTGTTTGTTGGTAAATCCCTGTGACAAATTATATGTAAGAATCAATTGAAAATGTCATGGAATCAGTTGAGTCAGAATTGAAGATTCAAGTTCAGTATGGGGAAAAAAGGAACTTCAGTCAATTTGATATGATACCAAACTTTAACTTTCCATTGATTGTAATAGTGAATTTTTATGCTTGAAGTATCTTGGGCTTCTTCTTCTTCTTCCTCTTTTTTTTTTTGGGTTAATAGTGCATAGAATTTCTAAAATTTTGCATTGGTTTTTGAAATTTCTAGTGGACTCAAATTTTTTAAATACACCTGTTTAACCAATCCTCTAGGTCTTCCATCAAATGATAAAAACAGAATGAACAAAATCATTGGATCAATAATGTTCTCCAATGGTTCTTGTAATTGCTCATGTTTCCAAGACACCCCAACCGCAAAAATTTCCTCAAAAACAAATGCATACAAGGTGATCCCTGAATTTCTTTTACAATGGCAAAAAATACAAGATTAATTTGAACAAATACAATGACATCCTAGCTGCCACACAAACATCATCACTTATCTTCAGATGCGATGCAGAGGGATTAACTTATGCTTTCAGCAGAGCGGCACCTGGAAATACACTTACGCTTCTGGGAGTCCTCTACTTCTGTTCCGAAGTTGATATGGGCACTAGATGGGGTTGATTAAATTCAGAACTGCACAATGTGAACAGATGAGACATTGAGACTTGAATGCAGACCAATGAAACAAAAAGATAACAGAGTTAAATGCAAAGTTAAAAACACCTATAAAACCCAAGGGTTAAATGCATCCAGACCCCAAACAAATGCTTGATATTGAGATCGACCCCCATTTATTCCCTTGTGATTTAGTTTTGGTTAAGCAAATAAGCCCCTCCGTTAGTTAGTTTTCCGTTAACAGATGAGTAATATTTTGTCCACTTAAGGGTACTCGGAATTTGTATACCATATAATCCCATGTGATGCAAATGACTAAACTGCCTTTGAGCATCTTAAATGACCATTTTCACCCTCTTCCCCCAACAAAAAATGTGTGCTTTTCCAAAAAAAAGTCAATCAATCAAAAACAAAACACCCACCAGAAACAATATATTTTCCAAACCAAGAAAAAGAAAAGAACATCAAAATGAACAGTCCAGCATTTCAACACTCAAAACGTTGATTTTTTTGCAAGTCAAATCTATGAACCTGAAATAGAATCTAGTAATGCACCAATTTACAAGGCAAACCAAATTACAATTCACACAAGTAGATTCAAAATCATGTTAACAGACGGTTAATCAAGTAAACAGATCTCAAGTAATTTTTGCACTCACCCACAGGTAGAACATTTCTTGTGTTGTTTGCAGAATATTGATAAACAAACTGAACAGACATACCCCATGTCAATGGTCTTCTTGTGGCAGAAACATCTGCAAACAACAAAATTTAATTTGCTCATTTAGAAAAGAGGAACAGTATGAACATGACTGTTGAAGAAAAGTACCACAGACAAATAATATCAATGCAAGAGAAAAGACTAGAACCTCTTACTATTTATTCTTACAATTGACACCATTGAATACTTATATTCATTCCAATATAGAGTTATTGATATGGAAAAAGCAGAGATATAACCATATTACAGACATGCTTTTATAACTTATAGCACATTGAATCAGACTGTTCCAGGGACTATTCAAAAACATAATGTGTACAAAGCATAAAGTGGAAGACTTACACAATGTCACCTAATGCAAATTTATAATTCATCTGGAAACACAAACCATCTCAGACCTGTCCGGCTAACGCCATGTATATGTCCCTAAAAGCCATAAGGTAGCCATCTCTTTGGCAAGATGCACTAGGGTGAGGTAAGCGAAGTGAAGGGGTGGGCTTTTCTATGTATCCTGGTGAACGACATGGGTCTTGTTCATCCTCTTTTTCTCAACATACCAACCCAACTTCTATTCTCTGCTTTATTTAAGAAATCATGGATAGGGATTGAGGTAGGCCAACAAAGTTAGCTAGCATCTACACATTCTGCTAATCAAAGGACTTATTTTAAATTGGATATGATTGTTAGTAGACCTATCAGTGGAGGTCACACACAGGATATGGATAAATTTGTGCCCGCTCTGAATTAACTATCTGGATGTGCTCCGATGTCTGACAGATAGTTATTAGTAATATCCAAATTTAATCGGGAAAAGTATATGTCCCACGAATTATTTGATGCAAACTCCATTATATGCTATGACTCTAAAGAGAAACAATCAAACAAGTAAAAACCATTTAAACATGTAAGCCATATCACATACACCCTTCCTATCACCAGCAAAAAAAAAACACTCCCAATTAACGCTCCATCGAGAATGGTTATATTAAAAGAAACTAAACATATTTACAACCAAAAAAAAAAATCATACTCATTTAGTTTATTTAAAAAAGAATTAAATTCCCCATCCCAAATTTCAAGTTGTGATAGTTGACACCTGTGATGATCATTTTGAGGTACCTATGTCCTACGCTAAAATCAGTTTAAACTTTAAATCATCCGCAGCCTATCCTTTGTCTAATTAATCTCTCTAATTTCTGTTGTCTTTAGAATTTGAAATTAGATCTAAGAATTTTAGTATACCTTCCATTGATTTATTTGATAGAAATTAAAACTTCATGTGCACTGTATTTTTCAGTGTATCTTCTATTGTCTATGGTTTAATTTTTTTTTAAAAAATAATGTATTTAATGTATTCAAATTATTTTAGAACAATATTCTCAGTTTACTTTGGCTCCGCCCCTGCACGCTTCGAAAATGGAAGTGAATATAGGTCATCAAATTTATTTTCATCCCAGCAACAATTGGTTGGCCATAATCGCTGTAATGCAGTGAAAATGGAAATGGATAATGTTAAGCTAACACTAAAAGAAACATTATGACAAAGAACAGCAGCTGGCTAGAAAACTGCAGTTATATAAAGGGAAAATGAATTAATAGTGATAAAAACTTACGATGCACGAAAATCCACACCCACAGGTTTAGGAAGCTGTATGAAATTGCGTGAGTGCAAATCAGTGGCAAATACCATCTGTACATTTTCAAAAACAATTTTAGTTCACATTAACAAGAAAATAATGTCTACATGCTATGTAAGTGTACCCAAGACCAGTGTAGTCAAATTTGCACACAGCGGTCAGTTCAAATATGCAATACGATTCCATTATACACTTTAAATATTTGCAGCTTCACACATTACACATTAGTAACATCACAATTTGTTAAATATGATTTGTGAATGGATTTCACACTTTTCCCTCAGCTTTCTTTTTTTCCTAGTATTTTCAGAATTTGTATTTTTTTTTTTCTGATTTCCGGGATCTTCAAAAGAAAGAACAATGTTGGACTTTGGGCCTTTGCACAAACCAAAATGGTTCTAATGTGTGGACAAGATACCCCTCTGCACAAATCACTTATGCAATTTTCACAGCATCGTGCAAAGCGAATTTGCAACAAGAAGAAATGGAGTACATGGAAGATCATCTATTTTTTAAGAACTCTCATATAAGAATCATTCTGCTATCATCTTTCAGAATAGGATGATTTTGATCTCAAACAACAATGCCAATGCCAGTGGTTGAAAAATGGAGAGATTATGTGAATTCTTTGCCATGTGGAGGAAGAAACTACCTCATGTTCGGCTTGATTGATAGCCGAATAGATTCATGAGTTTTCTAATGGCCTCTACAGCTATGTTGTAGAGATGGAAACTTCATTTCCATAGTCTACTGATCCCACATATTTGATTGATTGGTTAGATAGTAAGTTCAAGGTGTGATGAAGGGGTTAATTAGATTTCACTATTTCCACTGTGTCCTACTCTAAATGCCATATTATAATTAGGTTCCAGATCACCTCATTTGAACAGCAGTGGAACTTCATGGGTGGTAGTGCTCGGTGGTGTGATGGAGCAGAAGTGTTTCAGTGTTGCTAGGAGTTACCCTAGGTGGAGGGGTAGTGAATACAGTGTTCTAGCGATAAGTGGAGGGTAGTGAATAGAAATGTCCTTGTTACATGATTCCTCATATTTCCAGTTAGAAAACAATGACCATTCAACCCCCACCCCTCACACACACACAAAAAAAAGGGAAGGCAAAGCACATCAAGGGAAGGATGGTGGGTAGCTTGACTAATTGAAACTTCAATTCGTATGCAATGTGTTATAAGTATAAATCCCATTCCGTCCTATTTCTTCGATAAAATTGCCAAAATAACATTATTTGTATTATTTAATTGTCAACAGCACTTGGATCACCCACTCTACTAGTATAATAATATAAAATGAAAGCAGTAAAATTCATGAATTCTAAACTACAAGGCTAGCCAGCGAGTGAATATATTCTCTATCTTACTCTCCAAAATCCATACCATAGAGGATTGCCTTGACCTCTATTGGAAACGCAACCCGATTATTTGTTTTGGTATTTTGTTACCTACCAAATTTACAACAAGTTGCAAATTCTCTTGTTATTTGTTTTGGTATTCAAGATGAGACTTAGTGAACTGTTGCATATTGATGGCGCTGATCTGGTCAATAAGATGAGGGCTTAAGTGATGCTAAATGGAAGGACTGAGAGAAAATTCTGGAAATCAGAATGATTAGACAGAATACGGTGTATTCAAATTTTAAAATCCTGGGGGGAAGAGGCCGTGGTTAGATTAAATTGACAATGGCATTCCCTAAACCAGATTCTCTCGTTATCCTGGTTAAAATTTTACGACAGATCGATATACTAGAACATATCACTAGTAGAATTCAAATGGGTTGGTTCAAGTGGGAAAGAAGCTTCTAAAGTTCAGAACGATTATTGCACATCGTTGAGGTTAAAGGCAAAATTTATCAAACAAATAATAAGATGTGTAATCCCTAAAGAAAAGGGGAGTGTAGTGATTACTTGAATACTTCCAAATGAAGAAAAAGTAGGATGGCACGCTTTAGTGGTTTACTCCAGAAGACATTTTAGTATCATCTTTGTAATATATAGCCTCTATGAATTATAATAACACTGGACTTACTGAGAGATATTGAAATAGTCCGTCAAGTTGCTGAGGCTTCAAATAAACTCCACCTGTTATATACGAAGCCTGAACCAAGATTTAAAACCAATCTTATCAGCATTTCTAATGTATGTCCTCAACAGAGGTCTCCCCAGATGAATCTATATATACTTCACCTGTTGCAAGAAGGCTGAATGTTGGACTCCAATGACACATGAATCTATAGGAACCTGTAGAGTAGAAGTATATAAAATGTTTTTGCAAGTAAGAGAAAACCAATCTATTAGCAATTAGCATCCAGAGATGTTAGTCTTAGAAGTTTGGCATTTAAAAATAGACAAAACAGTAACCATTGCAACATTTCTTATCGTAGTAGCAGTAGTGGCACAAGACTGCATCTATAAATAATATTATGGCAATATTTTACCCATTCATTCAGATATAAAATTTCGAATGAAAAACTACTTGCATATTTTGATCTTCACACCATTGCAACATTGGACAGCATTCAGCATAGTTAAAAGGGCAGTCTCGCATTCTCACTTGATGTGTATAATACATCCATTCCATTGATGTGTATATCGAGACAAAAACGATATCAATTCCCCATGCAGGGCCTATCGAAATACACCCCCCCCCCCCCTCCAACCACCACTACGATCGCACTTGTCTTAGCAGATAATACAAATGAACTCTCTGAACAAATTTTGGCAGTTAGAACAGGTTCAGGATGTCCATAAGTTTCAGCATAAACAGGTTACTTTAATGGAGAGACATAATTTGGCTCCTGATATCTGATGGTAGTCGTTTCATATTACACAAATTAGGTGTACACTTGGTATTGGAGTAGCTAAACAAGAAGAGTCACAAATGAGCAATAAGCACTTAAATTTAACAATTTGTGTGAATTGTACCATTGAGCGCTGTGCTGAAAATATGGAATTCATCACTGCAACGTATCTGCCAAATTACACTTTCAGAGTAAAAAATTAAGCTTTGCCAGCAGAAAATGGAAAAGCAACCCATGATAAACATACTGTTCTGGTCCATCTGGAGATCCCTGTACACATAAAATCTGCGAAAAAGGTGTTCGTTAAAAACCCAAAAGGGAAATCGGTATTACAAAACATATGCAAACTTGTCATGCGATCATTACAACTAATAAAAAAAAATCAAATATTATTTATGATTATTTGACAAACTAAATCTTCCAAATTGACTGAGTTATGCAAGAAATCCGGCATCAATCTTCATGTTATGGAGATGCAATATAGCCAATGCCCATAAATTGGAAAGACATTGGTTGCAATATAATAGTTACTGGCCAGAACAAGACTCACGTGGGCATCCAAACACAATCATCTCAAGCATTATATCAGATAGAAAGAGGGGCAAAGCATCTAGGCATCCCTACACGGTTAAGTGAACGTGGGTGTAAGCAGAGCCTCGCAACCCAAGCAGAGGCTCAAAAACTCACTTTTGGATCTGAATGAGATCAACCAATTTCTGAGAGGTACAATAAATATCATCTTATTAATCATTATGTTGTTAATCATATCATGCAATTGAGTTGTAAAAAGAGAATTTTAAAATGGTTGTTGCTTTGTATGGTTATTGGTAGATATTTATTTTCAACTATAATGAATTAATTACCTCGCTAAGTAGAATGTTTTGGGGCACCCAAACCACATAAAGTATAGTTTTAACTGATGACATAGAATAACAACAACAACAATTCAGCCTTTATTACAAAAAATTGGAGTTGGCAAATTCTTTTTCATCATTCAGCTCAAGGGTCCCTCCTCCAATAAATAAACAATTAATATGTAAGTCCTTATTGTCATCATCCGAGTTGCTTTCCTACCCCTTATCCTATGATCCCTACAATGTCGGTCATCTTGCTCCTAATTAGTGCACCCATTAGTCCTCATCTCACATCTCCAAATCATCTCAATCAATTTTCCATATCTTATCCATTATTAGATAAATCTCTAACTTTCCACGAATATATTCGTTTTGTAATCTATTCTTGTCTTGCTACTCATCCATCCCAATGTTATCAACTCAGCTACAATCATTTTTTGAATATGTTTCTTAATTGCTCATTCTTTTGGACATGTTGACCCATAAAGCATTGATGGCACTATAGTTATCTTATAAAAAAAAATATAATATATTTCAGTTTCCATGGATACAAGACAGTCACATGATACTCAATCACACTTCTAAACTTTAACCATCCTGCTTCTTAATGAATGACATCATCTTCAAATTCCCCTTTATCATGAATAATAAATCCCAAATTACAAAAACACTCTCTCTTAGGCATCATCTCTCATTCGTACAATGCCAACTATTTCATTTTTTTTTTCAAATTTAAGTGATGAATTAGTAGAATTGAGTTTAGCTCAACCACCAAGCGCCTTAACATTGATGACAAGCATATTGATTAATCATCAAAAACAATTTAACAACTCCTCTCCTCCAAATGAAAAGAACCAGAAGATGAGACATTCATATGTTCAGATATGATATTTGAGAAAGAAAATAGGTTAAAGATCATATGTTTCTAGTATAGCATATAATTTCCTTCTCCCTCATGCAGTAGTGGCATGGGCCTCATCGATATAATTATCACAAAAAAAAAAAAAGAGATTAAAAGTGATGCTCACTCTTGGCTGTGGATGCAGAAGACCGCCACGTAAAACTCTCTGGATATCTTGCACAGGATTCAATCAAACAACAAAAGAAGAAACCAATCAAACCACACAAAAACAAGTGAAGAAAAACGAAGAACTGCAAATAAAAACACATTGTTTCTAAAGTGGATACAGCAGAGCGCAAGCGAAAGGGAGCCCGACAACATGCCGGAAGCGGCATTCGCGGCCGTCGGATCGGCCCCCCATCCCGTCCGTTGATCGTTGACGACAAACTCCTCGAGACTCCCCAACACGCGCTCGCAGAGATCGGGCATGCGCCCGCTGCCGCCGACGCCGGCTTCGGAGGTCTTCGTCTCCGATGAGTCGTAGATGTAGCCGCAGGTGTTCGCACCGCAGGCGATGACGACGACCTGGTTGAGCTGGTTGAGGAGGAGTATGGAATTCAAGAAAGGGAGGACCTGAAGAGGAACGGATGAGGGATTTGATTTTGGATTGAATTTGGGGGGGGTTTAGGGTTTTAGGGAGCTTACGTGGTTGAGGAAGTTGGAGAAGGAGAGGACGGAAGGGGAGTTGGTGGTGGTGGTGGTCTTCTTCAAAGCTCCTCCCCAGAAGAATGGATTGACGTCGAGTAAAACCACTACCAGACTCACGTCGTCTGCAAAATCAATCAAAATAAATTATAGAAAGAAATGAATTTGAAAGGCAGATGAGAAGATTAAATGGTGAAGAAATGTTGGAGATGGAGACCTGTGTAGAGCTTAGAAGCCATGGCGGGAGAGAGAGAGAAGCTAAAATGGTGGATTAAAAATGAATTACACGTCCACAACTAATCGATCAAATAAAACAACCGAAAAAAAGAGAGATGTAGAACATAATCGAAGGTAAATCAGACTTATTTCGGATTGCGAAGACGAAAAGATCGATCGATCGAGAAAGACAGAGAGGTTATGGAAGGACTTATTCGTAATTTTTTGTGGTTTTTTTATTTTATTTTTTTGTACCATAAAAAATATATATACGTTATTTATTTGGGTAATTAGCACTTTAGGCCCCCTAAATGAAATATTTATAAAAATAGCCTGCCAGTTGAATATTTACAAAAATTAGACTCGTTAATCTGGTCCTGTTTTTTTTTAATCTTTATACTGAAGACGGATTTTATATAATCCATCTCCAGTGTTTTGACCCTAACAGTGGGGATTTACATTGAAGACAGATTATATATAATCTGTCTCCTGGAGACGGTTATACGAGGAAGGTATAGTTAGCCTCGTGTTGGGGTCAATACTTCCATCTGTGATGATAAACATTTTTTCCCAGGGAAGGTATAGTAAGAGTTACCCGATACTTCACATTTAGTCCCATTAGCTGAAATTTGTTTACATGAGGTAAAGCCTCATCAGCCTTCTGCTTTCCCAACTTCTTAACACACTCCTCTGCATAAGACATAGCTTGACTAACCACAAGCATCTCCTGCGGAGAAATACCTTGAAAGATATATCTATTTCTTGCCAACCATATCTGCCAACAAATCATTATGGAAAACACACCATTCTAAACATCCCCAATGATATATGTGGAGGAACCTGAGCCCCGAAATTGTCCTGTAGATTATCCAGATCTTATTAACCGAGAAGGAAAAGCTGTGAATATTTGCACCATCCTGTATCTCTGCCATGTCTGGCTAGAATCTGTGCTACAACAGTTGAGAGAATTTGGAAAAAGGATCAAATGTGCTCACCATTTGGATATATCAATTCAAATCACTCATCATACAGTGGAACTCCAAGATAGGTGGATTACTAATCAGATACAATCAACTCAGGGGACACATTACCTCGAGTGGGCAGTGGGCAATCTATTGTATAGTTTTTTTATTATTATGTAATATAAAATTTTATGCTAGCTTGACCTCTCTTTGGAGAGGGTGATCTACCAAAAAACTTAGTTTTTTTTTCTGGTCCAATACTCTCATAGACAGAATTTGTGAGCTGTGAATATGATGAGGATCAAATTACAATTACAGATTCACTTTGTAAATATAACTTTTCATCAGGTCTAAAAGTACAATTGAATGTGGAAAGAAGAACAAGATGCCAAGAGGAAAAAAAATGTATGTTGTAATAGCAGAAATTATTATATGTAATCAATCACATTAAAATCTAATAAACATCTAAAATGATCAATGTGCCTGTAAAATTTCACAAACGAGAAGAAAAACACAAAATTAGGGTGAATGAAATTTATTTTACTATATTATAAGTATTTCTATTAGTCGATTTTACTAATATAATCAAATGCAAATAAAACGGAACTAATCACATCACAAAACAGAACTCAATAAATGGACTGATGGCATCCTAACGACAATAAAATTCAATCACCATCTACACCAAATACTACACAAACCCAATTAAACAATCAGTCTAATATGTCTACACAAACAGAACAACATCATCTCCCAAACGGAGCCCAGACTATCAAAATAAAGGCCCAAAGTCATTGAACACTGAAGACAAGTTGTCGCAGCTGTTGTAGTCGCATGAGAAGTAAAACCAATCTCCTGGTCGAGATCGGTGTTAGTTTGTCCCGAGCCTACGCGGGGAGGTCTCGGAGTCGGCCAAATCAGGTTGTCGGCGTCGAATATGGAAGGCCAGATCTCCGGTTGTTGGTTGGGCTCGCCGGGTGCGGTGACGATCGCGCAAACGGGGACGCCGCAGAGCACGCTCAGCTCCTCCTGCGCTTCGCGAATGTGCGCCGACGAGTCACATCACAGGTTATGAAAACCAACTTTGTTTTCTTGCGCGCGCCATGAAAGAAAACACAATGAAAAAAAAAAAAAAAGCAGAGATGAGTGGTTGAGTCTCTCCCCGATCGATCTCATATACATATATATAGTGTGTTAAAGAATTCAAATTTGGAATTAATTTTGAATTCCAACGGAACTCATCCAACTGTCTGTCATGCATGAAATTCGTGTTTACAATTAATTAATGAAGTGTGCGTATTGACAGCTAACGAGAACGTGTTGTCTGAAATTCCCCGACACGAAATCAGAAATCTTTTGTGTTTGATTTTGATTTTTAGAGCTTGTTGTAGATTTTCTATAAAATAATATGACCGTTGATTATAAATCAAACGATGGATATTTGTTTGTCTGTTGTGTGAGCGTACATTGAAGGCTCACCGGATCATGTGATATTTGGGCCTCCCATCTCTGGCATCTGATTATTTCGAATTGTGTTTTCACATGTTTTGAGCTGGCCAATTCCCCGGAGATGTTACGTTGAGAAAACACAATCACCAGTATGTTAATTATCCACAAAAGTATCTGTATTTGGTCTGAATCCATATTTTAAAATTAAAAAAATTATCCAGAAATCCATATCCGTATCTGAAATAAAATACTCAGTTAAAAACTGCGGGAACATATTTTCCAAACCACTTAGGTAAGAACTCTAGGAACATATTTTCCCTGTTATTGAAAAAATTTGTTAGGAACCATCACTTTTGGTTTTGGATAATATTATGTTTTCACATGTTTTTAGCTGACCCACACCAGTGGTGATTAGATTTTTTTGTTTTTAATTTTCAAATGAGGTGTGATATATATATAGAACTGATGCTCTTGCATGTGTTTATCCTGTGCTTGCTACACCCACCCCAGGACACCATCCCAAATATTCTCCACATGGCTCAGCCTCTCTTGAAAGAGCTGCCTCATTACATGCAACCATATTGCAGCACACTGTGTAGGGAATCAACTGGCTGCACTTTTTTTATGCTTCTACATCTCTTAATGTTCATCTCGTGAAGTAATTTCAAACACCATGGGTACAGACCTAATAGGCCTTCTCCAGAACCAAGTTGAATCTCTCCCAAATCTCCTTGACATAAGAGCAATGCAATAAGATATGTTAGATTGTTTCCTCCTCCACATGGCAAAGAATCACATAATCTCTCCATTTTTCACCCACTTTCATTGGCATTTTTGTTTGAGATCAACATGATCCTATTCCGAAAGATGATAGAAGAATGATTCTTTTAAGAGTTTTTTTAATAAATAGATGATCGTCCATGTACTCCATTTCTTCTTGTTGCAAATTTTCTTTGCAAAATGTCATGAAAATGGAATAAATAAATTTGTGCACACATTAGATCCATATTCGGTTTGTGCAAAAGCCCAAAGTGTAACAACATGCTTTCTTTTGAAGATCCCAGAAATCAGAAAAAAGAAATTACAAATTCTGAAAATACTAGAAAAACAAGGAAGCTGAGGGAAAAGTGTGAACTCCATTCATAAATCATAATTCGCTAAAATGTGATGTTACTAATGTGTAATACCTAAAGCTCCAAATATCTAAAATTGTGTAATGCAATCATGTTGTATATTTGAACTAACTGCATATTTGACTACACTGGTCTTGGGTACACTTACATAGCATGTAGACTTTATTTGATTATTAATGTGAACTAAATTTTTTTAAAAAAAATGTACAGATGGTATTTGCCACTGATTTGCAGTCACTCAATTTCATACAACTTCCTCAACCTGTGAGAGTGGATTTTCGTGCATCGTAAGTTTATCCTTACTATTAATTCATGTCCCCCTTTATATAACCTCAGTTTTCAAGCCAACTGATGTTCTTTGTCATAACTCATAATGGCTCTTTTAGTGTTAGCTGAAGAGATGATCCATTTCCATTTTCACTGCATAACAGAGATTGTGGTCAACCAATTGTTGCTGGGATATTTGATGACCTATATTCAATTACATTGTCCAAGACTCCAAGTATGCAGGGGTGGGGGTGGAGACAGAAAATGTTTTTGGGAGGGGCTATGTAGACTGAATAAATTGTGCTATAATAATTAGAATACATAAAATACAATAGTTATAAAAAAAATCAAACTATAGAGTGCACATGAAGTTTGAAATTCTAACAAATAAATCAATACAAGGTATACTAAAATTCTGAGTTCTAATTTCAAATTCTAAAATAATACAACAGAAATTAGAGAGACATTCACTAGGCAAAGCCTGGCTGCTGCAGATGATTTAAACTGATTTTAGGCTTAGGTATCTCAATATGATCATCACAGGAGTCAACCATCACAAATTGAAATTTGGGAGGGGAAATTTAATTCGTTATTAAATAAACTAAATGAGTGTATGAAATGTTTTTTTTGGGAGGGGAAAAGGAAGGGGTGATCATTTTAGAATGTGGTTGGGTTTTTTTTTTTTTGTGGATATGTTTAGTTTTTTTTTAATGTATTTATTCTGGATGGGGCATTACTTGGGGAGTTTTTTTTTCTGCTAATGATAGGAAGGGTGCATGTGATGTGGCTTACATGTTTAAATGGTTCTTATTTTTCCTTTTTATAGAGTCATGACATAATATGGAGTCCGCATTAAATAATTTGTGAGACTAGTACTGTTCCAGATTGAATTTTGATATTATTAATAACTATCTGTCAGACATTGGAGCACATTCAGGTAGTTAATTCAGAGAGGATTCAAATCTATTCATATCCTGTGTGGGAGCTCCATTGATAGGCCTATTAACAATCTGTAATATGGATATATCTCTGCTTTTTCCATATCAATAACTGTATATTAGAAAGAATATAAGTATACAATAGTGTCAATTGTAAGAACAAATAGTTAGATGTTGTAGTCTTTTATCTTGCATTGATACTATTTTTCTGTTGTACTTCCCTTCAACTCATGTTCATACTGTTTTTCTTTTTCAAATGAGCAAATTAAATTTTGTTGTTTGTAGATGTTTCTGCCACAAGAAGACCATTGAAATGGGGTATGTTCTGTTCGGTTTGTTTATTAATATTCTGCAAACAACACAAGAAATGTTCCACCTGTGGTTGAGTGCAAAAATTACTTGAGATCTGTTTATTTGCTTAAAAATTCTCTGTCTATGCTATCAATTTCCTCTTCATATAGTACCACGTGTTAACAAGATTTTGAATCTACTTTTCTGAAAGTTTGTGTTTTGTGAATTGTAATTTGGTTTGCCTTGTAAAGTTGTGCATTCCTAGATTGTATTTCAGGTTTATAGAAAAAATCAACTTTTTGAGTGTGGATGTGTTGATCTATTCATGTGCAGTGGGTGTTTGTTTCTTTTCTTCGTTTGGTTTCATCTATTTTTTTTGGTGGGTCTTAGGTTTGATTGATTTTATTTGGAAACGATCATTTAAGCTGCTCAAAGGCAGTTTAGTCATTTGCATCTCAGGGGATTATATGGATATGCAAATTCTGGGCACTGATAAGTGGACAGAAATATTCTTAGAATGCTACTCATCTATTAATGGAAACTAACTGAGGGGTTTATTTGCTTAACCATCCTAAATCACAAGGGCATTTATATAGACATTCCAACTTTAGAGGGGTCGATCTGAATATCGGTTTAGGGGGCTAGATGCATTTAACATTTTAACCCTTAGTTTTATAGATGTTTTTACTTTGTATTTATTTGTTTCAGTGGTAGTGGTACATTCAAGTCTCAATGTCTCACCTGTTCACATTGTGCAGTTCTGAATTTAATCAGCCCCATCTAGAGTCCATATCAACTTTAGAACAGAAGTAGAGGACTCCAGAAGCCCAAGTGCAGGCATTATTTAATCCTTCTGCATGTCATCTGAAGATAAGTGATGATGTTTATGCTGCAGCTGAGATATCATTGTCTTTGTTCTCAAGTTATAGTCTTGTATTTGTCATTGTAAAGAAATTCAGGGATTGACTTGTATGCATTTGTCATGGTGGGATGGTTGGATGATGATGATGATCATATGGTGGGATGTGAGGATGATGAGTTCGACAAAGAATCGGTGGGTTCTTCAGCTTCCCCAAGGCATTCTAAACTCAGCTGAATATGGTGGTGACAGAAATAATTCTGCCCTATCATAACATGACTGGATTCATTTATTGATTTTGTGTAACAAAGTAGTTTTATTTTAGCTAGGTTGTTGATGTTATCCATTTTTGTGCCAAAGGCAGATATTTGGAAATAAAATTATTACTTTTTTCTCGTTTCTATCACGCAATTGCAAATTAAAGTATGTAAAGTGGGCTTAAAATCAATGTCCTCATGATCTCAAAGAAAGTTTATAAATGTGACTTAAAACTACTGGATGCTTGGTGCAGTTACATAAGCTCTGTATAAATGTTCTAAATGTATATTGTTTTGGGCATTTTCATGAATTAGTGCTAAGGGGCTAAGTTTTATCATATTTATATTGATGAAGTTATTTGGAATGAAATCCTTATATACAAACAAATACATTTATTCTCTAATCCCCCTTTTAGATGGATGAATTGACCTGGACTGAACTGGTAATAAAAATTTCCAGAGAATAATGAAATGCATTAAAGCCAATTGTGTCACAGGCCACTGCAGCCATCCAAGTTGTATTGAAAAGGCTACATATACAGTTTGGCCAAAGCAATCTGGTTGCAACAACAATGAATCAAGACAAAATAACACATTTGTATTCCAAAGTTGCAACAAATTCAATCTCACCAAGGACAGAGCACAAACAAGAAAGGGTGAACCCATCATCACTATGGGTTTTTTTTTTTCCATGATATTATTCATGTTCAGGTGTCATACTAAATTTGATTATTCTGACCAGGGGCAAACCTTCTCAAAAGCTTTTTGCTCCTCACGGCACAAATCAAATTCATTGGTGCGATAGTACATGCAACCGGCATAAGCATCCATCTCCTTGGTGCATCTGTGGTGGAGATCTTTCAATCTGCAGTGAGAAGACTATCAGCTGAGGATATCCGAGAATATTTCCATTACCACCACATCACCATCTATAAGCAATTCAAAAACCTAAGTTACAATGGGAGACAGTATGAAATGTGACGGACAAATGGTTCACCACAGCATGCGAACAATACAGTCTACAGCACAGCTAGTCATATTACTATTTTTTGTGACGAGGAACCTAATATTAGTTGTAAAAGCCTCGGATGCAGAGAATCACAAACAATATCATTACTGTTGGTTACAACACAGAGTCCAATACACAGTAAATTGTTTACATTAGACAAACTATATGTATAACATTTATACATAGAAGGCAATGAACCTCAGTGTTCATTTGTCGATGCTTGGAAAACGGTTGACTCCCTAATGGAAGAGAGTGGCTAGTCATTGACCCTAACAACCTCAGTCACCAACTTAATCAGAGCTCATCCAGAGGCTTGACTGTGATCGTAATATGAGAAGAATAGTCGTCCATAGCCATTGACCACAAACAAATCGAATGAGCGAATGAGTTAGTCATTGATCATAATAAACCTTTAGGTCAATTATAACAAATGTTATCCATTCCATTTGACTTAAACCAGTTTAAAGGCCTATAAAAGGACCTGTGATTGAACGAGAGAGGCATCTAAGCTATAGCTTTCATAAATAGTTATTTGGTGAAGCTTCTCCCATAGCTTATAATTTTTCTGGTTTTTATTGGAAATAGCGGGATCCTACCTTCCTTTCCACAACAGAAGAAGAAGAAGAAGAAGAAGATATAGGAACACAACTGTAATATTAAAAAAAAATTTGATGGATTCATAATTGGAGGACAACAATATCATCATATGTTCCTGCAACTTCATAAGACGATTAAAAATTCCTCCCAACTTAATGGCATTCAACATGTGAGCAGCAAAATTAAGAAAAAATTGAAGAAACTTGTTGGGCAATTAGCCCATTACAGAGACCTTTTACCTGTGACTTAACCTCTTGAACATGGAAATGTGGCATCAAAAGGTAGTTGGATATATGTCTCAAATTTCCAGCATAATCAATCTATTTTACCTTGAGAATGAAACTTGATAAACTCTTGCCCCAAGACTAAAATTTTGAAACACAGATGGCTCACACTAGTGATGTAAAGACACAAGCATCTGTTTTTGGGACAAAAGGATTGCAACATTCATATATAATAATGATGTCACTCGAACAGAAGGAGAAGGGGATCTCCTATTACAAAGAAAAGAACCAAAAACAAAAAAGTGAATCAAAACAGAGCCCCAAGTAAATAAATCCTCCAAGCCAAAGGCATAACAGATCCTATAACCCTCTCCAACTTACCCCCATGATAGTAGACACCACTTCTTTATCGAGGAGTACCATAATCCTAAGCCCAAGGGTACAAACTCTAAGACACACTAGTTAATGATGAATACAACAACCCATGCAAGGGTGCAGAGGGAGGGAGGGAGGGAGAGGGAGAGCGAGAGGGAGAAGGGAGTGGGGGTGTTCAATTCCCACACCTGTCAGGTGTGTGGAAACAACAATTGAGACTTGAACCATACAGGCATGACTCAAATGACCTTGAGAAGAAATGAAGTTCTTGCAAGCAAACACTAAAAAAAGTACAAGAGATATTTAGGATATGATAATTCATGTTCATATTCTTAGCATCTGTTCATGATAAGGTGTAAGATCAGTAGATCACCACCTCCCTTCTCTAAAGATTTTTGGTTGGCTATAGGCATCCATCTCAGTTAATCTTCATGTATTGCCACATCCATTTGTAAGCTCAATGCCTTTCATACAACAGCTCACTATATATATAAAGTAGGCCCTCTCCATTTCTCAGATCTTTTCATTTAATTATTTTCAATATGAAAATAATACCCATTAATTGAAACAATCATTTTTTTTTAGATAAATGGTAGGCACACGCCCTTGTATTAGAAGAACTATGCCAAAAATACAAAGATGTAAAAGGAAAGCAAAACAAAAATACATATGAGTTGTCCCACCGTAGAAGAGAAATCAGAGGACGCCTCGACAATCATTAAAAAGAAACATTCATGAAAAAATGTGTGATTTAATCATATTTATTTGGAGATAAATCAACATTTCAACCTTCCCTCTCCTCAATCTCTCTTACTATACATGTAGAATGTGTTGGGGTGAAGGATTGGGTAATATGGTGAGATGGGGCCTCAGGAAGAATCATCATATGATAAAGGCAAGTTTTACAGGAGATGAGGGAAGATTGGATAATTTCTTGCTGTCTGGGATCCAATTGGAGTAGATCACACATTCTGGATAACTATTATGCTGTTAACCGAGGTCTTTCCCTCAATGCAAAAATATAGGACCATATTTTATTTATTTATTTATTATTCTTTTTTATGTGAAATGATAGGCATACCCCTTCATATTAAAATAGGAAGAGAAGTGCCCAAAAAGGGAATACAAGAAAAAAACAGAAAAGGACAACAGAGGTTAGGTATAGACCAGTAGAGGAGGACTCTACTTAGGATCCATCCAACCACAAAACATCAACTAGTCCTGAATAACAAGCTGACTCCCCAAAAACAGTATGGAAGTTGTCCCAACATCAAATACTCCTGAGTAGGGGCATATTTTATAGCTAGATTTTGCATCTCTTAACAGATATATTATTGAAACAATAGGATAAAGGATTAAGTACCATCTACTTATATTTTGGAAAGAAAAAAAAAACACTAGTAATGCTTCATTTGGGACAAGAAAGATATATTGGTCTGAATATAAATCTGATGCTGATGACATTATAATCTACAAAGACATGATTACATATAAAAAAATGCATGTTTAGGCCAAACCTAAAAGAGTGTGTGTGTGTGTTTTTTTTTTTTTTTTTGGGGAGGGGGGGGGTGTGGAAGGGATATTTTTGGTTACTCAATAAAAGGAACATCGCCAAACAGGCCAACAAGGGTCTCCCATTTATAATAAGAAAAACAAACAGGCCAACAAGGGTCTCCCATTTATAATAAGAAAAAAAAGGAAATATAAAATAAAGATGAAAGACGAAGAAAGAAATTTAATGATCATACCCCATATCCACACTAAAGATAATGATTAAGCCTTTTTTTATTTGTTTAAGATTGGTGCCCCTAAAATTTGATTCTTGGTCATCCTTTACGAAGAGGAGGGTGCTAGCCAACTTTTCCAAAGCTTGGTTTGCAATTATCACTCCCAATTATGGAAGCTGCCACCCACCGCCACGGTCCCACCTCATCTAATTCTTTTACGACCACCAAAATGTGTTTGTCCCTATCACGCAAAAGGCTTAGGATATTCAGCTAAACTTTCTTCCAATAGATCCCCCCTAGTAACATCAACTCAAACCTATAAGATTTTAGTTCTACAAAATTCAAAAGAGCAACGAACTATTCATGGACACATGTAAATGAATACTAATAAGTAAGGTCATATGTATGAATAAAAGAACATTCAAGCATAATTTTCTCTTACATGCATGTATTAGAATCCCATTGATAAGAACAATAGAGCCATGTAAAATTATTTTGGTTATCTGCTTATTTTTACTTTTCGGGTTTGGTTGTCCTGCTGACTGTTTTCCATTTAAATACCTGGGTCTTCCCCTCAGGCTGACTCCCCAAAAACAGTATGAAGTCGCCCCAACATCAAATACTCCTGAGTCCTGTAGGGGCATATTTTATAGCTAGATTTTGCATCACATATATTATTGAAACAATAGGATAAAGGATTAAGTACCATCTACTTATATTTTGGAGAAAAAAACACTAGTAAATGCTTCATTTGGGACAAGAAAGATATATTGGTCTGAATAAAATTTGATGCTGATAACATTATAATCTACAAAGACATGATTACATATAAAAAAAATACATGTTAGGCCAAACCTAAAAGTGTGTGTGTGTGGCCTTTTTTTTTTTTGGGTGGGGGAGAAGAAGGGATATTTTTGGTTACTCAATAAAAGGAACATCGCCAAACAGGCAAACAAGGGGTCTCCCCTTTATAATAAGAAAAAAAAAGGCAATATAAAAAAAAGAGGAAAGAGGAAGAAAGAAATTTAAAGATCATACCCCATATCCACACTAAAGATAATTATTAAGCCTTTTTTTTATTTAAGATTGGTCCACCTAGGATTTGATCCTTGGTCATCTTTTATGACGAGGTAACCGACTATCCCATAGCTTGGTTTGCAATTATCACTCCCAATTACAGAAGCTGCCACCCACCCCCACGGCCCCACCTCATCTAATTCTTTAACTACCACCAAAATGTATCTGTGCCTATCACGCAAAAGGCTTAGGATATTCAGCTAAACTTTCTTCCAATAGATCCCCCTTTGTAAAATCAACTCTAAACCTATAAGATTTTAGTTCTGCAAAATTCAAAAGAGCAACGAACTATTCATGGACACATGTAAATGAACATTAATTAAGGAAGGTCATATGCATGAATAAAAGAACATTCAAACATAATTTTCCATTACATGCATGTAATTAGAAATCACATTGATAAGAACAATATGGCCATGTACAATTATTTTGGTTATCAGCTTATTTTTACTTTTCAGATTTGGTTGTCCTACTGACTATTTTCCATTTAAATACCTGGGTCTCCCCATCAATATTCAGGCTTGGAAACTCATTTTTCATAGAAAAAGTGGGTGTGTGCCATAAAGTTTTATAAAAAAGAAAAACAAGGGAAATCCAACAAGGCAGAGAGGTAAATAAGGAATCTGCAAGATACAAAAAACTGTAAAAGAAATAAGACAAAAGACAGGACCAGATATGGTTTGCCACTGAAAATACAATGGTTATCAGATGCCCCTTAGGCCCTTACTGCTGAAAAGCACAAAAGAGATCCTAATGCAATAATATCCCCAGATCCCAATAAAAATTGAAATTGTCTCCCATGGGTATCCAAAGTAAAAGAAACCCCTCTTAATATAGTGTCATTTCCAGTTAGTCATATAGACCAACTTGCAGGAAAAAACTCTGTGACTTGTAAACCAAGATTTACTCAGAGATTTTAAAGATGACTACTGGGTTTTAGGGAGAGGATGCTAGGTCTGGGGGTAAATTAGGGTAATGTGTGTTATCCAATCTCCCAATTACATGTCTATTTTCCTTCCTCCAGGCCATTTGCAGGAATTTTGCATGGAGGATGCAGGGGAGGGAATGTGTTTGGTGAACCGCAAGGTGGTGTGCAAGGAAAGATCAAAGATCATGGGCGGATTGGTGTCATTAGCTTAATGTTTACGGATGAAGCAAGGCTGGGGAAGAGGTTGTGGTGACTCCTGTTTGAACTGGAGACCATGTTGCCTATGAAAATCTGGCTAAAGTACTATAGAATAGCAAGAAATTAATGATCCAAAGTTAATCTATAAATTATTGGGTCCTATGCAAAGAGTTGACAGTTAGAAGAGAACATAAATTTAATGTGAATAACGGTAGTGAGGTTAAATTCTATCTTGAAAGATGCGGTGTGTGTGAGACATTGACTTGTGCATTTCCTAGGCTCTTCCTGAGTGGCTTCATAGATGTCTAGGCATCCAGGAGAGCCTAGGCATGCCTAAGTCACACACTCACACTTAATTAAAATTTAATGTAAAATAATAAATTAAAAACTAATTGACACACAGAATAGTGGATTGAAATTTTGATAAAAAAAACACTGATATAAACTAGTTATTTAAAAGGATATAGCACATAACAAACATGGAGAGGGAAAAATTCATTGGGTTCATTCCACATAAAATGTGTTGGGGCATATGGGCGTGGAACAAGTTTTATATCTTTTAACGGAGAAGGATAAACATTGAAACAACTGAGCAACAATTATGGGACTTTTTATAAATTGGGTATCAATCCATATCAGAGAGGTCCAAGAATTAG
This sequence comes from Acorus gramineus, assembly GCA_030737835.1. Classification (NCBI taxonomy): domain Eukaryota; kingdom Viridiplantae; phylum Streptophyta; class Magnoliopsida; order Acorales; family Acoraceae; genus Acorus; species Acorus gramineus. The sequence goes on along the minus strand of CM060848.1, from coordinate 20,234,477 downwards.
TTTTGCGCTCCATCTATAGATTGCATTGAAAGAAAAGAAAAAACAATTTCAAGTCTCACACAGTCACATCTATTCTCGACATAAAAGAAACTCATAATTACTTCGATTATGCGAATCAATAACATTTTAAAAAATTGGACACGGATGATATTCATAGTCAGTCAGTTTGTTGCAATGTGTGATTCTGAACCCTCCTAAAGAAAACAAAGAGGTATCATTGGTCCCTTCCACTCTTTCACTATCAAAGCAATTTGACTCATTGGGTAGATGGAGTTTCAGAAAACCATGTTGGAAGTGTGTGGAATTTCTTCCCTAAGGAATAATTAAATGGCGTGATTCCAATAGAGCAAAACTGTTTGCTACAGGACTCAGACTAAGAATTATCAACTGGCAATCAATTGAAAAATACAATGTATTAACTAGATCCTAGTGTGTCAAAGGCTTACAAGCATGGCCTTGCAAAACCAAAACCATACCATGGCGAAGAACAGATCCAATGAAGGGAACCCCATCCGGCCAACAACCAATCTAGATTGATTAGCATCAAATCTCACTCAATTGAATCCAATTCATCAAGACACCATGACAATCCCAATAATGCCTATCCAGATTACACATTCTACATTCGATGGGATAAATCAAGATCAACCCAATCAAAAAATGAAAAGCACAAACCAATCGAAACAAATCAGACTAAATAGAGAGAGGTTATGTCGTTGTTTTGAGGCATTACAAGGAGAAGACGCATCGAGTGACGTCGGCGCCCTTGTCGAGGCACTTCTCCGGGTTCGCGTCCTTCTTCTTGCACGCGATGAACGCCATGTTTTCCGAACGGCACCTCGTCGAGATGTGCTTCGACGCCGACATCAGCACGGCCGACGTCGGTATCGGCTCTCCCCCCGCATCCACTGCGTCATTCGCCGCCATCTTTGGGAGGAGAGAACAAAAATATCAACTGATGATCTTCTGAGGCTTCTGAACTTTCAAGAGCTAGGGTTAAAGCTCTATGTATTAGAGAGAGAGGGGGGGGGGGGTTTGATCGCAGTAAAAAATGACTGGTGATGATATCGAGATCCTCCGGTGAGAATAACTGGGTACTTTGTTGAGGGAGGGGTAAAGTGGGACCCCTCATTCAGTCTATATACACTGTCTATACATACAATACACTGTTGAATTATCAAAATAATACCCGAACTAACTTGGGGGATTTAAGGTTCTAAAAATAAGTCTATTTGTTCTAGAGCTTAATATTAATTTAGAAATTCCCTAAAACCAGACTTGGAATTGATTTCTCAAAAATACGAGTCGAGAGGAAAATATTTTTTTCTAATTTTACCCTTTGAAAATAGATTAAAAAAAATATAACTATATGGATCAACAAATTTTATATATATTTTAATATCCCATAAATTAGATTTTATCTTAAAAATATGATTTTAAATAATAAAATAAAAATTGAGTATTTTTTATTATTTATATAATCCATTAATAAATCTTATCTAATTTATACTAAATTTTATTTTAAAAAAATATAGTAATCAGTTTAAATTTGTGTTTCTTTTATTATTAATTTTAAAAACTGTTTTATCTTATTTTAAATTTATTTTAAGTTATAAATAGTTAATTTTGGGTCACATATAAGTTTCAATATTGATTTCATTTTTGGAAAAACTTTATTTTCACTGTCATTTTTGGAAAAAGTCATTTTTGGAAAAACTTTATTTTCACTGTCATAAGTATATATCAAAACGCTCTTTCCAACTAGTTATTGATCATCCCAATCGTAGTTATACTTGAAAAATTATAATTTTTTAAAGAATTTCAAGAATAATCTAATTGTTGGTCAAGTTTAAGATCTAAACAGAATTTGTTATGATTAAATAATATTATTGAAATTGGACGTGTATCATATCACATGCCAATAAATAAACTAATATTAAAAGTTGAAATTTGAAGTTTTTTGTGAGAAATTTTTAAATTAAGATATTTCATTATTTATTTATTTATTTGTTATTTAATTTTTAGATGTTAATGATTTCTAAAATATTTTTTGTACTATGAATGTAGATATCACTTAAAAGCAATATCATATTTGAATTTTCAATCTCTTGTTTTTTTCCTCACTTTCCTATATGTTAATGATTTTTAATATCCTATTAGTTTAAGTTTAATGTTGATTTTTTTGGAATTTTGATTGAATATGTTTTAGAATTTATTTTAAAATATAGATCTATTTACATAGAGATATAAAATTTATGGATATTAAATTATATATATATACATATTGTTTGCACAATTTCCTATATTTAAATATATAAAAAAAATTGCATTACATAGGCATATTTGTCGATGTTTCAAATCCTCGTTAAGGAGTGTAACTTGGGTGGGTTGAATCTAACCCAATCCGGCTATTAGACGGGTTTGGGATCTTTGGTCATTGGGTTCAATTGGATCCAAACCCAACTCAATCCAAATCCAATTCAGGTTGGATTTAGGTTTTTCTGATTCAACCCGAAATCGAGATAGTCTTAAAGAAAAAAAAAATCTAAATTGTCTCAAGCGTTGTGTGTGGACCCTTTGATGATCTTCAATTATATATGCCTTAAAATAAGGTACTCATTTACAGCATACCTAGGCATGTCAACGGGTTGTGGGTCGACCTGGACCTGACCCGAATCTGATCCAATAAAAGGCGTAAATACATGATCCAAACGATCCGAGACCTGATGACCTGATCCGAAGGACCTGATCATCAAAGCAGGTCGGGTCCGGGTCCACCTCGACTCAGTCCTATGGATCCGATCGAATTCTCATTAATATAAGGGAAATAGATATAGCTCCATCTAATTTTAGCTAAATCGGTTTTAGTCCATATAAAATCTTTAAATCACTGTAGATCCCTGTCTTATTAAGAAATTGTTGTTTTAGTCCCTGCAACTAACCAAACATGTAGTTAACCCTAACTAAACATGTTAGATTATCAAAATACTCTTCCCTTCACCTAACATTTCTCTCATTGTCCTTCTCAAGCCTCAAAATTTCAGAGTTTCAAGGGTATTTTGATCATAAAAAGAACCTGTTTCGATTTTTATACCTTCTCAAAGACTTATTTGAATATAATTTTCAGATTTTTTTTAGTTGGACAGAATATTCGTATAATATTCTTTTTTTTTATGAACTTTTAACACGAGAACTAAAATCATTAACTACAGCAGAATATAGAGGCCTACAGTGATTTAAGGATTTTAAGGGACTAAAATCGATTTAGGTAAGATTACAGGGCGTTATATCAATTTTTCCCTTAATATAAAGTTGTTTTATTTTTCATGACCCTACCCAAACCTATGCCCAGACTACCCCCATTACCCAACATAGACTATCCACTACCCAGGCCCAAAGCCCATTACACCCAACCCAAATGCCTAACCACGTAGCCCAGTATATCCGCTACCCAAATATAAAAGGAGTGCTATTATACTCAATCTTTTTCACAGTTCAAATTACAGTCTTATATATCTTATTATAGATTCAGTGAAACGTATATCTCATTAGATAATGTATATATCTCACTAAATTTTTTCTTACACTTACTAATAATGGGTTCATTCAACTCGAAATAGATCGATATATACTTTTTATTAAAGCATATACTTCATTAGGTGATATTTATTAATTTTAAAAAATAAAAACATATGTAGTCTGAGTTTTAATTGATAAAAATTACTGAGTCTAACATTTTCCATATAAAAGTGAAAACCCTAGAAACCATTCTCATTTTCATTTCACAATCACACTTTTAACCCTCAGCCCTCATCACCCCCCTTCTCATTTTTATTTTCACAATCTGCCCCCATATTTTCTTTCTCTCTCTTCTATCACAATTGTAGATATCCTATTTTGACCGATTTAAGCCTATTTACTTATCACATGCGCAGTTCAATACTTGTCTCAAATATAGAACAATTATTATTATTATTATTATTATTATTATTTTGTTATCATTTTTTAACTATATCTTTTCGGAAAAAATCAATCTAGCTCCCTGAAAACATATGAAAATTGAAAAAAGTAAATGTAAAATTGATAAATCTTCTCATGTCCCAATCTTATTAGATAATATTTATTTTAGTTCCTATAACTAACTAGATGCGTGGTTAACCCTAACCATGCATAGTAAATTACTGTTATATCATTTTAAAATTTATTTTCTTTGTTAGAAAAATCGATATAACTCCCTGAAAACTTATGAAAATAAAAAAAAATTCCTGTGAAATTTAAAAATTGTCTTAACTTCCTTAAATCTTTTAAAAATTATAAAAAAATCCATGTGATTATCTAAAAATATATACTGATTTATTTAAATTTTATTAAACAAATTATAGTTTTATAGTCAAGGTGTTATGTTTTTTATTGCTAGTAATTTTGAGTTAAGAATGTATTATAGAATTTTGATTTGGTTTTTAAATTGTTTTCTCTACTGATTTTGTAGTGGAGTTAATGAAACTGTAATTTTTTTTTGTTCAATCTCTGTAATGAGATTGAGGAGAGAAAAATGTTAAAAAATGACTCAATTTTGTAGATCAATTGAGGTTCGACGAATTTTTTTTTTTTTAAATGAGAATGAGATTTCAGGACATGAGGATGTTGAAAAATGACAGAGGTATTTTTGTCTTACAAAAGAAATAAATATGATTTTATAAAGTTTGTAGGGACTGAATCCAATTTTAGTAAGTTTCTGAGGACTTATTTTAATATACTCTTGATCGGAGAACTAAATTCATTAACCATATACACTTTGTGGGGATCTAGGATGATTTTATGGTTTTAGAGGAATTTTTTGTGATTTCAAAAAGATTTTTAAAGAAGATTTTTTTCTATCTTTTTACTCCATCTTTTCTTTATTATTTATCTCTTAGAGCTTCTCCAATCGTGCTCCATTTCTTCAAAAAGGACCACAGTGGGGTGGAAATCCATCTCCAACCATCCTCCAGAATGGAGGATGGTTTTTGAGACTCCAAATTTGGAGGCTCACTATTTGAGCATCTAAATTTGGAGTTTTGTTTTTTATATTTTTTTATAAAGCGTATAACTTCTTCTACATAATTTCATTTTTTTATAAAATTGATACCATTATATAGATGTCGTTGATACGATTCAAATGAGTCTAATATTGAATATGTTTAACATATATTTAAAATATATATATTTAATGATCACCTGGTATGGAACTGATAATATTAACTTCTACCGATTTTAAATTTCTTAATATTTCTTAATTTTGTGTACTACATAAAAAAAAAATAAGAGGGATAATATAAATTTAAGTTTTATAAGAAAAATAGTATATAAAAATAGAATAGACATGAAAATAAAGATTGTGGTTGGAGTTGATAAATGAACAGAGAGACTCTAAAATCACTTTTTGATTTTTTTTTTTACTCTCTATTTTAGAGATCTAGAGATGCTCTTATACATCCATCTCTCTGATCACATTATGTATTCTATCTTTTTATGCGTCACTTCTTACGTATCTGTACACTCTCTCTACACATGCACCCTCTTTACGTATCATCATGTATACACACCTCCACTCTCATACATAGACAACCCATCAATCAGATTTTAAAACCTCTCACCTTGTCACCTTTTTCACACGTGGAGGAGAGTTTTGAGAGATTAAAATGGCTTGGCTTGGCTTATGACATCACTTCATCTAGTCCTCTTCCCTAAACATCACATTTCAATCCATCACTTCTCATACACATCAACCTCCCCAACTCAACAAAGCTGACACCAACACTTCTGGGTCTCTCAAAGAGGCACGAAGAAGTCGACAACAAGGGGGTGATTCAAAAAAGAAGTGAAAGAAAAAATGATGAAGTGACTATTGGGACCAGATTCAGTCCTAATCAGTTTGAACAGTATTGAATTAGACAATGTAAAAATCAAATTATACTATTTATAAATTAAATTATACAGTCAATTATTGAGTATATATTTCACTCTTCTATTGAATACCGATGATATTTAAGAATTTATATTTTCTTCAATAGTTGATTGGATCTAATAAGAGAGTGAAATATACACTTAATAATTTATTGTCCAGTTCGATTTATAAATGGTGCAGATCGATTTTTACGTCGTCCAGTTCGATACTGATCGAACAGATCGGATCCATCTTCCTTTTAGAGGAGAAGTAATTGGGGTTAAAAAAAAGAGGATTTCGGCTGTTTTGCAAGTGGGGGAAGGAAAAAGTTGTTTTGAATGTGAGGGTTTGGTTTTATTAAAAAGGGTCAAGGAGGAGGGGTTTGGATATATTCAGGGGAGGAGGAGAAGCAGTACAGAGGAGAGAAAATAAAAATAAAAAAGGAGAGGAGAAAAAGAGAGAACACTGAGAGAGAAGAGAGAACTGAATGTGGCAATGAGATGAGAGTGAGAGTGAACAGTGTGAGAGGGAGGCAAAAGAAGAAGTTGACAGAGATGCTCTAATAAACACAATACAGGAATACAGGATACTCTTCTTGTCATCTTTTATCTTATTTATTTTCATTTATTAGTTAAAATGCATTTACTTAGTTAAATGCATTAATCTCAACTCATTTTTTATTGCATTTTAAATGGATAAATCTTTTGAGAAAGAGTTAGTAAAATCATTTATAATCCCCTCCTCAAACCAATCAATGCGGTGCGTGTTTAAAATTTATATTTAATTTCCTTTTATTTTTAATTTTAGAATAATCTACTTCATTTTTGTTCTAATCGAATTTTAACCATTTTGTATGAGGTATCTGAGTTTCACCGCGTTACGTGATTAGCTATGTCAACGTGAAGAGAATCCACAATTTCCGGACAAAGGCGATTATTTAAAGAACATTCTATTTTCTTGCTTTTAAAAAAAAAACAAGTGACGATCACACCAACATCTCTAAAAGCGGTCGGACAATCTTGAATGATCTTGCAAGTGGTGATTTAGAACGTTGTGTATGGATCAGAATCAAATTTGAAAGAACTCATATTAACAACACTCAAAATCCAAACGGACAACAACATCAACGAAAGGCATCCGACTCCTTTTTATTGTTTGTTGTGGCTTTCAAAGGTGAGTAGAGTAGCTATGGAGGAAGGAGGAAGAACTAAAACATCAAGGAAAACATCTCTCCCCATCAATTTTTGTTTGATTTTTTGGATACCTGAATAAATAAAACCCACCCTCCCCGATGAGATGATTTAGCAAATTTGGTGATAATATTATTTGGAACCAGGTAGTGTGTGTGTATTCTATACTTTTATTTTATGTTATTATCTGACTCAGATCAACCGGGTTCATTGAATCTGGACCAAAGACAGGTTTATTTAGGATCCGTCGGGTCATGGAGAGGATCCTGGTCTGACGGACCCGCTGACATGCTTATCGTCGCATGCCAATTAGGGCTGCAACGCGGACATGTTGGGTGTAGGTTGACCATAATCAGAACTCAATCTAAAGTTCAAGGTGTTCAACCATAATCCAACACAACCTGAATTTTAATCCGATGATTCCAACCCGAACCCAACTTGAACTAACCTGCGGAACTCAATTTTCAAGTCTAATTTTTAACAAAAAAAAAAAGGCACATATTTCATAAATTTCAATCACCCACTAAAACAATCTAACTTCAAATACTATATATATATATATTGTGAAGATTTGGAGGAAAGAATCAAGTATCAATGGCCCATGATCCATTTAAAATATCAGTGCTGCTACCTAGGCCCCAAAAATTAGGCCCCATTGTTGAGCCCCAATAGGTGGCATAATCCTATTGGTCTAATGTTTGACTTTTTCTAACCACCAAAAGGCCAATTACACAACTACCCTTATCATTAATATCCTCATTAAAATAGTAACCGAATCCCACAAATTGGGGCACCATTAATTCCTCTCCCCAAAGTAACCGAATTCCACAAATGGGGGCACCATTAATTCCTCTCCCCAATAAAATTTGAATGTTAGGGTTCCCAATTGGGCAAAGCCATATGAATGAAAAAAAAAGAAAAAAAATTAGGCGATCAAGATTTCAATCCATCTAATTCTCTTCCCCAACAAACCGTTAACAATGGCGAATAAAAAAGGATAGATTTCTTCTGCCAATCGAAACTTAAATGTCATTTTGTATTTGTTTTTTTTTTTTTTTTGACAAAAAAAAAAAACAGGTCATTTGTATCTGATAAAAAAGTCACATTTTTTTTTTTTGCACTTCTTGCAAATGTGGAATCCAATCAAGAAACTGTCTCAGTTGTGAAATTTTTCCTTCCGTGCATCTGAATTTCTTCCGTTAATACTGTGTATCTGAAATTCGGCAGTGTATCTAGATTAATTTTTTGCACTTCTTGCAAATGTGGAATCCAATCAAGAAACTGTCTCAGTTGTTGAATTTTCCCTTCTGTGCATCTGAATTTCTTCTGTTAATACTGTGTATCTGAAATTCGACAGTGTATCTTGATTTGGGAAATCACAAATGTTTTATGTTTTCCTGTGCACACCATTCATATTCTGCTTCGAATGATGCAATTAGCCTGTAATATCAGATACTTGTATCTGAAAATCATTTTAAGATACAGTGCTGTATCTTAAAACCAAACAAAAACCATGTGGATTTTGAATTACCAAACATGTTAATTAGCAGTACATATATTTTAAAAAAAGTCCTTCAAGCCTTTATATATATATATATATATGACAATTAGAAATTAAATATGAATCAGATAAACTTTAATCAATTCCATGGAGAAATAAAATGTCAAACTTCAAATTGTGCTTGAAACAGGTTTTAAGATACACATTTCACATTCAGACACACCTCAATAGTTATTATCTACTATGCTGGAGAAGCAGCCAATTATATTTGATTCATTTTTTGAGTTAAGGTATACCTAATAAAAAGTCTCACATACACATCACAATAGACATACATTCCACATACAATTTGACATTGATTTGCATTTCACATAGATGTCTAATACAAATTTCAGATACACCATCAAATTCAGATACATCTATCACTGTATCAAATACAATGTTATCTCGTCCACATTTTGCTGATCAGCCAAATCAATCACTTCCTTTGGTAAACTGGTTTCCATTTCACATGAATCGTAGATGTCTTCCAAATAATTTGATTCTTAAAATGTGTCATCCATATAATCCTCCTCACTGCCTGTTGAAAAATAGAAAAGAAGTCACATGTTATAAAATTAAAATTAAGATACAGTGCTGTATCTTAAAACCAATACAAACCATATGTTTTGAATTACCGGACATGTTATTTAGCAGTACATATTTTCAAATAAAGTCCTTCAAACCTTTATATGTATATACGTATATGACAATTAGCAATTAAATATTGATCAAGTACACATTAATCAATTCCATAGAAATAAAATGTCAAAAATTCATTTTAAGATACAGTGCTGTATCTTAAAACCAAACAAAAACCATGTGGATTTTGAATTACCAAACATGTTAATTCCTTTGGTAAACTGGTTTCCATTTCACATGAATCGTAGATGTCTTCCAAATAATTTGATTCTTCAAATGTGTCATCCATATAATCCTCCTCACTGCCTGTTGAAAAATAGAAAAGAAGTCACATGTTATAAAATTAAATTAAGATACAGTGCTGTATCTTAAAACCAATACAAACCATATGGATTTTGAATTACCGGACATGTTATTTAGCAGTACATATTTTCAAATAAAGTCCTTCAAACCTTTATATGTATATACGTATATGACAATTAGCAATTAAATATTGATCAAGTACACATTAATCAATTCCATAGAAATAAAATGTCAAAAATTCATTTTAAGATACAGTGCTGTATCTTACTGTATCTTAAAACCAAACAAAAACCATGTGGATTTTGAATTACCAAACATGTTAATTCCTTTGGTAAACTGGTTTCCATTTCACATGAATCGTAGATGTCTTCCAAATAATTTGATTATTCAAATGTGTCATCCATATAATCCTCCTCACTGCCTGTTGAAAAATAGAAAAGAAGTCACATGTTATAAAATTAGAATTAAGATACAGTGCTGTATCTTAAAACCAATACAAACCATATGGATTTTGAATTATCGGACATGTTATTTAGTAGTACATATTTTCAAATAAAATCCTTCAAACCTTTATATGTATATACGTATATGACAATTAGCAATTAAATATTGATCAAGTACACATTAATCAATTCCATAGAAATAAAATGTCAAAAATTCATTTTAAGATACAGTGCTGTATCTTAAAACCAAACAAAAACCATGTGGATTTTGAATTACCAAACATGTTAATTCCTTTGGTAAACTGGTTTCTATTTCACATGAATCGTAGATGTCTTCCAAATATTTTGATTCTTCAAATGTGTCATCCATATAATCCTCCTCACTGCCTGTTGAAAAATAGAAAAGAAGTCACATGTTATAAAATTAAAATTAAGATACAGTGCTGTATCTTAAAACCAATACAAACCATATGGATTTTGAATTACCGGACATGTTATTTAGCAGTACATATTTTCAAATAAAGTCCTTCAAACCTTTATATGTATATACGTATATGACAATTAGCAATTAAATATTGATCAAGTACACATTAATCAATTCCATAGAAACAAAATGTTAAAAATTCATTTTAAGATACAATGCTGTATCTTAAAAGCTGTATCTTAAAACCAAACAAAAACCATGTGGATTTTGAATTACCAAACAAGTTAATTAGCAGTACATATACTTTAAAAAAAGTCTTTGAAGCCTTTATATATATATATATATATATATATATATATGACAATTAGCAATTAAATATGAATCAGATAAACATTAATCAATTGCATGGAGAAATAAAATGTCAAACTTCAAATTATGCTTGAAAATAAAATCAAGATACACTGTATCTGGAAATGAACCGTGCAATTCAAATAACCTCCACAGATCCAACTGAAAAAAAAAAATTGATTTCGATGTTTGTTTTCACTTCCACCATTAAATCTAGATCTAAAATAAATGTAAAGAACAGTTAAAAAATCAGATCAATGTGAATTATTCAGATCTAAAACAGTCTAACATGAATGGATCGCCATTGTTTCCACCACAACCGTGTAAAAATCTTATAGTCTCAACCGATCAAAATAAAAAAAAAATTACGATGCTTGTTTTTATTTTCACAAATAAAACTGGATCTAAAAAGTCTAAATCGTCAATTTTTTGGGGTTCCGATTGACCTAACCTGAATGTTTGCACCACAAACAGATCGCACAAAAACAAAGACGAGTTTCCTTTTTGTCTTCTCTTCTCCGCCGATCATATATGAATTTGATGTTTGATTTTTGTTTTCGTTACGAGAGAACAATAGGAAAAATAAAAAAACTCGTTGTGAAAGAGAAGAAGTGATTGCCAAATCGTAACTAATCCCATAATTATCGGACCGGTTATGGAATCTTCATTTATGGAAATCAATGAAGAGCTTGATTGTGGGGGGGGGGGGGGTAATATAGAAAATTCACACTTGCCACCTCATGGGGCTTAGTATGGGGTCTACCAATTGGGGCTCAAGAATCATTATTGTTAAAATATCATATGGGTGTCTATTACGGGTTTGGGTTGGGTCGAATTGTCTATGATGCCAGCCGGAACTCAACTAGCTTTTTTACTCAACCCGAATTAGTCAACCCGAACCCGATTTTTATAACTCAATCCATGTATAAATTAGATTCAACCAGCCGGGTTCTGTTTAACCCTGACCCAAGTTGTAGCCTTATTTCACAATACTGATCAATTCTATGTGAAAGGACTTCGATTGAGGGACCGATGGATTTGTTGGGGTTGGAATAAGGATGGCGATGGATCGAGTTGGAGTTAGGTTTAACATAATCCAAACCCAACGTGTCTCTTTAATGTTAGACTCCATATCCGCTCCACTTCAGGTTTTACATTTCAAAATCCATACCAGTCCCATCCCACCTTGGGTTTTATATCCTGAAACCATACCCACCCCACCCCATTTAAAGTGAGTTAATATATTTAAAAAATTTATATAACAAATTAAATTATTTTTAGACATGAACGCGAATTATATTCATATAACAACTTTAAGTTGTTCTTACATAAAAATATTAAAATCTCAAAATACATAAAGGAAAATGAAAAGATAGAATCTTGTAAAATATCAAACAAAATTGTTATTTTTAAGGTGACAAATAATTGATTGAATAAAGGGGTGTATATTTTGAGTTTTTTTTTTTTGTAGATAAATGTGAACGAATGGATGGAGAGAGAAAAAAGGATGACGATAGTCAAGTTCTAACTTTTAATTATATGAAAATTAATTTTTATTTATTTTTCATAAACCTTAATGACTTAATATAGGTTGGGTTGGTGGGTTGGATCGAGTTTTAAACATAAAATCCAAACTCAACTCATATATTATGTGGACTAGGGCGAGTTTGGAAAACATGGAATCCAAACCCACTCTAATAAGGGTGGATCGGGTCATGCCCCATTGCCATCACCAAGAACATATCCAATCCTATGCCCAAACTTTTACTCAAATTTAAATTTGAGTAAAAGTCACTCAAAATCCTCTCCAATCATTTACTCATAACCATACCAAACATCACAACACACGAATTTTAAAAATAAAATTTGAGTATAGATTCGAGTAAGTAAGGGCTGAAGATGACCTTAAAATGGGAAACAACCAATCAATTCAAACCATTGATACTGTGCAATTAGATCTAGACCATTCATCTCACTGCAACCCTAGAATAAGTTAACTTATTTTCCTTTTTCTTCCTCTCATTCTCCACCTCCATTGCAGGTCAATCGGTCGGGCTGAGAAGGAGAAGACGAACACAGGTGAGAACCCTCTCCTTCTCTCCTTGGACTTCCATTTGTTTCTTTTGAATGGATTGAAATCAGATTATGCTATGCGTTTGTGAATTTTCTTTAGTTCAATCTATTAAGCTTTTTTTTTTTTGTGTTCAAGGGAATCAATTTTGACTCTGTTTAGTTATTACTTTATGATCTCAAAAAAATACATGAAGTGATGATTCTTTGCAAATCAATTCATGTTTGAAATTTTTGTTCTATGAGCGAATCCATTGATCAATCATGATTCTTTTCTATTATTTTCTTTTCAATTGAAGATATAACAAGCAGAGCTTGTTTTTTTGTTTTTTTGAATAGATTGTGTGTGTTGTGGGAAGAAATGGGTAAGCCAAAGGGAGGCTCGATATTCGTGAGGCTTGTCTCTGCCGCAGGGACCGGGTTCTTTTATGTGAAGAGAAAGAATCCGCGAAAGATGACTGAGAAGCTTGAGTTTCGCAAGTACGATCCGCGGGTGAATAAGCATGTTCTGTTTACAGAGGCGAAGATGAAGTGAGGTCGGCTCTTTTTCTTAGTTAGTCTTGCTTTACTTATTTTCTGTCCCATGTGACCTTGTTCTTGAACTGGCTAATTGGAATTTTGTGAGGTCATATTAAAGCTTTTGTTGTTAATTGTTCCTTTTTTTTTCCTCTCTGTTTTTCCCTTTGAAGACACCTCATTTACTCTGAATAAATTGAGGCCTTGCTGTTTCCTCCACATCAATGATTTTCTATTCTTTTTTTACATTCAATAGAATTATAGATGGTTAGGTCTCCCTTCCCCCCTCCCCCCAATCAAAGTTTAATGACTTAATCAAAGACCCGATCAGCTATGAACCTAAACCACAGTCTATCACGGTATCACCAGGCAAATCATGCCCCAAAAATTGAAGTGAGTTGCAGCAAAAGAGGCGGCCACTCGCATCAAGTCATCGACTGGGGTCGCTTCTCACTAGGGACCATGATTGTCATGTGGACAGTCACAGCTTCCACAATAGAAGAGGTGTCCAGAGAGAACTTTCGCCTTCTGGATGGTTAGGATTATTCTAATTATTGGATAACCACAGTTTTCAGTTAGTTTGTAATTAGTAATTTATTATATTTGTTTGTCTGGGTGTTAACTATATTGTCTATTCAAAATCTATGGATTTCATGATATGGCCATTAGGAAAGAAAATAAGTTGTTAGGTAGAGAAGATCTGTGAAGTTTACCGTAGCTACCTCCCATACTTTAAAGTGCAGTCACACGGAACATTGGCATGCACATGCACCGCATGTGCCATCAATGTGCGGTCATGTGTTCGAACCCCATTCAAACAAGGATTCGTTCCAGCCTTAATGCGTTCGAACGACATTCGTTTTAGGCTTCAAGCATTCGAATCTCGTTCGAAGGGGGTTCATTCCCAAAGAACCCTTCAGGCGTTTGAACCCTGTTCGAACGGGGTTCATGTTCATCCCAACCTTCAGGCATTCGAATCCCATTCGAACGGGTTTCATTCTACCCTTCAGGTGTTCAAACGGCCCATATACTATTTTTTTAAAAAAAATAAAATAAAATGCACAATGTGCGACTGTGTGTATCGTATGCGGACTCCACCGCATTTTTTTTGTATTTTTAGTTATGCCTTAGAAGTTAGGGGTTTGCACATGTTATTAAATTATGCTACCTGCTACCATACGAGTAAAGTTGGTTGGTACTTGTCAGCCTAAGAGTGGCTTGGGAATGAGAATCATCAGCATTTGCTGCTAGAAGAGAGATTTTCGATAGCTAAACAATTTCTATAGACATCCATATGATGGTGGAAACAATTTTGTGGTATATATAAACCCCTGGATCAAGTGAACTGAGGCATCAAGTTTTGTAATCTTTTCCTAATTGTTTGGAGAAGTTTTGCTCTCCATAAATCATATTTTGGTTCTTGTGCAATAACAAAATCTTTTTAACTTTCTTTTCCACTCATTTCTTTAAGTCATCTCTTTTTCAATGTTTGGTTCGAGAATTAAATTATTATGAGATTTATAACTATTCTAATATAAATAAGGATAAAATGATTTTGTGTTTGGTATTTTGAATTATTCTCATTGGAAAATATAATAATAAAGTTTTTGTTGTTTGGATAAAATGTGAATAAAGTATAGATAAAGATTCATAAAAAGTAAAAAAAATGATGATAGTTGATTTGATAGTTAATTTATAAGAGGTGATGATAATTGATTTGACACGGTGCTCACATATTCTTTTGATTTGAATAACCTGGAATAACTTAATTCTAATGGATGGATGGAATCCATATACCACTTTATACTAGTTAATTCTGGCATACAGATTCTCATTTATTCTACTCATCCAAACATCCATAATGAGGTTATTCCGACTAATTCTAATTTATTCCGGACTTATTCTCGAACCAAATATGGTTTGTGTTCGGTTCATTGGAATAAAAATTCTTGTTGGAATGTTCTTAAAAATCAGATTGTATTGAGTTTAATTGAAAAAACACTTTGTGCTGCCAATTAGTTGGCCAGGGATTTAGTCTCCACTCTCCAGGCTGTGTAGAGATTCTAAGACAAGTATGTCTGTATGAACAATAAGATACCAAGTTCTAGTTTAAATGGGTAAAGTGGAAATGTGCTAGGTGTAATATATATAATGGGTAAAGTGGAAATGTGCTAAAAAAATATGTGAAAAATGCAGTGGTATCCGTTGCATATGTGACAGCATTGGCATATATGCGATAGCATTTGACTATATACCCAGACCGCCTCATTTGAGATTAACATCTTGATCAGTGTCTTGATTGATGACTTGTTGAATGAAAATGCATGTTTGTTTTTTACGAAATAAGGCAAATGAGAATTTCTCAAGACAATTTAAGAAAAAAATATATAGAGCAATAAGAATGGATTCACAGACCATCTGCTGGGCCTTGTGGATTACAAAAGAAATAACATTCTTCTCAACAGAAAGGCAGATTATGTTGAAAGCACAAAAGAAAGGGCAACCTGTTATTTTTAAAGGACTGGAGCCTTCACATTCTCAGAGCTAACATGGTGAGGATCAACAAGAGGAGTTTTTTTTTTTTCTTCAATAGAGTGAGGTTTTATGCAGGGGTGGATACCACTAATGTCCTGCCTGCCTTCCTTGACTCCTGTTTTTTTTTTTTTTTACCTTCTTATTTTGCATCTGAATCATCCATTTTGCAATGTCAACTCCAACCATTTAGCAATGAAAGTTGACTCCATTTTTTCTCCTAGAAAAAAAAATAGAGGGAAAGTTTGGATATGTCTCTATTTGTTGAGCAAGGCAACAGGTTTGGAGTCAAATTTCTCGTCTCTGAAAGGGATGTGGGAGGCCAGTAAGAAGCAGCGTAGCCAAGGGGACTGGAGCATTAAATCGAAGATTACTCAATCTTATGTGCCCGCTGTTCTTTGGGCCATTTGGTGTATTCGTAAAGACCTTCTGTTTCAAAGGTTGTACACCCTATGTTGAAAATGCATGGGAAATGGTCATTAGAAGTATCCAGGATTGGGGGAGGTTTTGCTGTGGTGCGACAGCTATTATTCTCACGGGTGGTCACCTGTGTGGCATAGTCTTTTTTGGGATAGTTGGTATTATGGGATAGATTGCTATTAGAATAGTTTTCATTTGATTATATTTTTATTATGCCATCGTTATTTTTGTCATTTGTGTATTTATATTTTAACTTTGGTGTTTCATTAAGGCCTACAGGGTTATAGATTGTTTGGTCTAGAACCCCATTGAAATTACTATATACTAGTTCATTCAGATATAGCTATTAGGTTTGTTCTTATGAAGCAAACACCTTTTTTTTTCATTTCGTTTTTGCCGGGTTTTATTCTTCCCCAAATGGGGGCTTAGAGTTCCCAATTGCAAGAATAATGTTTCGCTTGCTAAGTACCTCATCAAAACTTGGATAAAGTTCTGAATAGCCCCTTTTTAGCTTTAGCTTTAGTTGAAATATAGTATGTGTCAATGTAATGCATATTGCATACATATGTTAGTGCGAGAATTAGGAATAAAAGCAATGTTGGTTCTACTTCTAACAGCTCATTTGAAACTTTTGTTAAACTAGCATCCAGCCTCACCTAACGTGGGCGATATGACGAACGCCAAACGTGGCAATCTTTAGAGGCACATTGAGAGAACATGTGAGAGATGTTCTAGACATGTCTAAGAGATTAGGACGCGGCATTGCGAGGGCAAGAGAGGTGAAAAATTCTCAGGAGATTGATCATCAAGGTGCGATGGTCGGGCATTCTTGCATTTGCATCCTACTCGGTTAGACGTTCTTACTAACTGGAGGGTGATGACATACTCATTTTCTCTTTCTGTCGTTGTTTTGTTTTATTTTTTCCTCTCCTTTTTCAACCATTGCAAAAATGTACTATGATTTCAATGATGATAAAAATGTGATAGCAATATATCTACCTTCATGTAAAAAAAATGAAAAAAAAAATGCTCATTAAAATTGGTAAAAATAAATACTCATAATTGATGAGCTTACTATGTCCCATAATTGTCTCTATTGTTTTAATGCAAACTCTTCACGTTTTGCACAGCTTAGCTTGCATCAGAACAAAAAGACAGCAATGTAACATGCAAGCGAACCAAAGGACAGAACCATTATAAACATTAAAATATGCGATTAATTTTAGGACAGCCGATATCATGCATTGTACCCTCCATGTCTATGGAAAACATTTATTTATTAAATCAAGATATAATAAGATATTAAAGTCATAGTGAGAGTTGTTCATCTATAAGATGTTAGTTAAGATAAAACAGATTTTGAAGATTTCTACCAGTAATTGTAAATTTTAATTTCTTTTTTAAAAAGCTAATGTGTGATTTTATTTTAAACAACTCTGATTATGATTTGAAGGAAATGTTCGGAAAGTATACTTTGTTGTCCTCAACGTGTACTCAATTTTTTTATAGAAAGTATATACTTGTATAATGAAATACACATTATTACCAAAAAGAATGTAGTGTTTACTTTGAACGAATTGAATGCATTTTTTTTCAAACTTTTTATGTACTGACCTAAGATTAGGGGAAGGTGGGAACTCCAAAAGTTATTATAGTAGTGATTTGTTATAGCACTGTTTGGAAATGGGGTTGGAGTGTTTTTAAGTTTGTAGAAAGCTGAGTTTTTAAACTTGTTTTAAAATAGAAATAAAACTATAACTTAGGCAGCGTTTGAAAACACGTTTGAAAAATAAGATTTTGAATAAAGTGACTTATATATACTTTAATTCCTGAAAAAGTAATTTTCTGTGCTTTTTAAAAAGCAATATTTTTGCATTAAAAGCTGTAAGTAATTTTTTAATTAAGCCTGCTTCCTGAAACGCGTTTGGTAACACATCTGAGCTTTCTACTTAGTTAAAAAATAGAATCACTTCCAAACCCTGTTACCAAACACCCCCTTAATGAAAATCTGCAGACACATCATTTTCTCGAAAAGTAGTCAAAAGCTACTAGAATCGATGGAGAGGCAATTTCCTGTAAACTCACTTTTAAACCTAGATTCTGGTGAAAAACTCTCATACTCTGTTTCTAGGCCTTGTATCAACACTCTCATTTGAATCAACTTGTTTAGTATGTTCAATAGACACCTCCTGCTTGTTGGCTCGTTAGAGCCAGCAGCTCGGATGTGGAAGAAGGGGGATAAGAGCAAGCGTGGGAGGGTGTTCCTCTCGCTGGTCCCAACTTGTGTTTGGGCTATTTAGCGTTCACGAAACGAAACGAGGTGGTTTTCAAAAGGTCTAACTTCTATTTTGAAAACCTATGGGAAATGATTAGACAATGCATCACGGAGTGGGGCTTGGGGATTGCGGGAGCGGCGGAGTTCGCTTTTCTTGAGTAGCAATTTGGGGGGTTTCTACTCTATATCGGGCGCTCACTTGGCTCATGTTCCTTTCTTGTATCTCCTTTTTCATAGTCTTTCTTTTATTTACTGTCACTCCTTTCTTTTTCTTCTGTTCATATGTTGTTTGTTTTGAATTTATTTTAAAATGGAAATATCCAAAGTTTAGTATATATTAAAAAAAAAATTGTTTGGGGTTTGGAGGCAAATCTTGGATGTGTTCCCTCATAATAAAACCATAATTCCAAAGTTTCAATCCCTGTTCAACGAATGGAAGAAGTGCAACTCTAAAGACCAAAATTTGGTGGTTCGCCGTTTGTTTACGCCAACGACTACATCTACATTTTGTGGGGATGGGACTCTCTGTGGCTACCTATAGAGAACAATCATGTAACAAGCAATGAAAATGTATCATGTCAAATGCGTGGTCAATCATCCAACAAAAATGCTCTTAACGGTAAGAATCTATTCAAATATATTTGTTTACCGTGTGTGCATTTTAAGTGACGAATTTTAATTGGATGCTACAGTTTTGTTCCCTCTAGTTAAACAGTGATACACACACCCTCCGAACCTAACTTTGTCAACTTCTCCATGTTTTTGTGTGCATTGTGAGACCACGAATCATATAAAAACAAAACACACCAAACAGACCTAAAAAAGTCATAAAAAATCAACAAATTAATTAATTATAGACAGGCTCCCATGCCACTATCAAGGCTTAGCTGTTTTTAGATGAATTTATTGATGTTTACACATAGCATAACCCAGCAGCCCAAAGTTGGGAGTCTAGTTTGCTTACATATGTCCTTACATACTATCAGACAAGAGTTGGTAGGGTTCCCTTTCCCACCAGAGACAAAAAAAAATACAAACCCACCACTTGTCTTTTGAAGCCATCCATCCAAAGTCAGAACCTCCCATTTACAAGAAAGAAGTGGGAGAAGGAAACGCCATGTAAACCTTGATTCTGTTCAAGCTTTGTTATGATTTTTGAGGAATGGATATACATTATTAACCTACTGTGAATAATATATAGAAGAATTAGCCAGAGATAGCAGGCCTTTATTCAACAATTAATGGAGAATAAACACGTGCACTCTTATTTACATCCCCTTTGTGCAGCCCTGTGTACACAACAGTATGATCTATTAATATGATTTATTAGATCATAAAACATGTCATTGTTTTATTTTATTTTTCAGTAAATGGGTATATACAATCTATTGAAATATACTTCATTGAAAC
The DNA here is from genome assembly GCA_030737835.1 of Acorus gramineus. Taxonomy (NCBI): domain Eukaryota; kingdom Viridiplantae; phylum Streptophyta; class Magnoliopsida; order Acorales; family Acoraceae; genus Acorus; species Acorus gramineus. The sequence continues at coordinate 20,214,438 of CM060848.1, read as the reverse complement.
CATGTATTGTGTTGCATGAAATATAAATTTTTTTAAAAAAATCAAATCTTGTAAATTATATAAGGTTATCCTAAGCACTTTCCCAAAAACAACAAAAAAAAAAAAAAAAAAGAAAGAAAGAAAGACAAAATGATTAAGTAAATTTACAAAAAAAAAAAAAAAGATCACATCAAAAGAAAACACCATTCCTAGATATGATGCATCCATGTTAGGCCATAGAAGTGGATAAGATTAGAACTGCAAATTATGTATTATATCATATAAATCAGCCAAACATCTGTTCCACAACATCAAGTTAAGCCCCAAATACACAGTTGAATGTCTAACAGGGAAAAAAAACATTAGACAACATTTCCTCTATATAAGTTCTACAACACAGTATACTAACATACATAGTTCTCACAATGCAAATGGACTGCTTTTACCATTTCCATGTAAAATTAGTCCTTCACATATAAATATATATATATATATATATTAGCCAGCAAGCACTTCCAACTTCAATATATCAGTTCCTCCCACCACCACCAAAGAATCATTACCCCCTTCTACTGGTAGGAATCTGCAATGTTAGTAACTGATAAAAAAACACACAATGCTCACTCACATTCTTCTTGTTATAGGTATAATTAGCATCATCAGCAATTCGAACACACGAAATTCTTGATCTCCTCCATCACCTGATAGAAGTGACCAGTGTTCGGAAGCAGATAGAACCCGACCGTCGCCTTCTCGAGGTAAAGCAACCTCACATCCTTCCCTGCCTTCTTCAGCCCCTCGGCGTACGCCAATTGCCAATGCTGAACCAAATCCAACCCCGCCACGACAACCAGACTCTTCGGGAACCCAACCCCATCGAGGCTCGGCCCGTTCGGCCCAAACGGGTTGCACGCGGGGTGGTCCCTGTCCGCCCCCTCGGGCAAGAAAGCCTTCCAGTACCAGTCCCTGTCCTGCACCGTCACGAAGTACTTCCCGTCCAGCCTCGTCTCCGATTCGGTCCTCCCCATCCCCCCGAACATCGGATTCAGCAACACGTTCCCGCAGACCTCGATCCCCGATCCGACGGCCATCCGCGCGACGTGGTGCGCGATGTTCCCGCCGGAGCTGTCCCCCGCGAGGAACACGCGCGCGCGCCTCAGCCAGGGCCGGGTGGCGACCCACTTCAGCGCCGCCCACCCGTCCTCGTACGCGCACGGGAACCGGTGCTCCGGCGACCGGCGGTAGTTCACGGAGACCACGACGGCCCCGCCGCAGACGCCCACGAGGCGGCGGCAGAGCGCGTCGTAGATCGAGCTGTTCGCGGAGGAGTGGGCGAAGCTTCCGCCGTGGAAGAAGAGGATCACGGGGACGACGACGGATTCGTCGTCGGCGTCGGAGGATCCAATGTCGACGACGGGAGCGGCGACGGGGGATGGACGGTAGACGCGGCAGAGGAGGGAGGAGGGACGGTCGATGATGACGTCGAAGGAGTAGACGCCGTCGACGGGGGCGGCGTTGGCGGGGACCTTCCGATCGAGGAACTCGGCGAGGTGGCGGTCGAAGGTGCCGTCCGGGCGGCGGAGGAGATTGTAAGCGAGTTTGAAGTTTGAGATCAAGACCCACGTGTTCAATGGGACGACCATCTGAGAATCACAGATGAACCGAATTGAAGATCAACAAATGTCGAGAATCACTGAAACCCAAAAAGGGGGAAAAAAAACATTGACAACAAAAAAATTTTTTTAAAAAAAAACCCACCTTGGCTTCATTCGCGTTCACTTCGTTGCTTCCTGCCATTTGTACGCGATGCGAGTCCTCCTACAAAAACCCTAACAAGGTCTTGGCTTTCTTCATATCACTCCAACAAAATCACGGAAAACGAAACCACTCACTCACACACTTCGAATTCGCCAGAGACAGAGAGACCCAATCCTTCAAAAGAAATCAATGGCGAAAACGAAGAAGACCAGAAAACAATAAGTTTTAACACACACAGAGGGTTGGGACTTGGGAGGAGAATTAAATTTAAATAAAAAAGATGAAGAAGATTTAAAAAAGGAGAGGAGGAGGAGAGTGAGAGAAAAGTGGGTGTAAAATAAGGAGAGATAAGACGGAGGAGACGACAAATCGGGCGGCCGAGAAATAAGAGGGGACTTTTGGAGTGGGACCCAAACCTCCTATAATTAGATTTTCATTACAAGGGAACAATCCAAAATAACCACACTGTACTCCCTCGAATCCGTATAAATCCTTTAATTTTTTTTTTAAAATCCATATACATGAATCCAAATAACTATTTAAATTAAATTTTTATTAACAAATAAAAAATATTATATAAATATTTTATTTGTTAATCTTGACTAAAAATATAATATACTAAAATTTACTTACAATTTATTAAAAAATATGATAAATCTTAACTATTTCACCCTTTAGATAAATTGTAAAATTCTGTTTAAATGAGTAAAATTATCATTCACAAATGATTTTTTATATTTTAATCTATTGTAAAAGATTTTTTATATATTATTTTTTTAATTATGATTAATCAAATAAAATGATATTAATTTATCAATAAAAATTTAATTTAAAAACTTATTTAAATTTACATAAATTTTTTAAATACATGAATTTTAAAAATATTCGAAGATTATATGAATTCTATGATGTGGTTATTTGGATTTTTTCCTGTTATTAAATACCCGCCACCACTACTACCACCCCCTGTTTTAATATATATATATTTTTTGTTTCGGCGTTTTTCGGTCATCGTGAGAGGAAGGAAAACTTGACAAATGTGTGGAGAGAGAGAGAGAGTGAAAAGAAAGAAAAAGAAGGAGAAGAAGACAAAAGTTTCCATTGTGTGTGGCCGACGACAAACGCGCCTCCCGACAAAAACAACACGCCCCCACCCCCGCTGCAGGAGGGAGTTACCGTTCTGCCCTCGCACGTCTCCCTTTTGTCTTTTAGTGGGTCGCCAGGAAGTGTGTTCCGCTGCCTATAAATGAATGACCACTGTTACACGCATTCCTTATGCACGTGATTCACGTAGCCTATGTTACGGTCTTAATTCGAGTCTATCTTTTTTTTTTTTCTTTCTTTTTAATCCATATAATCTCGTGTAATTTTCTTGATATCTATGTAACCTCTTGTAATCTTAATATATCTATATAACCCCTTGTAAACACATTATAAATACAAATAGTTCGCTATGGTTATTTTTTTTAACAGAATTGAAATATTTTGGACATATTGCGTTATTTAAAACATAGTTAACAAATATGTATTCTTTTAACCCCTGAAAAACGGTCAATACTTAAAAAAAAACTCTCGTATTTCTAATTTTACATTCTTTTAGGGTTTTTTTTTAAAGTATCGACTGCTTTTAGAGGGTTAAAATGATACATATTTGTTAACTATGATTTAGATACGCAATATGCCCGAAATATTCCAATTCTGTTAAAAAAAAATTTAACCGTGGGGGGTTATTTACATTTATAGTGTGTTTATAAAGTTATATGGATATGTTGAGATTACAAGGGGTTATATGGATATTAGGAAGATTACAGGGGTTTATATGAATTTTTCTCCTTTTTTTATATATATATAAAATTATGCACTTACTTTTTGAAGTGTATGTTATTATATAAAATGAAATATACACTGAGTTACATTAGTGTATTTTTTCATTATGAAAAAATGAAAAAAAAAAAAACGATTTGTAGTATATACTATGATAGCGCAGTATATACTACGATATCATAGCGTATGAGCTCCAAAATGGGCTGTGAAAACGGACTGCGTATATCAGCACTCAAGCCAGGGTGGTGTTTAGTGGGCTGGACTATTTTTTTTCTATTATATATATGTGTGTGTGTGTGTGTGTGTGTGTGTATGCATATATATACACACACACGTGTATGCATATATATACACACACACTTTAAGTTTAACCTAAAGCATAATAAAAAATAAATAGGAGAGTTGAGCAGCTTGAGTTTAAAAAGTTTTGAATAATAAAAATTATTTGGAGAACATGTGGGAGACTTTCTATGGTTGTGTTAGAGAATAGGGACGGTTTATGGCGGGAGCAATGGAGGTGCATTTCGATAATGGACACTTGAGAATTGCGGTTTAAACAGGGGATTTCTTCTCTCAGTGACAAGCCTGGTTAAATATCTCTAGCTGGCCCTTCACCACTAAGAATTTCCTTCCTTCCCTAGCCTGGTTAAATATCTCTAGCCTGGTTATTTATATAGTTAAATAAAATATCTCAATTATATCATCAAATTTGTTGTTAATTTTAATTTTAAAAAATGTTATAATTCAAAAATACCCCATTCATTAATATCAATTTATTTATCTAAAAGATTAGTTAAAATTGAATTTAAACCATATATTTCTAGAAATTTATCTTTTTAATTAAGACATTAGTAGAATTCAACAAGATAATTTTGGTGAAAGTCTAACATTATCATTTAAATATATTGACATTAAAATTTTGATAGGTATAAATGTGATGTTTTCTAGTTTAAAAATATGTATTTTTTTCACTCTTACCCTAAGCTAAAACCAAAATGCTATAAAAATCTTTGTCATTACATAACAACTTAAAGGTATATTCAAAAATGAAAAATGTTACAAAAGAAAAAAATAAAAAAAAACAATCCTCATTAGTATAATAAATAGAATAGATACCTCAATGGCCATGATGTGAGATATCTGTCTTTCTAAATCAGGTCATTCCCCATTAACAATTTTTTTAAATTTTTTTTTATTCAATGTCTTCGTACAATACATCATAAAGGTATATATATTTTAAAAATATATACTTTATTAAATGATATTTAATTAAAAAAATAAAAACATACATGTACATAATATCTATATCTGCAAATAGTTTCATATATCGTCACAAACATTATTTTTAATAATTTGTAATTGTTTTGGTAAATTCAAATATTGTTTTTACAGCTACGGTTGCAAAACTCGACAAATCGACATGCAACATGTCACATTAAGAAATCATACAATACAATAAGATATGCCATTGGTAAGAAATACCATGGCACGTTAAAGGGATATAGGTCGTGTGGGCCCAACCTAACACATTGGACCGCTCGTACATTACTGTACGGCATGCTAATCAATACGACACGATAAAGTGACATGATGAGGCACGGTAGGCACAATATATCACATTATATGTAAATTAAGTATATTATCTCATTGTATGTGTAATGTGGATATATAGTGTGTCTAGTTGTGTATTAATATATTTAAAATATAAAAATATTGTAATGTATATACATAAGAGATTATGAATATTAAAATTTATATATAGTAAATATTAAGTATATTAAGATATATAGTGTGTATTAGTATATATATAGTGGAAGTACATACACACAGAATATGTGTGTATCGAGTGTGTGTATAGTTTGTGTATGCATATTTTATGTTTCTAAGAGTGTGTTTGTGCGTGATGAAAAGTGAATGAAAGTGGTAAAAGGCAAAAAATGTGTCAAACAAGAAAAACAAATTACCTTTCCCATATGTGAGAGCACGAGGGAAAGTGGTGGAAAAAAAATTGATCAAAAGAAAAATGTCTCACTTTCCATCAATTTCCAATTAACCCAAATTCCATTATTGTCTTTCATATTTCCTTCAAGATTGTAAAAAACACACCCTAATTTTAATTAAAATTTTAAACTATAAAATTTAAATTTTATAACTGTAAAATTAATGTTTAAGATAAATTTTAAATATATAAAAAAAAATTGGTGGTTAGCCCACTGGCCCGTTGACCAACCCAATGGGTTGTGTTGAGTAGGAGCGTTTTTGCAGGGCCAACATGACATGGCTTGTCAGAATTGATGGGTCAGCACGACCGGATCCATTGGTCCGTTGACCCTTAATGAGTCGGCTTGGGGACCGGATTCAGTTAGGGTTGGATCCGGTCAGTTCAGTCAATACCGAATTGGACCACGTAAAAATCGAACTGCAACACTTATAAATCGAACTGTACAATCAATTGTTGGGTATATATTTCACTATCTTATTGGATCCAATCAACTATTAGAGAAAATATGAATTTCTAAGTATCATCAGTATTCAATAAGAGAGTGAAATATATACCCAATAATTGGTTGTACAGTTCAATTTCTAGGTGGTGCGATTCGATTTTCACGTCGTCCAGTTCAGTGCTGATCGAACTAACCGGATCCAATACTAAACTGACCGAATCCAGTCCTGACTGGATCCGATCTCGTCGGCTTGCCCATCACGACCCATTTTACACTCCAGAAATATAGCAAAAGTTTGAAATAATTGAAACTTTATTCAATTATATTTTGGTAACACATGTTCCAGAACTTGCAATCCCCGATATATGTTTTCAAAATATAAAATGAATTTTATTTGATGAAGCATATACCTCTATAAAAATGAATTAGATATTCAAATGAATTAAATATATATCTTTCTATAAAATTTTTTTATTTTATAACCCACTCTAATAAACATTAAGGATCTATTCATTTTCATTCTCTCTATGTTGAAATGTTGAAACGTCAGTTGAATAACTTTTGAAATCCTAAATTCTTATGCTCATTCCTTAACATCCCAAACGATATTTTATTCATCTGTTTTTATCATAGATTCTATTTGAATTGGATTCAAGTTGGAATTTTTCTTTTGAATTAGAAATACCAAACTAGCTATAAGAGGACCTTCAAAAGACTATGCATGAGATTATTCCCCAACATGGAAAGTCAAAATTTTGAAAAAAGAAACCTCCTCTTGTAACTCACTCAAATCTATCGAAAACTTTACATTAAGAAAAGGATAAATCCATATAACCCCCCGTAAACCGTTTGAAATCCATATAAACCCCTGACTTTTCAAAATTCCATATAACCCCTTGAAAACACAAATGTTTTCAAATACCTCCTAAGTTTTCATTGACAGATAGGGTTTATTCTGCGAATATCTTGTTTGATTAATCCGAACTAAAAACACAGTATATTAGAAAACCCTATAAATTGTTAAAAATACAAAAAATCCTAAATGACTTTACCTTTTTAGATAGATTATAAAACCCCATCCAAAGAGATAAAATCGTCAGGGTTTTACACAATTTTAACACGTTGTATGGGTTCTTAGAATATGGTGTGTACAATTTTAACGCATCGAAATATTTTTTTGATGATTGTGTGACACATGTTAGCCGCGCTAAGGTGTCACCGTGAGTATAAGGGGACTGGGTTAGGCCCAATAGATGTTGGACAATTTGATTGTCCAACTCGTTTGTGACCGTCCAATCTTTTCATTTTGTTGTGATTGAGATACTTTGTAAGATTTCAAAACTAAACTTAGAATGTAATTAAATTCTAAACCTTCCTTTTTAAGATTCAATTAATTTGTATATCTAAAAGTTATAAAATCCGACGGTCACAAACAAGTTGGATAATCAAATTATCCAACGCTGTTCGACCTAACCTCATCCCGAGTATAAGTTGCTACCGTGGATTGATTTACCATGAAAATCAATCTATTATAACGGGAAAAATGTTTCGCCCATTTTTTTTTCACATGTTTTATTACATTTATAAGAAAAAATAAATCATATATTTATATGAACAGCATGCATGTATTTCAAAAGTGTTAAAAATTACTATGTTTGAAGTCCCAAGTAATTAAACTTATATATCTAGTAATGTATATATCTTTATAAAAATAAAATATATACTCTGACAAATTATATGGACTTAATGTTATAAAAATGTATACTATATTTAATAACATATATATCTTATGTAAAGTATTTAAATATATGAGAATATAAATGGAATTGCATTAAAAAGGGGAAACTATGCATGACAACACTACATATAGGGATAATAATGTAGCGCGTTGGGACGAGTTTAGTAAATTCCAATCCACAATCCGCTAATAAATTCACGTTCCAAATATGTCCCAAATCCCATGACGGGTCTGAATATTATGTCCCAAACCCATCTCAACGGATATTTAAAGAACATAAACCCGTCCCAACATGTTTTTAAACAACCCAAACCCGTCATGTTCCATTCCATTTAGAAGAAAATGGAATTAAGAATCTCAAATTTTTAAATATTTTTTATTCTTTTTTAGATTATAGCCTAAACAATTATCTAATATATATTACTTAATACATGTTTAAGTATTTTATAAATTGTATTAATAATAATAACCTATGATGGATTAGTTTTACTTAAGTTAACTATTAATTTTGATGATATAAATGATTTCAATGATGTATAACAGGGCTGAATGAGTTTTGCTCTGAAACCCAAACCCAACTCATATCTTTATCGGGGGTAAGATGGGTCGAGCTCATGTTTAACATTTAGAGGACCAAACTCGTCCTAATAGATCAGGTCGGGGCGGGTTTTCCCCTTTACGGAAAATGTTAGACCCAATCATTTTTACCAATCAAAACACAGATCACACATGTTTTTATTTTTAAAAAAATAGTAAACATTATCAAACGAGGTATATACTTGAATAAAAAGTGTGTATGACTCATTTTCAAATTGAATGAATCTATTTTTAATAAGTATAAAAAATGTGATATATATATTATTTAATAAAATATTTACTTCACTGGAATATTTAATAAGACATATAAAATTATATTTTAGACGGTAAAAAAAAAAAAAAAAACTGAGTCTAACAGCGCCCCCTCCCTCATTTACCATATCATACTGCCATCCCTAACCACATATACACATTTCATGCAACACATATTTCTCATATTTAATGCATTGGAAACTATGGAATGCTTTCCATGGTGGTTAATGTGCCCATAAATGAAGGAATGTGATAGGGAGAGATTAACCAGCCTGCCATATATACATACTGTTTAAAGAGGAGAACATTCAATAGACAGGTAAGCTCTTTCTTTTCTTTGTCTGGACAGGCAATGAATTCCCCATTACTTTCTGTGGTTATCCATAACATCCCCCTTTTTCTCTGGGGGGTGGGGTTCCTATTCAATATTTTTCTACACTTGAAGTGGGCACCCACTTTTTCTTTCTTCTTTGTTTCTGTTGTGAAATTGGGTTTTCTTTTTCTAGGACTAACCAAAACAGGGGGAGAAGCTCTGTTGGTGGTGAAAAGGCATGGAAGTGGTTCAGCTTCAAAGGCGTTTTGTTGAGCTCCTGTCATCCATGTTCACTGAGGTGGGTCTTTTGTGAGAGGTTTCACAAAAAAAAAAAAAAAAACAAAAAAGAAGACCCATTTGGGTTTAGTTTGTTTTTCAATAAGAGTTCATTATATTTGATTTGTAACTGATTTTCTATGTTTTTTTTTTTTTATGTGATTGAAAATTTTATAGGGGTATCTGGATGAGCAGTTCATCCAGATTCAGGGATTGCAAGAAGAAGGGAGCACAGATTTTCTGGTGGATGTGATGTCTATGTTTTTTCAAGATTCAGATAAGCTCATGAATGAGATGAACATAGCCTTGTGAGGGGATGCTTTCATTATTTTTATCAAATTTTTTTAATTCCTTTTTTGATTTTGTGGGATTGGTAAAACAAACTCTTTTATTATTTTTTTCTTCTCTCTTTTTGATTCATGTGTTTATGTGGATGACTGAAGAGATCAGCAGTTTGTGGATTTCAAGAAAATTGAAGCAAATGCTCACCAGTTGAAGGGCAGCAGTGCCAGGTATGTTTTCTCTCATGCAAATTTGTGAAACACCAAAAATTGTTTTTGACCTGTTATGCATTTATCCTCATTGTGCTTTTAGGAGACATGTAGAGATATAGTTTTTTCAGTGTTTATGAGGAAAAGAATAAACCTAGAAAAAATATGTGAAAACCCAATTAGACAACCTAATGTTCTATGAAGGAAAATGTTATCCTTAGTCATTCCCCCTTTTGCATACTGAACACATTTTGAAATTTGTTTGAAGTATATACTTTTCCAGTGAAGTACATAAAAAAAGTGAAATACATACTTGAATTATTTGAATGCATACATTTTTACATTTTTTTAATAGGATATATATTGACATATTAGAGTATATACTCTAATCCCCTGTTTGGATGGGGAATAAAATGGGAATACATGTGGTTAAGTGGGGATAAAGCAAAAAAATGTGTTTGGATAAGTGGGTATAACATGGTATAGATATGCCAGAATAAACTGATATAAAGTGATATATAGATTCCAATCAACCCCTAGAATTAAATTATTCAAGGTTATTCAACCCAAAAGAATATGTAGGTCCACTGTCAAATCAACTGCCACTACCTCTCATAAATCAACTCTCAAATCAACTATCATCACTTTTTCACATTTTATAAATCATTATTCACACTTTATTTATATTTTACCTAAACAACAAAACTTTATTATTACGTTTTCCAACGAGAATAATTCAAAACACAACCAAACACAAAATCATTTTATTCTTATTTACACTAGAATAATTATAAACATTAGAATAACTTAATTATATATCTAAACTGCGGCTAAAAGAGATTTCAACGTTCTACATCAGTTGATGTGGCATTTACATAAGCGTTTGAGTGTATCAGTGCCCATCTATCAATTAGTCATGGACCTAGTTATAATTATGCATATTTGAGTTGCGGTGAAACTTGATATGAATGTATGGGTGTGTGTTGAAACAGCATGGGCGCCAAGAGAGTTAAAGATGTGTGCGCCGCATTTCGCAGCTTATGTGAGAGGATGGACAGAGAAGGGTGAGCTTGCAGCCTGCATAATTTATACTTCAATGAAAAAGAACATGTCATTTTATATTCATGACAATTAGAACTCTTCCTCTGCAGATGTCTGATGTGTTTCCACCAGCTGAAACATGAGTTTCCTCTTGTGAAGGGCAAGATTGAGGCCCTGTTAAGGGTGAGCTAACAATCTCTCTCTCTCTCTCACACATAGGCATAACCAGTCAATCACATTCATTTGCTCAATCATTGTATTTTGCAGTTGCAGCAGCAGATAATAGCAGCAGGTGGGGCAGTCCCAGTGGTGGAGCCATAGATGTGGAAATCAGTGATGTATAAATAGGCAAAATAATGTTTTACTTTTTCTTTTTCTTTTTCTTTTTTGTACTTTTTTCATGGAAGTAACCATTTTTATTGGAAGAGGACAATGGAGCATCTGCATTTTGACATCATTGGGGTGATATTCTTGGTTCTTTTATGACTATTGGAGGCTGCTGTTCTTGTAGCTTTTTGTCATTGGCAGATATATGTGGAGTCCTTTCTTAATTATAGATTGAAAATGGATTATGTGGATCAGAGTGGTGGTGATGTGGGAGTCAGTGATCCGATTCATATCCCTTCTACCATGCCCTAGATACCTCATCCTTTTCTTTCATTGCTTTAATTCTCTTTAATAAAATTAGGATAAGATGCCTACCATTTTCTCAAAAAAGAAAGAAAAAAGAATGATGATGTTGTAACAAGGTATATCAGGAAGTATAGTCATGTTTTTCATCATTATTGTAGTCCTAGCATGTTTTGAATTTTTTTTAAGGTGTACATTTGTCTAATAAAAGTATGTATCTTTACACAAAAATAAAATGAAATAAATGAAGTGCACATATACTCAAATGAAATTATATGCATAACTTTTTGTATTTTTTTTATATATATTGACCGGGATATGCACAAGGGGCTTTAGAAATAACTATTAAATGCCCCCAAACACACACAACAAAAAGGGGAAGATGCAGCATGCATCATTGGACAAAAGAACTTATATAGTATTACAAAAAATAGGCAAAATCAGTGATGGAGCCATTGATGTGGAAATCAGTGATGTATAAATAGGCAAAATAATGTTTTACTTTTTCTTTTTCTTTTTTGTACTTTTTTCATGGAAGTAACCATTTTTATTGGAAGAGGACAATGGAGCATCTGCATTTTGACATCATTGGGGTGATATTCTTGGTTCTTTTATGACTATTGGAGGTTGCTGTATTACAAAAAAATAGCATCAGTTGCACACTAATCAACAGGTGAGTGTGTTTAAATTGTAAAGCTGTAGAGGTGAAAATTGCTATTATCATGAATCTTTCCAAATCACTTGTACAATTCATCTCTATCCAATTGCATATAATTTAACTTGGAAATTTTTTACTACAAAGGTGAGAGATCAACACACATGCATGATAGGGAGACAACAAACAAGGCATCACAATAGTTTGATGGAGGAGGCTTGAATGCGACTGAGTTGTTTGTTTCAAGAAAGATAAAAAATATTGACAAATGATATGGAAACAAGACTCAATAATGAAATAAAACCCTTTTCATTCTATCAAAACAAAGATATACAGCAAAGACTACACACAGACATGGAAACTAATTTCCAATAAATGGAAGGACCACTAGCTTTATATGGTTTGCTTCCATTCCATGAAACATGACTGGCATCTGTTTTGATCACACAAGTCACATTTCTTCCAGAAGATCGGTTGAAAACACATCTTTTTTACACTCTCTTTGCTTCTCTAAAATTAAGAAAAACAAAACATCCATGTCTGAGCTAAAAATTTTTCAGATGCATGATTATTTGTAATCACCAGACAATTAAAAGCTGTACATGAAACTATTTTTTTTTTTGTATTATTCTGCGCTTTCTAAAACTGTTTATCAATTACAAATGATAAATGGTGCTGCATCCCTTCGGTTCCATTTCACTTACTCCATATCTTTTTTTGTTCTTCAAAGCTTCCAATCACGGCAGACTGGACTCTATCTCCCAACATATCAGTGAAGTGACCATAATATGCTTCACTGTCCAAAGATTTTAAAATATTTACCAGTCTTCCATGTTTTGTATCAATGTAAACCTGCCCATCCACTGAAACATCACCAGTGGCTGAGACATTGATTGGTGTTTCTTGCAAAACTGGCCTTATCAGAGGATGATTTGCCAAAATTATTGCACCCAGTATTTCACCCAGAAACATATCCTGTGTGGACAACAAGTAATGCAGTCAATCATGAAGCAAAAATTAACCTATATATACACTAAAAGGAAAAATAATGACATAAAAGAAAAAACAATAGAATGAAAAGCAATATGGTATAATTCATGCAAGGGCAAGATGAGGTCTTACCATATGGTGGTATCTATGATGCAATTGTTGTAGGTGATGCAACCTTGACAGCAAACGATGAGCAAAAACAGCCTCAGGTGTCTTGATCCTCAGCTGCAATTTTTGAATAACCATAGGAAAAGAAGAAACTCTTTGTTGGACATCAAGAGGTACAAATGTAATGTCAAGTCCCGACTCTATGACTGTTTTTGCAGCCAAAGGGTCAAGAAACATGTTGAACTCGGCATATTTGTTTGATGGAAAGGTAAAAACATTTCCTTTCTCTTGTTCATTGTCAGCAATAAGCCCTCCAACAATATATACTTTCTGCACAAGCAAACCAAACTTAGAACAGCATGATCTGATGGGTTCTTATAAAAAAAAACTATTTAAATTTAGCAGAAAACTATAGTTTACAAGTACAGAAAGCGAAGGTATCAGAAAGTGAGCATATCTATTCTTGATCTATTAAGATTCAAATCTTGTTCTCTAGAATATTTCTTTTAAGAAATGAAGTGCATAAGTTAATGTAACATGCCTAAGATTACAAAGATTTATCTAATTCCTAGATAAATGGAACAAATCATAAATTTGTTGAGCTATTTTGGTGGTATTTTATTGAAATGAAAGTGGTTGTTATAGATATATGAGAGAGAGAGATTTGCGCTTGAAAATTAAATTCTTGCATCTGTACAGGAAGAAGATTTCTGACCAGAATAAAAGTTGCTATGTTAAAGAAAATATAGGCAGATTGTCTGAAGCTTAGAAACTCTGCACACAAGACACCATTTGAAAAACTGTTCCCACAGCTTGTTTTGAATATGTGGGAGAGACATTAAAGAAAATGAAGAACATTGCTCCTAAGGAAAAAAATTCTAATCCATAAAAGGAAAAAAAAATACATTTAGGAGCATAATCTTGTTAGGTAATGATGTGGAATCAATAGGTTATCAGACAACCATGCAGCAGAGGCCTGAGAAGGAAAACTAGGTCACTACAGGAAATAAAAAGTCTCTATCAATTTAATACACACTAAAGATGATCAGATCCTACCAGATATTGCCTCCTATTTACATGAAAGAAGAACGATTTTATATTTGGGCTTGGCAAATGATACCAAACAATACAAAACTCCCAGAAAAACTGTGGTCAAAACATTTCCAATGTATTATTCCATTTTAGGAAACTATTACCAGTTTCCAAACAGTCCCTATGAATGTGTCATGGATGGGAATGCGCGCTAGTTTCAGCTCAATAATTCTTAGTGAGCATAAAAATAAATAAATGGTTCCAAATAAGCAAACTTCTCTCAACTAAATTGATACTTAACAAGTCTAAAATACAAATTAAGGCGTAATGGAAATTATTTTGGTGGACCAACTAGCCTTCTGTAATATTGTTATAAACAAACCTTTCTAAGAATTCAGAATTCACAATACACATGAAATGAGAATTGATAACCCGCAACATCATCTTGCAATTCCTTTGAATCAACTTCTTCGAAACTGCTTGTGAAGTTTCAGTTCTTGTACACAATCTTTTCTGAAATGTAAATTTGTATATCCACTTTACTATCCCCAAAAGGTCATTCAACCATACCCCATGTCAATTTATCATCCTCAAACACGCAGTATTTTCAGAATCCTTGTTCACACACCTAATCCACTACTCATTTGTATAAAAAAATGCCAAAAAATAGGAGGATTCAATCTCACTCCTACTGGTACCAATGCCTACACTCAAGCAATTCATATAGTTTTTGGGATACTCAAGAATCATGGATAAAAAAAAATCCATCGAAAAGCAATGTTAATACTTATTTCACATGGATCACTCATAGTAATTTAGGAATATCTATGCGTTTCCAACAAATGCATGATATATTCTCTATATGGAAATTCACTCATGCGTAAGGTTTTCTAAAAGGTTTGAAATATCAAACACATATTTTGATAAGAACACATTTTCACCTTATCAATAATCTTCATTTTATTTTATTTACAATAAAAGAATATCTGAACACTTGCTTACCTGAATCACTGATGTTGCATTCTTGTCTGAAAGAAGAATTTTGGCTAAATTAGTCAGAGGTCCATTCGTCAGTATAGTTACTTTAGATCCGGGATCCAATTCTTGAAAGAAGAATATCTAAGGCTAACGGTTGACGAAGTTCAGGGTGATCAGTATCTCTTGGAGCTCCAAACTTCACAGAGTTTTCAGCAGTGTATCTGACATATGATTGTAGAATATAAGAAGCTAAGACCTACCAAAAAATGAAGCAGATGGAAGAGACTAACAGATTCCTTGTTCTATTGACAGTCTCAAAAAAGAGATGAAACTGATGATTCCAAATCCAGAATCAAATACAAATAGTAAAGCAAAATGATGGTGCTCTTCTTATTTTACCCACATAGCCTGTCCCAAGTTCTGAACATAGATTCAAAGGTCCAGGCAAGATTTTACTATTTTTCATAACAAAAAATTAGAACAATAAAAATAAATAAACGTTTTTTAATTCTCACAGCATGTGGGCAAGTTCCACTTGTCTGCATATAAAATAAATTGTATGATGTTTATTTAATCAGTTTTAAAGGAAATACTAGCAGAAATTTCTATATCCAGAGGTTAAACATAAAAAAATTATAAGTCAGATCATGGAACTTTTCTGTAATGGATTTCAATTGGCTGGTAACTTTTTTACAATTTAAACAGACAATATTAGATAGAGAATATTACATGGGAGGGTGTGGTTTAAAATTTTCAGAAATTGGGGCAATTGTGTTATCAATAGGGAAGGCTATATGGTGGTAGAATAACATTACAGCTAGTGAGTTAAATGATTACTTTGTTCACTGTGCTTTTTTTGTGAATTGGTCCACAAGAGAGGAACGACCATTTTTTATGCTCCATTACTTTGCAATTCAAGTTTACTCACTTTAATGTGGAGAAACATGATAATAGAAATCTTTAACACCTAGCCACGTAGGATATATTGATGCAGATAAATCATTGTATATTCTATACAAGTTCTACCACTGGTAAACCTACGATGAAGAATCAGAAGCATCTGAATAAATATAGCATACTCAAGAGATGCTACAAAACAGATCCATGGTCTCTGCAATATATAAGGTAAGGTTGAATAAGTTGAAAAAGCTTTTACTACCTTCGAGGACTTCGAGGCAAGTGACGTGAGAGTAGGGGTGGTAAATGAGCCGAGCTTTGACCGAGCCGAGCCTAAACGAGCCTAGTGTTCTTCTTCATTTTAGGGTTTTTAAAGGTTGAAAATAAAATTTTAGCATAAATGAACTATGTTCATGAGTCTAAACGACCATAACTTTATATTGATTTAATATTCTGATTTTACAAATGAGTTAAGTCAAACTTCAACTAAGTTTTTATAACACAAATGAGTCGAGTTTGAACACAAAATGAAGCTCGATCCAGATGTCGAGTCTAACTGAGCTTTAAAAATTGTTCAAGCTCGCTCATTTGTCTAATTGAACGAGTCCGAATGAGCTCATACCGAACCGAGCCTGAGCTGCTTGGTTCGTTTACCAGCCCTACCGGAGAGTCCATAAAGTGTATGAGAGTCAAGAAATCCACCACTACCATGTGGAATAGGTTTCACATATCCTTGCAACCCCCAACAGCAGCAAAAGATGGATCTGGTTTGCCCAAGTGCAAACACATCTCCCAAGCCAACGGGTTATTTTTTTTTAAAACTCTATGTTTTTGAAGTATTGTTTTAAAAGCTTTTCCAACCCGGGTTATTTTGCATATTAAACACATGAAAACGCGTCTAAAACTCCCACCGTCACATTTTGTTTAGAACTGCGGTGGAATTTTGGCCCAGCGCCCGCCCGCTGCAGAATTCGCTAAGTTAAACTGGAAATTTTGTCAAAATGTCTACAAAGCTGCTTTATATGCCTATGATGTCCCTTTGTGCCCCAATGCATTAAACTGGGGATAATCTCTCCTTTTGAAACCTTGTGGATCATGCAAGTGGCTAATATTTTCATACAAATCAAATATATATATATATAAAACCCTTGAGGCCTTGATGTCATCGATCTGTCTCATTAAAATGTTAAGTAAACTTTACGAGTGAGTTTTCGCATGTGTTATCAGCAGAACCTGTGGGAGTAGATGTAGGTTATTATGTAAAATTCAACTCATAAAAGGTATATGATGATTCAAGGAATAATAAAAAAATTAGATCAATATGAATTATTCAGATAAAAAAAAACCTAACCTGAATGGATCGTCATTGTTTACACCACAATCAGGTCGCAAACAAAATAAATAAAACATGTAATTCTTATATTCTCCACCTATCAAATTGAAAAAAAAATGATTTTAATATTTGATTTCATTTCCACCGGTCAATCTTGATCAAATCTGAATAAAAAATGAAATTGATGTTTGTTTTCTTTACGACAGATCAATCTATATATAAAAAGAATGAAACTCGTGATTTTTTTATTTTTTGATCGTGCAATTGAATTGGAATCTTTAGAAATGGAAATAATCTCCAAAATTGTAACTAACTTAGCATTCATTGGACCGGTTATGAAAAAAGCGGTGAGATTAGTTAGGGGGGTAATATGAGTAATTCAAACTTGCACCTCATGGGACTTAGGTTGGGGTCTAGCAATTGGGGTCCAAAAATTATTATTGTTTTCAAAATTATGATTTTTCCTCAACAAAGATTATATAAAGAAAGGGTAAAATGCATTTGGACCATTTGAAGTTTTAGAAACCTACATAATCACCTTTTAAAATTAAAAAAAATGTACTTACACCAATTACCGTTAGATTTTATGTTAAGATATGACAAAAGTACTTGAAAATTACTATTTTACCCTTAATTAATTTTGTAAATATAAAAAAAAGCCAATGAATTAATTTTAGATATGCTTTGTAAATATTAATTAATACAATAATCAATTTTTCAATACGTTTGATCATTTAGATGAATTTACTGTGTAAATATAAAATGTGAAAACACGACAATGATTTAATTAAAAATAGTAAAATCATACTTTTGTTCTACTTTAATGAAAAATCTAACGACGGGGTGTAAATACATATTTTGAAACTTCAAGAAGGGATGATTCAGCAACTTTCAAAAGTTAAAGGAGTTCAAATGCAATTTACTTTATAAAAAAAAATATATAATCAAACTATTTTGTCTCATTCACGACAATAGGTTTACCCAATGAAATTTAAACATGTTACATCTTTGCTAATCACATTAAAATTCAATCATTCATTTTCTTATGATGTCAGTTTTGATTGACCCACATTAATAAATCAATATTTTTTTATATTTTATTTCCCCGGGAGTTTAACCATGAATAATGACCCGTTGATATCATTCCCTGCCAATGACTTTTGGTGCACTATGATGTATATCCATCCATCCACGTAGGTCGTCAGTTTTTTAATATTATTTTTATTTTTAAAAATGATGAAGATTCTTCTGCCACCCAAGGACACCCAGCGCCTTATAATTTATTCATGTTATCTTTTCTTTTAAGATTTTTATTTTTAAATTAATATAAACTATATATATTATTTAATGATCAATTCTTTCTTTCTTTATGTATTTTTTTAAAATCTTCAACTTCATGTGTATATTTCGATATTAGTGCCAAATGTACGTCTATTTTGATATAGTGCCAAAGCGAATGCCTCAATATCGTTAATTTAGTGCCAAAGCGAATGTCTCAGTATCGTTAATTTGTAAAATGAGATTTTTATTTTTAAGTCTATGTTTAAATTATGTTATTTAGTAATTAGTTTCTTTATTATTCTTATTTTTTTAAGTCTCCAACTTGAAAAATATTTTCTTTATTAGTTTCTAGATAAAATGTCCATATGATTTTGTAAAGATTTTGATATATGGAACTTATATACAAAATATCAGATGAAATATCTTAAACAAAACTGTACTCAAATGTTATTTAACACTATATATGCACCACCAATATGTATGAGATTGTACTCTTATAACCTTAGCTGTCTAATTAGAATTAATTTCATAAGCAAAAGAAAAATGATTTCATAAACAAATTTAAAGATTTTTTTTATTATTGAATTTTGATTTAAATAATTTTTTTTTTGTTTAAAATTGTGAAATATCAAGTTATTTTGAGTGTGTTTAGAATTATTTTAAAATTTAGATTAAAAAATTTATATGTAGCAAATGAAAAAATTATTTTGCATGGTTCTAAAATTTTATGAGAATCAAACACATTTATAATATTCATTTATATATTTATAGTACATTTATGCTATTGTTAATTTAGTTTTTATTTATTTATATTTTATAAAAAAATTATTTAAAATTGGAGACTTAAAATACAATATGAAGAAGGAAAAGACTAATTACTAAATAGTATAATTTACATAAATTTAAAAATAAAAATTTAAAATGATAATTTAAAATTTTCAACTATCACTCTGTCCAAACCGAATAAACGTTTATCAAAGGAATTAATCACGAAATATTGTTTGAATTAGGAAAAATAAAAAAATCAATCATTAAATGTCAGAAGTAAAGAAAACAACCCCTACGTTTTGTACGCGTGCCTTCTTCAATAAGTCACTCAATTTACCAAACCCTCCCTTCAAAATCCCTCATCCTTCTCTAACATTCCGGTCATTTTCACATTGCAACAGGACCTTTTCGGTAAATGCGCACCCGCCTAATTCTTAGACGGCCAAAAAATCACGCACCGCGTATGGACCGTTTACGAAACCTCGCCGCCTTTTCTCGTCTCAATATGCCCCCACCTATAAATCAGTACATGTTATGTTCCCCCAAATCAAGAAAACCAAATCCCTAATTTTCTCAGATCCCCCTTTTCGTACTTCTCTCGATCTCCTCCAATTCAGAAACCCTAATCAACCTAATCGATCTTCATCGATGGCGCATCGGACGCTTGAGCTAACCCTCATATCCGGGAAGGACCTGAAGAACGTCAACCTCTTCTCCTCTATGGAGGTCTACGCGGTCGTCTCCGTCAGCGGCGACCCCCGATCGAAGCAGAGGACCCCCACCGACCGCTCCGGCGGCCGCAACCCTTCCTGGAACCACACCCTCCGCTTCACCGTCGACGACTCCCCCTCCGCCGCCGACCGCCTCGTCCTCCACTTCCTCCTCCGCGCCGAACGCTCCCTCGGCGACCGCGACATCGGCGAGGTCCACGTCCCACTCAAGGAGCTCCTCTCCGACTCCTCCTCCTCCGCCTCCGGCGGATCCGCCAAGTTCGTCAGCTACCAAGTGAGGAAGCCCTCCGGGAAGCCCAAGGGGGTCCTCAACTTCTCCTACAAGTTCGGCGAGAAGGTCGCCGCCGCTGTAGCTCCTCCGCCTCCGCCGGCGATGATTCCCCCGCCGGCACAGAAGCACAAGCACGACGAGCCCGTGACGGCGTACCCGGCCGGGCCCAGCGCCGGGTACCCGCCGCCGCCAGGGGCGTACCCGGCCTACCCACCGCCTCCGCAGCACGCGGGCTATGCGGGCTACCCGCCGCAGCCTCAGGCGGCGTATGGTTATCCACCACCGCCTCCGGGGGGGTATCCGGGGTACCCTCCGCCCCCGGCGGCGGCGGGCTATGGGGGGTATCCGGGGTACCCACCGGTGCAGCAGCCGCCGAGGAAGAACAAGTTCGGCGGGGCCGGGATGGGGCTCGGAGCGGGATTGCTCGGTGGGGCGCTCGGCGGGCTCTTGATCGGCGACATGATCTCAGATTCGGGTGGCTATGATGCGGGTTATGATGCCGGGTTCGACGATGGTGGTGGTTTTGATTTCTGATCGTTTTGAATTTGTTACATATTGTATGTTATATGCCTTTGATTGCCTTTTCATCTGTTTTTGTTTTGTGGACATGGATACATGCATTTACATGGTTTTTGTGGAATATGTAGAGGTTTTTATGGTTCTGTGTATATCAAAATTTCGGATTTTTATTATGGATATATTTATGTGAGTTTTTTTTTTTTTTTTAAATTTGGTAGGTGCATCTGCTTCTGTTCTTCATTTATTTTTTTGGATCTGATAATTTTTAAATTTTTATTTTTGCTTTCTATTCAAGGAAGAAAAATAATGAGGTTGTTGCAAGCATTGTCATTGAATGATTCCAATTGAATAATTGATATGACTTTGATTTTTTATTCTATATTCTACACATACCCAGTGGCATATGTTATAATGTTGACTATTAAAGACAAGTTTTGGTAATCCAGAATTTCCAAGGAAAATTCCTCATTTCTTGTGGAATTCACCTACGAAACAATGAGCCCCCACCCAATTTTATTCAACTCCATCTTTTACAAAACAAGCCACACCAATATTTTTATTAATTATTGTACTACGGAGTCAAAAAGTAAGTTGAAATGACATATAACTACTCTGCTATAAGAGCATCTCTAATGTATACATTAGCTAAATAAGATGTTAAAGTGTCATGTCAAGAAGATCTATCACGTGGGGCTCACATTTAACTCTTTCTTAACATCCCCATTGAAGCAACATTTTTACATGTTATGTAAAATATGACACTAATATGTTAGTTAACATATCCATTGGAGATGTTCTAACATACCCACCACAGCCCCACTTTCACATAAGAATCAAACTGAATTGTTAATTAATCAAACGACACATCATATGAATTGGAACTGTACATCTAATTGTTGTGTACAATATCACTCTATGTGCAGTTTGATAATTATGTTGTATAGTTCAATTAATTAACACTGTAGCCCGATATTGATGGTATTCAAATCTGATTGAATCCAAACTCGCATTCTTAGTCAGGGCCCTCGGGGATGGGTGTGGAGGGGGCCCATTGGTAGACGTCACATCTTCCCTTCATGAAGAGGCCCGCCGAGATGCCCTTCACCGTGGAGGAGCCATTCTATGTTTGTTTGACATTTTTTTATTTTATTTTATTTTTCTGGAAAAGATAAATCTTGTCGCATGCAGTTTTATATAAAGTAAATGGATTATAAGTTTGAATCGGGGATGGAGGGTGGAAAAACAAAAAAACAAAAATGCACTATTGAGTTTAGGGGTGTAATGGGTTCTTCTGTAGATGGGATATCTATTGATTGGCCTGCTCAACATCCTTTCCTCGAGAGCGCGCTAGCCTACAATATCGAAGTGGTCTCGGAGCACTGAGATACCCATTGTTTCCAAATGGACCATGTGTTTGTTTGGTGTTGGGTGAACCTAAAGTTCACGGGATGGGAATAGTTTAGGGTGGATTTAGTTGTTTACAAATTGGAATTTTATTTATAATGTTAGGAATAGTTTAATCTTGTGGGTAATATGCAAATATTTTGATTTTAAAAAGTAGAAAACGACCTCTAATTAGGTACATGTTATTATAAAAAATGTAAATATCTTCATGTAATTGAATGAACCTATTAGATAAAAAACATGAAAAATTGCTAATGAGTTATATATATCTCGTCCTCATATAAGCACAAATAAGTCTTTAGGTCATAGTTGAAAGTATGTGTAGTTGCACGTATTAGTACGTGCGGTCGCACATGCGGATGTGCGCCCCTGGGTGGACATCCACACCCTGGTGCGGTGCGTGTGCGACCCAAATGCAATCATGTGTGATCATGTGCGGTCAGATGTTTGAACTCAGTTCGAACATGGTTCAAATGATCCTTCAGGCGTTCAAATCTCGTTCGAACAGGGTTTAAACGGCCCTTCAGGCGTTCGAACCTATTTCGGTCGGGGTCAAATGATCCATATACTATTTTTTTCAAAAACAAATTATATAATGTATAGCCGTATATATCGACATGCAGCCGCACGTGTTGTATGTAGACCCCATCACATATGGGGTCCACATATGTTTTTAAACCATGCTTTCGGCTGACATAGATGATAAAAGACCACTGAAGTCCCTATAGGCAACTACTACATAGTTCAAAATTAAAAAAAAATAACAATAAGAAAATCATCACGTGTGGAAAAAAATCACCTCCAACCAATGCCAGTCGTGAGGGAAGAATCTAATTGGCTTTTAAAAAACATTGTTTCAACAATTTCTCAAACACAGGAAAAATAACATAGTGATTGTAGAAAACATGGTGAAAAAGTTTCTAGTGATCATAGCACAATGGTTCAGGGCATAGCGGTGTTACCGATAGGTCATGGATTCGAGTCTTGACGCTGACTTACTCACTTGTTTGTTGACAATTATTTGAAATAATTTTCCGTAGGACCGGGGTAAATAGGCGGAGGTAGTCTTCCCAGCTCGACTATAAGGTCAGCCACGGGGGGTCCCTCTCATATAAAAAAAAAAAAAATGGTGAATGCGATGTTTACAAGAAAAAATGTTTGGATTCACATTTGGTGTTTGAACCACAAAATTCGTCCAAACACGGATCTACATGGACTCTAAAACAATGTGTAGAAATTAGGTTCTCCTATAAAGTTGAAAATTGAATAAACAAAGATGCAAACCAAGGACTGAGTACAAAGAGAAGAATATCTGACGAAGAACTCAATTGAGAAAGAAAAAAAACACTAGTGTGATGATGACTAAGCCTTTCCAACCATAAGCCTCCGATTGTTTTGGGTATAAGCCTCTGGATAACCATGGATAAGAATTTTGGTATGTTTGTTTGTCCTGGATAACCCCTGATAAAAAGTATGCCAGAATAAACTGGTATAAATTAATATATGAATTTCAATCAATCACTGGAATTAAAGTTATCCTAAATTATTCCACTCAAAGAATATGTTGGCTCACTGTCAAATCAACTATCATCACCTCTTATAAATCACCTGTCAAATCAACTATCATTATTTTTTTTATCTTTTTAAATCCTTATCCATATTTTATTCACATTTTACCCAAACAACAAAACATTTATTCTTACGTTTACCAACGAGAATAATTCAAAACACAAAATCACTTTATCCTTATTTATACTCATTTATATTTGGATAAATGTATATCCTGTCATAAATCCTATCCCCGTTCCAAACGGAGGCTAAGAGTTATATTAGATACAACTATTAGAAATAATTGTCAATAGCTAATTGTAAGAAGTTGTTAATAGTCCGTCGAGGAAAACTATTAAAGAGCCGGTTGGAGTTATAATGTCCCAATGGACTATGCCGATAAAGATGGCTAGGCTCCGGCGTAACACACCAGTGAATGACACGTGGAAGACATATAGACAAAATCATCGCCTCTAAATTTAGGATCTCTGCCAAAATACAAAATCTAAATTGGTGATTGGAAGGGACAAAAATCAGTGAACTGGATCTTGGTTGAGAGATCCGTCCGCTCCGCTCTCATCCAACTGCTATGTGCTGGTTGTTGGCGATCCAAGACCTTGAACATCGAAAACACGAAGAAGGGGCGACATGCAAAAGGCCCTTTGATGTCCAAGTGAGCCGAGTGCAAATCTAAGGTTTTAGGGAAAATGAGTTTTTCACATATTTCAATTGGGAGAGCTAGTTTCCTATTTTATGGAGTGGATGCCGTCGGAGCGTCAGAGCATCTCTCCCCATGCACCCGATCGAGGACCATCTCTCCTCGATTGGGAGTATGGAGAGAAATTCCTCGATCGAGGGGATTTGGTGACTTGAATAGGATTTGGGGGATTTGCATTGATTGCCCCAAATAGTATATTTGTTGAGATTTGATCCCATCATTGACTTAGAATCTTCTAGACGTTAGATGCAAGTGGACCGACGGGCCAGACTCACAGATTGTGGGTTGTTTGAGTCATGGGACCTCATTAATCGGGTTATAGGCCGTGAACACATGGTGCAATAGCATTAGGTTAATAAAATGGCTCATACAATAATTTTCACTTGAGATCACCCTATGACTTGAGTTAAAATGCAAGTGGCAAACATCACATCATTGTGAAGGACATATCGAAAACTCATCACTTGAGGATTGTGTTTTCGACCATCTTCCTTTTTTTTAACCACCTTTAAAATGGTGTTGATATACTTTGTTAATTTTATAATCTCATAATTAGTCTAAGGATCCATTTGGATCCACGATACACCTGAGTTTGCGTTGTGAAACACCAAAACAACCTAGATCGCCTATCCAAACAGATTGTTGCATTGGTAAAGCAAAAATTGTCTGGCGTTGTACGTATTAATTGGTCCCACTTTCTAATGTAATTAAACACTGTTTTTGAAACACAGGCCTCCAAAACCACTGAAATGGGGCGGAAATTACTACATTGTACCCTTATATTTTCACAAATACCAAACATTATCCTGGACCAAGAAAACCCTACCCGACTTTCATCTTTCACCTTTTTTCCCTCGCCCCCAATAAATAAATCACAGAAAGCCCTCCTCCAGGCACCCCAACAGACTACAAAATCCATTATTTTTGAGCTTTTTTCATGTATTTTTTCAACTCCTATCAATGTTTGACCAACATTGTGTAATTCTTTTTTATTATATGAATTTAAATGTGGTCCTATGTTTTAGCTAGTGACGGTGCCGATCTCAGGTGGCATGTTCAGGGTCTTATGCGGTGGACCTCCCAACATTGAATAATCAGCTGCAGAGGAAGGTCGAAGGGTTTGAGCCCGACTGCCCTAGAGGGCTCACCAGTGTCTCCCTCTATAGTGGTTTCGATTTGTTAAATGTTTTCACCATCTTGTGTGTTTGTTAGGTGGTTTTGCATGATCAATGCAGAATTTTTTATTTGCTTTGTTTTGATTTTAACATGTTATGTGATTCCTTCCCCCCAAAAAAAAAAAACGTCATATAATAGTGTATCAGACAAAATACGTAAATGAACATAGGGGTATTTTAGCAAACTGCCCAACATACATTAATGGACTTTGGATGCTGGAATCTCCTCTACCAAACATCCCTTATACGATTTGGAACTGGATGTGAATGCATGAAATTTAAAACCCCGCGTTCAAACACTGCGATCAAGAACTCACATCCAAGCGAACCCTATGAGTAGTCCCCAAACCACCTATACATTACATTGCGATAATGCACTGTGCTATTATAATGTTTAATGCAATGTTGTAATGTATAATAATTTAATTTTTTTGAAGAAAAAATTACGCTAATATATTTTAATGTATGTTTCATTTTTATTCATTTTTTTTTATAACAAAATACAATTCAATTTTTAAAAAATAGAAAATCAATTTGAACGGAAATATCATTGGGGACTATTATTTCCACCTCAATACATATCTAACCCACCTCGTTATCTTATTCACTCTTTCAATTTTTTAAAAACTGTCAACCCACCCCATGCAAACCCACCCGTTATTTAGAAGCTCATTTCTCTCGATTCTTCCTCCCTTCTTCTCCAACCCCTACGTGTCCTCTGCGCGACCACCACCAATCCCACCCCGTTCCACACCCCCTCCGCCCTCTCATCTACGCACCCGCACACCAGCTCCAGCATCACCATTCCCATCCCACCACCCTCCACTCCTCCCCCTCCATCACCACCTCCAGAGCACGTCCGTCGCCTCACCTCTACTGTGTGCACGCGGTTCCTCCTCCAACAGCTTCAATATCGCCTTTGTCGCCTGCCTCAATATCCAGTCATGGACCACGTTCACCACTACTGCGAAGACCTCATGCTGCAGTGTTCCTCCTCCGCCATCGCTCATCAGCCGCGCGGGGTTCGCCGTGGCAACCGCGAACAAGATCACCACTTGTCCCTCTCGCTCTCCATAGCTATTGATTATCGATCGAAGCTCGAGCAGCATGTTCGAGCACGTGGAAGGCCTCACCGCGTCGTTGAGGAGGTGTGATATGCGGGCGTGGTGGGGGAGGGGGTAGAGTGGGGAAGCGCTCGATCTTCTTGGAGGTGTGGATGGCTCACCAAGCCTGGATAAGGCGACAGCGGGGGGGTGTGGTTGAGTGTTGTCATGCCAACGGGGTCTGACAAGGGTTGTGCTTTGTGACCCGAACGTGGGGTTGTTGTTGTTGGAGAAGAGCCACCGTTCAATGGAGTCACGGTTGGAGGTGATGCGGGTGGAGAGGTAACATCCCTGCTCCTCCATCTGGGGAGGGTGGGTTCCTCTACTTAAAAAAAATAAAAATGTTTTTTTTAATGAGGTGGGTTGAGCAAGTGAATGGGTTGAAAACTTTAAAATAAAGGCCCCAATATCATTTCCCTTGCAAAAGCACCCCCTGACAGTCATTTGCTCCATGGGCCAAAAACATTGGGCCGAGTATCTGAATGGCAAAACCGTAACTTAGACGTATCGACTTCTGAAAATCAAAAGAAATCCCGAATCAACCCTTCTCTTCCCTCACAACCACGTCTCCTCCTCCATCACAGATCGCAATTCCCCCCGTCTTTTAATCTCATCATGTCCGATTTTGCCCTCCAAACCCCTTAATATTATCCAATTCCATCCTCCAATGGCCGCCCTCTCCCTCCCCTCCTCCTCTCCCTCCCTCTCATGGCCTCCCCTCGATCCAAACCCTAACCCTAACGAGACCTCCGAACACGATCAATCGTCACCAGAAACATCACCACCATCACCACCACCAGCAGAAGAAGAGGACGACATCCAAGAACCCCCCTCGTCCCCCACTCCGCCTGTCATCGTCCAAAACCCTAACCCTAGAAACCAAACCGAGCAGCCCCAACCGTCGATGCCGACCCTCCCTTCCCTCCTTCACATCTCCTTCAACCAGGACCACGGTTGCTTCGCCGCGGGCACCGACCGCGGCTTCCGCATCTACAACTGCGACCCCTTCCGCGAGATCTTCCGCCGCGACTTCGACGGGAGCAGCGCCGAGTCCGGCGGGGGAGGGGTCGGGACTGTCGAGATGCTGTTCCGGTGCAACATCCTCGCCCTCGTTGGCGGCGGCCCCGGGCCGCAGTACCCGCCCACCAAGGTCATGATCTGGGATGATCACCAGAGCCGGTGCATCGGGGAGCTTTCATTCCGGTCGGAAGTTCGTGGGGTCCGGCTCCGGCGGGACCGGATAGTGGTCGTGTTGGAGCAGAAGATATTCGTGTATAATTTCACGGATTTGAAGCTGGTGCATCAGATTGAGACCGTGCCGAATCCGAAGGGGCTGTGCGCGGTTTCCCAGGTGCCTGGGCCGCTGGTGCTGGTCTGCCCTGGGGGTCAGAAGGGGCAGGTCAGGGTGGAGCACTACGGGTCGAAGAAGACTAAATTTATCATGGCCCATGATTCGCGGATCGCTTGCTTCGCTCTCACGCAGGACGGGAGGGTTTTGGCGACGGCAAGCTCGAAGGGGACGCTTGTGAGGGTGTTTAATACGGTTGATGGGTCACTCCTTCAAGAGGTAAATTTTGATTTTTTTTTTTTTGTCTTTTTTTTTTCAATATATGTCATGTAAGTTCAAAGAGACATAAATGTTGAAGTTTCTTTTTTTTGAAAGGGCAATTGGTGTTTTTGCTTTGTTGTTCAATTGATTCAAAGATAGATCATGGAATTGGGATTGAATGAATAGCAAAAAAATAATTCTTTAGTTTTCTATTTTAGGGAGTGTAGGTTAGGGTTTCTTTATAAACAGGATGTTGGTTTGAATTTATTCTAGCACTTATCCATGGGCTTATGTCCGATAGGGGCTTAAGAATTATCTTAAATTATTTTTAAAAAAATACTGATTATGTCAATGAAATCTTGCTGGTACTTCATTGACATGCAGGGAACCCGACTTAGTCATTGAAAACCTTTATTTTTTTTTATTCCTTTATATGAGGGATAATTTGTTTGTCCTGATTTTCTGATATTTGTGTTTATTGATTTGTAATCTTTTTTTATTTTTATTTTTTTTTGTAATTGTTATAGTCTCCGTGATGAGATGGTGGCCTCCTCGAGAGCACTTGGAAGCATTGCTGTGATGGGGTGTTTCTTAGGTTAATCAGAAATCTTCTTAGCCATCACCCATCGGGTGTTGGTTTCTTAAACTCATGTTCCATTTGTCAATTTTTATCGTTCATTTTGGTTACAATGAATATTTTTGTGGCATTACACTAACCAAAATTAGCGATAAAATTTGACTGGGGGCTAGAGCTACCATTAATGTGGAGTCGTAGATGTGTATGCATATTTTTATTTTTGTGAATCCTAATATTGTGAGTGGTGAGTAGGGACTACCCAAGTAGGGATGCATATTTATTATGGAATGTGAGCAGTAAGGGATTTTAATAAGGAGAGTATAATTTTTTTTAATTTTGCTTTATTGTTAAATTTAACTTGAAAAACCGTTCTGGTTAGTGAGGTATGAATATATATTTAATTTTTGGTCATGCCTATCATTTCCTCTCCTTGGTACACATTTGCTCCACATTATACCATTCTTGTGAATATTTTTTTTTCCTTCTTTCCAATCCAACATTTTTATGCCCTTATTTTTCTTCTTGTTTCAATATGTGTAAACATGATTATTGTTGAATGTTGAACTTAGGTACGAAGGGGTGCTGATAGAGCGGAAATTTACAGCCTTGCCTTTTCAGCCAACACACAGTGGTTAGCTGTCTCGAGTGATAAGGGTACGGTCCATGTTTTTAGCCTTAAGGTTAGCACCGGGCTCACAGGAAATGACAAGCCACATACTACAAGTGACCCCAATCAGAGCACTCCTGTTAGTTCATCCCTCTCCTTCATTAAAGGTAAGATTGATTTTCAGGATAATAAGCTGTAAGCCCTAATCTCATAATGTTTTAACATGTTATTTTGCAATAGTACACATGACATTCTGATCACTTTGGGTGGGAAGCCTTTGGGCAATATTCTTTAACTCAGATGCAACCAGTGGGCAATGAAGTATGTGTCACCTTTTATGACATGGCTTATACTCTGATCAGTTTTTACTTTAAGACATAAGAACCTATAAAATTGTAGGTGCATGAACTTCTATTTGGTCAAATTGCTTAAGCATTTTATCTTGGACAGTGCAACTAATTACTATCTAAGGTCATCTTCAACCTTTACTAGATAAGATAAATAGACTAATTGCAATGCGACAAATTGACTTTTTTTTTCCTATTTTTTTTTGCTTATTTGTCTTGTGGGTGACTCTGTCCCCACCGTTATGTTTTTCTTGTATGATTTGAGGCTTGGCTTCCCGAGTTCCCGGTCTCCTCCTTCCCCTTGCGGTTCACCTCTAATAAAATTTGGATGGAGAACTCCCTTCTCTCTTTTAAAAATTACTAGCTGAATTTGTGGATATCGGAAGCCCTTAGTGAAACATCTCTTAAAAATTTCGGTTGACGCGAAACGAGGTTATATTCATGGGTGCTGCCTTATGTGAAAAACAAATGGGAGTCAATGATTCATTTTTATCAAAGATTGGGAGAAATTTTGTGTGGGTGGTTCTTCTGCTGCATCTGAGACCGGTATGGCTGTATTGGCTTGGTTCTTTTTTTTTTTTTTTTTTTTATGCTTTGTATTTGGACATTCACTTTATTGTTAATAAAATCAGTAGGATGCCTACTGTTTCTCCAAAAAAAAGAAAAAAGAAAAAAGAAAAAGGAAATTTATGTGGTTTGTTTATGTACTATATAATTGATACTGCAGGTGTGTATTTGCATGTACTATATATTGATGCTACAGGCACTGCTTTTTATCTTTTGGTGTAAACAGCAGAGATACTCTAAACTCGTAGTCCTGATGAAAATTTCAATGATGTTTTCTATAAAATGGCACAGCAATCTGATAATTCGAGGCTCATGATGGATATAGTTTCTTGCAATCTATAACTACACTCAGTTGCTTGAATGTTTTACAATGTTATAGTTTATTAGTAGTTGGCAACTGGCAACCCTATTTAATTTGTGGTGATCCTCTGATGTGAGATTTGGCTTGATTGAAATATCCTTTTAGAATGTATGGTGCTTCCTGAAAGCAATCAACCAGTCTCTTGCAACATCACGAGAAAGTTGCCATTGTCTTTCCTGATTATCATTGGTTTCATTTGTCAGTGACATCTGGGATGGAAAGCCAATATGTGATGCTCTCACAGCTTTTTGTGACTAATAATATGTTGAGCAGGTTCTGAATTCTGCTTGCTTTCTTTCTTTCTTCAGGGGTGCTGCCAAGGTATTTTAACTCGGAATGGTCTGTGGCTCAATTCCGCTTGCATGAAGGATCTCAATATGTTGCTGCTTTTGGCCACCAGAAGAATACCGTCGTGATTCTTGGCATGGATGGAAGGTATGCAAAATATATAGACAAAGTGATTGAAACTTTTATTGTGTTAAAGACTGACCACAGTTTTATTTTTATTATATTGGTGATTGGATGGCCCTCAAAATAAAAGTTTTTATTTTTATTTTTATTGTGTTAAAGACTGACCACAGTTTTATTTTTTTCTGTTTGATTAGTGATTACCCATGCCATTTAAGTATTATGAACATTGTTGCTCCAGACTGAGAAAAACGTCACTGCATTGATGTATTTCACAGATATTGAGAACATTCATCATCAATTTCTTGGAAATTTATATTAATAATAGAACCACCAAACAACATGTATTATTATAGTGACAGTTGAACAATGGGTGATGGGTAGTTTTCTTTTTTCTGTCTGTTCTCTTTGTTCTTTCTTTTTTAATGCTTACCATTATGAATGTATCCAATGGGCATCCCACACCTCATCAAAAGAAAAGGGAAAAATAAGACATATAAAACAACCAAACAAATATGAGTATATATGACTCTGATCAGCTTTTTAACGTTTAGCTTCCAAGATGCCTATGGTATATAGCAAATGATCAGCAAGCTGTATATGTTTCGATAGTGCTTGTGCATTACGTATAGGTTATTGCTTGACTATTGAGTCATTTCTGCAGCTTTTATCGATGCGAGTATGATCCAGTGAATGGTGGAGAGATGACTCAACTGGAGTGTCACAACTTCTTGAAGTCGGAGAACGCCTTCTAGAAGCGGGAGAAAACAAGTCTATTAATCATATGTATTCTTTTTATTTATAGTAACTCAATAAAACTGTAAATAATCTTGATAGTGATGTTAGCTATTCAAAATGCTGGATGCTGGTTTGATTTGATTCAGTGTGTTGGATCTTGTCAAAATCAGGCTTATTAAACATGAAAGAGTGTATAGACTAATTATGAACAATTCGGAAAAAATATATAATATGAAAATCTGAATCATTTAACACCATTGGGATATAAACAATGAGTGGTGATGATCTTGATTTGAATGTCTAATTGACTAATTGTGGTTATAAGCGTAAAGTGTTGTGTTTGGTTGTTGATGCCTAATCAATCTCTTGGGTGTGCAAAGGAAGGTGAATAAATAGTGGTATGTATCTGTGTATTTCTAATTATTTTGATAATATAAAATAGATAAGTATGGACATGCTTTATTAATATTTAATTGTTTGCTTTAAAAATAAATAGAATATGAATATATGTAAACATGGCTGCTAAAATGGATATTTAATCTGTGTTTTGGCTCTGTTAATAGAAGAAAAACTGGTTTCCCCAGGTTCTGTTTATCCTGAACTTGTCAATTAACCGATAATGTGAAATAACGTATTATATACTGTTTGGAAAATCCTGATATCTTGATTTTAATTCCCATTAGGGTTTTATTGTACCACCTCCCCATTAATAGTCATGTGATTATTCTAACTAGTATGATATCTAAATGTTAATTATTTTAAAAAATATTCTTGTGTTCATTATGAAAGTTTCCAGTTCATATATTAATACCTATTTTTTTGAGATTTAGGTAGCATTTGGAAATTTTGATTATGTTTTTACAATAATCAACTTAATTTGTTGTAAAATTCTTAATACTTGTCGCGTTTGAATGTGAGGTTGAAACATTAAGATTCTTAAAATCCTATGTTTCAAATTCAACATTTTAAAAACTATGTTTTATTAGATTTTCAACCTTAAGATTTTTTTGATCTAATGAGAAAAGATAATGGTTTGAAAGGTAAACCAACTAGTACATAATTGGATTCTTGTCTATTGTAATCATATGGAATTTCTCGATCCCCATTTACTTGTAATGATAATCTCGAAATATCTGAGTACTCCCTATCCTCATAATTGGAATTAATATATTTATGTGATAGAAGATCATATCTGTAGTCTTTTTTCAATTTTCCTTTTTGACTCGACAACGAATCCACTACATAAGAAATTTCTTTCGCGTAATGAGCTTGTTGGTTTTTTTCTTTTTCAGATGAATTCAATTTTCTTGAGTATTTATTTTTAATCCTACGTTGATTGAATTTCTCTCGCCATTTTTTCGGTACTAATTCAGAAATATGTTTGGATTTAAGTTTAAGAATTTTTAGTTTTTTAAATACAGAATCTACCTAAACTTATATTCAAAAGGGATTTAAGGTTGTGTTTAGATGTGAGGTTGAAACAAATTCTTAGAATCTTCTGTTTAAAATTTAGCTTTTGAAAAGCATTATTTTATTAGATTTTCAATCGCAAAATTTTTGTTGCCTAAAAAAGAAAGTTGGTGGTTTTAAAAGCTAAACGCTGGAAATGTGTTTGAATCCAAGTTTGAGATTTTTAGCTTTTCAAACATAGAATTTACCTAAACTCATATATAAAAGTGACAAGTGGAATTAGGGCTACAACTTGGGCGGGTTGGGTTCGGGTTGATCCCAACCCGATTTTCAACCCGGATTGAACTAACGCGAACCCAACCCGTAATTAAATAAACCAACCCGACCCAACCCAATTTTCTAACATGATGTGCAAATTAAATAAATCAACTCGACCCAATCGTAAGATTAGTTAGATTTACATAAAATTTGGATTGCCCAGATTATAAACTACATAATGAATGGCCTGATTTTTTTTTAACTATTAATTTACGGGTTCGGGTTAGGTCGGGTTGTGAGTGAGCCAACCCGATTTATGAGCCAACCCGAATTGGCCACCCAGAATCCATATAAATTTCGTCAACCCAATCCATATAAAAATCGGGTTCAATCCATCAGGTTCGGATTCAATCCAACCCAAGTTGCAGCCCTAGATGGAATACAACTTTTAATTATTAACAGGAAATTTTTATTTTTCATTCTATCCTCTCTTTTTTCCTGTTTGGTAGATCGGAGGTGGGGATGACCAATTTTCCAATTGGACATTGTGAAAAGGACAAAACAAAATATAGACATTTAGCACAATCAAAAGCTTTATTTTTTGCGAAGAGCTCCCACGAGCAAGGCGTGGGCCACTTAAAAATCCGTGACCACCATCCGCTATTCAATTCTACAAACGATTGAATTGAAAAATCTAAAAATAGTAGAAATTTGTAGTGGTCGAAGCAAAACATAAACGCCCGGTCAAACAAGGCATTCATCCATCAGAGTACCCCCAAAAGTCCTGTAATGGCCCCCACTCATATCGCGATCCTTCCCCACAAGATTATTAAATTTTCAATGGTGGGTCAAATAAGGCGTATCAATTCATAAGCCCAAAAGAGGTTCTATAAATTTAGACCCACAAAACTATACTCAAATCAAAGCAAAGCAGAGAAGAAGTAACAGAGCAAGCACAAGAACAGCAACAACACAGATTTGCTGAAATGGCGATGAAGCTGTACGGAGCACCGATGTCGTCGTGCACGGCGCGCGCGCTCGCCTGCCTAGAGGAGAAAGAAGCCAAGTATGAATTTGTGCTGGTCAACCTCCCCGGGGGAGAGCACAAACAGCCCACCCACCTCGCAAAAAATGTAACTAAATCAATCGTCATCTCTCTCATTCAGCTCAATTTTCCGTTCCTAACTATGATTTGTTTTTTATGCAGCCATTTGGGTTGATTCCGGCGCTTGTGGACGGCGATGTCACTCTCTTTGGTGAGTATTTCAAAACAATCGTTTCTCTCGTCATAAACTCAGTATATAAAATATCTAATAGGATAATCTAGTATATATATTATTATATATTCTATTATAAAAATGTATTCATGTTATCATTTTTTATAAATCAAGAGACACGCATTTCAAATTTCATTACCAGAAATTACTAATTGAAAAACACGGCTAAATTAAATATGAATTTGGTTATCCAAATGGGAGCTTAATCGTGTCTTCGATCGCCAGAATCGCGCGCGGTATCAAAGTACGTCGCGAAGAAGCACAAACACAGCGGCACGGACCTTCTAAGGCTGGGCAACGAGAAAGAGTCGGCGATGGTGGAAGTCTGGCTGGAAGTGGAAGGCCAGCAATACAGCCCGCACATATCTCCACTGGTCTATCAGTACATCGTGGTGGGCGAGATCTACAAGCAAACCCCGGACGAGAAGGTGATCGCGGAGGAGTCGGAGAAGCTGGGAAAAGTGTTGGACGTGTACGAGGCGAGGCTGTCGAAGAGCAAGTACTTGGCCGGGGACTTCTACAGCCTGGCCGACCTCCACCACCTGCCCTACACGTATTACGTGATGACCACACCCGTCAAGAAGCTCTACGATGCTCGACCCCACGTCAAGGCATGGTGGACCGACATCTCGTCCAGGCCCGTTTCCAAGAAGGTCACCGCAGGCATGAAGCATTGAAAAAATGAGAGGGGGTCTTCACGGGTTGTTTTGTTGTGTGGTTTGGAATCGTAAGTGTCATCTGTGTATGTTTGTTGTGTTGTGATTGCGCGCGTTCGCTGTCTTTTGTGTTTGGGTTATAGGTGTCACAATAAAGGATTTTATGCTTTTCGTTTCGTTTCGTTTAATAATTGAGTATAAATAATAAATTAAATAAATTTAGTCTGTTTCTGCATCCTTGTTTGTTTACAACCTTGTATAATATAATACCATAGCATATATTGCATTATCGTAGTGTTTTTAAAATTTAATTTTTTTCCTTTTTCCTAAACGTCTCCAACCATAGTCTAACAGTCATTTAATTTTTTTTTAGATTACCATGTGCATATAATATTTTAGTTTAAATGATTATATAATATGGTGCATCTATTTAGTAATATTGGTAATGTTCAAGATTAGAACAATCTAGATTTTTTTAATAATAATATATGGGGTCCCGTTTTAAAATTTTGCCTAAGATCCATTCAAAAAATTTAATTGTGTATGGACAATTTAAAAAAAAAAAAATGAAAAAAATACATCACTGTATCTCAATATATACCGTTTCATATAATTGCATGCACTTTAATAAGATAGTATACGATTTTTTTTTAAAAAAAAGAAAAACGCTGTGGACTGCAAATGATGCTGCAACGAAGGTTGAATGTATCATTTTTCTAAATAAAATCAATGGTTTTTGGGCTTTTGTGGTTTAGCTTGGATAACATCATAACAAATTGTGGTTATGAAATTAATGTTTTTGTGTGGAGAGCTGATACACTCATTCCATTTTACAGCTACCACAAAATCGGTTCTCTAGCTGCATATACACTCCGTCATTATAATAATATCATGTATAAAAATTAGATAATGTTAGGGATAACATCAAATGTAATCCCACGAACAATTCTCACGTGTCTTAATTTTTAAAAAAATAGTAAGCATTGTTTAATGAGTTATATACTGTAATGAAAAATGTATATCGCTCTATTTAAAATTGAATAGACCCTTTTAGCAAATATAAAAATAAATTAATAAAGTAATTATCTCGCTGGATGGCTAGCGAGCTGCATTTGAGACTCCAAAATGTATAAAATCGACTTCTACAAAATAATAATAATAATAAATGACACTTTAGTCCTCCCCTTTGAAAGTTGGTACCACAGCTAAATCGACAATTCGACATGGTGAGGGTAATATATGACGTTTATAATTTTTTAAGAAGCCAATAACAAAAATTGTATATTTTTATGACTATGTTTTAGAGTAGATACTAGAGGAGTCTATGATATATCTGTCATAGATTTTCCAAGTATTTTCTTTTGCTTTGCTGATGCATAACGAGTTTTAGAAATGAAGGTCACCAAATCGAGACTTTAACACGGACGGTCGTGATCACGCCTAAGACAAATAGAAAACCTATAAAAATCCAATCATATCTCTAAATATAGGAGTTTAAAAGCATCTTCAAAAGACTCTTTACAGGACTCATTCTTTAATATAGGGAGCAGAAAATTAAAAAAAAAAAAGTTCAAAAGACTCCTTACAAGACTCCATATCATTTTTTTTTTCTATGTATGAAGCTTTGTATAGAAAACTACAATATAAAAAGACTTTTTTTTTTTTTTTCAATCAACTCTCTTTCTCTCTTCATTTTTTTCTAACCATGAAACCATCTCTCCCAAATGTATCCCATCTTTCTCTCTACCCTAAAAAAAAATAAAAAATCAAAACTTTTGATTTCATCTGTCGTCCACTCATCGGCCGTCCGTCCGCTCTCTCTCCCTCTGGAGATCTCTCTCTCTCTAGATTTGATGAAAGAAACAGTGATTAATTCTGGTGTAGGAAGTTGACGACAGAAAGTGGTGATTGATGAAAGAAAGAGGATGGTGTAGGAATACATTAACTCAGGAAAAAAATGGTGATTGATATGTGATTTGTGACCGAAGGCAAATTTGTGGTTTTCTGCTGTTGGGTTGGATTTGATTGCGTTGAAAGTGGTGATTGATTCATGTGTCTATGTAAAACAGTAAAAGCAGTGATTGGGTTGGGTTTTTTTTTATAATGTTTAATGTTTATGTTACAATAAAGGAAAGTAAATTCTTTTTATTGTATTAGAGGAGCTAAATGCTCTATTTATAAATACAGAGGAAAACCTAAAATACTAGAAAAAGATATCGAGTCGAGGCAATGGAGGACGACCCAAGGCATCGGAGTGCGGCCGGGGGTGACCGGAGGGTGGCCGATGTGCCGGAGGGCAGTCGGAGTTCGGCGACCAGTGGTGGCTGACAGCGGAGGGCAGCGGCCAATGCGCACACAGGCAGCAAGGGCGCACAGAGGCACGTGTAAGGTGGCTACGGGATGTGCAGGGCCGTGCTAAGGCACACTAGGGAGGTGTCCCAGACAGGATCCCAGGAGATCCAGAACAAGATCCCGGGAGATCCGGGGCGCTGTCCCGGGAACGCTGGCACGCACCGACAGGGCAGATTCTGGGAGATCCAGGATCGCGGGCACGCGCTGGCAGGGCAAGATCCCAGGAGATTTGGGGCGTTGTCCCGAGAGCACTGGCACAGGCTGGCAAGGCACAATAGCAAGCTGGCAGGGCTGACAAGGCACAACCACAGTGCTGACAGGGCGCCTGGGCGCGATGGCAGGCAGGCAGGGCACCTAGCAGGGCAAGCAGGGCCGACGTAGCAGGGCTAGCAGGGCACGACGGCAGGGCCGGCAAGGTGGAAGCGTAGAACAACGAAAAGAAAAATTATGGGTACCAAAAGTTTTCCCCCGCTCCGATCCGATTGAACACTCCTTAATCAAAACAGGGAAGAAGAAAAAAAAACTTTTGTGGATCTAGGGTTTTTAGGGTGGCTTTGATACTATGTTAGAATAAAGGAAAGGAAATTCTTGTCATTGTATTAGAAGAGTCAAATGCTCTATTTATAGATACATAGAGGAAAACCTAAAATACCAGAAAATGAAACTAGGAAAACTAGGAAACTAATAATATTACAATAATGATAATAAAGACATAAAATTCTTCTAATAATTACTCTTTAACAGCTTCGAATCACCACTTTAACCCAATCACCTTGAATTTTAATGTTTTGCATGTTATCGTTGTAAAGATTTTGTAGTAGTTGATCATATTCTTAACATTTTAAAAACTTGTAGTAAATGATTATATTTTTCATGTTTTATTTAATGATTTTAATTTACTTTTAATTAATTTTTATTCATTATTAATAATTTTATTTAAATGATTTTTATTCCAAGTCTTGATAAATTTTAGAATGTGCTTAATTTGATTCATTGATATTTGAATATCTTGTAATTTATAAATATGAATTGGGGTAAATTGGTCATTTGGAATGAAGATAGGGTAAGAATGATGAGGCTTTTGGAGTGATAAAAAAAAAGGGCTCCCTACATATCATAGGGAACCTTTTTTTTCTCACAATATAAGAAAACATTAGGGAGGCTTTTGGAGATGCTCTAACTTCCATTGACATGTGAAAAATATTCTGCAAATATTCTGTTTGATTAATCTGACCTAGCAAAAAATATAGTATACAAAAAACCCCCTACAATGTGTTAAAAATTAAAAAAAAAATTTATAAATGATTATTTAACCGCTCTAAGTAAATTATAAAACTCTATTTGGGGGGTAAAATAATAATTTATATAAGTTTTTTCATATTTTTAACCTATTGTATGGGTTTTTGATATACTGTGTTTTCAGTCAGAATTAAACAAACAGAATATTCGTTCA
The DNA here is from genome assembly GCA_030737835.1 of Acorus gramineus. Taxonomy (NCBI): domain Eukaryota; kingdom Viridiplantae; phylum Streptophyta; class Magnoliopsida; order Acorales; family Acoraceae; genus Acorus; species Acorus gramineus. Next base: position 20,175,024 of record CM060848.1, on the reverse strand, counting down.
TCTGTCAATAAAAATTTAATTTTAAAATTATTTAGATTTACATGTGTGTTTTAAAGAAGATATATAAATTTCAATAAAAATGAAGATTATATGAATTTTTTCCTTAAAAATCAATTGAAGACCACGTGAAAAGTAATCGATGAGAGCTGTTCGAACTTCGAAGACAGGGTAATATATTGAGAGCAATATATAATGGGAAGCGCAGTGTCACAAACAGTTCATATTAGTTTTTATCCACACGAGTGCGTCAAAAATAAAATTAATGAAAAATATTATCCGGAGACCCCAAGGAGGCGGCGCTGGTGGACGTCTGGCTCGAAGTTGAGGCCAGCGCACCAATTCAAGGAACCCGTCTCCGCTATCTCCTACTACCAGTACATAATCCTTGCTCTCTACGGCGGAGTAACCGACAAGAAGGCCGTGGAGGAGAGCGCGGCGAAGCTCGAGAAGGCACTTGACGTTTACGAGGAGAGGCTCTCTCCAAGAGCATGCACTTGGCGGGGGACGACTCCTTCAGCCTCGCCGACCTCAGTCACTTTCCATACCTGAGTACTACTTGATGAAGACACCTAAGGCTTCCCTCATCACCTCCCGTCCCCACGTTAACGCATGGTGGAAAGCCATCTCTTCGAGGCCTGCGGTCAAGAAGGTCGCGGCGGGCATGATCCTTGGAAATTGAGTGTGTGCATTGTGTGAGTGGGAGGAATGAATAATGTGGAGGAATACATAGGGAGTCCTGATTTAGTCAAGATTGGTTTCGATCAGTCCGGTCAGTATCGAATTACATAGCTTATGAATTGAATTACACAGTCCATGAATCGAATGGTACAACCAATTATTGGATATAATGTCATTTTTTTATGCAGTTTGATTCATAGGATGTGTAGTTCGATTCATAGACATAGCAATTTAATACTGATGGTACTACCTGATTGGATCCAGGATATGTATCACAGTGATTTTTTGTAAGTTGGGGTTTGATTATACATGAATATGAGTGTGTAGTGGTTACTCATATGCGAAAATTAATTAGTTTCCATTGAGATGTCATCAGATGTACATTAGGTAGAATAACATAATTATAGGAGAACTTGAAATATTGATACCAACTTCTACTATTTTAATATAACTATACCCACTTATTCATTATAAACAAATAATTGTCTTGTCCACTTAAATTTAATGTCAATCCAGTCACCACCCCGCCCGAATTTAGGTGGGGTTGCAGTTTTCAAGTAGAACCCAACCTAACCCAAGAATCCGCGTACTCTGATTTTCTCGATATAGGTTCTAGTTTAGTGTTCGATCCATTAATATGTATCGGTCCCTAATTAAAAAATTGACACATGTCTCTTACATTGTTCTAAAACATGTAAATTTCTTATGGACTGACATGTATTGATAGGATGTAGTATTGTGTGGATTCCATCTAGGTTTTCTCACTTCTCAATGGTCGAGTGTTTAATTACGTAGTGGAACATATTACACTCAATCATTTTTACAATAAGAAACATAGTTCGTGCTCCCGTTTTAAAAATTATATACTTTATCTAATAAGATAATTTTATGAAAGATAAAGTATATACTTTAATGAATTAAATGATATTACTTATTAAAAAAAATGTATATGTCTCGTTATAATAGTGATGGGGCTAATTAGGACGTTACAATGATCTCACGTAATGAATAGATAATTCGGTGGTGTTATAAAATAAGAGGGCGGGTGAGTCTGCTATAAAAAATAAAGGGAAGCGCCGGAGGTAGTCTTCAGTTGTCCGAGTTTCAGACTTTCTCCATTTTGTGTTTTATTATTCCATATATAGAGGGAAAGACAGAGAGGTTGGACGGCCATGGCGGGTCTGAAGCTGTACGGGGTCAACCAATCAACGAACGTGATGAGGGCACTGGTCTGCCTCTACGAGAAGGGCCTCGATTTCGAGTTCGTCTCGGTTGACATGTATTCCGGCGAGCACAAGAAGGATCCCTTCATCTCATTCAACGTAAGGCGCCATTCATTTTTTTTTTTTTTTCTCATTTTATTATTGTTATTATTATTTTTTCTCACGTAACATATAAATATTTGTTTCTCGGGTTAAGCCGTTCGGTCAAGTCCCGGTTCTTGAAGATGGAGATATCCAGATTTTTGGTAAGTTTTTTTTTTTTTTTTCCCTCATCTTGCTGTTTTTTTAGTGAATCTAATATGGGGACATGGAGTCTGAATTCAATAAGACCTTGCTTCGATCAATCTATCAGTATTGAATTACACACCTTATAAATTGAATTGCACATTCAATTGTTGGATATATATGTTATTTTTTTATTGGATGTTAATGGTACTGATCAAACTCAAGCTTTATTGGATCCAATAAAAAAGTGACACATATACTCAACAATTAGCTATACAGTTTAATTCATAAGATGTGTAATTTTATATTGACTCGAATTATTGAAATCAATTCTAACTGTTTGGGGACACGTGGGTCCATTTGATAATTTGCTGCATGATGGTTTAAAAAATGTTTTTTTTACAAAGGTACAGGTTTTTTTAAACATGTCATAAATGCTAATATACTCATCTTTATCCTATGTGATAAGTTACAAAAAAAAAATGAAATGCATTTAATTCATTCGATATATACACACACATATATATTTTGAAAGTGTAAATCTTTTATAATATATATATATATATATATATATATATATATATATATATATGCATATGCTCGAATTCATGTCTCAGAATTAGAAATTATTGAATTACATATTCGAATATGTAAAATACAAAATATGAATAATCTAACATGTATTATAAAGCTATATATGTTTATATTTTATATTATTCATATACATTATTTTGCATGATTAATTACAATCATGATTATCTAAATAATTATTGTATATTTTTTTTTGTATAGTGTAATAGAGGATAAACCTCAAACCCCTGGTTGAATGGGAGAATAAGAGAGGAATAGAGATGGATAAAGGAGAATAAGACAAAATAAATTGTTTGTTTGCAAAGAATATGGAAGTATAGCTATGCAAAGATATATAAGAATAAACTGGTATTCCAGGTTCCCCTGGAATTGTGTTATTCTATCAAATCCATTCCACTAGTATAAAAGGCTAAAAGAGGTTCACATGTCAAATCAATGTCATCACTTCTATTAAATTAGAGACACACATGTCAAATCAATTTTTAACATTTTTTAAATTTTTATTCATATCTTATTCATCTTTCTATCTACAACTTATTAATTATCAATCAAACAAAAATTTTATTATTACATTTTCAATTGAAATAACTAAAATACAACCAAACAAAAAATGACTTATTTTGTACCTATTCTAAAATAATTATTTATCCCATAATAGTTTATGACGCTACCTAAAAGGGATTAAAATTTTTATTTTAATTCTCATATATAATTTGTCATCTAATTACTAAAATTATATTATATATCATATCCATATCTATTTGAAGAAATCTGAATTCAAAAATTTAATATCGGCATTTGAATGATTTAAGATAGGGTATCTAATCCATTGACATATTAAATTGTGTGGGTCTCCATCACCTCCTTCCACCTCCCAACCCCTCCAAAAAAAAAACAAAATGTTATTTAAACAAGTGTTTGACATAAATATTTATTTGAAAAATGTATGTCACTATCTTTTCGGTGTATTTTCTCTCGTAAAACGGCAATTCTGAAATTTAATAATTATTAAATCTTGGATGTGGATGGTTTCACTCCTAATACATTTTAATTCACAGCACACCAATTTTGACTAAAGCAGTCCAACTAAAATAGATGTTTAGAACACACCAATTAGTCTGATTTCACTGTAATTTTCATGTAGAACACACAGTTATCTCCAAAAAAAACAACCAATTAAATGGTGAATTTTCATACTTTTTTCCGATAATAATGTCACAAAAATACCAACATTTAATGAGTTTATTCTTGGACCTACCAAGGGAATTTTAGCCATTATGCACACTACAAGAAAAGTGACATGGTTCTAAACCGTCACGAAAACCATAAAACCGCGGTTATAAGTTATACCGACGGTTGAGAAACCGGCCTGGTAAATACAGTCATTTATATTTTAGCGACGGTCATTCAACTAAATGCTGCGGTCTATTTAGCGACGGGTGGAAAAACCACCGCTAAAAAGTTCGCCAGACTTTTCCTGCCTGCTTTCATTCTTCCGACAGTTCAGGGGCTATAGCTATGTTTTTAAAATCATAGCTAAATATACACCCATAATTGCTACTAAATATTTGTTTTTTATTTTTTTCAATTAAAAAAACAAACATTAACTAAAAGGTGCACAAAATGTTTTTTTTTAAATGTTTATATTGCATTTATTTAAAATCATAAAACACAATATAAATTTTTATTGCTAAATGGTAATGTGGTACAAGAAAATTGAACCTTATATATAAAAACATAAAAGTCTAAAACTAAAATACATCTGAATTTACAAAAAAAAAAAAAAATTATAAAACAAAAGTTATAGATCACTATCTAAAACTTAAAATTTTTTGATAAGTTCTAAAAAGAATTATTTTTTTGTTCTTGTATCTCTTGCATCTTTTCGTGCATTTTCTCCTCCTTTTGATCTGATAGAAAATCTAGCATTTGTTGCATTCATCTAATGTGTATTCTGCTATTTCATGCACTGTATCCTCTTATAAAACTAATTTGATCGAAGCTCGAGTTTTGATCCTTTGTCCTCGTGTATTATGAAAAAATACAAAAAAATGATTCCAATGTGATAAAAAAATATAATTGCTATTCCATAATGTAGAATCTCAAAAAAAAAAAAAAAAGTAATCCAAACTGTAGACTATAAAAAAATGCACAAGGAAAAAAATAGAAGAATCCTTACTAATTCTATGAATTCAAAATGAATGTGATCTGAGCCAGCTTGATCATTCTTCACGGATTCATGTGGAGAAGATGAGGAACGACGTGATCAATGGAGTTCAAAGAAGGCTTGCGGAGCTTTGTGGAGATGAATAATTTTTCGGATGAGAAACCATTTTTTCAGAGATTGAGGGATGTGAAAAAATTGCAATGGAGAAGGAGTCGTCATGGCCATAAATGATCCTTATTGCTATAGTTTTAAAAAATTACCAGCATTAATTAAATTAATTGTTATGATTTCTATAAAAGATAGCACTAAATAAATTACATCGTTGCGGTTTCTAAAAAAACCGTAGGCATACATATCACCATAATCCCATAGATTTTGCTCCCAATTAATTTTTTTTCTGTAGCAGCGGTTCTCTCACACATAAAGAAATATTTTTGGAGCTTTCAAAATAATGCTACGGTTTTCTTTAAACCGCAGTTATAACATACATATACTTGCGGTTTATATAACTACAACAAAAAAAAACTGCCACCAAATCTCAAATTTCTTGTAGTGGCATGTTCTCTCACATGATGGTTATAGGGTCATGTGTGACCTGCCACTGGGAGATCCTTGGGACAATCCTGGTGGTGAGTCATGTAGATAGGCACACTACAATTAAGTGTTGCATACATTTTAGGTGTGGTGCATGTGTCATTTATGGTGGTGTGCACGTGTACGTGACAAACCACCAGGATGGTCGTACAAAAAAAAAAAAAAAACGGTAAGGAGCCATAACACAATGGTTTAGGGCTTATCCATGTTAAGGGTAGGTCTTGGGTTCGAGTCTTTGTGCTGACTTACTCATTTGTTTGTTGACGATTATTCGAAAGAATTTTCTGTGGGATCGGAACAAACAGACGGATATATCATTCCCAGCTCGACCATAAGATCAGCTACGAGGGTCCTTCTGATATTAAAAAAAAAAATATTAATATCTTATATTTGAAAAAATAGAAAGCATTTTTTTTAAAATACTTTTATGTTAAAAAAACATATTTAAAAAGTGCTTTCAGATGGATTCCAAATTAATGGGTTCCATACTTCCATGTAGCTAACTTAGGTGATGGAGAGGCATGGATTTTTTAGACATGGAAAAACTTTTTAAACAAACACACCAAATCGTGTGGGGTGGGTGGGTGAAGTCAAGTGTTTTTGGTAGGGGCAGGAAGTCTGACCAAGTGGTACAAGACATCTTCCTTTCCGGTGACTCAGGAAAGAAAAAAAATCTTTTCTCATCTTATGGACTGGTTTCGTGGGCGTACCGCAAATTTTTTTTTAGAGATAATATTTTTTTCAGTACTAATTTAAAAACTCACATGTTATAATTTTTTTTAAAATAGATTCCATATATTAAAAATGTAAATTTTTTTTAATCAAGTGCAAATCTCGTTAATATAGATGTATGATGCTAACATGATATATGTGATTAAAATTGGGGTTGAAAAAAGACTACATGTAACAATGCTCGCAATTATTGAGTTTGTGATGACCCAATCTTACTAGCACTAGCACTGCCTTGATGTTAGATGTTAATGGACTTTGCAGTTCAATAAGCCTCTTGCACCAAATAAACAATAAACCAATAAAAGCCATTGTTGCTTGACTAACCAATGTACATGATGAATCTGCAGAATCAAGAGCTATAACAGAACATCTGTGCCGTGCCTACACTGAGAAGGGACCTACGTTGCTACCCAGTGACAAGAAAGCTCTCGCATCCGTCTTGACATGGAAGGAGGTGGAGGCCGGCCAGTTCAATGTTCCGGCATCAAAGCTAGCCTTTGAACTATTCTACAAGTCTTTCTTGTTTGGTGGGACTGCCGATGAAGCGGTCATGGCGGAGCATGAAGAGAGACTGGCCAAGGTTCTGGACGTCTACGAAGTTCGCCTTTCCAAGAACAATTACCTAGGCGGGGACGAGTATAGCTTGGCTGACCTCAACCACCTGCCTTGCTTGCACTTCCTCGTCGGCACGCCAGTGAAGAAGATCTTCGATTCGCGCCCCCACGTTAGCAAGTGGTGCACTGATGCCTTGGCTCGTCCTGCCTGGGCGAAGGTGGTTGCCATGATGTAAGAGTTTGGAGAGTTTGGCTTTTGCTGTTTCTTTCCCTTTGTTAATGCATCTGTTTATCTGTGTTTGGTGTTTGCAGTGTGGTTTGAGTACCACTTGTGCTGAATAAAAGGAACAACCTTCTGTGGTTGTTTGTGGGATGAGGGAGGAGGAAACCTCTGCATCACTGAATGTTTGATTGTTACGTATCATGTATTGTGAAATTATGTATTTGTGAAATTTCTGGAGCCTAATGATGTAACAGATGGGAAGCAAACTCCGCATTTCCACGTGTTTTCTTCATTGAGATTCCCGATGTTTGAAAATCTCTTAAAAAAATGTCTTTCAAAAATAGATCAGATTATGCAAAATCCGGCGTATACGATCACACATTCAAACACCTCCCATTGATCATTATGAAGGTGGTTTTTTTTCTTCTTGGTAATATGCAAATTCCTTGAGGATGCAGAACACACCAAATAACTTTGGAGTTGCCAACCACAAGACACAGCAAAATTTTATCCTTGGAAGCTAAATGAACAACCAAAGCAGAGAATTAAAGATCCAAACCATTGAAGATAGTGATTTTATAAAACAACCCCTAACTCCTCCCATCCAAGAAAAACACCTTTTAAAAAAAAAGTGAATCAAACACAACCTGGACAAACACTGCAAGCCTCCTAAAGAAGATGCAGAAAAACTCAACCACATTCAGGAAAAGCACTGGCTTAGAGAAACCCATGAAACCATACCATTGTAAAGACAGCATTGCTCTTCTACCACCATTCTACAACCATAATCCAAACATACAGCATGATCTGTATGTCTTCCATCATCCAAGCAATACTCACTCCACATATTATTTTTGTATCCACCAATGTATATGCAGTTCCCTCTACCAGTCATCCCAGAGAACGAAATCACAGGAACACGGCGAAATCTGAGGCTGACAAACAAGGACTCCTCCCCCAAACTCTTCACCTGCATCCACTCCCACTTGGAGAAGTCCATCCTGTAGACGAAACACTTACTCACCCTATTCGAGCCATCCAAGCAAACAAAAACCATCAACAGCTCTCCTTGGCAGTCCCCAAGAAACTGTTTCACATTGGGAATGGTAAAATTTTTGTTGAGTATGACATCATTAGACGGCCAAGGCACAAACTTCACAGGTAAAACAGTTGCTTGAGAAGGGTGGATGTCGAAGGCCACAAACCGCTCTTCTCTCCCTACAGATCCCATCCGTTGCGTGATGGCATAGAACCTCACTGCTGAACCAGAAATCAACCAAATCTGGGCATCGGTGGAAAGCCCGCTCATTCGTCGCCTGCCTTACAGTAATGCACGTCGCAGTTGCAATCGAAATTCACGAGCATGCAGTCGCCTAGGGACGTGGTGGGTGACGACGAGAGGATGATGGTTCCCAACTCGTTCGGGCCTTCGGGGAATTAGGTTTCGGAACCGGTGATCGGGTTGAGGAGCAGAGGCTCCCAGCACAAGCCGGTGTCATTGTGGACGACATAGTGGCTCTGTGAGAAGGTGAAGCACTGGTTCATCAAGATTTGGTTGGGGTGCTTGTGTTTGTAGGTCTTGTTGTCTTTCAGGCTGTAGAGGAGGATGCCCTCACCCAATGCAGTCCCCGGGAGGGAGACAATGAGCAGGGGAGGATGGGAGGCTAGATAGTCTCGCTTGGCCGCCTTGGAAGCTGCGCTCCAGGCGGTGCAGATGAGGGAGGAGGAGAAGAAGTCGTTCAGATTGAGGCGGTGGAGGATGGAAAGCAGGGCCAGGCCGGGGAGAGATGACCAGTCTCTCTCTGTGATCATGTTTGCCATTGAAGGAATTGAAGATGGAAACAGATCAGGAACTGATATTGGATGGTTGGAGTTGGGGTTGGCTCTTGGAACATGGAATGATTGATGATCAAACTCACCTTGTGAAATATATTTTGGAAAAAAAGGAATCTTCAATGCTCATTCACATTCTATTTATCAATTTATTTTAAAAGATATTGAAGTGTTCATTCACATCAATGGTCAAAGCTAAGGCATATTGACATATTGTTTGGGTCATACTATCACAAAGTCGATTAGTCCATAGTTTAAAAAACATTAAAGAAAAGAAAGGGCAATAACATCTGCAGAGTTGCATTGAAGCTTCAGTAACTCCTGATGATTTGAGTCAGGCCTCAGTACCCATGAACTGTGCAATGTGCCATGTGCCTCTGTTTCACTTACCATGTGCAAAGTAACATTGTTTGGTTCATCCTGACAACATTTTAAAAAAAAATTGAAATCTTATGGAGTGGATTTTCAACAACGGAAAATATTAGGAGATTCATTCATATTGTATGGATTTTGAACAATAGAATATATTTTTTTCACTGCCAATTTTCAAACATGTAACGAATATTTTTCACTTCCAGTTCAAATACAACGCTCGAAAAATGGGTTGTGGAAACATCAAAAGGATTGATTAGCAAAAGATGCCTGGAGCAGAGTCATGAAATGTGATGCAATTATCTGGTGGAAATTAATTAAACTGGCGTGGTAGCTGAGGTCGAAGAGGCACCTCTCTAAATGCTTCCCAACTGTTACATTGTACTCAACGTTATACCGCTCATACAAAGGGCTTCGATGACGATCATGGGCGGTGGACATGCCATGGAGTGTCATTTTGTACTAGAAATGAAACAAAAGCATTTCTGCCTATCACGTATTTCTTGAGCAATCCAATCTGGCAAACTTGAGTTGATTCCCGAGCTGATGCATCCCTGAATCCATGACAGCATCCTACCAGACCACAGGGAGAAATCCCCATAGGAAAAGTTCAGTTGTCAGAATAGTTTCTCGTATGTCAATGACTTTACCATCCAAGCCCCGTTTTACTCCCCAAGTTCAATCTTGGCCCCTCCATTTGAATTTCATATCCGTTGTGACCTCACTAAGGATCCTCCATCTTAATATTTGCATCTCCGCAATATTCATTTTCAATACATGGATTTTTTCACTAAGCCATAATTTACTCAAAGGCAAGTGTCAACTTGAGTCTCTACTCAATTTCATTGACCATGTTGTAATGTAATCTGTGACATTCTCGCTCACTCTCCCATTCTGGTTTTGCTCCATCATTCATAAATCCAACAGCATTTCTATTATCAATTCTCGACAACTGTGCATTCAGCTTTCTCCCAGGGCAATCTTCCTATGCTATTGAAAAGGTTTAAATTCTTTTGAGAAAACAATGTCCTCATATGGGCATTGGGTAAGGTTAACTACAAAGATGATTAATTATGTTCACGACAAAAGTAGGCCAGATAATGACAAATCACTCCGAGTTCAAACAATAATCACTAACAAATTTGAAGAGAGCAATAAACCAATCTTAAACAATGTCAATTATATCTACATTACCAATTTTGTATAAGCAATACCTATGACAATCAAAAGAAGTTAAAACAAAAACCATTCAGATTTGACAAGGGTTTCAGACTTTCGGAATCTTGTGTATACCAGGTAACCATTGGATATGAGATCCAAGAATTAGAACTGATAATGCATATGGTAGGAATAAGATGGTCTATCATTATAAAGTTTATAAATCACAGGTAGGATCTCTCTCATTTTTTCAGTAAAGAAAGATGCTTAACAAAATACAGGGGATTCGTACGAGTTAAGTAACAATAACAACCCATGCCCAAGTTAGAAGCCACGTAAGTCTATCTATGACGTACTGACGTATTCAAGTTCAACAATCAGGAATGTTCTTAATACATGTTAATATGAAGTATTCTAGAGGTTTGGTGACTCTTATTCGATATCCATGTCCTGTTTGCAACACGCATGTCCAGCACATAGATTCTTACATAAGCAGCACTTTAACATTAAATTAATTCTAGTTAAAGTCAAGGTCAGGAAAGAAATTATTGTCAAGCAACAAAAGAACTGGAGCGGATATTTTTTAAATGGGTTTTCGTTGCACCGGAAACCAATTTTGATCAATGAAAAAAATAAGATATTTTTAAAATAAGATGCATCCTATGTAGATTGCAAGTAATAGCTCTTTTTTTTATATATCCAGTTCTACCACTCGAGAGTTATTCACAATACCATTTCCCACTATGATGGACAAACCCTTTCTTCCATCCATATCCTTTATGATTTCCCACATATTATTAGCTCCTTCCCTTGAACTCGAGTTCCCTTTCTCATTTGGTCATCTCTGGTCTAAAAAACATCTCCATGACATCTTAAATGATTTTCCTATTTTCCTTCATCTCATCCTCATTTAGTCATCTCTGGTCCAAATAACATTTCCACCCCATGTTTTGAAACTATTCCTAATTTCTTATTCCCCTCTAAATACCCATTTAAAATTATTGTTTTACCATTTGTCACCCACGAAGTTCATCTTCTAGGCATGAGCTTTCTGTCATACCCAGCATTCCAACTCACAAGATATGGTGACAGTAATCTCACAAAACATATTGTTAAGTCATAATGATATGTGTCATAAAATATGGAACTCATGAATCTACTCTCCATTTATCCATCTTGTTTTAATTCTAGTATTCTACTGGATGCAGCTTCATTTGTTTACCCATTCTTTTAAGAGGATCTATTGTTCATTAAACCTGACCGCAGTATCATCTTGATTATCAAATTCACAAATAATGCATGTTTAAGGAATTCATTTGCCTCCGTTCCATGTAGAACTAGCAAGCAGTCTACGTTGGCCATCAATGTCTAGTATATATGTTTTTTCAACCTCAAATTCACAACTAGCAGCGCACACACAACCAGGAAAAAAGAAACCATTTTGAAACGTAAAATGATTTTAACTACGGACTCTACTATAGAATGATAGACAGCCATTGAACATCATATTGCTGCAGGAAGAATATAAATAACTATAACCAAGATGAATAACACTGATAAATGCAATACTTTGATCACGCTGATTAGCATGACAGCAATCATGACTTTTGATACTTATTTTTCAAAATTTCATGAATAGACCATACTTCACCATATAACCATCAACATCAGAACATTTTATGATCAACTGAATTTCAAATACCAGTTGTCCGAAGCAAAAGAAAACAACTAAGGTAAGTTATTAGCTTTGGTGCCCAATTCTTAGCATTGACGTAAACTATTTCTCCCATGAAAACTTAAAAAGTTAAATGCACTATTTGAAGAACCACAAAGAGTGAAGACAACAATAAAATCATGCCCAAGATTCACTCAAAAGTCAGAAAGAGGCATACTACAAAGTACAAACGTCAAACAGCTTCCCCACCATCAAAATAATATCGGAAGTGACGTGTCATCTATCCATTCTTATTTCTTTGATAGTGGTTCTAATCAATCCATTATTATTCGTTTGATAATGTTTCTAATGCAAGATTCCAAAGTTCCTCTTCCTACGCTATTTTTTTTTTCTGAAAGAAGATTGGAGCAATTACATTATAATGTTGCCCCTCATACAAGAAGGAGATGAGGGAGCGCTTACAAGAAAAGGAAAGAAAACTAAAATAAAAGCAAATCCACAAAATGAGGCAGAGGAAACTCAAGGTCACAACAAAGAAACCCCCAAAACAAAGATTTTACAACCCTTTCCACTTGTTCCCATGATACTAGAAGGCAAATCTCCTCCAAGAAGAACAATGATCCAACCACAGAGCAAATCCAGAAAACCAAGTCTGGCTAAAGTCTTATTAAAGTATTAAATGACCTTTTTCGCATAACCCCACCCAAAAACAGAGAAAAAGAAAAGAAAAACAAGCCTCTCTGTATTTCATATCATTTGCTACTTTAACTTTATTAATATCCATCTCTTACAACATGAAGAATCACAATTAGTAATTGATGGGGATTTTAAAACCAATTTGGTGGGATTGGGATGCAAAGGGTGGTAGATGCTCCTGCATCAGTAATTGTACTGAAATTGTGGTCTACAATAGTACTAACTCCTCCACCATATATGCATATTAATGAGATAGTATGATGAGTATCATTGAATATCTGAATTGATAAACAAGCAAGGTTCTCAATTTTTTTTGTCCCTGAGTTGGTCGATGGGCCAAAGTTAACAAAGAAAACTCACTTTCCACCCCACCCCAACATACTCCAATCACCTATACCGCTATACGTAATTATCATAGTTGTCTGGGCGAGGCATCGCCTAGGCGCTGCCTAGGTGACTAGGAGTTCAAATGGACCTAGGCGACCGCCCGCTTAATAGCATGTTAATTAGGCGGGCGCCTGAGCCCGCCTACCCCTCTAAATCACGCCTAGCCCGTCCAATCCCTCGCCTCACCTCAAAAATTAAAGACAAAAAAAACACAATCGAAAGATTAAAACATCACCTACCCTGCCGGCCAACAGTGGAGCAAATTCTCCCGGTCCCAAGTGAGTCTCCATTGATTTTTTGTCTCTCCCTCCTATCTCTTCTCAAAATTTCTGAACTCTTATCTCATTCTCCCTCAATCTCTTCCCCCTTTTCTCCTTCTTTAATGCTACTAGGATTAGATTATATTAATTTTTTTTAAATGGATATGCAGCAATAAATTACATCCATGTGTTCTTTATTTATAAATAGCATTCTTCATTTTAAGTAATATTCATGGAAAAATTAAAAAATGGATAAGCAGATAAATAACTTTAATATAATTACCAATTTAAATAATAAAATCTTAATTAAGCGCCGCCTAGGCGCGCGGTTGGCCACCGCATAGGCTCGCCTAGCCGCCCAGACAACTATGGTAATTATACATTCTCTTCATAGCACAATCCTTTCTCTGTATCCTTAGTTCCTTACTAAACATCTTATCCACTCACTCAACATTCGACACACTTTTCTACCAATAGACGTAATGTCCATAGAACAACATTGAAAAAATACTTGTATTCCTGTCTGATTTAGAAAAAAAACCACTCACAACCTGTTCAACGTATTCTTCTAATTCATACTGTGCTATCACACATTAGAATATGCTTCCACTAAATGTGAAGGAACCATAGCATGATAGATCTACAATGGCAGAACTCACCAGGCAGAAAAAAATATAGTGATTAATAGTTTTATACAGTCATATAGTACTAGCAGCCTACAAAAGAAGGATTAATGCTGATAAAACATGCAGGGAAGCTCTAAATTTGCAAATTTATATCAATCAACAGAAAGTCTTCAAGAGTGGAATATCAAAAAACAACTGCTGAATGGAACATTGAGCACTCAAAATCCACAACAGTGATCAAAATTCATCATTTTCACATAAGCTTCACTAAAAACAGAATTCAAGGTACCATCTCAAATTTCATAGTGCTCACAAGAATACGAGATCATTTCCACATCGTTCAAGGTACCATCTCAAAATTCATAGTGCTCACAAGAATACGAGATCATTTCCACATCGATAATCATTCACTCATTACATTTTGCACTATCTCCACGCAACAATCTAGGTTCACTCATACAAAAAGGATCCAAAATTCAAGTAACAACCCCAAAACAGAGCAGCATTAATAAACAAAGACAGAAAAATAAAACAGATAAACAAGAATCGAACCTATCTTAATCAGCCCAATACCTATGCCGTCTTCCTCTTCTTGTAAGCTTCCCTTCCCCCAACAAAACCTCCGTTCCTGGTTCCGACCATTGCCGGATTCTTCCTCTTCTTGTTAAACTTCAACTTCTTCACCTTCCTCTCCTCGTCTTGGTTCTTCGGCTCGTCCTCCACCCTCTCCATCCTCAGATACTCCCCAATATCCCCCTGATTGAGCAACACCATCCCATTAGGCTCCAGCTTCCGGCACGCCTGAGTGTCCTTCGGCACGAACACCCCGAACCCCAACGGCAAGTCCGACATCGAGAACACGACGACCCCGTCGTTCATCACGGTGTTCTCGGTGATCCTCCCGAGCCCGGCCTTCAGGACGTGGTTCCCGTAGAGAAACTGCATCTCGGCCGCCGGCTTCAGCCAGATCTTGCGGCGGGCAAAGGGGGCGATGAGGTCGAGGCACTGGATGGTGAGGCGGAAGGACCCGGAGCCGGTGAACCGGCCGACGCAGACGCCGAGGGAGTCGAGGCGGTCGCGGGTGGCGTGAAGGGCGCGGCGGACCATGGATTCCGGGGCGTAGTAGACGTGGTTGCGTTGGAGACGGAAGCAGTGTCGGCCGCCGGCGGAGGGGGAGTCGGGGTCGGGGCGGTCGACGATGTGCTTGAGGTTGGGGCCGATGAACTTGAAGAGCTTCTCGAACACCGCCGTCGTCTCCTTCTCGTCCAAAGCCCTCATTTTTTTTTTGTTTTACTACTACGATTTTCGGCCCCTCTATTTCAGAGGTTTTCGAGGGTTTTAGTAATTAGGGTTTTGCGGAAGGTATGGTTTGGGGAGGGCTGACCTTTTATGTGCGCAGATTGCAAGTAAGTCCCAGCAAAATTATTATTTATTAAGAACATCTTCAATCTTATACTTGTACCCTAACTTAAATTTGAGTAAAAGTTAACAAAAAATTCTCTCTAATTATTTACCTATACTTATACCAAATGCTGAGTTAGAAGAAAAAAAAACAGCATTTGAAAATTTGGATAAAGAAGGGCAATCGAAGCATTCGGGCTAATATCTAAGTATCTTACACCCTAAAAGCTGAATGAGGAGAATGCTTGGCACTTAGTTGTTGGGTTGGTAATATGTTGGTGTATTCACTGTGTAGGGGCTCCAAGGGTGGAGGTAGTAAACAACAAATTTGTAATGGATGATTTTTGAATTCGGTTGGTTCTCTAGTTGGATCCTCTCCAGATATGATCAACCTATGCTATATTTCCCTTTCAGCACTCTTATATGAATATGAATTGTCTATTGTTTTTTAAATAAATAAAAAACCCCATATTTGTTATATGATTTGAAACACAAAGTGATATTGGAGACAAACCATATCAAATAAAAAATTTTACTTAAATTTTTTTAGTGAAATCGAGGTATAGATTTGAGTAAAGGTTAAAGATAACCTAATATGTGCCCAAAAGCACTATGCAAGTTGTTTATTGTCTATTAATATCAAAGAGAGATTTCGAACATTCAAATATTAGATGTTGAATAATATAGTCACATGTAAATTTACCATGGAAAGCTTTCCTCCCACCTCTTCGGTCATTCACCCTATTCTTAAAAACACTTTTGATGTCAATAGTGCCAGGGAAGAGAGAGAAAGAGAAAGCGAGTGAGAAGAACCGAAGAGGGTGGTGGTAGATGGAGGGCGTCAGAGACGGGCATTAAGAGAAAAAGAGAGGCCTGGGAAGGATGACGGAGAGAGGGTGATGAGCAGATGACGCCAGAAGAGGGTGACGGCGATGGGGTAGAGGAGAGAGAGAGAGAGAGAGAGGGCGGTGGACTATCCTTCACTCGTCTCCACCAGCCCCCTCCTTCGATTTCAGGAAAAAGAAGAACTATCAATACTGGTCAAATTTTATATTGCCGGTAATGTAGATTTTTCATGTAGGTCCTCTAGCATTAAGAGAAAGAGAGATGTCTGGGAAGGATGATGGAGATGAGCGGATGACACTAGAAGAGGGTGACGGTGATGAGTTAGAGGAGAGAGAGAGAGGGCGGTAGACTGTCCTTCACCAGTCTCCACCAGCCCCCTCTCGATTTTTTTTTTAAAAATAACTATCAACACTGGCTAGATCTTATG
Source organism: Acorus gramineus (assembly GCA_030737835.1). Classification (NCBI taxonomy): domain Eukaryota; kingdom Viridiplantae; phylum Streptophyta; class Magnoliopsida; order Acorales; family Acoraceae; genus Acorus; species Acorus gramineus. The sequence goes on along the minus strand of CM060848.1, from coordinate 20,158,356 downwards.
TTGCCGGTAATGTAGATTTTTCATATAGGTCCTTTGGCGAAACATATAAGAAAGAATGAGGCATATGCATTATTCTTCTATTTCAAAAAAAAAAAAAGAACTATCAACACTAACGGTAATGTAGATTTTTCAATTTTAACAACAAATAAATGAGTCCAGTTTATATTGTCGATTGTCACCGGAATTCGTCCTAGGAGGAGAGAGTAAAAAGGTTGGAAATGAAAGGGAGGAGAGAGAAGGAAGAAAGTGTATTTATTGGGGTGGGGGGGGGGGGGGGACAAAAAGAGGGGGCATTTGAATTTTTTGGTGGGATGTTCTGGGAAAAACTTTTTTAGGGAGGTAATTAAAATAATATTATCCACAAAGAGGGAGGCAAAGAATGCAAGCTGATATGGAGACTGATATAAGGATTGAAAACAACACTCCTCGAGTATTTTTAATTTTATCTTTTGGTTCTTTTCATTTAGAGGACCTATAAAGAAAAAGAAAAAGAAAAAGGAGGGTGACCAGTTATGTATAGTGTTATCATTGTGTTGATGAGTAGATAGCTCTATATAATTGTGATAGGAGGCAGGCCACATTGAAAAACAAAACAGATCACCATTTCTACTAACAGCTTGAAATAACACCAATGGAAATTTTCCTGTGCATTTCTGGTTTCCCAAGCATTGTTTGAGTGGAAACATACCCCTTCCAAATGCTGTAACTAGAATAAAACAAAAATCCTATGCACAGATGATTCAAATAAAAAAAAATTAACTCAAGATTATAGAATGTACAAACGACATTGCTTACATTTACATATTTCAGAACATCTCTTTCAACTTATTCAAAGAAGTATCTGTACTTATTCAGCCAAATGGGAAAAGAAAATCAAGATCCACAGCCAGCTCTGAAAGAACCATTTATCTTCAACTTTCTAAAACCTGAACAACTAATTCCTTCTTTGCATCTCATGATGAGGGTAACAACATATAATTTTCATCTGCAGTCGCCGGAGCCCTGCAGCGAACTCAAGAGCTTCGTCCATATCCGTGCGAGCCCCCAACAGCGCTTCCTCCATCTCTCTATGGCACAAGTACTGAGAATTCATCTGATTGAGGATCCTGTCGTGCCTTTCCTGGTATCTAAATACCATTTCCTCTGCATGTTCAAGAGCTTCACTTGTCATCCTAAGCTTTTCAATGATCGTCTGCTTTCGATGGTGTTTATTCCATTCCGGCAACCAGAGAAGCAATGCAGAGATCCCCACGAGGCTGCTGAGAAGATGTACCAAGGCCATTGAGTCGTTCGAGCAGGAAACAAACGGAAAGAGATTAGGATTTCAGATTCCTTGCTTTGAGTAGAGGTTACTTGGTGGATGGGAAAACCATATATGCTGACACTTTTAGGGACAATCCCACAAGAAGCAAAGCTGGAAAAAGGTATCAATGCATGTGTTCAGCATTGCATACTAGACCAAATTTGTATATACAGCTTCTGTGCAACTACTCATTCATCCGCATAGAATTCAAATTTGATTTAGAACCAGTTTGGTATCCCTAGTACATACTGAGAATCGCTCCTCTGTGGAAAGGAGGAATGGAGGGAATTTTGTCTGAGCTGTCTAGGAATGGCCATGTGAATGAAAGATTTTAAATGTCATTTACCTAGATGCTCCAATAGAATGAAAATGGGAAGGGCTACCAAACTGTCATAAATGTTCAATTAGAACATAATGCCAAGCACGAACTTTGAAGGAATCCACTAAAATAGGCTCCTCAACCATATAATAAGGGTCTCATCAACAGTTCAACCATGACCAATCATCCTTGTAGGCTCCATTTCGGTTATACTCGAGTCCAAATCCTTCTTGAGACTTCTCTCTCTCATTGCCCTCCTCACCTCCATCACATCACTCCACCTCCCCATCTCCGCATACAAATTCGACAACAAAGCATAGTAAGCCCCTCTCTCAGGTTCGAGCTCCACAAGCTTCCTCGCAGTCAACACACTCAAATCCAAGTCTCCATGCGCCCTACAAGCACTAAGCAGAGACACCCATATAACCACATTGGCCTCGAAAGGCATCCTCTCCACGAATTCCACCGCTTCCTCAAGAAGCCCTGCACGCCCGAGCAGATCGATCATGCACCCGTAATGCTTTATCCCCGGCGAGAACCCATACTTCCCACTAACCACCATTTGGAAAATCCACCGACCCATGTCAACCAAACCTGAATGGCTACAAGCACACAAAACGCATACCCCGCTCACTGAATCAGGCTTAATTCCTTCATCATCCATCCGAAAGAACCACCGCACGGCTTCCTCCCCACTCCTCGCAAGCGCAAGCCCTCCAATCAACGAATTCCATGTACATACATTCCTCTCAACCATGCTCAAGAAAACATCAACTCCAATATTGATCCGCCCGCACTTACCATACATATCAACCAAAGAAGTACCCAATATCACATCCAACTCCCACCCTTGCTTCCTCACATACTCATGGATCCACACACCCATATCAAGCTCACCTGCGCCCGCACAAGCTGCAAGAGCATTGACCATCGTAACATGGTTCGGCGAGACCCCATGAAACTGCATCCGCGTAAAGTACGCCAAAGCCTCCCCAAACCTCCCCAAACACCGATTCCCCGACACCATGACGGTCCACGAGACCGCATCTCTCACGGGAATTTCATCAAACACCTTCTCACAATCACCCATTTCACCACACGACGAGTAGAGGTTCAAAATCGAGTTTTGAACATAAAGATCACCGAAATGGCCGGTCTTGATCAAATGGGTATGCACGGATTGGCCTTGTTTGAGGAGTCTGAGGTCGGAGAGGGACTTTAGGATGAATGGGTAGGTGTAGTTGTTGGTGGGGAAGGAAAAGGAGTGGACTTTGGAGAAGACGGAGAGGGAAGGGAGAGGGGAAGGGGAGTGGGAGAGGGCCCTGATTAGGTGGTTGGAGATGAGGACGTGGGGGCGGTGGAAGTGGTGATGGAAGAGGAGGAGGGAGAAGTGGAGTAGGTTGAGGTGGGCAGAGGCCTTAATGAAGGAGATGGTGATGGTGGGGTTTGGGTGGAGGTTGTGGAGGATGATCTTTGCGAGGATCTGGTGGAGTTGGGGTTTGGTGAGGGTGGTGGGTCGGGTGAGGTGGTGGAGGAGCTTCTTGGAGAGGGAGTTGGGAGGGGTGGTGGTGGGTGTTGATGTGGGAGTGGTCATGGAGGGTCGCTCGGTTTGCAGTGAGAAACCGGAAGAGCGGGGGGGGGGATTAATATTTGATGGGGCATAGGGAGTAAACTGTAAAAAAAAAGGGGTGGAAATGTAAAAATTAAAAATGCGCATCCAGGGAATCGAACCCTGGTCAGTACCGTGGGAGGGTACTATGATACCACTACACCAGATGCGCTTGATTTGACTGGAATGAATATTTTACTTATTTATCTGTACATTTTAATTGCGGATGTTTTGTTAATTATAAATATATAATAATAAAAGAAAATTTGATGTTTTTTTTATATATATCATTATTCATGTGTTGAATAAGTTTTTATATTACATTGTCATAGATAAAACTAAATAAAATAAGTTTATTACTTATGTCGTAGTGTAACATAAGTTTATTCACCCCTAATGGTTATATTTAGATGGAGAACAATTCATGCTGAATAAGCAAATTTTTGTTTCATTGTCTTTCTGTTATTTTTATTGGGAAACGTAAAAAAATGATATTTTTATTGTTTGGTTTATCTTAGATAAAGTAATAATAAGTGATGAATAAGAGATGAATAAGAATTTATGACATTTTAAATAATAATTATACCATTGAATAAGTGTGAGAGATGGGTGACTGATTTGATAAATGTGATAGTTTTAAAAATATGTGTATGAGATTGTTAAGTGAGATAAATTTTTTTAAATGACATAGAAGAGTATTTTTATCCATTGACATAAATAAGCGCTATAAGTCATTTTAGTTTTTCCTTATAATAGTTATCAGATTTTATCCTAACTTATTCAAACATAACTATAAGAGTTTATTCGAGAAAAACAAACAGTAAATAAAGTTTATTTTTCACTATTCACAAGAAAAATAAACAACGAATAAATGACTATTTTTCACTATTCACCACTATTCTCTACTAATTCTCTACCATAAAATATTGTAGTGATTTTAAAATATATGGATACCTTAAAATATTACAATTTTTTTATAATATTACATTTTTTTTTATAATTTTATTTGTCACTCAGTTTATTAAAATTTTTGAATGTAATATTTGAAAAATATTGTAGTGATTTTAAAATATTATTTATGTTAATTTAATTTACTTTTAAATATTTATAAAATTAATTTTATAAGTAAAAATAAATTATTTAATCAAACATAAATCAATTTTTTACTTTACAGTATAAGGGTATTTTTGACAATTGCACAACAAAAAAATTGTTTTACAACTTATTAAATAAACATCCACTGCTGCTTATTTACTGTTTTAAAACAGTTACAACAAACATATCTACAATTTATCAGAAAAGTTATAATATAGAATCTATAAATTTTAATTTATAATCTATAAATTTAAATTGCAATAAACATGACATTAATAAATACTTGTAATAATTTATTATAAAATAAATGGGCCCATAATCGTAAAACTAATTTTTTCATATATTATAATTCATTATCCACATCTTATTCAAATTTTATCTCCAAATAAAACATTCATTATAATGCATTCAAATGAAAATAATTAAAAACACAATTAAATAGCAAATGACTTATTCTTTATTCAATTTTGAAAAAATTATTGTTCCTGGATTAGCTTATATCATTACTGAAGCAGGTCTTATTGTTTGTGGGGTACTCATGGCCAGAAAAATCAACCAAATTATTAGGAGTACTTGGGGGTGTTTGGATGTGGATTTAGAGAGTTTTCTAGGTTTACAAAAAGCTGAGTTTCTCAAACTCATTTTTAAATAGAAAAAAAAAATTGTAGCTTAATTAAAAGCTGGAGACATATTTTTACAAAAAAAATAATGATTAAAAGCTAGTTTTTTCATAATATGTGAAAATATAGCTTTCTGCAAACTTTTAGTTTTAAAATTCGAGAAAAAACTAATTTCTAAACCCATATTCAAATACACTCTTAGCATCTGTTTGGTTCGAGAATAGGATTTAGATTAAGTGAGAATTAGTCATTACAGCCTCGAAATGAGTATTTGGAAGGTTAGAATAAATGAAAATCTGTATGCTATAATTAATTGGTATAAAATTGTTTATGAAGTTCAACCAACCTCTGTAATTAAGTTATTCAAGGTTATTCAACTCAGAAAAATACGTGGATCTATTATCAAATCAACTATCATCACCTCTTATAAATCAATTGTCAAATCAAATCAAGTAATCAATTGTTATCATTTTTTCACATTGTTTAAATTCTTATTCACATTTTAACTAAATAACAAAAATTTTATTAATATATTGTCCAACTAGAATAATTTAAAACACAATCAAATAAAAATTCATTTTATCATTTTATTATTATTATTTTGATATTCTATTTTTATTTATTTATGCTACCTCATAATAACTTAATTTGTAGCCAAACGGGGGCTCGTGTCGTTCTATATTTTTATGGTTCTTTGTTTTCTCATCGCGTTCGGTCTCTCTCTGTCCCCAAAGGTAAAGGTGAGGTTTTAGGTTTTCTTGAATTATGTTTTCAATTATTTATGATTGTGGTGATAGTAATCTCTAGATCATTGAATTTTTTTTTAAGATCTTTCATTCTTTGTATTATTGTTTGGAACTTACAAATTGCTGATATATTTATTTTTCTGGGAAATCTCTTGTTGGATGAGTAGTGACCTTTTATGATTTTTAAAGCTAATAATGTTGTTATCAATTCTCAGTTTTGAAGATTTTTTTTTAACATATTGTTCTTCTGCAGGGCGTCGTCTCCGACATAATAAATTATTATCATCTGTGATTATACAGTGATTGATTGCGTTAGAAGGTCGAATTGATTTTATGTTGTGTTCTTGTTTCTGCAGTAGATGTACTGATATTTATGTTCGGTGTTGGGGGCAGATATTGTTTTACACTTTTACATCATGTTTAGAACAGAACTAGCTTGTTTCAAGCAGTACCAATGTAGAGAGAGTAATTCTTGAAATGAAAGAAAAGACGTAAGTGAAATACCGCGGATTGAGAGAGAATCATCATTGAAAAACAAGTATGTCATTCTGCGTGCTTACTGCATATTTTGAAAATGAAACTCAGAATAATTTAGATAAAGAGAGAAAGTAGCACATGTCATTGAAGGATGATGTTATCTCATTGTAATATGAAGATATGCGTGATTTATTATCGAAATGGAAATGGAGGCTAATTTGGAGAGGATATCATGAAGAATTAGTTATGTTCATGATGATCAACTTGAACTAACAAGAAAAGTTTTCTTATTGGATTAGTCAGCCCTAAGTTTCTTACTTTAAGTGATGTCAATTAATTTTTAAATTGTTTTCAGGCATACCCAAGCATGTAAATGTCCAATGATAATTACATGGCCATGTTTCAGGCATAACCGTTGAGCATGACGATTATCCTGTCTATGGAATGTGTTCAGATATTTCTCTGGCTTTACAATCTGATTTTGCATATTTAATTTTAGATTATGCTACCTCTAAGTGGAATCGATTCTGATTTTACAAGAATCACTTTTGCAATGTAAATATAGACTGAAACAGCTTTGAGATTGTCACATCTGTTTCACTTTTTTGTTTTATTATAAAAGAAGTCAAGATGATTGAAGTGGTGTTGAATGATCGTTTGGGGAAGAAGGTGAGGGTGAAGTGCAATGAAGATGACACCATAGGAGACTTGAAGAAGCTGGTGGCTGCACAGACAGGGACCAGGGCAGACAAGATAAGGATTCAGAAGTGGTATAACATCTACAAGGACCATATCACCCTTAAGGACTATGAAATCCATGATGGCATGGGCCTTGAGCTCTACTACAACTAAAGGTAGACCTTGCTCTTTTGCATGTTTGAAGGGTTTCTTCAGTAAAGTTTAGTTCATGTTCTGCATATTGCTCTTTACTATAGTAGTTATATTGCTTTCATTTATCTCTTTCTCCGTGACTTAGTACCATGGAATCTTTTTCTTTTCGATCGTTGTATTGTGTTTTTATTGAATTTGTTCAAAGAATACTAAATTAATAAGATATCCATTGATAAGTAGTTGGGGCCACTTTATTCTATGAGGTTATTTATGTATTTAGATGGAGATAACAATGACCTGCTGCTATCCAGCACCAAATAGTACTCCTTCATTGTCAGATGAGTATGAAGTAAGTTGTCACTTTGAAACTCCACTTCCCACCACCCGTGTTTCTTGAGTATGACAGGTCAAACAGAGGGTTGTATGCTTTTATATGAAATGTGTCTTCTAGAGCCATATTTATGACCATGATGAAGTCATAAATGGAGTGAAGAGGGAAGGGAATTGATCAATCAAATTGACCCAAGGAGGATGTCTTAATTCTGAGGAGATGTTGACTTCTTCATTTTCGGATATATTTGTGGGCTACTGGAAGTATGAGTTGTAATAGTCACAGGTTCAGAGTAAGGGACATTTTGATATCTGGAGTTTGGGGAAGTCACCGGTTTAAGTGGGTCATGTGACCTGAGGGCCTGAGTGGGTCCAAAGTAGTTTCTACTGAAACTTTTGGGTTACATGTCATCCAAATACTTTTTATAGAGGCGAGCCCCGTAGGGTGATTACAGACTACATGCCCTGCAGGGCGATTACAGACTTAGGTGGGCAAAGCCCACGAGTACACTCAGCCCAGTGGGCTGTTTCCACTTTTTTTTTTTTTTATCTCCTGCTGGAAGCAGGATTTGAACCCATCCCCTCAACCAAAAAAAGACGGGGACATGTTATCTAGATACTTGGAACCATAGATAATCCCACCAGAACTTTTGGGTCCCATTACTTATGACCCATACTTCCAGATTACAAAGATCAAAAGTACCCCTTTCCTAAAACAAAAGAAAAATACACAACATTCTGGTTTCTAATAACTTACAAATGAAATTGCAAAAACAATATAAAATAATAGTAGCTTCTAAGAACTGCACCGTCATTATGATCTCTGAAAATTTCAAGTGATCAAATCATGCATAAATTTCTGAGAGTTGAAGAATATCATGTGGCTTCCAAACTTTTTCTAAGCGTTAGCTAGCTGGGGAGAGCTATGAGTTTCAGATGGTGTGGACAGAGAATTTTCATGTCTTGTAAATTGTAATGAATCGCTGCCTAATCTTACAGTCGTGGAGGTTGATAAGATACAATTAATATGATACCCGGCACTTGGTCTGTGCCACCAGTGATAATATTAAGTCACACTATATAATATAAAACAGAATCAGATTCTGTATCTTGCTATGTAGTATGGAATCTATTCAGCACAGACGCTGTTACATGCAATCCTTATATGTAGCACCTCGTGCAATCTCATTTCATTAATGAAGAATATGCTTTGTTAGACGAAATGTGAAGGATTTTTTTTTTGTGCATAAAAGAGTGCATACGAGTCATTAGAGTATCTACTACATTTTTTGTGAAGGTTCATGCTTCGTTAGCTTCGTGTTCGTGTTCCTCATCTTCTCATATATACACAATATATTTGTAAAACTTTTGCTTTGTGTCATCCATCCTATGTGGTATGTCTTATTCCCATTCCATTCACCCTTTCATCTTCTCAAACAGTAGAAAGAATCAATATGGCTAATAAACCGTGTGTTAATTGCCTACTTGTTTTTTTCTCATTTATGCTTCTTTATTTTTATGTTGAGAACTAAGCTTTAAGCCATATCTTCTTAAATAAATTTTTATGCTAACATGATCTTGTCTTTACACAAATTTTAACGGAGAACAGGAGTAAGTAGGTAGAGTAAATCACCTATCACATGCTTAGAATTCAAAGATTGTATTCATGTTTATGGTGTACATATTTAATTCTATTGAATTATCAAACAACATTTCACCTTCAACATTTTCAGTAGATTATATACATTCACAAAAAATTTCGGGACACCAAATGCCCACATATGTTTGTGTTCTGGTTCTCGAAGATAAGCAATGAAGTCTAGTTTACCTGACATAAACAAATCTTTTTTTAAAAAATGAGATAGGAGAGTCTTGTTGAAAAGAAACCCCTGAAAAGAAGGACATGACGGATCTCCTTACATATGGAAAGGAGGAGAGAAGAAGAAAAGATACAAAAGGAAAAAATTAAATTCTGGAAAAGAAAGTTTGTGTTCTAGTTCGCGGAATATAAGCAATGAAGTCCAGTTTACCTGACAATAACAAGTCATAAATAAAGTATGGAAAAGAGAGTTTCCTCTATCTCCATCACCCTAAAAAGCGAGTTCACATTCAATTCTTAAAATCATCTTTGCTCAATGGGATGGAATGGGATGGAATCATTTCTTTTTTCTTCTTAAAAAACACGAGGAGCATTGCCCATATCCCTGTTACATGGTCAAGCTCATCTTATTTGCATTCTTAGTTACCTCAAAGGTCATAAAATGCTGCCAGAATGCCGTCATTCTTTCTTGCTCCCAATCGTGATGCCAACCATTTATGGTATGGACAAGGAAGTGATAATGTGATATAGTGGAGAATGACACGGATAAAGAGAATATTTCGGGCGCGTCTAACCCCACCAAGTCTTTTTCTTACCCCACCAATAATAAAAAAAGGTGTTTTTTCTATTCCCACCGATCCGGCCAGGTCGACCAAACTTGGTCGTCATTTTAAGTTTTCGACGACTGAACTTGGTCGTCATTTCATATTTTGGGCAACCTAACTTGGTCGCCATTTCAGGTTTCGGGCGACCGAACTTGGTCGAACAGAATTTGTAATAAAGTTTTTAATTTTTTTTCTTGGAAACTTAATCCCATGATGTTATATCCTCCTTGGATTTTTCATGTCACTCCAAGTCTGAGTTGTAATGTAGAGAGAATCAATTATTATTCTTAAGGGATTTTTATTTTTAAGTCCCCACAAACCATCATATTTAGTGATCGATCCCTCCCTTCTTCGTATTTAGGTTTTAGTCCCTCGATTTAAAGGATAATTCATGGATAGATCCCTCACAGGGACTAAAAAGTAAATTAAATAATTTATGGATAGGTCCCTCTCAGGGACTAAAAATGAACTATCATTTAAATCTGGGGACTAAAACCTAAATACGAAGAAGGGAGGGATCGATCACTAAATATGATGGTTTGTGGGGACTTAAAACTAAAAATCCCTAGTTTTAAATGTGGAACATAAGAACAATTTTTTTACATAAGTGACGGGCAAATTTTTAAAAGCTAAATATAAAATGTGTTTCGATCAACTGGTAGTTTTTTTTTGTTTTTAAACAAAGAATCCGCTTAACCACGAATTCAAACGAAGCTTAAAAATGATATATATTTGTCTAATAAGATATTTTTGTATAAAAATTTGAATTAATTGAAAGTATATCTACTTACATTTTTTTCAGTCCCTTAGCTATTATATGGATAAAAGAATAAATATAAAATATGAGTGATAAACCAAAAAATTTATTTGTTTACAAAGAACATGTAAATATAATTCTGGATCATGTTCAACTAATTTCGGTCCTCCAAAACTTAAAATGGCGACCAATTTCGGTCTCCCAAAACCTGAAATGACGACTAAGTTCGGTCGTCCAAAACCTGAAATGGCGACCAAGTTCGGTCGACCTGGATTGGTGGGAACAGCCAAACACCGTTTTTTTTTATGGTGGGTTAAGTGAAACGTTTGGTGGGGATAGCCGCGCCCAATATTTCTGTCATGGATATGAAACAATGTGACGTTGATGCATGAGCTATTAAAGAATCTCTGGGAATGGTAACTCCTACACACCCTATGAATTTTATAATGCTACTACTGATCCGCTATGAACTGTTTGGATAGGTGCTTTGTTGATTATTATGATAATTACTCTCTCTCTCTCACTCTCCCTCTCTCTTTCTCTCTGATAATGGTTGGAGTCTTGGAGATGATTTTGATTTCATCAAAATGGGTGGTCTTCTTATTGTAGCAATTGAAAGCGTATGCATTCATCTTCTGCTAATTGATGTTGAATGATGATGATGGTACTACTATTTTATTCACATAATCATATTCTTTTCATATGATAAAAATATGTCAGAATTCTATGTTATTGTAGAATAAAATGTTTTAGCTTTTATTTTTCATTGTACTGCCTTGCATATACTGATAGTCAGCCTGCTTTCTTTTTTCAGGTCAATCATGGATTTGAGGTTGTGAGTGACAAGTATGGATGAATGGATGGCCATTGTTATATCTATGGTTGGAGTGGAAGTCTATTCTGTATAATGTGAATACATACTGGCTCATATGGGTTGTCTCAAAGAATGAACTTGGTCCAAGTCCAACCTACCTTTGGTGTAGTGGTATCTTTGGGTCCATGGACCTTATTAATGAGGGAACTCCAATATTATCTGCTCTACTCAACTGTGCCTTATTATCTGGTACTCTGTTCACTATCAACTTCTGATTCTTTCAAATGAATGCATATGATTTTTTAGATGAAAAATTGAGCTAAAAGTAGAGCTGAGTCTATCAATGCTCGTGTACATGATACATGTGGTCTGTGCACTCATATTCGTTGGTCTTAGCCTACAAATTCAGAGAATTGGAAGAGGGATTAGGATTGAAATGCATTCATGCTGAAGATGTATATTTTTTATCTAAAAAATAATTAAATAACTGAATTACACTTTGAAGGCAGATATTCATAATCTTATCTAGCAGCTATTTAGGTCGCACAGAACAGCTTTCATTATGTGGTTTTCAAAAGTCTTTCAACTGCAACAATCTCAGTGATTATTCAACAAGGTGGAGATAAAAGAGAAGAAAATAAAAACTTTGTTTTCTTATTGATGAAGTGCATACCTTCATAAAAAATGAAAAATTTACTGCAATGAATAAAATGCATACGTGCTTTTACATGTTCTTTACACATGATATACTAGTCTAACCTAGTTTATACTTATTAGAGGAAGTTGAGGATACAAAACTCAAATCTGAAACATTGTGTGTGAAACCAGCTCGAGATGGATGTTCAACTGGAGTAGCTAGGTTGTGGTATGTCACACTATTGTGGTTCAACTCCTATAAATTTGATCATAGTAATGCTTTTCTTTGCATCACAGTTTAAAAGATGACCTTGAAGTGTATGCAAATTGCACTTTAGAATTGTATCCTTCGACTTCCTGCTAAACAGTTTGTCAAATGTTTGTTTAAGTTTGTCATCAGTGCCTTTTTTTTGCATCCAGTTCCCATCCTTTATTGAAGGGAATTGATCCTACTATCCAAATCATTATAACTAATGTAACTTTATAAATTCTCATTTCTATTTTTAATCTTCGAAAGGAATTGATCCGACCTACATTCCAGATGTTTGGGACTTTATCTCATGGCATAGAATCACATGTCACTTAAATGAATACTGTATTAATCTCCTTTCCCCGAGCATTTTGTTCTTTGATGTTTTTTTTAGCTTGGCATAACATCACAAAACATTTATAATTATTTCTCTGTAGTGTTGGCTTTATCTGAAAATTCCCCTTCGAGGTTTATGCATGCCTTTGTATGGCATGAACAGGATATAGAATACCCAATGACATTGGAGTTTTTTAAACAAGAGAATAGGAATGTGGTTAATTTTCATTGTTTAATAAGAGAATAGATTCTTCCAAGAAAAAAATAACAACATGAATTCCACAGGGGAACTAATCAGTCCATGCCTTTCAGAAAAGCAGATGGAGAAGGGGAGGAGAGAATATAATCCTAAATGGGAAATTAAAATTTGGGTTGCTATTGTCTTATATATTGTCTCATGTACATTTTTATTTTTTCTAACGAGATATATATACTTAGTTAGATGTAAAATATAATTTTTTTTATTTTTTTAGTTTTTGTGTAAAAAACTATATACAATTCATTGCATGATGCATTTTATTTTATTTATAAAAATACATGCTTCATCAAAAGACTAAAAGTGCGTTGTTGTTGTTGGTTTTTTTTTTTTTTTTTTTTTTAATGGAAAAAGAAGACTAGAAAGTATTGAAACATGCGATCGTATCTAATATGATTTTTAAATTTCTCCTAGGTCACTTGGAATTTTGGCTCTTCTACACAGATGAGGCTCACAGGGGCTATTGATGTGTTATTTTTTGAGAGGATAGTAAGCTGGAATGCTTGCAAAAGCTGCTGGATGATGACATTATCAAAAGAAAGAAAGTCCCTTTGATATTCCAACTCATCTTAATGGTTAATAATCTAATCAAAAATCAAATTATATATGATCTCATGCAAAAAATCCAAAGAAATTTGAAGAATCTGAGCAGCCAAAATCAAAATAAATTACTGCTCTGGCTACATCAAATTATATCATCAGTGGTACCGACGAGATCGCGATCTCCAAATTGGCCAAGATGGACATGGAACCTCTGAAGATAGACAATGAATGCGTGTTTGTCACCCCATTACATGGAGTTTCTCTTTCGATCGCGTTCATTATCGATCGAATCTAGTCAAGGGGAAAAGAAAGATAAGAGAAACATTGTTCAATGTATGGACATGGAGGCCACAACATAGCCTAAGTGGTCCATCTACCTTCTTTCGTAACAACTTTTGTTAAGCGAGGAAATGTTCTCATTAACACTCTCATCCAAACACGTTTAACTGTGAAGTTTTGATAAAATCTTGTACATTAGTACTAGTACAATCTTGCTATGTTAGTGACAACTTTTATATATGGATCTCAAATGTTTGATATACTTTGCTTAATGGAAACAAAAAGAACATTTCAAGGAAAAGATCATCAAGAGCTATTGAAAAGGAATATCACTTTAAAGTATGCATGGCAACACACTATGATAAAGTTATTTTTAATTTGGGATTTTTATTTTTATGTCCTTGTAAACTATGTTATTTAGTGATCGATCCCTCCTTTCTTTATATTTTTTTTAAGTCCCTAACTTCAAACGCTTATTTTGTTATTAGTCTCTCTGTCAAACGTCTATCTATTTGGGCTCACGGATAATTGAAATTCCTAAACTATCATTTCAAATAAACTATGCTATTTAGTGGTCGATTCCTCCTTTCTTTATATTGCATTTTAACCAACTTCAAACGCTTTTTTCATTATTAGTACCTGTGCAAAAGGTCTGTCTATTTGGGGCTAATGGATAATTAACCCCTTGGTGAAAGAAACTCCCAATGAAACCATTTTCAAAATTTTTACAACCGCATATCGATTTTGTGATTCAGCCTATCTTCAATTTTTATCTTTGAATACTTCAACTCAATGATGGTATGCAGTGGTGTAGTCAATATTCTATAACAATAGAAAAAAAAATATCGGATCCTTCTTGATTGAGATTTCAAATATAAATATATAAACAACTAAAAACTAATATTAGCTTAAATGTAAAAAAAAAAAAGAAATATAAATATATTAAATTCCCATAAAATCACTAAATATCTAAATAAATAAAAGTTTAGAACCATGCAAAAAATAAATTTTTTTGATTGGATACAAATTTTTTAATGGCATCTAAATTTTAAAATTTTAAATTTTAAAAACACTCAAAATACATAATTTGATATTTCACAATTTTCAACCAAGAAAAAACATTTGAATCAAAATTCAATAATGAAAAAATCTTCAAAATTTACTCATGTAATCATTTTTCTCCGGCTTATATAATCAATTCTAATTAGAAAACTAAGGCTACAAGAGAATACAATTTCGGGTTGTGTGGGCACATCGCATATGCAGTGTTGAATAACACTGAAATGGTTATTGAGTACCTAACAATGCAAATGTAGTTTTGTTTTAGATATTTTACCAAAAAATTTGTATACAAGTTTCAAATATAAAAATACTTACAAAATCATATAGGCATTTTGTCTAGGGACTAATAAAATGTGTATAAAGTTGAGGGCTTAAAATGAAATATGAAGAAGGAGAGACTGACCATTAAATATCATAGTTTATAAGGACTTAAAAATAAAAATCTCATTTCACAAACTAATGGTACATGGAATATTCTTTGAAACTTCAAAGAGACATTTGGCGACTTAAAAAAAAATATGAAAAAGTAAAGGATTGATTATTAAATGACATAATATGCATGTACTTAAAAATGAGAATCCCTTTTAATTTTCAACGAGTCCAAGTAAGGCAAGTCTTCCACAGCATTGCTTTACTGTGCTTCATTTGATTGTGAAGTTGGTAAAGAATCTAGACAAATTAAAGCAAAAATTCAGTTCAGTTCCAAAGCCTGAAAAGGAAATGTATATGATGTGATTGCTAAAGTTTTAGCAGATGTTCACGAATTTCTGTAGTTTGAAGAAGACAATTTTTAGATGAATTGTGTGTTCAAATTATAATTAAAGACTACATAAATAATTAGGTTTTCTGAACTATAACTATAGATATAAAAGGATCTCTGAATTACATAACTTTTAACTCTAAATACTAGTCAATCATAAGAAGTATATATAACTTTGAACTAGACAATATGTGCATTGAAAGAACAAATAGAAGAGATAAAAACCCATTGTATATAAATAAATTTGATGCATAAACAATATGGACAATTAATTCTCTTCATATTCTTCTTCTTTTTTCATGAGATTCCTTGTGGGGGAGGATCATATTCTTTTTTGCCATCCAACCCACGGAAGATGATATGCATGTGTGTTGGCTGAGATGGATCAACATATTTATATTGCCCCCACCTACTCATCCAAACTAAGTTCAACCAATCACAAAAATAATAACACCTTAGTGTCATCAAATTAATCAAATTTTTTGTCACTAGATCAAAACGCTCATCATTTCTTTTAGATTTCCAATAATAACAAATAAATCCAACTTTCCAACTATATATATACATGCCCCCCCACCCCTTCCTTCCTCACAACTCCATCATCCAACACTTACATCACTCTCTTAACAATGTCAGGGGTTTGGGTGTTTAAGAATGGAGTGGTACGCCTGGTGGAGAACCCACCGGGCAACGAAGCGAACGCGCGAAGGAAGGTGTTAGTCCACATCCCAACGAACGAGGCGATCACCTCCTACGCCCAGCTCGAGAGGAAGCTCGCCGGGCAAGGTTGGGAGCGCTACTACGACGATCCTGACCTCCTCCAATTCCATAAGAGATCCTCAGTGGATCTCATATCCCTCCCCAGGAACTTCGCCCAGTTCAAGCTGGTGAACATGTACGACATCGTCGTCAAGAATCGCAACATCTTCGAAGTCAGGGACATGTAGGGCCTTGATTGTTGTGGATATATAGTGTGTGATTGAGGTTTCTTTCTTTTTTTTTTCTTTTTTGTTTTTGTTTTTGTTTTTTGTTTTTGTTTTTTGTGTGTGTTTGATTGGTGTGTGGAGATTTGGTACAGACTATAAGAATGTTCTGAACATGTAGTGGCTTTTTTCATTAATGAAGTGATGGTGTTTCATTGTGTGTTAACACATGTTGGTCTGTTCAAGACTGACATCAATCAACTCTAACATGGTTGATCATTAGAGATTCTTTGATATCAAGTGTTGAATTATTATTAAATGATAATTAATTCACTGAGGTTTCTTTTTTGTTTTAATTCTCTCTTTCAGAAGGGAAACAGCATGTTGTGAATACCTGATTGGTTCTGGAGTATAGTATATTTGAAATGGCACAAAGCAAAGACATGAAGGGATTCTCTTGCTGTGTATGTGTGTGTGTGTGTGATTTCTTTAATAGAGAATTCTCATGCTCTTTATTCTTTCGGTGATGATCGAATTTATTTGACATTGAGGCAAAGAAAACTCTCATCACTATGTTCAGTCCCCTATGTCACAAGTAACAAAAGAAACCATGTATGGAACAATGAGGAAGTTTCACATATATAATTAATGAGAAATCATTTTTAGTGAAAATGGTCTCACTTTAATTGATATTTACATGAAAAAAAGTAAAACGTACCACACATGCACATGTTAGCTAGGCAGCTTGGCCTTTGTGTCACATGATCACATAATTGTTTAAATTGTTGGTGTTTTAGTTAATTAATCAAACTTTAACTGATGATAATATGATGCATGTAGAAGCTTCTGGTCTCTCTATATATAACAAACATACACTCAATTCAATCAGACTCACTGTGTGCATGTTTTATTTTCTTGTCAATTTATTTCAGTGGCTAAGCTATATCCATGCATCCAAAAGACTTACATGCCACGATGTTGGAGACTGATCAATGACCAAAGATGCATGGACCAACCTACCAAAAAAAAAAAAAAAAATGCATGGACCAAAAAAAAAAAGTTTGACTTCTGCATGATAAGAGACATTATATATACCGCCCATGTTTTTCTTATATAAAAAAAAAAATTCTGCACGTTTTTTGTCAGATCAGTGCCCTTGCCCACAAGTGAATTGTTATATGGCTATTATTATTATAGGGCTTACAAGTGGGCATTCATTGAAGGAGTACTGAGAGAATTTTGTGTGGTGGTTAATTAATTAGGATTTTTGGAGTTGTCTTTGTAGAAGACAAAGCACTCATTCTGTCTATCCACAAAGGATGGATATTTGTTGAATATATAAAGTATTTTATTTTTTGGAGTGGTCATAAATATTAATCACGTGGTGAAAGACATATTTAAATGTACATGCAGATATATATTTATTATTTGTAGATTTTGCAGGTCACTCCTAAAAAAGGTGAGGATTTTTGAGATTCTGGAAAAAAAATTCATAAAAAGTTCAGAAAAACGTGAAAATAAAAAATTCAATGTATTTAATATATAATGTAATAAATTTTAGATTCCCACTGAATTAAACAATATAATAGATCATCATAGTTTTTATTCAATGAATAATCTGTACTTTATCAATAATTCTATATACTAAAATTTCACATATGTTATTAAGGGAGTCATGTGTGCAGAATCTATTAATGGTGTGTTTTGTATATGTACATGCAGGAAGTTAAAATAAAATGAAAGGAATTTTGTTTTTCCTTGGCCAAAAAAAAGAGAGAGAAAATTAAATTAGTTTAGTGTCAAACAAATAAAATTTATGTGTCCTTTTATTTTCTGTCACTTCTACATAAACAACTCAAAAAGTAATCAAACAAAATTAAAGTTGATTTATTTTTCATTACATATGACATATTTTCATTCAATTCACTTTCATTCTTGATAGTGGACCGCATCCGAACTCCGAAGAAATTTAAATAACCACTGCAGGATTTATACACCTGATAGTTAATTCTCATAAAAAACATATGAATCATTGATTAATTTTCTTTTAACCCCTGTTTGGATATGGAATAGGTTACGAAACAACTTGGAACAAAGCAAAATAAGCAATTTTTTAAATTTGGATGTAGTGAATACTCTGGGATAATTAACACATGCCAGAATAAAACGTAATGACATGCAAGTGGACTCTCCTGATTTCTAAAAGTGCATGACATGTGATTTGATACATGAATATTCTTTATACTAGTTAAACTAATTAGGTAAAATAACATAATTCCATGATAATATTGCAGTAGTCCCTCTCAGTGTTCCTGTGCATGGAACCTATATATGGAATGCTTTATTTTTCTTTGCTGTTCAATGTACTTTCGTCGATCCAAAATGGCAAAAACTCAAGGCTTCCAAGAAAAACATGAATCTTAGGTTTTCTTTCTTGAAACATCTCTCCATCGATCCGACTTGTACTGCACAAAAATTGAAGCTCCAATCGATCTTCGCCAAAAGCTAGAGACTCTATCATCCGATACGATATATATCGATTGAGATTGGATGCAATTGGGGAGAATGTTTGGTGTCCAGTCCCCATCTCCCACCTTTA
This sequence comes from Acorus gramineus, assembly GCA_030737835.1. Classification (NCBI taxonomy): domain Eukaryota; kingdom Viridiplantae; phylum Streptophyta; class Magnoliopsida; order Acorales; family Acoraceae; genus Acorus; species Acorus gramineus. Next base: position 20,139,387 of record CM060848.1, on the reverse strand, counting down.
GAGCTACCTTCATTCGCCAACTATGTATGATCAGATATGTATTCTCTTCTTTTCTGTTAAAGTTCAACATCTATCTTACAAAAAGAAGGGAGCCAAATTGAAGGGTGTTGTTATCAGAATAAATAGAGAACAAAAATAAAGAAAGAAAAGATTTGACGTATGGAGTCACGTGATATTCCTGTTTATCCCATATCCGAAGGGGTTCCTTGCATATATCTTTCCCAAATCGTTTAACCCATACTCATGCACATGCACAAATGTAAATACAAATGCAATTACAAGCCTACCTAGATCCCTATCCAAGACCTACATGTGGACTACGTTTTTATATTTTTTTAAATTGATATGGAACTTAACTTTTAAGAGAGTCATAAAAATAAAATTTAGGTCGAATCCCTGCTAGTTTCTTAAAAAAAAATAGAGAATCATAAAAACATTTTTATGGAAATGTTTTTAATAACCAATCATTCATACTGTGTTCTTTGTGTTTGTTTAACAAAGTTTTTTTTGGAGAAATTAATTAGGGGTCCATGTGGTCACCCGTCTATTATTTTAGATCTATGGGGTTTTCAAGTTCTTTTTAGATCTCTAAAGCGATAGAAAATTATCTTCCCCCTAAATAGTTTTTGTTTAAAAATAGTGGAAATGCCCCTGTCTAATTATTTTAGTATACGTTTATCGCTTCCCAATACATTGTTAAATATCTCCTGTACATTATTAACGTTTTCCAATACATTGTTAATCTTTGCATAAAATGTCTCCCGTCCAATTATTTCAGCATCTTGTAAATACTCCACAGTACATTGTTAAATATATCAAGTACACCGTTAATACTCCACATTACATTGTTAACCTTCGCATAATTGGCGATGGCATTTTCTATATTTTTGAACAATATCCGTATGTAGAGGCCTAAAGATAATTTTTCACCATTTCAAGGACCTAAATTTTTTTAAAAATTTTCATGGACATAAAAATAATAGATGAGTGACCATAGGGACCACTAATTAATTTTTTCAAAGTTTTTTTTTTCAAATTGATCAATCATGTAATTTGCAAAAAATTTCTAATCCATACTCTCATAAGCCTATCCGACAAGCCGATGATTAGACGAAATTAGGTATCAATTGATCACATTTAAATTAATTCATTTGTACATATGGAAAGAGGACCACTCACAAAAACATTATTCCGCAATAAAATAGGAAAGCAGAAAAAGGAAGAAAATGCCATTCCCTTTTGGACTTGCTGAAAACATGGGAATAGGAAAGTGGGGGACCTTCTGAAGCTTCCAGGGGTGGATGTTTGCAGACACGGGCATTGCACGTGAAATTATGCGACATGTCATCCATCCAACACGCAAGTGGAACAGTCCCACCTGGCTTTGCCGGAATGGTGGAGGACACCCCTTCCCGATGGGGGGGAGGGAATATGTGGAAATTTGATGGACTTTATCCCCTGTTCAATTTGTGATCACTAGACCCAATGTCTGTATTAATTCATATATGGGGTGAGACTTTGTAATTAGGTTTGTCAATCAGATGGATATGGATAAGTTCATTTCTGTATCCGTATGAATTGAATATCTGAAAAAATATCCGTATTCGATATCTGACGGATATTCCAAAACACATATCCGTATCCGATCCGAAAATCCGGATACAGATTCGGATAATATCCGAAATATCCAAACCAGATTAAAATATAAAAAATTTATAAAATCTTAAGTCCTAACATGGTTAAATAGGTATCCACTAAAGACATAAAAACACAAATCCTAATATAGTTAAACAAGTATTCAACATGGTTAAATAGGTTTGTGTTTTGTTCTAGATCATGAGCCATTGGATTTTTATCTAAGGGTTGAAACTAATTCTAATATATATAAATAAAATAATAGTTCAGATACGGATATTGTTCGGATCGGATATAGGCTATATCCGATCCGATCTAAAAAATTTCGGATACGGATTATTTCATTTGGAAACGGATACGGATTTTCGGATATCAGATATTTTCTACATTTTCGGATACGGATTCGGATCGAATACGAATATTTTTTCGGATAATTGACAGGCTTATTTGTAATGCCCCTAAAAAGCCTTTGTATATAAAAAAAAAAAAAAAAATACACACGCAAGTGGAGCAATTTTTTCTTTTTTTAACGAGGAACCTCAACATTAGTTTAGAAAATGAATTTCAGTGCATATAATTATCTACAAGTCATACGCATCAGATAAGTCTTGGGATTTGAACTTAACATCAGGAACTCAAAAATATTCATAAATTTGTAACATTTCATTTAAAATGACAATGTTTTTGGCCATTTCAAATTAGGTTTGACGCCTTTTTATCTAAGGGTAATTATACATTTAAGTTTGTTTTATAGTATCATCTGCAATTCAGAGACTCGCTAGCTGCATATACACTCACACTACTACAACATATGAGGAATTAATTTTTTAAATTTATATTTAAATATGTACTAGTTTATTTAGTTATATATTTTACTTTTCATAGCCGTCCGAGTATGAAAATTAAGACGGTTAAGGAGATGTGTAGAGTGGGTTGTACGGAGCTAGAAGTATCATTTTCCTTTATCCAATTCCATGGGAATCTGAGGCATCAAAAGTCACTCGCAATAAAGTTTCATATGTTTGTTTACTTATTTATTTATATGGGAAAGGGAGGGTTTTCATTAAGCATATATCTCTTGGAATGGAAGGAACCCATTTGATAAAAAAAATAATAATAATAAAAATCATGCCACTTATTGTATTTTAGTTTTTTATAAATTGGGAAATATAAGGGGATCGTTCAAACTGTGCATGCAAGTAAAACAAAAGGATCATTTCCTCCATGGAACTGGTGCTCTTTTTTTTCTTATCATCTGATCAGAAATATCTCTCTCCCCTTTTTTTTAATAGATGAGTGGCTCCCCTACTTTTAATTACTGCTTTGATATTCATTTCCTCCATTATGTATGAGCTACCTGTTCATATGTTCATAGTTCTTAACGAGTTGACGTGTCTCATAATATAAACAAAATTTTTGGGGGTTAGGATAATAAAGTACCTAGTTAGAAATATAAATTTTTTAAAGTCATGTTTGACATCTGAAACCAAAGATCAAACTGATTATTTTGTTTATGTAAAAACAACGTTTAGATATTCAATGAAAAACATCTCTCCAATTAGAAATGACACATGCATGCAAATTGATGACCAAATATAGAACCAAATACGATAGATAGAGAACTCAATTAAGGAAAAAAAAACAAAAAAAACAAAGGTAAGATGAGGATTAAACATGAATAAAGGCAAAAAAAAAAAAAAAAATATTACGTAGAGTCATTTTTTCAACAATTTTAGTCACCACGTGTTTTAATTTTTAAAAATAATATACATTTTTGTTTATATAAAAAAATGAAGGGATTTTTATTTTTAAGTTCCCATAGAGGATTTAGTGATCGATCCCTCAATTCTTTATATTTTGGTTTTAGTCTCCAGATTTAAAGGATATATTCTTTTTTAGTCCCTGGAAGGGACTTATCCCTAAATTATTTAGTTTTGTTTTTAGTCCCTGGGAGGGACTAAAAAGAAACATATTTTTTAAATCTAGGGACTAAAACCAAAATATGAAGAAGTGAGGGATCAATCCCTGAATAGGTATGTTTACAGGGACTGAAAACTAAAAAACCCTAAAATGAAACATATGCTCTAATTAATTGCATAAATTTATTTATAGAAAATGTGAATTGTTGATATATATCTCTCTCATTAATGTAATTAGTTTATGATGTTAACTAGATACATGGGACTTGAATTAGGAACGTGTATGACAAAGCTTAAAAAACATGGATAAACATTCTCCCAAGAACAAGATCCTCGTGAGGCAGAGTTGACTCAAAAACAGAGCCTTCAGATTTCTAATTTATTCAGAATTGCAATAGGACCTATTTCCTGGATTCAAAATTGCGATCTTCACATGGACATCCCCAACTACAAAAAATTATGTTATGTTTGGTTCGGCTTTGTATCAAACCGTACTAAACCAAACTATTATTAAATTTGATCCAAACCCGAACCGAAGTGAATTTGAAACTGAATTATGAAACCTGTAAACCGAACTGTATTTATTTAGTTTAGGTGTCAAAAAATGCACCTCTTATAATGCTGCAATTTGTATGAATATTCTTAATTAATTATATGATAATTGGAATGATCGATACATATATTTAAAGAAAAAAATCAAATCTCAATTAATGGACATTGATTGAGTCCATTAATATTAATCCGTCTAATTTGTATTCTCGTTGACTCACTGTCCACGTGTCCTAGATTTCTCTCTATATATTAAGGTGAATCATAAGGTTTTAAGGATTGTCCATTCAAATCCAATCCCCACAATCTCTATGAATACAAACAAGAAAGAAAGGAAAATCTATGTTGAAATACACATTAAAAATACACAAGTTACACATGCGGACACACATTGAGAGATTGACAGAATAACATAGAGAGAATCTGATACAGAAAATCACGTGCACTGCCACTATTTTTTATTCTTTTTTCTACTATTACTAACTTGACTATAGGAGAGTCCCCCTTCTTTTTTTTTCTTCAGGTCCCTCCTCGTGACGTTGATCGGATCCTCCTCTTTTTGGTGGTGCACCAATTCAGATGACAAAAATTGGACCCCTCCAAATGACGCCCTCCATGGGAAGCACAGTGAAGAGCCTTATCATCCCTTTGAACATCGGATTCAAGGATCGGCGGATGGCAAAAATGACCAAGGGCATATCCACATAGAGGATCTCTCATGTCTAACCTAATATTTGACTGCCAGCGAATTTTTATAATCTTAATATATAATATATTATCTATTGTTAACCGCATAATATATTTGATTGAATTTCTCTTTGGCTCATCTTGCCAATCAGACAAACAAGGAGATCAGTAAAAAACTATCGAATCTGGAAAGAAAGAGATATTGGACCGAACAATCGGAGCATCAGCTCGCCTCTTCAGGTCTCATCTCTCTAGTCTCCTCGGATCGCACCTCAGCTCACCTCGTCGGGTCACCTCTTCAGGTCGCCGCCTCAGGTCACCTCCTTGTGTCATCTTTTCAGGTCACCTCCTCGAGTCACCTCATCAGCTCACCTCCTTGTGTTGCCCCCTTGGCTCGCCTCCTCGGTGAAATCCTCACACCATTGTTCGATCACGTTATCCATCAACCCTTCCCAAGTGGAGCTAATGGGGATAGTGCTGAACAATTATCTTCAGTGCTCATTTAAAGCCTGCGCTGCAAAATGGGGAACTCAAGACAAGGGACATGCTGCACACCAGGGCAGCTCAAGCCAAGGGTTACGCTGCACACATGTATAGTTCATACCAAACAATACTAATTTTTTCCTTTAATTCTAATAAGATAAAATAGTAAAAGAAAAATGAGGGAAAGCTTTTTCTCTCTGTTTGTTTGACACAAACACAAGGTTCTTAAGTGGTCAAAAGAAAATTTTTTACTTTCCTTCACTTTCCATATGACACAAACGCATCCTAAGAATACCAGGACGATGTGCTTCAGCAAATCTGTTGATTCCTAAGAATACAAAAAACGATCGAAATATCTATTTATTTGATAATCCTCTTAGGATCATAAAAATACAGTAGAGAAAATAAAACTATATTGATCAAATCTAAATTAATTATGTGATTACAAGTCTAGCAGAGAATCCTTAATAAACTAGGATCTTAACAGATTATCTAAATTTGCAAAAATCACAAATAAATTCTATTTAAATTTTAATTAATATTCAAATTCAAATTTAAAAAAAATATTTAATTAAATTTAAATCTAAAGCTCCGTTTGGGAGCACGTGGGAAGCAAGTTTGTGTTGGCAAACACAATCGACCGCCACCTCCATCCCAAACATAAAATTGGCGTTGGCGTCTCAAAAAACAATATTGCATTCACACTGTGTATTTTTAGCGCATTTTTTAACACATTAAAACATTGATTCCCCTACTGCAGAGAACTTCAACAAACTTAAAGATGCACAACCCCAATCCCAACGAAACCTAAATATAGCTCCTAAAACAAAGAAAGAAATCCTAACAAACTCAAAAAATAGTAAAAAATGATAAAAACTAATTTTATATCAATTACATATCCAAATATTATTCAAATTTTATCTATTTCATTTTAAAAATTTAAATATAAATCTTGTTGGATAGATTAGATTCTACAAAAAAATATTATTTCTAGCATCAACAACCAAATAAAAAACAAATTAAGACTGTGTTTAAATGTGAGATTGAAATGTTAAGATTCTTAGGCTCTGTTTGAATATGAGTTTAAGTAGATTTCACGTTTGAAAAACTAAAAATTCTCAAACTCTTGTTAGATAAGTTATGAAAAAAACAAATCCATTAAATCAATCATATAATCTTATTAGATCAGTTTGTGTTATTGAGTAGTTTTAAAATTTTAAAATTTAAATAAATCTATTACTATTAGTCATTAAACAATTACTAAATGATAAAAATGAAAATATTAGATCACATAGTCTTTTTAATAGATTACTATGAGTCATTAAACAATTGACTAAAAGATAAAAAATGAAAATGAAAACATTGGATCGAAATTCTTTTAATAAGTAAGTAATAGATTATTTTACTAAATTTTTAATAAAAACAAACGGGGTATAACAGTGCCCTCTCATTTTTAATTTGAAATGAAGCGATATGCACTTTTTATCACAGTATATACCTCATTAGATATGATGTTTACTATTTTAAAAAAAAAATGAAAACACGTGATGTCTGAGTTTTAGCTGGTACGCTCAGTCATATTCACCAATCAAAACTCAAACCTCACAAGGTTTTATTTTTTTTAAAAATAGTAAACATCATCTGATCAAGTATATGCTTTTCATAAAAAGTGTATATCACTCAATTTCAAGTTGAATGAACTCATTTTTAATAAATATTAAAAAAAATTTAATAAGATATATGCATCATCTAACAAAGATATATTTGACTGAACTATAACGAGGTATATAGATTTATGTTTTCAATGAGAAAAAAACTAATAGGAACTCAGCTGATCCGCGATGAGGGTAGTGGGATTGACGGGTGGGATCGCGTCGGGGAAGAGCACCGTCTCCAACCTCTTCAAGTCTGACGGAGTCCCCGTCGTCGACGCCGACGTCGTCGCCCGCGTATGCTCTCTCTGTCTCTGTCTCTGAAGTAAAATAGAGCGACTGTAGATGTGTTTACACGTGCAGGACGTGCTCAAGAAGGGGACCGGCGGCTACAAGAAGGTTGTCGGGGCATTCGGGGACGAGATCTTGTTGGACAGTGGAGACGTCGATAGAGCTCGCCTCGGTCAGATCGTTTTCTCCGACCCTTCCAAACGTCAGCTCCTCAATCGGTACTTCTTTGAACCCCTCTCAATTTTGATACTTTCATGAATTTTTTTTTCTTTTTCACTATTAAGGGTTCATGAAGCTGTTGTGTTTGTTCTTTTTCCCTTCCATCTTTCCTAGTGTCAAGAATTTTGGATTTCGACAATACACATCTAGTTATGGGTTTTATGGTGAATTTTTATAAATGTTTGTACCTTGGAACTTGTTCGGGTGATGATTTAGTATGTATCAATGCATTGTGGAAGATTTGAATCTTTCAATGTTTAAATAGGTACAAACTTTTATTCAACAGATTCATAATTATTTTATTGATCATAAATTAGCTTTCAGTGCCATGAAATCAAAGTCCTCTGCAGCTCTTTGTTTGTTTGAGAATGATTTTGTTTTCTGAGGTTGAGAATTTAGTAGTGGTAGGCAATCTTGAAATCATGCTTCTGTGGCATTACTAATTTGGCATTATATTTATAAGACTTTTGTGACCATATTTATGAGTTGGAATGATGGGTTAGTATAGAAGGCTCATGTTTGGAAGTTGAATTTCATGAAGGATGAGTGGTAAAACAATACTTATAAATGAGTATTTTAGTGGAAAGAGGAAATTAGGAATAGTTTTTAATAAAGGATGAGATGAAAGAGAATGGGAGGACTATTGAAGATGATATGGAGACATTATTTAAACCAGAGACGACCAAATGAGGAATGGATCTCGAGTTCAAGGGGAGGAGCTAAAAAGACATGGGAGACCATGAAGGATATGGATGGAAATGTAAGAAAGGGATTTCCGTTACAGCTGGAATGGCACAATATGTATGAATGCAATCTATATGAATATATTAACAATCCTTGAATGGGTAGAACTAGATATTAATATTCACATCTTATATAACAAGTATCTAATTATTTCATTGATAAAGATTCATTCCTCAGACAATGAAAACTGCATATGCATTACCTAACATGTGACATGTCAATCCAGAACTTGGTTGTCCGTCGCTTAGATGGGTAGGGGACATGTATGGTCCTAGGTGCCGATCCACCTGACTGGCATTAGGCCAACGCTCATGTGCTTGGGCTTGTATGCATGCCTCTTCATCATTGACCCACCTAGGCGTAATAATGGGTTGGGTAAACATTTAATTGACATAATCCATTTATTATGAAAGGTTTAGATTGTAACAAATGAATAACTGATATTTAATTAAAATAACATTGATATAACATATTGATATATAATAACTACCCAATTTTTATTAAAAACCATTCTAGTTAAAAGACCTTTTCAATATATCATTCAATGACTCATGACAAAGAAAGCAAAATTTCCATTTAAAGTATATTGATCAAGCAATTTTAGTAGTCATATCGGTTATAACCATCAAGGTAGTGATTTTCCCTTTTTTTTAGTGTCCAACAAGCAACAACAAATAGAGAAAACAATATCATGTAGAACTAGTAGCCCGATAGTAGGTTTGATAATATTCATTTACAAGTATAGCATTCTCATCTTAGTTTCACTTGTAGGGAAAAAAAACATAGCATGAGTAGCAGAGAATTAAAATTAATAAAACCAGCTTAAAAACCACACGTGTAATTAAGCATCGACTTGGAGAGTGCCTAGGCTTGCCTGGCCGCCTGAACAACTATGGTGGAAAACCATAATATTATGGTATTCATTGAGACATTAATGAGTTTTGATAAACTTATTGGTGGAACCTTAGGTTTGTATGTGGGGGGAAGATGGGTTTTCTTTCATTTTCTTCCATTTTCAGCTTCGAGGACTGCTAGAAGAAATCTCAATGATTATGGAAAGTTAATGAAATAGCATTTTATTCTTTTTCATTGTTACTGATATCAGATGTTTTGTGTGTGGGTGTTTCGTTGTTATATGATTTGGTGAAGTATATAAATACAGTCAAATTTTGGTTTCGTTTGTCTAATTTATGCTCTATATATACTAGTCATCTTCTTAATTCACCCATGAAGAAACATAGTTCATTTTATTCATATTTTGTTCACTTTTTACACTTTCTGATTTTTGCTTCTGCGTGTATCATCGTCCTTGGATTGGTTTTCTTTTTCTTCATACAATAACCTTTTTTAAGGAGCTTGAGAGCTTGGAATTGATTGATTTGCATTGGAAAAAAGATTACATCTGCCATACAGTTCTATTTTTCTGCTGTATTGTTGGGATGGGGGTGGAGAGTAAACAAATACCCACATGCTCTTTGGTGTATGGAATTTGATTTGCCGTGTTAGAAAAACTCACCCTTTATTGGTTGAATAAGGAATATAATCGTGTGAAATTGAAGGAATAACTCAAAAGTAAATAATCAAATTGAGCATGTGTTAGTTTGCTTGATAGACATTTCCGCTCCCCTATTCGAATACTTTTATTCTATTATAGTAGTTATTATATACTTCATTTGAATTTTCATTTGCCCACATGCCTTTTGTTTATGGAATCTGCTATATAGCTCTTTTTTATATAATGTAAACGGTAGGCAAACGCCTTTGTATTGGATAGAAAGTGCGGTGCCCAATACAAGAAAAAGAAGGAAATTGGATAGACCCTATAGAAGAGGATTCTAGAGGAGTTTATCCAAGAACTGCTATATAGCTCTTTACTTAAGGAGATTCTGTAGGGGACCGCCTATTTGGAGTAGCTTCCAAAAGAGTTAAAAATAATTAGTTGAGGTGATCGGGCAATTAGTAGAGTGGGTTTTTTTTTTTTTTTTTTTGTGAAGAAGAAAAGGAGGTGAAGAAAATGTTGGTGAGTGTAAATTCTAGGCTAAAGATGCTGGGGAAGGAGGTGAGCATGGGATGTATGAGGACTTGGAAGTATTCTGGGGACATGAACAACAGACCTCTGTAGATTTTAACCTAGGACCACCATATGATATTATGATTTCAATAAATCAGAACCTAATTGGTTGAATAACAGCTTTGATTTTGGCATTTTGATCATTGTCCAACTATAATGATTGTATTTCGTTTAAATATCCTTTCATTGATTTCATTTAACAATACCTGTGGCTGCAATACCTGTCTTCGGGGGTCATGTCATTTCCCCTGCAGTTTGTTGGCTCCATTCATTTCCTCCGGGCTGTTTTGGGAGATAGTGAAGCTATGGCTCAAGGGTTCAAAGGTTATTGTTCTTGACATTCCATTGTTGTTTGAGGCAAAGATGGACAAGTGGACAAACCCTATTATTGTTGTCTGGGTCGATCCTGAGACACAGCTTCAACGACTGATGGCAAGGGACGGAATATCTGAGGAGCAAGCGAGGAATAGGATCAATGCTCAAATGGCATTGGATTTGAAGAGGACGAAAGCAGACTTGGTCATTGATAACTCAAGGTCACTGGAAGAAACCAAGGCGCAATTTCAGGAAGTCTTGATGCAAGTAACCAGACCTTTGACGTGGAGGGAATTTGGGCTCTCCAGGAAAGGTGTGTTATGGATTCTTGTTTCTTCTTTTGTAGGCATCATGGCTTGCAAAAACTATCAGGGTAACAACATAAGATCTCTGTGACCATCTTTTTTTTTTCTTCTTTCTTTGAGATTCCAAAAATCTGCTGTCACTGAACCAAACATTGTGTAGATGCATTTTTGAAGTTTGTGATGTCAAATAAATATCATGTATTGGTTGAAGTTATGCACACCTTGGATCTACAGTGGAATATCATCAATATTGTTTGTTTGTTGTATAGAATGATAGGTAGTTGAGTCCAAGTGACATTACTCATAATTCTTATATATCGATACACAATTTTATCCCTCATGACTAATTATATGATCTGGGATTAAGGGCTACTTTACTGTTAATTTGTTTTGCTTTTATTTCTGGAGAATTAATATAATTTGGTGTGAATACAAATAAATCATTTAGTTTTCATCCAAACCCATCAATTGGAACCTTGCCGTTGGATTTTTTTTTTTCTGTTCCTATTTTCACATCCTTCCTCATAAGACTTGACTATCAAACCAGTTCTGCTCGGGAGACTCTGAACGAATCATAAATACATCCATAAATCACAAGGGAACTACTCTAGAAGATGTTCAAGGAGCAATATACCATATCTAGGGAACATATACCAACTTTTTTATGCTATTTTCACTTGGATCAATTTGAATTCAAGGTTTCAGGTGTCCACACTCCACAGGACCTGTCTACGATGAGTTGAACAGGTAAGGTACTGAATGAGTTTCTAGGCTATTATTGTAAGAGAAAACATACAACTTATTGCCATTGTAATACCAGAACTGTTTCACATACCTTGAATCAAATGCTTGCATATGATATACAGCTATTTGGGGATATGAGCGGAAAACTGATCTTATATTCTTATAGAATTTTCATTTATCTCATTTTGAAATTATCTGACCGGAACTCCATGGTTTTCAATTTCAATTTTATTACTGTCTTTTGATTGAGCCAAACATCTACATCTTCATGGATTGTTGATCCTCAGATTGTATTGTTAGGTGAATGGGGACCAAAACTGCTCATGCTTGAGCATGAAAGCAAGTACAAGTTACATCTCTCACTCAGTTGTAACCTTCTGCATCAAAAGATACTTTTCACGCCTCATCGGCAGTGTGTTGTTGATTCAGCATCATTGGGTTTTTCACAGTTCAGGCCGCCTAAGATTTTGCAATATAGGTACCTTTCACTATAGCAGAATGTCTTACAGAATCTGGGGGAGTTTTTGGATTCAACAGAGTCATACACTGGTACTACTGCACCTTGAAAACTTGTGTACTATTTTGAGTATACAAGAAATAATCCCCTTTTATCTTCTCAACTCACTTTCAGCAATGCTTTGAAATTTTTTTTTTTTTAAATTGTAGGCATATCTATTTCATTAATAAATCAAATAGACAATGTCTGAATTGGGGATGAGAGGAAATAGAGAAAATAAAAACCAAAACAACCCGGATTGAACCTGGCGAAATGCAAAGCCAAAAAACAATAGGCCAGGTGGACAAGATATCTACCCAACAAAGCCTACTCATCACATCACTTGCATGAAATTCTCGCCTAAGGTAATGTGGGTCGCTCCCGCCAACCCTATACCCCATTCGTTGATACTTTGGCACACCATCTCTCGCACGGCGTCGAAGTAAAAGGGTGAGCCCGCAAAAATCACAGCATTCCTTGCACACCAAATGGCCCAAGTGCAAGCTGGAAAGATGGAGAGCATGACCTTGCTGGCAGCGCTCTTGTCTCCCTTCCTCCCAAGACCCATTGCTGCAGTCCAGAAATTGTGCATAGAGCTCAGGCGGAAGCTCTTGTTGGAGAGCTTTTCAGCGATCATCCAAATACGTACTATCACCGGACAGTTGCAAAACAGGTGTGCACTAGATTTGAATGCTTTGAAAGTTGAACCATTCATTGGAATGGAAAGATGAATAGGTTAAAGTGTTACTGGTTTAATCATTGGATTAATTAAAATTGATCAGTGAATGGAATAAATATACATTAATTGTCAACTAATTCAACAAAAATATAAAAAATGAGAAATAGAGAATATTTCACTACTCTCAGATACTTTGAAAGTCCTTGTACATTACCCAAGAATTCTTTTTGACAAATATCAATTGATTTTTTTTAGTAGCTTTAGAACTGTCCAGTTCGAGCAGTTGGTTCTAAAAAAACCATCAGTGCAACTGGTGTATTGATTGGTATATATGTAATATTTTTATTTTGTTTTCTTGTGTAACTGTGTATCTTAAATTTGATGCAGTCCCTTATTCAGTATACTATCTTTCATGGGACAGACTCCTAAAAACTTGACCATTTAAAATGCATGTGTGAAATGTGGTCACCATATTCCATAAACATGCAAAGGTCACGTTTTAGGACCTGCTCATCACAAACAACAAGCATGGTGATCACAGTAACACTATACAAGGAGTCAAACAAATCTGTAACACGTATAAAAAGAAAAAAAATGCATATAACCCCTTCCAAACTATCAAATATTTATAATTTTTTGTGAAATCCATGTAGCACGCTGAAAACTGAGGCTCTGTTTGGATAGCAGGATTGAGCACCTAAATTGGGATTGAGAATTCTAATCCAGGTCAATAAGTTATTTGGATGAATTTTAAAATGGAGATTGAGATTGAGAAAGTGGGATTATGAATCCCTGATTAGGGGAAACTATAATATATATAATATTATATATGTGTGTGTGTGTGTGTTATATATTAATATTATATATATATATATAGCTTTTTTTTAAATATATATATTTTATATTATAATCTAGGCATTATCAAACACATGATGCGGATTGAAAATCTCAATTATATTTTCTCAATCATTTTTCTTACAAAACAAGTTGATAGGATTCTTAATTTTAATCACTTAGATTTGGACTCCTATAATTCAAAGAATCCTAATCCGGCATGTCAACCAAACATAGCCATGTTGTAAATCAAATCAATACCCCAGTTACAAAACGGGATCGGATCCCAAACAAAACTGTTAACAAACTGGAATATTCTATAAATATTTTGTTATGTTAACGATGGTTTTGTAACTTTTACACAAATAAACCCCTGTATTCTATAGCAAAATCTAAATACACCCCTACAAATGACGATTTTGCCTTATTTTTCTTTAAAGTAAACCCTTTCTTCCTTAACTCATTTACCTCAAAAATGGTAGCAACCTCCAGCATCTCCAGATGCCCTCTCCCACATGTTAATTGGTGGCTGGGACTCGGGGTTTGGACTTTCACTGACAATGGTGAGGTGAGAAGGAAAGAGAGGATAGGGGAGAGAAATTAACCATTGAGTGGGCCGGGGTAAAAATGTCATTGTACAAATATGATTAAATAGAACCAACCCTCTGGTTAATATGACTGACAGAAGGATTAATTTAGATTTACACTTACTTTTGAGGGTGTTATATGGATTTCACAAAAAAACTAAGGGGTTTTGTGGATATTTGATAGTTTTCAGGGGTTATATGCATTTTTTCCATAAAAAATTTTTTTAGTAAGCATGGTGTGAGTTTTCACAGATTCAATTTGATTTAAAAAAATTAATTACACAATATGGTCATGATCCCTTCAAATGAAGTCATTGCTTTGATTTCATCTCGTAGAATGGATAGGGCACCGTCTTCTGCTCAAAATTTATCCACGTTATTCAAAGTGCCCTTTTTTCAATCTGTTCGATTAATGGACACAATTTTATCAAAATTTGCAAAATGTCAACAAATTCATAGAAGAGTAATTGTATTTAAATATATCTATATACTTGTAGAAATTTTAAATACCACGATGAATAATCTCGATTGAGACCATCATTGATTGAAATAAGTGATGGTTGAAATCACTTATTTTCTTCAAGTTCAATAATGTGTGAATCCATGTGAACCTCCAAATTGATAGCCTAGTAACCAAACAATTACACAGATTCTATCACAATCAATTCATTAAATTTTAACTATAAATTAAAAAAAAGAAAGAGATTAATAGATAGGAACTCACAATGGAGATATAATAGACATTCTTGTTCTTAAGAATGAGCTCATCTCTAAGCTACTTATTCCTTGATTTAGGATTAAGAAGCATCCAGTCCTCCACCAAATCCCAATATAAATGGTAGATCATGGAGAAGGTGGATGTGATGAGCATCGGCTGAATAGGGCCTCGAATCAATGGTGAATCTGCAAAGAAAATAGAACCTTCGGAGACTAGACGAATGGAGCCACCTGACACAATTTCAGGTGGGGGATTATCCTGAAGCTGGTATGGAGACACCTCTTGGTGCTCAATCCACACATGGTCCAATTTCTTTTCCAGGACCCTTGAGGCGTGCTTCTCTCCAGACGGAAACGACCATCCCCTTGTATGGAAATCGAAGGCACTGATGGCGAGTGGAGGGGACAGCTTCAATATTGTCAAGTCATGCTCTTCCGAGAACCAGGGAATGAGCTGATCTGATTTTCATCACCTTACAATTTACTATGGGAAAAGAGTTCATCCTCACAAACTGTAGATTTACACAGTAGATTGAAATTCGTTAGTTCATTGTGCCCTTTGAGGGGAAGGGGCCGGGATGGCCAATGTGATGAACATCATTACATTTATCACGTACAAATATAATAATAAATGGACCAATTACAATGTGTGTTTTTTTTATGAAACGGTAGACGTGTACTTTAGTTTTATTCAAACTAAAACAAAACATGCCCAAAGCAGTATAATGCATGGATCAATTACAATGTGTTACATTAGTAATTTGATGCAATATCACATGTGTACATACAAGCTATGAGGGCAACTACATGATGTTTCTAACTCAAAAAACTCAGTTACTTACAGGTCACCAGTATGTGTTGGTCACTAAATCAGTCGATCAACATGAAAACATTTTTAGAAGTTATAAATATTTGAAAAATAAAATAAAATAATATAAGAAAAATACATATTAAGTAAAAACTTATTATCATAGCGAGTATCAATATTTAGGCTGATATTAAATAAATAGATTTATTATATATCATAATATTATGACGTTTAAAATACGCATGTGTCATCATTTGAAATGAACTTCCAATGCAAAATGTGTTATCAAACTAAAATATAAATCAGTACAAAAGAAATATATAATTAAAAATGAGTGTATCTCATAGAGTTTCCAATCTTTTATTCATCTAAATTTTAATCAACACAAACTAGATAAAATCACAATAAGTAAAATAAATTTAGGGGAGAAAATGTTTTAATCATTAAAATTGTTTAAGCAAGAATCGGATTATTAAATATCATTACTCCACCCATAAGGCAAGTTATGAGTGATGAATTTGACATTTTTGATGACATAATCTACTGAGTAGAGAAATTTACTGAGCCAATGAGACGATAGGACCAAAAAATCAATTGTTTTGATCTAGATCAACTGATCCATGATTTGGTTTAAGAGCTTTGTAACATAGACGATTTTGCAAATGTACCTCGCTCAAGGTGCACGTCTCATAAGAGTGTCTAGCCCCACCCCAAGAAGTAGCAAACAATGAACTTCATGTCCCTCAACATTGAGATCATGATGATAATCATGAAAAAGTTAGAGTTGTTATAGTGAAGAGTAGCACTAGATAATTATTTGCAGGGTAGTATGCGCATGGTAATATTATGCTTAATTACTGGGGCACACCCACAATATCAGTAATGGGGTTTAAGCCCCCCTCCCTTAAATTTTATAATGATTTTTTAACCATTGTATCACTCATTTCATATATTTTATTTTAATACTAGTGATTACTTTTACAATTAATTAATAACATTATCAACTTTTTTTTTTTATGGAAAATAACATTATCAACTTGTGTGCTACTTCTGATTTTCAAAGTGGGTTTTAAATTTAATTATGCTAACATTTAATTATGCCTATAGTAAGAGCATACTCAAACGTTATCAATAGAGGCATCCATCATATTTGTAACTGGCAGTGTGTGAGATAGCACCCAGCCCTTTTTTTATCGGGCCTGCAGGCCGTGGACCAAGGCCCGGGCCCGGCAAGTCGGGCAGCCTAGACATGTAGGTAGGGCCCGGGTCTGTTTTTTTGCCATGGCCCAGGCTTGGAACCAGCATTTTCGACCCAGCCTGGGCCGTTGCCAACTTTGTTGTTGTTATACACATTTTTTTTTGCAACCTCATTTTCAATCTCATATGCGTCAGTAAAAAATCACCGGAGCATATAGTCACATTAATAAGGTATATTCTCTTCTGTTCCCATCAATTCCAAAAGGGGGCCTAGAATACAAATAACAATTTATTATTATCTAATTCTGCGTAACTATACCCACATATTCTCTCCAAACAAACAATTTTTTTTTATTTATTCTCATCTATTCTCACTTATTCCTTCCTTATTCATCTATCCAAACACCCCCTAAGTTGCATCCATGACAAATCCCTGCAGTGTTATTAGAATGATGCTATATTTATAATTTTATATATATTACAATTTCCTCAAAAAACACCCAATAAAAATTGTGTTCTATGTATTGTGTTTTTGATATCACAAGTAGAATTGGATTTATAAAATGGATAAATGTATGAGTGCCCACTGCTCAAACATTTAACTGGAGACACCAGAAATTGCGTTCAAAAGTGCTTGTTAGATGTCTTTTCTGCCCGTTTCAAGTTTCAACACATATGTGAGTTGTCATTTCTTTCAGTAAACTTCCATCTAAATCACCAAATGATCCAACATAAAAAAAAACAAACAAAAAAAACAAAGCGCTCATGCTGTTTTACAGTTTCCCAAGAAAAACAATAAAAACTGTGCTCTGCAAAAAGCTGCAGCTCATGCATTGAAGTACCGTTCGTTCCTTTAAAAGGTTAATAAATTTATAGTTTGATACAACTAGTTCTCAAGGACTGTTTTCACCCGAGAGAAGTCTTAAAATAAGGGATAATTATGAAGATAAATGAGTGAAATAATAGTTTATCTAGATTTGGTATAAAAAATAATTGAAATAAACTGTATACAGTTACCTTGATTTTGAAATAAAAAAGAAGATATTTTATTTCACATAAATGCTGTAATAGCATTTATCTCCACTTTTTATCTCAATTTTGATAAATGTAAATATGAACAAAATTGATGAACTTTTAACTCTTAAAATTAGAACAATTTATCTTCAAAATCTTATTCACTTACCAAGCTAGCCTAAGTGTGATAAACGAGTCGAGTGAGCCTAGCTTTAACATGTTCAAGCTCGACTCGTTTGTATTTAGGCTCAGCTCGAGCTCTGCTCAACTTGAAATCGAGCTTAATTTTGTGTTTGTTTGGCTCGTGAAAACTCAGCTGAAGCTCAGTTCGACTCATTTCTAAAACGAGCTCCAGTGCAAGCTCAAGCTCGTGCTCGTTTACCAATTAAAACATGCATTAAACGGATAACATACCAAAAATATACAATTATATTAAAAAATAATCACTAAACAATCATATTCGAAAATAGACAACATTTCTCACTATTTGGTAAACGAGCTCGTATGGGCTTATAGTTCGACTTGAGCTTGGCTTGGCTCGTTTATACCTGAATTTTAAAAAATTGTTCAAGCTCGGTTCATTTGTCTAATCAAATGAACCTGAGTGAGCTCCAACAAAGTCGAGCCCAAACAGCTCAGCTCGTTTACCACTCCTACTAGTTCTAAATTATATTTTAATTGAAGTGACTTGGGAAGATATATTATTAACTATCACTTCTTATTATTATCTGTCAATTCTTTATATTGCATTAAATGCAATTAACGTTTTGGACATTTCTAAGGATCCGTTTAGGAGTGTGTTGGCAAACGCAATATTTGTAATACACTACGATTAATGTATTAATCAAATGTATGTGTGTTAAGAAAGCTTTTTAATACCTCGTCTCCCTTGTTTGGCACCATTTCTCATGTTTCGGATTCCTAAAAGGTATATGACCATCATACCCCTCATTTATATATGTCTAGAGGTGTAAAACGAGCCGTAGTGTACTGTGCCTGGCCTAGCACGCCGGTCCAACCCATGATGTTTTTTTTTTAAAAAAAAAAATTATTTATTTTATTTTCAACTTTACTTTTCATAACATTATATACACAAATTTTATATAAATGTATTACATATACATACATACACACAAAAACAAACATTGTATAGACTTGATAAAACAATGAGATGAGACATTTATTCAACATATTATATGTTTCATCGTGTCGTGCCATGCTCATTAACATATTGTGTCAAAAACGACTCACGTGATACAAGACTAGCCCGATACTGCACACATGCCTTAACATATCGAGCTGTACAGTGCTGACACGACCCGTTTTACACCTCTATATATGCCCAACCCAGACCTATAAAAGTGAAATCGTAAAACACT
The DNA here is from genome assembly GCA_030737835.1 of Acorus gramineus. Taxonomy (NCBI): domain Eukaryota; kingdom Viridiplantae; phylum Streptophyta; class Magnoliopsida; order Acorales; family Acoraceae; genus Acorus; species Acorus gramineus. Next base: position 20,120,062 of record CM060848.1, on the reverse strand, counting down.
CAAAAAGACCAGTCACCCAGACACTTGCGTTGTGAGAAAGAGAACATTGCGTTTTTTTTTTACACTATGAACATGGGATGGGGTCGTTGGTGTTGGGGACGCGAAACTGTGTTTGGAAGGGGGTTTGCACGCTTGCATGCGTCCACGCCACAATCGCAGGTGAAACGCCCATTCAAACAGGCTCTAAGAGTAACCAAACAACACATGGCATACGATCCACAATTAATTAATATCAACCTCTTCAGCTGGGATATTTTCCATTGAATTTTTCGAACACCCCAATTTCATAAAACTCAGCAATCAAATAACCACAGCCAAATAAGAACCAGCCCATCTAAGGAAAAAAAGAAAAAACCAACCACAAAGGAGAGACTCTTATACCATGATCAGTTTCTCAACAATAGAACAGAAAATTTGAACATCAAGGATTGCCTCCACTGTCAACTTCCCAATGTTGCAATATTTAACAACTTACAAACAGCAACTGCTGGAAAGAAACAACTCCACTTGTGGAGCTGCACTACTCATCTGGAGTTTGGTGTATATATATTCTGTCATGTATCAATTTCGTGTTTCTTATCTTTAGATGAACTACTTAGTGCAGTTGAATCCTTGGCAAACAGAGACCCAAACTATAAGGACCAGAAGCAAGAGAATGCCAAGAACAACCAGCTTGATTTTCATGTTATGAAACCACATCTTTCGCCTAACGCGCGTTCCTTGTTTTTTAAAATCCTGTGCCTGCGACATTAATGTATACAAGAAAATCACTATACAATCAAGATGGTTTAAAATTTAGGCTGTTGGAGATTATAAGAGGTAAGATCGTTCACCTGAGCATGCAGATCTCTCGTCTTGTCTGTGATATCAGTGAGCTTTTCCCCTCTATCAACAGCCTAAAAGGTAGTGGAAGGTCATTTACTATGATGAGATTTCCAATGCTAGCTTATAGATGATTGATACAACTTCAAATAAGTGTATGAACATGAATGTATAAAGTATAAGATGACCATTATATTTGTCTAATAATGATACAAAGTATCTAATGTGGATCCTCGAGAATGTCTATAAGTATGATATAATGGAAACAAGCCCCTGCTGCAATATGGTTAACAAACACAGAATGTGGGGAGTGGCTCCGGTGCACAGAAAGGCCTCGCTAATCTCGACTATTAATTTTCACATTGTACCAGCTGCAGTATAGCTGACAGTATCCAACCATCAATTCCACATCATTCAGCCAGATATGCATAAAACAGGGGATAAATTAAAAATTGATCACAGCTCAATAAATTGGAACCCCAATCTGTTCATTTTCTTATGGATGTCTTGATCATCAATCACCTAGTTGCATGTCTTGTATAATTGTCTGTTGCCACCCTGGGGAACAAATATCCACAAAGACAAACCAGGTACTATCCCATGCAGTACATTAAGGCTTTTTCCATTTTTTCCATTTCCAGACATTTATGACCCACCAAAACAGGACTATATGAAAGGAAAAGGGGGAATATAAAAATTAAAAGAAAGAAAGAAAGAACCATGAGTCCCCATAGCTAAAAGAAGATATGGTTGAGAATTTGTTAGAATTGAAAATGCATCTCCAATGATTCCATATCTAGAGAGTTCTCGCCATGGCTTCTTTTTTCTGCTTAAGTGAACAAATCATACATGAAGATAAAAGATTATATTTTAGCACAATGAAGTTCAAGCTAGCTGAAGATACGCATATTGAATTCTTGGCAAGCTACATATTTTGGTTAGGATAAATAATGTCATAAAAATAGCTACTACTTATACACTTTGATTGAGTATGTGCATGCAACATCATATATAAATACAAAATGTTTAATTTGTATCCATTACTCCGCATATGATTTAACTTGACACTGGAAAACTAAGCACTTTACATTGAAATTGTATTAAGGAGTAAATACTCATGGCCCTAGTCAGTTGGATACTATGAGAATAGTTACAGCAAAATCGACCATTTTGTGAAATCTGCTTTACAACACCCTATTCCATCAGACAACTTGAAACCAAATCAGACCACTTGCACATGTTCTATTAAATGCAGTGTATCTTTTTTTCTGAAAGATTTATCATATATTTTTCATTCTTTCCTAATGGGGAAAAATAGCTAAAACTTTGTCTAGCTTCATCTCTTCCCACTGTGTAACTGGTGAAAGTCACTTCTTATGCAAGTGACCGTCAAATAACCCGATGGAAATTCAAATTTTGACAGGGGGACTGGGAGTCTTGTTGCATTCATGAGGTAAGATGTCACTTAAACCCGAAAGGTTATGCTCTAGGTCAAATTCATTAATGTAATAGGACGATGTGATTTATAGTTTACAGTAGGGAAGCAGGCTCTCTCTTTAGTGCCACAAAAATCGACCATTGAAGCAGTTCCAAAAGACAAACAATCTGATCATCCTTTCTATGTGGATCTTTTCTTTGAGCAGCTTTATAGCATAGCCATAGCACACTTCAGATAGAAAGCACTAGTAACTGTAGAATTGCATTCTTGTTTCAAAAAAAACTTTTCAATGAAGAAACATTGCACTTCAGATATAGAAAAAGATAAACATTGATTTTGTAGAAGCAGATTGATGGTTCATTTTTACAACATCATTGCTCTGCTGCTAGACAAGAAATCTTATACACCTATATGATGAATAAAATATAAAAATCAATATTTAGACTTGGAGAAAAAGAATATCTTCTAAAGGTCAGTTACATCCAAAAAAGGTTATGTATGTTTGAATCAAAGAGCTATCAGACAGTAAAGAAGCACAGTCACCTTCAATGGAAAGAACTAATGATTTGTTGATGTTGCTATTTGACGGAAAGGTGAGAGAGCACCACCTGATTTATATTAAATAATGGAGTAGGTATAAATCAAAAAAACAAAGGGAAAGGACCCCCATATCCACCCAGAAAAATAAGAAATAAAAAAATGGAAATAAGGAATCTTGAAAGAAAGAAAAAAAAGCACCTCCTACTATCCTCAACAAACAATCCTCACCAATCCCTATTTGAGAACCCAACCCTTCCCTCAGTCAATGTAAACTGATTTCGCACCCAAAATATACTATCTCAAGTCCCTTAGCAGAGAAACAATACTATACTATGTATTACTCCACACAGATCAGCCGTCCTCATTCCTCGAAAGCCCAACAAGCTGCACACAAGGAATGAATAAAATAATTTAGCTTTCCTGCTTCCTCTCTCCTCCTCCTCCTCCGAAATCATTCATTAGTACTGGAAACTTACAAAGGTGCACCTCATTCCCCATGCCAGTCCAATTCTCTCATAAACTTCTCTTCTAAAAGCACACTTGAAGAACAAGTGATAGTGATAACTCTTCCTTCTCAACACATTAACCACAAAGCACGTTTCCATCATAAAATTAATCACTCCTTTTTAATTTTAGAGTCACTTGTTGAGAGAAGCAACCATATAAACCCCCTTCATCTTTAGCGGAAACTTGGTGCCTGACTGCAAGGTGGATATTTCTGGATGGATCTTTATCAAGCGAGGCATATAAGGAATTCACCAAGAAACCCAACTAGTGATATGTTTCTTTTCCCCTTCCTTCCTTTGTATATGCATTAAATCGCAGTTTAACCTCAAAATCTGAGTCCACCATTCTACATTCTAATTGGTACAACAGGGCTCATTTCTTGAGGTAAATAGCATATTTCATTGGCAAGAAGCCTTGAGTCTATTTTGAAGCTAAATAACGCCCATTGACAGATTAATAATTAACAACTCAAAGGACATTGTCTTTTTTACTGTCATACATTAATCACCATTGACAATGGCCTCCCAATTGATATTTGTAGTTTATGACACATGGATGCTTCTCAATGGTACATCTCAGTTTTTTAAATTTTAGTTGCAAATCCATTGTTTTATACTGTATTCTTTCTCATCTCCAAGGTAACTGACAGAAAATTGTCTTTTAGAAGAATCTCTCATGCCCTTTCCTGGTGATCGTTTGTGATATCAGCTTTTTTTGTACGTGAATAAAATGTGTAGTTAATGATTTGACCACAAAAGATGCTAAAACAAGACAAAATAGTAACAAGGTCAGACATATGTGAATTGGACGAGATCCTGAAGGTTGTCAAGCTATGTTGTGTTATTCATCTTCACCAAGTGTCCATGGACAATTCAGGGTAAACACGATGATGTCTCGATGTACATTGAATGGTGGCACAGTGACGAGCTAACCTCATGGGTAATTGTTAATAATGATCCTAGTATCTTCCAATTCATAAATACCAACTGAATAGGGAAGCAAATTTGGCATGAAAAGGAAAAACTCAACCCCTGGGGACATGGGCCACAGCAATACACTATTCAACATTTCGAAGGACTGATTTGTTTTTAATGCAACTTATGCAATAAATCGTGTAAGATTATGACGTGGCTATGGAAACTTTACTAAACAGGAGTCGCAACTACAATAAGTACCTCATAGATATAAACCTACAAAATACCTAGAGAGCTAACTTCAACCATGATTTGTGAATATAAATCTGATGTCCAATATTGGTGACCAATATTAGTGCATGAATGGACTTGAAAAACAAAAATGAGGTGAAAAAAGCATCAAAGCCAAGGTGACCAACTATTGGTTCCCACAGGTTGTTGGACCATTTGGCTCACAAGAAATGAGGTGATCTTGAAGAGTGCCGCCCCTCATTTTGAAAACGCTTGGAAGAGCACTATATATATCATCAAGGATTGGACAAAAAACTGCATCAGAGCACAGCGAGTGGAACTGAGTCAGGGTAGACTGGCAATAACGGAATGATACCAAGGCTACTGGTTTTGGAGGCAGTCTGTGGTGAGCTGGTGTTTTTTTTTCTTTTTTTTTTTCTGTTTTAATCTAAACCACTGGTGTAGCTGATGGGGACAAAATGCTAGATTTCTCATCTATAGAACGCCTCTTTTTTCTTTCAATTGTGCTTTTTTTTATTAATATTGTTATAGGTATTGTACCCATGCAGTTTATCTATGAATTATGGTAGTATCCCCACCCATCTTCCAAAGAAAAAAAACCCGCTGTTTATTAAGTTCTCATCCTGTCATCACACTAGAAAATCCTGCATTCAATAGGTGCTTAGGTACTAGTGCTAGAGCAAACAAGGAGTGTGCATATGAGAGCCAAAAAATCTCAACTAGGCCCCTGATGAAAGCGAGATCTTCAAAAAAATAAATCTACATACAGAAAACAAAGACCAACTAATTCACAAAGTATGGAATACCAACAAATCCCATGAATGAAGGCGATGGGAAACTCGTACTAGTCAATAACATCCCATGTACTTGAACAAGGGAAATCTGTCATGACAGTGAATCTACAAGAGAATTGAAAAATCCAACATACCATGCAATCAACAACCATCCCCATTTAATTTTCAAATTTCTGATCATCAACAAATGAAATACCATCTTCATCCAACTTCAACAATTCAAATAATATGACAAGACAAGCAATCTAGGTAAAGAATAAGAATAATGTTACATCCAACCCCATTTCCAGCCCTATTTCCACTCTACATGTGTTTTGAATTTTTTAAAAATAGTATACATCATCTAATGAGGTAAATGCTTTCATAAAAAAATGAAGCATATACTCAAATGAATTGCATGAATGCATTTATAAAAAATGTAAAAAAATTATTTCGAATCATATGTTTTGTTAACTTGAGCATATGTGTCGATAGATTTCTATCGACGCATATAGGGCTGGAATCGGAGCTAGAAATGGATCTGGGTGTAACAACACCCAAAGAATAAAGTTCCAGAATAAATATATACCTTCTCGATATTATCAATCATGATGCTCTTGACCTCTGAAACCTGTGCCTTCACCTTTGCAAGCTTCCCAATCTCCTCTGCATTCTCAATCACATATTTCATGTGCTCCTTCATCACCGGCCTGCCAAAAAAAAAAACAACAATATTTCAAGAACCCAACAATATATACAACCCCCACCCCAAACAAAACAACAATATTTCAAGAACCCAACAATATATACAACCCCCACCCCAAACAAAACATACCCAAATTCCTTGTTAAGGCTCTTCGCAACTGCCGTGTCGGCCTTCCCACCACCGTATCTCCTAACGAAATCCTCCTTGACCCGTTCAAGGAACGCGACCGGCACCTGCTTCCCCACCGTATCCTTCGCCACGACACAATAAGCTGCCCATAACAATTCAAATCACAATAACAATCACAAGTTCACAACCACATTCTCAAAGTTCATCAAACTTTCAATAGAGGTTCCAAGTATTATCGTACGTGTACATTTGTAACTCATATAGGATACATACAATAAAATACAAATATATTCTGATCATTAGTATGAGAAATAAGCACCAAACTTTTTATTTTGGGACTAAAGGGGGGGGATTTTAAATTACGAAGAAGAATGTGATAGATCACTTCATCACTCAAAATAAATGAATACCCATACGCTGAAATTACTAAAGGCACGGTTCGACGAACAGAAGTATGTTAAGCCCAACAAGTAAATCAGGCATATCCAATAACCGAACTTTTCCGAACATTAGTACTTTGTGACTATGAATTCACAACAACAACAACATCAACAACAACAACAACGAAATCAAGAAATGAAGATGTTCATATCACCGTATCCATTGTGGACAAGGAAATTGAAGGTGTGGTGATCGCAGGTGTAGGTGAACTTGTTGTTGGAGGAGGGGAGCTTCTGGAGGCACTGGGCGGCGATCGCCGGGAAGTTGCCGGTGAACTCCGTGTACTCCGACAGCACCATCGTCCCCCGAGCGACGAAGCTGTATATCAGCAAACCCTCCCCCTCCTTGCCGGTGGTGCTCTCCCCCATCTCGGTTCACCGGATCGACGGTCGGGGTTCCCCGGAATTCGGACTCGGAGAGGGGGGGGGGGGAGAGAGTGAGTGTTTTTCAGACATTCATTCACTGCTCTTGTGGTGGGCTGTTGGAAGTGTGGTTACCGAATGGTGACTTTAAACTAAATCGTTACTCTCCCTGGATCTTCTTGTACTTTTGTTTGGTATTTTATTGTTTCAAACGGAAAAGAGACGGTTTGCTTCAAACGCATACGAGTAATTTTTTCAGTTCTTTGTACCGTTCTTCTTACATGAATCATGCATTATCATATAAAATATATAACCATGTTAAAATTTAATTTTATTAAAATATTTCTGTTAAATTCCACAGTGCAAGAACTGAAATTATTACTGTTAAATGAGTGTAAACGTGCCCCTAGAATTAAGTTCCATCTACCATAGTCAATTTTTATTGTTTTATTGGTAAAAAATTACTCTTATACCCACATTTACTCTACTTCAACCTCCCAAATATGTCTTTTTCTTCAAAACATCTCATCTTCTTCTTCTTCTACCAATTCATCTCTTTTGTACACACTAATTGCTCTTTTTTTTTTCTCATCTCTCATCCCCTTTCTTCCCAAATGTTCCTGCAATGCGCATTTCTTGAATAGGAGAAAGGGGCTAGGGTAGGGAGCATAGCTTGAATAGGGGGTGGGCTAGGGTTCTAGGGGAGAAGCAAAGTTAGGGGATTTTTTCCATGCTTACTTAGGGCATTTAGGTCATTTTGCATGTGAGGTTAGAGTTTGTAGTCATAAGTATTTTGACAAAATTGAATTTTAACTGGAGTATATATACAAAAATCCCTATATATTTCATAATAATATGTACTCTATTACATTTATGTATTTGCTAGTTCATACATTTGTCATAACTTTGTAGTGTGTATATATATACACATATAAACCCGTGATATGTTCCGTCATTAAGTGTTTAATCAATGTTTAATCCAACACACTTGACACAAACAAAAAAAATATAGACATGTCATCCTAGGTTGGATTTGGATGGATTTTTTTTTTATTCCTTAGTTATATTTATTTAAAACATATGTAAGCATGTGCTGGTGTTACTCTCTTATTATGGTCACCAGAGATTCATAATAACAAAAACTTGGGGGAAAAATTTGGTATTAAGTGGGAATGGCTCATGATGCATGCCTGGCACCGACAAAAAAAGGCATCAGGCGCTTGTGAGTTGTGATGCATTTCTTGGTTGACAAGGGTGGGAGACATAAAAGCCCATCTGAAGGCACCAATTCTGGTATTAAATTGCACCTTCAATTGATTGCACTGATCCCTGCAACTTTCGAGTAGATTTTTGTATATATTGAAAAATTTATAATCATATACGAAAAATGCACCTCACATTTTATTTTATTTTTTTTACGTATAAATTACTCTACGTTACGGTAAAAATATACAATTACATGCAAAAAAATTGCACTGACATTTTTTTGACACGTGCATTGCTCCCGTAGAGATCATGAGAGTTTATCAAGACTCGGTTCATGTTTGAAAATGGGTTCGAGATGCTTTTAGATTTGTAGAAAACGAAATTCTCCAAACCCATTTCCAAACAGAAAAAAAAAATTACAACTTAATTAAACTGTAAACAATTTTTTACACAAAAAGTATCAAAAGGCTAACTTTTTCATAATATGTGAATAGACAACTTCCTGCAAACTTAATTTTAAACCCAATTTTTGAAAGAAAAAAAACTCCCATATCCAAACGGGCCTTAATAATAATGGTATTGGCATGATCCACTCACTGTATATTAGACTTTGTGACAGCGTAATAATTCTGATGCACCATCAAAAACATTACAATAGTTACTAAAGCTTATAAATTGCCTGCAGCACCACAAAAACATTGACTGTATGAACACCAACAGATGCTTTGGCTCTAAAGCAGGGATTACAAGTCAGAAAGGGGGAGGGAAAGAACAAATTACAAAAAGTGTCTTCTTTCAGATAGTATGAAGGTTTCAGTCCCTGTCGGCATCTTCAATCTCTTCATCCTCCGGTACACCTCGAAGACACAACACATTGTTACACCTGTAATTGCAAATGACATGTGGGATGTTATCATGGTTGATCTCCGTTTCGCAACTATCAACTATCAAATATTTCATGAAGAGATGATTAGGTTATTCCCCTGCTTTCAGTTGTGTAGAGAGATAGATATCAATAGAAATATGAGCGCTGACATGTTATCTAATGCAATATATGAAATATAGTAGAATATGTACTCTATTACAGAAGGTATAAAAATGTAGTATGCATGTACTTCACTAAACAAGTATATACTTACAAAAAAAAAAATCAAAGCATGTTCAGTCTATAAATGTGATTGCAGGAATGACAAGTGTAAATTCTTTCATATGATATCACTGTCTAATTTATAAACGGATTCACTGCAAAAATGCAACTGAACCGCGCGATGGAGTGATTAAAATACATAAAAAACCTACAATGTTAGGTCACTGGAAAATCAAAATTTCTAAACAACCACTAATAGTGATACTATGTTAACATATGAAGAGGCTCTAAAAAGCATATATAGAGCAATAGTTTCGATAACAAACCCTCCCAGAAAACAGTACTGAGATAATTTTTGTTGAAAACAAGGAGAGTAGAGGCCGGATTTCAAGACCCAATTTTGTAACTCTCTTCTGAATCTTGTTTTTTCAAGGTTTTACATAGCAATTAGCCACAACGACAACTAGAAGTATTAACTTTCAATTCAAATCTTTATTAATTGCAGTTGACAGAGAAAGCATACTTCCCATAAAAAGGATATGGTTTAATGACTTCATAGATAACAAAAGATGAAAGAAAAGAGAGGGGCATAGTTCAAAGTGTGGCCGCACATACCGGATGCCAATGTGCCCCCCTTGGCGCACATCAGCACCATGATGCGGTCCAAGTGCAGTCCATGTGTGGCCAGGTGTTCGAACCCAGTTCAAACAAGAATCAAACAGCCCTTAGGCGTTCTAACTAGTACGAATGGGAAATCAAACGGTCCTTTCGAATCCAATTCGAACGGGATTAAAATGGTCCTTCTACGTTCGAATCCAGTTCGAACGGGATTCCAACAGCCGTACGCGTTCGAACCCAATTCGAATTGGGTTCAAACAGCCCTTGGGCATTCAAATTCCGTTTCAACGGAGTTCAAACGCTAAATTGTTTTTTTTTTAAATATATATATATATATACATACAATGTGCGACCGCATGTGCTGTATGCGGACCCCACCGCACATGGAGTTCACATATGTTTTTAAACTATGGAGAGGGGCATCAAAACTTATAGGTTGTTCATTCCCTAACAACCACCAGCTTGCATGACTATTTTATTTTCTATGAACAAGCATACAACATTATTATCTCCTATTCACTCGTAACCAGGCTCAAAGTGATGCATAATGAACTGTGGCAAAAAAAAGAAGCAAAAGAGAACCATCCAACTATGTGGCACTCATTACTATGTGAAGGTGAGTGTTTGGAATGTGACTCTAAATACTACTAGATACTGAATAAAACATGGACAGTCATGTTAAACTATTAATCAGTGCATACTCCCCTTAATCTCAAACACACAGATATGGAGACAATGAGAAGCTGTTACCTTATAAGAATTTCCCCCAAATTTCCTTGGAACTGTCCATCAATATATTCTTCGGAATTGGCAAGCTGCACAAGAGACATTGAACCAGTAAAATAGGGCATTTTAAGATTATTCAATAAATCCTATCCATTTAAATCAGAAAAAAAGAAGCAAGATAGAAAGTGTAGGACCTGCAAATTCATGTATGAGTCTACTAAGACCAGATAACCTGCACAAACACAAGATCAAAACTCTACTTGTCACAACACATGGAAGACATAACAAAAAGAAAAAATGTTTCCAATAGAGTGATTGAAATACCTTTATACTCCATTCCCCACTATAGCTTGACAATCACAGGCTTGCCGGTCAGATTGTTTAAGAAGGGTTTGGGATTAACTGGCATGGTCTACAAAACATATTCACTATCACAGCTTTGTTTTAATCAAATTAACTATTCATAGTTGGAAGATCAATCGAAAATTCAGGAGTTTCGCATTACAATTGTCAGGATGGGTGTGGCAGGGATACTGCAAAATTCAAATCTTAATACCTTATCCAAAAAATTTGCCCATGATTTGTGTGTTCTACTAGGCATGCACCCATGCATGCAGCAGATCGCAACTTAACAATTATATAGATGCATGAATCAGAAAAAAAACAAATGTTTCTTCATAACTCAATGACGGGTTGCATTTTCTTTTGAACAACATTTTCTAGATTGACAGTGTGATAACATATAAAGATTCTAAAGAGTGAAGTTTTTTTTTTTTTTTCTGTTACTTAACAGCCAGACAAAGAAATATATACAATAATGGTTAAAAATCCAAATATAGCTACATGTCACTTCATATCTCACATGCGAAAATTTAAGGCTTCTCAACCACTCTGTCAACACTCACAACCCTTTGTTATTATGCCACCGATTATTGAAATCTCCGTCAAACCATCTTTAATGAAATATCTTTTAGGCTAAGATTAGTGTGGGTTGAAATAACAAAAAAAAAAATGAAACGAGGTATATAGGAGACATACGACAATTAAAAATAAATTCTTTTAAATGAAATTAAACATATCCTTCGTTGAAAGGTTGTTAAAATTTTGAATTTTAACCAATACAATTCACTGGAGAAGGAGATGCAAACTTTGACATGATGTAACAACTGCATATGCTATAAATACAATATACAAGGTTTAAAAATGTCAACAGATCTTTTATTTTTCTAAGCTAATCGGAACCAAAAACCCAGAAGAATTGCATTATATGAGCACACACATTAATACTTGAATCAAAAGCGTAACAACCCTAATCGGAGAGAAAGATTAGTTCACATCACAACAGGTGTATTCAATAGTTTGCAGAACAAAAGGAGCTAAAACTAGAGTTTACAGAAATGTAAAACCTTCGCTGTGTAACATAGGGTTTATTACCATTGATAGATATTCTAAACCATTGGTTAACATGAAACCAAAGCAAAATAACAGAGAAAGAGAGTAGTTACCGCCATTGAAGTCGAGACGGAGACGAGACACACAAACAAAACCCTAGTTTGGGTGGGAATCTGAGTAAATCGGGTTCGCTAAATGGGCCGAAATCGGATCGTACAAAATGAATCCGAAAACAACGATACAGGAAAACAAAATGAAAAAATAAAAAAAGGAACGCTAGAAGGAGGGCTTGAACCTCCGACCTTGTGGTTAACAGCCACACGCTCTAACCAACTGAGCTATTCCAGCTTCTGACTCTATATTTATCTTTTGTTTGTTTGTTTGATAATTAGAGGTTCTCGTCTTGGTTTGACTGTTCCATCTAATATTCGTGGATATCTGATTTTTTGTTGTTGTTGGAATTGTGTTCAGCAGGTTATTATAAGGTTTTTTTTTACTGAAGTGAAAATATCAATTACTTTGAAATTCTTATTGCTATAATGACTAATATAATTTAAAAAATTGAAATAAGAATTTATTTTATATTATATGTTAGTTGTTAGATTACATACCCATATAGATTCAAGTGGAATTCATTTCTATTTGATCGATTAAAGTGGAATCAAGTTATATTCAAGGGTCAACGTTCTTGTGAGGAGAACATCTGAGAGACGGCCAAGGGCTTTGTTATTGATTGAGGAATCATTGTATTGAGACAAGGGGTATCAGGTATCAGCTGATAGATAGATTTGTATTGATTTAGTAGGTTAAAGTAGAATTCTCTTCTACTCAGCGCCTCGGAGCTTTTATTTTTATTTTCCTTATGCATCTTTAATTAGCGTTCGCCCAGCCCTTAATATATTAAGGCGTCCGTCTATTGTTCAATTCAAAAAAAAAAAAAAAAAATACACACACACATGAATGTCCGACTAATATTCAGTCCACACCTATATTCATTCAAACAAAATACAAAAAATGAGTTTATATCCACATTGTATCTGTTTCCATTAATGGATGCATAAATTCACACATAGATGAGCGAGGATGAATTACAGGTGATGAAGTGATTGGGGAGACTGGGACTATACATGCATGTAGAATCCTTTTCTACTTGGTTCTATGGTCAGGAAGAGTTGAGAACCTAGTCTCCTCTTCTCGATTTGTTTTTTATGTTGCTTTCTCTATCTCCCCAATTTTAGATATTGTCTAGTTCTATACTTGTTATTGAAATAAAAATATATACAGTTTTCTTCAAAACAAAATTCACGCACAGGCTATACATGCTCCACCAACACTACTATGCATTTAAAGGTCGTTTCCCATGCAAACTAGTATATATCCCATTTTTTATGTCAATTTGATATGTCATACATACAGTCGTTGGAGGAGTTATTATTTTCGTAGTCGTTTTTCCACCTAATCCTATGTATATAGCACTTGAGTAGTTGAGTATATCTTTTATTATTTGTTTTAGACCTAATTTAACAATCATTGCTTCTTTGTAACTTATAAGATCATTTGATTGGATCAGGTGAAGCTAGCCACTAACCATATATTAATAACTATTCTTTTTTTTACAATTTCACAAGTTGTCGGGGAAAAAAGTTTATATAAAAGAAGATACCATGATGACAAATGAGCCACAATGCTATCCAACCTAAGTCACTTGCGTTTTCTCTAATTTCTTTCACATATTCTATCACGGTTAAATTAAATAGTGACATAAAATATAGATAATTATTCTAGGATAGATAATAATTTTTTAAAGAAGAAAAATGATTTGATATGTGGACACCTTGAGTTATGAGAAGTGATTTGACATGTGAACCCTCTTTATACCAACGGAATAGAATTGATAGAATAATACAATTTTAGAAGATCTGGAATATCAATACTAGCTTATTCCCGTATAGTTTAGCATGATTAGATTCATCTAATCTTTACAAACAAACTTGTTTTTTAGGCTTATTCATACCAATTCTACGTTTATTTTTACATTCAAACATGGGCTTTAGTTATATGTAATTTATATAGTCATTCATAAATTGTTATAATCTCTGTGATGGGAGAAAAAGCACGTGTAAATAAAGTCGAATTGGAGGTTGAAACATAGAATCCGAAATTTGACTGACCTTTATGGTTTGATTTAAGTTGGTGTGCCTCTAATTGCACCCCTTGAATATGTTTGCATGCCCCTTTAAATGGATACAAAACTTAAGATACATTTCAATTTGTTTCACTTGCACACCCTTTAGTTTACACATTCCAATACATAAAACCCACATTCATTTGCACTCCTCTCGTGTCCACATTTTAACCCCTATGTGTGTGAGAGAAGACGAAGAGAAGGACGCGAACCGATGAAAAAGAGTGGTGGATCGATGAGAAGGAGAAACGATGGATCGAAAAGGATGAGCGGCAAATTAAAGATGAATTGATCTCACAAGAAGAAGTTATGTCTCACAAATGAGGTATATAAATTGGAATGATGTGTAAACATATGCACTTAAATTGGAGAGATGTGCGAATTAGAGAGGCATACAAATATATTCTAAAAGTTATAATTAGAGGTACCCTTTAAGTTAGGAGTCTGGAGTGCAGCTCCTATATACACAAATCCAAGTAAACATAAGAATTCAACCACTTTAGATCTTCATCATCCCATAATATAATTTCTCGAGGGGCGATGGTCTACAACGGATTAGTCATTTCTTAGTCTCTTGTAGGCTAGCTCGATAATATAGGATGTTCCAATATTACAAAGTCAAATTTGTTATTATGGTTCTTTTTTTTCTAAAATAAAAAAACAAGTTAGTTTATTTATGACACGTGACATCATCTAAAAAAATATCTTGATAAGTTATGTGTAAACATTTAAAAATTTAGGAGTCTTCATTTAAAAAATTCTATAACTGTTTATCAATAGATATATAATTTGACAAAAAACAAGGGTGAAATCACTCTCATTTACATTTCATAATTCTCTCTTGTCAATGATGATTTTTCATGATTATTGAAGATTCATAGACAAACACTACATGAGACAAATCTCCGTGGGGGCATTTACTCCCACCCATACTCTCACTCACCCCAACTAATTAAAAAATTACCAAGAAACAAAAAACTAATGAAAAATTTAATTTTTTTTAGGTGGGAAGAAGAATGAAGGAAGAGAGAGAGAGAGCGCAATGGATGGAGATGGCAAGGGCAGTGAAAGGAGGAGGAAGAGAGAGAGAACCCTGACCTCTCTCTATTTTATTATATGATCTCTCTCTTTCCTTCCCCTGATCTCTCTCTTTTTCTCTCCCTCCTCCGCGGCCCCCAATCCCCCCCCCCCCCCTTCTTTCTATCTCTCTTCCTCATTCACCGGGCCCACCCTAAAATTGTTTTGGAACAGGTGAATTATATGAGAGGTGGGAGTAAATGCTCCATTCACCCTCTCAAAAATCACCTTCAATTGACAAATTTGATCAATGAAATGCAGCTTGTGATAGAATAAAAAAACTGACGTGTTGAATATTAATTAGATATAAGTTCACAAGCAAGCGAGTACTCCTGCTTGAACTCGTTGAAACTGCCCCTGTTAGATTACTCAACATCACAAGCTAAAATGAGTGTGGAACTATCATGGAAATTAGAGGTTTCAAGGACCAAGAACTTCTTCAATGGTTTTTTTGGGGGGAGAAATAATGGGAACCTTGGAAATGAAGTGATTGGAGAATTATTTTTTACATTAATTATTAGCGGATTGCAAATTTTCAGTCTAGATTTATAATTAAAATATTTATAATTTACAATAAATACAATAACTTTATTAAGGAACAAAACCAATATTAGCATGTCTCATGTGGGTATTTCAACAGTTGGACTATTTTATGACATAAATTTAGAACATCACAAATCACTCTTTTACAGTAGAAAATTGTTATTAAAATTTCTGACATGCAATTTAATTATTAAAAAAAAAGTAAATTTATTTATTTGTACTTCTTGTGACGAAGTCCCTTCATCATTTCTCTTTTAAAAAAATGCAAATTTAAAAAAATTGATGTTGGCTCTTTGATTAGAGTCCTACATGGTTTACTGTCATAAATATCTAGTTTGAATTCCTCCTGTAAATCACAAATATAATAGCCAAAAAAAACCATCTTTATTTTGAAAAAGTAAAAACCGGATATATGTTCGGATAAGTTAACATAAGTCTTGAAAGTAATTTAAGAGGAGATTGAAATAGCTTATTCATGTATAATGCAACCTAAAAAAATGTTAAAAACAAATAATAATGATCGAATAAGAGAATGCAATTACACACCAAAAACATTATTATTATTTTTTTTAAAAAATTGTAGTTATATCTATTTATAAAAAAAATCAAAATTGACAATAGCGGAAATTAGTTGAGAGGGAAGAGCATTGATTGTTATCTATCTTATAATATCAACCTATCTTGGATAAATTTATATTGACCCTAAAAGGGAGCTTGATGTATAAAGTTTGTGTTCAAAATCCATTGATTTTTTTTATTTTTTGGAGGTAATTAAATTTACTTGATGTATAAAGTTTGTTGGTGATGATTTGGTGAGTGTCGTGGTCCTCGTGGACTCTCAACTTAGAGCAGTTGAATGTCACAGGAAAAACATGTCATTGCTTTTGTCTTGATGCAATCTCAAAGTGGGTTTCCAAAATCAACATTATTATTATTTTATAAGGTTATCCCTCATTATGGTACTAGGTCAATTAATTCGTTAATGACAAAATTCATAAAATAAAATGAGGAACATTATGCCTTCCAACCTTGACTGGTTTTGAACTGAATTCTGCTGGCTGGGACAGAGAAACCATGCAATCCTTCAAAAACCATCCAAAATCTAAAAGAATTTTTTCATGAGTCAAAGGAGGGGGAACAGGTGGGGGAACAGGTTGTTCTGGCTTCAACTTGATCAAAAACCATTCCTCTAAAACTAGCTGTTTTGCATTAGCAGTGCCATTTGAAGAAAAAAAAAAAAAAATTGTCATCTTTGATGATAATATAATATATAAAAACTAGGATATACTCATGTGGTTGGTAGGGAAGTTCCCTGACTTGTCAAAGGCCTTGACATTATGAGACAAACACTAAATAGGTCCAATCTGATCATTTTCCAATGCTTCCAGAAATTTTAGGTTTGTTTGTCTTGTACCATGGAAGATAAATCTGAAACTATAGCTATATTGAGCTATCAATGTTTGGTCTTTTTAAATTAATGTGGGAACTTTGTCTTAAAAATAGCACATACCACCCCTGCATATTTGTCTAGTTATGGTTTGATCCGCTTTGGTTACATTGTTATCTGTAAAGCCCACATTTTGGGAGCCAACCATGAAATGTCATATGTTATTGGTTCAATGAGTGTCTAATAATCCCTTCAAGTGGCTATACAAAATTTGAAAAGTAATACGAATCGAGCTATCTGCCTATCTGTCTGAGAAAAAAAAAAAAATGGATACGATCAACAAGAGTTGGGGTGGTGCCACATATAATGTGATGGGTCATATAATTTGACCTCATCACATTTAAAAAAAAAACTCTAAACAGTTATCTTTTCAAATCATGGCAACCCAGCCCACTAACCCACCAACCTATCAGTTGATCATACCCAGCTCAGATTTTTTATTTAAACCCCCAAATTACCCATATTACTATGTTATCCTAATAAATATTAGATCTAAATCATCTTTCATCTCCTTTCTTTAATGATTTATTTTTTAATAATGTAAATTATCTTATTTTTTAAAAAAAAAATTATGTTTTTAATAAATATAGGATAAGAATAAATTTTTAATTTTTTTTATAGAATTTATTTTTTAAAAGAACTTTATCTATAAAAATTGCAACCTTGACTTATCAAGGACACGTGTCAGATTGTAAATAGGTCACTAAGGACACGCGACACGCTACAGTTAGATCAACACGAACACGTGAGGGGTTATTTTGTCCAGGGAAAACACATGATAAATAATTATTGAAAAAACAAAATAGACTCTACACAGATCGTACAATTTTGTGAGACCAGAATCATCTATACTTTTTTTTAAAAAAAAATAAGAGCATCTCCCACCTAAATCTTCAAATATGAAGGGTTGACTTTCCCTCCATATTTAGAAGAAAATTTTTTTTTTGACAGTGTTGCTTGCGCACTCCAACCACCACCCACCGTTTTTTTTTATCATTTTTAAAATTATATAATTTTATATAAAAATTCATTAATAAATATTATTATTATTAATCTATTTACATACAAAAAATTATACCATTGAAAAGATCTTATTAAAACCCTTAAAATGAGCCTAATATTAAATGATTTTGGAGTTATTTTTAACTTACTAATTTTTTAATTAAATAAATAAAATAACAATTGAATAATCAAATGTATGAAAATTTATTTAAAATTAATTCTAAAATAATATTACTCTCATTTTTAAGGTCTCGAAGAGATCTTTCCAACTATAATACTTTTATTAAAAATAGATTAGTAAATCTAAATATACATTAGGTTAAATTAATTAGTGAATAAAGTAAAAAGTGAAAAATGTGATTTGAATAGTCAAATCCAAATCCTCAAATTTGAAAGTGGATATGAAGTGTGGTTGGAACACACCACCTTTTAAATTTAGAGACATGAAGTGGTTAGAGATACTCTAAAAGATCAAATCCAGACTTTTAAATTTAGAGATGGATATAAAATGTGGTTGGAGTATATTACCTATCAAATATTAAGATATTGAATGATTGAGTTGCTCTGGAGTCTCGAAACGAAAAAAAAAAAAAATTGCAAGCGATCAACGCAAGAGATCAACTGTGCGCTCCGATAATACGTGTATCTCAAAGACGCGGGAAATTTACGTGGGAAATTTAAAAAAAGTCCACCACACCTAATTAATGCACAATCTCAAATCCGCTACTACACTCAACAACCCTCCAATCAGTGGACCTCAACCGAAGATCACCGTCCATCCAAAAGTCCACCACACCATCGACCAACCAATAAGACTCGTCTTCCCTCGGCCAAAACAATGGAAGAAAAACAAAAAGAAATCCACAACATTGCGGCTAATGGCGCCCCTGGATTTGAACTATCCCGTGTTAGTTGGAACCCCCAACCTTCCTTTAAAAAAACAACCCATTCTCACCATCTCCACCTCACAAAGCATTCTCTCTCCTTTCAACACATTCCAATTTCACACAGCATTGTACACCTCCCTGATTCCTCAGTTAATTTTTGTTTTTTTTTTTGTATGTTTTGGACATTCAGTTCATTTTAGTTATAAAATTCAAGTCGTCTGCGTACTGTAAGTCCAATTTCTGTAATAGAATGGGACACCAAGACTCCGACTCCGTCTCCGAATGCGCGGAGAGCGTCGGCGGCGCGAGCTCCCACGTCAGCTTCAGCGGGCCACTCAGCGGCCCGTTAAGCGGCCCGCTCGGCGGCGGCGGCCTGCGCAAGCCATGCGCGAAGAGGGGCGCGAGGTTCAAGAAGGGCTCCGCGTCCTCCGAAGACGAGTCGTCGTACGTGGAGATCACGCTCGACGTGCGCGACGACACGGTGGAGATCCACGGCGTGCGCGGCGCTGATCCAGAGGCGGTCCTCCTCGCGAGCCGACTCGAGGGGCGGTCCTCGCTCGGCGCGCAGCTTTCGTCGAAGATCAGGCACGTCTCGCAGGAGCTCCGCAGGATGACCTCCTCGTCGAGAAGGCCGTCCAGAAGGCTCGACCGCACCAAGTCCGCCGCCACGCGCGCGCTGCGCGGGCTCCATTTCGTCACCCATGGCAGCGGAGGCGGCGCTGGATCGGACGGGTGGGGCGAGGTGGCGCGCAGGTTTGAGGGGCTATCCGTCGACGGGGTCCTTCCCCGGTCTCGCTTCGGCGAGTGCGTCGGTAAGTGATTCAAGCGTGATTCGACGGACCCACGTCGCTTGTGCAGCGGGTGCTTGATGAGATTTTGCATTGGATTGCAGGGATTGCGGAGTCCCAGGAGTTCGCGGAGGAGCTCTTCGACGCGTTGGCTCGGCGGCGGGGGATAATTGCAGGTTCGATAAGCAAGGCGCAGTTGGAGGAGATGTGGAGGCAGCTCTCCGACGAGGGATTTGACTCTCGTCTCCGCACCTTTTTCGACTTGTGAGTACTCATCATATTTAACAGAAACAATTAGAAACAGGTAGGACATGCATTTCTAAAGCGATCGGACAACCAGAAGAGTTTAAGAAGAAAATTATTAAAATAGAAGTTTATAACAATAAATGAGAACGATCTTAAAATCTCACGAAATTCTTTAGTATGCCACATTACACGGGATCATTCTCATTTATTTATATAATTAAGCAGATTTTTTTGCTGATCAGTCCAAAATTTCATCGATCACCCGTCCTACATCACTTCGAATGTCGGGTTATTAACAGACCAATGTGATTGCAGGGTGGACGGCAATGCAGATGGGCGTGTCACAGAGGAGGAGGTGAAGGAGGTACTAACAAATGTTCTAATTCTAGGCATACAAGAACACCCACCCAATGATATCAAATTATCAATGCATGGATTCAGAGAACTCAAAATTTGGATCATGTTTTATATTTTCAGATCATCTCGCTAAGTGCGTCGGCGAACAAGCTTTGGAAGATCCAGGAATCCGTGGACGAATATGCGGCCCTCATCATGGAAGAGCTCGACCCCGACAACCTCGGCTACATTGAGGTCAGACACCCCAATCAAGACTGGATTCCACTAATTCTCTTCGCATATATCAGACATTGACCAAACCTGATGGGATTTCAATTGAAACAGCTGCAAAACCTGGAGATGCTGCTCCTGCAGGCATCGGGCGATCCAGCAATGACTCGACCCGTGACGACCGAGAGCAGGACCCTCATGAGCCAGATGCTGAGCCAGAAGCTGATGCCGGTGAAGGAGCCGAACCCGCTGCGGAGGCTCTACAAGAAGGTGAACTACTTCATGGAGGACAACTGGAGGAGGGTCTGGGTGTTAGCCCTCTGGCTCTCCATCTGCGTGGGCCTCTTCACTTGGAAGTTCATCCAATACAAGCACCGCGCGGTGTTCCACGTGATGGGCTACTGCGTCACCACCGCAAAGGGCGGCGCCGAGACGCTCAAGTTCAACATGGCGATCATCCTCCTCCCCGTATGCCGCAACATGGTCACGTGGCTCCGCACGCGCACGGGCATCGGCGCCGCCGTCCCCTTCGACGACAACATAAACTTCCACAAGGTGGTCGCGGCGGGGGTGGCGGTGGGCGTGGGGCTCCACGTTGGCGCGCACCTGACGTGCGACTTCCCGCGCTTGCTCCACGCCACGGACGCGGAGTATGCGCCGATGAAGCCGTTCTTCGGGGACCGGCGGCCGCCGAACTACTGGTGGTTCGTGAAGGGGACGGAGGGGTGGACCGGGGTGGTGATGCTGGTGCTGATGGTGGTCGCGTACACGCTCGCGCAGCCTTGGTTCAGGCGCAACCGGGTCAGGATGCCGGGCATGCTCCGCAAGCTCACCGGGTTCAACGCGTTCTGGTACTCGCACCACCTCTTCGTCATTGTGTACGTACTCCTCATCGTACATGGGTACTTCCTCTACCTCCAGAAGAAGTGGTACAAGAAGACTGTAAGTTTTTTTCCTTTCCATTGACACTATAGATAATTAGATCTCATCGGTACATGTCAATCTCTAATTAACATGTGTCCCATCACATTTTAAAATAATTTTAGACACATGTCTACTTTTGATTTGAGACCGATGTTTAGTGATGATGAATGGAGTATTGACTGAACCCAATCTCATATATTAACAAAGCTTGATTGCTGCATGTGTTGATGGAGGACTGATTTTTGTGATGCGCAGACATGGATGTATTTGGCAGTGCCGATGTTGTTGTACGCATGTGAGCGACTTATACGCGCGTTCAGATCAGGACATAAGACAGTGAAGATTCTGAAGGTGAGAGTTTTTTCTTTTTCTTTTTGATGTGATAATGTCAAGTAGAGCCAACAAGAAATGCTATATTGATTATTCAAGTTGTGATATGTTTTTTAATGATTACATGTGATTAAATATGATACAGGTCGCAGTCTACCCTGGAAATGTGATGGCACTTCACATGTCAAAACCACAAGGATTCAAATACAGGAGTGGGCAATACATCTTTGTCAACTGTTCTGCTGTCTCCCCCCTACAGTGGTACGTTGGGATAAACTTTGATACAATATTGTTAACTATCTATTTTTTTAGATGACCTAACTTGATAAGCCACCAACTTGGGTTAGTCAGTACAGAATCAATCGATCATATAAAAGTATTAATAATGAATTTTTTAAAAAATTAAATAATAATAATAATTCATTAATTAACAAAACCATTACCATAAAATTGTCAAATCTAAAATGTAATTTTCACTGCCTTAAATGATCTCCAATGCAAAAACATAGTATTAAATTAAAGTACAAATCAATATAAAAAAATGTATAGTAAATCATTAATAACTCAGAATTTTCCATTGGAAAGCGAATCTTTGATCATTATAAAAAAAAAAAAAATTGAGGCAAATTGTAAACCATGTATAACTTAAATGAAATATTTACAACAGATCCCAAGGTGAAATAAAAGTTTAACTATATTGATCATCCACTTGAGGAAAAGTCAGGGCAATGAAAAAATTCAACAAAAAAGTTAATTGATTTGATTTAGATTGATCGAATCCTCCAATTTTGATAGCGAGTTTTTAAACATAACGAATCAATGCATGAAGAAAATATATGATGGGAACATCTTACCTCTCACCTTAGATGCAATTACCATCTTATCACCACCAGATTAAAATTCCCATAATGAGACTATCGAGAGATGATTCATAAAAAAAAATTACATGTTTTTCTAGAAGATAAAGGGGGCATCACTTGGTGGGAAGGGGTTAATGGAAAAAAAAAAAAAAAAAGATGGATGGATCACAATTCAATGAGAGATGTGGTTCAATGTGTGACTAACGCAAATTCATTTAATTTGATGATTTTTAAAGCGATGAGCATATATCTTTAGGATGAATGATGTATGCATCTCTTATCATTTCACTCAAAACACATGTATTAAAACTTGAACAAATTTGATTAATAAACACAATATAATCATCTATCTAATTAATTAAATGATGTTTGTTTTGTTTGTTTGTTTTTTAGGCACCCTTTCTCGATAACCTCGGCGCCGGGAGACGATTACCTAAGCATCCACATACGAACATTAGGCGACTGGACGTCGCAACTGAAGTCCACTTTCTCCAAGGTCTGCCAACCGCCCACCAGCGACCAGAGCGGCCTCTTAAGAGCCGACATCACCACCACCGCCAAGTCCCTCCCCCGCCTCCTCATCGACGGTCCCTACGGCGCCCCCGCTCAGGACTACCAGAACTACGACGTCCTCCTCCTCGTTGGCCTCGGCATCGGCGCCACCCCCCTCATAAGCATCGTCAAAGACGTGCTCAACCACATCAAATCCAAAGACGACGTCGAGACGTCGAAGTCCGACTTCAAGGCGAAGAAGGCCTACTTCTATTGGGTGACGCGCGAGCCCGGGTCGTTCGAGTGGTTTCGCGGGGTGATGGACGAGGTGGCGGAGAAGGACAAGGAGGGGGTGATAGAGCTGCACAACCACTGCACGAGCGTGTACGAGGAGGGGGACGCGCGGTCGGCGCTGATAGCGATGCTGCAGTCGCTTCACCACGCGAAGAAGGGGGTGGACATCGTGTCCGGGACGCGCGTGAGGGCGCACTTCGCGAGGCCCAACTGGAGGAACGTGTTCAAGCACGTCGCGGTCAACCACAGGGACCAGCGCGTCGGGGTCTTCTACTGCGGACCGCCCGCGATCACGCGGGAGCTCAGGGGGCTCGCGCAGGATTTCTCCAGGAAGACCACCACCAAGTTCGAGTTCCACAAGGAGAACTTCTAGGATACTATTTGTGTGTCTAGATTGTTTGATGTATATGAAAAGTAGTGGCTGCAAAGCTACAGAAATTTTACATTACAATAACTGGGTGTCACTGGAAATTGCAAGGGTGATCATCAAACATAAAGTAGAAACCTAGAGATAATTAGAACATGAGTTCATAACAGACTATGGATCAAAGTCCACTAGAATCGGTCGACAAGGCTCTGTGAACCATTTTTTATCACTTGCTTCCAACAAGATTCGATACCAGGGGAGGGGGGCTAGCCGGCTAGGAGGTAATGTCTCGTCACCACTCAAACTATAGACGATTAGGATAGGTAAGTGAAGTTGAGCGTTGCTTATTGTGATGTGTGTGAACTCCACGCTAAAATGTTTTAATAGCCCTAGAACTTAGGTTGCAATGTTTGATTAGAATCCAAACAAAAGTAGATAAAAACCAATCTAAATTCAATTTACTCAGACTCTCAGATACAGGAAAATCAATCAGAATCGAACTCTTTGGTTTGGTTTGGGTTTCAGGTTGGAGTCAAGATGGTGTATTGTATTCCTGTTTGATTTGGGTTTCAAAAATAAAGTGACTCTTGAGAAACTCGACAATATTCAAGGAGCAACAATTATATTTAGAAAATTTTAGGAATCAACATACTGTTTCATTAAAGAATGGAGCAGATTCACTGTGAGTGCAAAACACATTAGATTTCACCAATGTGTCATGAGCATTGAGGCGTGAGTGACTTAGCGTTAGTTTCTTTTTGCGAGGGTGGAGTAGAATTCTCTTCTGTTCATCACCCTTTGCTGTGTTGCTATATTTTTTTTTTTAATCTATTATGTACTATGTTGAAACTTTAAATTCTACCAATAAAATCAGATTAACAATGAGTACCAATTTTTTAAAAATAAAAACAAAAACTTGTCTGAGGTCCATATAAACTCCCGCTCAACGTCCCCGCCACCCCCAAATAATTCACAATTTAAAAAAAAAAGAGGACTTCAGTCTTCCCTCTCTCTGTTGAGAATCAGATCCCTCGAGAATCCCATCTCCAATGGCGGATCACGATTCGACACCCTCTTCTCAAGCCATTATGCCTCTGTCTTCCTCGGTGAGTCTTTGAAAAAGCCAAAAACCTAACTTTCATCTTTCAATAGCGTCAGTTTCCAGATCTGGATGTTCGATTCATCTACTAGTACGTATAATGACTTCCATTCTCTTTCTCTCTTTCGGTGCCGTTGAAAGACAATCTGACGGCGAGGATCGCGGTGAGAGTTTTCGAAGGAAACCTAGGGTTTTGATTGACTGAATCGTTGGATGGGGGGTTTCATCAGTCGTTGTTTTTTGGTTGGTTCGTTTTTTGCAGGGTTTGAGCGAATCTAAGTCGGAGTTGCAGACTAGAATCCAAATTTTGAAGCAGGTATGACTGGAGTATATCACGTTTCGGTGATGTTGCTTTTCTGATTTTGATGAAGGCGTTGTTCATTCGCAGGATATGCAAAATTGGAGGTCGAAATTAGACACTCAAGTGAAGGTTTACCGCAATGTGAGAGTTTATTTTTATGTCTGTATTTGAAATTACATTGTTCTCATACAGTGAATTTCTTGAGTTGTTCAGTAATTTCAGTGGCATTGTTTATTTGTTTAATAGAAAAATAGTTGAATGTTTTGCATTTCTACGATAACAAGATGTACACATCATTTTTGTAATTTGTTTCGATTGACTGTGTAAAGCTATCTGTACATGGTTTATTGATGCCATAAACATCATTGTTTGAGCAACATCACTCTTTTGTTATAACTTCTTTGTGCATTAGTCGGTGATATTTCTCGGAGTTTAGAGTTTGCTATCCACATCTGTGAGCTTTTCCGTAGTAATTCCAAAATTTATTTGGATGTGTGTGGAATCTAGTAACCAATATTTTTATATCATACATGTGAGCTTTATAGTGTCTTTTGAAGGAAATGTTCATATCAGCTCATCGTTTTTGAAGCTGGTCTTAAGATCCTGACAGAATGTTCTATACAGAAATCTATGAATTCTGCACACACAAATTGGAGGAGTAGCTAATTTTGGAAGATACAGAAGTTTGTTCCTCACTGTTCACTCTAAAGCTAAGATAGATTATGGGTTTGCTTACCTAAAAATGATCTAGGATAGTTCATTGTTTTTCTCTTTGGAGTAGTAGTGAACTTATTGCGGTACACAAAGTTTTTATCTGTACGCTTCAAAAAATCAACTGATATGTGCATTCTGATTGATAGTGAACCCAGGAGAGTTAGCTCCATTGAACTACCCCATGCTACCCATTATTTGGTGGACCCGTTGAATTGGCTACAACTGAGCAGGACTTTTTTGGGGTTTTCTTTCCTTTGTCAATAAAACATTGTCCTGTGCTTATTATTGCCACTTAACATTTATAAAAATGATCAGCACGTGAATCTGGTGTGATTTATTGTTAGACCAATAGGGTATGGGTCATGACCCATATGACTATTAATTATTTGTTACTTTCTCTTTGGCCTTTCGAAATGCAAAAACATTAAAAATAGTTATAAGGGTCACGACCAATAGAGTATTGATTTTCTCTCTTTTTTGTTGTCCAACAAGTGACAACAAATAGAGCAAGTGACATCATGTAGAAGTCTCTTGATGGTAGGTTCCCCCCCACCCCACCCCAAATACACTTTGTACTCTAATCTTGTACCTTTCATTTATAAATATGCACTCATTTCATATTCACTTGTTTGAAAACAAACCATAAATAATTAGAGTATTAACATTAGTAAAATTAAAATCTTAAAATATACTTGTTTAATTAAGCACCGCTTAGGCATGTCTAGGCGCATGACCACCGCCTCGGCTCACCTGGCCGCCTAGACAACTATGACATTGGGGCTTCTTATCTGGTGTGGTTTTGTTTGTTAGATTTGCTTGGTCCCAATTACACCCACAACAATCCTCTCTCTGTTCACTCTGTTTGAGGTAACATGAAAGCCGAATTTTATTTTATTTCTCCTAATGCGATGTGAAGCTAAATTGCACACAATATATACCTAGTACACAAGGCTGCTGCATTTCCTTTGGGGATGGTTGAAGCTGATTTCTTGGTTTGTATGTTGTGTGCTGGCTAATATTAATAGAGGTGATGTGGAGATTTTAATTGTTGTTTTTTTTTTATGACAAGTCAGTCTTGGTTATTGTCACAATGAGGTTTCCTGGTTTAGATTTTTTTTTTTTATTTCATGCAGCCTTATATTTTGGTACACTAGTCAGGCTTAAAAGCACCAGTCGATGCCGTCACAAGGTAACGTTACCATTCTAGGAATTAGGAAACCAACCATTTTTCTTTTTCATTCTGTGTGAAAATGTTGTTCTAGAGGATTCTCTAGCAGGGCCAGACTATTTATTGGCTATAAAACTGTGTTACCCATGTAAGGTCCTCCAAGCTCATGCCACAATCCAATAACTCAACAAACCGTCCCACATACCCTCTGTTGCGATCTGATCATAATTTTTATCTGTCACCAATCACCTGTGCGAACATTTATGTGGTTTACCTACGTCTCTTATCCACAATTTGCCTACGTGTTTGAGGCTCTCCTGTTTACATGCCATGCATTTTGTCTGGTCCACTTAGAAGTTGATGTGTCCCATTGCCATAGGCCATTGCATGCTCATACGCCGTGGTGCACACATATGCACGAATGTCCCCTGTAGAGTTGTCTGGACGTCCCCAGTCAATTTATCTGAAGACCCCAATCAAGTTGTGTCCGGGTGCTCTCGCACTTTGTCTAGGTCCCTTGGCAAATTTGTTGGGCCACCTGTGTGTCCGGGCATGTCACTGGCCTAACCACATTATCGATACACATCCATCTTGCTTGAGTGCACATGCGAGACTGCCCATTCCTTGGTGCGTCCTCATGTGTTGCATTGTGTCCGGGACGTGAGAATCTCAGTATCATGCATAGGCATAGCTAATTTTGGTGGAAAAAAAAGTGTGTTGATGCCAGTTGTCCATGTTTATTATCTTAAAATTGCATGCAGTAGGCACGAGCAAATTTGTCGATGTAATATCTTAGTGAGACATCATCATATTATTTCTTGAAAATAATAATGTTATTTTTCTTGATCCTATGGATGCCACCACTTTATCAACTAATGTAATCATGTGGACAGGAAGCCAGGAAATAACAAGAGATGTTAGATTAGTCTGTTATGTTATTGGACATGAACCATAGGTTTAGTTTTCATCAATGAATTCTACATAGTTGTTGATTTTACATAAAAATGATGGTTTTTGTAATTTATTTTCTCATTGAGTGGTCATGTAAATTTGTATTTTTAAGGGACATGTGTGTCCCTAATCTCCTGACTTACTTCCTTTGCATATAATTTGTTGCATATAATTTGTGAATGAGAATGGAGCAAGTCATGTTTAATTCCTCATTTCTCTGTTCAGTTGTCCACTCAACTCTCTGTCTTTAGTTTCAACACTTACGAGTTGGTTTTAAAATCTGGTCATATATATGACTGAATTCTGATGGCATTCGCCAGAGCTAGGGAGTTTTGATACTTCACAATATAATTTAATGACAGAGAGTTTGGATATTAGCAGTAACTTTGACGAATTGTAACCAACACTCATAATAGTGCTTGATTTATATTTTGTCCTCATTATTTTACCTTTTTCTGTAGCACAGTAAATTCACTTTCAAGTTCTTCTTTTCCAATGTCTAATGCCCACAGGAGCTCTCAGAGCTGAAGAAGACACTCAATGTTGTAGTGGAGCAGCTGAGAACGGTAACATCAATGATGCCTTGTCTTCCATTTTCTTGTCACCTCAACCTATCAGCTGGAACAAGAATTCTGAGGATGTGATATTTACTAGTGATCCTCTAATTATCAATCGCGTACAGGAATTCCAAGAATTAAAAGGCACTCTTCAAAAGCAGCAGGAAGAAGTTACGACTGGTCTAAAAAATTTGGGGGTAATCTCCTGTTGCACCTATGGACTACTGACACTACTTTTCTTTTGCCCTCATGCATTCTCATTGTAGAAATTCTGTTT